>JABWTJ010000191.1:0-1496084 GCA_016801875.1 Solanum sitiens
ACCCCCCCCCCCCCCCCAAAAAAATAATAATAAGGCTACTATTGGGTGTAGATGAGTTTATAAGGTAAAACTGAGAGCTTTCGGTGAGGTGGAGAGGTTCAAGGACAGGTTGATGGAATAAGTCTACAACCAACGGGAGGGTCTTGATTACCATGAAACATTCTCTCTCCAGTGGTCAAAATTGCTGCGGTAAGAGTTGCTTAATTTTTTAATCGGATGCACAACATAATTGGCATGTTCACTAGTTGGATGTGTACAATGCATTTCTTCAGAGTGATCTCCATGATGAGGTTTATATGTAGCTTCCTCGGGGATTACCAAGTCAGGGGGAGTCTAGCATAATAGTTTGTAGACTTGTTAAATCCTTATATGGATTAAAAAAATTTAGCAGACAATGGAATTTGATATTGTCTAAAGCCTACGATTCACTCAAAATTGCTTGGATCACTCACTGTTTATAAAGAAGAAAGGAAGGGATATTATCATCACTTCGGTCTATGTAGATGATATGCTAGTATCAGCCAGTAATATTATGTTTGTTATTGAGGAAACTAAGGCATCCCTACATAAAGCCTTCAAGAGCAAGGATTCAGGAACATTGAAGTTTTTCTTGGAATGAAGTTCAATAGATCTTCCAAGGGAATCCTAGTGAATCATAGGAAATATTCTCTTGAGATTATCTCAAAGCTGAGAATTAGATTTGTAAAACCTACATGGACACCTCTGGACGTTAATACAAATCTAACTATATAGGATTTTGAAGAATTAATGCAGAAAAAATCTGCCGATATGCTAGAAGATAAGACTGAATACCCAAAATTGATTAGGAAAATGTTGTATTTGACATTAACAAGGTCTCATATAACCTACGTTGTACAAACACTTGTTAGTTCTTAGAACTACCTAGAAAATCACATTGGGATGTAGAAGTAAGGGTCATGAAATATTCAAGAGAACAAGCTCTGAGGATCTTATTGAGTAGCCAAGTCTCCAATTCATTAACACTTTTTTGTGATACATACAATCTCTTGTCCAAATACTAGAAAGTCAGTTTTAGAGTTATTAGTTAAACATGGAAGCTCATGGATTTCTTGGAAATAAAAGAAAAAAGGTGCAGTATCAAGAAGCTCAGCATAATGTCATGTACTTAGAGTATTTACTAAAGCTCTGTGCGATACTTGATAACTTACTCACGAATCTCTCACGATCTCTTAAGCTCAAGTAAGCCTTTAAAACTAAGATCTCTAAGAGAATGAAAAGAAGACTTAGAAAGATTTTGAAGAAGGTTTTATATTGTTTGGAAGATTGCTTACAACTTTCTTGGATGATTTACAAATGAAAGCCCCCTAATTATACTTCTTCCTACGGGTATAAAGTGTAAATAAAAATTATTTTACAAGTTCCTACTTATTTACATTGGGCATTCCAAATCCGTCCTGGCCCAATTTTGAAACCCATCCATGAAGTGGAACAACATATCTTCAATCGTGAGGTTTGGAATTTTAAGCGTGAGGGTTGTGAACTCCTGCACATATGCGCGCATACTGCTTGTTTGCTTCAGCTCCCTAAACTTGCGCTTTGCCTCATAGATGATGTTGTTAGGGAAGAATGCCTTCTTCAACTCCTCTTGTAATTCCTCACTAGTGTTGATGGTGCAACGCCCCTTCCCTATTTATGACTCTTTATGCCTCCACCATAGCATGGCCATCTCTGAAATATACAATACGACGGTGTTGATGTTACACTCGTCGCTCTTCAGCTTGTTGCACTTGAAGTAATTCTCCAAGTTCCATAGGAAATTCTCCACCTCTTGCGCGTCATGAGCGCCTTTAAACATATGTGGTTTGTGAGCCTCGACCTTGGCCTCCATATCTCGGTCGAACGACGATGATCTTCCAACTCCCACACCTTCCTTGAGTTCTTTTATCTCGGCCTTCATTGGCATCGTGCTCAACGCCTCCATGAACCGACACTCCTAGGAAGTGATAACCTCCTTCATCTCAAACTCAGCCCTTTAGCTTCCCTCCAACTCGTTATAGATAGATTCGGTCTCCTCGAGGGTAAAGTCTTCAAGGGTTTTGAATTTTTTATCAGCCACGTTAAAACGCCGACCTAATATCTCCACGACCTGACTCGCCGTTTCAACCCTTGTGATCCACTTCTCCGCATCATCCAACCTGACGTTGGTGGTGCTAGCGGCATTTACGTCTCTCCATTAGCCATTCTCTTAGTACAAGCCTTTGCTCTGATACCACGTTAGCACAAAATTAGATTATTTGCTAAAGCTCTGTGCGGCACGTGGTAACTTACTCACAAATATTTCACGATCCTGTAAGCTCAAGTAAGTCTTTAAAACTAAGATCACTAAGAGAATTAAAGGAAGACTTAGAAAGATTTGGAAGAAGGTTTTATATTGCTTGGATGATTGCTTACAACTTTCTTGGATGATTTACAAATGAGAGCCCCCTTATTTATACTACTTCCTAGGGAGCTAAAATGTAAATAAAAATTACTTCACAAGTCCCTACTTATTTACTCGTTGGTCCCTCTCTAGAAATCTCTACACTTTCTAGGAAATTCTAAGATTTTCCAAGAAAATATATAGTTCTTCTTCTTGAACTCTCCAAAGCCTTCTTGAAAGATCTAGGGTTTTTTGAGTTTTCTACAAAATTCTCCAAAACTCTAGACTTTTTTCATTCGGATGCAAAATTTTACTGAGAATTGGCAGGATATGACACTCTCCCCCACCTATTTATGCAATAGCCGCGTCATATTATTGCTGCATCGACAAGAGAGTCTTGTCTTCTCGTATGCGCGAGTAAAAATCCATTGACTCGATCAATTCCCTTGCGCAACTTCTTCAATTACTTCTTTATCTCTTCTAACTTGGCCTCATGATTCCTAGGAGGCATGCGCATCGGCAACTTCTTTGGCATCACGACATTGTTACCTCTTGGAACCTTCTTCGTGCACGGTGGCAAGGACTTCTTAGCACTATTGTCTTCTTTAAAACTTGTAATGGTGGCTACAAATGTTGTCTCCTTCTTCTTAAGGCTTCTCTCGAGCTCCATGGCTATTAGTTGCACTTTCCCTTCAGTCCTTGGTGCCTTAACCAGGGGAACCATGCATGTTCCTCATTGCTCTATGACCAGAAGTCGTTAGAGGTAAGGATCGCTCACAGCGTGGCATAGCTGGAAGAATTATTTTCCAAGAATTATGTCAAAGAGATCTAAAGGAGCGACCGTGAAGTTGGTCTTACCTTGCCACTCGCCTATTCTGATGCTTACTTCATGAATGACTCCACTCACGAGAGTCGGTGGTGCATTGATCTTTCTGAGTTGGGCGTTACTTGGACTGTAACATAGTCCCAACCTTGTCGCTGTTGTCTTGGTCATTATGTTGACCTCTGTACCCGTGTCGACCATAGCACGAACAAATTTTTCATTGATCGTGATGTCGACATACTGCGCTCCGTATTCTCTTGGGTTCCCTGGTTGCTTGGTTATACCTCTGCATAATCCTATTAAGCCCAATTGCATCATCTCTACGCCTAGTCCTTTCTCTTGTGCAAATTTCTCTTTTCGCTCCCGCAGGTTAGCACCAGGACTCTTCAGTTATGGGCACCTCGCATTGTCATGCGAACCACCGCATATGTAGCAACCACTTCTTTTGGCAAACTCTGTATTTCTCTTCGTGTCGCCATGACGTCCTGACTTCTTACCATCGGACTTAAAGGTATCATGTTTTTTAGGATGTGTCCGTTGCTCCTCGTCTTTTCCATGATCTCCCCCACCATGGTCTTGACTACGTCTCATCTACTCTCCTCTAGATCTGTCGGGCTTCTCGTTCCTGAAGTCTTTCAAAGCTTCAGTCTGCGTGATGGCTTCATCGATAGCCCTGACCTGTCGGTATTCCAACTCCGTCATGGCCCATATTTGAAGCCCATCCATGAAGTGGAACATTATATCTTCATCCGTGAGGTTAGGAATTTAAAGCGTGAGGTTTGTGAACTCCTGCGCATACGTGCGTATACTGTCTGTTTGATTCAGCTCCCTTAATTTGCGCTTCGCCTCATAGATGACGTTGTTAGGGAAGAACGCCTTCTTGAAATCCTCTTGGAATTGCTCCCAAGTGTTGATGGTGCAACGCCCCTTCCCTAATTCCGACTCTTTACGCCTCCACCACAGAATGACCATCTCCAAAAGATACAACACGACAATGTTGATCTTACACTCATTGATCTTCAGCTTGTTGCACTTGAAGTAATTCTCCAAGTGTCATACGAAATTCTCGACCTCTTGTACGTCACAAACGTTTTTAAACATAGGTGGTTTGAGATCCTTGACTTTGGCCTCCCTATCCAGTCGAACGACGACGATCTTCCAACTCCCACGCCTTCCTTGAGTGATTTTATCTCGGCCTTCATGGTCTCAATCGTGCTCAGCGCTACCATCCAAGAATGTGATAACCTCCTTCATCTCAAACTCAGCCCGCTGGCGTCCCTCTAGCTCTTTATGGATGGATTCGGTCTCTTCGAGGGTGAAGTCTTCAAGGGTTTTGAACTTGCCATCAGCCATGTTAAAATGCCGACCTAATATCTCCACGACCAGCCTCGTCGTTTGAACCCTTGTGATCTACTCCTCTCCACCATCTAACCTGACGTTGGTGGTGATAGCGGCATTTACATCTTCTCTGTTAGCCATTCCCTTAGTACAACCTTTTCTCTGATACCACATTGTCACGGAATTAGAGTATTTTTGTTAAAGCTGTGACACTTGACAACTTACTCACAAATCTTTTACAATCTTGTAAGC
The DNA here is from genome assembly GCA_016801875.1 of Solanum sitiens. NCBI lineage: Eukaryota > Viridiplantae > Streptophyta > Magnoliopsida > Solanales > Solanaceae > Solanum > Solanum sitiens. The sequence goes on from JABWTJ010000191.1 coordinate 4,815, forward strand.
TCAAGTAAGCCTTTAAAACTAAGATCGCTAAGAGAATGAGAGGAAGACTTACAAAGATTTGGAAGAAGGTTTTATATTGCTTGGGTGATTGCTTACAACTTTCTTGGATGATTTACAAATGAGAGCCCCTTATTTATACTACTTCCTATGAGGCTAAAGTGTAAATAACAATTACTTTACAAGTCCATACATATTTACACTTTGATCCCTCTCTAGAAATCTCTAGCTAGTTCTTCTTCTAGAACTCTCCAAAGTCTTCTTGATAGATCTAGGGGCTTCTAGAGTCTTCTACTAACTTCTCCAAAACTCTAGACTTTTCCGGCCCTATCCGAATGCAAAATCTTACTCAGAATTGGGGGAATTTGACAATAAGCTATGTACATACATCAGCATGGCCAAACCAGTTTCTTAGGTAGTATGGTTGACTGGTTTAGTGAAGGAATTGAATGGTGCACTACAAGTTGCAGCAAATTCAGTGATTCGAGAGCGTACTAAACACATCGAGATAGACTGTCATTTCATCAGGTAGAATATACAAGAGGGGCTTTTCAAGACGTTACATGTAGGTACCAAGGATCAATTAGCAGATATATTAACCAAGGGATTGCCACGACCACAACATGAGAACCTAGTAGTCAAGCTGAATATTTTCATATACCTGCAAGCTTGAGGGGGCCGGAGTAATGAAATAGGCATAGCATGTGTTTTATCGAAAATATTTATTTTTTTTAGTAAAAACGACTAAGTTTCAAAAAATCAATCAATCTTATGATCTAACAAAAATCGACTTTTCAAATTACAAAGTCGCCACTTGATTTTTGAGAAAAATCAAGAAAACTTTAGTTTTCAAAAGACTTAAATAGAAAAATCAATTGAAATCTTAGGCACCTAAAATATCCGCTTAATTGCGGTTATCCGACAACTAACCTTATATTTGGCTAAAGATTGCTTAATTTTCAAAACTACTTAGTGAAGAAAAGTTAAAATATTAACTTATTATCTAAATGAGTTATTTACAAAATTATTGATTTTAAGTTAGTAAAACATGTAAGGCGTTTCGCAAGGATTGGATTCTTTTAACTTTAAAACTAATAGCACATAAATATAAACTAATAGACGATAAGGCAAAAAAGGGAGAGAGATAGAGAGATAGGGGGGGGGAGAGAGATTGGGTCCAAGTCCGGGTTTTCTGTCCGCCTTGACCGGAATTTGGACCTACCTGTTTGTGGGTTTTTGCCCACTTTCTTTGTACCTGTCCTAAACTAAACAAATAATAATTAATAATAAATACGGAAAAATAAAGACGACAAGGGCTTAGGCCCATTACAAAATACAAATAGATATAAATAAAGTGAGCTTCCTTCAACCCAACTTCTTCGAATCTTTCGACTTTGATTTCTTCCACTTAGGACCTGTCCGCCGAATTTTATGGCTTGACTTGATAGAGGACTCGAGCCTTAGCGGCTCTCTTGAAATGCGAGAATATGAGTTCATGAAAAACTCGGACAGATTCACATGTAACACAAAAGAAACGAAAATAAGGGAGCGGAGAAACACTCGCTTAGTGAGAGGGAATCGCTAATATTAAGCTCATGTAATAATACAATTTGATTTTAACAATACAAGAAGAAAACAGGACATATCACATGCTTAAACTGAAGCTCATACGGAGGACATTTCAATGTTCTAAGGATACCCAATAGCGTAGTTAATACTTAAGAGATTTTAAAGCTCCGGCAATGCTTAAATCTATTTTATATAAAACTTTCCAACTATGACAATTAGATTATAATTCAACAATGATTTGCATGACTTTGGACCATTTCACATATAGACAGAAAATTAATGTTGACATGTTAAGCACACTGTAAGCATACACATCTGTTGACCAACAACAATGAACAATTCGCCATTTAGACTAAAACAAATCCCTGGGAACGTACTCTTCCTAAAAAAGTGAAACAAAACAAAAAAATAAAAAAAAATAAAAGGCATATGGCGAGCTAAAAAATCGTGGAGGCAACCCACGACACAAAAAAGGAACAATATATCATGAATATTAAGACACAATCGGAAGCGAAACAAGGACGATAATGAATCCATATCTAAAACAAAATTAAACACTTTAAGCAAAAGCAAAACAGTAAACAGATATGGTTAAATATGCCACTGTTTTACTAAAATTAGACATGGGTACAAAGAGGAGAACCTCGTTCAAACCGTCACCATTCAAGTACACAAATAGTAAATGTTAAAAAAAAAAAAAACTACCAAACACGATGACTTAGCTCATAACTAGGCGGAAAATATGATACACTAAGGATTGATATTCGACCATTAGGAAAGGGTTAAAGCTACGCCATGTTAGGCAGTAAATCAAACACGGGACACGAAAATGACGAAAACGGACCACTCTTATATCAACAAACAATAGACACGCCAATATGTAAATGCTAGCTTAGTTAACTTCGATATTCTGATGCTATTTTGAAAGAAAGGGCACTACTGACAGACTAAACCAAAGCACCAACTGGAGTTCAAGAACAATAAATAAAAATACTAATAATGACTAACTCACGAATATAGGAACAAATGTACGAAGAACATGTCACTAGTTTTAAGTTAAAATGAGAGTTATACAAATGACACTACGAAGCATAGCAAATTCATGGAGAAAACAATATGTCACGAAATAACTACAAAAAAACAAACAAAAAAAAAAAAAGAAGAGGTAATCGCGATAGTGACCGGAAATTCCAGATTTCATGTATAGAGCTTAAGAAGCTTGGTCAAGTTCAAGAAAACAAAAGAAAACCAACACTCTTAACTACATTCTAAAACCAAACAGATCGAGTAACAAATAGACCAGAGAAATAGCGAAAGAAGTTCTTTTCAGAAAGCTAGACGTAAGCAGGTCCGAAAACATGTTTTGGAAACAACACAAAACTCTAGAGAACAACCAAATTAAAGATGCTTCAAAAATCAGATGATAATACTCCAAATGAATGATCAGAGAGAGAACACATAAAGAAAGCATGTAGACGAGACTCGACGAATGACCACCAAATGAGCTAAAAAGAAAGAAAGAAGACATAGAGGACAGGAGGTGAAACTATACAGGGAACCATTGAGCTATAACCGAAATAAGCAAATCATAGACAACCCTTGAGACGAAACCAAATACCGGCAACTCAAGGCGAAACAGAACTAGACAGGAAAAACCAATACACGGAGAAAATATGCATGACACCTTACAACTTAACAAATAAAAAATTTCAATTCCAACATCATAACGACCACAAACATTGAAATAAGGCAGAGGCGAAGACAAAGCTGACAAGAGAGATGTTACCTTCAACGGGACAGCGAACTTGGGATGAGCGCGGGCAGAAGCGATTCTACTACCACGAAACTCGAATACGGACGATAGCCAACAACTTGGGCGGAAGTATCGAACTTAGACGCTAAGATTAATGGCTCCTCTATTTTCTCAAAGCGTGTTTAGTGTGTGTTTCCACGAAGATAATGCTCTATATTATCACTTTAGAAAAATCTTCTCACCAAAAACTCCCTTAAACCGAGAAAACTCTCAACCCTTTTTCACTGTATATTTTTTTTAAACCCCTGTAACCATCTCTCTGTGAGTGCTTTCAAACTCAAATAGAAAGTTTCCTCCTTCGAAAAATCAGAACACCCAAATATTTTCCTCTGTTTTTCCTTTTAAGAAAGAATTTTTCTAATACCCTCTCAGCCCGCTTCTTATCGTCTCAAAGCGATTATATATAGTAAAAGTTTAGGGTTTTACGATTGAGAAAAAGGGGAAAACGACAAAGGGGTAAAATTGAAAATCCCCATTAGATCAAAATTTGAAAAAAATTCCCAAGACAAGGGACTGCTCTGTTGTTGTCAAAGAAAATCAGCCCCAAAATCCCTCAAAATTCGGATGAGGCAGGGAACGAATGGCTCGGATTCAAACCAATCGTCCTTGTGCTCGACGTGGCGCTCATCCGCGCGAGCTAAGGACGAAAGCTGCTGCTGGAGTCGTACAGGCTCAGAAAACGCGGCTAAAGCCGAACCAACAGAAAAAGGGAAAGAGACGTTGGGGACGGATTGCTCACGCGCGAAAGGACCTCGTCTGGGATGTTGTCGTCGTGTTGAGGAAGAACAAAGTAGAGATCGGTGTCGCATATTGCTACGCTTTTCTTTCAGAGCTGACGCGCTGAAATGGTACGCTTTGCTGGGAACCGTACTGTATTGGAGAGAATATGGGTTTCTTTAGAATAGGAGCGGGCTGGGTCAGCGGATTGGGTCATTAAGGAGAGTGGGCTGAGGTTAAAGGGTTTTGCGCTACTGGAAAGCATTTCGGGAATCAAAGATTTTGGGGAAAATGAATTGGGCTGATAGAATGGGCTTGAGAATGGAAAGGGGTGGGCTGGACAGTTCATAAAATCAGAGAACGGCTAAGAATTCCAATTGCAATTAATCCAAAATTAAGCATTTGACTGAATTAATTAAATTAGTAAACTCGGCTAAAATCCACATAAGTTGAATCGACGTCAATTAACAAACGAGTTTCTTAATTTTAACGAAACAGAATAATCGACATAGTCATAGTTAATTAAAAAAATTATTTTCTTAAGCTAGTTGGTAAAATATTAAAAATAAAATCTTTTTGATAGGATTTTGGAATGTTCACAAAATAAGTCGATTAAGTACGCAATTATATAAGACTTATATTTCTAAAATATTAAAGGCGACAAAGCTTATTAAAAGCAATTAGTAAACCTTATATTCTTCTTATAATTTTATAAAACAAATTATTTTAGATCGTTTGAAATAGAAGAAACTCAAAAATTAATTATTATCGGGAGGGTTAAAATTGGGTGTCAACAACTGTCCCTCATTTTTCTTGAATTGATGCCAGAAATTCGAGGAAAATGAAGTTGACCGATCTAATTTTGACTGACCGCATACCCATCTTTTGGGAAAAGGGATTTGGTAAGGATTTTTAGGAATTATGGCCGAACCCCGAAAGCGGGTTTCCTATATATCTCGGGCTAAATGAGAATTCAGGCCACCTGTAGTTCGATAAGCTTGATTTGACGCACGATTTTGAAAGGATTCAAACGTCATCTCGATTCTGAATTATGAATGTAGCAAGATGCTCGAGAATAAGATTTAAAAGCGAATGTTGGAAGACAACAGAGTTTTTGACATTGAGTCCGCCTACATATCCTTAAACCTTAGGAATTAGGCTGTTTGTAGTTCGACTCGATCGGTTGAAATGAAAATCTATTATGCTAGATAACCTTTGGTTCTGGACAAGTGACAAATAAAATTGAGCATGAAAAAGAGGCTTGTAAGCTCTTAGCCATGAAGGTGGAGCTCTTCACATCCATAGGTAAGAACTTACACGGACATAATTTCCAAAGCTCTTGGCGCATCGTCACTCAGATTGGAAACTTGCTTCCGGTAGACCAAAATTCCGGGTGCAAAACCGAAACTGACAAAAGTGAAGAAAAACCCACATGCCTTCTGATAGGGGTGTGGTTTGATTGTGGTGGAAGTCTCTCCTCTGCTAGCGTCCTAAGAGTTTGACACTCCTCTTTGGACTATGTCCCAGTTCGCTGCTAAGAAAAAGTTCCACGTTGTGCTGTATCCTTTTTGATGTCGTCCGCACCTGTGGTATGTTTTGGAGAATTCATCCTTTCGGATGCTCTCGACAAAGACCGAGATAAAACTCGTCAGCATAAAAAATGCAATTTAAATGGGAGACAGTGTCTTTTACCGTGTCGACACTTAATTGTTCTCCTCGACATTTGACGTCAACTCGATCGGTTTGACGTAAAGCAAATAAAGCTTATGTCTTGTGTTTGCAATGTACTCTTCATTTGATGTCGAAATAAATAAAACTGATGTAGTGTCGATATTTTCTCTTGGTGTCGTCTTCGATGCTCTTCTTGATGTTTACTTTAACATAAATAAAAGAAATGCAGTTGATGCCGGTGGGTGAATATTTCTCTTGAGATGCACGATTTTTACTCTGGTAGTGCATGATTTCTTGCGGGGTATGTATATCTTCCCGTGATGTGTAAATTTCTGCGAGGCATGAAATCTTCTCGCAATGCATAAATTTCTGCGGGAGATGAAATCTTCCCGTGATGCATAAATTACGCAAGGTGTGACATCTTCTTGCGATATATAAACTTTTGCGAGGGATGAAATCTTCTCGCGATGCATAAATTCTTGCGAGGGATGGAATCTTCTCACGATGCATAAATTCCGCAAGGTATGAAACCTTCTTGCGATGTATAAACCTTTTGCGAGGGATGAAATCTTCTCGCGATGCATAAATTCCGCAAGGTATGAAATTTTCTTGCGATGTATAAATCTCTGCGAGGCATGAAATCTTCTCGCGATGCATAAATATTAACTCGCAATGCATAATCTTCTGTGATGCATGATTATTAACTCGCGATGTATGAGTATTGACTCGCAATGCATGATCTTCCGCGATGCATGAGTATTGACTCGCGATGCATGATCTTCCGCGATGCATGAGTATTGACTCGCGATGCATGATCTTCCGCGATGCATGAGTATTGACTCGTGATGCATGATCTTCCGCGATGCATGAATATTGGCTCGCGATGCATGAATATTGACTCGCGATGCATGGATATTGAATCGCGATGCATGAATATTAACTCTTGATGTCATCTTTGATACCAAATGAAGATAATGCTTAAATCGAGCACCATAGCGATCTTCTGGGTGCCTCTTTGACAATCATGTCGTCTTAATTGATGATAATGGTAAAATAACTTCCAGATAGTATATCGTCTTGATTGGCAACAGTATAAATGACCCCTCAGGGTAATGTGTCATCTTGATCGACAATAAAGTAAATAAACCTTTCGGATAATCATAATATCTTATCTGACATTATGATGCAAATGACGTCCTTTACGGCAACCGTAAACTCTTCCTCGCTTGATTCATCTTCGAATCTAGCTGGACGTTCCTTATAGACTTCATGTTGTTGGGAATTGACTGAAATAAACAGATCATATTCCAAGTCTCCGGCGTTAGCGATATAACATGATTCCTGCCATCCAGGAAAACTTATTAATTTTGGGAGAGTTTCTTCCTCCCTTGACTTCTCTATATATATCGATCGGAGGAATCTGCTGATATCAAGGCAAAGCTATAAACCTGCATCCACAGAAAAATTGTTATTTTTAAAAACGATCTGATCTATGTCGATTCTTCAATCATCTGCTCCTTGTCCTGCTATCTCTGGTTATTTTCCAGATCTCCCGTCTCCTGATAGACAAGACCAAATATTTCACCAAAACAAATGAAATGCAAATATAGAATTGTAAGGAAAAATATATTTCGAAAAGTAGTATTTTGAAAACTCACTGCCAAATGTCATGTCACGTCAGGCTTAGCGAACTTCTTTGAGTTTGGGTGCTCGGATGTTATTCGCTGGGGAGTATTCACAATTACTCTAGGCTGTCGATAAACCCATGTTGAAATTTCGAGGCCATCCTCAAAATTTCTGTTCTTGTTACAAGTTATGGCTTATCTTCAACTGTCGGTAGGTAAATCATGGAATTTTCGAGGTTCTCTCGAAAATTCTGTCCCAGTTGCAATTTTGAAGTATTTTCAGTCTTAACTTGTTGAGGAAAAATCTTCTTCTTGAGAATTTTTGAATCCCTCTCAAAATTTCTGTCCCAGTTTCTATTGTAAAGAGGAATAGAAATCTTACTGGAAATATGACCGATCCCTTGTGGCGCCTACGTATCCCGTTGAGGTAGGAATCAGGTTAAACGTAGTTCCCCTCAAAGCTGGCAAAGATAGGAAAATCACAAAGGAAAGCGACCGAGGCCGACACAGGCCGCCTACGTATCTCATTCTTGAGAATTCAGGTCGAACGTAGTTCAAATACAAAGAAAATAATTAAAAGAGATAAATGGGGTGACCGAGGCTGACATAGGCCGCCTACGTATCTCATTCTTGAGAATTCAGGTCAGACGTACTTCATTACAAGAGGGATAAGATTTTAAGCAAAACAAATACAAGCAAAAACGGAATGCATACAAGGAAATATACAAATTAAGCTTTACACATAGTATCTCTTGACAACATCTGAGTTGATCGGTTTTGGCCACGCGGTGCCATCCATCTCCGACAGGACCAATGCACCTCCAGATAATACTTTACGAACCACGTAGGGTCCTTGCCAATTTGGTACGAATTTTCCTTTGTACTCGTCTTGATGAGGAAAAATGCGCTTAAGGACCCATTGACCGATTTCAAAAATTCTGGCTCTGACTCTCTTGTGGAAAGCACGAATCATTCTCTGTCGATATAGTTGACCATGACAAACGGCAACCATTCTCTTTTCATCGATCAGAGTTAACTTATCAATTCTCTTGCTAACCCATTCATCATTACTTAGCTCAGCTTCTTGGATGATTCTCAATGAGGGTATGCTTCGGCGAGTATGACTACTTCTGTTCCGTACACTAACAAGTAGGGAGTAGCTCCAGTCGACGTTCTGACAGTCGTTCGATAACTCAATAAAGCATATGGCAACATTTCATGCCAACCTCGATTATTGTCAATCATTTTCCTCAGGATCTTGTTGATATTCTTATTGGCGGCTTCTACAGCTCCATTCATTTGAGGACGATAAGCGGTTGAGTTTCGATGAGTAATCTTAAACTGCTCACATATCTCTCTCATCAAGTGACTGTTGAGATTTGCACCGTTTTCAGTAATGATGGATTCCAGTACTCCAAATCTGCATATCAGATTGTTGCAATCAAAATCAGCTACAACTTGTTTGGTTACCGACTTGTAAGAAGCTGCTTCCACCCACTTAGTGAAGTAGTCAATGGCAACCAAAATAAATCTGTGACCATTAGAGGCGGCTGGCTCTATCGGACCGATGACATCCATACCCCAAGCTACAAATGGCCAAGGTGAACTCATAGCATTAAGTTCGTGAGGCGGCACTCGTATCAAATCACCGTGCACTTGACATTTATGACACTTCTGCACAAACTTGCAACAATCATTCTCCATAGTCATCTAAAAATAACCGGCTCGAAGGATTTTTTGTGCCAAAGTGAGCACATTCATATGCGTTCCACAAACTCCAGCATGTATTTGTTCAATAAGCTTCGCGGCTTCAACAACATCGACACATCTTAGAAGACTCAAATCTGGAGTTCTTTTATAAAGGACTTCTCCACTTAGAAAGAAATTGAGAGCCATGCGGTGTATCGACTTCTTTTGGTTGGATGTTGCATCTTCAGGATAAGTTCCAGACTCCAAATACTTTTTTATATCAAAATACCAAGGCAAACCGTCTGGTTTTGCTTCAACATGTGAACAATGAACTGGATGTTCTTTCAGCTCTATATCCAGTGGATCAATATAATCAATATCCGGATGCTTAATCATTGAAGCGATGGTGGCAAGAGCATCGCCCAACTCATTCTGTATCCTAGGAGTATGTCTAAACTCGATCTTACGAAATCTTTTGCATAACTTCTGTACATACTATACGTAAGGTATGTCTTTGGGTTTTTTACAGCCCATTCTCCTTGAACTTGATGAATCAAAAAATCTGAGTCTCCAATAACCAACAACTCATAGACGTTCATGTCGATGGCCATTTTCAAGCCCAGAACATAAGCTTCGTATTCGGCCATGTTGTTCGTGCAATTAAATTGGAGTTTAGCTGCCATGGGATAGTGCTGACAAGATTTTGACACTACAACTGCCCCAATACCTTTTCCCTGGTGATTCGCCGCTCCATCAAAGAATAATATCCACCCAGGATATGGTTCAGAAATATCTTCACCCACAAATGACACTTTTTCATCGTGAAAATAAGTCTTGAGCGGTTCATATTCTTCATCAATAGGATTCTCTACAAGATGATCAGCCAAGGCCTGTGCCTTTATTGCCTTCTGGGTCACATACACAATATCAAATTCACTCAACAGCATTTGCCACTTAGTTAACTTTCCTGTTGGCATCGCCTTTTGGAAAATATACTTCAACGGATCCATCCTAGAAATGAGATATGTAGTATAAGACGACAAATAATGTCTCAACTTCTGGGCAAGCCAAGTCAAAGCACAATACGTTCTCTCCAACAGAGTGTATCGAGACTCGTATGGAGTAAACTTCTTGCTTATATAATAGATAGCCCTTTCCTTCTTTCCTGTCTCGTCGTGTTGACCGAGCATGCATCCGAATGCACTATCTGAGATGGATAAATATAGCAGCAGAGGACTCCCTTCTCGTGGAGGAACTAATACCGGTGGATTTGACAAATAGTTCTTGATAGCATCAAAAGCAGTCTTACACTCTTCAGTCCACTTTGTCGGAGCATCTTTCTTCAACAGCTTGAAGATAGGCTCACACACCACGGTTGATTGAGCTATGAATCGACTAATGTAGTTCAACCTCCCTAAGAAACTCATCACCTCTTTTCTTGTCTTCGGCGGAGGTAACTCTTGAATTGCTTTAATTTTAGAAGGATCGAGCTCTATACCCCTTCTACTGACTATAAATCCCAATAATTTGCCGGCTGGAACTCCAAAAGCGCATTTGGCGGGATTTAACTTCAAGTTATAACGACGCAAACGATCAAAGAACTTTCTTAGATGTGTCAAGTGGTCCGAACTCTCGCGGGACTTGATTATGACGTCATCCACATATACCTCAATCTCCTTATGAATCATGTAATGAAATATAGTCGTCATAGCCCTCATATAGGTAGCACCAGCATTCTTGAGGCCAAATGGCATCACTCTGTAGTGATATACACCCCACAGTGTAATAAAAGTTGTCTTTTTTTCATCTTCCTTGTCCATCAGAATCTGATGATAACCTGCGTAACAATCCACAAACGATTGCATTTTATGCTTAGCACAGTTATCGATCAAAATATGAATATTCGGCAACGGAAAATTATCCTTAGGGCTAGCTTTGTTGAGATCTCTGATTTTCCCATCTTTTTTGGCGACCGGAACAACGTTGGCCAACCATGTTGGGTATTGAGTCACTTCTACCAGTTGAGACTCAATCTGTTTGGTGATCTCTTCTTTAATCTTTAAACTCAACTCAGGCTTGAACTTCTGAGTTTTTTGCTTCACCGGCTCGAACCCTGGATTAATCGGTAATTTATGAGATACAACATCTGTACTCAACCCTTGCATGTCGTCGACTTCCCAGACGAACACATCAACGTATTCAGTGAGTAAGTGAATTAGATCCTTCCTCTGAGTGTCATTCAAATTAACGCTGATTTTGGCCTCTTTGACACATTCTTGGTCGCCCAGGTTTACCGTTTCAGTTTCCTCTAAATTTGGTTTATACTAATTTTCAAACTGACGAAATTCCTTGGCAACATACTCTGGTTCCTCACTTTCCTCTTCGTAATCATCAACCTCGTCATCACCTGCCTCATTTTGTTCATTCAGCTCGTGACACGACATGACATTGGCAGGTTTAAAACTTACCATACTGAAACCATAAACAAACGAAGTTAGAAAGCATGACAGATGATTAAATAAACAAATTTAAAAATAAAAGAGGCTTTCATTAAAATGGAAAACGATGCAAACTTTGGCCATGGCAGAACCATATTGCCTTTTTAAACATCACGATGGGAATTTAAAGCTCAAACAGTTAAAAAGAAAAATGCAAAATGGTGGGTCTCGGGCCTCTTCCGGACTACCACCGATTAAAACATGCATAAAATGATGCCCTTCTACCAAGGAGTTCGGGAGATCAGGATGGGCGTGGAGGTCCAGTTCTGCAATGTCTCTCCGGGCTCAGCATCACGGAATCCTGTCAACTCGACCTCTTCTTCAATAATAGCATCTATCTCTTCAAAAAGGCCACAGATTCCTTCCCCCAGGTCCTCCTCCTCGGCATACTTACGAACTGGAAAGGATTGATACAGATGAGGAATTGGCTTGGCCAATGCTTGATCATTCTTCTTCTTCATCTTCTCATCGTCATCCGTGGGGACATACCCCAATCCATATTTCGCCCTCTTGGCAGGAACTTGAATGGGCTCAACAATTCCTTGGGAATTTCTTCCCAACCCAAAACCTGGTTCAAAACTACTTTGCAGCATCACAGTGGCTATCATCTTATACACGGCAAGCATAGGAGGATGCGGGGCCAAGTCTTCACTGGTGGTATTGACCAGCTCTACTGTGTAGAAATTTGTACCTCGCGACACTTCATCAATGATTGGTGCTTGTCTGCCGGAGTGACTCTCTTCACCATGAATAACCAACTCTTCGTTCTTCCAAACGAGCTTCATCATCTGATGCAAAGTCGAAGGCACAGCTCCAGCCATATGAATGAAAGGCCTTCCCAGAAGAAGGTTGTAGCTTGTATCAATATCTAAGACTTGGAACTGTGTGCTGAACTGTGCCGGACCCATTTGGATGACCAGATTTACCGCTCCCAAGGTATCTCTTTGGACCCCATCAAAAGCCCTTACGTTGACTTAGTTTTGCTCCAACTTCCCCAAGTCAAAACGTAACTGCTTCAGTGTCGACAATGGACAAATATTCAAACCGAACCCATCATCCACCAAGACGCGATTAATGACCTTTTCCCGACAGACCACAGTGATGTGCAACGCCTTGTTGTGCGACTTCCCTTCGAAAGGCAACTCATCGTCACAGAAGCTGATGCGATGTCCTCGAATAACCTAGTGGATCATGGCGGCCACATTATCGCTGCTTGTACGTGCGGGCACATATGTATAATTGAGCGCTTTCATCAAAGCTTGCCTATGTGATTGAGAACTCATCAATAGGGCCCAAACAGAAATCTGGGCAGGAGTTTTCTCTAAATGTTTGACGATAGAATAGTCCTTCGGCTGCATTCTCCTCCAAAACTCCTCCGCTTCTCCTTCACTTATTAGCCTTTTGGTCTGATCCTTCTTTTGCCCTCCGAGAGCAAGCTCTTTAGGAGTGTAACATCTTCCGGATCTGGTCATGCCTTGAGCAGCAGCAGTTTCAATAACAAACTTAGGCTTGATGAGATTTTTTGATGGCACCAAGGCAACAGCCTTTGCGGGTGTCAATATAACAAACTCTTTTTTCTCTTTGATAGTTAATGAAGCCACAGACCTTTCTAACTCGTCAGGGACGATTGGAGCTATCACCTTCGTCACACACCAATCGTCGTCTGTCTCTATCATATTCACGTTGCTGCTTCCATGATTCGGCAATGGGTTTGTGTTGACATTTGGTGCCGCTGGCTGGAGAGAGACTATATCTTGGTCAATCAGATCCTGAATTTTATGCTTGAGGTTGATACAATCCTCAGTATCATGCCCAACACTGTTATAATGATAAGCACATCTCTGATCGGGCCTGTAGAATCTCGAATTGATATCCACGGGTTTGGGCCCCACAGGATGGATGTATCCGGCCGCAGCCAGTCGCTCGTACAACTTTGTTCGGCTTTCTGCGAGCGCTGTGAAATTCCTTACAGGTTTCTTCTCGAACCGAGGTCGAAGGGGATCATAACTTCCTTGTGGGGAAGGCGTCTGTTGATAACCTCGGTTGTTCGGACGTGGAGCTTAATTTTTGGGATATGGATTTGTTTGGTAGTTTGGCAATGGAGCTTGGTAATTTGGAGGGGAATTTTGGTATAGTGGAGCTTTAACTTGATAAACAGGAAGGGGTGATCTGTAGCTCGACTGCACGTTAGCACAGCTGGGAGCGATACCAAGATAATGAGGAGATGGAGTTTGGTAGAGTGGAGGGTGACTTGGATAAACGAGAGATGGATTTTGGTAATTTGGGGGTGGATTTTGGTATAGTGGAGTTTGGACATTCGGATTAGTGGGGGTAGCATTTTGATAAAATGGAGGGTTGTTGGGATGACTAGCTTGCATATTGCGATCCTGATAGGAACTTTGGGAAGGTCGAGGACGACCTCGGGAATATGATGAGCTTCTGGGGGGTTTCTTCCCCTCATATGAAACAGCAGCAATTTCTTCTCTCTTCTTCTTTAACAACCCTGAAGATCCGGGTGATGCGTCTACACGGTCTATCTTCCCTGTTTTCAAACCATCTTCAATAGTCTCACCGATCCTCACTATTTCAGCAAACTTTGCTCCAACGAGCAACATAATTCTGTCATAATATTCGGGTTCTTGCACCCGCACGAACACTTCAACGATTTCCTTTTCAGACATGGGCGGTCTTACTCTCGCCGCTTCTTTCCTCCACCTATAGGCGAATTCTATGTAGCTCTCAGTAGACTTCTGCTTCATCTTTTCCAAAGAGTAGCGATCAGGAATGATTTCTACATTATAAGCAAATCGCTCGATGAAGTCTTTTGCCAGAGCATTCCAGCTGGGCCATTGTCGAGTTTCATGGGCGGTGAACCACTCCAAAGCCTCCCCGCACAAACTTCGGCTGAAAAGCCGCATCAACAAAGCTTCGTCCCTTCCAACTCCCACGAGTTGGTCACAGTAGGCTCTCAGATGAGCCATAGGGTTGCCTATTCCTCCGAAGGTATCAAACTTCGGGATCTTGAAACCTTCTGGAAGGTCCAGACTCGGGTGAATGCATAAATCTTCATAGTTAAGTCCGATAGCCTCGGGGACGCATTGAAGCTCTTTCATAGCCTTCTTTATCTCCTCATTTATGTCTACTTTTGCTTCTTCCTTCGCTCTCCACTCTCTTTCCTGTTCCTCATAGTGGTCCAACTCAGAACCGTGCACGTCGTGCTCAGCATGGACAGGTTGGAAAGTGGTTCTTTTAGGCAAGGGTGGAGCTATGGAAGGACTCTGGGCGTTTTGAGCAGCTTGGTAATTTTGGGGGTAAGTCTGAGGATTGGTGTTCTAATTTAAATGATGGTGGGATGCCTGAGGATTAGAAGTGTTCTGATTCAGATTTTGACTTTGGTTTTGCGGTGGTGGAGCAGATTGAGGTTGGATATTTTGAAGATGAGAGGGCATTTGGGGGTGGTTATTCTGAGGAGGTGGTGGAGTTTGATAAGAGGCTGAAGCATACTGCGGATTTCGGGTAGTTAGGTCTATAGTAGGGGGATTCTGAGCGAGCGGCACGCTCTGAGATGGATCCACATTCGAGGAAGGAAAGTGGATAGGAGGCCTTCCTTCTGTAGTATTAACAACAAAACCCGACGGAGGCAGATCCGACCTTCTTTGCGATTCTACCCTCATTTTCGCGATCTGCTGCATCAATTGTAGAATTAACTCATTTTGATCCGCTATGGTGGGTTGAGCCACCACAACATCAGTAAGACCAACTTCCTCGCTATTATCTCCATAACTGTCTTTCCTTTGTCAGAATTTTGCCCTGGGAAGGAATCTGCGGGACCTTTTGATCTGGTAAAGTAAGGATGATCTGCCAGCTTAATAAACACAGATCAGTTCAAAATACCTGAGGAGGAAAACAACTCAAATGCAGATTTGTCAGTTTGGACTAAGAATACAAAATACATAATATCACACATAGAGCAGGTAAACACACAAGTTGCTATGTTTGAGAAATATCTTCAACCCACGAGTAAGGACGGAAATTTGCTTGCTCTTTTAGTTTGACACTATCTCAGAAAGGCCAAATCGCGTTGAGCTAAGGTCTTCTTGCAGCTGCTCTCTAGCGTCCGTTGATCTGTTCTTTGTATCTCCTTGTAATGTGAAAGGGGAGAATGAAGAATTTTTTAAAGATAGGGGTCGAGCCTGGAGAGACTGCCTACGTATCTCACAAAGAGAATTCAGGCCCAACGTAGTTCAAGTAGAAAATAAGACATTGATTTTTCATTCATTTATTCGCTTGGGATTACAAGGAAATATAAAGACAATCAAAGCTTAAAAATAAAATTAATGACTCCAGATCGGTCATTTCCTTCTCCTCATCATCTTAGCCACGGGGAACGGTCTCAACTTGAAGCTTTCCCATGCCAATGAAGTACTCGAGGTCGTGACGAAAGTCGAGACATTTTTCAATATTGTGGTCTGTGGCGTGATGATGATAGGGACAACGCTTTCGGATTTCGTGCTGAAGAGAATATTACATGTCCACATTCTTGTAGTAATGGGTAAAGATGCCATTTTGAACTAAATCCGAGTATATTTCCCTCATTGTTTTCTTGAAAGGAGTGAATGAACAGTGAAAGAATCTGGTCCTCTCTGTGACCGGTATGTCAAGACGTATTTCATCACATGCAAGGATGACACCGTCACCCCAAGTATTAGGAGTGTTATCCATGCCGAATAAACAACGGACTGCGTTTTTAAACCCAATACACTCTTCTATTGTATGTCCTTTCTCCCTTGGATGACATTCACACGTCTTGCGGAGATCTCCTAATCCTATTTGGGGGACGCTTTCTTAACGGGTCTTAGCAGGCCCCTAGACCGATAGTGTTCAAAAACGAGTGCACACGAGATGACCTCTATCTTCTTCCGGCCTTCGTGCGGATATGCCTCGAGAGAAATTGTGTTGTCTCCGTTTGCCAGACGTCCCTCGAAAGAAGGTGGGCGGGCAAGTATCTTCTCATAACTTTCCTCCTCATAATTTCCTTCATTGATTTCCTCTTCGGGGCTCTCAGGAGGAAATAGTGATTCGTACAGACGCTTTCCGCGCTGCTTTTGCATCTCGTTCTTCTCTTCTTCACTTGGTTTAGCTTGAATACCCTTTCCTTTGTCCATAGCGGCGATTTTGCCTTTCCTAAGACAGTAAAGTACTTGTTTTTAGGATTTGGGTATGAGAGGTGTCTTTTGAGTGAGAAACTTAAGACTCGGGAAATTTTGGTCGGACATTTTGTAATAGTGACTTGTTTGTATTTATTTTTTTTGAAAATTTCTGAAAAGAGTGGGTTTTCAATATCCTCATTCACAGCAACACAACACATAAGCAGTTAAATAACACATATATCGCGTCCTAATCATGCATGTGACCCTTTTGTGCCAAGGGTAGGCCTAGCGAATCTGAAGGATGTATTGCATCATTTGAAACATATTGTTGCACCCCCCAAAATAACTTTAATTAAAATTATAACATTCGTTACATAACTTCAATCAAAACGGGGTACATTTTCAGAGAGGGGGATATAATGTGAATACAGAAAGAAAACAATCCCACGCATGGGAGTTAGAAGGTTGATGGCTCTCCTCCTCTTCTGGCTTTCTTTACTTCTTCGCGGATAATGCACTTGCTTGTGAACACGTAGGGCTCAGCGAACGCAGCTTTGGAAGATATTGGTACGACTTGTAGTGTGTTCGTCTGCTCGTCCAGGATCGCATCGAAACGCATCAGACAAGTCCTTGTATCAGCTAATTCTTGTGACGTCCCAGCCAAAACCCTCTGATTTTCTAACTCTCGGAACTGGTATTCTTGCTCCTTTTGCTGAAATTCTTGCTCTCTTTTCTAAAATTACTGCTCCCTTTTCTGAAATTCTTGCTCCCTTCGGTCCCATTCTTGCTGAAAATGATATGCATGGATTTGAAGCCTTGTATGTACGTCTTCAATTTCTCGACCTGCGCGTGGTGTTGGATTCACTACACCACACAGATCATTCTGCAACCATGTCTTGTATTCATCGACATACCCAGCTTCATATCTGTTTTTAGCCATATCCCATTTCATGTTGACACGTCCAGCCCACTCTTGAAAGGATGATCTTGGCGAAAGGTATTTTGCCGCTCTCGCTGTAATCGACAATAAAAGAGCTAGCATCCCCTTGGACATGTATGATTTGTGTTCTACCAAATTGCCGCATCACCCTAGCTGGGTTGTAGGGCCGTAATCCTCTGATGCCGGGAAGGACTAAAAATGGAAGTTTGGCCCCTTGTGCTGCTATCCTCTCGGACTTGAAGTTCGGTAACATCCACTCTATATCTCCTTCTTTCAAATCATAAAATACCCTTGCCCACGCACCCCTGGTAGTATGAATTGGAAATGTGCGGATGCTTAGGTAGAATTCATAATTATCAAGGGGACTCGTATGGATTGGCTTGGCCAACTCTTGTGGTCGGGCACCGTCCCTTTTGCAGAGATGTTCAGTCATCCACCATTGAAGTAGAATGTTGCAACCTTGGAAAAACGGGAATCCGTTCTTGCACAAACTCAAAGATCGATAAATGTCGGCCAAAATGATCGAAGCCAAGCTGCAGTATTTCTTTTCTTCTTGTTTCTTACCTACCCCTCTAAACATGGCGTCAACTACCATCACGACCCGGGTGTCGATATTCTTTCCTTCATCTTTAGGGAACACCATAGTTCCTTAAAGGCATGCGGAGAATGCAATGGCTTGAGTTTGCCTCCAAGTACTGTGATCGTGGAATTCGTTTGGAAATTGCTCGAAATAGCTATCGTGCCCCCATCTTTCGAAGAATCTCATTAACGGTATATCGTGGGTTTCCAACCAGTTTGCATTTACCAGCAATAATATGTTCTTCAAGTCTCCACTAGTTGGCCTATCGGGCAGAAGGATGTGATGATCGGGATATTTTTTCCTCTTGCCACATGTCCCGATAGAGTCCAGACAATCCTTAATTTCTTCTAGTGTTGGTGTTATTTTGACATCTCCAAATCAAAAAACCATCTTCTTATCGTCCCAAAACCGAGTGATAACCTCGATAAACGTGGGCCAAACCTTGAAGTCCATTATCGAAGGTAAGTGACCCAAGTGAATCGAGATTTCTCTCTTTTGACAATCTTTGAGGTTATCCCACCATACACGGAGAATATCGGGTGTCTTCGTGACCATGTTGAAATGGAGGAATTGACTCGACATCTATAAAAACATACAACTAGTTAATTGTCACCCCCATGATACAACAAAATATTTAAACACGCAGTACATCCTTTAGATTTAACAGACAAATATGATCGTCCTATCGAGCCGTAGGCTCTTTGGACTCAAGGCGATCTTTCTAATGGGCCCAACACTTCTTGGGTTTGGGTCATCTTAGGCCAATGCGCTATTTTCGGAATTGGGTTACGCTCTATCTTAGTTTAACTAAGAGTGGGTTATGTTTAGAGTGGAAAGGGTTACACCCAAGCGGACTACTTGGGCTGGGACAGTTAACGATCGTTGACTATCAAGTAGCCAACTACACTCGTCAGGGTGCCCCGAGAAAATTTTGGTAAACGAACGACTGCGAACCCGCATAATCGTCCTTTAGTGAAAATGAAATAATTGTCATTTGACAAAAAAATGTTATGTCATGAATGCAACAGTTTAATAAAGAGATAAAGTAAACAAATAAACAATTATACACATAACCAAATAAAATTAATTTTAAAGTTAGAATACTCCTAGTCCTCAGCAGAGTCGCCATTTCTGTTTTATCAAAAATATTTATTTTTTAGTAAAAATGACTAAGTTTCAAAAAGTTAATCAATCTTATGATATAACAAAATTCGACTTTTCAAATTACAAAGTCACCACTTGATTTTTGAGAAAAATCAAGAAAACTTTAGTTTTCAAAAGACTTAAATAGAAAAATCAATTGAAATCTTAAAGGGGGTTCGGAGATTCCTATTAATATTTTAAAAAGGTGTTAGGCACCTAAAATATTCGCTTAATTGCGGTTATCCGACAACTAACCTTATATTTGGCTAAAGATTGCTTAAATTTCAAAACTACTTAGAGTGAAGAAAAGTTAAAATATTAACTTATTATCTAAATGAGTTATTTGCAAAATTATTGATTTTAAGTTAGTAAAACATGTAAGGCGTTTCGCGAGGATTGGATTCTTTTAACTTTAAAACTAATAGCACATAAATATAAACTAATAGACGATAAGGCAAAAAAGGGAGAGAGATAGAGAGAGAGGGGGGGGGAGAGAGAGAGGGTCCAAGTCCTGGTTTTCTGTCCGCCTTGACCGGAATTTGGACCCACCTGTTTGTGGGTTTTTGCCCACTTTCTTTGTACCTGTCCTAAATTAAACAAATAATAATAAATAATAAATACGGAAAAATAAAGACGACAAGGGCTTAGGCCCATTAAAAAATACAAATAGATATAAATAAAGTGAGCTTCCTTCAACCCAACTTCTTCGAATCTTTCGACTTTGATTTCTTCCACTTAGGACCTGTCCGCCGAATTTTATGGCTTGACTTGATAGAGGACTCGAGCCTTAGCGGCTCTCTTGAAATGCGAGAATATGAGTTCATGAAAAACTCGGACAGATTCACATGTAACACAAAAGAAACGAAAATAAGGGAGTGGAGAAACACTCGCTTAGTGAGAGGGAATCGCTAATATTAAGCTCATGTAATAATACAATTTGATTTTAACAATACAAGAAGAAAACAGGACATATCACATGCTTAAACTGAAGCTCATACGGAGGACATTTCAATGTTCTAAGGATACCCAATAGCGTAGTTAATACTTAAGAGATTTTAAAGCTTCGGCAATGCTTAAATCTATTTTATATAAAACTTTCCAACTATGACAATTAGATTATAATTCAACAATGATTTGCATGACTTTGGACCATTTCACATATAGACAGAAAATTAATGTTGACATGTTAAGCACACTGTAAGCATACACATCTGTTGACCAACAACAATGAACAATTCGCCATTTAGACTAAAACAAATCCCTGGGAACGTACTCTTCCTAAAAAAGTGAAACAAAACAAAAAAATAAAAAAAAATAAAAGGCATATGGCGAGCTAAAAAATCGTGGAGGCAACCCATGACACAAAAAAGGAACAATATATCATGAATATTAAGACACAATCGGAAGCGAAACAAGGACGATAATGAATCCATATCTAAAACAAAATTAAACACTTTAAGCAAAAGCAAAACAGTAAACAGATATGGTTAAATATGCCACTGTTTTACTAAAATTAGACATGGGTACAAAGAGGAGAACCTCGTTCAAACCGTCACCATTCAAGTACACAAATAGCAAATGTTAAAAAAAACTACTACCAAACACGATGACTTAGCTCAAAACGAGGCGGAAAATATGATACACTAAGGATTGATATTCGACCATTAGGAAAGGGTTAAAGCTACGCCATGTTAGGCAGTAAATCAAACACGGGACACGAAAATGACGAAAACGGACCACTCTTATATCAACAAACAATAGACACGCCAATATGTAAATGCTAGCTTAGTTAACTTCGATATTCTGATGCTATTTTGAAAGAAAGGGCACTCCTGACAGACTAAACCAAAGCACCAACTGGAGTTCAAGAACAATAAATAAAAATACTAATAATGACTAACTCACGAATATAGGAACAAATGTACGAAGAACATGTCACTAGTTTTAAGTTAAAATGAGAGTTATACAAATGACACTACGAAGCATAGCAAATTCATGGAGAAAACAATATGTCACGAAATAACTACAAAAAAACAAACAAACAAAAAAAAAAAGAGGTAATCGCGATAGTGACCGGGAATTCCAGATTCTATGTATAGAGCTTAAGAAGCTTGGTCAAGTTCAAGAAAACAAAAGAAAACCAACACTCTTAACTACATTCTAAAACCAAACAGATCGAGTAACAAATAGACCAGAGAAATAGCGAAAGAAGTTCTTTTCAGAAAGCTAGACGTAAGCAGGTCCGAAAACATGTTTTGGAAACAACACAAACTCTAGAGATCAACCAAATTAAAGATGCTTCAAAAATCAGATGATAATACTCCAAATGAATGATCAGAGAGAGAACACATAAAGAAAACATGTAGACGAGACTCGACGAATGACCACCAAATGAGCTAAAAAGAAAGAAAGAAGACATAGAGGACAGGAGGTGAAACTATACAGGGAACCATTGAGCTATAACCGAAATAAGCAAATCATAGACAACCCTTGAGACGAAACCAAATACCGGCAACTCAAGGCGAAACAGAACTAGACAGGAAAAACCAATACACGGAGAAAATATGCATGACACCTTACAACTTAACAAATAAAAAATTTCAATTCCAACATCATAACGACCACAAACATTGAAATAAGGCAGAGGCGAAGACAAAGCTGACAAGAGAGATGTTACCTTCAACTGGACAGCGAACTTGGGATGAGCGCGGGCAGAAGCGATTCTACTACCACGAAACTCGAATACGGACGATAGCCAACAACTTGGGCGGAAGTATCGAACTTAGACGCTAAGATTAATGGCTCCTCTATTTTCTCAAAGCGTGTTTAGTGTGTGTTTCCACGAAGATAATGCTCTATATTATCACTTCAGAAAAATCTTCTCACCAAAAACTCCCTTAAACCGAGAAAACTCTCAACCCTTTTTCACTGTATATTTTTTTTTAAACCCCTGTAACCATCTCTCTGTGAGTGCTTTCAAACTCAAAAAGAAAGTTTCCTCCTTCGAAAAATCAGAACACCCAAATATTTTCCTCTGTTTTTCCTTTTAAGAAAGAATTTTTCTAATACCCTCTCCGCCCGCTTCTTATCGTCTCAAAGCGATTATATATAGTAAAAGTTTAGGGTTTTACGATTGAGAAAAAGGGGAAAACGACAAAGGGGTAAAATCGAAAATCCCCATTAGATCAAAATTTGAAAAAAATTCCCAAGACAAGGGACTGCTCTGTTGTTGTCAAAGAAAATCAGCCCCAAAATCCCTCAAAATTCGAATGAGGCAGGGAACGAATGGCTCGGATTCAAACCAATCGTCCTTGTGCTCGACGTGGCGCTCATCCGCGCGAGCTAAGGACGAAAGCTGCTGCTGGAGTCGTACAGGCTCAGAAAACGCGGCTAAAGCCGAACCAACAGAAAAAGGGAAAGAGACGTTGGGGACGGATTGCTCACGCGCGAAGGGACCTCGTCTGGGATGTTGTCGTCGTGTTGAGGAAGAACAAAGTAGAGATCGGTGTCGCATATTGCTACGCTTTTCTTTCAGAGCTGACGTGCTGAAATGGTACGCTTTGCTGGGAACCGTACTGTATTGGAGAGAATATGGGTTTCTTTAGAATAGGAGCGGGCTGGGTCAGCGGATTGGGTCATTAAGGAGAGTGGGCTTAGGTTAAAGGGTTTTGGGCTACTGGAAAGCATTTCAGGAATCAAAGATTTTGGGGAAAAAGGATTGGGCTGACAGAATGGGCTTGAGAATGGAAAGGGGTGGGCTGGACAGTTCATAAAATCAGAGAAAGGCTGAGAATTCCAATTGCAATTAATCCAAAATTAAGCATTTGACTGAATTAATTAAATTAGTAAACTCGGCTAAAATCCACATAAGTTGAATCGACGTCAATTAACAAACGAGTTTCTTAATTTTAACGAAATAGAAAATCGACATAGTCATAGTTAATTAAAATAATTATTTTCTTAAGCTAGTTGGTAAAATATTAAAAATAAAATCTTTTTGATAGGATTTTGGAATGTTTACAAAATAAGTCGATTAAGTACGCAATTATATAAGACTTATATTTCTATAATATTAAAGGCGACAAAGCTTATTAAAAGCAATTAGTAAACCTTATATTCTTCTTATAATTTTATAAAACAAATTATTTTAGATCGTTTGAAATAGAAGAAACTCGAAAATTAATTATTATCGAGAGGGTTAAAATTGGGTGTCAACAGCATGATAATGAAATAAGGGGTAAAGTATTCATTAGCAATGATAGATATTACAATTAGTTAGTTAGTATTGCTGGAAACGGACACAAACAATGATAAACACATTGTGATGTAACAATACTTTTTAATTCTATTTTCCTCATTCACTCAATAAAATCTCTCTTTTCTCTTCTTAGCTTAAGTTTCTCCAATGAGTAGTGTTAATGGAGTTTGAGTGATAATCAAGTACAGAGTCGTCTATAAAGAATAATCTCTCGTTATGAGCTAGCTTTTGGGGTTGAGTTAGACACAAGTGTCATATATCTTTAAATCAATTTTTGTTTGCGATTAAATGAACCTAGAGAAATGAAAATGTTCTATGTAAAAAGTATAGGAAGAAAGTGAATAAAAACAACATTCCATTTATTGAATTGACATGTCCAAAAAGGTAAAGATACATGAACATAACAGAACTAGTAAGTAAGTAAAGTGAAGTGATGAAGCTGCATTTATATATATGCAAAGCTTACTTATTTGATCGTTCACAAGCAGATAATAATTTTTCAATCAACAAGTGAAACCATTAGGATAATTCTTTCCGCAGACATTGAGAAGGATGTTTAGAGAGAGTGGTATATCCAAATGAATTCCCAGAATATCTGCTTTTATGGCTGTGCACAAGCAAACCGCGGCCTCTAGGTCCACCAGTCCCCCAATCAAACTGCAGCATGGGGAAGTTGGAGTAGTGCCGATAATTACACCCACCAAATCAGTAAGTATATTAGCACATGCCCCAAATTTCAAAATATCAGTTGAACAGTCTCCACTTACAAGAGCAAAGAAGAGGAGATTAAGTGATAAGAAAAGGGTAATAGAGGCCTGATTTTTGGAAGCCATGTCAACAAGCTAATAAGATTAGGCCTAATTAATAACGTAGTTTAATTGATGATTGAATTCATGTGCTAGTAACGATGGCTATTTATACTAGTTAGTCTACTAGTTGAATATTACCTATTGGTTGTGCATGGATTTTAAAATATTATTTAGGATTTGATTTAATGTTTCCTGCACATGCTACATCTATTATAGAATTGCATGTAGTTTGTATTTATATTTAATTAAAGTACAAATTGCACTTATGATCAAAGCCATAATTAACTTCCCACCCTTTCAGCAAGTATAATTTTTTTTTAATTCAAGCCATCCACTCAAGTTTTCATTCAACGCTTTAGCTTCCTTCCGCCCCTGGACAAGATCCCTTTTGTCCGTCACATTTCTAGACCTGTGCGCATTCTTACTAAACTTAATTCCCAAGCTTTCTGCAAGTATACATATTTTTTTTATCACGTTTTAATGTCAACATAAAATTTACATGGTACTTCAAGGTTTGATTTGCTTGCTTCCCCGTGACACCTAATTAAGTTACCATCCGAACTATATTTATATATAGTTTCTGCTATTATTTTTCTCTATTATCTTCACTAATATATTCTCCTTGTATACATGCATTTAAATATTTTACTTGAATCAAGGGGTTTTATGGAAACAATCTATCTAAAGTCATATCCTCGGAACTTAAGGCTGGGTCATCTTTTGTTTAATGTGTTTTTAATTTTATAATTTGGTTTTATTTTCATTACTGACCCCTTAAAGTTGGCATCAAATTTTACTTAGATACTTTAATTGAACTTTGTTCATTTTAGACACCATTTGTCGGTTCTTGCTATATCAATTTGACACTTTTATCTTACATGAGAATTGAGATAGTGAGTGTGATACACACACTTACTGCTCGTGAAAGCCTTGTTTCACTACTTTGTTTTAAAAAAGAAACTCTCTTCTTTTCAATTTTCTAGCTACCATTTCAAACTTAAATTTTTTTATATGGTAAAATTGATTTAATGATGCCACAAATATAAGTTTCAGCCCACAAGATTTTCTAAAAGTTTCAATTTCAACATTACGAAATAATAATCATATTTCTTTTCATGTGTTGAATCATTTTCACATACGAGAATCGCAAAAAAATAAGAAAAAAAACGTACATTGTAATTTAATAACTAGTTTTTAGAAGAAGAAATAATCATACTTTTGTAAAATAACTTTTTAAAGTAATTAAATTCTTTTAAAAGTGTTTCTTGAAAATTTGATATGAGTAAAAAGGGGGATCGAGATCTGGAGTGGGTGGGTGTGGAGAGGACGATCTTGTGGCTGGTGGGGTGGAGGAGCGATTGGGTGGTTGTGGTGTAGAAGAAAATCTGGTAGACTGTGGAGGAGCGGTTGGGGTGGGTAGGGGTAGAGGAATATCTGGTGGTTGGTGGGGGATGAGGAGTAGTTGGCGTTGGGGTGGGTGAGGGTGGACAGGAAAACTGGGTAGGGTGGGGTGAAGAAGACAAAAGGGTTGGGCAATACGGCGACATGAGTTTTTCTTTATAAAAAATTATTGTTTAAGTTTAAAATGCACATGTCATCACAGTCATTTTTTTCTACTCAAAAGTCATTATTTAAAATTTATTTTTATATATATATATACCACATGTCTTTATTTGATTCGTCACTTTGACACGTAATCAGCGAGTGTATTACACTAACTTTTATATGTGGGTGATAGTTAAAAATGTCAAAATAAAACAACGAGACCCTACCTAAGGTGTCTAAAATTAACAAAGCTCAGCTAAGGTGTTTAAGTGAAATTTAGTGAGCTATCGATTTGCAAATTGAAATTTCTGGTCGTTATCAATACTAAAAATTTTCCAAAAAGAGAAGGACAAAAGTGTCGTCGTCCGTTGCCTTTTGGCCAATAGAGACAGATACTGCGACACAATTACGTCCGTCTCTTTTAGTTGGACATTTTTCTAAAAGCGACGGACTACGTCACTAAGGGGAAGGATGAACTCCATCGCTTACTTTAATTTTCTTTATATTTTTATTTCTAATATGCGACTCAGTCCGTCGCTTTTTATGAAATTTGATTTTGAAAATCCCAGAAAAGCGACGGACAAAAGGACCATGTCCGTCGTTTTTCTAGAAATTTTATCTTTTGCAAATTCAGAAAAGCGACGTACTAAACGAAGCTGTCCGTCACTTTTTTGCAATTTTTTTGACAGTTAGGGTTGGGGTGGGTAAGGGTATATATTTTTTATCCAGAAAGATATTCAATCTCAGAAGCACTTAAATCAAACATGAAAACAGAGAAATGAGAGTTTCCATTATATTGAAAGAGTATAAACGTAATCGATAGCAATTGAATAGTATTCCTTAAATTGGTTCAATCCATGGTTGAGGCATTTGGTGCCATATGATTTTTGCAATAATATAACTTGTTAAATTGCTCCTGTGGCAACATCAAGGCAGAATGTGGACTCCCTTCATGTAACACCCCTAAATATAAACCAAGAGTCGCATGTCGATTTATCGTTGCTTAATTACTACAATATGTTTTATTCACATTTTGTAAACTTATAATTTTGTGATATTTGCAAACTTGATTAACATAATTGTGATCATAATTTAAGGAATTGTATTGGGTTATTTACGTAATATTATAACTGGAATTATTTATAACTTGAAAGGGAGGTGAAGTATATAAGAGAATTCATGTCCTTTCACTCTAAGAAAACATTTAGAACCTCCTCTAACCATATTACTCACAGAATTTGAAGAAAATCTTGGTCCTTTTGGCTGGAATTCAAGATACACACTTCCTTTTGGTAAGTGACGAAATTTGCTTTTGAGCTGGGTAGTGTTTAGTATTTTATGCATATCTCGTAGTATAGAACTTAGTTGACAGTGAATAGATATGATTTGGAAATATAAGTTTTATACCTACAATTCCCGTGTTTATGTAAAACTCTAAATTTGTTGTTATGGTTTTGAAATATGAGACGTAACATAGGACATGTACTGTCCAGATTCTGAAATTGGAAATCCCGTATATTCAACTGTTAGTATTTTGATTAGATCCTTTTATACAAAGCGTATTTTGCGGTGATTCTTGATCATTTTCAAGCTTAAAATATGTATCTACATCTTTCATAAAGTTTATAAATCCAGGTTTGTCATTTTCCTTTTCAAATCTTAGTTGCGACTTAAGATATTAGGCTGGCCAGAATCACTATTCTGGGAGCATAGTCGTATTATTAAAATATTAGAAATTAAAGAAGTTATTTAATTGTATTTTTAATGTTGTATATACTCGTGAACAGGTTGAGGACCTTCATACGTTGATTGGTCTACGATTTGAACTGTTAAAGTGGTGTTTGACTTTTTCTTCTCTAAAGAACTCAGGTTTGTGTATAAACTAGTACTTGTACTATTTTTACCTGCAGGTATATCTGAAAGTTTATATTTGTACCTTGGTTACCTCTTGTCACTTTGCATTGTCGTGTTGTTATCATTTTAGACATTGAAGACTCTTGTGTAACTCGTCCACTTGTACGAATTATTTGATCACTTGGCGCTCTTGTTGGGACCTTGTCCTTCTTGTGGTTGTGACTTGTCACTATTGGCATGCCTCTTGAATAGGATCATTTGCCATCTTCACTCTAGATTTTTAGTTCGTCCTTAGTATGAGAATTGTCCATTTTAAGTACGAACTACACAACCATTTTTAATATGATTTTTGGTTTTGTTGATTATTGGGCTTTGACCCTTCTTGATACAGGGCGTCGACCCTCCTTGATACCTGCTCGTGCTTGGTGTGACGACATGATGTATATATCGGGAGAGTCTTGTTATTGAACCTCTTGGAAAATGGTGCTATGAGCGTTATTGACATTTGGATCTTTAAATATCCCACTTGATACTCTTTGTATATTGTTTACTCGATTTACTGATTCTGTTTCAAATGTGCTGCCCTTGACTTGAGATTGATAAAGTGGCTTGGGATAGGGATATCTCACCATCAAGGAAGTGGAAGCAACAAAAACAAAAAGAAGGCACATGGAAGGCAGCACAGTTGGGATGGTAAAGTGACATGAGAGTTTGTTTCAACGCACCTACCGATGCGACTAGCAAAGCAGAACCATATGACAGTGTCAATAGCTTCAACAAGATCTAATACATCCAAGAAGAAATGATGAACTATCTAGTTTTGTTGAACATATTTGAAAGACAAGATGAAAATATTTCAGGCTACTTTAGTTGAGCTATCTATCTTTTTTAATTCACGCATTTGTAAAAGTAAGTTTGAGGTTGAAAACTCAACTTTCTTCTTGATTTTTTTTTTGTGCATTTTTTAAGTATTAGAATTTGTAATATCATCATAGAATTTATTACAAATTCTGTAATGATCATAGAATACCTAGTTTTCTCTAGCTCATATTTTTTCATTCTTATTAATTAGAAGAGGTTTGTTGCCTTATTAGGATTGACAACGTAGGGTCTAGCCCCCTTTACTTGTACTTATTTTTATTGAGGATTTTTATTTTAATTAAAAAAAAAGATCTGTCATACGTTGTCTAGTGATATAAATTGAAAAAGAAAAAGTGAAATTTAGTATCAACTTTAGAAAATCACCGATATATTTAGCCTACTTTTAGTCCCTATATAAATATGATGATTACATCCATATAACTGTCATTTTTCCCCACAAAAAGTCACATAACCATCTTTTTAAACATATGGCAGACAAACAAAAAAATGTCACATAAATTATCAAGAAAGATAATAACTTTAATTTTCTAAAATGCGACTTATCAGTTTCGCTTATAATAAAGGGAATTAATAAAAATAACATTTGAATTGACACGTTTCTAAAGGAAACGTAAAGGTAGTGCATGGCTTGCGGGGTACTTAAAATGTCAAGGATTTTAGAAAACGTAAAGGTAGTGAATGGCTTGCGGGGTACTTAAAATGTTAAGGATTTGATTTAATTTTTTAGTAGTTAGTGCCTTAGTTAGATGATTTCTGCATATGCTAGATCTATTGAATTGCATGTGAGCCTGCACTAGTAATTAATAAGAAATTCCAGTTATCAAAGGCTCAAAGCCATAGATAAACTTTATTCCCACGCTTTCATCAAGTATAATACATTTTTATTTAATTGAAGGCCATCTTCCAACGCTTTCAAGTCAATACATAAAATGCTTCATCTTAATTGAGAACTCAAAATTTGAACTCTATAAACATAGCTGCATGTCAAGACAAACTTCATCATGATATTGTACACCGATGATAAACTGTTTTATCCTAATTATTTATTATCAAATGGAAAAAACATGTAAATTGGAACAAAATGAGCTCATCTTTGTTCTCATAATTTTTAAATGGATACTCTTCAACATCAACGATATATTTTTACTTCAGACCTTAATTATAAATCAATAAAAATTGTCATTACTTTTTTTCGTAATGGTTCCATTTTATAGTTCAGTGTAGGGTTGTGCATTCAGATAACTGCAAAGGTGTTTCCACACCTATGACATCTACTATTGTGTTTGACCATCGCCTGATGATCATATAGTTGATGGTTCCTTATATCGGCGCATTATTGGCAAGCTTCATTGCCTTTCATTCACGCGTCCGGACATAGCTTTTGCTGTCAGCAAGTTGTCCCGAGTTATGCATCAACCATTTATGTCTCACTAGGTTGCTCTTAAACGACTTCTGCACTATCTCCGTTCATCTACCTCTTTTGGTGTGCTCATTGCCAATGAAACTGATCGTAGGTTGCTCGCGTACTCTGACTCAGACTGGGCAGGGGATCCTCATGATCGCACATTGACAACTGGTTATGTTATCTGTCTTGGTAGTTCCCCTATTTCATGGCCTTCAAAGAAGCAACGTTCAGTTTCTTGTTCTTCTACGGAGGCAGAATATTGGGCAGTTGCTGCTACTGTTTCAGAAACTAACTGGCTCACCCATCTTCTTCAATAACTTCAGTTTCCCCTGACTGCTGTTCCAAGAGTTATCTGTGACAATAAGCACCACTTATATTTGTGGGAATCCTGTTTTTCATAGCCGCATGAAGCATGTGGCCATCGTGAGCAGGTTGAGCGCAAACAACTTGAAGTTGTCCATTTACATGCTGCTGATCAAGTTCCAGATCTTCTTACAAATCCTCTTCCGCGTGCACTTTTTGGTAACCATTTCTCCAAGTTGGGCGTAGTAAAACTCGATGCCAACTTGCGGGGGCATAATAACGGCTAGCATCTAAGAGTCTTGTTACCTATAGGACTCTTTTCACTTATAGGACTCTTTTTATTTTGCTTATCAGCCTTTTTATCTTTAGAAGTATAATTACGTGGGTTTCTCTAAGTTGTTATTTTATTCTCAGCCTTGTATATAATACACACTGGTTATATAACAGGCCAATACAGTAATCAATAAATATAAGTTCATCTACGTCCAATTCTTCTCTTTCGCTTTAGCAGTAAGGGTCATGAAATATATCAAGAGAGAACCAGGATTTTATTGAGTAGTCAAGTCTCCAATTCATTAACACTTTTTTGTGATTCAGACGATCCTCTTGTCCTAATACTAGAAAGTCAGTTTTAGAGTTCTTAGTTAAACATGGAAGCTCATTGATTTCTTGGAAATCAAAGAAACAAAGAGTGTGTTTGGTATGAAGAAAAATATTTTCTTGGTTGGGACAAAAGTTTTGGAAAATGTTTTTCAAATCAACTCATTTTCTTTAAAATTAAGGAAAATGACTTCCCTTAAAAAATTAAGGAAAACATTTTCCAGAACTCTCCTCCAATTTCAAATTACATTTTTTTTTTGGGAAAACCATCAATTTTAAAAAAAATATTTTCAATTTCAAAATTTTATTTTTTCACTCGATCCCTGACACACACACACACCCTCCCAACACCGGCCAGCCCCCCCACCCAACCCCAACCCCTCCCCAAAAAATTAATTTTGCTTTTTAAAAATATTTTCAACTTCAAATTTTTATTTTTTTAAACTCGTACACCCCCCCTCCCGTCCATCCCCCCACCCATCCCAACCCTCCAAAAAATTAATTTTCTTTTTTAAAAATACTATCAACTTTAAATTTTTATTTTTTCACTCCTACCCCTTATCCCCTGCCTCCACCCCACCCCACCCCCATCACCACCCCAAAAAAATAATAATTTTATTTTTAAAAAATATTTTCAATTTCATAAATTATATTTTACTCTAGTAAAAATATAAGATGTCTCTCAAAAACATTTTTCATTCATAAATCAAACACTAAAAATTATTTTCGGAAAATATTTTCTACTCACCAACCAAACAGGAGAAAATAAGTCCAAAATCTACTTGTTTTCCAGGAAAACATTTTCTAGGAAAATATTTTTCATGGAAAACATTTTCCTCCATACCAAACACACCCAAAGTGTAGTATCAAGAAGCTCAGGAGAAGCTACGTACATACATCAGCATGGCCAAAACAGTTTCATAGGTAGTATAGTTGACTGGTTTAGTGAAGGAATTGAATGGTGCACTACAAGTTGCAGAAAATTCGGTGTTTTATGAGCATACTAAACACATCGAGATAGACTGTCATTTCATCACGTAGTGTTAGTGAAAACTTACAAGATAACAAAAGTAAAAGATTACAATTGAAACTAAAATGAAGAAATAAATCTCTTTATGCTAAGGCGCGGATATCTGGCTATCTTTAAGGAGATTCAAGACCACAGCAACAAATGTTTTCAACGGTTCAGCAGTAATCCTGTTTGACTTGTCCCCTCGAGGATACAATAGCCTTCACAAAATATAATTATTTTTTTATTAAATAGGAAAGAAATTATTTTTTATTGATTTAAGACTTGTTTAGAGTCGCCACTTAATTTTTGAGAAAAATCAAGAAAATTGTTCTTTCATTTGACTTAAACAGGAAATCAAATTGAAAGAATTTTAAAGGAGAGGCTCGGGGGTTCACATTTTGATGAGGAGGGGAGTTTTGGGGGTTGGTATCTTGAGAAGGAGGTGGCACTTGATAAGAGACGGAGGCATGATGGGGATTTGGGGTGGTTAGGTCGATGATTGGGGGATTTTGAGCGGGGTTAGAGGGTTGGTTCTGAACCTGTTCCGCGCTTGGAGGAGGAAAGTGGAGTGGAGGTCTTCCATCTCTTGGAGTATTGAAAGCAAAAATTAATGGATTAGACAAATCTCGCATTCTTTGCATTTCGACCCTCATTTCGGCAATCTGTTGCATTAACTGCATAACTTATTCATTTTGCTCAGCGGCGGTGGGTTGAGAACCGATAACATCATTCAGGCCAATCTCATCATTGTTATCACCCATTATTGCCTTTTCTTTTTGCAAACTTTGATCGGGAGAGGAATCTTTGGGGGCTTTAGATCTTCTGAAATAAGGATGATCAACCAACTTATCAACACTGATCAGTTCTAAATACCCAACAAATGAAAAAACTCAAAAGACAAATGTATTAGTGCCTGAAGGTGATAAATAGTACAAGATATCACACATATGTGTAAACATACAAGAGTTGCTTTATTTGGGGATAAACTGGCCCACCAATATAGGGAAATGCTAGATAGACAGAATTTTGTCTACTTGACTTTGATCTTAGTGAATCAAAAATGTCAACTTGAGTTGAGACAAATCGATTGAATCTTTTATTATCGCACTTTTCGATTTTCGATTGAGATGTAACTCTAATTTCTTTGCTAAAGCTAGAATTTCTCAAAAATGGGGACCAAACCTTGTTGGGAATTGAATGAAATAATGTTATTCATATTCTCAAATACTTGATATACGCAACATAAAATATTTCCTGCATCCACAGAAAAATTATCAATTTCGGGGAGCTCTTCGCTCTTTTGACTCCTCCATATCCAGTGAATGGAGGAATATGTTGATTTTGAGATAAACTTATAGATCTGCAACTACAAAAGAAAACGTAAGTTCTTAACAAAAATGAACTAATTTGTGTCAATCGCTTTCGGTCGTCTGCTTCTTCTCTTGCTATCTCCGGTTGATTTCTCTGATCTGCCGGTTCTTGATAGATAAGACAAAATATTTTTATGTAAAAGTAATTGAAACACCAAAGAAAATTTATAGAAGAAAAATAGGTTTTCAAAACTAATATTTGGAAAAGGTCACTACCAAGTGTCATGTCACGTCAAGCTTAATAAACGTCCTTGAGGTTAATGTCTCGATGTCTATTTGATTGTTTGTCGAGAAATATTTAAAGTTTCTCTAAACTGCCAATAAACCTTGTTGAAATTTTGAGGTCATCGTAAAAATTTCTATCCCGGTTAACTGGCTTGGCGTAACTTTAACTATTGGTGAGCAAGTCACAGAATTTTTTGGGATCCCCTCAAAAATTTTGTCCCAGTTGCAAATCTCAAATTAACTTCAGTCTTGACTTGCTGGAGAAAATCTTCTTCTCGAGAATTTTTTAGTCCCTCTCAAAAATTCTGTCCCAATTTCTATTGTAAAGAGGAAAAAATCTTACGGGAGGTATGACAGAACCGTTGTGTCACCTACGTATCCCGTTGAGGCAGGAATCAGGTCAAACGTAGTTCCCCCTCTCGAGGATCAAACTTAAATAGAAAATTAAAATAAGGAAATGATCGAGGCCGACATAGGCCGCCTACGTATCTCATTCTTGAGAATTCAGGTCGAACGTAGTTCAAATACAAAGAAATATTAAATGATAGATGTGGTGACCGAGACCGACATAGTCCGTCTACGTATCTTATCCTTGAGAATCTAGGTCAGACGTAGTTCACTACAAAGGGGGATAAAATTCGAAATGAAGTAATTACAAGCAAATAGAACGATTACAAGGAAATAACAGAAATACGAACTAAAACCTCACACATTATATCTCTTTAAAAAGTTTAAGTAGGTCGATGATTTGCGAGATCCAATATTCATGTTCGATCATGTGATGTCATCAGACAAATGTATCGATGTGTTCGCTAAGCAAACTGATGAGTTTTTTTCCTGTGTTTTTGTGAGATAGGCACCAATTTTGATTTCTTTGATGTGTTCACCGTTTTCATGATTCATTGTTCTGATCTCTTCTGAATTTAACTTATCAGGATTTTCGAACTGTCTGAACTATTCAACCAAGTGTTTGGGTATCACGATCTATGTATTGTAGTCCTCAACTTTGTCCGCATCTACACCATTTTGTTCATTGAGCTTGTGACATGACACGACATTGACACTTTTGAAAATATTTTCACTGAAATTATAGACAAATATTGTTATATAGCAACTATAAAACAAGTAGAGCAAATTTTCGCAATAAAGGAGTTTTTTGTTTGAAATAAGAAAGTAAGAACTTTGACAAAAAAAATCTTCAAAATATTAGGAGGGAATTTAAAACATAGTGAGACGCAAATAGAGTAAGGGATGGGTCTCGAGCCTTATTCGGAACACCACAAATTTTGAAAATAACATAAAAAGTTGTCTTTGTCTACCGAGACGAGCGAGGAATCAAGAGCAGAGTGGATGTCTAGTTAGGCGTTTGCTCATTTGGCTCGCTGTCTAGTACGAGTGGTGTCTCAATACTCTCTTCAAGCACGATATCACCTTCTTTGAATAAATTTTTGATTCCTTGCCCTAGACCATTTTGCATAGGAAAAGACTGATATGAGTGAGGAAATGATTTTGGAAAAGCTTGATCGATCTTCTACTTGTTCTGAGCCTCTTTTGGCACCAAAGCAAAATCTTAATGAGGTGTTATAATCCAAAATTCAGACTTCTCTTCTTTGGTTGGAGAGGCTACAACTTTCTCAAACTTTTTGAGGTTGGCTGAGATTATAACTATCTCGACACACAAATCTTCTTCGACTTCAATCACGTTAATAGTCACCCCTCCATGATAGACATTAGGAGTGGCGGTCTGAAGAGTGACGAGCTTTTGGTCTATCAAGTCTTGAATTTTATGCTTCAATTTGATACAATCCTCAGTAATATGTTCAGCACCATCTGAATGGTAAGCACAGTGAAGACCGGGTCTATAAAGCTTGGAGTTGACATTGATATTTTTTGGATCAATTGTCTGTATCATGCCAGCTGATTTCAATCTCTCAAAAAGTTGTGTTCGACTCTCAACTTAAGGAGTAAAGACTCTAGAATGTCATACCCTAACCCTAGTTAAGGCAGACAAATACCTTATGAACACATGCTTTACAAGTAATCTATGATGAGAAAGTAAACTACTATGCAGATTACTGATGAGAAGCTTAAAATACAACACATTTTGACTAGCTAAACCTCTATATGTGACAAGTGAAACTATGAATACAGATGATAGCTTTACAATGTCTACAAAGCCTCTACTGGAATCCATGATGGTACCACTATGAAAATACACATAGTAAAGACTCGGCAAAACTCCGAATCAACCTGGAGCTCACCAACATCCGCTGAGTATAATGTGCTTCTATTGGGAAGATCTACTAGTTGAGTACTTGCACCTGCAGCATGAAATGCAGCGTCCCCAATAAGGGATGTCAGTACAAAAGAATGTACTGAATATGTAAGACATAATACAACCATATTTAATATGAGAGCTCAAGTGAAACCAAATACCAATAGATAAGGATTAGAGACCACCTTTGCTTTATGCTTGTGGAATCGTGCATGTTACATTCTTTTTTCTACTTTTCTGTACTTTATAATCTTTATACAACATATGATACAAATGACCAGCTGATCAGTGGTAGAAGAGGATGACCCATGCTAGGCATTTTAACCCCTGGGATGCTGTTCTCATAATTCCACAAATTGGGATCGGCCCATGCTAGGCTTTCGCCCCTGAGCTGCCACCCTTCCATACCAATTGGGATCGGCCCATGCTAGGCTTTTGCCCCTGAGCTGCCACCCATAATCATACAGATTACGTTTAGATTCTTTCATCTTTGAGGTTGTTGTTTATCAGTTCATAACTCTTGTGGGATTGTTCTTTAGATAATCATAACTCTTTTGAGATTGTTCTTTTTGATGTTCATAACTTGTTTGTGATTGTTGTTTTGGTGGTCATAATCCTTGTTTTGATTTGGAAACACGGACCAGTGTAGAAGACATATGAATATGGACTTACGATAATAACAATGACATAGAAAGGATATGTGAATTGAACGTAGTACTTAGGAGCTTATATGACTCGGTAAGCATTTTGACATATCAAATTGAAGCACATCCAGTGAAGACAATTTAACATTCAGCCAAGAGATTTGAACTCTATATGATACAAATACAAGGTGTTCATGCATGTGGAACCAAGAGGGGAATGTGGGCAGATTAAACTTAAGGACGGATACATATTCCAAGTAAGTACACATAAACATACAATTGAGAAAGTAGTGATTATATGAGGTAACATTATAGTCTAACACAATGAGATTAATAACAAAGAAAGGGAATATATGAACATGTGACAAGATGACATATCTATAAACAATTGAAGCAAATTGGCAAGATATGGGCAGATCGTATATACATCCTATAAACATATGTACCATGTGTAATCTAGGATTACTTTGACTTATATAAGGGAAATACGTGCTAGGGTTACTTTGACAATGAAACAAGTTTAAACCTTGCATGCTAACACTTGGTAGAGTAAACACACACATTTAGTAACAAACTCATATTAGAGTACCCACTTCAATGCTATAGGGAGTAGGAGCTGCAACTATGGATCAGTCACTACCAAGGGCACTTAGAAAGCTTACTTTTTGTAATGCAAGTTTTGGATTCATGCCAAAGAAATAGGAAATCAAATAGCCTTACATACCTTGCTATACAATTCCAATCGTATGACTTAAGCTCCTTATCTTCTGATCACTAACTACAATAAAATAAGTCATAATACTAGTATTAGCAGCTAATTAATCAATTTGAGCCACTTGATCACACCCAAATAGTAACGAAGCAGTAAGCTGCAATCTATCTAGTGAGTATTTTCTTTTCTTCCCTATCCCTTTAATCACGTATATATACTGTACAACCTTCGCATCAGGTCCTCCCCAGAATTCCCTACAATATTTAAGTCCTTTATATTATCCATAACTTCCCCACACATCCAGTCACATCCCTTATCATAACATACATAAAATAATCTTTGAACGTAATAATGTAATAGAAGCAATATGAATCGTGGTTTCTGATCACCAACACTTGAAGAGCTAACTTTACTTTTAAAGTGCTCAAACAAGCTCATAACTTAATTTAAAGAAGACTCCCCTCCATAGCAGTCCCAACATGCACTAATCACCAGAACATCCTCCCCAATATTCACCATGTAAAAGTAACAATTTCCAACTCACTAATACATACCAAGTGTCTTAATTAACTCAAGCACAAGAGGGAGAAAATTGCAGTAGCTTACCTTGCTGGACATGACTACCACTTGATAAGACTTGGATTCAGGTTGTCCTCCTTAACTTGTCTTAAATTATACCTTCCAATAGCTTGAAATACCTATTATTTAAGAACCCTAATGGTATTTAATGGCTGTTGTATGAATCTAAGAGAGAGAAGAGAGAAAGCTCTAGTAATCAGATATTTTGTCAAAGTAAAAATGGTTGGGAAAAGTTGATATCAATCTCTTTTAAAGGGACCTGCTTTGGACGACTTTATCACTCATTTTGGGCCATAATATGCCAAGTAGGTGACCCACCCACTTGGACTTTTCATTAGGACTTTTTTGGACTTAATAACATTGCCCTTTTGCCACCTTTCTCATTCTTCATTTGCAGCCAACATGTGTCTTTAATTTGGGCCACACCTTTAAGTAGGTGATGCATCTAGTTTTCCATTAAAATTATCTCTTGTGGGCTTGAGAAGATTGGGCCTTGGTTGTCCATTTCCCCCTTATTCTTCCATTCAACTTGGGCTAAATTAATGCAAATAGGTGTAGTGTACTTGGCCCAATAACACAGTCAAAGAGTCTTAGTAGGCGATGCACATACTTGGTCCTTTGGGCTGGTCAATAAGTCAAAGTAGGTGATGCACCTACTTGTCACTTACTAGCTTAGTGAAGTCAAGCAAGCACCTCAATATTTTGTTAAATTTCTAGACCTTAATAACTTTAACATAACTTAGAACTTATATACACTATGCCACTTTATACTTTAGACTCAAATACCACCTTGTCATCTCAAGTGTAAATATTTTCATCAACATCAACTTAATAAGGTCGCATCAAAATCTCTGGACAGTTCACTTTAAATATTACCACTAATTGCATAGGAAACCAAATCCATAACTATACCACAAGGCAGTTTATAAGCATTATTAAAATAGAACTAGTACACGTAGAATACGGGGTGTTACATCCTCCCCCTCTTATAATCATTCGTCCTCGAATGATAGGTGCACCTGGTAGTTCGATTAATCTCTGAATTTCATATAGAGATTTGCGAGAGTCCCAATTGTAAATAGGAAGGACTATCCAGAATCCATAGACTAACCGAAAATATGTATAGACAAATCTAGCATGACGTCTCGATAGATATGGTTCATGAAATAGTAATATGAAAAAATTAAATTCCTTCTTTACCATGTAATTCACTAAAAATACACAAGTAGTACTCATACAAATAAGACTGTAATATACCTAAACACAAGAAACACAAATGACAAATCAAATGAACAAATTCTAGCAAGATTCATGATCATATAAGAGGACCACATGATCTCAGATCCTTATATTGATGTTTAAAATGAGGAGGGTTACTTAGTATCTCTCTATCATCTTCTATTCCCAGGTATGTTGTGTTATATTCTATTCCTTCC
Organism: Solanum sitiens; assembly: GCA_016801875.1. Classification (NCBI taxonomy): domain Eukaryota; kingdom Viridiplantae; phylum Streptophyta; class Magnoliopsida; order Solanales; family Solanaceae; genus Solanum; species Solanum sitiens. The sequence goes on from JABWTJ010000191.1 coordinate 44,116, forward strand.
CTAATACTCATGGTTACACATTCTGAACTTAGCTTCCGAGCCTTAACAATTAAGAATAACTATAGAGTATCTCCCAATTTTATTTTATTTTTGTATATGAACGGACACATAGAATCATAGGCTATAGGGGCAATACTTTCCTTTCTCTTTTATTTCATGACACTTTTCAGAGGTGAATCTTTTAAGAACACATAGCTGTTAATATAAAATCTAAAGTTTTATGCCGCTCCTGCGAATAGGGTATTATGCTAAGTTATTTATCTATGGTTGATTAAATTTACATATATGGCCAACCTTTTCTGTTCAAAGTCTTCACTGCATATTGATACAAGGAAATATTTTCCCAAATTGTTCAAAACTCAAATCAATAAGCATAGAGAGGGCATAGTATACGGATGAATAAGTCACATTGGACATGACACATAGGCAGACTATCCCAAAAGGGAGCGCGCAAGGTATACGTGAATTAAGCTATAGAAATACATGGTATAGGCGTGCATATGACCTATAGGTTAGCGTGTGAGCGAATGAACTATAGGGAATGTAGGAATGGGCTAGATGATCACATGATGCATGAGTACATAAGCTAAGACATGTAGTAGATATGACATGTAGACATATCAGAAAATGAACTACGGAACACAAATCACATTGAGCAAGTGCGTTATATTGCGTGGATAGGTGGACTAACATGTCAATGAGCACAAATATGAAATATGAGCAAGTGAGCACATAACACATGGCCAGAAAAGCTATAAGGCCTAAAATGTTTAAGCAAGTAGGCTATGAGGTATGCAAAATATATAGAAATGGTCATATGATTAATTAGCATGCATTACTCATACAATATGGACAAGTGGCATGTGGGAAGTAACCAGTGCAATAAATAACATGTAAGGAAAAGTTCCTATGAAAACATCATTAAACAAGGGTGATCTGAAGCGGATAACACTTGCATGTAAGAATTCCATGACGTTAGGTAACCTATGAGAAGGCAATCCACAAAGGGAAAATGACATACAAATAGATAAGTTATAGAATATGCAGCATGTATAATTATATAAAAAAAATCATCTTTGAAAGCTACGATATATCCTATAGAACAACTCTAACGTACTAAGATAAACACACTGTCTTAAGCTTTTAAGTTACAGGTGGGATAGTTCTGCTCATATTCCTTACTCGCCTCAAAACACATACAATTGATTTTCCCATCTACTATCTCCAATCTCCTAAGAATTCTTATAGGTGTTCTGCTATTGGGACTTGGCTTCCGTCTAGGTCAATATAAATAGTACAGTAATGATAGAAAAAGAAAATCCTCAAAAAAAGTAGATCATCTTTTAGAGTAGGAGGACGAGGTCAACTTTGCCTTCATTACTAGCTTGTGTTATATCACATTCAATGATTGATGCCCCTTGAAGATCAAAAAAATAATAATAATAAATCGTGCTTCTTGAACGCATCATGAAATATGAACTCTAATAACATGTAAATGCCAGGTACCTATAAAGTTATATCATGATTCATAACGTCTTAGAGTTAGCCGATTTGGGCTTAACTAGATAGGTCTGGCCATACTAATAGATTTCCTCTTTCTTTTTTTTTTTTAATAAGTGAGGGTGCTCCGACTCTTTTCCCATGCAAGATAGCAAATAAGAACAACTAGCAATATGCATATGATCTATTTTTTTTTATCAAGACTAAATATCAAAACTTGAATCGATACTAAATTGACTTCTCTATGTAACAAAGGTTCACAAAATTGTTCCCAGGAGCGCCATTATAACTCGTTAGCGTTGAAGAGCTGATAACATTTTCTTACCGCATACACTTTAGCAATCACTCTCTCATAACCACCTATGCCACTCCTCTATAGCATCCTCATATCACCTCTACTCCTATGTTTAGGGAATTTGACATATTCCATCTCTTTCTAATGAGAAGTTGTCTGTACATATTCGGCCTGTGTAATTTAAGCTTCATTCTCACAAGCTTCCTATCTAACAAGTAACTTTTAATCAAAACTAGCAGCTTCATGTACTAGATTCCATTATGTACAACCAACTAATCACAACTTAGTTCTAACCAATCAACTTTCTTTTCGTTATTCTTACCCTTTAGGAACATACTAACTCTCTATATCCAACACATACATCATAAAATGAACCACCACACATATATCATTTGCAGTAATTGGCACACTTATCCCTAAGTTTTATATTCATGAAAAGAATACAAATGTTATTAGTACTTATTCAGAGCTGTTGGCACATACCATATAAATGCCAAACATTAACATACTCGGGAGGACATACGGCGAGAATTTGAGCTTTGTCATAATACATCCACCTATAAAATTGTGCCACTGGCTTCTTTGAACTAAAAGAAACTGGTTTGACTACATCAATTTCGAGAACATGTGCAACGCTGAAAATTCTATATATCAAAGACTAAGAACAAGTGTCCTCCATAGGAATAAATCCTGTAAGTATGGAGGAAATATAGAACTCAAGAGCTGGTTACATCCTCCTAAGAAGATCTCCCTGGAAATGCTACAGCAAATATATGTAACTAGGTAACAAATCATATTTGAACCAACATGATGCAAATGGTACAAATGCAACTTTAAATGCAAATAACATAAAAGTCTTTACATACCTTGTGGAGTGAGATGGTCAAATAAAATGAGCTCAATCTAGTCAAACTTTTGGTAACTTGAGGTCCTTTCTGTATGTTACATGCTGACACTTCAACAACCGTTAACCTTAACCATAGTTAATATGAATAGCATGATCTGGTACAACTAGAAATGGGCTTCTTAACTTCGCTCTATCGCACGATCAGGATTATGAAGGAAGGTAACATTTCCTAAATGTCCAAGCAGCCCCCTAATTATTAAATGTGGCGCGCAACACATTCATAACTAAGGATCTACTAGACACGACTTTGTAGACCCCCTAAGACGAACTGCTCTGATACCACTTTTGTCATACCCCAACCCTAGTTAAGGCAGACAAGTACCTTATGAACACATGCTTTACAAGTAATCTATGATGAGAAAGTAAACTACTATGCAGATTACTGATGAGAAGCTTAAAATACAACACATTTTGACTAGCTAAACCTCTATATGTGACAAGTGAAACTATGAATACAGATGATAGCTTTACAATGTCTACAAAGCCTCTACTGGAATCCATGATGGTACCACTATGAAAATACACATAGTAAAGACTCGGCAAAACTCCGAATCAACCTGGAGCTCACCAACATCCGCTGAGTATAATGTGCTTCTATTGGGAAGATCTACTAGTTGAGTACTTGCACCTGCAACATGAAATGCAGCGTCCCCAATAAGGGATGTCAGTACAAAAGAATGTACTGAATATGTAAGGCATAATACAACCATATTTAATATGAGAGCTCAAGTGAAACCAAATACCAATAGATAAGGATTAGAGACCACCTTTGCTTTATGCTTGTGGAATCGTGCATGTTACATTCTTTTCTCTACTTTTCTGTACTTTATAATCTTTATACAACATATGATACAAATGACCAGCTGATCAGTGGTAGAAGAGGATGACCCATGCTAGCCATTTTAACCCCTGGGATGCTGTTCTCATAATTCCACAAATTGGGATCGGCCCATGCTAGGCTTTCGCCCCTGAGCTGCCACCCTTCCATACCAATTGGGATCGGCCCATGCTAGGCTTTTGCCCCTGAGCTGCCACCCATAATCATACAGATTACGTTTAGATTCTTTCATCTTTGAGGTTGTTGTTTATCAGTTCATAACTCTTGTGGGATTGTTCTTTAGATAATCATAACTCTTTTGAGATTGTTCTTTTTGATGTTCATAACTTATTTGTGATTGTTGTTTTGGTGGTCATAATCCTTGTTTTGATTTGGAAACACGGACCAGTAGTAGAAGACATATGAATATGGACTTACGATAATAACAATGACATGGAAAGGATATGTGAATTGAACGTAGTACTTAGGAGCTTATATGACTCGGTAAGCATTTTGACATATCAAATTGAAGCACATCCAGTGAAGACAATTTAACATTCAGCCAAGAGATTTGAACTTTATATGATACAAATACAAGGTGTTCATGCATGTGGAACCAAGAGGGGAATGTGGGCAGATTAAACTTAAGGACGGATACATATTCCAAGTAAGTACACATAAACATACAATTGAGAAAGTAGTGATTATGTGAGGTAACATTATAGTCTAACACAATGAGATTAATAACAAAGAAAGGGAATATATGAACATGTGACAAGATGACATATCTATAAACAATTGAAGCAAATTGGCAAGATATGGGCAGATCGTATATACATCCTATAAACATATGTACCATGTGTAATCTAGGATTACTTTGACTTATATAAGGGAAATACGTGCTAGGGTTACTTTGACAATGAAACAAGTTTAAACCTTGCATGCTAACACTTGGTAGAGTAAACACACACATTTAGTAACAAACTCATATTAGAGTACCCACTTCAATGCTATAGGGAGTAGGAGCTGCAACTATGGATCAGTCACTACCAAGGGCACTTAGAAAGCTTACTTTTTGTAATGCAAGTTTTGGATTCATGCCAAAGAAATAGGAAATCAAATAGCCTTACATACCTTGCTATACAATTCCAATCGTATGACTTAAGCTCCTTATCTTCTGATCACTAACTACAATAAAATAAGTCATAAGACTAGTATTAGCAGCTAATTAATCAATTTGAGCCACTTGATCACACCCAAATAGTAACGAAGCAGTAAGCTGCAATCTATCTAGTGAGTATTTTCTTTTCTTCCCTATCCCTTTAATCACGTATATATATTGTACAACCTTCACATCAGGTCCTCCCCAGAATTCCCTACAATATTTAAGTCCTTTATATTATCCATAACTTCCCCACACATCCAGTCACATCCCTTATCATAACATACATAAAACAATCTTTGAACGTAATAATGTAATAGAAGCAATATGAATCGTGGTTTCTGATCACCAACACTTGAAGAGCTAACTTTACTTTTAAAGTGCTCAAACAAGCTCATAACTTAATTTAAAGAGGACTCCCCTCCATAGCAGTCCCAACATGCACTAATCACCAGAACATCCTCCCCAATATTCACCATGTAAAAGTAACAATTTCCAACTCACTAATACATACCAAGTGTCTTAATTAACTCAAGCACAAGAGGGAGAAAATTGCAGTAGCTTACCTTGCTGGACATGACTACCACTTGATAAGACTTGGATTCTTCAAGGTAAAGGTTGTCCTCCTTAACTTGTCTTAAATTATACCTTCCAATAGCTTGAAATACCTATTATTTAAGAACCCTAATGGTATTTAATGGCTATTGTATGAATCTAAAAGAGAGAAGAGAGAAAGCTCTAGTAATCAGATATTTTGTCAAAGTAAAAATGGTTGGGAAAAGTTGATATCAATCTCTTTTAAAGGGACCTGCTTTGGACGACTTTATCACTCATTTTGGGCCATAATATGCCAAGTAGGTGACCCACCCACTTGGACTTTTCATTAGACTTTTTTGGACTTAATAACATTGCCCTTTTGCCACCTTTCTCATTCTTCATTTGCAGCCAACATGTGTCTTTAATTTGGGCCACACCTTTAAGTAGGTGATGCATCTAGTTTTCCATTAAAATTATCTCTTGTGGGCTTGAGAAGATTGGGCCTTGGTTGTCCATTTCCCCCTTATTCTTCCATTCAACTTGGGCTAAATTAATGCAAATAGGTGTAGTGTACTTGGCCCAATAACACAGTCAAAGAGTCTTAGTAGGCGATGCACATAATTGGTCCTTTGGGCTGGTCAATAAGTCAAAGTAGGTGATGCACCTACTTGTCACTTACTAGCTTAGTGAAGTCAAGCAAGCACCTCAATATTTTGTTAAATTTCTAGACCTTAATAACTTTAACATAACTTAGAACTTATATACACTATGCCACTTTATACTTTAGACTCAAATACCACCTTGTCATCTCAAGTGTAAATATTTCCATCAACATCAACTTAATAAGGTCGCATCAAAATCTCTGGACAGTTCACTTTAAATATTACCACTAATTGCATAGGAAACCAAATCCATAACTATACCACAAGGCAGTTTATAAGCATTATTAAAATAGAACTAGTACACGTAGAATACGGGGTGTTACATAGAAAGTTTCTTTTCATGATTTGGACGTGGAGAACAATGTGAAGGTACTTGACGGTACTTTGGGAGATTTTGGTGAGTTGGTGCTTGCGTTTGGAAATTTGAATATTGCGGAGCTCGGTAGCTAGGAAGGGTACTTTGGTAGTATGGTGGTGGATTTTGATAATTTGGATATTGATAATTAGATTGCGAGTACGACCAAATTAGATTCAGAATGTAACAAAATTGAATTAGATTAGCAAATTCGTTATAATTATAAATAAAATTGAATCGACATTAGTTAATTAACGAGCTTCTTAAATTTTAATAAGATAAAATAACTAACTCAATTATAAACAAAGGACTCAAAATATAAAATACTAATCTTTGGCAAAATTAATTTAATAAAGCGTTAAGTAAAATTAAAATCTTTTGAGACGATTTTCGAATATTTTATAAAATAAATTAATTACAAAAATATATATTATTTAAAGATTATAAAAATCGACTAAAGCTACTTTAAAACGACTTAATTAATATTTTAAATTTTATAAAGTCAATTGTTTCAACTCGTTTGGAATTTGAGAAACTCGATGATTAATTTATATTGTGGAGGTCCAAAATTGGGTGTCAACAATAACTCAATAACTCTAGACAAGAGTTGAGTCCAAAGTTTCACACAAAAAGACACCTCCTTTCAACTAATAAGAACTCTCTTTTTAGAATAACACGTTATGCACTCTATATTTTCTTGTATGTTGTGTGTACCAAACCAAAAAAAGACCACAACTATTTATACTAGAAGAAGTCTTCCTAACAATAAATAGGAAAATAGTGGTGTAGTAAATAGTGAAGATAATGACCTTAGGAGTTACATATGTTACAAAGAATAATGGAGAATAATGAGTGAAATATATGAGGGCATCCAATGCCACTAAAGTGCAAAACTGAAGAGCTGCATAATCTCCATAACTCACAACGATCACTGCAACGTTTGTTACAATGAATAATAGCAATTAAGCCAAATAATTATTGGCATTAGTCAGCCACTAACATCAATGACCAAAGGTATCACTTGGAAAGGAAGTACTGCCTTAGAGGCAACTTCCAACGGACAGAAACAAACTGTCCATGTGGCAATGCAAATAAACATATTTTTATAATAATAAGATGCTCCTAAAACCAACAGGTTTATATACAAGAGGGGCATATTAAGACAGTCATGTAGGTACCAAGGATCAACTAGCAGATATATAGCAGATCTATCAATATGGACTTGGACAAATCTCTCGTTATGAGCTAATTTTGGGGTTGAGTTAGGTCCAAGTGCATGTATCTTTAAATCAGTTTTTGTTTGCGATTAAATGAATCTAGAGAAATGAAAACGTTCTATGTAAAAAGTATAAAATGAATTTGTGGTTACGAAGAAAGTGAATAAAAACAACATTCCATTTATTGAATTGACATGTCGAAAAGGGTAAAGATACATGAACATGACATAACTAGTAAGTAAGTAAAGTGAAGTGATGAAGCTGCATTTATATATATGCAAAGCTTGCTTTTTCGATCGTTCACAAGCAGGTAATAATTTTTCAATCAACAAGTGAAACCATTAGGATAATTCTTTCCGCAAACATTGAAAAGGATGTTTAGAGAGAGTGGTATATCCAAATGAATTCCCAGAATATCTGCTTTTATGGCTGTGCACAAGCAAACCGCGGCCTCTAGGTCCACCAGTCCCCCAATCAAACTGCAGCATGGGGAAGTTGGAGTAGTGCCGATAATTACACCCACCAAATCAGTAAGTATATTAGCACATGCCCCAAATTTCAAAATATCAGTTGAACAGTCTCCACTTACAAGAGCAAAGAAGAGGAGATTAAGTGATAAGAAAAGGGTAATAGAGGCCTGATTTTTGGAAGCCATGTCAACAAGCTAAGGTTAGGCCTAATTAATTACGTAGTTTAATTGATGATTGTATTCATGTTCTAGTAACGATGGCATTTTATACTAGTTAGTCTACTAGTTGAAATAGTAGGTCAATGTAGATTATCTGCTAATATCAGCCAGTAATATTATATTTATTATTGAGGAAACTAAGGCATCCCTACATAAAGCCTTCAAGAGCAAGGATTCAAGAACATTGAAGTTTTTCTTGAAATGAAGTTCAATAGATTTTCCAAGGGAATCCTAGCGAATCAGAGGAAATATGCTCTTGAGATCATCTCAGAGCTGAGAATTGGATCTGTAAAACATGCATGGACACCTCTAGAGGTTAATACAAATGTAACTACATAAGATCTTGAAGAATTAATGCAGAAAAAATATGAGGATATGCTAGAAGATAAGACTAAATATCAAAGATTGATTGGGAAAATGTTGTATTTGACATTAACAAGGTCTCATATAACCTATGTCGTACAAAAACTTGTCAGTTCTTAGAACTACCTAAAAAATCACATTGGGATTTGTAGAAGTAAGGGTCATGAAATATATGAAGAGAGAACAAGCCGTGAGGATTTTATTGAGTAGCCAAGTCTCCAATTCATTACACTTCTTGTGATACAGACGGTCCTCTTGTCCTAATACTAGAAAATCAGTTTTAGAGTTCTTAGTTAAACATTGAAGCTCATTGATTTCCTGGAAACCATAGAAACAAATTAAAGTGTAGTATCAAGAAGCTCAGCAGAAGCTGCATACATACATCAGCATGGCCAAAGCAGTTTCATAGGTAGTATGGTTGACTGGTTTAGTGAAGGAATTGAATGGTGCACTATAAGTTGCAGCAAATTCGGTGTTTCATGACCGTACTAAATACATCGAGATAGACCGCCATTTCATCCGGTAGAATATACAAGAGAGGCTTATCAAGACAGTACATGTAGGTACCAAGGATAAATTAGCAGATATATTAACCAAGGGATTGCCACGACCACAACATGAGAACCTGGTAGGCAAGCTGAATATTTTCATATACCTGACAGCTTGAGGGGAAGTAATGAAATAGGCATAACATAATAATGAGTTAAGGGGTAAATAAGTCATTAGCAATGATAGATATTATAATTAATTTGTTAGTATTGCTGGAAACGGACACGAACAGTGATAAATACATTGTGATGTAACAATACTCATTCATATTTTTTTCTTCATTCACCCAATAAAATCTCTCTTTTCTTTTCTTAGCTTAAGTTTCTCCAGTGAGTAGTGTTAATGGAGTTTGAGTGATAATCAAGTACATAGTCGTCTATCAAGGATAATCTCTCGTTATGAGCTAGCTTTTGGGGTTGAGTTAGGCTCAAGTGTCATATATCTTGAAATCAATTTTTGTTTCCGATTAAATGAATCTAGTGAAATGAAAATGTTCTATGTAAATTTAGCTGGAAAAAGTATAAAATGAATTTGTGGTTACGAACAAACTGAATAAAAACAACATTCCATTTATTGAATTGACATGTCTAAAAAGGTAAAGATACATAAATATGACAGAACTAGTAAGTAAGTAAAGTGAAGTGATGAAGCTGCATTTATATATATGCAAAGCTTACTTATTCTCAACAAGAGGTCGATCGATCAGATAATAATTTTTCAATCAACAAGTGAAACCACTAGGATAATTCTTTCCACAGACGTTGAGAAGGATGTTTAGAGAGAGTGGTATATCCAAATGAATTCCCAGAATATCCGCTTTTATGGCTGTGCACAAGCAAACCGCGGCGTCTAGGTCCACCAGCCCCCCAATCAAACTGCAGCATGACGAAGTTGGAGTAGTCCCGATAATTACACCCACCAAATCAGTAAGTATATTAGCACATGCCCCAAATTTCAAAATATCAGTTGAACAGTCTGCACTTACGAGAGCAAAGAAGAGGAGATTAAGTGATAAGAAAAGGGTAATAGAGGCCTGATTTTTGGAAGCCATGTCAACAAGCTAAGGTTAGGCCTAATTAATTACGTAGTTTAATTGATGATTGTATTCATATGCTAGTAACGATGGCTATTTATATACTACTTGAATATTGCCTATTGGTAGTGCATGTCTTTTAAAATATTTAGGATTTGATTTAATTAATACTTTAGTATATTTAGTACCTTAATTACATGTTTCCTGCACATGCTACATATATTATAGAATTGCATGTAATTAGTATTTATATATTTAATTACAAGTTCCAGTTTTGGGGAGGTTTTCATTTCATTTCTTTTAGTTTTAACTTGACGCGAAGTTTATAAAAATAAGAAAAAAAAACTTTTGAATTTAATAGTTAAAAATTAACAATTTGTCAAATGTATCAAAATGTCATTTAATTTTATGGATTTAAAATGTCAGTAAAGAATTAAAATTAAGGAGTTGCTAAAAAAAAGGAAGGAGTCATTCTTTTTTAAATGAACTAAATATGAAAGTAGGTCAAACATATTTGAAACTATATTTATTTTCCCTTTCAAAAGTCCTTATCTTAAAATTAAGGGGTGAGGTGTTTGACCAAGTTTTTTAGGGAAAAATAGCAAAAGGTGTTTTGTTGAAAAAATAATTTTATGAAAAGCACTTATGTGAAAAACAACTTCATGTAGAAACAAGGAGTTAGTGATCAAGAAACTATATATAGCAGGTAAACTGTAAGTAGTGTTAAGTGTACCGAAAAGACTCAAAACAACAATATAATAGTGTGATAATTGAAACACACTAAACAACAATAAATCACTAGTACAACGACAAACACCAACCACCAACCACCCCAAGCAAGACCTACACTATACCTTTTAAACTCTATCCGAATACGTGTCCTACTTATCCTCCTATCTAAAGTCATGTCCTCGGAACCTAAGGCTAGGTTATCTCTTGTTTAATGTGTTTCTAATTTTATAATGGTTTTATTTTCATTACTGTCTCCTTAAATTTGACACCAAATTTTACTTAGACATTTAACTGAGCTTTGTTAATTTCAGACACCTTATGTAGGTTCTCGCTATACCATTTTGACACAAACTTAAATTTTTTCTATGGTAAAATAGATACAGTGATGCCACAACTAACAAATTAAGTTTCAGCCCACAAGATTTTCTAAAAGTTTAAATTTCAACATTACGAAATAATAATCATATTTCTTTTCATGTATTTGAATCATTTGCACATAGGAGATTGCAAAAAAAATAAAAAAAATAAAAAAGGAAGAAGAAGACAATAACACTTTCATTGTTAATTAATAACTAATTTTTGGAAGTAAGAAGAAACAATAATACTTTTGTAAAATAATTTTTTCAGAAAAGAGTAATAGCTTTCTAAATTAAGCAAGTAGAGAAACTGACAACCGATATAAAGAAGAGTTCAGACAACTTATCTCAAATCACATAATAAGATAGACCTTAACCTAAGTTTTTGAGCATTGATCTCAAATCACATAATAAGTATGTTTTAAAAACATAAGAGCCAGTTTATTTTGGTAGTAGTATTGAACACCGATATAGGGAAGGGTTCAGACAACTCACAACCACCATAAATCAAGTAGCCATCATGGGTAGAAAAGAGTCACACTTTTTAGATGAATGATTTTCACAGTAGACTAGTGGATCCATTAGGCAGTTCAAGTCTTATACCTTTGGCCGGGTGTAGGATGCGCTGGCAGCATGAGGTTGATCGCTGTATCATCACTATATCTCTTAAGTGATGGTTGTCGGTTAGAGAAATTTCCATAGAATTTAAATGTATTTTTATGTATACATCAGTTTATTTGTATTTTTACATACATCTCAAAGTAAATTGTATCCTTGTATGCATTTAGAGTTTACATCATATTTTCAAACAACTTTTCTTTATATTGCACTTGCTTTAATTTGCTATATTTTGAAATGAGCCGGTTATATTGAGTTAAGTTATTCATGAGTTGAGCAGAGCCAAGGTAAGTGTTACTTCTTATTCTTTTCAAGCTTAAGTTATTTTAGTATTCCAACTCGCATAATCGTAAATTTAATATATTGATGTCAGTTGGCCTGCATCGTATCATGATGCAAATATAGGTAACGAGGATCGGCATGCGGCGCACCGTTGATCCACTTGAGCACTCCAGAGTCAGTTGGTGAGCCTCGCATTCCCGGGAGGACTCCTTTTATTGTTTTTTCCCAATATTTTCTTTATCAGGATGTTGTGTGTCTATCCCAACATTCATCTCAGTTTTAGAAGGATTTATAGATAGACGTAAGATGTTAGTCCTTTAGTCTTTCCATTTCTTTCTCTTTGTTAATACATGGGTTATAACTTATGGCCAGATGAATGTTTTAAACCTTTACAACATTCTCACTCAGTCAGTATGCTTTATTAATTCAGTTAAGTTTTATCATTATAGTTATTGATTATTGTCTTCCACCAAGTTAAGTAAGCTTATCCAAGGGCTCGTTCGAGGCCAACAATGATCTTCGAGTGCCGGTCACACCCAGAATGTAGGCTCGGAGCATGACATTAATTCACGCACTTGTAAAAGTAAGTTTTGTCTAGCTCTTTTTTTCGTGCTTGTTAATTAGTAGATGTTTGTTGCCGCATTAGGATTGACAAGGTAAGGCCTGGTCCCCCTTACTTGTACTTATTTTTATTGAGGATTTTAATTTTAATAAAAGATCTGCTGGACGCTATCTAGTGGTATAAATTGAAAAAAAAAAGTTAAATTTAGCATCAACTTTAGGGGGTCATTGATGAGCTAAGCATATTTTTAATCCATATATATATGATGATTACATCCATAAAACTACCCTTTTTTCCACAAAAGTCACATAACTATCTTTTTGAACATATGGCACACAACAAAAAAATTGTGACATAAATTATCAAGTGTTATAAAATATTATAGTGTGGATGTCCACTACACCAAGAAGTTACACCCATTATCTCCATTACTTTCTTCCATTATGAAGATAGTCATAACCTCCAACTTTACAACCATTATTCTTGTAACCTTTCACTTTCATAACCTCTTCCATTATATTAATGTTAATGTCATGTTTATAACTAACCTGTTGTATGCCTCTATGTTACACTATAAATAGAGGCATAAGGGTTCATATTGTACACACTTGAGTTGGAATAATAATACAACTCTCATCTCTTGTCTCCCTATTTTTATTGCTTTATCTTCTATATTTTTTTTAATCTTATTTTACTTTAGTTTTATAACACGTTATCAGCACGATTGTTCTACTATTGAAGGATTGAAGCAAAGAAAATATAAAGAAGGTAAAAATATTTGTGTTTATTTTCCTCTCAGAAACAAGGTAAACTACTATATAATCTATTTTATATTTTACTTTTGATTATGCATCATTAGTTATCTTACCATCTCAAAATTATACGAGTCCAACATATAATTTTGTAAATTAATAATTTGTAAATTGATAATGATCACATATATATCTAAAAAGTAAAATTAATTTTGAAAATTAATAATTTGTAAAAAGATTGTTCTCCACGATCTTGTTTTATTAAAAAGATAAGTTATTGGGTTATGTGTCATATACATATTGATTGGATTATTATTATTGGTTACTTTTGCACCTCCTTATTTTTCTTTATATAAACATTTTTTGTTGAGTTATTAATATATTATTTGTACTAACAAAGTTTTTTTTGTGGTTATTTGAAAATGGTTAGTAAATTATGATAATCTTCATAACAATATTGAGAGGACTATTAAAATGTTTTAATTTATTTTAGCTTGGGACTTTAATATGATTCCAACATGTTGTTCTAATTAATTAGTTTTGTTCAATTTTATTCAATTCTAAGTCAAATTCAGATTATCTTTATGGTATTTGATATTTATTTTATGGTAATGTATTTGATTTAATTTATAAGACATAGGTTGAGGGTAAGACAGTGAATTCAGGTTTCACCGCACCAAGTGAGTAAGACATCGAGTTAAAGTCTTGGTGCACCATGATAATAAGAAGTTGGGTTCAAGTTCCATTGAGTTATAACCAAAGACGTATTTATATGGTTAAGACATTGCGTTTAACACCTAATGCACTATAGTGATGATATGATGAGAACTAACAGAAAGTTTATACTTTTGACTTAAAGTCATGAAATTTACCCAATTAATTTGCTTCATTCTCTTATGTGAATGTCGTAGCAGTGCACAATATGTCTGAAAAATAATGTATGAATATGGGTGTGGTAAAATATTAATGGTTATCATTGTGGTAATATAAAGGAAGAATATTATGGGTTCTTAAGATGATCCTTCAAATGTGAATGTAATTTTGTCCATTAAGGTGGTATATAAGGTTATTGGATATATTTTTTCTTAAGATACTCCTTCTAATGTGAAGGTACTTTTAATTCATCAAAGTGGTATGAGAATTTATTGGGCACATTGTTGTTGGTGCAACCCATATTTGAAAATTTTCATCAATCCTCCATCAAATGAAAGAACATAAAGTGGTAGTATATTTGATACATTTGACCTCTTAAAGTGATGTTGAGGTGAGTCACATAAATTTAATAAATGCGAAAACATGACAATGAGTTCCTAATAAATACTTATGGAGCGTGTCCGAATGGTTATGGTCCATTTCTTAAAGAAAATGTGACTTGTGCTCTTATGGATAAGAACATGTTCATGTATTGTTGGATAAATGTCACATCTCACCTTTACGGGAGGTTTGAGAGATTGAAAAGAAATATTTTGACATAAATGGTCATTTAGTCATATACTTTAAGTACTACAAAAATTTTGTGGTGTGTTAAATAATGAACTATTGAAGGACAAAAGAAAGAAATAATTCTTTCCTATAAAGGTTGTGACTATGACCAAACAAATTTGTCAAAGTAATAAGTCTTGCATGTGATAATTTTAACCATGACAATAATAATAATTTTTTCTTTGAAGGAGATGGTCACCATAAGAATGACGTTGTGAAATTTGTGGTAGTACATAAAATTAATTGATAGAGTCAAATGAAGAGATCTCGATAAGTTATGTCGTATTGGAATAGATTCAAATGACCGCCGACGGTATCTTTGATATGAAGTAGCACTCAATGCTACAAATGGTTATGAGGTTCTTAAATTCGAATTTGTTATATATTGTAGACAGATAAATGATTGACACTATTCAAGTATATTTTATATCACTTAGAAAACTGATGTTATTGAACTTATAGTTCATTGATCAAGATATGATGTCAGTGTGGTACAAATGAATCATTGTGCGAAAGTATAACCGTAAGATATAATGTGCGAATTATGCCTCGGTGCATAAAGGGTTTTCCCAAAATCCTGACATTATTAAATGGAGATATATTCTCTAGTGGTGGATGCAATGAGACTTGTCTAGTCTAGCAATAGATGAAATACTTGAATATGTATAAAAAGAATTGTATCAATATTTCCTTTAGCGAACCCATGAATGATTAAGAAATCGCTTAGACGATCATATCATGTATGTGGTGCTTGTTTAGGACTATATAAAGAGAATTTGAGAGTTTGAAAACATGATAGGGAAAATTTGAGTTTTCAAAACATGGAGGTTGCTTCACAAAGACTTCTTCTTCAATAAAATCATTTAAGGAAGCACTTTTTACATCCATTTAAAATAATTTAAAACGTTTGCGAGCATCAAATGCCAAAAGTAAGCGAATAGATTCTAGCCATACTAAATGAACAAAAGTTTCATCATAGTCGACTCGTTGATGTTGAGAGTAACCTTGTACCACTAATCGAGCCTTTTTAGAATTACTTCTCCAGATTCATTGAGTTTCTGGTCTAGTTCCTCTTTCTTGGTCTTGATGTAATGTTCATCTATGAGAGCTTCATTCAAAAAAAATCTTGGTTCTACTTGAGAAATGAAAGTAAGATTTGTCGTATTTCTTGGAGTGGAGTTCAATACATCTTCCAAGGGAATCCGAGTGAATCAAAGTAAACATGCTCTTAAGATCATCTCAGAGCAGAGAATTGGTTTTGTAAAACCTACTTGGATGTACACCTCTAGAGGTTAATACAAAGCTAACTACACAAGATTTTGATTAATTAAAGCAGAAAATATATGATGATATTCTTGAAGAAAAGATTAAACACCAAAGATTTATTGGGAAAATGTTGTATTTGACATTAACATAACAAGGTCTGATATAGCCTATGTTGTACAAACACTTGTCAGCTCTTAGAACTACCTAAACAATCACATTAGGTTATAGTAGTTAAGAGAAATATATTAAGAGAGAACTGAGGATTTTATTGAGTAGCCTGTAGGTCTCCAATTCATTACACTTTTTTGTGATACAGACGATCTTCTTGTCCTAATACTAGAAATTCAGTTTTAGAGTTATTAGTTAAACACGTAAGCTCATTCATTTCTTGGAAATCAAAGAAACAAAGTCTAGTATCAAGACTCTCAGCTGAAGCTATGTACATACATCAGCATGGCCTAAGCAATTTCATAGGTAGTATAGTTGACTGGTTTAGTGAAGGAATTGAATGGTGCACTACAAGTTGCAGAAAATTTGTTGTTTCATGAGTGTACTAAACATATCGAGATAGACTGTCATTTCATCAGGTAGAATATACAAGAGGAGCTTATCAAGATAGTACATGTAGGTACCAAGGATCAATTAGCAGATGTATTAACCAAGGGATTGCCAAGACCACAACATGAGAACCTAGTAGGCAAGTTGAATATTTTTATATACCTGCCAGCTTGAGGGGGCCGGGGTAATGAAATAGGCATAACATGATAATGTGTTAAGGGGTAAATTAAAGTAGTCATTAGCAATGATAGATATTACAATTAGTTGGTTAGTATTGCTGGAAACGAGAAGTTTTGACCAAAGTAGGTCATTATTAAAATCAATTTGCCAAGATAATATATTTTTTTGAAATTTTACAAAATTAGTATAAATGTAGTTCTCAGTAAGGTTTTAGGTAATATTTTATTTTAAAAAATTTAATAACAAAAGAAAAAAATCTAACAGAGTAACAGACATAAAACGTTATTGTCAGTAACGTTTTATAATTCGTTACTCTGAAGCACGTTTTACAGCTAAAACGTGACTCACTGTTGATACCCAATTTTGACCCTCCCCAGTAGGAATTAATTAATGAGCTTCTTAAATTCTCAAACAAATTAAAATAATTAGTTTTTAAATTTAAGAAAAAATATAAAGTTTGCGTTATTTTGAATAAATTTTTGCCATTTCTTATAGTTTTTAGATAATATATATATATATCTTACATAATTATGTATATAATTAGTATATTTTATGATTATTCAAAAACCATCTCAAAAGTATTTTAAATTTAGTAAGTTTAGGTTATATTTTTGAATCACTAAGTTTACGATTAAATTAATTATTTTATTTTTTGTTAAGATTAAAAAGCTCGTTAATTAATTAATATTAATTTGTCTTATTTAAGGTTTAGCCAAATTTATTAATGTAACACAATTTGGCTATTTCTTAAATTTAATTCATCTTATACTTCCAACTTAACTCAATTTTGAGAAAATTTGGGCCAAGATTCAATTTTCAGTCAAGCCCAATACAATTCCCAACCCACTAATTTTTCAACATCCACTTTTGAGAGATTTGAATTTGAATTTGAATTTGAAATTCAAATTCATCCCCAAATCCATTCCATTTTTTCCCCTAAAAAAAAAAGAATTTTAAAATTTGAATTTGAATTTTGAAATTCAAATTCATCCCAACATTCCTTTTTCCCCCCTAAAAAAAAGTAATTTTTTAATTTGAATTTTGAATTTTGAAATTCAAATTCATCCCAATCCATTCCATTTTCCCCCTAAATCTACCATAAAAATCTCTTATAAATACCTTCTCTTTTCTTCTTCTTTCGAATTCATGATTTGGAAAAAATAGAAGAATTAAAAGAATTCAAGAAAAGGGATGATTTGAAAAAAAGGGGAAAGAATTCAAGAATTCAAGAAAAAAAAGACATGATTCAATTCAAGAATTCAAAAATTCATTTCAATTCATTTTTCAATTCAATATTCAATATTCAATATTCAATATTCAATATTCCTTATTCCTTATTGATTATTGATTATTAATGATATATTTTTCATTGATATAGAAAAAAAAAAGAAGGGGAAAAGGGTGAAAAGGGAGTTAAAGAAAAAAAAAAATTTTAAACATTCATAGTAGAAAATATTGCCTATAACTCCCGGTCGTCGTTTGAATCCGAGTCGCGTGGTGAAGACAAGTTCCTTGCTCGTACCGTCTCTAGTTCGCCGCTCCGGAGAAGGTGATATTTTTATTCTTACTTCTCATTTTTTTTGAATAAATTATTATGTTATTTGTATAGTCCAATTTTTTATTTTTATTATTTTTTGCATGATCCTCTTTGAGTCCATGACGGACTTATCTTCCTCGTATCTTCGAGTCGAAGCCCCCTGAAAAATGGCGTACAGGTTGAAAGTCGCAAATACATTGCTGGAAATTAATTTTCCAGTCCTCAAAAGTTGAAGAACAGGCGATATACCAATTGTATACACTGATATACAGTCGACATATACGTCGTACAAGTCTTGAAAATTGCAGGAGTGCATATTTTTGATAAAAATACAGGTCAAAATTGATATACAGGGACGATGTAGGAAAAAACGTCCGAAATGTTGCTCGTATACAGCGATATACATAAAATGTATACGCTGGTTTTTCAAAGGGAAATAGGCCTAAAGCCTTAACAATTTTCAGCAGAGTATTTGTTGCAATTGGGCCCAGATCCATTTTGTGTCACTTTAGATTTAGGACAGGTCATAAAATTTGGGCTCAAGGCCCAACTTTAATATTTTCCTCCTTTACTCTTATGGATATTATTTTGTCTAGCTATGTTTATCATATTGTTTTAATTTAATTAAATTCCCAAAGTTGTCATTTCTCTTATATTTTAAAATATATACATATATAATAAGTAAAAATATTTTTTTTCACAAGTTATTTAGCTATAGTCAATGTTTGGTGTCATTAACCCCTTTATATCCCTCCCTCTTTTTAAATGATATCCTTCTTTTGCTTTTTTTTTTTCTAAAATAAATAAATAAATAAATAAAATATACATATAATTAGAAAATAATAGTAAATAAATAAATAGATAATTTGAATTTACTTATTTAGTCAATATTTAAAAAAAAAATATATTCTAAATAGTCATTTTTAGTCAAATCGCCGGTCAACCGCAAGTTAGCGGGCATTCCGAGGGCCTAACACCTTCTTGGAATGTACATTGAACTTCGAACCCTTTTCAGTTGATTTTTATCTGTTTTAAATCTTTTGAAAAACAATTTTAAGTTTTCTTGATTTTTACTAAAAAATCAAGTGGCGACTCTGTTAATTTAGAAAGTCAATTTTTCTTAAATCATAAGATTAATTGATCTTCCGAAACTTAGTCATTTTTTCAAAATATATATATTATATATTATATTATTTTTTTAATAAAACAGAAATGGCGACTTCACTGGGGATTAATTAAGTTCTAACCAAAAGGATTTGACTATTTTGACTAATTGTTATTATTAAATTGCTTATATGCGATTAATTTGTTTAAATTATAAACTCGCATTGCATATCATGGCATATTTCTGATGTATGTATAGCATATTAAAGGACGATTTGCGGAACCGCAGCCGGACTTTTTTATACTCACCTTCTTCCAGAATTAGTGGCAATTTATTGGTTCGTCATGCGTCCAATGGTTGTCGCGAGTTCCAGCCCAAATTGTCCGTTTGGGTTCCCGATCTTTTCAAAAGCCACTCCTAGTCAACTAGCGTAGAGCCGAGCCAAAATCCCAAATTTAGGAGCATTTGAACTAGGACGACCCAACACCCAAGAGTGTTGGGCCCATTAGATAGACCACCTTGAGTCCAAAAGGGCTTACGGCCTGAACGGGAGGTCATATTTATTTGTTTAAATTTGAAATATGTATACATCATGTGAAGAAATCATTGTCCTCGGGATTGAGAGTATTTTGTAGCTTATTCTAGTCAAAGAAAGAGCTCACAAGTTACTAGTCTAAGATGTGGGAACCCGGAGAGGAGAAGAAATGAAGAGGGATAGACCTTCTATGAAAGCATAGTTCAGAATTGTACCCCTGCGTGGGACTGATTATTTTGTATCCCGTTTTCCCCAGTTATATATCCCCATTTAAGTTTCATTCATAAATTTGTATAAATATGGGTTTTGGGACAAGTGGCCTGAATTCTCATATAACCTGAGATATGTAGGAGACCCATTTTAGGGGGTTCGGCCATAATTCCTAAAGTCCTTACCAAATTTTGCCGAAAATATGAATTTGTGGTCGGTCAAAATTGGTTTGGTCAATTTCATTTTCCTCAGATTTCTTGCATCAATCCAAGTAAAATGAGGGACAGTTGTTGACACCCAATTTTGACCCGCCTCGATAGTAATTAATTAGCAAGCTTCTTGAGTTTAGACAATTTAAAATAATTAATTTTTATATATATAAATAAAATAAAATAATAGGAATAAATAAAATTTTAGATTGCGAGTTATTTTAAATAAAGTTCGATGTTGGCTATATTGTTTTAGCTAGCGTATATGTCTCACGTAATTATCCGTATAACTATTTAAATTTTAATCATATCCCAAATCGAAAAAATATATATACTTTATTTTATATAAATATTTGGTTTGCTATTTAGCTATATGATGTTTTTCATTTTTTGTTAATTATTTCATAACCAAATTAATTATTTTATTTTTATTAAAATTAAGAAGCTTGTTAATTAATTGATATTGATTCGTCTTATTTAAAATTTAGTCAAATTTCCCTTAAAAAAATAATAATTTAATTTAACTATATTTAAAATTTCAAAACATAACCCTTTTCCCCTAAACCCTTTTGAGAAACTTAGTTGGGCCCCTTATGTTTCAAATTCTAGCAACCCATTTTCTTTTCAGAAGGCCCAATCTCTTTTGTTTGCTCCAATTCCGGCCCACCAGAGGAATGATTCCAACACATTTCCCCATCCGGATTTTGGGGGATTTAGTTTGAATTTTGGGGGATTTAGTTTGAAATTTGGTGCAATTGACAGCTTTGGATTGTCCTTGATTTTTTTTTGAATTTGGGGAATGGAGGGATTCTCATTTTGCCCCCACGTTCCTATCCGTTTTTTTTTTCTCCAAAAGGGGTAACTTTAATCTTCCCCTATATATATATATATATATATATATATATCCTATCTTTCACTAAAAAAGAGAGGAAAAAGAAAGAAGAGAGGTCGGCTTTAGATAAGAAAACATTAAAAAATATTGAGAGAATATTGTTAAGTAGAGATTTTCTTAAGAACAAATTTTTTAGAGGTGGAAATTTTGGAGATAATATATATATATATATATATATATATATATATATATATATATATATATATATATATATATATATATATATATATATATACCTACTTATACTCATAGCAATTTAATCAAGCAATTTCTCAATGTTCGTTAGAAACTAGAGTTCTATTTCGGGATCCTTCGTTACGGCTTATGTTTGCGTATTGTGTGGATCAGTTCTTCGCATACCTCTGCTCGTACTATCCCGGAATCGCTGCACTCAAAAAGGTAAATATCACTTCTTCTTGCATCATTTCTTTCTCAAGATGTAGATCTTTATTTATTTATTTTTTATTTATTTTTTGAGTTATATATTCGAGCTTAACTCGGATCTCTTCAAATATTTTTTGTGTACAACATTTGCCTTATTTCATCACTTCATGGCTAATTCATTTCTATTTTATTGCATGTGAAACTCTCCTCGAATCCTCACGGACTTTAATCCATCTCGTTGCGGTTTCTCATCGAGCCATAAAGGCTCAAAACATCCTTATCGAGTCGTAGATCCACCTCAAACTGGCGTACAGGTCGAAACACAGAAAATGAGTTGCTGGAAATTAATTTACAGGTGTTGAAGATGATGTATACCTACTGTATACATATTGTATACACTAATATACAGGCCAAAAGACGTATAGGAGGCCACATTCGAAATCTGGGTTGATAGCAGTCCAGATATACCACTGAAATAGAACCTGTAACTTTCAAAAGTTGAAAAAACAGGCTGATATACAACCTGTATACACGGGTATACAGAGGCGTGATACTAAAAAAATAGATGTAAAAAATGCGAATAACAGGTTAAAAATGGTACAGGTACAAATACGCAGAAAGAATATGGGAAATACAGGGTGAATAACGAGAAATGTGTATTCAAACAAATGCAGGGCTCAAAAAGTTCAAAGCGGATCGAATATACATTGTATACAACAGTATACATCATTTGTATACCTTGACTCTTTTTTTTCAGGAAATGGGCTAGGACCCTTTTCAGCAAAAGTTTTTAATAGGCCCAAAGGCCAATTTGTTTTGCAGGATTTGAATTGTTGAAAAGGGCCCAAACTTAAATAGTTAATATAGGACAGGTGGGCCGAAGCCCAAATTTGAATGAATTTGGGCAATCAAGCCCAAGTTCAAATTTTTTTCTCCTCTTTATTTATTATTTGTTTGAATTAACTAATTTTTGGTAGAAATTTAATAATCTCCTAAAGGGCAGCCATTTTCACTATTTTAAAATTTACTATTTTATTTACTTATTTTTATTTACTTTTATCACCACTTAGTTTCCCTTAAGTTAATTTCCTTTAAATGTCTTCCTTTAGAAATAATAAGTAATAAAAATGGAATGAATATATCAAAATGAATTCTTTACTAAGTAAAAATTTTAAGATATTTTTTTAGGTCATTTTAGTCAAATCGCCGGTCAACCGCGAGTTAGCGGGCATTTCGAGGGCCTAACACCTTCTCGGAATGTACATTGAACTTCGAACCCTTTTCAATTGATTTTTATCTGTTTTTAAATCTTTTGAAAAATAAATTGTAAGTTTTCTTGATTTTACTAAAAAATCAAGTGGCGACTCTGTCAATTTGAAAGTTGATTTTTCTTAAATCATAAGATTAATTGATTTTTCGAGTCATAGTCATTTTTACTTTATACCTATATAGTATATACGTTATTTTTTTGATAAAACAGAAATGACGACTCTGCTGGGGATTAATTAAGTTCTAACCATAAGATTTGACTGTTTGATTATTTGTTCTTGATTGTTAAAATATTATTTGTGCCGAATGTGTTTAATTTTTTTATAAAAAAAAACTGGCATTGTATATCATGGCATATTTCCGATATATATGTATAGTATATTAAAGGACGGTTTGCGGAACCGCAGCCGAACTTTTTTATACTCACCCTTTTTCGAAATTAGAGGCATTGGTTCGTTAGGCGTCCAATGGTTGTCGCGAGTTTCAGCCCAAATTGTCCGTTTGGGTTCCCGGTCCTTTCAAAAACTACTCCTAGTCAACTAGCGTAGAGCCGAGCTAAAATCCCAATTTTAGGAGCATTTGAACTAAGATGACCCAACGCCCAAGGCGTGTTGGGCCCATTAGAAGCCCACCTTGTGTCTATTTGGCCCAAATTGCCAAAAACAGACAATCATGCTTATGTGTTAATTGAAGGATGTATATGCATTTTAAAAACAATTTATTGTCTACGGGGCGGGGGGTTGACTAACCTCTGTTCGCTATGTTTTGTAGGATGAATTCGACACACAAACCTTTGAAAACAGGAATGGTTACTATTCTCGACCCTTTCCTCAAAGTATGGTGGAGGTTCATGAACAACGATGATAAAATGATTGTTCAGAAACACATAGGTTATCTCCCGTCGCTGTTAGAGATGAATGTGTAGCCTGGCTTAATTGGAACTATGGTGAAATTCTGGGATAGCGAGAACATGGTTTTTCGATTCGGGGAAGTAGAGTTGACACCGACTATAGAAGAAATCCTTATCAGCTATGAAAGTGTCGCCATGTGCAACAAAAGGAAACGACATCCAGATACAGATCTCCTAAATCCCATAATATGGGATTTCGCCAAAATTAAAGAGAAATTGTCATTGGTTAAAGCCAAGTGGATGGACAAGCTCCCTGGCCCAAATATACCATTCAGAAAGTTATATTATCTATTTGGGCGTGCAAGGGCTTATGAGAAACATAAAGATGAGTTCGTCTCAAAAGAAAAATGGAAAGAAACGCGTCCCCTCGCATTTGCGATATGTTTGCTCGGAACAATGGTTTTCCCTCAAGGGATAAAATACACTATTCATACTAGTGTATTTATGGTCACTCATGCCATTTTCTATGGAGTGGATTACAAAACATCAACAAAGTACTACACTTTAGCGCCTAAGATTCTGGCCGACATCTACAGGGCTTTAGACAAGTGTCAGAACGGAGAACGCTTCTTTCAAGGGTGTAATCTGATACTACAGTGGTGGATTATGCGACATTTAATCAAGACTCATAACCCAAAAGAACCAGATCCCCTAAGATGGTCAGATGAGCTACATGGTCATGATTGGTGGTTGTATCACAATCGTTGCAATAAGACTGGAGGAGAGAGTTTTTGGTATCCGAGGCTTCGAGGGATAAGAGAAGAAGACGTACAATGGTCAATAGATAGTTTGGTGGTAACTAAGAATATGGTGGTTCGATCTGAAAAGGTCCCTTATTTGGTATTTGCTGGGTTAAGAGGAACTAGACCATATGCTCCTGGTCGAGTTTTGAGACAACTGGGAGGGAAACAAGAGTTGCCCCAGATCGCAGATATGAGAAAATTCGTAACTGACCACGAGAATGGGCGAGTTGCATTTGCTGAAGATATGCATAGGATGTGGAGATCTCGAAGAGTGTTGGGTGAGCCTGTCCGAGATAGGTTTCGTCCAGAATGTTTGGGGGAGTATAAAGAATGGTTAAAAAAGAGTCTCGCTGGAACTATTGAGCCTGGTCTAAACGTTCCTCACATTATTGCCGATGTTGGAGCCAAACATCAAGTCCGACTTCACCGCCTTCAAGAGAAGTTTGATAGGAGTGAATTAGAGCATCAGCGTCGTCACTCAGAAGACGCCAAAGTCATAGCTCGATTGAAACAAGAACTACGAAGAGCCAGACAGTGCATGATAGAGTTAGATGATAGCATGGAACAACAGATTCAGTTGATAGAGGGGTTCAGACATCAAGAAGGAGCTCGATTAGCGAGAGATCATCTCTGGGCGAACAGATATGCCATGTGGGAAGAGGTCAACATCGCCAAGAGGGCTAGACTTGGCGAAGGATCAGAGGAGGCCTGAATTTTACCATCCCCTGCGTGGGACTGTTTTATTTGTACTTTGTTTTGTAATTTATTTTCAGGACTATTCCTCTGTTTTATGTTTATCAGGCACTTTGGATGTTATTAATGAAGTATTTTAGGGATAATAAATCGAGTTTAAAAATCATATACATCCTTCAAATCGGTAGGCCTACCCTTGGCATAAAAGGGTCACAAGCATGTTAAGACGCAATATTTGTCTGTATACTTGTCTGTTTATCTGCTCTCTGTGTGATATTATGCATCTTGTACTTTGAATCTGCACTGACAAATCTGCCTTTGAGTTGTTTCACTTCTCAGGTACTTTTTAACTGATCTGTGTCGATCAAAGCTGGCAGATCATCCTTACTTTCACCAGATCGAAAGGTCCTACTGATTCCTTCCCTAGACAAAATTCAGACAAAGGAAAGATAGTTATGGGAGACAACAACGACGAAGTGAGTCTTACTGACGTTGTGGTGGCTTAGCCCACCGTAGCGGAACAAAACGAACTGATCATGCAGCTAATGCAACAGGTTGCCAAAATGAGAGTTGAAATGCAACAGAGACAGGATACGCCTCTACCTGGATTTGGTCCTCATATTGCTGATAGAAGACCTCCGATCTACTTCCCTTCATCAGACACGGATCCAACTCAGAACCAGCCTTCTAAATCTGTGCATAATCCATCTACGATAGAGCTAACAACCCAAACCCCCCAATACGCTTCTGTATCTTACCAAACTCCATCGCCTCTTCCAAATAACCACCCTCAAATGCCACCCCATCCTCAGAATACTCAAACCGCCCCACCGCCACATAATCAAAACCAAAATCAAACTGCCTTCAGTCCCCAAACACCTCATTCCCATTTAAATCAGAACACCAATCCTCAGGCCTACCCACAGAATTACCAGACCGTCCAAAATGTTCCAAGTCCCTCTATAGCTCCACCCCTCCCAAAAAGAGCCACCTTCCAAGTTCCCATTCCTGCCGAGCACGAGGTACACGGTTCTGAGTTGGATCACTATGAAGAGCAGGAAAGAGAATGGAAGGCAAAGGAAGATGCGAAGATCGATATAAAAGATGAAATCAAAAGGGCTATAAAAGAGCTACAGTGCATCCCAGACGTCGCTGGACTCAGTTACGAAGAGTTGTGCATCCACCCAGACTTGAACCTTCCCGAAGGATTCAAAATTCCAAAGTTTGACACCTTCGGAGGAGTAGGCAACCCCATGGCTCATCTTAGAGCATATTGTGACCAACTCGTGGGAATTGGCAGGGATGAGGCCTTGTTGATGCGGATTTTCAGCCGAAGTCTATGTGGGGAGGCCCTCGAGTGGTTTACTTCACACGAAACCAGGCAGTGGCCCAGTTGGAATGCGCTGGCCAAAGACTTCATTGATCGATTTGCATACAATGTCGAGATAGTTCCCGATCGGTATTCTCTAGAGAAGATGAAGCAGAAACCAACTGAAAGCTATAGGGAGTTTGCCTATAGATGGAGGAAGGAAGCGGCGAGAGTAAGGCCGCCCATGACCAAGAAAGAGATTGTGGAAGTGTTTGTGCGGGTGAAGGAGCCAGAATACTACGACAGAATCATGTTGCTAGTTGGAGCTAAATTCGCTGAAATAGTCAAAGTTGGCGAGACTATCAAAGACGGTCTGAAGTCGGAGAAGATAGCCCGGGTATCCGCGTCACCTGGATCTTCAGGATTGATGAGGAAGAAAAGAGAGGAAGTTGCCGTTGTCTCGTATGGGGGAAGAAAAAACCCCAGAAACTCGTCATATTCCCAAGATCTTTCCAGGCCTTCCGCAAAGTCTCACCAAGCTTACTACCCGCAATCCAATAATACTACCCCCACCTATCCAAATGCTCAAATTTCGTCATACCAGAGTCCACCCCCAAATCTCTAAAATTTTTCTCCTATATACCCAAATTACCCTCAACCTTACCAGATTCCATCCCCTCTTCAGAATATTGCTCCCAACTGTGCCAATATACAGTCGAGCTACCGATAACCTTCGCCCATTTATCAAGTCCAAGCTCCAATATATCAAAAAGCCCTCCCGAATTACCAAGCTCCATCGCAAATTATCAAACAAACCCTTATCCTAGAAACCAAGCTTTTCGTCCGAATACCCGAAATTATCAGCAGGTGCCTCCCCCTCAGCAAAGCGGTTACGACCCTTCCCGACCCAGATTTGAAAAAAGGCCTTCAAGGAACTTTACTGCACTTGCTGAAAGCCGGACCAAACTATTTGAGAGACTAGCCGAGGCTGGATACATCCACCCTATGGGGCCCAAGCCCGTGGATGTCAATTCAAAGTTCTACAAGCCAGATCAAAGATGTGCTTATCATTCCAACAGTGTTGGATATGACACGGAAGATTGTATCAACCTTAAGCACAAAATCCAGGATCTGATCGATCAAGAGGTAGTTTCTCTCCAACCGGCGGCGCCAAATGTCAATATAAACCCGTTACCGAATCATGAAGGTGGCAATGTCAATATGATTGAAACGGATGAAGATGAGTGTGGAAAAAAGATGATTACTCCCATTGTGCATGAGGACTTGGAAAGGGCTGTCGCTTCTTTAAGCGTCAAGGAAAAGAGAGAGTTTGTTATTCTGACACCTACAAAGGCTGTTGCCTTGGTGCCTTCAGAAACTCTCGTCAAGCCCAAATTTATCATTGAAACTGCTATGGCCCAAGGCATGACCAGGTCCGGAAGGTGCTACACTCCTGATGAGCTTGCTCTCGGAGGACAGAAGAAGGACCATGCTAAGAGGCCGATAAGCGAAGGAGAAGCAGAAGAGTTCTGGAGAAGGATGCAAGTAAAGGACTATTCCATCGTCAAACATTTAGAGAAAACTCCGGCTCAGATCTCCGTATAGGCCCTACTGATGAGCTCTCAGTCCTACAGGCAGGCCTTAATGAAAGCTCTCGATGATACATATGTACCCTCAGGTACAAGTAGTGATAAGGTGGCTGCCATGATTCATCAGGTTATTCGAGGGCACCTGATCAGCTTTTGTGACGATGAGCTGCCAGCTGAAGGAAGATCACACAACAAAGCGCTGCACATTACTGTGATATGCCGTGAAAAGGTTGTCAATCGTGTTTTAGTAGATGACGGATCTGGTTTGAATATCTGCCCATTGTTGACGTTGAGGCAACTAAGGTTTGACCTTGGGAAACTGGAGCAAAACCAGGTCAACGTGAAAGCTTTTGATGGGGTTCAAAGAGACACATTGGGAGCAGTGAATTTGACCCTTTAAATGGGCCCCGCAGAGTTCAGCGCGCAATTCCAAGTATTGGATATAGATACCAGTTACAACCTTCTTTTGAGAAGGCCATTCATCCATATGGCGGGAGCCGTTCCCTCTACTCTCCATCAAATGATGAAGCTTGTGTGGAAGAATGAAGAGTTGGTTATTGACGGCGAGGGAAGTTACTCGGGCAGGCAGGTGTAGATCATTGATGAAATACCGCGAGGTACAGACTTTTACACGGTGGAGCTGGTGAATGCCACTGGTGAAGACTTGGCCCCACAGACCCCCATGCCAGCCGTATACAAAATGATAGCCACTGTGATGCTGTAGAATGGTTTCGAGCCAAGTTTCAGATTGGGAAGAGATTTCCAAGGAATTATTGAGCCTGTTCCGGTCCTCGTTAAGGGATCCAGATATGGTTTGGGGTACACCCCCACAGATGACGACGTGCAGATAAAGAAGAAAAAAGATTAAGAGTTGGATAAGCGGATCCCGCATCTGTATCAATCCTTTCCGATCCAAGAGTCTGCCGAGCCTGAAGACTTTAGGGAAGGAATCTGTGACCTCTTCGAGGAGATCGATGCTGTTGTCGAGGAGGAGGCCGAGCTAGCTGGTATTCGTGATGCTGAACCAGGGGAGTAACATAAGTTACAGACCTGCCAATGTCATGTCATGTCATGAGCTAAATAAACAAAATGAGACAAATGACGACAAGGTTCACGATTGTGAAGAAGAATGTGGGGAACCAGATTACGTCGCCGAGGAATTTCGATAGTTCGAGAATCAGCATAAACCAAATCTAGAGGAAACGGAAACACTAAATTTGGGAGATTCGGAATGTGTTAAAGAGGTTAAGATCAGTACCCACCTAAATGAGGATCAGAAGGAGAGTCTGGTTTATTTGCTTGCCGAATATAGTGATGTGTTTGTTTGGGAAGTCGGTAATATGCAAGGGTTGAGTACTGATATCGTATCTCATAAGCTACCGATCAACCCAGGGTTCGAGCCGGTGAAGGAAAAAACTCGAAAATTCAAGCCTGAACTGAGTTTGAAGATTAAGGAAGAAATCACCAAGCAAATAGAGTCCCGATTGGTGGAAGTAACACAATATCCAACCTGGTTGGCCAACATCGTTCCAGTCGCCAAGAAGGACGAGAAAATCAGGATTTGTGTTGACTATAGAGATCTCAACAAAGCTAGTCCGAAGGATAATTTTCCGTTGCCAAATATTCACATTTTGATTGACAACTGTGCCAAACATGAGATGCAGTCATTTGTGGACTGTTACGTAGGTTATCACCAAATTTTGATGGATGAAGAAGACGCGGAAAAAACAGCTTTCATTACACCTTGGGGTGTATATCACTACAGGGTGATGCCGTTCGGCCTCAAAAACGCCGGTGCCACCTACATGAGAGCCATGACGACTATTTTCCATGACATGATTCATAAGGAGATTGAAGTGTACGTGGACGACGTCATAATCAAATCCCGTGAGAGCTCGGATCACTTGACGCACCTAAGGAAGTTCTTTGATCGTTTGCGTCGGTACAACTTGAAGTTAAATCCCGCCAAATGCGCTTTTGGAGTTCCAGCCGGGAAGTTGTTGGGATTTATAGTCAGCAGAAGAGGTATCGAGCTCGACCCTTCTAAGATTAAAGCAATTCAAGAGTTACCTCCGCCGAAAACGAGAAAAGAGGTGATGAGTTTCTTAGGGAGGTTAAACTATATCAGTCGGTTTATAGCACAATCAACAGTGGTGTGTGAGCCTATTTTCAAGCTGCTGAAGAAAGACGCCCTGACTAAGTGGACCGAGGAGTGTCAAACTGCTTTCGATGCTATCAAGAATTACTTGTCCAACCCACCGGTATTGGTTCCTCCGCGAGAAGGGAGTCCTTTGTTGCTATACTTGTCTGTTTCAGATAGCGCATTCGGATGCGTACTTGGTCAACACAACGAGACAGGAAAGAAGGAAAAGGCTATCTACTATATAAGCAAGAAGTTTACTCCGTACGAGTCTCGCTATACTTTGTTGGAGAGAACGTGCTGTGCTTTGACGTGGCTTGCCCAGAAATTGAGACACTATTTGTCTTCGTATACTACATATCTCATTTCCAGAATGGATCCATTGAAGTATATTTTCCAGAAAGCGATGCCGACCGGAAAGTTGGCCAAATGGCAAATGCTGTTGAGTGAGTTTGATATCGTGTATGTGACTCAGAAGGCAATAAAGGCACAGGCTTTGGCTGATCATCTTGCAGAAAATCCCGTTGATGAGGAGTATGAACCACTCAAGACTTATTTTCACGATGAAGAAGTGTCATTTGTGGGCGAAGATATTTCTGAAGCATATCCAGGTTGGAGATTATTCTTTGACGAAGCGGCAAATTATCAAGGTAAAGGTATCGGAGCAGTCTTAGTGTCAGAATCTGGTCAACACTATCCCATGGCAGCTAAGCTCCGGTTTAATTGCACAAACAACATGGCCGAATACGAAGCTTGTATTCTTGGTTTGAAAATGGCCATCGACATGAATGTTTACGAGTTATTGGTTATTGGAGACTCAGATCTCTTGATTCATCAAGTTCAAGGAGAATGGGCTGTGAAGAACCCGAAGATTGTACCTTACGTATAACATATGCAGAAGTTGTGCAAAAGATTTTGTAAGATCGAGTTCATACATACTCCCAGAATACAGAATGAATTAGCTGATGCTCTGGCCACCATCACTTCAATGATTAAACATCCGGATACAGATTACATTGACTCTCTGGATATAGAGTTGAAAAAACATCCAGTCCATTGTTCCCATATTGAAGCAGAACCAGACGGTTTGCCTTGGTATTTTGACATGAAGAGGTACTTAGAGTCTGGGACTTATCCCGAAAATGCTACATCTAATCAGAAGAAGTCGATACGCCGTATGGCACTCAATTTCTTTCTAAGTGGGGAAGTCCTTTATAGGAGGACTCCAGATTTGGGTCTTCTAAGATGTGTCGATGCCGCCGAAGCTGCAAGGCTTGTTGAACAGATACATGCTGGAGAGTGTGGTACACATATGAATGGGCTCACTTTGGCAAGAAAGATTCTACGAGCCGGGCATTTCTGGATGACTATGGAGAATGACTGTTGCAAATTCGTGCAAAAATGCCACAAATGTCAAGTGCACGGCGATTTGATCAGAGTACCACCTCACGAGCTTAATGCTATAAGTTCACCTTGGCCATTTGTAGCTTGGGGAATGGATGTCATCGGTCCTATAGAGCCAGCCGCTTCTAATGGACACAGATTCATCTTGGTTGCCATTGATTATTTCACCAAGTGGGTGGAAGCATCTTCTTACAAGTCGGTAACCAAAAAAGTGGTGGCTGATTTTGTTCGCAATAATCTGATATGTATATTTGGAGTGCCAGAATCCATCATTACTGATAACGGCGCAAATCTCAACAGTCACTTGATGAAAGAGATATGTGAGCAATTTAAGTTCACTCATCGTAATTCAACTGCTTATCGCCCACAAATGAATGGAGCTGTAGAGGCCGCCAATAAAAATATCAAAAAGATTTTGAGGAAAATGATTGACAAACATCGAGGTTGGCATGAAATGTTGCCATATGCTTTACTGGGTTATTGAACGACGGTCAGAACATCGACTGGTGCTACTCCGTACTTACTAGTATATGGAACAGAGGCGGTCATACCTGCTGAAGTTGAGATACCGTCATTAAGAATCATCCAAGAAGCTGAGTTAAGCAACGCTGAATGGGTTAGCAAACGGATTGACCAACTAACTTTGATTGATGAGAAAAGAATGGTTGCAGTCTGCCATGGCCAGTTGTATAGACAGAGAATGACCCGTGCCTTTCACAAGAGAGTAAGAACCAGAAATTTTGAGGTTGGTCATTTGGTTCTTAAGCGTATTTTTCCTCATCAAGACGACTACAAAGGAAAGTTCGCACCGAACTGGCAAGGGCCTTACATGGTTCGCAAAGTATTATCTGGAGGTGCTTTGGTACTGTCAGAGATGGATGGAAGTGTATGGCCTAAACCCATCAACTCAGATGCTGTCAAAAGATACTACGTGTGAAGCTTCGTTTTGCATTTCTGTTATTTACTTGTAATCATTCTGTTTGCTTGTATTTGTTTCGCTTGAATTCTTATCCCTCTTGTAATGAACTACGTCTGACCTGAATTCTCAAAAATGAGATACATAGGCGGCCTATGTCAGCTTCGGTCATCCTATTTATCCCTTTAATATTTAGGTATATTTGAACTACGTTCGACCTGAATTCTCAAGAATGAGATACGTAGGCGGCCTATGTCGGCCTCGGTCGATTTCTTTGTAAATTTCTTTATTAACCTTTGAGGGGGAACTACGTTTGACCTGATTCCTGCCTCAACGGGATACGTAGGCGCCACAAGGGTTCGGTCATATCTCCCAAAAGATTTCTATTCCTCTTATAATAGAAACTGGGACAGAATTTTTGAGAGGGACTCAAAAATTCTTGAGAATAAGATGTTTCCTCAACAAGTCAAGACTAAAGATATTTCGAGACTTGCAACTGGGACAGAATTTTTGACAGGGTCTCAAAAATTCTGCAATTTACTCAGCGATAGTCGAAGATAAGCCAAGACAATTAACTGGGACAGAAATTTTGAAGATGGCCTCAAAATTTCAAACATGGATTTATCGACAAGTCCAGAGTGACTTTGAATACTCCCCAGCGATTAATCAGATATACTTCCAGTCAACAGACTCAAATAAGTTCACTAAGTCGGACGTGACATGACACTTGGCAGTGACCTTTTTCAAAATTACTTTTCGAAAATTTATTTTCTTAAAGTTTTTCCTTTTATGTTTCATTTGTTTTGGCATAAAATATTTTGTCTTATCTATCAAGAGTTGGGAGATCAGGAAGATCTACCGGAGATAGTAGGACAAGGAGCAGACAACTGAAGAATCGACAAAGATCAGTCCTTTTAAAACTAACGATTTTTCTGTGGATGCAGGTTCATAGCTTTGCTTTGATACCAGCAGATTTCTTCCGATGGATGAATATGGGAAAGTCAAAGGAAGAGAAAACTCTCCCAAAATCAACAGTTTTCCTAAATAAAGAAATCATGTTATATCGCTTATGGCGGAAACTTGGGAATATGATTTGTTTATTTTAGTCAATTCCCAACAACGTGAAGTTTGCAAGGAATGTCCAGCTGGATTCGAAGCTGAATCAAACGAAATCTCAAGGAAGAGTTTATGATTTCCGTAAAGGACGTCAGTTGCATCATAATGTCAGATATGATATTATACACTACCCGGAGGGGTCATTTATTTTATTGTCGATCAAGACAATACACTACCCGGAGGGGTCATTTGTTTTTGTCAATCAAGACAATACACTATCCGGAGGGGTCATTTATTTTGTTGCCCATCAAGACAATACACTACCCGGAGGGGTCATTTATTTTATTGTCGATCAAGACAATACACTACCCGGATGGGTCATTTATTTTATTGTCGATCAAGACAATACGCTACCCGGAGGGGTCATTTATTTTTGTCGATCAAGACAATACACTATCCGGAGGGGTCATTTATTTTGTTACCCATCAAGACAATAAACTACCCGGAGGGGTCATTTATTTTATTGTCGATCAAGACAATACGCTACCCGGAGGGGTCATTTATTTTATTGTCGATCAAGACAATACACTACCCAGAGGGCTCATTTATTTAATTGTTGATCAAGACACTACACTACCCGGAGGGGTCATTTATTTTATTGTCGATCAGGACAATACACTATCTGAAAGAATTATTTTATCATTATTTTCAATTGAGACTATCTAGAAAGCACCCAGAAGATCGCTATGTTGTTCAATGGAAGCACCATCTTCGTTTGGTACCAATGATGACACCGCGAGAAGATATTCGTACCTCGCTAAAATTTATACATCGCAAGAAGATTTCATACCTTGCGGTATTTATGCATCGCGGGAAGATATTTATACCCCGCAAGAAAGTCGTACATCGCGAGAAGATTTCATACCTCGCAGAAATTTATGCATCGCAAGAAGATTTCATACCTTGCGGAATTTATGCATTGCGGAAAGATATTCATGCCCCGCAGGAGATCATGCATCGAGAGTCAATATTCATGCATAGCGGAAAATCATGCATCAAGAGTCAATATTCATGCATAGCGGAAAATCATGCATCGAGAGTCAATATTCATGCATAGCGGAAGATTATACATCAAGAGCAAATATACATGCATCGCGGAAAATCATGCATCGAGAGTCAATATTCATGCATTGCAGAAGATCATGCATCACGAGTTAATATTTATGCATCACAAGTTAATTGCGAGAAGATATTCATGCCTCGCAGAAAATTATACATCGTGAGAAGGTTTCATTCCTCACTGAAATTTATGCATCGCAAGAAGATCATACCTTGCGGAATTTATGCATTGCGGGAAGATATTCATGCCCCGTAGAAGATCATGCATCAAGAGTCAATATTCATGCATCGCGAGTCAATATTCATGCATCGCGAGTTAATATTTATGCATCACAAGTTAATCGCGAGAAGATATTCATGCCTCGCAGAAAATTATACATTGCGAGAAGATTTCATACCTCGCTGAAAATTATGCATCGCAAGAAGATTTCATACCTTGCGGAAAGATATTCATGCCCCGCAGCAGATCATGCATCGCGAGTCAATATTCATGCATCGCGGAAGATCATGCATCGCGAGTTAATATTTATGCATCACAAGTTAATTGCGAGAAGATATTCACGCCTCGCAGAAAATTATACATCGCGAGAAGATTTTATACCTCGCTGAAATTTATGCATCGCAAGAAGATTTCAGACCTTGCGGAGTTTATGCATTGCGGGAAGATATTCATGCCCCGTAGAAGATCATGCATCGAGAGTCAATATTCATGCATCGTGGAAGATCATGCATCGCGAGTTAATATTTATGCATCACAAGTTAATCGCGAGAAGATATTCATGCCTCGCAGAAAATTATACATCGCGAGAAGATTTCATACCTCGCTGAAAATTATGCATCGCAAGAAGATTTCATACATTGCGGAATTTATGCATTGCGGGAAGATATTCATGCCCCGCAGAAGATCATGCATCGAGAGTCAATATTCATGCATCGCGGAAGATCATGCATCGCGAGTCAATATTCATGCATTGCGAAAAGATATCCATGCCTCGCAGAAAATTATACATCGCGAGAAGATTTCATACCTCGCTGAAATTTATGCATCGCAAGAAGATTTCATACCTTGCGGAATTTATGCATTGCGGGAAGATATTCATGCCCCATAGAAGATCATGCATCGAGAGTCAATATTTATGGATCACGGAAGATCATGCATCGCGAGTCAATATTCATACATCGCGGAAGATCATGCATCGCGAGTTAATATTTATGCATCACAAGTTAATTGCGAGAAGATATTCATGCCTCGCAGAAAATTATACATCGCGAGAAGATTTCATACCTCGCTGAAATTTATGCATCGCAAGAAGATTTCATACCTTGCGAAGTTTATGCATTGCGGGAAGATATTCATACCCCGTAGAAGATCATGCATCGCGAGTCAATAT
Source organism: Solanum sitiens (assembly GCA_016801875.1). Taxonomy (NCBI): domain Eukaryota; kingdom Viridiplantae; phylum Streptophyta; class Magnoliopsida; order Solanales; family Solanaceae; genus Solanum; species Solanum sitiens. The sequence goes on from JABWTJ010000191.1 coordinate 80,400, forward strand.
TCATGCATCGCGGAAGATCATGCATCGCGAGTTAATATTTATGCATCACAAGTTAATCACGAGAAGATATTCATTCCTCGCAGAAAATTATACATCGCGAGAAGATTTCATACCTCGCTGAAATTTATGCATCGCAAGAAGATTTCATACCTTGCGGAGTTTATGCATTGCGGGAAAATATTCGTGTCCCGCAGAAGATCATGCATCGAGAGTCAATATTCATGCATCGCGAGTCAATATTCATGTATTGCGGAAGATCATGCATCACAAGTTAACATTCATACATTGCGAGAAGATATTGATGCCTCGCAGAAAATTTATGCATCGCGGGAAGATACCCATGCCTCGCAAGGAATCATACACTGCCAAAAAGGGAATAGGGCATCTGGAGAAAATATTCATCCATCGGCATCAACTGCATCATTTTATTTTTGATAAAAGTAAACATCAAGAAGAACATCGAAGACGACATCAAGATAAATATCAGCACACTGCATCTGTTTTTATTTATTTCAACATCAAATGAAGAATACATTGAAGATTGCATTACATACATAAGACATAAGCTCTATTTGCTTTACGTCAAACCAATCGAGTTGACGTCAAATGTCGAGGAGAACAATTAAGTGTCGACATGGTAAAAGACACTGTCTCCCTTTTTAATTGAGTTTTTATGCTGACGAGTTTTATCTCAGTCTTTGTTGAGAGCATCCCGAAAGGATGAATTCTCCAAAAAAAACAAACCACAGGTGCGGACGACATAAAAAAGGATGCAGCACAACTTGGAACTTTTTCTTAGCAGCGGACTGGGATATAGTCCAAAGAGGAGTGTCAAACTCTTAGGACGCGAGCAGAGGAGAGACTTCCACCACAATCAAACCACACCCCTATCAGAAGGCATGTGGGTTTTCCTCTGATTTTTGTCAGTTTCGGTCTCGCATCCAGAAATTTTGATCTACCGGAAGTAAGTTTCCAATCTGAGTGACAATGCGCCGAGAGCTTTGAAAATTTTGTCCATGTGAGTTCTTAATTATGGGTGTGAAGTGCACCACATTCATGGCTAAGAGGTTACAAGCCTCCTTTTCATACTCGTTTCATTTTGTCACTTGTCCAGAACCAAAGGTTATCTAACATAATAGATTTCTTTTTCCATTGATGGAGTCGAACTACAAACAGCCTGATTCCTATGGTTTAAGGATATGTAGGCGGGCTCGATGTTGAAAACTCGGCTGTATTCTAACATTCCTTCTTAAATCTTATTCCCAAGCATCCCGATTCCTTCATAACTCGGTATCGAGATGACTTTTGATTTCTTTCAAAATCGTGCGTTAAATCTAGCGTATCGAACTACAAGTGGCCTGAATTCTCATATAGCCTGAGATATGTAGGAAATCCATTTTCAGGGCTCGGTCATAATTCCTAAAGTCCGTACCAAATCCCTTGCCTGAAAGATGGATATGTGGTCGGTCAAAATTGGCTTAGTCAATTTCATTTTCCTCAAATTTCTTGCATCAATCCAAGTAAAATGAGGGACAGTTGTTGACACCCAATTTTGACCCTCCCCAGTAGGAATTAATTAATGAGCTTCTTAAATTCTCAAACAAATTAAAATAATTAGTTTTTAAATTTAAGAAAAATATAAAGTTTGCGTTATTTTGAATAAATTTTTGCCATTTCTTATAGTTTTTAGATAATATATATATCTTACATAATTATGTATATAATTAGTATATTTTATGATTATTCAAAAACCATCTCAAAAATATTTTAAATTTAGTAAGTTTAGGTTATATTTTTTAATCACTAAGTTTACGATTAAATTAATTATTTTATTTTTTGTTAAGATTAAAAAGCTCGTTAATTAATTAATATTAATTTGTCTTATTTAAGGTTTAGCCAAATTTATTAATGTAACACAATTTGTCTATTTCTTAAATTTAATTCATCTTATACTTCCAACTTAACTCAATTTTGAGAAAATTTGGGTCAAGATTCAATTTTCAGTCAAGCCCAATATAATTCCCAACCCACTAATTTTTCAACATCCACTTTTGAGAGATTTGAATTTGAATTTTGAATTTGAAATTCAAATTCATCCCCAAATTCATTCCATTTTTTCCCCTAAAAAAAAAAAAGAATTTTAAAATTTGAATTTGAATTTTGAAATTCAAATTCATCCCAACATTCCTTTTTCCCCCTAAAAAAAAGTAATTTTTGAATTTGAATTTTGAATTTTGAAATTCAAATTCATCTCAATCCATTCCATTTCCCCCCTAAATCTACCATAAAAATCTCTTATAAATACCTTCTCTTTTCTTCTTCTTTCGAATTCATGATTTGGAAAAAATAGAAGAATTAAAAGAATTCAAGAAAAGGGATGATTTGAAAAAAGGGGAAAGAATTCAAGAAAAAAAAGACATGATTCAATTCAAGAATTCAAAAATTCATTTCAATTCATTTTTCAATTCAATATTCAATATTCAATATTCATTATTCCTTATTGATTATTGATTATTAATGATATATTTTTTATTGATATAGAAAAAAAAAAAGAAGGGGAAAAGGGTGAAAAGGGAGTTAAAGAATTTTTTTTTTTAAAACATTCATAGTAGAAAATATTGCCTATAACTCCCGGTCGTCGTTTGAATCCGAGTCGCGTGGTGAAGACAAGTTCCTTGCTCGTACCGTCTCTAGTTCGCTGCTCCGGAGAAGGTGATATTTTTATTCTTACTTCTCATTTTTTTTTTAATAAATTATTATGTTATTTGTATAGTCCGATTTTTTATTTTTTTATTTTTATTATTTTTTGCATGATCCTCTTTGAGTCCATGACGGACTTATCTTCCTCGTATCTTCGAGTCGAAGCCCCCTGAAAAATGGCATACAGGTTGAAAGTCGCAAATACATTGCTGGAAATTAATTTTCCAGTCCTCAAAAGTTGAAGAACAGGTCGATATACCGATTGTATACACTGATATACAGTCGAAATATACGTCGTAAAAGTCTTGAAAATTGCAGGAGTGCATATTTTTGATAAAAATATAGGTCAAAATCGATATACAGGGACGATGTAGAAAAAAACGTCCGAAATGCTGCTCGTATACAGCAATATACATAAAATGTATACGCTGGTTTTTTCAAAGGAAAATAGGCCTAAAGTCTTAACAATTTTCAGCAGAGTATTTGTTGCAATTGGGCCCAGATCCATTTTTGGTCACTTTAGATTTAGGACAGGTCATAAAATTTGGGCTCAAGGCCCAACTTTAATAATTTCCTCCTTTACTCTTATGGATATTATTTTGTCTAGCTATGTTTATCATATTGTTTTAATTTAATTAAAGTCTCAAAGTTGTCATTTCTCTTATATTTTAAAATATGTACATATATAATAAGTAAAAATATTTTTTTTTCACAAGTTATTTAGCTATAGTCAATGTTTGGTGTCATTAACCCCTTTATATCCCTCCCTCTTTTTAAATGATATCCTTCTTTTGCTTTTTTTTTTTCTAAAATAAATAAATAAATAAATAAAATATACATATAATTAGAAAATAATAGTAAATAAATAAATAGATAATTTGAATTTACTTATTTAGTCAATATTTTAAAAAAAATATATTCTAAATAGTCATTTTTAGTCAAATCGCCGATCAACCGCAAGTTAGCGGGCATTCCGAGGGCCTAACACCTTCTTTGGAATGTACATTGAACTTCGAACCCTTTTCAATTGATTTTTATCTGTTTTAAATCTTTTGAAAAACAATTTTAAGTTTTCTTGATTTTTACTAAAAAATCAAGTGGCGACTCTGTTAATTTAGAAAGTCGATTTTTCTTAAATCATAAGATTAATTGATCTTCCGAAACTTAGTCATTTTTTCAAAATATATATATTATATATTATATTATTTTTAATAAAACACTCACTGTAACGTTTCTCTGAAATGGTTATGTATGTATGTATGTATAATTCGTTAGCTTGCACTGGTATACATTTTAATTAGAAATTCCAGCTATCAAAGGCATAAACTTAGTTCCCATACTTTCATCAACTATAATACATTTTTGTTTAATTAAACCATCCTCCCACGCTTTCAAATCAAAATGTAAAATGCTTGATCTTAATTGAGAACTCAAAATTTGAATATAACCTATGTCAAGATAAATTTCATCTTGATATTAATGTACTCCGATGATAAAATTATTTCATCCTAATTTATTATCAAATGGAAAAGAACGTGTAAATTGGAACAAAACGAGCTCATCTTTTTTCTCAAAATTATTAAATGGATAATCATCTGTCACAACCCAAAAGCATACCCTAGAAGATAGGGTACAATCTTGGATTGTAACCGGCGTCGTCGACCTCTCGGAGGTCTAAGACAAGCCTCTCATATCATTCATTGCATTGGCATAGTAAATTTAGCGGAAAATTTAAAACTTTTCATAGCACATCATATGCCAGAAATATCACATCGGATATATATAAAACATAAGTCATAATACATATTTAGACTCTAAGTCCCTTTGCCATCTTAGACTCAACAACTTTAGAGTACATTAAGGATAAAGCCCTTAAGACATAATACAAAACTATACATTACTAAATAGACTTTACAATAAGTACACTTTAGGACATCCTTGAACTTAAGGATTCCTTTCTTAAGCTTGGGAAATCACCTATCAAGCTCCTCAATCATAGACCTTCTTTAAGCATTCCAATACCTACGCTTTGTGTAAAAAGTAAAGAAGAATGGGATTAGCACAAGAATGTACTAAGTATGGCAACCATGCAAAAACATGCATTAAAAAGGGACATTTCCTTTGAAATCATACTTCATGCCATTTTGAGTAAATCATCATAAAACCTTTATCAATATCATTTATATCATCCACTTACTTCATAGTAACACAATCAAAGGCCAAACATCATAGAAAAGCACATATAGAATATAAGTACACATAGAGGTCACTTTACAGTGAACTCACCCTTCTTAGCATTTAACTCTTTCTTTCAATTCATTAACCTCCTAAGTAATCCTTTAGGAATACTTAGTGCAATACATCACCTTAGGAACACAAGAGAAAACCATACATAGCATCTACACAAGACAACACATGCCATCATAGAAGTATAGTACAATATACTCATAGTCAAACCAAGACTACAATATCATACATAAAGGACACATACATAATCATAAGTATTAAGGTACCCTCCTAAGACTTCCTAAGGAGTCACTTGTGCAATGTCTAGATGGGTTCATTACTTCCACCTATCCTAAGTAACTTACCTTAAGTCCTCCTAGTTAGGATCCTATTCAATTACTTCCATTGTCCATTTTACCTTTAGGGAAACCATAACCTTAACCGACATAGACCATGGGTGCTAATCATGGAATCCGGTGTCATCATATCCTTACACCGATGGAAGGTGTTCTACCGGCCAAAGTAGAACCATCATAAACATAGCTATCGAGGTAGATTCCTCTAGCTAGTATCCTATGGTGGCAACATAGTTCAAGAACTAAGAGATAGGTATTCCCTCTATATACCATTCGGTAATGGGGCCTCATCTCATGAGAATTCATGAGTGAATATTTCTCAAGGAAAGTCAACACTTCATGTAGATCCATAGGTGAGTATTCCTCTAAGGGAAGTCAACACTCTATAAAGAACAAATGGTGAATATTCCTCTAAGGGAAGTCAACACCTCTCAATGTCAAGTTCGCTCGGTGCTAAGTTAGGTTCCCTTTATTGAAAAGCCTTTATTACGTTTATTTATAAAACATAAGCTTTAGAATATCCATCATTCATATGCTTATAGCATATTCAAGCACCTATCTAGAATTTATAACATTCTTGGGCACCCCTATCAAGGCCCCTATAAATTACTAGATCATCCATGTGTGTGAGTGTATATATATATATGTGAGAAAACCTTTCACATAACACATCAAGTCACACACTTTCATATATCAATGCATAAGTCTATAGGCATAACTATATGAGCAATCCTTTCATATAAACCTACTAAGACACTATACACATTCATACTTCATCATATCATATTCATAACATGTTCATATAATCATCCTTCATATGCATAAGAACCAAACCTAGGAACTATCCTATCAAGATATACATGTGCAATGCATAGACAAGGTCCCATACCCTTGTCCATACTAGTACACCTATCAAGTCATCCTAGTAAGGGAATACAAATCATACATTCATAAGCATCACCTTAATATGCATAGTAGTAAACACTAGTGAATATGAGAACTATCTTTCATTTAGACCCAGTGACTCATACTACTTGAAATATGCATGTAAGTGAGAGTGCGTGTACATTGACCAACATGATCACATAATGGCTATCAATAACATCTTAAGTCCGCCACACTTACTTGACCACATTATACTTCAAGCACATAGCACACAACACGTAATAGCATAGGAGACATGACAATATATACCATGTAATCAAGACTCCTAACTTTAGCTATTTACACTTTCATATAAGGGATACATGAGTAGAGGTTATTAACCACTTTAACACATCAATGGCAGCACCTATACAATACCCTAACATGATTATACTCATGCCCATACAATAGCCACATAACCTAATTCACAACTAGAATAGGAAAGTAGGCATAATCTTCTCATAGTATCATTTTAAGTACATATTCATAAGTTCATCAATTTGCCTTCATGGCCATGGTCAACACATATATAATGACAATAAAGTAAACACCGCCACCATAAGTGGACCATACCACACAATGCCATACAAGGCTTCATCAACATTACTATAAAGGAATAGAGAAGTAGAAGAGTAAAGGGATTAAGCATTCTTACCCAATTCTCACCCTTTGATCATCATTGATCAATACACCTTATTCATCAATAAAACACATATATGGCAGTAGCTAAATGTACTTTAAACATATAAGAAACCATGTACAAGTCACTACATGATTTTACCATAACATATATATCACATACTAGGAAAGTAGAAGAACATAGATCGCTAATCAATTTCATTCATGTGGATTATAGGTCATATTTCATGAATCATATCACCCTAAGACAGTAGCTAATGGAATCATAATCTAGATGAGACACCACTACAATTTTCCATTTAGGTCGATACAAGCATACTTTATATAGGGAGTTCATGGAAAGTAAGTTTACATAGGTTAATCATATTCAATCTATCATGAATTGACCCATATAGTATTAATTACGAATAATTCATCCTCATATTTCAATATAGGCAGCAGCTATAGACATTAACCATAATCAATTCTTATAGCGACTAACCTAATGTCAAGATCACAAGTTACAACTTCATAGACAAGAAGAACCTAGATTAATTCAAACCAAGCCTTCTCTACTTTTGTCACACATGATTTATATCCACAATTCAACCATGGTATTAACCTAAAACAGTAGCTACAAGAACCACAACTTAATCGAAATTCACTTTAGATCACAAGAAAACCAATGTTACAGTGAACTATAGAAAACTAGGCTAAACATGCTCAAATCTTTATACATTAATCCTCATGCATCATTCAACATCAATTCAACATAAATTCATGTAAATAACAGTATATACCATCACCTCAACGTAAGAGAATCATAGTTCAATCGATAACAAGTCAAGATCACAAAGCCCATGTAAGAGCTAAACCAATTTTGGAAGGAACATGGGTTCATCATGCAATTGGAGTGAAATAACATTCAAATCACTGTATTAACTTCAATTCATCGTGATTTAATCATTAAAAATGTTTTGAGAAAGAACCCATGGCTAGATTGGAGAAGAAGAACTTTGATCATAAACTTTCTTTGAAAAACATTGAGAATGGCTCTCTAGATGAAAAGATAACTAGAGATGAAGATCACCATACCTTTTATTAGTTGAAAACCTCTAAAACTTCATGATTCATCCATGGAAAACCCAGCTTGAATCTGTTCTTGAGCTTCACCAACAATGGTGGTTTTAGAGAGAACATTTTTGGAGAGAAAGGCTTAAAATATGTGAGAGGGTTTTGGGAATGGGTTAAACACGTTTTTAAAGACTTATATACACCTAAAATTACTTAATTAAACCTATTATAGTCAGGTTAGGATGTGGGGTGAATTTACCATTCACCCCTTTAAGAGGCAGCACGCAGGCAGTTAACTAGCAGGCCACCCGCGATGAGGCCCATGACGGGCCGTGGCAGCCTTCCGTCGCAGGACACTTGGCCAATTTCTTTGCTCACAACCTGACCAAGGCAAGTCTCCTTCGACGGGACCTGCTTGGCGGTCCGTTGGGGTCCCAACGGTCCGTCATTGGGTCCGTCAAGAGACACTGCCCAGGCAGTGTTTAGGCAGCCTTGAGGTCCTTCTTTTGGGGCCTCTTGTGGGGCCTTTTAGAAGTCGTACCCGGACGTTTCCAATGCGATTACAAACCTTAACATGTTATAGACCTACCACATAAGTTTCATCCAAAACAAACACCTACAAGACGTCCAAACAGCCTTGACCCCAACATGACATACGATGAACGTCTTATGGGCTATCTTTCGAACGTCTTGGACGTTCTTGGGCGTTTGACCTCCAAACTTCACGAAACTTCATATAGTAACATTAAACATCATTTAAAACCATTTCAAGACTTATTTGACTCATTTCACACAACTTAGGCATGCATACACACATGAGGCACATAAGCGACTATTCGTCGAACGTCTTGGACGTCCCTTGACGTTCGACTTCCAAATCACTTCAAACTTTGCACACTGACTCTATATGACATAATAAGGCATTTTAGGACCTTATAACGTTAATACGAACATGTTAGGCTCTAGACACCTTATCTCATTTTCGAGGTCTTACATCATCAACATCAACGACTATTAATTACTTGAGACCTTAATTATAAATCCACACCCATTGTCATTATTTATTTTGGTAATGGTTCTATTCTATAGTTTAGTATGAAAAAAGAAAAAAACAATATTATAGCATTTGATCAGGATTGTGGTCTCTACTATCTTTTTCTTCTTTTAAGTTTTCATATGGAATATATTAATTACCACTAGGAACCAAGTACAAAAGGGTGTACCTAGGGGTGTTTCCCCGTTTCATGTTGTTGGGAAAAACAAGCACAAAATAAATGTTCACGACAGAGAGATAGCAAAAGAAAATTCAAGTCCAAACTTTTTCTTCTATTTGAACCAAGAGAAGACAAAATAATGCAAGAATAAAACCGCCAAATTTAACGTGGAAAACCTCTTCGGTGTGAAGAGTAAAAACCACAAGGTCAAAACTCAACTAAAATCAACAAGAGTTACAAAAGTATTCTCTAAAATGGACACCAACTAAAGTGCCAAAGAATGAGCAACACAACTACAAGATAGCACCCAAAAATAATAGAAATAAAAGGAGTAAAAAACACCAAATGAACCCAAGGGTTCGTTCCCTAGAGGAAGATCAACCAACTACCAGGTATGATTGCTTAGGATTGATTCAATCTCACTATTGACAGCCTCCTTCCAAGAGGTTGGGTCGCTAGACAATATTGCTTCCTTGAATGTTTGAGGCTCACTTTCAAGAAGGAATATTACAAAATCATATTCAAATGAAGTAGATGTCCTTTGACGTTTACTGCGTCTTGGACTCTCTTCATTGGTTTCATTCTCATTTGGTTCTTCTCGGGGTTGTTTAGACCCCCCACTAGATGATTCAAGTTCAGTATACGGATAGATATGTTCAAAAAATTCAACATTATCTGATTCCATTACCGTATTTCATGAATATTCGGATGTTCGAACTTATGAACTAAAAATTGATATGCATTATTGTTTGTGGCATATCCAATGAATACACAATCCAGAGTCTTAGGTCCTATTTTCACCCTCTTAGGTATATGTATCTGGACTTTATCTAGACACCCCCACACTTTGAACTAAAAATTGATATGCATTATTGTTTGTGGCATATCCGATGAATACACAATCCAGAGTCTTAGGTCCTATTTTCACCCTCTTAGGTATATGTATCTGGACTTTATCTAGACACCCCCACACTTTGAAATATTTGAAGTTGGGTTTTCTACCTTTCCATTTCTCATATGGAATAACATGTGTCTTCGTGTGTTGAGTATTTGATTTGTTGTAAGGATAGCTTCCCCCCCACCCCCACCCCAAACACATACACAAATTTTATGGTAAACCAGAACTTATAAGTAAGACATTCATTATTTCCTTTAAAAATCATTTTTTCCTTTCCGCAATCTTATTATATTGAGGAGTGTAAGAAGCAGTAGTTTGATAGATTATTCCATTTTCCAAACATATTTCTACAAATGGAGATTTATATTCTCCGCCTCTATCACTTCTGATCATTTTGATCTTTCTATCCAACTGATTTTCAACTTCAGTTTTATATTGCCTAAATGCATCTATGGTTTCATCCTTACCATTGAGCAAATAGACATAACAATATCTAGTGCAATCGTCAATAAAATTTATGAAATACTTTTTCCACCATGTGATGGTACTGACTTCGTGTCACAAATATTAGGGTGAATCAGTTCTAAGGGATTTGAATTCCTTTCAACATATTTATTAGGATGCTTAGGATACTTAGATTCAGCGCAAATTTGACATTTTGATTTATTGCATTCAAATTTAGGCAAAATATTTAAGTTAATCAGTTTTCGCAAGGTTTTGTTATTAGCATGTCTCAAATGTTCATGCTATAAACATTTACACTCAAGAAAGTAAGAAGAATAAAAGTTTTTATTCATATCAACTGCAATTACATTGAGTTTGAAAAGGCCCTTAGTGAGGTAACCTTTTCCTACATACATTTCATTCTTACTCACTACAATATTATCAGAAACAAATACATATTTGAATCCTTTGCAACAACGGAATTTACCATAAATAATTTTTCGTCTGTAGATGCTGGAGTATATGATGAAAATAATTCTTTGTTGGCACAAACATGGCATGAGACACCAAAATCTATCCATCATTCTCTTGGATTTCCAACTAAGTTACATTCTGAAAGAATTGCACAAAGATCATCCATTTCTCCTTTGGATTCAGTCAAATTGATCTTCTAAGAAGGGTTCAAGTGTGAGCATACCTGTCGGGAGCCGAAAGATGGTGGCGAAGCCAACGAAAACTCTGGTGGAGGACCGCAGCGATACTGACGTGCAAATCGTTCGTCTGACTTGTGTATAGGGGCGAAAGACTAATCGAACCGTCTAGTAGCTAGTTCCCTCTGAAGTTTTCCTTAGGATAGCTGGAGCTCCCGTGCGAGTTTTATTGGGTAAAGCCAATGATTAGAGGCCTCGGGGGCGCAACGCTCTCCTCCTATTCTCAAACTTTAAATAGGTAGGACGGCGCGAATGCTTTGTTGAGCCGCGCCACGGAATCAAGTGATCCAAGTGGGTCATTTTTGGTAAGCAGAACTGGCGATGCGCGATGAACCAGAAACCGGGTTACGGTGCCAAATTATGTGCTAACCTAGATCCCACAAAGGGTGTTGGTCGATTAAGACAGTAGGACGGTGGTCATGGAAATCAAAATCTGCTAAGGAGTGTGTAACAACTCACCTGCCAAATCAACTAGCCCCGAAAATGGATGGCGCTTAAGCGCGCGACCTACACCCGGTTGTCGGGGCAAGTGCCAGGCCCCGATGATTAGGAGGGCGCGGCGGTCGTTGTTTCTTAATACTTCTTCTTCTTGTCCTTCTTGGGAGCCCGACATTCAGTAGCCCTATGACCACGTTTGTCATAATTGAAGCAGCTTCCATTGAATTTCTTCTTAGGAGGATTGCTTTTTGGACCAAATTTTTTCTTTCTTTTCTTTAATTGTGTGGGATCTTCTTTAATAATATTTACTCCAGATATTGCTGAATTACCACGTGACATTTTTTCTACATCCTTGTTATCCTCTTCGATTTTCAGTTTTACTATAAGATCTTCAACAATCGTCTCCTTACGTTTATGTTTCAAGTAGTTTTTGAAGTCCTTCCACAATAGAGGTAACTTCTCAATAATGGCAGTCACTTGAAAAACATCATTCACAACCAATCCTACATTAAAGATTATGTGAGTACTAAAAATAAACTTAATATTTCCAACATAGGCATTAAATAAATTTATACCTTCAGTAAGGAGATCATGGATTATGACTTGCAGTTTTTGAACTTGGGTGACGACGGTCTTACTATCTATCATCTTATAGTCCAGAAACTCTCCCACAATGAACTTCTTCATTCCGACATCCTCTGTTTTGTACTTTTTTTCTAAAGCATTCTAGAGTTCTTTTGAGGTTTTGACATTACTGTACACATTGTACAAATCATCTTGCAGGCCATTCAGAATATAATTTTTACAAAAAAATCTGAATGTGTCCATATTTTTGTTACCAAGAATCGTTCTTTAGGCGGAGTTCCATCCGACATAACAGGAACATTCTCATTAATGAACCTCTTTTGACTCAACGTAGTGAGATGGAAGAACATTTTCTGCTGCCATCTCTTGAAGTCGACTCCAGAAAACTTTGCAGTTTTCTCAGCCGATGCTAGGGTAACAATTGAACGATTTGTACAACCGATGTTGTTGTAAGACGTAATGTTGCATTTACTTGACTTGAATTAGTCATTTTTCTATCACAAATGACAGACGATTTTAGTATGTGAAATACTAAAAATAAACAATAAATCCTTATACAACCTATTTTTGATTTAACGATAAAGTGTTTATATTCTTTTAATTGTTAATCGAATGAATTTTAAAAATTTAAATAAAGTTGAAAACCATAAAGATTTTAATCTCCATAAACCTCAAATACATAAACTATTAAATTTCTTAAGATTGTTACCTCCTATATTCAGGTTCGTCAAAAAATACAGAAACAGAAAATAGATGAAATATTGTTAATCCAAGTCTACAGAAATAAATGTGTTTCCTTAAGAAATTAATCCCCACAATGTACCCCAGGTTGCATATTAATATCTCCAAAAATAATACGGATTAACCTGCTAAAGAAATAGCGGTACCTCAAACTTCAATAACTTCAGCGAACGCAAGAACAGTAACAAGAGCACACACAAACTAAGTCGATCGACAATTTTGTTTATGAGAGAAAATGTATGCAGAGAGGAATTGTTTTTTCAATATTTTGAAAAATCAAATTAACCTCTTATTTATAGCCACTTGCAGCAAAGGAACGCGTCCGTTCAACGCGAATTTAAATAAATCCCGTAACATTAAATTAATTCTCAGAGAAAATAAATTAGAGAAAAGAATTTAATTAATGAGGTTGATAAAATAAATTTTGTCCATAAATATTAACAATCAATCACATTCAAATCCAAATTCGAAGCCGAGCGACGACGACGGCGCGAGGGGCACATTCTTCTTAACTCTTTAAGAAGTAAATGAAGTGTTTCCTAATATAAGGACAACATTTTCCTTTCTTCTACTAATATGGGAGAAATGACTTTTCATTTGCCAAATAACTTTTCATTTTCCCTCCAATATTAGTTCCCTCACTTTTCCATTTTCTCTTCTCTTTTCCCAATCAGATTTTGTTAAAACCAAACACTAATTTGCCTTCTTCAACTTCTATAAGCAAAGGTATTTGTTTTTTTCTATAAAGCTAATCATTTTTCTTCTTCATCCTTTATTTGGCAAGTACTCTTTTATTATTAATGCTTTCCTTCTTTGACTCGGACTACTTATTTTGAAACTGTGTTTTTTACTTTTGTACTGGAGGCGCAAACTCTACCCGCCTTTTTGTTGTAGTCTAGTGTATATTATATGAACCTGGTTCACGTTGTCATTATTAGGGGTGTCAAATGGGCGGGTTGGGTTGAAATTGGAAATATTATAATGGGTTGAATAGAAATCAGGTTGGGTCTTGACCCGCCCAAGTTTACTTTGGGCTCAAATGGGCTAAAAAACGGGTTGGATCTTGACCCGCCCAATTTGACCTGATTAATCTCAATAATTTAACATATTGACAATTAACCTTTATAATCACAATTTGAATTTCCGCTCAAGATTTTTTGTTTAACATATTGACAATTAACCTTTATATATATATATATATATATATATATATATATATATATATATATATATATATATATATATATATATATATATATATATATATATATATATATATATATATAAAGAGGATCATAGATAAGATGATGTGGCACCTCTCCATGGCCTCCATTAGCATTTAGCTTTTTCCTTCTTTTTTTTTTTTTGCTTTTTAAAAAAATTAAATTAATTATTATATCATTAAAAAAATTACTTAAATTTATTACAAATAAATATTTTATTAATGGAGGATCATTTATAACAAAAACTCTTCATATTTTTTTATTTACTTATCTCACTTATAATAAAAGGAGAAATATAATTTATTTATTTTTGACTTTTTTTAATTTAAATTAATTATTTTATTGTAAAACTATACTATTTTTTTATACAAATAAATATTTTATTAATGTAGGAAGATTTATATAAAAAAAAACTCTATATTTTTTTCTATTTGTTTATCTCACTTCTAATCATGAAATCATAATAATTTTTTTATATATATTTTAAGTATTTTTATTTTTAATTTATAATTTATTCACTAGGAGTTGCTACCCTTGACTTGCCCCTCTTTAATTTTTACTTTTAATAATATTCATAACTCTCATAATTTTTATGTCCATAACCTTCAAATTAAATTTGTAAGTTTATGATGCCTTATGATATTCCTTTATTTTGCCTATAAATTCATATTAGTTTCATGAAGATTCACATTCACAATTATCATTTCTCTTCTCATCATATAGGTTTGGTTTGTAACAAAAAAGAAGTATATGAAGGTAAGAAATATTTCATTGTAAATTTTTATTTTTTATTTCCTCTATTTTTGTCTATATAAATTAGTATTTGGTTTGTGAATTAACTAACATGTAACAAAAAAAAAAATGAAGGTAAGATATATTTCATTCTAAAGTCTTTATTTTTATTTTTATGTACTTAGACATGCTTTCTTAATATATATTTTGTATGTTTGTATTATAATTTATCAAGTAAGTATGATTGAAAAAGTATCTGTAATTCTTAACAATGTGTTGTCTGTATGCAATTGCTCTTTCTAATAGTTAGTTTTTCAGATATGATATAGTTTGATTATAATATTTGTTAGATTTCAAGAAATAATTATTATTTAGTATTGTTAGTACTATTGAAAAGATATTATACAAATATATTAAATATAGTTTATATTTCGTTCTTTATTTTGACATAATTATTTTTAATTGGTATATGAATTTTTTTTTCAATTCAGTTGGTTGCATATAATGAAGAGTTTGACATATGGATCAAAACATGATGGCGGATCTCTTTGCAAAGGAAGATGGTAGAAGAAAAGAAAATGAAGCATAATCTAGATTATTTTTTCACTTTGAATTGTATTAGCAACTTAGTTACTTTTGCTAGAGTTTTTTAAATTTTGATTTATATAAATAATTTAGCTAAATGTATCATATTGTCAATGCTAATCATTTGATCCTTTAGTATTATATTCTCTTTGTTATGAAAAAAATTAATTTAATTATTTCATTTTAGCAACAACAATAAAATTTATGATGATTAGTTTCATTTTTATTATAATTATAAAAAGTAATTGAAAAATAAAATATTATTTTCATGATGTCATTTTTTTCGTATGTAACAATCTGTCACCGTTCATTTATCTTTGAAATGTATTTATAATTTTTATGTTATCACCAATTATTATATTTTCTCTGTTCATTTTTTGTATTTTCACCCCTTTTTTTATTTATTTATTTACATATAAAATCAATACATAATTAGTATACTCATGCCTAATAAAATTGTACATTTGATTATTTATAATTCATGTCTCTTCATCTTACTTGTAACGTTTGATATTAAATATCTTTCGTAACTTTTATATGTTTTATTTTCGTAAGTCTTATAAATACTTAATTAATGTTTAAAAAATTATAATAAGCAAATGTAATAATAAAACTTAAAAAAAATCAATTTTGTTTTGACGAAATCAGAGTTCGAATAGTAAATTAGTACTCCTACAAAAGATAGAGAAAATTATAACATATAAAATATTTGCAACCTAATACAATATATTGTTATTTCAACATATTATCTCTTATTCCATTTACTTCACCACGGTGAATATTTTATTCTAAAATATACATATACAAAACAAATAAATATATTTTATATGTTTGAAAAAAATCTATGATATCGCAGACGATGAGAAATATTAATATTATCTATATATTCGATACTAACCTAAATATTACATATTTCATATTATTATCTTATAAATATTTTATATAGTCGCGCGAAGTACTAGTGGATAGATAAATCCTAAAAGATGTTAAATAGATAATAATTCATACCTTCAATATAGGAACATACCTTAATTAAAAAAAAAATTAAAACGGGTTGAAATTGGAGATTGAATTCGGCTCAATTGAGAATTCTCTTCAAATGGGTTAAGTTTGAATGGGTTGAGATTGAACCTAATTCAAATTATCTTGAGCCCAACCCTTAAAATTCTGGGCGGGTTACATATGTTTGGGCTCATTTTTGACACCCCTAGTCATTATCAAAAGCTATCTGAGTCGTTTATGCTCCATCAATGTGAACACATGCTCTTCTTTCAAGATCATATATAGTAGTGCTATAATTTTAAAAAGATACTCAAAAATAGATGTATGATCCACACTTAATGTGACATCTAATGCGAGGATGAGAGAATATACCTCTCTAATGAGATCAGAAATTTAAATTCCTGAAAGTGTGTGGCTTGATTAGGAATATGAGGATTCTCCTCTCACAGGAAAATTGAATATGAGGGCATTCAGAGGAGGAAAAACTCGAATGTATAACACTAATGAGAACATGACGAGAAACAACATGTGAATCCAGAACAAAGTAACAATAGCCACAGAGAGAGGGATAGCAATGGAGCTGGGCGGGTTGAGCTTAACCCGCAAAATTTTCATCTGTCCTGCATAATAATTTTTTTTCATTTTCCACCCGCCTCGCATAGTTGTTGAGTAATATTTTCTTTTTCTAATTAAGTTTGATACTAAAAATAAATTTCATTAAAATAAATTCATTTTTCCATTAAGTTGTATTAGATTAATAGGATAGTGACTTAAAAATATAATTTTTTAGAAGTATTAGAAACATGTAAGAAATTGTATTACTATTTTTTATCAAACCATTTTCATTTTCTATCTGGAATATTTTAGTAGATTTAAGGAATTTTTTTAAATAAATAATATTATATCACTGTTATAACATTGTATTCAAAATGTTTTCACCAAATTATTATAAATGTAATTAGCAAACGATTTTTTTAAATGATTTTTAATTTACATTGTGTACTTTTAGCAATTGGAATTGACATGTAATTAACAACAAACAGTTTTAAGTACAAATTTAACTAGTACATAGCATTAAATTTTATAAAAGAATTATATTAGGTCACAAAGATATCTTCTTTCGGTCAAAAATAAAAGTAACCATATCGCTGCATTTTTATTTAACATGAACTGATTATATTTAGTTAAAAAAATAATTAAAATAATAATAATATTTTTAAGTAGAAATTAATTCATCATTAATACCCACCTATTATATTAAAAATAATATTTTTCGATCACGAAATTGTTATCTTTTAGTGCTGGAATCTTAATTATTCTGTTTACTATAAATTATGCATAACGATAAAGACGATCAAGATCATCACGTATTCTATCAATCTCTCTTCATAGCTTAAGTTTCGACAAGTGCATAGTCGTCTATCAAAGATAATCTCTCGTTATGAACTAGCTTTTGGGTTGAGTTAGGCCCAAGTGTCATATATCTTTAAATCAATTTTTTTTTGCTATTAAATGAATCTAGAGAAATCAAAACGTTTTATGAAAATTTAGCCGGAAAAGGTATAAAATGAATTTATGGTTACTAACAAAGTGAATAAAAATAACATTTCATTTATTGAATAGACATGTCCAAAAGGTAAAGATACATGAACATGATGGAACTAGTAAGTAAAGTGAAGTGATGAAGCTGCATTTATATATATGCAAATCTTACTTATTCTGAACAAGAGGTCGACCGATCGTTCACAAGCAGATAATAATTTTTCAATCAACAAGTTAATACAAATGTAACTACATAGGATCTTGAAGAATTAATGCAGAAAAAATATGATAATATGCTAGAAGATAAGACTAAATATCAAAGATTGATTGGGAAAATGTTGTATTTGACATTAACAAGGTCTCATAAAACCTATGTTGTACAAAAACTTGTCTGTTCTTAGAACAACCTAAAAAATCACATTGGAATTTGTAGAGGTAAGGGTCATGAAATATATCAAGAGAGAACAAGCAGTGAGGATTTTGTTGAGTAGCCAAGTCTCCAATTCATTAACACTTCTTGTGATACAGACTGTCTTCTTGTCCTAATACTAGAAAGTCAGTTTTAGAGTTCTTAGTTAAACATGGAAGGTCATTGATTTCATGGAAATCAAAGAAACAAATTAAAGTGTAGTATCAAGAAGCTCAGCAGAAGTTGCGTACATACATCAGCATGGCCAAAGCAGTTTCATAGGTAGTATGGTTGACTGGTTTAGAGAAGGAATTGAATGGTGCACTATAAGTTTCAGCACATTTGGTGTTTAATGACCGTACTAAACACATCGAGATAGACTGTCATTTCATCCGGTAGAATATACAAGAGGGGCTTATCAAGACAGTACATGTAGGTACCAAGGATAAATTAGCAGATATATTAACCAAGGGATTGCCACGACCACAACATGAGAACCTAGTAGGCAAGCTGAATATTTTCATATACCTGACAGGTTGAGGGGAAGTAATGAAATAGGCATAACATGATAATGAGTTAAGGGGTAAATAAGTCATTAGCAATGATAGATATTACAATTAGTTTGTTAGTATTGCTGAAAACGGACATGAACAGTGATAAATACATTGTGATAACAATACTCATTCATATTTTTTTCTTCTTTCACTCAATACAATCTCTCTTTTCTCTTCTTAGCTTAAGTTTCTCCAGTGAGTAGTGTTAATGGAGTTTGAGTGATAATCAAGTACACAGTCGTCTATCAAGGATAATCTCTCGTTATGAGCTAGCTTTTGGGGTTGATTAGGCTCAAGTGTCATATATCTTTAAATCAATTTTTATTTGCGATTAAATGAATCTAGTGAAATGAAAATGTTCTATGTAAATTTAGCCGGAAAAAGTATAAAATGAATTTGTGGTTAAGAACAAACTGAATAAAAACAACATTTCATTTATTGAAGACATGTCCAAAAAGGTAAAGACACATGAACATGACAGAACTAGTAAGTAAAGTGAAGTGATGAAGCTGCATTTATATATATGCAAAGCTTACTTATTCTGAACATGAGGTCGATCGATCAGATAATAATTTTTCAATCAACAAGTAAAACCACTAGGATAATTCTTTCCACAGACGTTGAGAAGGATGTTTAGAGAGAGTGGTATATCCAAATGAATTCCCAGAATATCCGCTTTTATGGCTGTACACAAGCAAACCGCGGCGTCTAGGTCCACCAACCCCCCAATCAAACTGCAGCATGACGAAGTTGGAGTAGTCCCGATAATTACACCCACCAAATCAGTAAGTATATTAGCACATGCCCCAAATTTCAAAATATCAGTTGAACAGTCTCCACTTACGAGAGCAAAGAAGAGGAGATTAAGTGATAAAAAAAGGGTAATAGAGGCCTGATTCTTGGAAGCCATGTCAACAAGCTAAGGTTAGGCCTAATTAATTACGTAGTTTAATTGATGATTGAATTCATGTGCTAGTAACGATGGCTATTTATACTAGTTGAATATTGCCAATTGGTAGTGCATGGCTTTTAAAATATTTAGAATTTGATTTAATTAATACTTAGTATAGTTAGTACCTTAATTACATGTTTCCTTCACATGCTACATCTATTATAGAATTGCATGTAATTAGAATTTATATATTTAATTACAAATTCCAGTGATGATCAAAGCCATAACTTCCCACGCTTTCACCAAGTATAATACATATACATTCTTTTTTATTCAAGCCATCCACTCATGTTTTCATTTAACGCTTTAGCTTCCGCCCTGGACAAGATCCCTTTTGTCCGTCGCATTTCTAGACATGTGCACATTCTTACTAAACTTAATTCCCAAGCTTTCTGCAAGTATACATTTTTTTACCACGTTTTAATGTGAACATATAATTTGCATGGTATTTCGAGATTTGATTTGCTAGCTTCCGCATGACACCTAATTAATTTAACATCTGAACTAAATTTATAGTTGTTGCTATTCTTTTTCTCTATTATCTTCACTAATATATTCTCCTTGTATACATGCATTTAAATATTTTATTTGAATCAAGGGTTTTATATATGAAAACAATCTATCTAACTTCAAGGTTGATAAGGTTTTGGGGAGGTTTTCATTTCAGTTCTTTTAGCTTTTTTTTACTTGATACGAAGTTTATAAAAATAAGAAAAAAAAGAATTTTGAATTAAATAGTTAAATATTAACAATATGTTATTTAATTTTATGGATTTAAAATGTCAGTAAAAAATTAAGATTAATGAGTTGCTGGAAAAAAAGAGAGGTAGAAGTCATTCGTTTTTAAACGGACTAAATATGAAAGTAGGTCAAATAAATTGAAGCGATATTTATTTCACCTTTCAAAAGTCCTTATTTTAAAATTAAGGAGTGAGGTGTTTGACCAAGATTTTCAGCAAAAGGTGTTTTATTGAAAGAATAATTTTATGAAAAGCACTTATGTGAAATGCATATACGCAGATCATACACTAGTTCACTAATTTGTGGAGGTAGAAAGGTTATTTCCATAAGACACTCTACAATAAATTCATGTACAAAGGAGTTAGTGAAGAAACTATATATAGCAAGTAAAATGTAAGTAGCGCAAAGTGTACCGAAAAGACTCAAAACAACAATATAATAGTGTGATAATCGAAACACACTAAGCAACAATAATGCCACTAGTACAATGACAAACAACAATCACCCCAAGCAAGACCTACACTATACCTTCTAACCTCTATCTGAATACATGTCCTGCATATCCTCTTATCTAATGTCATGTCATCGGAACCTAAGGCTGGAACATCTCTTGTTTAATGTGTTTTTATTTTTATAATTTGGTCCAGAAATATATTCAATCTCAGAAGCACTGAAATCAAATATGAGACCAGATAAATGAGAGTTTCCATTATATTGAAAGAGCAAAATGTAATCAATAGAAATTGAATAGTATTTATTAAATTGATCCCATCTATGATTGTGTCATTTGGTGTCATTTGAGTTTTGCAATAATTTAACTTGTTAGATTGTTCCGGTGGCAACCTCAGGGAACACAACATCACGGAAGAATGTGAACTCAAGTAGTGTTGTTACTTATGCTAAACAAATCGATCTTGCAAGAAAAACAATTTTTTGTCATCAATAGGATCAACTAGTGTTGTTACTTATGCTAAACAAACATAATTCAACTTTTTGGATTTAAAAGTCAACAACATTTCAAGTTCATATTCCTAATTAAGTTCAATTTATAATAAATTCAAGTTATAATTTCAAATTCAAACTAGTCTTAAATCACAAATTCAATTAGTTATATATAACCTTCAAGTTTTAAGTTCAATTAGTTCTAAAATTCACAACTTAAGTTCTAAAATTCCGCATAATTGAAGATTACTAACGTTTTACAACCTTAAGTTCTAAATTCCTACAAAAAATTCAAGTTCTCTAAAGTTCACAACTTAAAGTTCCAGAATTCTACAATAAATCAAAATTTCTAACGCTCATAACCTTATAAAGTTCTAAAATCCTATAAAAATTTTAATTCTCTAAAGTTCACAAATTCAAATTCTAGAATTCTACAATAATTCAAGATTTCTAAAGATCACAACCTAAAGCTCTAAAAACCTACAAAAATTCAAGTTCTCTAAAGTTTACAACTTAAAGTACTAAAATCCCATAAAAAAATCAAGTTCTCTTAAATTCACAACTTAGAGTTCTAAAATTCCACAACAATTCTAGATTACTAGCGTTTCAAAACCTAAAGTTCTAAAATCTTACACAAAAAAATAATTCAAGTTCTTTAAAGTTCACAACTTAAAGTTCTAAAATTCTAAAATAAGTCAAGATTTCAAATGCTCACAAGCTTATAAAGTTCTAAAATCCTATAAAATTCAAGTTCTCTAAAGTTCACAAATTTAAATTCAAAATTCCTACAATAATTTAGGATTTCTAAAGTTCATAACCTAAAGCTCTATAAACCTACAAAAAATTCAAGTTCTCTAAAGTTTACACCTTAAAGTTCTAAAATCACATAAAATATCAAGTTCTCCGAAATTCACAAGTTAAAGTTCTAAAACTCTACATTAATTCAAGATTACTAACGTTTCACAACTTAAAGTTCTAAAATCTTACAAAACAAAATTAAAGATCTCTAAAGTTCACAACTTAAAGTACTAAAATCCTACAATAATTCAAAATTTTTAACGCTCATAACCTTATAAAGATCTAAAATCCTATAAAAATTCAAGTTCTCTAAAGTTCACAAATTTAAATTCTAAAATCCTACAATAATTCAAGATTTTTAGACTTCACAACCTAAAGCTCTAAAAACCTACAAAAATTCAAGTTCTCTAAAGTTTACAACTTCAATTTCTAAAATCTCACAAAAAAATCAAGTTCTCTAAAATTCACAAGTTTAAGTTCTAAAATTGTACAATAATTTAAGATTACTACGTTTCACAACCTAATGTTCTAAAATGTTACAAAAAAATTTCAAGTTCTCTAAAGTTCACAACTTAAAGTTCTAAAATCCTACAATAATTCAAAATTTCTAACTCCCACAACTTTAATGAAGTTCTAAAATTAGTTATACAAAAACTTCAAACTCAAAACTTAGCTAGTCATATTCGAGTTCTAAGTTCAAGTTCACTAACAAATTCAAGTGCAAACTAATTGCTAAATTTAGTTATATATAAATTTCTAATCCAAGGATTAGTTATATTCAAATTCTGAGTTCAAGATCAAGTATTAATTAAATTCAAGTTCATATAATCTCTAAAATTGTTAGGTACACATGGGTATGCATCTTAAAGACTGACAAAAGTTGCATCATGGAACTAGTATTTAATTAGAAATTCCAGTTATCAAAGCCACATATAAACTTAATTCCCACGCTTTCATCAAGTATAATACATTTTTATTTAATTTGAACCCATCCTCCAACTCTTTCAAGTCAAAACATGAAATGCATCATCTTAATTGAGAACTCAAAATTTGAAATCTATAAACATAGCTGCATGTCAAGACAAACTTCATCATGATATTGTACTCCGATGATAAACTGTTTCTTCTTAATTATTTATTATCAAATGAAAAAAAAAACATGTAAATTGGAACGAAACGAGCTCATCTTTTTTCTCAAAATTATTAAATGGATACTCCTCAACATAAACGATATTCTTTTTACTTTAGACCTTAACTATAAATCCACAACCATTGTCATTACTTTTTTTCGTAATGGTTCCATTTTAAAGTTGAATGTGTAGAAAGAGAAAAAGAAATAATATTATACCTTTTGATCAGGATTGTGGTCCCTATAATCTTTTTCTTCTTTAAAGTACATGGAATACATTAACCAGTAGGAACCAAGTACACATGGGTGTACCTAGGGGTGTTCGAGTTCATGTGAACTTATGCTCTTCTTTCAAGATCAAATATAGTAGAGTTATAGTTTTAAAAAGATACTTAAATATAGATATGACCCACACTCAAAGTAACATCTAATGCGATGAATGTAAATCAGTTGTACTTGATTGTAATGATTGTCCTTTAGCTAAGCACACTAGACGTTCTATTTCTCATTCGACTAGAACTTTTAATAAGGTGTTTGAATTGTTGCACCTAGATGTTTGGGGACCATAGTATTTAGAAACATTTTTGGAACATAGTCGATGATTTCTCCCATATCACTTGGATTTTTTTGTTGAAGTTTAGGAGTGATGTTTTAGTAGTATTAAGGCAAATTTTCAAGTTGATACACTCTCAATTCCAGACTGTTGTTAAAAAAATTAGATCGAATAATGGTGTTGAGTTTGTGTATGATGATATGCAACTTCTCCTCAAGGAACTTGGTATTTTGCACCAGAGAAGTTTTGTTCATACCCCTCAACAAAATGGTGTAGCTGAGAGGAAGCATCTAAATTTGCTTGAAGTAGCTCGATTCCTCATATTTCAATGACATATCCCTTTAAGATTCTGCGGTCATTGAATTCTTATTTTAACTTATGTAATTAATAGAATGCCCTCAGCAGTCCTTGGTGGCAAATCTCTTTATGAGTTATTTTTTGGAATGAAACATATTCTTAGTAATCTCAAGACTTTTGAATGTTTGTGCTATGGCCGTGCCTTTCCTAGAGTGGACAAATTTGCTTCAAGAGCAGTGCCCTCTGTGTTCATGGGTTATACTACAACCACTAGGGGCTACATATTGTTTGACATTGCAAGGGAGAAATTTTATGTTAATATGGATGTCATGATGATTAATTTTCCTGGTCTACTGAACCTTTATCATCTAGTGACATTTCTCCAATGGATGAGCCTCTTATTACATATCCTCATGTCCCTTTCGTACCTGATCCTGTCAGTCTAGTGCCAATTCCTGCAACTTCTCAAGATGTACTTCACTAGTCACCTGTCACTCTTTATGTTCCCATATTTATTCTTGATCCTTCGCAGCCAACAAAATCACACATAGTAATAAAGGCTCCTCTTTGGCATGTTGATTACATTACTAAACTGTCTGCTACTAATGTTTCCTATCCAATCAATGCATATATACCTTTTTCATAATCTATTTCTCCTGATCATCAACTATATCTCAACTCCTTATCTAATATATAGGAACCAATGTCTTATCGGGAGGCCATTCAACATAGTAGATGGGTTGAATCCATGAATTATAATTTACAAAGCTCTTGAGCTTAATCACACTTGCGACTTAGTTCCTTTACCCCAAAATAAGGTTGCTATTATGTGTAGATCAGTTTATAAGTTAAATCTGAAAGCTTTTGGTGAGGTGGAGAGGTTCAAGGCCAGGTTGATGGAATAAGTCTACAACCAACATGAGGGTCTTGATTACCATGAAACATTCTCTCTCTAGTGGTCAAAATTGCCGATGTGAGAGTGCTTTAATTTTATCATCGGTTGCACAACATAATTGGCATGTTCAATAGTTTGATGTGTACAATGCATTTCTTCGGAGTGATCTCCATGATGAGGTTTATATGCAGCTTCCTCGGAGATTACCAAGTCAGGGGGAGTCTAGCATAATAGTTTGTAGACTTGTTAAATCCTTATACGGGTTAAAACAAGCTAGCAAACAATGGAATTTGAAATTGTCTAAAGCCAAGGATTCACTCAAAATTGCTTGGGTCACTCACTAATTATAAAGAAGAAAGGAAGTGATATTATCATCACTTCGGTCTATGTAGATTATCTGCTAGTATCAGCCAGTAATATTATATTTGTTATTGAGGAAACTAAGGCATCCCTACATAAAGCCTTCAAGAGCAAGAATTCAGGAACATTGAAGTTTTTTCTTGGAATGAAGTTCAATAGATTTTCTAAGGGAATCCTAGCGAATCAGAGGAAATATGCTCTTGAGATCATCTCAGAGCTGAGAATTGGATCTGTAAAACATGCATGGACACCTCTAGAGGTTAATACAAATGTAACTACATAGGATCTTGAAGAATTAATGCAGAAAAAATATGATGATATGCTAGAAGATAAGACTAAATATCAAAGATTGATTGGGAAAATGTTGTATTTGACATTAATAAGGTCTCATATAACCTATGTCGTACAAAAATTTGTCAATTCTTAGAACTACCTAAAAATTCACATTGGGATTTGTAGAAGTAAGGGTCATGAAATATATCAAGAGAGAACAAGCCGTGAGGATTTTATTGAGTAGCCAAGTCTCCAATTCATTACACTTCTTGTGATACAGACGGTCCTCTTGTCCTAATACTAGAAAGTCAGTTTTAGAGTTCTTAGTTAAACATGGAAGCTCATTGATTTCCTGGAAACCAAAGAAACAAATTAAAGTGTAGTATCAAGAAGCTCAGCAGAAGCATCATACATACACCAACATGGCCAAAGCAATTTCATAGGTAGTATGGTTGACTGGTTTAGTGAAGGAATTGAATTGGGCACTATAAGTTGCAGCAAATTAGGTGTTTCATGACCGTACTAAACACATCGAGATAGACTGTCATTTTATCCGATAGAATATACAAGAGAGGCTTATCAAGACAGTACATGTAGGTACCAAGGATAAATTAGCAGATATATCAACCAAGGGTTTGCCACGACCACAACATGAGAACCTGGTAGGCAAGCTGAATATTTTCACATACATGACAGCTTGAGGGGAAGTAATGAAATAGGTATAACATGATAATGAGTTAAGAAGTAAATAAGTCATTAGCAATGATAGATATTACAATTAGTTTGTTAGTATTGCTGGAAACGGACATGAACCGTGATAAATACATTGTGATGTAACAACACATTCATATTTTTTTCTTCATTCACTCAATAAAGTCTCTCTTTTCTCTTCTTAGCTTAAGTTTCTCCAGTGAGTAGTGTTAATGGAGTTTGAGTGATAATCAAGTACATAGTCGTCTATCAAGGATAATCTCTCGTTATGAGCTAGCTTTTGGGATTGAGTTAGGCTCAAGTGTCATATATCTTGAAATCAATTTTTGTTTCCGATTAAATGAATCTAGTGAAATGAAAATGTTCTATGTAAATTTAGCTGGAAAAAGTATAAAATGAATTTGTGGTTAAGAACAAACTGAATAAAAACAACATTCCATTTATTGAATTGACATGTCTAAAAAGGTAAAGATACATAAACATGACAGAACTAGTAAGTAAGTAAAGTGAAGTGATGAAGCTGCATTTATATATATGCAAAGCTTACTTATTCTCAACAAGAGGTCGATTGATCAGATAATAATTTTTCAATCAACAAGTGAAACCACTAGGATAATTCTTTCCACAGACGTTGAGAAGGATGTTTAGAGAGAGTGGTATATCCAAATGAATTCCCAGAATATCCGCTTTTATGGCTGTGCACAAGCAAACCGCGGCGTCTAGGTCCACCAACCCCCCAATCAAACTGCAGCATGACGAAGTTGGAGTAGTCCCGATAATTACACCCACCAAATCAGTAAGTATATTAGCACATGCCCCAAATTTCAAAATATCAGTTGAACAGTCTGCACTTACGAGAGCAAAGAAGAGGAGATTAAGTGATAAGAAAAGGGTAATAGAGTCCTGATTCTTGGAAGCCATGTCAACAAGCTAAGGTTAGGCCTAATTAATTACGTAGTTTAATTGATGATTGAATTCATGTGCTAGTAACGATGGCTATTTATACTAGTTGAATATTGCCTATTGGTAGTGCATGGCTTCTAAAATATTTAGGATTTGATTTAATTAATACTTAGTATAGTTAGTATCTTAATTTCAATGTTTCCTTCACATGCTACATCTATTATAGAATTGCATGTAATTAGTATTTATATATTTAATTACAAATTCCAGTTATGATCAAAGCCATAACTTCCCACGCTTTCACCAAGTATAATACATATACATTCTTTTTTATTCAAGCCATCCACTCACGTTTTCATTTAACGCTTTAGCTTCCGCCCTGGACAAGATCCCTTTTGTCCGTCGCATTTCTAGACCTGTGCACATTCTTACTAAACTTAATTCCCAAGCTTTCTGCAAGTATACTTTTTTTTTACCACGTTTTAATGTCAACATATAATTTGCATGGTATTTTGATATTTGATTTGCTAGCTTCCGCATACATGCATTTAAATATTTTACTTGAATCAAGGGTTTTATATATGGAAACAATCTATCTAACTTCAAGTTTGATAAGGTTTTTGGGAGGTTTTCATTTCATTTCTTTTAACTTTATTTTTACTTGATACCAAGTTTATAAAAGTAAGAAAAAAAAACTTTTGAATTAAATAGTTAAATATTAACAATATGTCAAATGTATTAAAATGCCATTTAATTTTATGAATTTAAAATGTTTGTAAAAAATTAAGATTAATGAGATGCTGAAAAAAAGAGAGAAAAAAGTCATTCTTTTTTAAATGGACTAAATATGAAAGTAGGTGAAACAAATTGAAACGATATTATTTCCCCTTTCAAAAGTCCTTATTTTAAAATTGAGTGAGGTGTTTGACCAAGATTTTTAGCAACAGGTGTTTTTTTGAAAAAATAATTTTATGAAAAGCACTTATGTGAAATGCATATACGCAGACTATACACTAGTCCACTAATTTGTTGAGGTAGAAAGGTTATTCCATAAGACACTCTGCAACAAATTCATGTACAAAGAAGGAGTTAGTGAAGAACCTATATATAGCAAGTAAAATGTAAGTAGCGCAAAGTGTACCGAAAAGACTCAAAACAACAATATAATAGTGTGATAATCGAAACACACTAAACAACAATAATGCCACTAGTACAATGACAAACAACAATCACCCCAAGCAAGACCTACACTATACCTTCTAACCTCTATCTGAATACATGTCCTACATATCCTCTTATCTAATATCATGTCATCGGAACCTAAGGCTGGAACATCTCTTGTTTAATGTGTTTTTATTTTTATAATTTGGTCCAGAAATATATTCAATCTCAGAAGCACAGAAATCAAATATGAGAATAGATAAATGAGAGTTTCCATTATATTGAAAGAGCAAAATGTAATCAATAGAAATTGAATAGTATTCCTTAAATTGATCCCATCCATGGTTGAGTCATTTGGTGCCATTTGAGTTTTACAATAATTTAACTTGTTAGATTGCTCCGGTGGCGACCTCGGGGAACACAACATCACGGAAGAATGTGGACTCCCTTGACATAGTCGACGACTGGACAGAAATCGATCTTTCAAGAAAATTAATTTTTTGTCATCAATAGGATCAACTAGTGTTGTTACTTATGCTAAACAAACATAATTCAACTTTTTGGATTTAAAAGTCAACAACATTTCAAGTTCATATTCCTAATTAAGTTCAATTTATAGTAAATTCAAGTTATAATTTCAAATTCAAACTAGTCTTAAAATCACAAATTCAATTAGTTATATATAACCTTCAAGTTTTAAGTTCAATTAGTTCTAAAATTCACAACTTAAGTTCTAAAATTCCGCATAATTGAAGATTACTAACGTTTCACAACCTTAAGTTCTAAATTCCTACAAAAAATCAAGTTCTCTAAAGTTCACAACTTAAAGTTCTAGAATTCTACAATAAATCAAAATTTCTAACGCTCACAACCTTATAAAGTTCTAAAATCCTATAAAAATTTAAATTCTCTAAAGTTCACAAATTCAAATTCTAGAATTCTACAATAATGCAAGATTTCTAAAGTTCACAACCTAAATCTCTAAAAACCTACAAAAATTCAAGTTCTCTAAAGTTTACAACTTAAAGTTCTAAAATCCCATAAAAAAAAATCAAGTTCTCTGCAATTCACAACTTAGAATTCTAAAATTCCACAATAATTCAAGATTACTAGCGTTTCACAACCTAAAGTTCTAAAATCTTACACAAAAAAAATTCAAGTTCTCTAAAGTTCACAACTTAAAGTTCTAAATTCCTAAAATAAGTCAAGATTTCAAACGCTCACAACCTTATAAAGTTCTAAAATCCTATAAAATTCAAGTTCTCTAAAGTTCACAAATTTAAATTCAAAAATCCTACAATAATTTAAGATTTCTAAAGTTCATAACCTAAAGCTCCAAAAACCTACAAAAAAATTCAAGTTCTCTAAAGTTTAAAACTTAAAGTTCTAATATCTCAGAAAATATCAAGTTCTCCAAAATTCACAAGTTAAAGTTCTAAAATTCTACAATAATTCAAGATTACTAACGTTTCACAACCTAAAGTTCTAAAATCTTACAAAAAAAAATTCAAGTTCTCTAAAGTTCACAACTTAAAGTTATAAAATCCTACAATAATTCAAAATTTCTAACGCTCATAACCTTATAAAGATCTAAAATCCTATAAAAATTTAATTTCTCTAAAGTTCACAAATTTAAATTCTAAAATCCTACAATAATTCGAAATTTCTAACGCTCAAAACTTATAACGATCTAAAATCCTATAAAAATTTAAGTTCTCGAAAGTTCACAAATTTAAATTCTAAAATTCCATAATAATTCAAGATTACTAGCGTTTCACAACCTAAAGTTCTAAAATCTTACACAAAAAAAAGTCAAGTTCTCTAAAGTTCACAACTTAAAGTTCTATAATCCTAAAATAAGTCAAGATTTCAAACGCTCACAACTTTATAAAGTTCTAAAATCCTATAAAATTCAAGTTCTCTAAAGTTCACAAATTTAAATTCAAAAATCCTACAATAATTCAAGTTTTCTAAAGTTCACAACCTAAAGCTCTAAAAAAACCTACAAAAAATTCAAGTTCTCTAAAGTTTACAACTTAAAGTTCTAAAATCTCACAAAATATCAAGTTCTCCAAAATTCACAAGTTAAAGTTCTAAAATTCTACAATATTTCAAGATTACTAACGTTTCACAACCTAAAGTTCTAACATCTTACAAAAAAAAAAATCAAGTTGTCTAAAGTTCACAACTTAAAGTTCTAAAATCCTACAATAATTCGAAATTTCTAACGCTCAAAACTTATAACGATCTAAAATCCTATAAAAATTTAAGTTCTCGAAAGTTCACAAATTTAAATTCTAAAATCGTACAATAATTCAAGATTTTTAAACTTCACAACCTAAAGCTCTAAAAACCCACAAAAATTCAAGTTCTCTAAAGTTTACAACTTGAATTTCTAAAATCTCACAAAAAAATCAAGTTCTCTAAAATTCACAAGTTTAAGTTCTAAATTCTACAATAATTCAAGATTACTAACGTTTCACAACCTAATGTTCTAAAATGTTAAAAAAAATAATCAAGTTCTCTAAAGTTCACAACTTAAAGTTCTAAAATCCTACAATAATTCAAAATTTCCAACTCCCACAACTTTAATAAAGTTTTAAAATTAGTTATACATAAACTTCAAACTCAAAACCTAGCTAGTCATATTCGAGTTCTAAGTTCAAGTTCAATAATAAATTCAAGTGCAAACTAATTGCTAAACTTAGTTATATATAAACTTCTAATCCAAGGATTAGTTATATTCAAATTCTGAGTTCAAGTTCAAGTTCTAATTAAATTCAAGTTCATATAATCTCTAAAATTGTTAGGTACACATGAGTATGCATTTTAAAGACTGACAAAAGTTGCATCATGGAATTAGTATTTAATTAGAAATCCCAGTTATCAAAGCCACGTATAAACTTAATTCCCACGCTTTCATCAAGTATAATACATTTTTATTTAATCTGAACTCATCCTCCAACGCTTTCAAGTCAAAACATAAAATGCATCATCTTAATTGAGAACTCAAAATTTTAAATCTATAAACATAGCTGCATGTCAAGACAAACTTCATCATGATATTGTACTCCGATGATAAACTGTTTCATCTTAATTATTTATTATCAAATGGAAAATAAAAATATGTAAATTAGAACAAAATGAGCTCATCTTTTTTCTCAAAATGATCAAATGGATACTCTTCAACATCAACGATATATTTTTTACTTCAGACCTTAACTATAAATCCACAACCATTGTCATTACTTTTTTTCGTAATGGTTCCATTTTATAGTTGAGTGTGTAGAAAGAGAAAAAGAAAAAGTATTATAGCTTTTGATCAGGATTGTGGTCCCTACAATCTTTTTCTTCTTTAAAGTACATGGAATACATTAACCAGTAGGAACCAAGTACACATGGGTGTACCTAGGGGTGTTCGAGTTCATGTGAACTTATGCTCTTCTTTCAAGATCAAATATAGTAGAGTTATAGTTTTAAAAAGATACTTAAATATAGATATGACCCACACTCAAAGTAACATCTAATTCTTCATTTTGATATTCTCCTTTAGATATTATTTTTATGTCATCTTCAGACATTAGATTTCTTCGTTCATTACATCATTATCTAGATCAATATCTATTTCTTCATTTTCTAATTCAGTTTCTATATCCGATACTTCATATATACTATCATTTTCACTTAATTCATAGTCTATGTAATCTATCTGCATGTATTCTTCATTATCTATAATTACTTCTGCAATTTGTTTTCCTTTTGGATTTTTAGGTAACTTACAATTTCTAGCTAAATGTCCTATCTTTCCGCAGTTATAACAAGTACAGTCTGATAGTTTTCTCTTTGGTCTATACGGTCTTTTTATTTTATAATTTTTTACATAATATCTTTGTCTTGGTTTTTTGTATTTATATCTAGTTTTGGTTTTTCTATAATTTTTGTGTCGTTTAGGTCTTTTATAATATTTATCTGTACAACCAAACTGTGGTGCTGTTTTATCTTTACAACATGCTAGATTTTTAATTAGTACTTTCTCCATTTTTATTTTTTCTTTTTGGTTTTCACATAATTGTACAAACCATTGTTGTAGAAATTTTATTCTAGCTCCTAAAGTGTCACGACCAAATTTGCAAGTCGTGATGGCACCTATGTTCCTTACCAATAGGTAAGCCAACCCAACATAATTACCAAACTTAACCAACAAATGAGTAAAAAGACAAACACTTAGCAAGAATCTCCAACATTAAATTCCTTACAAGTACGAAATGCGGAAGAAGAAAATACCACCCCAAGAATTGGTGTCTTAAGTACAAGAGCTTCTAAAATACGATGCAAGTCGGAAACTAAAATGACAAATCTAACATAAGGGATATCCTGTCTGAATACTAAATAACAGAATAAATAAAAGATAAAGGGAGGTGTGGGCCACGGAACAGCCAAGCAGCTCACCACAACTCCAAGACACTCCAAGCTCGGACTCAATCTGCTCCACGAGATGTGCCCCTACTCGGAATCGAATCTGCACCACAAAGAGTGCAACAAGTGTAGTATGAGTACGAAACCACGTGTACCCAGTATATCTCATTGACCGACAACGAAGAAGTAGTGACGGGAGTTTATATAAGAAAAATTTATTCTTCAATTATACAAGTCTATAACCAGTCAAGTTTCATCAAATAAAGGTAATCAAACATTAAGTAAAATTCCAACCATCAAATAAAACACATAATCATCGAGAATGAAGGATGTGATGAAATGCAATGCAATATGATACCATGAAATGACATGTCTCAGAATACCCAGTACTCTCTCAACCGTATATACATGATACTCCTCGGAAATACATCGAGAGTTCATGACCCATGGGGGACTCGCGAGGTCCATATACCGACACGGACGATCTCCACGTGTCTGTGCGGACGATCTCAACGCACAATCACAAAATCAATAATTTCCGCACGGACGGTCTCCACGTGCCCAAATTACAATCTTAACATCTCACCATCCCCAGCACGGACGATCTCCACGTGCCCAACTTATACTCAAACTCATGTCAATGCATGTACACAATATTATCAAATAAGGGGATGATGATGCACCTCAATCAATCAAGTATCAACATAATACATAATCACCTTAGTTATCACAACTATACGGGTGTAATAAAGAAAACACAATCACACAAGAAATTCAAGTCAATAATACATCAGCTAATGCCCATATGCTTTGGCATTCTCAAACTATAATCCACATTCTATAGTTGTAAATTTCCCTTTTATAACACCTGTACTCGTACCAATGCCCGTCACACCATTGATACGAGACCCCCATCTTTCGCCCTTACCCATTGTCTATTTAATTTTTTTTTATTTTTTTTTATCCTTAATTAGGAAAACGTCCTTCAACAAGTCTAAAAAGTCTTAACATACCTTAAATGCCAAACTCGTGTCACCAATCTTCAAGATTTTTCCTTTCCTTTTCGCAAAGCTTCGGAACGTTCCCAATCTATCAATTGTGCAATATTCGTAAGTAAGCGAGTTCATGGGTACTCAATTTATATGTCTAATCTAAACTCCAAAACTCACTCATATCTCCAATCAAGCCCAAATCTTGGTATAATTTATATGCCAATTCGTCAAATTTCAAGCCAAGAACTTAACCTTAACCTCTCCAAATACCCTAGATTTAATGTTAAATCATATAATATACACCTAATATTTAATTACCTATCTCAATATATTAAAAACTAGTAACTAAATTTGATAAATAAATAAAATAAAAACAATTTAAGAGAATAAGGATTGCACTGTGAACGAGACCATTTTTATTTATTTTTTCATATCTTCCTAAGTACAGAAACATGCCAATTTTTCCAAAAGTCTCTCCTAACTGCCAATCATTGGCATGATTTCCCAATGATTGGCCTAAGATTCCATCCCCCACCATTTAATACAAAAATAAATAAATAACTAAAAGAAAATTATAGATCAAACATTTTTTTTCCCCAGATCCTGCAACTACGTCTTTCACTACATATAAATTCCAACTTTAGATATTCCTACATATGGCAATCATTAGAAATCATTAGAAAAATCATTACTAACTAAACACCCATTCAATTCACCCCAATAATTTAACTAAAATTTATGTAACTTCCGATAACAAGTTACAGCAAACAACACGATATCAACAGATTCCTCACGCCAACAATTTATACCACTAATGCATGCTTATGCAGAAAATAGGTCGGCTAAGGAAAAACTTTACCTGCAATATATATTTCGTTGCTTCTTGCTCTATACTCCACACCGCACAAAGAAAAATCAGTTTCTAACTCTATTCTTTTCCCTTCTCCTCTACACTAAACCCACTAATATATTTTAATTACATGGGCCAAAAGAAAAGGGGTATTAAAGGAATTAGGACTTACCCACTAACTATAATCAATATTAATTATTTAATAAAAATTCCTCAACTAGATACTCGTAATTATCGAATATTTC
Organism: Solanum sitiens; assembly: GCA_016801875.1. Lineage (NCBI taxonomy): Eukaryota > Viridiplantae > Streptophyta > Magnoliopsida > Solanales > Solanaceae > Solanum > Solanum sitiens. Next base: position 115,593 of record JABWTJ010000191.1, read on the forward strand.
AAAGTTCTCGATTTAATTTCTACGGAAAGAGTCAAAATAGTCTAGTTCTCAAAACGACCAGCGGGTCGTTACATCACCTACAACTTAAACAAACGTTCGTCCTCGAACGGAAAAAGAAAAGAGCTAACCTGAACGCTAAAAAGATGAGGATATTTACTCCTCATGTCTGACTCGGTCTCCCATGTAGCCTCCTCCACTGGACGATGCTTCCATTGAACCTTCACTGAAGCAATCTCTTTTGACCTCAACTTTCGAATTTGTCTATCCAAAATGGTAACCGGCTCCTCCTCAAAAGTCAAATTCTGATCAAGTAACACTGAATCCCATTGAATCACATGAGCACCACCCTGATGATACTTCTTCAGCATCGAAATATGAAATACAGGATGGACACTTGACAAACCAGGTGGCAAAGCCAACTGATATGCCACCTCACCAATACGCTCCACAATCTCGAAAGGACCAATATACCTTGGGCTCAACTTGCCCTTCCTTCCAAATCTCATCACACCCTTCATAGGTGAAACCTTAAGTAGAACCCTCTCTCCAACCATAAACTCCAAATCACGAACCTTCCTATCTGCATAACTCTTTTGCCTACTCTGAGCCATGAGAAGTCTATCTTGGATCAACTTGACCTTGTCCAAGGACTCCCTCAGCAAATTTGTACCCCAAGGTCTAACCTCAAATGCATCAAACCATCCAATTGGAGATCGACATCTCCTACCATATAAAGCCTCAAATGGTGCCATCTCAATGCTCGAATGGTAACTATTATTGTAAGTAAACTCCGCTAATGGCAAGAACTGATCCCAGTGACCACCAAAGTCAATCACACATGCCCGCAACATGTCCTCAAGAACCTGAATAGTCCGTTCAGACTGACCATCAGTCTGAGGGTGAAAGGCTGTACTGAAATCCACCCGAGTGCCCAACTCCTTCTGCATAGACCTCCAGAAATGAGATGTAAATTGGGTGCCACGATCTGAAATAATAGAAATAGGAACCCCATGCAAACGAATTATCTCTCGAATATAGATTTTGGCTAACTTCTCTGAATTATAGGTAGTCTGAACTGGTACAAAGTGTGCAGACTTAGTCAGTCGATCCACAATGACCCATGTAGCATCAAACTTACCCAAGGTACGTGGCAATCCTACCACAAAATCCATAGCAATACGCTCCCACTTCCACTCAGGTATAGGCATCCTCTGTGTCACACCTCCAGGCTTTTGGTGTTCATACTTCACTTGCTGACAATTCAGACACCGGGATACAAAATCTACTATGTCCCTCTTCATACGGCACCACTAATAATGCTGCTTCAAGTCACGATACATCTTAGTAGCCCCCGGATGAATAGAGTACCTCGAACTATGAGCCTCCTCCATGATCAATCTAGTCAAATCACCTGTACGAGGAACACATATGCGACCTTTAATCCTCAAAACTCCATCACTATCAAGAATTGTAGCCTTGGCTTCTCCTTTTAACACCTTGTCCCTAATCTTACATAAATCACCATCATCAAACTGTTGAGCCCGAATCTGCTCCAACAAGGATGACCTAGCCTCCATATAAGCCAACACCTTACCAGATTCTGAAATATCAAGTCTCACAAAGCTATTAGCCAAGGATTGGACATCCCTAGCTAAAGGACGCTCGCCAACCTGTAACATGGCTAGACTACCCATACTTACCGCCTTCCGACTCAAAGCATCTGCTACAACATTTGCCTTGCCTGGATGATAAAGAATAGTCATATCGTAGTCTTTGAGCAACTCCAACCATCTCCTCTGCCTCAAATTGAGATCCCTCTGATTGAATATATACTGGAGACTACGATGATCCGTGAACACCTCACAATGCACACCATAAAAGATAATGCCTCCAAATCTTTAATGCAAACACAACAGCCGCCAACTCTAAATCATGAATAGGGTAGTTCTTCTCATGAACCTTCAAATGCCTCGAAGCATAAGCTATCACCCTTCCCTTCTGCATCAACACACAACCAAGACCAATCCGAGAAGCATCACAATATACAACAAAACCCTTTCCCTCCACGGGTAGGGTCAAAATCGGAGCAGTAGTTAATAATGTCTTGAGCTTTTGGAAACTAACCTCACATTCGTCAGACCACTGAAAGGTCACCTCCTTATGTGTCAATCTAGTTAATGGAGATGCAATAGATGAGAAACTCTCAACAAACCGTCGATAATAACCTGCAAGGCCCAAGAAACTCCGAATCTCAGTAACTGAAGCAGGTCTGACCCAATCTCTAACCGCCTCAATCTTTTTAGGATCCACCATGATACCCTCCTTGGACACTACATGTCCCAAGAATGCTACCGAACTAAGCCAAAACTCACACTTTGAAAATTTTGCATAAAGCTTCTTCTCCTTTAGAATCCCAAGAACAATCCTCAAATGGTGCTCATGTTTCTCCTTAGTGCGTGAGTATATCAATATATCATCTATGAATACAATAACAAAGGAATCCAAATACGGTCTGAACACTCCATTCATCAAGTCCATAAAAGCTGCTGGGGCATTAGTCAATCCGAAAGACATCACCAAAAACTCGTAATGGCCATAACGTGTTCGAAAAGCTGTCTTAGGGATATCCTCTGCCCTAACCTTCAGCTGATGATAGCCAGATCTCAAGTCAATCTTGGAGAAAACTGAAGCACCCTGCAATTGATCAAATAAATCATCAATACGAGGTATCGGGTACTTATTTCTGATGGTTACCTTGTTCAACTGCCGATAGTCAATACACATACGCATAGATCCATCTTTCTTCTTCACAAATAACACTGGAGCACCCCAAGGAGATACACTTGGTCTAATAAAACCTTTGCTCAACAAATCCTGCAACTGCTCCTTCAACTCTTTCAATTCAGCCAGTGCCATACGATAAGGAGGAATGGAAATAGGCCGAGTGCCTGGCTCCACATCAATACAAAAATCAATATCACGATCTGGTGGAAGACCTGGTAAATCGGTCGGGAATACCTCTGAAAATTCACTCACCACTGGAATAGACTCAAGCAGAGGAGTCTCAACACTAGTATCTCGAATGTGTGCCAAGTAAGACAAACATCCTCTCTGTACCAACTGACGAGCCTTAAGAAATGATATCACACCCTTAGGAGGGTGACTAAGAGAACCTCTCCATTCTACTGTAGGAATTCCAGGCATAGCTAAAGTGATTGTCTTGGCATGGCAATTTAAAATTGCGTGGTAAGAAGATAACCAATCCATACCAAGAATCACATCAAAATCTACCATATCTAAGACCTTTAAATCCACATGAGTGTCATACCCCATCAAGGTAACAATACATAAACGATACACCCGATCTACAACTACAGAATCCCCGACAGGAGTAGAAACATGTACCGGCAATTCAAGGGACTCACATAATATATCCAGAATAGGAGCAAAATATGTGGACACATAAGAATAAGTAGAGCCTGGATCAAATAATACAGTAGCTGGTCGATGACAAATCGGAATAATACCTGTGATAACCGTACCTGAAGCCTCAGCCTCTGGCCTACCCGGAAAGGCATAACAATGAGAATGACCTCCCTCAGATTGTGAATCTCCACGACCACCACCTCGACCAGAAGAAGAACCACCTCTACCTGAGTAAGAGCCACCTCTACCACTCTGTGCACCACCCCTAGCTGGAGGTTGTGCAGCCCTGAAAGTCGAAGCTTGAGAACCCTGATGTAAGCCACCACGTCTGGTCTTAGGGCAGTCTCTGACATAGTGTCCCATATCACCACACTCAAAACAGCCTCTACGAGACGTAGGCTGATGAGAGGGACCTGAATGACCAGAATGCCCTCCATGAACTATAGGTCTAGAAGATGAACCCTGTGAAGTATGCAATGAGCTCGAAGAGCTATACCCAGCGTAACCAGCCTCAGACACTGGTATAGCAGCATGAATGGGTTTGCTAGACTGAGGGTGATAACCTCTGCCCACGTAACCCCGACTCTTAGGCGGACCACCACCATAATCACCTGAATAACGAGTCCTCTTGCCCTCACGCTGCTCAAATCCCTCACGCCGAATCATCTCCAACTCCTTAGCAGCATCTACCACTTTCTGGAATGGAACACCAGAAGCAGCAACCTGAGAAACTCCTAGACGAATTGGAATAATCAACCCCTTAACAAACCTTCTCACTCTCTCAGCCTCTGTGGGAAGTATCATCGAAGCATGCCTAGCCAAGGCATGAAATTTACCCTCATACTCTGCAACTGACATACCACCTTGTTGCAAACCCTCAAACTCGGCCCTCTTGCGCTCCCTCTCACTGCGTGGAACAAATTTGGATAGAAATACCTGAGTAAATTGAGTCCAGGATAGTGGAGAGGATCCAGCTGGCCTACTACTAATATAATCCCTCCACCACTGTTTGGCAGAGCCAGTCATCTGAAAAGTTGTATAGTCAACTCCACAAGACTCCACCAATCCAAGATTATGCAACCTCTCATGACAACTAACTATAAATTCATATGCATCCTCAGCTAAGTCACCAGTATAAGTAGGAGGATTCATTTGTCTGAACCTCCCAAACATCTTTTGCTCATCAATAGTCATAGAAGGCCTATTCACCAAATGTGATGTCATATCTGGAAACTCCATACTATCCAAACGAGGAGCTACAACAGCAGCTGGCTGAGTCCTGGGAGTTTGAGAATCTGGAGCAACTATCGGATCTGGAGTTTGACCTCCAACACGGGTCTGTGAGCCATCAGAAGTGACATGCAAAGCTTCTACCTGAGCCATCCCCTCTAGGATTCCTAACATACGAGCCAAGGTATCTTGAAGCACTAGGGTGACAATAGTACTGGGTGGAGCCTGAGCTGGCCCATCTCCGTCGACATGATCTTGCACATCCCCATGAATAGCCTCTGCATCAGGAGGTACGGTCCTATCACGACCCTGGGTAGCTATTGGAACTTGACCTTCCACAGGTGCTGCAATACGGCCCCTACCCCGACCTCGAGCTCGTCCCCTGCCTCTACCTCGGATAGTGTTCCCAGAAGCAGGCGCAGGAATAGGATCCTGACCACCACTTGCAGATTTACGATTTCTCGCCATCTGAGAGAGAATGAGATATCAAGATTAGAATTTTTTTGACAAGGTCAAGTGCACGATAGTGAATGAAAGAAAACAATATTTCCTAAATGTCCTATAGCCTCTCGAAGATAGGTATGGACGTCTTCATACCGATCCGCAAGACTCTACTAGACATTGCTCTTGTACTCGTGAGACCGATGAACCTAGGGCTCTGATACCAAATTTGTCACGACCCAAATTTGCAAGTCGTGATGGCACCTATGTTCCTTACCAATAGGTAAGCCAACCCAACATAATTACCAAACTTAACCAACAAATGAGTAAAAAGACAAACACTTAGCAAGAATTTCCAACATTGAATTCCTTACAAGTACGAAATGCGGAAGAAGAAAATACCACCCCAAGAATTGGTGTCTTAAGTACAAGAGCTTCTAAAATACGATGCAAGTCTGAAACTAAAATGACAAATCTAACATAAGGGATATCCTGTCTGAATACTAAATAACAGAATAATTAAAAGATAGAGGGAGGTGTGGGCCACGGAACAGCCAAGCAGCTCACCACAACTCCAAGACACTCCAAGCTCGGACTCAATTTGCTCCACGAGATGTGCCCCTACTCGGAATTGAATCTGCACCACAAAGAGTGCAACAAGTGTAGTATGAGTACGAAACCACGTGTACCCAGTATATCTCATTGACCGACAACGAAGAAGTAGTGACGGGAGTTTATATAAGAAAAATTTATTCTTCAATTATACAAGTCTATAACCAGTCAAGTTTCATCAAATAAAGGTAATCAAACATTAAGTAAAATTCCAACCATCAAATAAAACACATAATCATCGAGAATGAAGGATGTGATGAAATGCAATGCAATATGATACCATGAAATGACATGTCTCAGAATACCCAGTACTCTCTCAACCGTATATACATGATACTCCTCGGAAATACATCGAGAGTTCATGACCCATGGGGGACTCGCGAGGTCCATATACCGACACGGACGATCTCCACGTGTCTGTGCGGACGATCTCAACGCACAATCACAAAATCAATAATTTCCGCACGGACGGTCTCCACGTGCCCAAATTACAATCTTAATATCTCACCATCCCCAGCACGGACGATCTCCACGTGCCCAACTTATACTCAAACTCATGTCAATGCATGTACACAATATTATTTCAAATAAGGGGATGATGATGCACCTCAATCAATCAAGTATCAACATAATACATAATCACCTTAGTTATCACAACTATACGGGTGTAGTAAAGAAAACACAATCACACAAGAAATTCAAGTCAATAATACATCAGCTAATGCCCATATGCTTTGGCATTCTCAAACTATAATCCACATTCTATATTAGTAACTTTCCCTTTTATAACACCGGTACTCGTACCAATGCCCGTCACACCATTGATACGAGACCCCCATCTTTCGCCCTTACCCCTTATCTATTTCATTTTTTTTTTAATCTTTAATTAGGAAAACGTCCTTCAACAAGTCTAAAAAGTCTTAACATACCTCAAGAGCCGAACTCGTGTCACGAATCCTCAAGATAGTTCCTTCCCCTTTCGCAAAGTTTCGGAACGTTCACGATCTATCAATGATGCAATATTTATAAGTAAGCGAGTTTGTAGACATTCAAATTATTATAGGTACATTATAGACCCTAAAACTCACTCATATCTCTAATCAAACCCCAAAACTTGATATAATTTATATGCCAAAATTACCAAAATTGTCAAATTTCAAGCCAAGAATTTAACCTTATTCGCTCCAAATATACTAAAAATTAAATGTTAAATTATAGGATATACACCTAATAATTAATTATCTATCTCAATATATTTAACTAAATTTTTACACTATGATAAAAATATAATAATAGAGATAAACCAATTTGGACCATTACATGAAACCCAACTTTCAGAACCTAAATTTTCCTATGGTATACATCTCAATCCCCAAAAATAAAAAGAAACCATTGCTGGCAGCCAAGTGGGAAAATCACTGTCAACTAATTAATATGGAACCTTACAAAAAAAAAGAGAATTAAATAACAAAAATCCCAAACAATTAAAACCAAATTACTGGTAAGGGATCCATTAGATTGGAAATCATTATTTATTTTTTTTGTTAAATTTTTAACCACCAATCCAATTACCCCTCTCAAACTTTCATACAAATTCTATAAATATAGTAATAACTCACTAACCATCATATAATAAATAAAACATCAAACAAGGAATCACCCTTTATCTTAACTACACACAGATTTAAGAAGAAAAATTCTAAATGATCTCTAACCTGCCGCCTCTATTCTTCTGTTGCTTTGGCCCTTCTACCTCTTTTCTTTTTTTTTTCTTCTTCTTTATAATAGCTAATTAAGTATTGAAAGTAGGATATCCCACTAACTTAACATAATTATATGGCCAAGTGGTATAGGAAATACTAAATTACACACTTGGCCCATTAACTATCACTATATTAAATATTTAGGAAAAAGAATCATTAACTATAAAATTGTAGTTACTGAATAGTATAAAATACCCCTTTAAATTTTCCGGAAGGAGTCAAAATAGTCCTAGTTCTCAAAACGACCTAGCGGGTCGTTACATAAAGTATCTGTTAATCCTTCATTATTCCAATCTTTAATTATTTTTGTACTAAATGGTTCTGGTAGTTTGGTAAAATATTGTTGTCTTATTTCTTTTACTTCATTTATATCATATCTTGCTTTGTAATAATATTCTTTAAATGCACATGTGTATTCTTCTATATAACACATTTTACATATAGTTAATTTTGTCATAAGTTGTATATTTATTATTTTTTCTCTATTTTGTACTTTTGTTTCTGTAGTCATGCCACCAAATTCATTTCTTATTGCTAATTCATATTTATCTAGTATGTCTATATTTGTTGTTGATGGAGATCCATCTATTTTCTTATCACTCCTAAGTGTTTCTAAACTTTCTGGGGGTAAATTTTCTATCCATAATTTTGTTGTTCCAACAAATGTTCTTTCTATATATCCTGGCGTTTCTTTTGTTGTTATTTTGTTATCAATTAATTGTTTAGATATATTTACTACCCATAGTAAGATTACTTTATTTATATCTATAACACAATCTAAATCTAAGAAGTTATATTGTTCAGTTATTGGTCTAGGCGTCCATTTTTTATTTAGTCTACTATTCCATATTGCATTTGTTCTGTCACTTGGCCAAAGATGTAAGTTTTTTTTATATAAATAGAGGGTTTCCCCTCATAATAAAATAAGCCTTTCCAAATAATTCTCTCTTCTTCTTAATTCCGCTACCCCCCACAAATTGGTATCAGAGCAGTCAGGTATAAAAGAAGTTAACAACAAAGAAAAATCTATGGAAAACAAAGAAGAATTGACAAACCTACAGAAACAGGTATACTCATTTTCATTCATGAGTAGCTAAACTGATTTATTCCTAATAATCTCTTATTGATTATAAATATTTATTATGTAATAATAATGTTATAATAACCATCTTTAGAAAGTTTGCTACGGAAATATTCTGAAGAGTAAGTATGCCCAGACTATGCCATCCTAAAGTTGAAACCATTAGGCAAGAAGGCCAATTAGGGGAGTAAACAGAGTTGAGGCGCTGTTAGGGTAACTAATCAAAGAAGAAAACCGTAATAGTGACTAGACGAGATGATTATTAAATTATTATTATTATATAATAAATAATTATAATATATTAAGAGGTTACAAGGAATAAAATTTTAGCAAAAACATGTTAAAATGAATTCCTATTTATTAGAAGATGATGTTAACTACAAAATATTAATTCTTTATATATTAAAAGATCTTAATACCGATATAAAAAGAACAATTTATGAAAAATTATTAACATACGAGATAATCAAAGAAACAATTCAAGGTTGGGCAGAATTAATTATACCAGATGATTTTGACATAGATTTATATGATGATCTAGAATTATTCATAGATCAATGATAGATTATTTATACTTACAATTCTGGAGAAAAACTAAAGAAGAAATAGATCTACTTGAAAAATTACTAATTGAAAATTTATATAAATATTTAAGAACTAGAGAAAATGAATATTTAGAATATATAGAAAACAACGCTAATGAAATACAAAGATTAAATCTAATAAAAAAAGAATATTATGAAAAAATATTTTATTCTTAAAATCATGAAGAATAATCCACCATTAGATAAAGTGACTACTATAACAAAAACTAAGATAGAAAGAAAAATACGAAAGACACAGAAAAAGTTAAAAACCTTATACATAGAATATGAACTATTACAACTTACTAAAACAGATACTAGCAAAACAAATTTTTTGATAAATATAATTTCTAAAACAGAATATAAATATGTTTGTTATCTGAAAAAACAATATGAACAAAGAAATATATAAGCAACAACTGATAGAGAAAATAATTGAAAAAAGACAAGAGTTAAAATATAGAAAAGAAAGACTAGAAGAAAATATGTTAGCAGGAGTATGTAATAAATCAATATTAGTACAAAGAAAGGTTATATTTATGCTAGAAATACAAATAAATTGCCTAGAATATAAATTACAACATGATATAAGTTACAATATGAATCATAATGAATAAAGAAGAATTTGCAGTAGACGAAAAAACATATGAAAATCAGGATGGATTAGTAATAAAAATAATATTTTCAAATTTAGGAAGACGATATAAAAAAATAGGAGATAACTTGTATTTAATGTTAGAAAAAGAAACAGCAAAATTAGAAGATAGTTTAACAGCTATGATAAGAATAACAAAGGAAAACGAAGAAATAGATAAATCAAAAGAGATTGAAAAAATAAAAATACAAGCAAAGCAGGAAGTACAACATCTAGAAGAATTAAAAAATACAAAAATAAGTGAATTAGAAAAAGAATTAGCTAAGCTAAAATTATTATATGAAACCAAACAAAAAGAGAAACAGATAGAAAAGGAGAAAGAACTTGAATTGACCAATGAAATAAATAAAATGAAACTAAAATTAAATGAAAATCTTGAAATTTGTGGGGGGGGTAGCGGAATTAAGAAGAAGAGAGAATTATTTGGAAAGGCTTATTTTATTATGAGGGGAAACCCTCTATTTATATAAAAAAAACTTACATCTTTGGCCAAGTGGCCAACACTACTTTACACATGGCCTTTTTTAATTCGGCCGACACAAAAAACAAAAAACTATTACATAATGGCCTTTACTTTTTTACATATGGCCGACATACTACTATTCATAGCTTTATATCTTTACATAATGGCCTTTACTTTTTTACATATGGCCGACATACTACTATTCATAGCTTTATATCTTTAGGCTTTACTTTTTACATATGGCCGACATACTACTATTCATAACTTTATATCTTTACATAATAGCCTTTACTTTTATTCTAGCTGTACTTCTGGGATATAGTTGTCTTCTCCGTCACATTTTGTGCGTAGGTGATCTGGGTATTTTTGGCCTACTAATTTACAGTATCTAGTCATCAGGTTTGGCGAACTAAAATTTTTTCTGATAGCTCTTGTGGTAGGTGGCTGCTCTGGCTTCAGCAAGCTTAATATCTATTGGCGTAGTTCTTCCATATCTGCTGTTTTTAGCTCTCTGCAATTGGAGTATATCATCGTCTGATCTCGATTATAGTAGCTCCAAATTGCATTTTCATTTAGATAATTGTTTGATAATTCATTAAAATAGTAGCTATCCCAATAGTCCTTTTATTTGCATAGAATTCTGGGATATTTACTCTTTGTATTTCTTCTTATACTTCTATTTTTTCCGGGATTATCATTTCTTTGGTTAAACCTATTTTGATAACTTGTATTATAGGTTTAATTTCGTCGTATAATATCTCTGCAGTTGCTGAGTAAATCTTTATATAAAATAAAGTTCCTTTAGTTATTCTTTTATAATGTAGAAATGCCTTATGTAATTCTGGTATCTTAGCTATTTCTTCTCCTGTTGTCGTGTATACTGTACTCAAAAGTCCATAATTGTATCAAGTTGCTACTAGATTTGAATTGGTACCTGGTTGTGCTATAAGTTTATCATATCCCTATAAGTGTTGGGTTATATAATTTTCATTTGGATTTTGGGTATTCTTAGCTCTGGGGTTTAGATTCAAAAAGGTTTGGATTTTGTGTATATTTTCTATATATGTCCTGGTGATATAGTTATATATTTGTTTATGTGAATCCAAACTGGTTTTGTAGGTATTTACTTGTGGAGGTACAAATATGTCTTTTTGGGTATTTTCTGGAAGGTATGGTTTTGAAAATAGCTTGTTCATATTGGTATTTGTGTATTTTATCTTACCTTCTTCCTTTTTTGTAGTTGATCCTCCTGTAGATGTGCTACCTGCAGCTGCATATATCATTTTGTTATGGGTTTTAAGGTGTTTTCCAACTTCACCTTCTAGCTCCGCATGTTTTGAGTCATGCTGCTGACTTAGCTCCGCATGTTTTAAGTCATGCTGCTGATTGTTAACTGTCTTTTTTAGTATTTGTACTTCGCTTTCTATTTTTTCCATTTTCTGACAAAGTATTGTCATTGTAGCTAGTATTTTCTCCATTGTATCTTTCTCTGGAGAGATAATCTGCAATGAGATTTTTGTTAGTCTTGATTACTTCAATTGTAAATGTAAAATTTAATATATTCAATATTAATCTCCTTATTTCTTTTGTTGTAACTGAATCTTGTACCTTTTTGGTTATCCACCACTTTACTTGTGTATTGTCTATTCTCACAATAAATTTATTGCAAAACAATATATGGTTCAAATGCTAATAAACATTTATATAGTGCAAACAATTCTTTTAATTTTTTTCCCATTTTATTTGTGCTTCTGTATAGGATCCTGAGTGGTATCTGCAATGGTGTTCTATTTTTTCTTTGTCATATCTATATTTTAGGACTTCTCCGTAACTGTGATTGCTCAAATCCGTTTCAACAATATAAGTAAATGATTTATTTTCATTGGGAAAATATAGTTTTGGTAGTTTCTTGCATAAGTTTTTAATATGTCTTATGTGTTCTTTATCTTTATTGTCAAAATGATATTCAACATCTTTCTTAAGTTTTTTGTGTAGTGGTTTTAAATATTCTGATAATTTTGGTATATATTCTCTTACTTGGTTTACTAAGCCTAAAAAGGATTGTAATTTCTTTTTTGTATCTATATTTTCATCAATAGTAATTATTTTTTGTACTATGTGGGTTTGCATCTTTATCCCATTTTTATCTATTTGTATTCATAAAAATTCTATCTGAGGTTTCATAATTTCTGCTTTTTTTTTACTTAGGCTTATACCAGAATGTTTAATTATGTGTATAAATTTTTCTAATAACCTGATATGTTCATCTTGTGTTTTTGAATATAATAATATATCATCTATATAGACAATGCAATTTTCTAATTGATTAAAATAGTTATCCATAAAATGTTGATATCTACCTGGTGCATTTTTATATCCAAATGGTAGAACATTTCATTCATAAAATCCTTGTGGTACAGTAAATGTTGTTAGTTGTTTAGATTCTTCTTCTAATTTCAAGTGATAAAATCCTGAATTACAATCGAATTTACTGAAATAATTATATCCTTGTATCTGTCTTATTTTTAGTATCTTATTTGGTATTGGGTAATTATATGTTTTAGTTTTAGCATTCAAGTTACGATAATCTATGACCATTCTACTTTTACCTCGTTTTTGTTCACTATGTTTATTAACTATAAATGCTGGACTTGTATGTTTACTATTGCTTTCTTGTATATATAATTATTCTTCAATAGTTCATTTATATGCATTTTAAATTCTTTTAAATCATCAAAATTATATTTTAATGGTTTTTGTGTTATTATACTATTTTCATCTATTAATTCAATCTTTACTTTTATCTTATGCTTTTCCGACCCTTGTAATGGGTTTTCACTATATAATAATTCTAGTTGTTCGTTAATTATTTTAACCTTATCTATTGTAAATATGATGATTTCTAATTGTGTTATTTGGTTTTTACTTATATTTTCCATTTCCTGGTTTATTTTTTCACTTCCTTTTATCCATTCTGTGGGTTTTCTTTGTTTATTATTTACTCTTTTTGCTCTTATTTTATTTCCGCATGGTGTAGTAAACCACCAATGTGTTTTGTTATAATATGTGGGTAAAATCTTTCTAAAAATGGCATTCCTAATAACATATCTTTTGTTGTAAATTCAAAATTATACATTTTTTCTATTGTTAGTATTTTATCCCATATTTGTATTTTTATATTTTTTGCTTTATATGTAATAATACTTCCTTCATTGTTAAATCCTGTCACTGCCATAGGTGTTTTTAATTTTTCCCATTTATCTTCTGGTAAACAATTATATTTACATATATTTGCTTCTGCTCCTGTATCTATCATGGCGGTATAATGTCTATTGTGGTATCCTTCTACAATAATTTTTGCAAGTATATATATTTTCATTATTCATTTTGTTCTTTTAATAATTATTTTCTTATTTTGGTAAGTTATTATTAATTGTTCATTCTCTATATTATATGGTTTAACTTTTTCTAACCATTTTATTCCTAGGGTAATATTCTGACTTCCTTGGTAGATTTTAAATGGTATTACTATTGGTATTCCTCCTATAATTATTTCTTTTTCTGTTACTTCTTCGTTTGTGTTTACTATCTCACTAGGTAATCCAGCGCATAAGTGTCATGTTGTTATAATTTCTGTTTCTAATACTAATTCTCTTGTTATATAATTCTCTTCTTGTCCTGTGTTTATTAAAATTTTATATTTTCTCTGGTCTATTATTCCTGTTACAAAATAGTGGTATAATGTTATCTCTTCTATATTTAATAAATTTTGCGAGTTTTCATAGTTCCTTTTAGATGTGCTCGTTCTTGATGAGGTAGTTCTAGTTAATGTATTTGGTACACTTGAAGTACTCAATCTTTCTTTTACAATTTCTAAATCTTTTTCTATATCAATTTCTTTATAGCTATAATCATTGTTGTCTATTATAGTAATTATTTTTTCAAAAGGATTTTCTATTTTTATTTTATCAATTTTATTTCTTGCCGTTACTTTATGTTTTGTTGTTAATATGTATAGGTTTTTACATCTTGCTGTAAATATTTTACTGCCTGGTGCTAGTTCTATTCTAGACATTTTCCAATATAGAACTAATGATTTATCTATGTTTCTATCTGTTAATGCCACTGAGTAATTGGCACTTATTATAAATTTAAATTTTTGGTATATTAAGTTCCCTTTTACTGCACTAATTACGCTTTTTTCTATAGGGTATATAATCCTATCATCTGCTAAATATATTTCAATAGGTGTATCTATTCCTTCTCTAAAACAGGCTTTTATCAATATTTCTGTTCCTCCTAAGTGTACATACTTTATGGGTGTTTTAGCTTTTATATCTTGTATTTCTTTATTTATTATCCTATTATTTAATATAGGTATTTGTGCTTTTCCTTTTGTATATTTACAATCTATAATGTATTCTTTTTGGCTAACTACATAGTATTCATCTTTTTGTCTTTTAAACCAGTTTCTTATAATAGGTATTTCAAGTACTTTTTCAACACTTAAATCTAATTCTTTTCCTTTTATTTGTTCAAAGATTGTATTATCAAATATAATTTTTTGTTCTGCTAATTCTTCATTTTGATATTCTTCTTTAGATATTATTTTTATGTCATCTTCAGACATTAGATTTCTTCGTTCATTACATCATTATCTAGATCAATATCTATTTCTTCATTTTCTAATTCAGTTTCTATATCCGATACTTCATATATACTATCATTTTCACTTAATTCTTAGTCTATGTAATCTATCTGCATGTATTCTTCATTATCTATAATTACTTCTGGAATTTGTTTTCCTTTTGGATTTTTAGGTAACTTACACTTTGTAGCTAAATGTCCTATCTTTCCGCAGTTATAACAAGTACAGTCTGATAGTTTTCTCTTTGGTCTATACGGTCTTTTTATTTTATAATTTTTTACATAATATCTTTGTCTTGGTTTTTTGTATTTATATCTAGTTTTGGTTTTTCTATAATCTTTTGTGTCGTTTAGGTCTTTTATAATATTTATCTGTACAACCAAACTATGGTGCTGTTTTATCTTTACAACATGCTAGATTTTTAATTAGTACTTTCTCCATTTTTATTTTTTCTTTTTGGTTTTCACATAATTGTACAAACCATTGTTGTAGAAATTTTATTCTAGCTCCTAAACTATCTGTTAATCCTTCATTATTCCAATCTTTAATTATTTTTGTACTAAATGGTTCTGGTAGTTTGGTTAAATATTGTTGTCTTATTTCTTTTGCTTCATTTATATCATATCTTGCTTTGTAATAATATTCTTTAAATGCACATGTGTATTCTTCTATATAACACATTTTACATATAGTTAATTTTGTCATAAGTTGTCTATTTATTATTTTTTCTCTATTTTATTCTTTTGTTTCTGTAGTCATGCCACCAAATTCATTTCTTATTGCTAATTCATATTTATCTAGTATGTCTATATTTGTTGTTGATGGAGATCCATCTATTTTCTTATCACTCCTAAGTGTTTCTAAACTTTCTGTGGGTAAATTTTCTATCCATAATTTTGTTGTTCCAACAAATGTTCTTTCTATATATCCTGACGTTTCTTTTGTTGTTATTTTGTTATCAATTAATTGTTTAGATATATTTCCTACCCATAGTAAGATTACTTTATTTATATCTATAACACAATCTAAATCTAAGAAGTTATATTGTTCAGTTATTGGTCTAGGCGTCCCTTTTTTATTTAGTCTACTATTCCATATTGCATTTGTTCTGTCTGATCTTTAATAATTATCTGTCTAATAAGTTGGTGTTGTCCATCTGGGATTACTTCTAGGACTATTATCTGGTGTTTTAACTTTTGATATGCTAGGTTGATTTATATCTCCTGTATTTATTTCTAATTTTTTCGGCTTATTTACTTGTTCTAGAATTTCTGTGTATGTTTCACTTATAGCACTTATTTTTGATTTTTGATCATTCATTGTATCTGATTCATTCATTTCGTCTATTTCAAGATTTTCATTTAATTTTTGTTTCATTTTATTTATTTCATTGGTCAATTCAAGTTCTTTCTCTTTTTCTATCTGTTTCTCTTTTTGTTTGGTTTCATATAATAATTTTAGCTTAGCTAATTCTTTTTCTAATTCACTTATTTTTGTATTTTTTAATTCTTCTAGATGTTGTACTTCCTGCTTCGCTTGTATTTTTATTTTTTCAATCTCTTTTGATTTATCTATTTCTTCGTTTTCCTTTGTTATTCTTATCATAGCTGTTAAACTATCTTCTAATTTTGCTGTTTCTTTTTCTAACATTAAATACAAGTTATTTCCTATTTTTTTATATCGTCTTCCTAAATTTGAAAATATTATTTTTATTACTAATCCATCTTGATTTTCATATGTTTTTTCGTCTACTGCAAATTCTTCTTTATTCATTATGATCATATTGTAACTTATATCATGTTGTAATTTATATTCTAGGCAATTTATTTGTATTTCTAGCATAAATATAACCTTTCTTTGTGCTAATATTGATTTATTACATACTCCTGCTAACATATTTTCTTCTAGTCTTTCTTTTCTATATTTTAACTCTTGTCTTTTTTCAATTATTTTCTCTATCGGTTGTTGCTTATATATTTCTTTGTTCATATTGTTCTTTCAGATAACAAACATATTTATATTCTGTTTTAGAAATTATATTTATCAAAAAATTTGTTTTGCTAGTATCTGTTTTAGTAAGTTGTAATAGTTCATATTCTATGTATAAGGTTTTTAACTTTTTCTGTGTCTTTCGTATTTTTCTTTCTATCTTAGCTTTTGTTATAGTAGTCACTTTATCTAATGGTGGATTATTCTTCATGATTTTAAGAATAAAATATTTTTTCATAATATTCTTTTTTTATTAAATTTAATCTTTGTATTTCATTAGCGTTGTTTTCTATATATTCTAAATATTCATTTTCTCTAGTTCTTAAATATTTATATAAATTTTCAATTAGTAATTTTTCAAGTAGATCTATTTCTTCTTTAGTTTTTCTCCAGAATTGTAAGTATAAATAATCTATCATTGATCTATGAATAATTCTAGATCATCATATAAATCTATGTCAAAATCATCTGGTATAATTAATTCTGCCCAACCTTGAATTGTTTCTTCGATTATCTCGTATGTCAATAATTTTTCATAAATTGTTCTTTTTATATCGGTATTAAGATCGTTTAATATATAAAGAATTAATATTTTGTAGTTAACATCATCTTCTAATAAATAAGAATTCATTTTAACATGTTTTTGCTAAAATTTTATTCCTTCTAACCTCTTAATATATTATAATTATTTATTATATAATAATAATAATTTAATAATCATCTCGTCTAGTCACTACTACGGTTTTCTTCTTTGATTAGTTACCCTAACAGCGCCTCAACTCTGTTTACTCCCCTAATTGGCCTTCTTGCCTAATGGTTTCAACCTTAGGATGGCATAGTCTGGGCATACTTACTCTTCAGAATATTTCCGTAGCAAACTTTCTAAAGATGGTTATTATAACATTATTATTACATAATAAACATTTATAATCAATAAGAGATTATTAGGAATAAATCAGTTTAGCTACTAATGAATGAAAATGAGTATACCTGTTTCTGTAGGTTTGTCAATTCTTCTTTGTTTTCCATAGATTTTCTTTGTTGTTAACTTCTTTTATACCTGACTGCTATGATACCAATTTGTGGGGGGTAGCGGAATTAAGAAGAAGAGAGAATTATTTGGAAAGGCTTATTTTATTATGAGGGGAAACCCTCTATTTATATAAAAAAAAACTTACATCTTTGGCCAAGTGGCCAACACTACTTTACACATGGCCTTTTTTAATTCGGCCGACACAAAAAACAAAAACTATTACATAATGGCCTTTACTTTTTTACATATGGCCTACATACTACTATTCATAGCTTTATATCTTTACATAATGGCCTTTACTTTTTACATATGGCCGACATACAACTATTCATGTTGTAGAAATTTTATTCTAGCTCAGAGAGAGGATCCTTTAAATAGAGTGTGATTTACATCATTCCCACCTTTCCATCATGGCGAGTAGTGGAGATAATAGGTAGTTTTATAACTATCAAGTAACTCCCCACTTAATAGATAGTTGGAAGAAGTAATGGGGAAAGTGGAAGACTTAATGGGTGGTTGGAAGTTACTAAGTAACTTCCCCACTTCCCCACTTCTCCACTTATCCATTAGAATTAGAATTTAGTTAGTAATTAAATATTAAACCAAAATAATATTAATGTGAGTGGGTCATAAAACTAACATCCTCCTGACAAGGGTTTGAATCCCTTGGAAGCCATAATTAACCTACTTTTTGTTCTCTCTTTGTTTCTCTCTTCTTTAACAGCTAACAAAAAAGCTCCTACAAGCAAAGACAGAGCAAGGTGGGGTTCATGGGTTCGATCGAACTCAATAATTTTTTCATAAATTTTGAATTTGTATTAGAAAATTAATTAAATATATGTATATTTATTTGTGAACCCTAACAAAATTGATTGATGTATCTAAAGAAATTTAGAACCTCAAACTCTTAATCTTGGCTCCGACTCTGCTTTCAAGCCTTTATTTTCTCTCTTTTTATTTTTAATTTGAGATAATTGAGAATTATAAATTTCAAATTCGAATACATTTCTGTCATTTTCAATGATCGTTCTGAGCTTTTATTGTGAAAGGGGGATTTCATCCATGTCATTCATTCTTTAATTATTGTATGATTTTCCTAGAGAAAGTTTAATTTTGTGTGAAAAAATAAATTATAATTCTTGTTTTTTCCAAATTT
Organism: Solanum sitiens; assembly: GCA_016801875.1. Lineage (NCBI taxonomy): Eukaryota > Viridiplantae > Streptophyta > Magnoliopsida > Solanales > Solanaceae > Solanum > Solanum sitiens. Next base: position 134,674 of record JABWTJ010000191.1, read on the forward strand.
GTTCAAGTAATCTGTCAAGCTGTTAGCAATGTTTTATATGGGTTTCTAAGGACTTGTATACTTTTATAGATTATATATAGAGTCGTTAATATGGAATAGACTCGTTGGATCGGTCTGATTTAATCCGTGATTTGATGGAGTTGGGCTATAATTTTTGGAGCTCATTTAAGAAAAGGTTTGGGACAAAAGTTTTGGAAAATATTTTCCAAATCAATTCATTTTCCTCAAATTAAGGAAAATGACTTCCCTTCAAAAACTAAGGAAAACATTTTTCAAAACTCTCATCCAACTTCAAATTACCATTTTTTTTTTGAAAAAAAATTAAAATTTTAAGAAATATTTTCAATTTAAACTTTTTATTTTTCACCCGACCCCCATCCCCAATCAGCCCCCACCCCCCAAAAAAATTAAGTTTATTTTTTAAAAATATTTTCAATTTCAAAATTTTATTTTTTCACCCCCCCCCCCCTGGCAACCCCCCCCCCCCAAAAGAAAATTGAGTTTGTTTTTAAAAAAATATTTTCAACTTCAAAATTTTATTTTTTTCACCCCCTATCCTCGACCCCATTCATCCACCCCTCTACACACCACCCCCAAAAATAATTTTAAGTTTGTCTTTAAAAAATATTTTCAACTACAAAATTTTATTTATTCACCCCTACCCTCGATCCACCACCACCACCCCAACTCCCAAAATTAATTTTAAGTTTGTTTGTAAAAAATATTTTCAACTTCAAAAAAAAATTTCACCCCTACCCTCCCCCAACTAGCCCCACCCCACACCCCCAACAAAATTAATTTTGTTTTTTTTAAATATTTCCAACTTCAATTTTTTATTTTTTCACCCTTACCCCTATCCTTCCAGCCTCCACCCCACCCCATCCCCCCAAAAAAATTAATTTTAATTTTAAAAAATATTTTCAATATAAAAAATTATTTTCTACTCTAATAAAAGTAAAAGATATTTCTCAAAAATATTTTTCATTCATAAATCAAACATTAAAAATCATTTTCGGAAAATATTTTCTACTCACCAACCACTTAAAAAGAGAGCAATGAATCTAAAATCTACTTGTTTTCCAGGAAAACATTTTCTAGAAAAACATTTTCCAGGAAAACATTTTTCTTCATACCAAACACACCTTGGTGGTTGACAAGTTGGAAAGATTTGCAACATTTTATTGAAATTCGCTATATTGTCTCTGTCATAAGTGAAATAAGCATGGTTTGTCTTCCTATAAATAGAGCATTCTTCTTGCTTATTTGTAGAACACAACAAAATAGAAAGAAAATCATTTATAGAGCAAAGTGAAGTATTTCATAGACTATATAAGAAAAATAGTTTGTGAAGAAAAAATAAAATGTGAGCGATATTCTAGTAAGGTGATAAATCAAAAGGGTGTTATTTCTTTTGGGTGTGTAATAGTCACTTTGAGTATTATACTCGTGGTTATACAATGTAAAATTCCTTACTATAGCGATATCAATTGTTCATCTTGGCTCATGATTTTTTTCCTTATTTAGAAGGTTTTTTCACGTAAAATTCTTGGTGTCTTCTCATTTTATTTTGATCATATATATTTTTGAGTTAGTCCATATTGTCCTAACACACTGGTATCACAGTTCTCTCTTAAGAAGATGAAGATACCTCCTCTTAGTGAATGGTTCTAGAGGGGAGAATTGTAGGGTCCGTACCCATTGAATGAAAATTAACAAAAGGGAAGTTGAATTGCAGTAATGTTGTAAAAGTTATTGCTGCAATTATTGAAATTATTGATAGATTTGGTGATTAATAAATTGGTAAGATTTGCAATCTTTTGTTGAAATTTTGCTACATTTGTCTATATCACTGTGGTTTTTTCTTCTTATAATTAGAGCATTCTTGCTTATTTGTAGAACACACCAAGATTAGAGAAAAAATCATTTAGAGAGTATAGTGAGAAATTCCATAGACTATACAAGAAAAATAATATGTGAAGAAAAATAAAGTGTGAGCAATATTTTAATAATATGATAAAATAAAATAAAAAGTGTTATTTTTGCGTGTGTTATAGTCACTTTAAGTATTATACTCGTGATTATACTGTGTAAATTTTTTTATTATACAGTGTTATTCTTTTTGCGTGTGTATCGTGATATCAGTTGCTTCTCTTGATCCGTGACTTTTCCCTAATTTAGAAGAATTTCCATATAAAAATTTTGATGTTATTATTTTCGATTTTATTTCTATTATTTTTATCATATATATTTTTATGTTAGTCCGCATTTTTCCAACATAAACGTCCAACTGATTTGAATAAATTGTTTTTCTTTGTAATTAAGGAAAAGAGATAATGAAATTAAGAAAAATAAAGTATATTAAAGAAAAGAGGTTGACGTATAGAATAAAAGAAAATATGTGATGTATTAAAAGATTTCTACTACTAATAAAGTTTGATAACCACACAGCTCGCAGTCAACATGTCTATATCAACGGAAAAGGATTAAAATATTTCTGAACTATGCGAAATAGATTACTTATACCCTTCATTATATTTTGGGATAAAAAATACCCCCGACGTTATTCTAGGAGACCACAAATACCCTCAAGAGTTAACAATCCCAATTTTTTAGTGACGTGCATATCACATGGGACTAATCCCTCCACCTAAGCGTTGCCAACTAAGATTCACTACAAAAGAACTAGACCTTTAGCGGCGACAATAGTCGCCACAAAAGCCCAAAAAATCATCACTAAAATTTTTAACATTAAATTCTAATTTTGTATTTTTTTCTTCATTGTTTTAAAAAAATAAAAATGATATCGATTAAGTAGGAGTTTGAAGACATTGTATGTTTTATTTTTATGTTATATATAAACGTATAAAATGTACAATGATGTATTATATAGTAGGAGATGTGAATCGAGAAGTAATTTTCATGATATTTCGTAATAATATTGAGTGTTTTTAATATTGATATTGCAAGTTATTTATTTTAGAAAATTAGGTTGCAATCAAAAATTAATTATCATATTTTTTTTGTTGAAAATAGGTTTTATTAGCGAATGGTTGTTGGAGCCTTAGTCGTCACTAAAAATCACTCATAACCTTTAGTGGCAATATTTTGAGATTTTGTGGCAACTTTGTCGCTACTAATGGTCAAGTTCTTTTGTAGTAAATCTTAGTTGGCAACGGTTAGGTGGAGGGATTAGTCCCATGTGGCATGCCACATCACTGAAAAATTGAGGTGTTAACTCTTGAGGGTATTTGTGGTCTCCTAAGATAACGGCGGGGATATTTGTGATCCCAAAATGTAATGTAAGGTATAAGTGGTCTATTTCGCATAGTTTAGAGGCAATTTTGACCCTTTTCCGCTGTATCAATGGTGTGGTTTCCACACTTATATAAGTATTATATTTTACCCTTGATATTCTATTTTATTACTTCACTTATCCAATACAATTTTATAAATAAATCCATATTTTGGTGCCTTCTTAGGATTCTTCGGCAGTACTTTCCCAATTTATATTTTGTCCTTAAAATCGTATTTTATACTTCATTAATTTGTACTTTTCTGTAAATAAAACTACATTTTTGTGTCTTTTAAAGATGCTTAAATTCATTCTTTCTTCCTTCATTATCTTTGTTTGCTAGTGTTTATTCCAACTTTTTATAATTAATTAATGAGAAATGTAAATTATCATAAACAATGATTACTGAGAAATATAAATAATTGATCTAATTAATAAGAATATAAATTTTAAATTTAATACTACGTTCATTCCAATTTTACAAATATTATTTGACTAGGTACAAAAGTTTGTAATAGAAAAAACGGTATTTTAAATTTTTTATTTTAAAACAAGTCTCAAAAATATATTAAATGTGATTAACTCTCCATATTTCACATGTGTCATAATTTGGAATAACGAAAGTAACATATATTATTTGAAAATTATGTTATGAACATTACAAAGCACTACTTATAGTATTTAAAAACATATTTAAAAACTGATTAATTCTCAAAATTTCACAAGTGTCACGTGTAAATTATGATAGAAAATAACATATATTATTTTAAATTATATACTTAAATTAATTAACTCTCAAAATATCACATATGCGATATACATTATTTGAAAAATATGATTAAAATATTATAAAAATAATTAACAACAAAATCATGTAAATTAAATAAAGTAGCCCGGGCTTTTGTATCTAGTTAAAAATATAAGTGGTGGTTTAAAGCACCTACAAACGGTGGCTATTGAAATATTTAATATGGCATGTAAAAAGAGCAATGTATTATTTTACATTTTCTGTGATTCTGTGTAATTCTCTTTTGTTTACTGAACATATATACTATTGAAAATATCTTTTCGTCAAGCAATATCTTTTAAGTTTCTAGCTGATCGAATTTTGAAAATATGTACTATTGTTGACTCTGGGATTGAGAATCTACTCAACAATTATTCACCAAAATCAATACTGTCATATTATTTCAGCAACTTCTTAAAATTTAGTAAAATCTAAGTTTGTCTCTCATAATTGCTTGGATTGAATTAGTTGAATGATACCTCTTTTCTAATTAAGTTAGATAAATGTCACCTTCTTTATTTTTTCACATAGACTATAGAGGCTTTACCTTATTGATATATTGCACATTTATCTAATGCAGGAGTGTTCTTTTCATTTGTGCTTTATCTTGTCTGGAACGAATCCAATAACAAGACCAACTCAATTCAAATTCAAACGACAAATCTATTTCACTAACTCGTAATTAGAATTACAAAGGAATTTAAGAACTAAATAGAAATTGAAGAACACAAGTAGAAGAAAGGGGATGAGAAGTAGAACTCATAGAAAGGGATGAGAGGGTAGACATTTTTCTCAACAATTTTCATAACCCTCTTTTGCTCTCACTATTCTTTATTTATCAACCCGAATCTCATACATCGACACTTAATTCGGTATTGGGCCGCTTGCCAATACTTGTCTAGGCCCATTCATAACATTGTCCCAGTAAAATCTTCTTGTTTTAATTTTAAGAGTAAAAAGTAATTAAAAAGCTTCTTGATGTAGATGTTTAAACTTCTACATGATTCATCTACTTTGCTTGTTTTAATTTTGTATTTAGTTACTTGATTAATATGTTTAACTCCCTGTCAACTTTTTTTAGTTACTCTCCTAGTTGTGCCTATCTAGTAGTCCTCATTCATTCATTTTTATTTTTTTTGCTTAAAATTAGTGAAAGATGAGATTTGTCTTACCAAAGTTGGATGAACTTTTTCCTTGTTCTAATTTAATTATGATCGAAGGGCTTGTTAAATTAAATTTAATGTAAACTTTTAAATTTTAAATATGACATTGTCGAGTATATAATTACTCATTTAAATATACACCATTTTCTAACTTACTCGACTCAAGCTCGTACCAAACTTTTTTTTTACTATACTTTTTAAATTTATTTTTCATCAAAAAATTATCTTCCGAAAGTCCATTACGATATAAAATAAGGGAAAATTTTCAAAATAACAATATTTTAACATTTAATAGGATCTCTTAGCAATACTTTTAATATTTATTATAAATGACAATATTTTAGTTTGTTATGGGTTAATTTATGTATTTTCTTTTCTTTATTTAATTTAACATAATGTATTAAGAAATAACAAACTAGAGAAAAGCAAGGGGAGGGGGGAGGGGGGGAGGGATATTTCAAATTAGATTAAGTGGCTGAAAATCTTTTTTTTTTTTACAAAAGATTATGAGACCTAAAATAGGTAGTCTCTTCCTTCTTTCTAAAGACCATTATTTGTCTGTCTTTCAAAACTAATTATTGTTATGAAACTTTATGATATTACCTTGGATTTTTTATCTATTAAAAAATTTGATTTTTGAAAATTACAAATTTGAACACTTATAGTTTTATATATTATTTGGCATACTTTTCTCACAGTGTATTTATTTTATTTACTAAAAATTTGTATCCTTTAATTTCTTAAATTGTATTCATTCCAATATATATGTCATTTGTATTTGTATTTCATTTTAGTTTTCATGTTGCAATTTTATATGTTAATTGACATACTTTTCTCACAATGTATTTATTTTATTTACCAGAATTTTGTATCCTTTCTTACATCGTATTCATTCCAATATGTATGTCATTTGTATTTATATTCATTCTAGTTTTCATGTTGTATTTTGTATAATTAAATTTGTATTTTTTTATTAGTCGGTATTCATTCCAATAGGTGTCAAATGAATCTGTAGTTATTTAAGAAACATATTTGTACTCTTTTTTTTTATTGTGTATTATATTTTTCTCTTCAAAATTATGTTTCCTTTCCTAAGTCGTATTCATTCTAATAGATATATTATTTATATTTGTATTCATTCTAGTTTTTATATTGTATTTTGTATAATGATATAAATGTATGCAACACCATATTAAAAATTTGTGTTCAAATATTAAAATATATTCAACATCAAACAAAATAAAAATATATATGAATTTCTAGAATCTGAAAATTAAAAGAGAATCACAAAAAAATATTGAAAATTATAAACATATGATGAATATTTAAACAAAATCACATGAAAATTGGAAAGGAAATTCGTAATGTGTATAATCGATGCTTTAAACATCAAATCAAAAAAATAATTTCGGATGATGGAAATTACCTTGCCAATCGAGAAATCTGCTTGAATTAATAAATAATTTAGTTTAACAATAAAAAATTTCTTGGTGAGCAATAATTTAGCACCTTGAAGGAATCTAAACTTGAAAGGTGAGATATGGTGAAGAAACGTGAAATGTGGGCAAGAAAGATGAATGGTAATGAAAAAAGCTAAATTGTGTTAGTTTATTTTTTTTAAGTTTAAAATGGTTATTAGTGTGTATTTTGGTCCAATAAATGACTCTTTACACAAATAAAATTAATTTAAAATAGTAAAATATATTAAAATATGGATACATATTATTTTATAAAAATATTGTCATTCTGCCATTTTAAATAAATATTTTAACTTGTTGTCATTTTGACTAAAAAATGATTTAAAATATTTTAAAAAATGATTTTAAATTAGTTCTAGAAAATTGGAATAAATGTAGATCAGTATTATTATTTGTGAAAAAAAAACTACAAATAACGAATGTGGTCTTTTTTTGTGGAAAAGTATTTTAAATTTTAACAATCTTTCCACATCCTCCTAATTTAAATAATAATAATAATAATAATAATAAAAAAAAAATTAACTAAATTAATTTAAAATCTGAAAATAAAAAATAAATATTACAAATCTAAATTAGTAAAAATTGATTTTTTAAAACCATTTAATCTAGGACATATTTGATATTTTCAAAAAAAAATGTAAACCTTATTTTAAAAATAAAATGGCAGTTCCATAATTTATAAAAGTTGAATTAACAAATTGAGTTATATTAATTATTGGCGGAATGGTCTGATGGACCCTTATATTTGTATCAGTTTGTATTTTGAACCCTTCTACTTACCTCTTTGTCATTTGGACCCTTAAACTCATTAAAAGACAATTTAATAAATTCTTCTGACCATTGATCAAGCTTATGTGTCTTTAAGATGGTTGAGTTGGCGAAAGTGTGTGACTTTACTCTCTTTAAGGCGAGTGAATAACTTTTTTAGGTTAAAAAAAATTAAAATAAAAATAAATAAATTAAAAAACAATTAATTAAAAAGTCTTCTACTTCCCCACTTCCCCAATCTTTTGTCATTTTCACACCGAACCAGATTCTTTTTCCCTTCTCCACGATTTATCAACAATGGAGACCAGCGCTCGCCGGAGATCAACAATTGATTCACCGGAGATTAGCACTTGTCAGAAAGCAACAATTAATTTACTCATTTTCAATTCATCTTTATCAAGAATCCACTTAGTCAAGCTTCTGCCAAAATCCAACTCAAATTTTCCAGAAAAATACATTCTTGCATCAATTTCCTTCATACCCATTTCATAAATTTCCAAAAAAATACTTTTTGTATCAATTTCATAATACGCATTTCAGGAAATTCATAAATATACGTTCTTGAATGGGGCAACTTTCGAATAAGATCCAAAGCAACATCAACACCCACTTTTTCTTAGCGCCACCGATCACCATCAAAATCCCAATCCAACATAACTCAAAATTATCTCCGAACTCCAACGAAATTGTGAATGATAAAAAATCGTGTCAATATTTTTTACTTCCATGAAAAGAGTAGAAGAGATTGGAAAAAGAAAAAAGATAAGTAAATAAAAAATTCATTTTGTCACTTTCACCCAGCCTAGCTGCATATTCTCCTTGCAGCATTGGAAGTAGTATGTATTCTATGTAGCTTGATATTTTTCAGTTGTGTATGAAAAAAGTGATATTTTATGGATAGAGACGGTTATGGCAAAGAGAAACAAAAATTGGAAAGAGAAAGTGTAGCTAGGTATATTAATATATAATAAAAGAAAAAATGACATGGAGTGATCATATATACATGTGTTATTTTATAATCATACATGTCTTTTTTTTTTTTTTAAATTATGTATCAGGCGTTTGTGATACACACACAGTTGAGTAGTTAAAAACGTGTTTTAAAATATTGTGTTTTACTGAGTTCAGGGATTCAGATGACAAAAGAGCAAGTAGAAGGGTTCACAATACAAACGCATACAAGTATAAGGGTCCACCAGACCATTTCGCCTTAATTGTTTGCCAACTTGAATTTAGAGTGGTTAATCGGTTTTATTAGATAAAATTTTAAAATCTATTTTGAAACCGTTTTAAAATCGGTTTGGAGATTTTTAATGTGCTATATTTTATGACTTAATCAAAGTACTGGTGTCATAAGGAAAAATTAGAGAAGAATCTCTCAAATGTCGAGAACTAACACTTTTATTTTCTTTCTTCTCATGAATATGTAATTTTCAAAGGATTATGTGTTATTTTTTTGTATTTTTTTTTTTTGGAAAATTATATAAAAATTTATCTTCATGATAAGGTACATTTTATACTTAGCATATTTTATCTAAAAATACTTAATGTATACAACATGCAATATTTTAAATCTAATTGCAATACAATATTTAATGAGGGAAATATGAACTTGATTAGTATTCATTTAGTTGTGTAAAAGATGTTCATATATCTACTAAAAAATATAGTTACTTGAATGTTTTTCTTTAATTTTTATAAATAAGACAAAATATTTGTTTGATTGAAGTTTATGATTGGTCTAATTTTCTTTATTGATTATCATTAGTTACAAAAAGAATTGATGTGTGTGATTTGATTCACATAGCTTTTTGAAGGGTTGACGCGAGAAACAATCAAAGTAGTTTAAAATTACTATTTGAATTCTATATAGACACTAGACAAAGAACAATAATTCGATACATTATAGTAATAAATGCATACAAGAGGATAATAGAAATTTGTTAAATTTGTAAAATAAAAAAAATAAAAAAGATAAAATAAATATATGTATATAACAAATTTAGTAATAAACTAAGTGTATACATTAATTTACTATCAACTATTTATAATCTACCCAGATGCTAAATATACTAATATTTTTTCATATAAATTTTATAATATTATTTTATAATAAATTAATTTTGAAATTATTCAACAAATCTATTATGATAGTATTTATCAAATAACCTCACATCGCGCGAGTACGCATAATAATTACATATAATAGGATTAAATAATTGATATTTTATTTTTAAAATAGTTTCTAATTTGTTATGTTTGCCTTAAATTGATTCTTTTACCCTTTTTTAAAAAAACAAATTGCGTCATTTTATAATCATAGTTAGTTATCTATTTAATTGAATTTCTCAATACATTTTCTATATTATATTATTAAAATAAATCAGTCATCAACCAAAAAACATATGGTATATATAAATATAAATATATGATAATAATATATAATAGTAATAGTAATAGTAATAGTAATAGTAGTAGTAATAGTAAATAAAAATCACACTCTATACACATTTAAGGCTATATATATCGAGTTATAAACATATTCTTTAAAAATCATTACTTATAGCATATTATTATCGAGTTATAGCATATCAATTAAAAATATATTTAATTAAAATAAAATATAGTCTAATTTAAATACTAATTAATATGTTTAAATTTTTATTTTTAATTTTACAGTTACCTTTTTTAAAACAAACTCTTTAAATTTTTAAACAGTTTAAGTATTAAAAGTTTACTGTTACCTTTTTGGAATTAAATACTAAATTAATATTATTAGTTTATAGTTACCTTTTTGAAAATAAAAAATAAATTACATATTTTTTAGGAATTTGATTTTATCACCTTCCTACTTTACCTTATCCAATCCCAATCCACCCCATCACAGGCCAACCGGTGTATACACCATCATTATTCTTCTTCCCCAACATGTCTCGCTTGAAGCACTATCCACACCAATCTTCCCCAACACCCACAACTCAAGATCACAATTGTTCTTCCACAACACTACTCAACAATATTTGAGTGTTGATTTCAAAAATATTTTCTTTTAAGTTCTTACACAATGTCGAAGAAAATTAGTGGAACACTCCGTAAAAGTCCAAGATTTGCTGAGGGGACTCATCTGATGATTTTCATGTTCCTTCGTTTAATATTTTGACTCAAACTGCACCGCACAATTCTGCTGAAAAAGAGACGGATAATTCTGTTAAATTGAAGGTTCAAAAAGACAAAAAAAATGAGGCAAAGGAAAGAGGATCTCCAAAAAAAGGGAAGAAGATGAAGGGAAAAACTATCCAAACCTTTTCAAAATCTGATTCTGACTTTGTTGATTAAATAAAAAAGAAAAAAGAAAAAAAAATCAACAAATGTTGAACTTGGTCAATCAACAAGAACATCATAAAAAAGGAAGGCGTCAGAAACAAACTTTCAATAAAGTCAAAAAAGTGATTAGGGCAAGTAAAACGCTTAATTTAAAATTTGGGTAAAATGTTATATGTATGTGAGTATAATTTTTGATTTTGTTTGACAATCGTATTAGGTATTAATATTATATGAATTATGTATGAATTGATATAATAGTATTGTATGAGTACAGTTTATGAGTTTGATAGTCACTGTGTAGATTTTTGACAATTTTAGTATGTATTACTATTGTATAATTTTTATATGAATTTGATGTATGAATTGACGTATTAGTAATGTATGAGTATTATTTTGTAGTTTGAAAGTCACAGAGTAAATTTTTAACAATCATAGTTTGTATTAATATTGTATGATTTCTGTGTAAATTGATGTATTAGTTTGTATGAATTGTGTATAAATGATGTATGAACTAATATATGCACTGATGTATTAGTGTTGTATGATTTGTGTATGAAAGTACCTTAGATTTCATTTTATGTTTTGTGTATGAATTGATGTGGTTGTCCCTTGATATGACAGTGTATGAATGATAGTTGTATGAAATTATATATTTCGTTAAAAGTCTTAATTTAGTTTTACTAATTTTATAGGAGAAGAAGGTACACACACATTGGTCTTCATGTATTAACATGAAAGTGTTCGATGATCTGTTGACCTTCCTCGGTCAAGATAGGTTCCAACAATTTCTACAAAAACACCATTTGATTTTTTTTATGAATTACATAACATAAAAGTCCAATGTCAATTGTTGCGTCATGTTTTTATTTTTGAATCTGAAAATGTCAGAGCTGATATGTTTGTTATTAATGTAAATGGTACAGAATTACACCTTGATTTAAAACAAAAAAAATTCACTCTTCATACACATTTAATACAAATGTCATACAACAATGATTCAACGCGTTATAAATAATTCTTTCTTTCACGTTACTAAACACACTATAATATCAATTTCGTTGGCTTTTTTTACTAGTAAATTAACTCATCATTATTCATTTTTTTATTTTTCCAGAAAACACTTATTAATCGAATTTTCAATTTTAATAAAACTAAGACGTCTATACTGTTCCATGCTATTGCAAATATGGTACCTACCAATACGCGTTGTGAAATAAAAATCACCATAAACTGTATAAAGAAGAAAATTACCACAAACAAACCAACAAACTATAATAAATACCAATCTGACGGATTCCACCTTCCACCTGTTTAATTAATATGGATATGTTGTTGTCCATCACAACAAATCACGTTTTTTCACAGTAAAATATCTTCAATCACCAAAAAAAAAATGAAAATGTAATCTGCAAACAAGAGAGAGAAACACGATAGAGGAAAAAAAAATAGATTTTAATTTGATTTCAAATTATTTGAGCGTTTTAAGGAATCAAATCAGAATTTAATTTGATTTCAATTTAATTGAGTGTTTTAAGGAAACTGAATAATCTGATTTTTTTTTAATTCCTTAATATGTGCTAATTTGTTATTATCTATTATTAAATTAAATTATTTATAATAACACAATCGTGCTATTTTCCATTTAAAAACAGAAATGTTATTTTTTTTTATTTTTTTTAAAACAAATGTTTTCAATTATTTAAAATCAACCTTTAATTTATAATAATATGTTATAACTTGATATAATAAATGTTATATATTGAAAGTCAAACTCTAATGCTATAGCTTGAGAATATTACTATATAAAATGCTATATACCTAATTTTCACTTTATTTTAATAGTATAGAAATTTAAGAAACTATGTGATGCTAACGTGTGACATTTTTTGCTTCTTCTAATATATGTAGATAGATAATAATGATTATTATTATTGATTATATGTTTTTTTTTTAAAAATCTTAAGCAGTAAAAACTCTATGTACTTAAAATTGCCTTAAACTACGGTTTGAATCAACAAAAAAAAATAGCGATTTTGAGAATCATGTTTGATTAAATCAAAAAAAAAATAAAAAATTACAACACTGGAAAAGATCAACATAGAATCAAGAAAAATATAGAATTTAATATTTAGTTTATAGAAAAGATACCAACACAAAATTTAAAAACATACTGGAAAAAAATAACATATTTTATAGAAGGAAGAAATAAATGGATATGGATAGGTGGTTGCCTTTTTATACCAATTCAAAAGTAAGAAGTGGTTACATAATTTCATTGATTTATTTTTTATTTTCACTTTTTTTTATTATATTTTAAATTTATTTTGTTTAACAAATTTTGACTATCTTTTATTATAAAACAAATTAACGTGGACTAAGTTGTAGATATATATTTTTTTTGTTTTTTTTTTTGTTTTCTTTTTCATAAGGTTTTTAAAATCGGTCACATTAAATTTAAAAATAATTTAAATTTCTAACTTGTATTTTAAATTATAATTTAATATTTGATATAATTACATGTAGTTAATAATTCATAATTTATAAGAAAAAGATAAATTAAATGATTTTATTATTATTGTTATTTACAGTTGGTAATATTATTATTATTAGTAGTAGTAGTAGTAGTAAAATAAAATTATAATTATTGTTGTTATTATTATTATTATTGTTATTATTATTATTATTACTATTACTATTACTGTGAGTGAAAATTAGGTATATAGCATTTTATATAGTAATATTCTCAAGCTATAGCATTAAAGAGTGAAAATTAGGTATATAACATTTTATATAGTAATATTCTCAAGCTATAGCATTAAAAAATAAGGGAAATTTTTTCATCAAAAAATTATCTTCCGAAAGTCCATTACGATATAAAATAATGGAAAAATTTTAAAATAACAATATTTTAACATTTAATAGGATCTCTTAACAATACTTTTAATATTTATTATAAATGACAATACTTTAGTTTGTTATGGGTTAATTTATGTATTTTCTTTTCTTTATTTAATTTAACATAATGTATTAAGAAATAACAAACTAGAGAAAAGCAAGGGGAGGGGGGAGGGGGGGGAGGGATATTTCAAATTAGATTAAGTGGCTGAAAATCTTTTTTTTTTTACAAAAGATTATGAGACCTAAAATAGGTAAATCTCTTCCTTCTTTCTAAAGACCATTATTTGTCTGTCTTTCAAAACTAGTTATTGTTATGAAACTTTATGATAATACCTTGGATTTTTTATCTATTAAAAAATTTGATTTTTGAAAATTACAAATTTGAACACTTATAGTTTTATATATTATTTGGCATACTTTTCTCACAGTGTATTTATTTTATTTACTAAAAATTTGTATCCTTTAATTTCTTAAATTGTATTCATTCCAATATATATGTCATTTGTATTTGTATTTCATTTTAGTTTTCATGTTGCAATTTTATATGTTATTTGACATATTTTTCTCACAATGTATTTATTTTATTTACCAGAATTTTGTATCCTTTCTTAAATCGTATTCATTCCAATATGTATGTCATTTGTATTTATATTCATACTAGTTTTCATGTTGTATTTTGTATAATTAAATTTGTATTTTTTTATTAGTCGGTATTCATTCCAATAGGTGTCAAATAAATCTGTAGTTATTTAAGAAACATATTTGTACTCTTTTTTTTTATTGTGTATTATATTTTTCTCTTCAAAATTATGTTTCCTTTCCTAAGTCGTGTTCGTTCTAATAGATATATTATTTATATTTGTATTCATTCTAGTTTTTATATTGTATTTTGTATAATGATATAAATGTATGCAACACCATATTAAAAATTTGTGTTCAAATATTAAAATATATTCAACATCAAACAAAATTAAAATATATATGAATTTCTAGAATCTGAAAATTAAAAGAGAATCACAAAAAAATATTGAAAATTATAAATATATGATGAATATTTAAACAAAATCACATGAAAATTGGAAAGGAAATTCGTAATGTGTATAATCGGTGCTTTAAACATCAAATCAAAAAAATAATTTCGGATGATGGAAATTACCTTGCCAATCGAGAAATCTGCTTGAATTAATAAATAATTTAGTTTAACAATAAAAAATTTCTTGGTGAGCAACAATTTAGCACCTTGAAGGAATCTAAACTTGAAAGGTGAGATATGGTGAAGAAACGTGAAATGTGGGCAAGAAAGATGAATGGTAATGAAAAAAGCTAAATTGTGTTAGTTTATTTTTTTTCAGTTTAAAATGGTTATTAGTGTGTATTTTGGTCCAATAAATGACTCTTTCCACAAATAAAATTAATTTAAAATAGTAAAATATACTAAAATATGGATACATATTATTTTATAAAAATATTGTCATTCTGCCATTAAATAAATATTTTAACTTGTTGTCATTTTGACTAAAAAATGATTTAAAATATTTTAAAAAATGATTTTAAATTAGTTCTAGAAAATTGGAATAAATGTAGATCAGTATTATTATTTGTAAAAAAAACCTACAAATAACGAATGTGGTCTTTTTTTTTGGAAAAGTATTTTAAATTTTAACAATCTTTCCACATCCTCCTAATTTAAATAATAATAATAATAATAATAATTATAATAATAATAATAATAATAATAATAAATTAACTAAATTAATTTAAAATCTGAAAATAAAAAATAAAAATTACAAATCTAAACTAGTAAAAATTGATTTTTTAAAACCATTTAATCTAGGACATATTTGATATTTTCAAAAAAAAAATGTAAACCTTATTTTAAAAATAAAACGGCAGTTCCATAATTTATAAAAGTTGAATTAACAAATTGAGTTATATTAATTGTTGGCGGAATGGTCTGGTGGACCCTTATATTTGTATCAGTTTGTAATTTGAACCCTTCTACTTACCTCTTTGTCATTTGGACTCTTAAACTCATTAAAAGACAATTTAATAAACGGAAAAGGGCCTAAAATACCCTTTAACTATTAGAAATGGTACAAAACTACCCTTCATCCACCTATTAGTCCTAAAATACCCTTGCTGTCTACCTATAGGTCCTATATTACCCTTTATTTTAACGGTCCCAATTTAAACACAATTAATAAATTCATTAATGAAGTGGCGAGTTTCTATTGGCCAGATTTTAAATAACCTAAATTAATTTAAAAACCCACCCATTTCCAAATTAGACCGCCCCAAATTCATTTAACCCATCTTTTATCATCATCTTCCTCACAGCAAAATGGCAAATGATAGAGCATAAAAGCTACAACCTTTTCTTTTTCTTATTTTCATTCCACCTACATTCTTTGAAAAAGAAATAAAACCTAGATAATTTACATAAAGGAGATTATGATATTTCTTGAGCAAATTTTTTAGTAGAATCTATCTAATGAATCCAAAATAAAGTAATCCAAAAGCTTTAGCTTCATTCTCATCAAATATAAGTGGCAATGGGTTAAATGAGCTTGGGTCGGGTAGATTTTATTTGGGTCCTATTTGGGAATGGGTGGGTTTTTAAATTAATTTAGGTTATTTAAAATCTGACCAATAGAAACTCGCCACGTCATTAATGAATTTATTAATTGGGATTAAATTGGGACCGTTAAAAATAAAGGGTAATATAGGACCTATAGGTAGACATCAAGGGTATTTTAGGACTAATAGGTGGATGAAGGATAGTTTTGTACCATTTTTAATAGTTCAAGGGTATTTCAGGCCCTTTTCCGTTTAATAAATCCTTCTGACCATTGATCAAGCTTATGTGTCTTTAAGATGGTTGAGTTGGCGAAAGTGTGTGACTTTACTCTCTTTAAGGCGAGTGAATAACTTTTTTAGGTTAAAAAAAATTAAAATAAAAATAAATAAATTAAAAAACAATTAATTAAAAAGTCTTCTACTTCCCCACTTCCCCAATCTTTTGTCATTTTCACACCGAACCAGATTCTTTTTCCCTTCTCCACGATTTATCAACAATGGAGACCAGCGCCCGTCGGAGATCAACAATTGATTCACCGGAAATTAGCACTTGTCAGAGAGCAACAATTAATTTACTCATTTTCAATTCATCTTTATCAAGAACCCACTTAGTCAAGCTTCTGCCAAAATCCAACTCAAATTTTCTAGAAAAATACATTCTTGCATCAATTTCTTTCATACCCATTTCATAAATTTCCAAAAAAATACTTTTTGTATCAATTTCATAATACGCATTTCAGGAAATTCATAAATATACGTTCTTGAATGGGGCAACTTTCGAATAAAAGATAGTCAAAATAAAAGAAAACAAAAAAAAAAACAAAAAAAATATATATCTACAACTTAGGCCACGTTAATTTGTTTTATAATAAAAGATAGTCAAAATTTGTTAAACAAAATAAATTTAAAATATAATAAAAAAAAGTGAAAATAAAAAATAAATCAATGAAATTATGTAACCACTTCTTACTTTTGAATTTGTATAAAAAGGCAACCACCTATCCATATCCATTTATTTCTTCCTTCTATAAAATATGTTATTTTTTTCCAGTATGTTTTTAAATTTTGTGTTGGTATCTTTTCTATAAACTAAATATTAAATTGTATATTTTTCTTGATTCTATGTTGATCTTTTACAGTGTTGTAATAATTTTTTTTTTGATTTAATTAAACATGATTCTCAAAATCGCTATTTTTTTTTGTTGATTCAAACCGTAGTTTAAGACAATTTTAAGTACATAGAGTTTTTACTGCTTAAGATTTTTTTTAAAGAAACATATAATCAATAATAATAATCATTATTATCTATCTACATATATTAGAAGAAGCAAAAAATGTCACAGGTTAGCATCACATAATTTCTTAAATTTCTATACTATTAAAATAAAGTGAAAATTAGGTATATAGCATTTTATATAGTAATATTCGCAAGCTATAGCATTAGAGTTTGACTTTCAATATATAACATTTATTATATCAAGTTATAACATATTATTATAAATTAAAGGTTGATTTTAAATAATTGAAAACATTTGTTTTAAAAAAAATAAAAAAAATAACATTTCTGTTTTTAAATGGAAAATAGCACGATTGTGTTATTATAAATAATTTAATTTAATAATAGATAATAACTAATTAGCACATATTAAGGAATTAAAAAAAAATTAGATTATTCAGTTTCCTTAAAACACTTAATTAAATTGAAATCAAATTAAATTCTGATTTGATTCCTTAAAACGCTCAAATAATTTGAAATCAAATTAAAATCTATTTTTTTTCTCTATCGTGTTTCTCTCTCTTGTTTGCAGATTACATTTTCGTTTTTTTTTGTGATTGAAGATATTTTACTGTGAAAAACGTGATTTGTTGTGATGGACAACAACATATCCATATTAATTAAACAGGTGGAAGGTGGAATCCGTCAGATTGGTATTTATTATAGTTTGTTGGTTTGTTTTTGGTAATTTTCTTCTTTATACAGTTTATGGTGATTTTTGTTTCACAACGCGTATTGATAGGTACCATATTTGCAATAGCATGAAACAGTACAGACGTCTTAGTTTTATTAAAATTGAAAATTCGATTAATAAGTGTTTTCTGGAAAAATAAAAAAATGAATAATGATGAGTTAATTTACTAGTAAAAAAAGCCAACGAAATTGATATTACAGTTGTTTAGTAACGTGAAAGAAAGAATTATTTATAACGCGTTGAATCATTGTTGTATGACATTTGTATTAAATGTGTATGAAGAGTGAATTTTTTTGTTTTAAACCAAGGTGTAATTCTGTACCATTTACATTAATAACAAACATATCAGCTCTGACATTTTCAGATTCAAAAATAAAAACATGACGCAACAATTGACATTGGACTTTTATGTTATGTAATTCATAAAAAAAATCAAATGGTGTTTTTGTAGAAATTGTTGGAACCTATCTTGACCGAGGAAGGTCAACAGATCATCGAACACGTTCATGTTAATACATGAAGACCAATGTGTGTGTACCTTCTTCTCTTATAAAATTAGTAAAACTAAATTAAGACTTTTAACGAAATATATAATTTCATACAACTATCATTCATACACTGTCATATCAAGGGACAACCACATCAATTCATACACAAAACATAAAATGAAATCTAAGGTACTTTCATACACAAATCATACAACACTAATACATCAGTGCATATATTAGTTCATACATCATTTATACACAATTCATACAAACTAATACATCAATTTACACAGAAATCATACAATAATAATACAAACTATGATTGTTAAAAATTTACTCTGTGACTTTCAAACTACAAAATAATACTCATACATTACTAATACGTCAATTCATACATCAAATTCATATAAAAATTATACAATAGTAATACATATTAAAATTGTCAAAAATCTACACAGTGACTATCAAACTCATAAACTTTACTCATACAATACTATTATATCAACTCATACATAATTCATATAATATTAATACATAATACGATTGTCAAACAAAATCAAAAATTATACTCACATACATATAACATTTTACACAAATTTTAAATTAAGCGTTTTACTTACCCTAATCACTTTTTTGACTTTCTTGGAAGTTTGTTTCTGTCGCTTTCCTTTTTTATGATGTTCTTGTTGATTGACCAAGTTCAACATTTGTTGATTTTTTTTCTTTTTTCTTTTTTATTTCATCAGCAAAGTCAGAATCAGATTCTGAAGAGGTTTGGATAGTTTTTCCCTTCATCTTGTTCCCTTTTTTCGGAGATCCTCTTTCCTTTGCCTCATTTTTTTTGTCTTTTTGAACCTTCAATTTAACAGAATTATCCGTCTCTTTTTCAGCAGAATTGTGCGGTGCAGTTTGAGTCAAAATATTAAACGAAGGAACATGAAAATCATCAGATGAGTCCCCTCAGCAAATCTTGGACTTTTACGAAGTGTTCCACTAACTTTCTTCGACATTGTGTAAGAACTTAAAAGAAAATATTTTTGAAATCAACACTCAAATATTGTTGAGTAGTGTTGTGGAAGAACAATTGTGATCTTGAGTTGTGGGTGTTGGGGAAGATTGGTGTGGATAGTGCTTCAAGCGAGACATGTTGGGGAAGAAGAATAATGATGGTGTATACACCGGTTGGCCTGTGATGGGGTGGATTGGGATTGGATAAGGTAAAGTAGGAAGGTGATAAAATCAAATTCCTAAAAAATATGTAATTTATTTTTTATTTTAAAAAAGGTAACTATAAACTAATAATATTAATTTAGTATTTAATTCCAAAAAGGTAACAGTAAACTTTTAATACTTAAACTGTTTAAAAATTTAAAGAGCTTGTTTTAAAAAAGGTAACTGTAAAATTAAAAATAAAAATTTAAACATATTAATTAGTATTTAAATTAGACTATATTTTATTTTAATTAAATATATTTTTAATTGATATGTTATAACTCAATAATAATATGCTATAAGTAATGATTTTTAAAGAATATGTTTATAACTCGATATATATAGCCTTAAATGTGTATAGGGTGTGATTTTTATTGTGATTTTTATTAAAATTAATTATATGTGTTAATTTAAATAATATATTACAATTTATAAACTAAATTAAAATTTTAAAGAAGTACTAAAAATTAACATGATATATTCCATAGTAACGTTATGTAATTTTAAATCTTTATTTAACTGATATGCAAAATTGTAAACAATTTACCTTAATTAACTTCAATTAAAAATAAATATTATATAAATATTTTAAAAAATTTACAGAAGATTTATTTTAGAAACTTCTATAGTTTATATTATTATTTTCAATCTTATAAATTTTTTTACAGTACTATTTAAATTTAAATAGGATGTTTTTAACATGTCCAATATAATATATCAAACAAATAATATATTAAAAAAATGAGCTTTAGAGGTTGGTGTTTTGCAATTTCTTAATAAAGAAAAACCGATCTGTAGAGATTTTCCGCAAATTTTTTGGCATTAAAGGGAAATTTTTCAAAATGTCAATATTTTGACATTTAATAGAATTCATTGTCAATACTTTCATTATTTGGTAAAAATGTCAAAGTTTTAGTTTATTATGTATCTCATTTATTTTTTTTTAATTTGTTTTAATTGAGAGAATTAAATGTTAAAAAACAAAAAGGAGCAATTAAGGGGAGAGAAAAATACTAAAGATGAATGATTGATTAAAACTCTCATCAGTTACAAAAATTCAAAAATACAGTTTTGTTCATAACATGATGCAGTACTATTACGAATACATACATTTGTTACTTGGATACAATTTCGTTCATAACATGATGCAAGTACTATTGTGAATACATACATTTGTTGCTTAGATACAAAAAACTGTGATCTTTGCATGCAAATGCAGTTCCCTGAGTAAATGATATATGTAAGAAAAGGCATTCAACTTGGCAAGCATAAAAATATAATAAGTATACATAATATAACTTAGAAACTACATCACATAAAAACAATTTAGATAATAATGTAATTTATAAATCAAACTTGACATTTTCAAAATGTAATTATCTAATGAAAACACCAAACATGATACAATGACGATAAAATAATGAAATAAAATTGAATGAATACAGTGAATACAATTAATATGTATTTATACTTTAACTTTGAAAACATTCAAATAACATTACTATTTGTTAAAAAATGTATAAATTTTTTATGTATGTTTACTTTACTGATACAAACAAGACTCTCACAAAGCATAATAAATACAAACACATCAGAATACAAAATCATTCAAAATGAATTCATTAATAAATATCATACAACACAATACAACAAATACATAAAAATTACATAGCATACAACATAAATACAACAAATACACCACAACGAATACAAAACCATTCAATTAGAATTCATTAATAAATCTGAAATATCATATTCATGTAAAATTTTCTTAAATTATTGAACAATGTAAAAAAATATAAAGGAATGATTAAAAAAAATTTGATACATTATCAAAATTGACAATAATTGTCGCCAAAATACAAGAATAAAATAAAAAAAGGAATACAAATACAAACAAACAAAAATTGCACGATCTACATAAGACATTTGCAAATATATTCAATACACATACTAAATTGATTTTGGATACATAAAAAAATAAAATCAAACTAAATTGTTGGAACAAAATTGTTCTTAAACTTCAACTCAATATGCAAGATACTAAACATGCAAAAATAATTAAATACCTCTTCATCAACTATTTGGTCTTCTCCGTCTTTTTCAAGTACCCCACGAGTAGATGAAGATACTACATTTTTTATCTGAAGAGGAAGAA
Source organism: Solanum sitiens (assembly GCA_016801875.1). Taxonomy (NCBI): domain Eukaryota; kingdom Viridiplantae; phylum Streptophyta; class Magnoliopsida; order Solanales; family Solanaceae; genus Solanum; species Solanum sitiens. The sequence goes on from JABWTJ010000191.1 coordinate 156,789, forward strand.
TTTGTTCTTATCGTCTCTCTTCCTTCATTTTAGAAGTGGATCCTATATTATCCGCTATTTCTTGAGTAATACATAGATTAAAGGATGAAAAATCACTAGAAATTTGACGATTAAGTTGAATAACTCTAGTAAGTCTCTTAGATTCATCCATTAAAGATTGTTATAGAGGTCTAATCGAGATTTATCCTACTTTCAACAATTATGAATGATTTAGATAAAAATAAAATCAGAAAATAAATCTAAAAAAAAAAAAGGATAAAGATGAATACCTTAGTTAATGGGATTTGTGTAAATTCAAATTTTGAAGATAAAAACACCAAAAATTACGACAGAGAGATATGAGAAATTTGAAAGTTAAATGAGAATATGAAAGAAGATATGAAAGAGAAAAAAACTTTTATATATATATATATATATGAGCCAAATTGGAAGAGAGATACGTAGGAAACATGAAAATTAAAGATTTTTATTTTTTTAAAAATAAAAATAGTTGGGTAACATGTATTAATGGGATATACATGGAAACCTAAATCAGTGGAGTTAAATAAAGTAACTTTTTTTTTTATAAAATTAGTTAGAAAACATGTAGGCAATAGGAGATAAAATAGGAGTTTAATTAGGATACATATTATTTTTCAAAATAATGATATTTTTGATATTTTTACTAATATTTTTAATGTAGTGAGGTTTTTACTAATTAAGTTATGAATTTTGACTAGTTTGCTAATTTTTCCCTTAGAAAAATGACTTCAAGAGATCAATTCGATAAAAATAATAATTTAAATAATCGATTTTTATCACTTTTGGTAGACATTATATATTTATTCGGGCAGATTAATGTTTGATCGGGGTAAGTTAAAATAATTTAATTGGATCTCCTTTTTTCCCGCAAATTTATCACTAGACGTCTTTTATTAAACATAAAAAATATCGATTGAGATAAGTGCAAGCAAGTGGGGCTAGGCCTAACCAGTGGCGTAGGCAGAAAATTTGTAAAGGGTGTCCAAAGTAAAGCCAAAATAGAAAGGAAAAAAAATGTAATCATGGAGAATTGAACGTTAGTGCCAAACACACTTTTGCACACTATTGCCACTAAGTTAGTGCTCTATACCTGGAAAATTATTCCGTTTTTAATTAAGTAACTGTTTTAAAGCAATTAAATATGAGTGATGGATTGAATTGTAGTAGGGGTGTCAAAAGTGAACCCAAATATAGGTAACCCGTCCAATCCGCCCTGAATTTTAAGGGTTGGGCTCAAGATAATTTGAATTGGGTTCATTCTCAACCAATTCAAGTTTAACCCATTTGAAGAGAATTCTCAATTGAGCCCAATTCAATCTCTAATTTCAACCCGTTTTAAAACTTTTTATTAAGATATGTTCCTATATTGAAGGTATGAATTATTATCTTTTTAACATCTTTTAGGATTTATCTATCAATTTGTTACTTTTTTAACAAAAATTTCTTGAGCGAGAATTCAAATTGTGATTATAAAAGTTAAATATCAATATGTTAAATTATTGAGATTAATCGGATCAAATTGGGCGTATCAAGACCAACTCATTTTTTAGCCCATTTGAGCCAAACCCCATTTGAGCCCAAAGTAAACTTGGGCGGGTCAAGACCCAACCCGATTCTCTATTGAACCCATTTTAATATTTTTATTTTATAAAAATAACACCAGATGCACATTTAAGGATATATATATATCAAGTTATAAACATATTTTTAAAATATTCTTACTTATAGCAGATTAATTTCGAGTTATAGCATATCAATTAAAATTAAATTTAATTAAAAATAAATTATAATCTAATTTAATTACTAATTAATCTGTTTAAATTTTTTTATTTTATTATTACAGTTACCTTTTTAAAAACCACCTCTTTAAATTTTTAGTTTATTAATTATATATTTTTACAGTTACCTTTTTAAAACTAAATATTCAGTTTACGTATTTTTAGAGATTTAGATTTATCATGTTCCTTATTTACCGTTACCCAATCACCCATACCCCAATCACAGCCCACCCCATCACAAGTCAATCGGAGGTTACACACAAATCTATAAAATAGAAAAAAACATATACCTTTCTCAAACACTGCAAAAGAAAAATCTTTATCATATTTCTATAAATATACATAAACACTACAATACAATTTTAAGCACGAGAACTTAGATGGGTCTGTCTTGAGAAGGTAGCATAACTACATAAGAGTAGGATTAAAAATATCCCCTCTATGCAATCATTTCGAAATGGAGAAAAGACTAATGCTCTACACTGAAAGTATAACTGTATTGCAAACCTGCAATTGCTATTGCACCAAATAAAAGTTACCAGAAAGGCAGAGATAATGGTTGTAATAGATGCTCCAATGAAACCTTCCCAAGTTTTCTTAGGGGACAATTTGATCAAAGGAGTTCGCCCAAAGAAGAATCCGAAAAAAATAGGCAGCTATATCATTGATCACAATGAGCGAAGCTAGAAGCAGGAAGCTGCATAAAGTTAATCTGTGTTTGAAGTTCCATATCTATGTTCAATTTATTGCATGATTAAAACCAAACCAAAATAAAAATGCATGTTCCCCCAGAACTAAAAGAGGTTCACCAAGGATTTCTACTAGATATTTACCAAGACGAAAGAAATTTGGATCGGCATCAAAGCAGACTTTTTTTATGACTGTGGTGTCCGTTCAGCTTTCGCGCACCTTCTACCTTTTTTTGGACTACATATTTTTTTAACTCTTGAACAATTTATTTATGTTTAAGTATTTCATTATTTTTCAATATCATATGTTTTTTTCCAGTTATTCCATCTTCATATGAATTACAGATTGGTTTATATAGTTTATGGATACTAGTACTATACATAAATCATACCATCTGCACTCAATAATTCAAAGTAGCACTTTTATTTCAAAATGCACCATTTAATGGATGAAATTTGTAACAAATATGATTATAATATGTATGAATTTTTCTTCAATTATTGATTATTTTAATTTCATGATACTATATATCAACGGGTTGTCAACGTACGCTTATTTTGGATGAAATATATATGAAGTTTGATTACTACTTGTATGAACATGACATCACATTTTTTATTTATTATCTTTTTAGTATGAAAACTATCATACATTCAATTTATACTTTTTTGAAAATACATGTATGAATATGTATTTTCAATTGTTGATTATTTTATTTTCAGGATACTTTCAATATATATAGTTCATACCATATGGATTCACTATTTTTAACATATTTTAACTAGGGATTCATTGTACCATTGATATTTAAAAATAGTGTATCCATTTGTATGAACTTTGTATGAACTATGTATGATTTTTGTATGAACTATGTACGGATTTTGATTAATACTTGTATGAAAATGGTTGAAATAAAATAAAATTAGTATTGGAATAAAACTTGAATAAAATTGGTATAAAGTATGTTTCAATGTTATTTTTATAGTTGGACAATATTCAAAAACCACAATTACTCAAATATTAATGATACCACATGCACTCACAAAACAAAACATGTGTCTAATAGACAAAATAACATAAAAATTGTGTAACAAAAAGTAAAAAACAAAAAAACTTTTTTTTACACAGGATAATTTGAACATGTCTTCCTGTTGTGTCCATCTTGATGACATCTACTGGAAGTAATCTTTGACCTTTTGAATTTCACATCAGCAAAATCCATTCAGCGTTCAAGTTGCGGTCTTCCCACTGATCTCTTTGGATCCGGTGGCATCAATTTAGGCTCTGAAATATAACTTGGTATATCCGTACTCTCGCAGAGGATATGTTCAACGGGGATGACATTATACATCTTTGAAATTCTCAGGCTATAAAAAGCAGAACAGAAATCTGCTTCATGCAATTTCCTGTATCTAAGAACTGCAATTACATGAACAACAAGAATACAAAACAATTAATTCAAATCAGAAGTTCATACATTCAGAACTCATACAAACAAAATAATATGTGACATTTCATACCCAATTATTACACATTACATACCCACTTCATACACAATTAATATAACTCTCATCATCTTATACCACATCGAAATTGCTCTTTAAAGCATACTTCCTACGAAAAGGATACACATTTCATACACAATTAATAAAACTTTTCTCATCTTGTACCATACAGAAACTGTTAATCAAAACATACTTCATACAAAAAGAAATTTCACAATTCCATCATCAAAAACATACTCTTCAAAACAAAATTTATACTAACAAAAAACTCACACTCCATACACATTCAATACAAATGTCATACAACAAAGATCCACCACGTTATAAATAATTATTTCTTGCTCGTTACTAAACACACTGTAATATCAATTTCGTTGGCTTTTTTTACTAGTAAATTAACTAATCATTATTCATTTTTTTTATTTTTTCAGAAAAAACTGTTCCATGCTGTTGCAAACATGGTACCTACCAAAAAACGATGTGAAACAAAAAATACCATAAACTGTATAATGAAGAAAATTATCAAAAACAAACCAACAAACTATAATAAATACCAACCTGACGGATTCCACCTTCCACCATGTTTAATTAATATGAATATGTTATTGTCCATCACAATAAATCACGTTTTTTCCACAGCAAAATATCGTCAATCACTTAAAAAAAATGAAAATGCAGTCTACAAACAAGAGAGAGAAACACGATAGAGGGAAAAAAATAATAGATTTTAATTTGATTTCAATTTAATTGAGAGTTTTAAGGAATCAAATAAGAATTTAATTTGATTTCAACTTAATTGAGCGTTTTAAGGAAACATTTTTTTTGAATTTCTTAATATGTGCTAATTAGTTATTATCTATTATTAAATGAAATCATTTTAAATCACATGAATCGTGCATTTTTCCATTTAAAAACAGAAATGTTATTTTTCTTTTTTTCCTTTTTTTTTTAAAAACAAATGTTTTCAATTATTTAAAATCAACCTTTAATTTATAACAATATGCTATAACTTGATATATTAAATGTTATATATTGAAAGTCAAACTCTAATGCTATATCTTGAGATATTACTATAAAAAATGCTATATACCTAATTTTCACATCCATTTTCAACCCAACCCGTCCATTTGACATCCCTAGGTTGTAGCATCATGAATGGGGGTTAAAATATATAAAATGTTGATGCTAAGATTCGAACTTGGGTATTGTGTACGAATTGACTCTTTCACCACTGAGCTACGACTCATTATTATTTTTGAGGGTGTCCAAAATACTTAATATATCAATGTAAAGTAAGATTTGGCCTATATATATAACGAAATTTTCCGACGAAATTGGACACCCCGGAGCAACTGTAGCTCCGCCCTTGGACCTAACCTTACTAATCCTAATGAAGCACCTAACGTCTACTACCTAACAAGCATGAAGAAAATAAAAATTAAAGAGAATTAAGTATTTTCTGATCACCACAAAGTTTGTAATACACTCCATGATGATATTACAAACGACGATGCTTAATGTAAAAACATGCGAATCAAGAAGAAAGTTAAGTTATCAGCCTCAAACATTCTATTACAAACGCATGGATTAAAAAAGATTGATTGCCCAACAAAAGTAAGTTAAATAATTTTTCTCTTGTCTTCTTCTTCAAACCTATCCAACAACACTTGATCATTCATATTTTCTTGATGTATTTATTTAATCTTGTTGAACCTATTGATACTGTCAAATGATTTTGTTTTGCCTGTCGCATCGATAGATGCCTTGGAACAAACTCCTTAGTCAATTGACCATCTCAACTATGTTGTCTTTCATATGTCTTCTTTTTGCTTTTGTTGCTTTCACTTCTTTGTTTCCTAGGTGATATATCTCCTTCCCTAGCCACTCTATCAAATCACATGTCCAATATATCTTCCTCATCTTCATCAAGGATATCCTCGCCCAAATCAATTGTATTTGACACTTAGACCCTTTGACTCATTCTTCTTTGCAATCACACATTTAGCGCACAAATACGGGTGTTTCGAGACTTAATTTGCTATTCAAAATAGGTAGTGAGGCTTGCTTTTCTTGGATTAAATTGTTGTTATTTTGTGTTAACTTTACTTGCTTTCCAATAGTCTTCGATAAAGTATCAAAGCTATTCGAACATAATAGGTCTCTTGAAGCATTGCTAATATGTCGTTTCTTCTTACTGTCATGAAAATTATCAGTCGCACCCTTTTCACTATATGGGAAATTATTTTAACTAGTCGGGGAAAGACTGCAATTACTAGTTGAATTTTGTGTGCAACCCGTGTCCAACTTTTAGTTGCATTCTTGATTTCAACTTGTAATAATTTAATTGGATCAATAATAAAATACCGTATATATATATTTTTTAGAGTTCAGTCTAAGGACATATATAACACTACAAAAGGAACTTAATTATCACCAAAAAAATTCGTTGGTAAATTGATCAAATCGATTGGTAAATTGATCAAATCGATTGGCAAATTGAGTTACCAATCAAATGCCAACTTATATTAATCCGTTGCTAAAAAGCTCGTCGGTAAATATTACCGACTGATTTTAATTTGTTGGTAAACTTACCAACCAAAAAATCAGTTGGTAAACACCCAAAGATGTTGTTACAAAATTTTGAAATATGGCCCTTAAATTTTCGTTGGTAAATTTACCAACTAATTTTTGGTTAGTATATCGTTAGTACATTTACTAACGAATTGAAAAGGAGTTAGTAAATTGTTTTCTTCATTTTTCGATTCATACATTGGTAATTGGTTGGTAATTTTAGTAACAAAAAATTTGTGTTGGTAATTTACCGATAAATTTTAAATACTTTTTTTAATTTTTTTTATTTTTCATCCGGTGTTCGGTACCCACATTGGAACTCGACTAAATATGGATTCACGCTGAAAAGTCCCACATTGGATGGTAAAGCACTCCCTAACAAAGATAATTATGTACCCAACGGGAATCGAACCTAAGACCTCTTGGTTAAAGATGCAGGATTACTTATCACTACACCACAAGTAATTGATTGATAATATGTTCAAAATATTATTAACTGAATAATTATTCAATAGTAAAATATTTATTAATTTATTGCATTTAAAAATCTAAGAACACGAATATAAATTCAAAAGTAATAATCAATTTTATAAATCATATTTGAATGAAACAATGCAAAATCTATAATAACAAATTAAGTTAATCTCAATATGATACATATCATTATATCAAAAAAATTTAATTTAAGCACGTTTACAAAAAATATTGACCAAGTATAAATTTTGGCCAAAAGTTAAAACGCCTAACAACACAAACTGAAAATGGAAGTCTCAAAACATGAAACAACCATCTTGTTATATATAAAAATGACCTTTTGAAGCTAATCGAACTGACAAAATTTTCATCAGAGCACATTTACAAAAAATTCTAAGCAAAATTAAATTTTTATCAAAATTTAAAAGTTAATCGCCCAACGGTACAAGCTGAATATGAAAACCTCAAAACCCAAACCAGTCATCCTATAAAGCGAAAAATGACCTTCCATAACTAACCGCGCTGACGAAATTTAAATTTGAGCATGTTTCCCAAAAAAATTTGACCTAATTTAAATTTTAGCCAAAAGTTAAAAGTTAAAACACTTAACGACACAAACTCAAAATAAGTCTCAAATCTCGAACCAACAATCCTATGAGATCAAAACTGAACTTATATGGCTAACCGCGGTGACAAAATTTCAATTCGAGCACGATTACCAAAATATTGACTAAAGTGAAATTTTGGCCAAAACTTAAAAGTTAAAATGCCTAACGACATAAACTAAAAACGGAAGCCTCAAAATCCGAACCCCTATCTTATTACATCAAAAATGATTTTACGCGCCTAACTGTCTTATCTGGGTACGTTATCAAATATATTGACCAAAGTTAAATTTTTGCTAAAATTTATATGTTAAACACCTTACGGCACACATTAAAAATTAATCCTCAAAACTCAAACCAACCATCCTACTAGATAAAAAATGACCTTTGGAGTTAATTATGCTAACGAAATTCTCATCTGAGCACGTTCACAAAAACATTGAGCAAAGTCAAATTTTGGCCTAAACATAAAATTTAAAACACATAACGACATAAACAAAATGAAAGCCTCAAAACATGAACCAACCTTCTCGTTAGATAAAAAATGACCTTTCGAAGCTAATGACACTGACGGAGTTCTAATCTGAGCACATTTACAAAAAATATTCAACAAAGTCAAGTTTTGATTAAAATTTAAAAGTTAAAATGCCTAATGACACAAATTAAATATGAAAGCCTCAACACTAGACGCTGATTTACCAAAAAAATTAACTTCAATTGATATTTACCAACTATTAAAATATAAGTTAGTAATTAATAATTTACCAATAAATTTTATCAGAGTTGGTAATAGTTACTATTCAACTAAACATTCATATGTAATATTACCAACTAATAATTAATATGTTGATAAATTTTACCAATGGATTAGTGATCAGTTGGTATGTTACCAACTATTTTAATGATGTTAGTAATTTACTAACTACAATCTTTATTCGCCGGTAAAATTTTCAACTAATTTGATATTGGTTGGCAAGTTTACCAACAAATTACATTTCGTTACTAATTTACCAATACATTTATATTTGGTTGGTAAATTTAGCAACACAATCTTGTCATTGGTAATTGTTTGGTTAGTAATTCATTGGTAATATGTTAATAAATTATATAAATAATTTTGTCATATTTACCAACCGATATATACTTCGTTGGTAATATTACCAACAAAAGGTGTGTGTTAGAATATTTCTGTTGGTAATCCATTGATAGAAGGTTGCTAAATTTGGCGTTATTTTTTCCCGCCGTATTTACCAAGTAAAATACTTAGTTAGTAAGATTTATGTTGGTAATCTGTTAGAATTTCGTTGTTAAGTTTTGAAATATTATTCGGTTAGAAATATATTGGTAATTTATTAGTAGAATACTAACCAACTTAAGTTATTAGTAAAATCTGTTGGCAATTAAAGGTTTTTTTTGTAGTGTAATAATATGAGCAAAAAGTAAAACTAGATAGGTATTCTCAGCAAAATAGGTGAAGGAATCCAAAGATATATGAAGACATTTTACAATAGTCCAAGTGCATTTTTTGTCCTTTTTGTTCCATTATTTAAAGTCATTCACCTATGGTTAAAATATGTACTAAGGAGGAATGCGGGTTACCATTAAATTGGTAGACATGGAAGTTGTCGTAATATGGAGGATAATTTGTGAAGTAGTCAAAAGCAGAAAATGAGCTACCATAGCCTAACAGATTCCATGTCACGGGAATCACTATAGCTATGAAGCTGTAATCCATAAAAAGTGTTCATCTAATAATTCCCTTCCATGATAAAATTCTTTTTACAAGAGGAACTTTTATTATTATTCTCACCTACCTCTCATATATTCGTTTCTGTTTTACTTTTATGTGATAAAATTTGAATTAATATAGAGTTTGAGGAAAAGAGAATATTTTTGGAATTTATAATCTAAATAAAATTATACATGTGATTATAAATAATTTATTAAAAGTAAAATAAATATTTCAAAGTTATTGTTACTCCCTCTATCTCTTTTCTTTTTTAATCGATTTAAAATAGAATGTCATCTTACTCTAATTGGACTATGGAGACAACTTAAATGTAATTTTTTTTTCTTTATCGAAATAATTTACTGCTATATAAATATCTAATGATTTTTTATATCGTAAATTTCAAAAGTTTTTTTTTTTTTTAAAATATGGAGCTAAATCAATTCGTTTAAATATAGAGATGTGTTATTTATTCAAAAACTAATTTAAAAAAGTGAATAGTGTAAATTAGGATGGAAAGAGTATTATATTGGTTGTAGCAGTATAAATACCCTGCATGCCATTACATTTGTTCAATCATCTTTGCAACGATTTGTGTGCTTTAGCTTCCTTACAATAACATGGCCTCTAAAACTAAAGCCTCATTACTTATCCTTTTCCTCTCCTTCAATCTCCTTTTCTTCGCCATTGTCACTGCAACTAATACTGATTGTGCCTTCTGTTCTTATCATCCTCCTGGTAGCGGTAGCGGTGGCAGTGGTGGTGGTGGTTCGGGCAGTGGAGGTGGCGGTTCGGGCAGTGGAGGTGGAGGCTCGGGCAGTGGAGGAGGTGGTTCGGGCAGTGGAGGTGGAGGCTCGGGCAGTGGAGGAGGTGGTTCGGGCAGTGGAGGTGGCGGTTCAGGTGGAGGTGGAGGTGGAGGAGGAGGTGGAGGTGGAGGTGGACAAGTAAGGTGTCCAAGAGATGCTTTGAAACTTGGTGTGTGTGCTAATCTACTTAATTTGGTGAATGTAATAGTCGGGTCTCCACCAACTTTGCCATGCTGCAGTTTGATCCAAGGACTGGCAAATCTAGAGGTGGCAGCTTGTTTGTGCACAGCTATAAGAGCAAACATACTGGGCTTAAATCTGAATGTGCCACTCACTCTTAGCCTCATTCTCAACAACTGTGGAATGAATAATAGTGGCTTCACTTGCTAAGACATTCTGCTCTTAATTCTTATATCTCTTTATCATTATCATGAATTTCCTTGTCTTATCTTATGATAGTTATATTGTTGTAGATAATCGAATTTGCAACATCAACTTATTATCAAGCAGATTCGTGAACCAGTTGATCATTTTACATTTGTACTCAAAGGTCGTTTTACTACTAGAGAGTATTATATATGGACTGTCTTTTCTATTTCATAATTATATAATAATAAGAATATTTATATTTTGGGTTTCGTTCCACTACTCTTTTAAGTTTTTCTTTATTTGGTCAAAGGTAAAAAACGTGCAACACCACCTTGTGCCTACGTACCCCTTATGTAGTTTGAGCTTACTCAATCATTACAAATTGATACTTAGTTTAGGATCTACAAACATTAAGTCACAACTACATGTTTTAGTGGCGACCTTGAAATTGAATGTTTGTTATTGGTGGCAATGTATGAGTTCGCCACAAAATATACACATTGTAGCGACTAAAATCGTCACAAAAAGTGAACCAATATGCCACATATGAAGTTCCACAATATTCCTCTGTCGACATAAATGAATTAACTGTTAATAATCAAAATCTAATGAGTTAAACTAACGTACAGAGTCTTGACCTTATGCAAATTTTACTGTACCATTATTTCGGTAAATAACTTGTATTTCCTAATTTCATTAGAATGATTGTTTTCCTCATTTTTATAAAATTTGTTTTATTTATGTTTTTCAAAATGTCTGACCTACTGAACATACAGAAGTTGTAAAACACTTTCTTATGCTGCGTGCTGTTGAAATAAAAAAGTTTCTCACTGATGAAAATCATTTTTATTGTTTACAGCTCTAATATTGCTAGCTAGCAAATTGATCCTTCTACTATAGTTATGCCCGTGACTTAACTGGAATCTGCATGATATATGTTTTAAGCAATGCCCTTTTCCTAATTTTCCACTAATTAACAAAAATTAACCTCCATCATTAGTCTCAGCCAGAAAAAAGTTTTCACACGCACATATATTCTATGACTTTAGAATATCTAAAAGTTCAAAGTTCAAAACCTCAAAGCAAAAAACAATAATAAAAGAAGACAATTAGGAAGTAGAGAGGACCTAGGTGGGGTTTGTGCGTTTGGACGAATCCACTGGCTTTTCAGATAAAGTTTGTTTTTGTATATATGTATCTTAACTTGTGAGTCCCTTAACAAAATTGATTGATAGTTCAGTGATAAGGAAGAGCGGTGAAAATACTTTTCACACATTTGTTGTGTGTTCGAACACCTCTCTCTGATTTATTCTAAAATTTAGAACGCCCAAACTACTAATCCTGCCTCGGTCAGGTAGATATCGTTTGTTTTGATATGACAACTAAACTAATATACTTGACATCATGACCTGCAGGAGTAATTAACGTAATTAGGTTAATTAATGCAACAACCACATCCCGTGATTTTAAATAAGGCTCCTGCTTATATTTCAAAGCTTTGAGCTGTTTGCAACAGATCTAAAATCACAGAATAAATTGCTCACAGATAAAATAATTGATAAACATTATAGGGCACAAATTTGTTTATTAGCTTGATGTATTTCTCGAACTAGAACGATTTAAACTTTTTTGAGATTTATTTGATCTCTATTGATTTTTGTGAAAGTTTCATTTATTTTCGGAATATTCGAGTTGTCTTTTGAAAGGAATATAATACCAAAAATAGCTTCAAGAACCCTAACTAAAGTAAAACTCTTATATGGTAGAGTCCTACGAAATTTCGATGCGTACATGATCATTTATAAAAATGATATTCCATGTTTGAAAGAAGAAAAAAAAAACAGTAGGCCACAACCCGATCGAACCTACAAATTAAATATACTTCACATCTTGACTAATTAACGTAATTAGGTTATATAATGCAACAACCACATCCCGTGATTCTAAGGCTCCTACTTATATTTCAAAGCTTTGATAATTTATAAAAATGATATTCCATGTTAAAAGAAGAAAAACAAAAACAGTAGAAACCACGTACAATCCGATCGAACCAATAATATTGTTATTTTTTTCTTTTTTCATACTCAACTATAGAATGGAACCGTTGCGAAAGAGAGTAATGACAATGGGTGAGAGTATATTGAGGTCTCAAGTAATTAATATTTTCTTTGTCTCAATTTACGTGACAAGTTGAAATTTTGAGATTCAAACTTTTGAATTTTTCGTAAATTCAAAAATAATAACTTGAATATTTTTGAAACAATTTTTTTATATTTGAAAACTACATAATGTTTTCTTAGTATAAATTGCAATAATTAGTACTTTTTTCGTTTAAAAAATAATGACCTAATTTGACTTGGAATAGAGTTTAAGAAAAGATAGAAGACTTTTTAATCTTGTGGTTCTAAATAAAAGTTATGTCAAATGTACCAAAATGCTCTTTAATCTTGTGGTTTTAAACATATCACGTGAAAAGTTATTCCTTTTGAAACATACGAAAAAGGAATATGGGACATTCTTTTTTGAACAAAGGGAGTAGTTGTTATATTTCCTTCTTGAGAGTCGAACAATATAAATTTTGACGTATTTTTTCATCATATTGATATGAAAAAGTTGTAATTTATAGTACTTTCCGTGTTAATATAATCTAATTTAGCTTTGAAATTAGTCAAGTTAACTCTCAAAAAGCGCAACACGACAACTAAAAAGGAATAAAGGGAGTAATAACTTGAAATATTTAAAAGACATAAATAAATTCCGGTAAAAAAAAACTTAGTTGATTTGGCGTATCCATTTAATAATTTTGAGAAAAAAGATTAGCTTGTTTTGTTTCAATTTACATATTTTTCCGTTTGATATTAAATAAAGATCAAGCAGTTTATAATTGAAGTACAATATCTAGATCAAGATTGTCTTGACTTTCAGTTATGTTTATACAGTTGAGTAGTCAGATAAACGCATAGGGGATACTCCCTCCGTTTAAAAACCTAATTTGATTTGAAACGGAGTTTAAGAAAATAAAGAAGACCTTTTAATTTTGTGGTTCTAAATTAAAGTTATGTCAAATGTATCAAAATGCCTTTAATCTTGTGATCTTAAACATGTCGCGTAGAAAGTTAAAGTCAAAGTGTTGCCAAAAAAGGAAAGGGGTCATTGTTTTTGAAACAGACTAAAAAAGAAATAAGATCATTTTTTTATAAACGGAGAGTATATTTTTAGGTGAAAGTCTGGGTTGTTGGCTTTAAAAATTTTTAAAAAAAATGTAAGTTCATTCTGTAGAGATGACTTTGATCACGGGAATTTCTAATTAAATACTAGTGGAGACTTAAAAACAATTTAATATTTATCAACAGCCATGGAGCTAGTATGTAATTGCCTTTAATATACTAACTACTAAGTAATTAAATCAAATCCTTAACATTTTCAACACCACGCAAGCCATGCACTACCAGTATTCAAGGAGAGAAAATTTTCCATAATTGAATACCTAATATATATTTTATGCTTACGTACAATTAATGTTTATATATTGAAACAATAGCCTTTTTACAAGTATAAATAACCATCGTTCCTAGTACAATTCAACCATCATCTTCAGAATTATAAACTCCTTTATTTTCTCATTAATTCGTATTGATCACCTTATCGACATGGCTTCGAAAAATCAGGCCTCAATTACCCTTTTCTTATCACTCAATCTCCTATTCTTTGCGCTTGTAACTGGAACAGATAATTGTGGCACTTGTGGAAATGGTGGTGGTGGCGGCTCGGGTAACGGTGGTGGGGGAGGACAAGGGAAGTGTCCAAAGGATGCTTTGAAACTTGGGGTATGTGCTAATGTACTTAACTTGGTGAATGTAATTGTCGGGTCTCCTCCAACTTTGCCATGCTGCAGTTTGATCCAGGGACTGACGGACCTAGAGGCCGCGGTTTGCTTGTGCACAGCCATAAGAGCAAATGTGCTGGGAATTAATTTGAACATACCACTCTCTCTAAGCCTCGTACTCAACAACTGTGGAAGGAATCCTCCTACTGGCTTCACTTGTTGAGCAGTATCGCGATCTGATTGATATCGAATTGCTGATGTTGTTAGTGTGTGTGATCATAAATGCTTGCCAATGGCGCGGGTTTTATCAATTAAGTTTCCTTTGTGTTTGTGGAATTTTCGACATCGTTCTCTCGTTCAGTTCAGAATAAGTGAGCTTTGCATATATATGTATAAGTGCAGCTTCATCACTTCACTTTACATAGTCCTGTTATGTTTTTGGACGTGTTTCCTTTAACAAATGTTTCAATTCAATGAATCGAATGTATTTTATTCCTTTTACCGAAAACAGAAATTTATAAGTAGAGTTGCAGAAAAGTTATTATCCTTCTGTTACAATTTTGACATCACATTTTCATTTTTCGATATTCGCCAAATTAATTCCCTTTCCCCTACGCAGAAATTGATAATTACAATCAACCCTTATCTTGTTTGAAAATTGTATTACTCATATAAGTAAGATAGGGGTAATGTATAAGTACCCTTCTAATTTATGAGCTAATTCAGTGATCACCAGTTAAATTAAGAATGGTCATTAGGAATTTGATCATAAGGGGTATTTATGCATTATGTTGTGAACCGAGTTGGATATGCAAGGTCCTATGGACTAGAATTGGAGACTAATTTAGTTGGATTATAGGGTTGAGTAAAATGTTGGAGTGTTTTATTTGGTATACTCGCCCAATTAGCATTTGATTAAAAGGGCAAAGAGGAAGAAAAATGTTTGTTCCTCTCTTCTTTTAGAATCTAAGGTTTTCATCTCAATTCTTATCTCTATCTTAGTTACTTGTTCTTTCCATATTTTCATTGTAATTCAGTTGTTTGAGTATTACTATTATGATTCTAATGTTGTAATCACATTCCAATTCTCTTATCCGTGGTTCACACCCAACCAAAAGAGGTGGATCACGGGACCCTTCACGGGCTATGGACCACCCCACGAGCCGTGAAAAGGCTCGTGTAAGCCAAGCAGCAGAACCTTCCTAGCTCAGGCATCAGACCACGGAGCCCTCCACGGGTTGTGGTCTTGATGACGGGCCGTGTGAGGGCCCGTGGACCTGAGCCACCAGACCCCAACCCAAATGAAGAACCACGACGACCTTCACGGTTTGTGGTCCTTCACACGGGCCGTGATAAGGCCCGTGGTCAACCCCTTCCCGAACCAGTAGCCACTACCAGCAGACCACGACCTAAACGACAGTCTGTGGTCCCTGTCTGTCAATGATGTCGTGGTTGGCCCCGTCAGATTTTATGTTAAGGGTTGTTTGGTCTTTCCATTATGCGTTGGATATCTAAACTACGTCGTTTAACCCCTAAACTACGTAGTTTTGACCAGTTTAAGCGTAGTAACTTAATCAAATCCTTCCCTAATCGATTATACTCCAAAAACAATCGATACTTAGAACAAAAGAGACGACCAAACCCTTCCAAGAATGCAACAAGTTTTCTTCAGTTTCACCCCAAAATCGAAAGATTTCTTCATGAAATTTGTCACCGTGTATTTGAAATTTCACTAGTGGGTTCCTTTCATCCACTAGGTCACTAGAATTCAGTCAGATTCTTAATTCTCTATCTCTTGTTAAACTTAGGGTTTCTAGAACTTTAGATAATTATTGTGATTTAGCTGTTATATTGTTCTTAATCAGATGATAATATTTTCGTAATGTTGTTGCTTAGTTCCTTGCATGAAACTAACCCTAGTTGTGTAGATTTGTTTAGTTCATGAGTTATACTAGCTATGTCAGATAAACATATATACATGCCTCAAACTTCAAATGTTTCACTATCAGTACTTAAATGTATCATTCCCAGTTAGCATGTTAGAATATTGAGCTATCAATTATATTTCAGTGATGTTGTATTGTATACATTTTCAATTGAGAGTAGACTTAATATTGAATTTGACTATGTTTTAGTTACCTTCATAGTCCTAGAACTACGTGCCTCGTAGGTTTGTAAGTCCCCTCTGTGGACATCATATTTAGTTATCATGTTAGTCATACCTTTATACCCCTTGAAAGATATATTGGGTCCTCTTGATGGGGCATATACGTCGAACTCCACATTTACCTCACATAGTTTTATGCGGTTATTAGTAGCTCCCACAGTCAGACTTTAATGTATTTGACCAGGTCTTTAGTTTATACTTTGATATTCAGTCAGCATGTCATATTAAGGGTTCAATACTTGGTCATTGCATTCAGTTAAACTTTTCATTATATTTCAGTATTTACGCTAATGTCCAGTCAGTTATGCTTTGTTCAATTTATATGTTTGTTCAACTTTTATCTATATCATGCATGCTCAATACATTCTAAGTACTGACGCGATCTGCGCTACATCCTTCATGATGTACGTTCAGGTATTCAGCAGCCAGTCAACATCATCAGTGGTGAGTCCTCATACTTCGAGGACAATAGGCATATTTTTCATTTCAGTCTTTCATTTTAGTTTCCAGTTTTGCTAAGCTTAGCAGGGGGCATGTCCCAATAACTCTAGTCAGTAGAGGCTTTTCTAGACATAGTATTAGATTCAACTTTAGATTGAGTTTGAATTTTCAGTTGTTATTGAACTCTCAATATATCATATATATTCAAATCAGTTTTTGGGTATTTCCTACGTTGAGATATTATTGTTTTAAGCTTCCGCATAATATCTTTCAGTTATTGTTAGTATGTTTATGATATGGCAGCTCAGGGCTAGCTTGGGTTCACTCGTGATCCTAGGTCCCGTGTCTACGTCAAGGGGGTAGCCTCGGGGCGTTACATATTCTGTTGTTGTTGACCTTGTTCTACTTGAACCTGGAGAACAAGGTTCTCATTGAGGGCGGGAGTATTGTTGTGAACAAGTTGGATATGTAAAGACCTATGGACTAGAATTGGCGAAGACTAATTTAGTTGAGATTATTGAGCCGAGTAAAGTGTTGGAATGTTTTATTTGGAATCCCAGCCCAATTAACATTTGCTTAAAAGGACAAATGAGTTGGAAACAAGGGTTTATGCTATTGAAGAAAAATGTTTGTTCCTCACTTCTTCTTCTTCTAGAATCTAAACTTCTCATCTCAATTCTTATCTCTATCTTAGTTACTTATTATTTCAATATTTCCATTGTAATTCAGTTGTTTGAGTATTACAATTATGATTCTAAAGTTGTAATCACATTCCAATTCTCATATTAATATAATGAGAACTTTGGATTTGTTACACAGTATCATTTAGCTTGTTAAAAATACAAGAACACAAATATTAGTTTAATGATATTAGGTACCAACAAAAAGGAATGTATCTATTAACTAATTTAACCAAAAAACAAACAAACAAGTAAGAGTGTAAATCTATGAAGGCAAATTTAAACAAGTGTAGCCTTTTCTCGTTATCATCATCAAAGGTGATGAAAGCTTGAAGCATACAAGCGATTATTTTCTCTTTCTCCCCTTTTTTGTTTGGTTCCTTTCATTTCCTATTAAATTAAACATGAAACATTAAAGCTAAAATATTGTGCAGTTTCATTTTAAATTTTTTGATACATTTATTAATTATTAATATTATATTGTTTGATTTACTATTGTTTTGTTTTCTCTTTCTACACACTCAACTATAAAATGGAACCATTACGGAAAAAAGTAATGACAATGGTTGTGGATTTATATTTAAGCTCTGAAGTAAAAACTATATCGTTGATGTTGAAGAGTATCCATTTAATAATTTTGAGAAAAAATATCGATGAGCTCGTTTTGTTCCAATTTACATGTTTTTTTCCATTTGATAATAAATAATTCAGATGAAACAGTTTATCATCGGAGTACAATATCATGATGAAGTTTTTCTTGACATGCAACTATGTTTATAGAGTTCAAATTTTGAGTTCTCAATTAAGATGATGCATTTTATGTTTTGACTTGAAAGCATTGGAGGATGGGTTCAGATTAAATAAAAATGTATTATACTTGATGAAAGCGTGGGAATTAAGTTTATATGTGGCTTTGATAACTGGAATTTCTAATTAAATACTAGTTCCATGATGCAACTTTTGTCAGTCTTTAAAATACATACTCATGTGTACCTAACAATTTTAGAGATTATATGAACTTGAATTGAATTGGAACTTGAACTTGAACTCAGAATTTGAATATAACTAATCCTTCGATTAGAAGTTTATATATAACTAAGTTTAGCAATTAGTTTGCACTTGAATTTGTTACTGAACTTGAACTTAGAACTCGAATATGACTAGCTAAGTTTTGAGTTTGAAGTTTATGTATAACTAATTTTAGAACTTTATAAAGTTGTGGAGTTAGAAATTTTGAATTATTGTAGGATTTTAGAACTTTAAGTTGTGAACTTTAGAGAACTTGAATTTTTTTGGTAAAACATTAGGTTGTGAAACGTTAGTAATCTTGAATGATTGTAGAATTTTACAACTTAAACTTGTGAATTTTAGAGAACTTGATTTTTTGGTGAGATTTTAGAAATTTAAGTTGTAAACTTTAGAGAACTTGAATTTTTGTAGGTTTTTAGAGCTTTAGGTTGTGAACTTTAGAAATCTTGAATTATTGTAGGATTTTAGAATTTAAATTTGTGAACTTTCGAGAACTTGAATTATTATAGAATTTTAGATCTTTATAAGGTTATGAGCATTAGAAATTTTGAATTATTGTAGGATTTTAGAACTTTAAGTTATGAACTTTAGAGAACTTGAATTTTTTTTTGTAAGATTTTAGAACTTTAGGTTGTGAAACGTTAGTAATCTTGAATTATTGTAGAATTTTAGAACTTTAACTTGTGAATTTTGGAGAACTTGATATTTTGTGAGATTTTAGAACTTTAAGTTGTAAACTTTTGAGAACTTGAATTTTTTGTAGATTTTTAGAGCTTTAGATTGTGAACTTCAGAAATCTTGAATTATTGTAGGATTTTCGAATTTAAATTTTTGAACTTCAGAGAACTTGAATTTTATAGGATTTTAGAACTTTATAAGGTTGTGAGCGTTTGAAATCTTGACTTATTGTAGGATTTTAGAACTTTAAGTTGTGAGCTTTAGAGAACTTGAAATTTTTTTGTGTAAGATTTTGGAATTTTAGGTTGTGAAACGCTAGTAATCTTGAATTATTGTGGAATTTTAGAACTTTAAGTTGTGAATTTCAGAGAACTTGATCTTTTTGTGGAATTTTAGAACTTTAAGTTGTAAACTTTAGAGAACTTGAATTTTTGTAGGTTTTTAGAGCTTTAGGTTGTGAACTTTAGAAATCTTGAATTTTTGTAGAATTATAGAATTTGAATTTGTGAACTTTAGAGAATTTAAATTTTTATAGGATTTTAGAACTTTATAAGGTTGTGAGCGTTAGAAATCTTGAATTATTGTAGAATTCTAGAACTCTAAGTTGTGAACTTTAGAGAACTTGGATTTTTTGTAGGAATTTAGAGCTTAAGGTTGTGAAACGTTTGTAATCTTCAATTATTGCGGAATTTTAGAACTTAAGTTGTGAATTTTAGAACTAATTGAACTTAAAACTTGAAGGTTATATATAACTAATTAAATTTGTGATATTAAGACTAGTTTGAATTTGAAATTATAACTTGAATTTACTAAAAATTGAACTTAATTGGGAATATCAAAATGAAATGTTGTTGACTTTTAAATCCAAAAAGTTGATTTATGTTTGTTTAGCATAAGTAACAACACTAGTTGATCCTATTTAGGTGTGTACATGACCGGGTTGGTTCGGGTTTTTTCAAATATCAAATCAAACCATTTGTGTCGGGTTTCTGAATTTATAAACCAAACCAAACCAATAAAACTCGGATTTTTCAACTTCGGGTTTTTTCGGATTTTCAATTTTTTTCGATAATGTATTCATAAAAACATATAATTTACTTATATTTCAAATATTTATTTAGTCCTATCAAAAAATGCAACTATCTAAGTTATTTCTCAAGAAAATAACAAAAAATATGATATAATTAATGACACTAAAATATTCAAAATAATAATAATAATAATAAAATCGCGTAAAACAAATATTGCAAATTAATAAGTCATAATAAAATTGATCATAATTTAAAGTACTAAATCATGCTAAAATAAGTTTAGTAAGTGTTAGTAAAATGGCTAAATATTAAAAGAAAGTAAAATTAGATCATGTATTTTAATTGTCTAAATCTATGTAAAACTAAAAAACAAATATTCAATATTATTGTTATTCTTAGTGCTGAATTTTTTTTTTTTTTTGCATTAGTATTAGTATGATTTTTATTTAAACATTATTATAATTACCAACATGTATAGACTATAATCTTATTAGATCATTAAAAATTCTAACTTCCAAAAATAAAATAATTATATTCAAAGCTAAAACTATGAAAAAGTATAAGAGATATTTAAAAAATCACTAGTCGGATTCCTTTTCATATTTGACTCGGTTTGCTGTTTGTTTCGGTTTTCGATTCGGTTTTGTACACCTCTAATCCTATTGATGACAAAAAATTGATTTTCATGCAAGATCAATTTGTGTCCAGTCGTCGACTATGTCAAGGGAGTCCACATTCTTCCGTGATGTTGTGTTCCTTGAGGTTGCCACCGGAGCGATCTAACAAGTTAAATTATTGCAAAGCTCAAATGGCACCAAATGACCCAACCATAGATGGAACCAATTTAAGGAATACTATCAATTTCTATCGATTACATTTTGCTCTTTCAGTATAATGGAAACTCACATTTATCTGTTTGCATATTTGATTTCAGTGCTTCTGAGATTGAATATCTTTCTGGACCAAATTATAAAAATAAAAACACATTAAACAAGAGATGTTCCAGCCTTAGGTTCCGAAGACATGACTTTAGATAAGAGGATATGTAGGACATGTATTCAGATAGAGGTTAAAAGGTATAGTGTAGGTCTTGCTTGGGGTGATTGTTGTTTGTCATTGTACTAGTGGCATTATTGTTGTTTAGTGTGTTTCGATTATCACACTATTATATTGTTGTTTTGAGTCTTTTTGGTACATTTGCACTACTTACATTTTACTTGCTATATATAGTTTCTTCACTAACTCCTTCTTTGTACATGAATTTTTATGCAGAGTGTCTTATGGAAATAACCTTTCTACCTCCACAAATTAGTGGACTAGTGTATGGTCTGCGTATATGTATTTCACATAAGTGCTTTTCATAAAATTATTTTTTCAATAAAACACCTTTTGCTGAAAATCTTGGTCAAACACCTCACTCCTTAATTTTAAAATAAGGACTTCTGAAAGGGGAAATAAATATCGTTTCAATTTGTTTGATCTACTTTCATATTTAGTCCGTTTAAAAAAAAATGACTTCTTCCTTCTTTTTTTTTTCAGCAATTCATTAATCTTAATTTTTTACTGACATTTTAAATTCATAAAATTAAATGACATTTTGATACATTTGATATATTGTTAATTTTTAACTATTTAATTCAAAATTTTTTTTTCTTACTTTTATAAACTTCGTGTCAAGTAAAAATAAAGCTAAAAGAAATGAAATGAAAACCTCCCCAAAACCTTATCAACCTTGAAGTTAGATAGATTGTTTCCATATATAAAACCCTTGATTCAATTAAAATATTTAAATGCATGTATACAAGGAGAATATATTAGTGAAGATAATAGAGAAAAAGAATAGCAGCAACTATAAATTTAGTTCGGATGTTAAATTAATTAGGTGTCATTCGGAAGCTAGCAAATCAAATCTCGAAATATCATGCAAATTATATGTTGACATTAAAACGTGGTAAAAAAAATGTATACTTGCAGAAAGCTTGGGAATTAAGTTTAGTAAGAATGTGCACAGGTCTAGAAATGCGACGGACAAAAGGGATCTTGTCCAGGGGCGGAAGCTAAAGCGTTAAATGAAAACGTGAGTGGATGGCTTGAATAAAAAAGAATGTATATGTATTATACTTGCTGAAAGCGTGGGAAGTTATGGCTTTGATCATAACTGGAATTTGTAAGTAAATGTATAAATACGAATTACATGCAATTCTATAATATATGTAGCATGTGCAGGAAACATGTAATTAAGGTACTAACTATACTAAGTATTAATTAAATCAAATCATAAATATTTTAAACACCACGCAAGCCATGCACTACCAATAGGAAATATTCAACTAGTATAAATAGCCATCGTTACTAGTACATGAATTCAATCATCAATTAAACTACGTTATTAATTAGGCCTAACCTTAGCTTGTTGACATGGCTTCCAAAAATCAGGCCTCTATTACCCTTTTCTTATCACTTAATCTCCTCTTCTTTGCTCTTGTAAGTGCAGACTGTTCAACTGATATTTTGAAATTTGGGGCATGTGCTAATATACTTACTGATTTGGTGGGTGTAATTATCGGGACTACTCCAACTTCCTCATGCTGCAGTTTGATTGGGGGACTGGTGGACCTAGACGCCGCGGTTTGCTTGTGCACAGCCATAAAAGCAGATATTCTGGGAATTCATTTGGATATACCACTCTCTCTAAACATCCTTCTCAACGTCTGTGGAAAGAAGTATCCTAGTGGTTTCACTTGTTGATTGAAAAATTATTATCTGATCGATCGACCTCTTGTTCAGAATAAGTAAGCTTTGCATATATATAAATGCAGCTTCATCACTTTACTTTACTTACTTACTAGTTCTGTCATGTTCATGTATCTTTACCTTTTTGGACATGTCAATTCAATAAATGGAATGTTTACCTCTTTGGACATGTCAATTCAATAAATGGAATGTTGTTTTTATTCACATTGTTCGTAACCACAAATTCATTTTATACTTTTTCAGGCTAAATTTCTAGATTCATTTAATCGCAAAAAAAAAAAGATTTAAAGATATATGACACTTGGGCCTAACTCAACCCCAAAAGCTAGTTCATAACGAGAGATTATCCTTGATAGACGACTATGTACTGATTATCACTCAAACTCCATTAACATTACTCACTGGAGAAACTTAAGCTAAGAAGAGAAACGAGAGATTTTACTGAGTGAATGAAGAAAAAAGAATGAATGAGTATTGTCACATCATAATATATTTATCACTCTTCGTGTCCGTTTCCAGCAATACTAAAAAACTAATTATAATATCTATCATTGCTAATGACTTTTTTACCCCTTAACTCATTATCATGTTATGCCTATTTCATTATTTACCCTCAAGTTGTCAGGTATATAAAAATATTCAGCTTGCCTACTAGGTTCTCATGTTATGGTCGTGGCAATCCCTTTGTTAATATATCTGCTAATTTATCTTGGTACCTACATGTGTTGTCTTGATAAGCCCCTCTTGTATATTCTACCGGATGAAATGGCAGTCTATCTCGATGTGTTTAGTACGGTCATGAAACACCGAATTGCTGCAACTTGTAGTACACCATTCAATTACTTCACTAAACCAGTCAACCATACTACCTATGAAACTGCTTTGGCCTTGCTATGTATGTACGCAACTTCTGTTGAGCTTCTTGATACTACACTTTAATTTGTTTTTTTGATTTCAAAGAAATCAATGAGCTTCCACGTTTAACTAAGAACTCTAAAACTGACTTTCTAGTATTAGGACAGGAGGACCGTCTGTATCACAAAAAGTGTTAATGAATTGGAGACTTGGCTACTCAATAAAATCCTCAGAGCTTGTTCTCTCTTGATATATTTCATGACCCTTACTTCTACATATCCCAATGTGATTTTTAGGTAGTTTTAAGATCTGACAAGTTTTTGTACAACATAGGTTATATGAGACCTTGTTAATGTCAAATACAACATTTTCCCAATCAATCTTTGATATTTAGTCATATCTTATAGCATATCATCATATTTTTTCTGCATTAATTCTTCAAGATCCTATGTAGTTACATTTGTATTAGTCCCTCCAGGTTTTATAGATCCAATTCTCAGCTCTGAGATGATTTGAAGAGCATGTTTTCTCTTATTCCTTAGGATTCCCTTGGAAGATCTATTGAACTTCATTCCAAGAAAAACTTCAATGTTCCGGAATCCTTGCTCTTGAAGGCTTTATGTAGGGATGCCTCAGTTTCCTCAATAACAAATATAATATTACTGGCTGATACTAGCATATAATCTACATAGACCGAAGTGATGATAATATCACTTTCTTTATTTTTTATAAACAGTGAGTGACCCAAGAAATTTTTAGTGGATCCTAGGCTTTAGACAATTTCAAATTCCATTGTCTGCTAGCTTGTTTTAACCCGTATAAGGATTTAACAAGTCTACAAACTATTATGCTAGACTCCTCTTGACTTGGTAATCCCCGAGGAAGCTGCATATAAACCTCATCATGGAGAACACTCTGAAGAAATGTATTGTACACATTAAACTAGTGAACATGCCAATTATGTTGTGCAACCGATGATAAAATTAAAGCACTCTCACAGCGGCAATTTTGACCACTGGAGAGAGAATTTTTCATGGTAATCAAAGACCCTCCTGTTGGTTGTAGACTTATTCCATCAACCTGGCCTTGAACCTCTCCACCTCACCAAAAGCTTTCAGATTTACCTTATAAGCTCATCTACACACAATAGCAGGCTTATTTGGGGGTAAAGGAACTAGGTCTCAAGTGTGATTAAGCTCAAGAGCTTTGTAAATTAGAATTCATGGCTTCAACCCATCTACTATGTTAAATAGCCTCCCGATAGGACGTTGGTTCCTATATATTAGATAAGGAGTTGAGATATAGTTGATGAGCAGGAAAAATAGATTATGAAAACGGTATATATGCATATCGATTGGATAGGAAACATTAGTAGCAGACTGTTTAGTAATGTAATCAACATGCCAAAGAGGAGCCTTTATCCTGTGTGATTTTCTTGGCTGGGAAGGATCAGAAATAAATATGGGAACATAAAGAATGGCAGGTGACTGGTGAAGTACATCTTGAGAGGTTGTAGGAATTGACACTAGACTGACAGAATCAGGTACCAAAGGGCCAGGAGGATATGTAATAGGAGGCTCATCCATTGGAGAAATGTCACTAGATGATAAAGGTTCAGTATACCAGGAATCATCATGACATCCATATTAACATAAAATTTCCCCCTTGCATGGTCAAACAATATGTAGCCCCTGGTGGTTGTAGTATAACCCATGAACACTGAGGGCACTGCTCTTGAAGCAAATTTGTCCACTCTAGGAAAGGCACTGCCATAGCACAAACATTCAAAAGTCTTGAGATGACTAAGAATAGGTTTCATTCCAAAGAACAACTCATAAGGAGATTTTCCACCAAGGACTGCTGAGGGCAATCTATTAATTACATAAGTTACAGTAAGAATTCAATGACCTCAGAATCTTAGAGGGATATATCATTGAAATCTGAGGAATCGAGCTACTTCAAGCAAATTTAGATGCTTCCTCTCAGCTACACCATTTTGCTGAGGGGTATGGACACAACTTCTCTGGTGCAAAATACCAAGTTCCTTGAGGAGAAGCTGAATATCAGCATTCACAAATTCAACACCATTATCCGATCTAATTTTTTTAACAGTCTGGAATTGAGAGTGGATCAACTTGAAAAATTGCCTTAATACTATTATAACATCACTCCTAAACTTCAACAAAAAAATCCAAGTGATATGGAAGAAATCATCGACTATATTCCAAAAATGTTTCTAAATAGTATGGTCCCCAAACATCTAGGTGCGACAATTCAAACACCTTATTAAAAGTACTAGTCGAATGAGAAATAGAATGTCTAGTGTGCTTAGCTAAAGGACAATTGTTACAATCAAGTACAACTGATTT
The DNA here is from genome assembly GCA_016801875.1 of Solanum sitiens. NCBI lineage: Eukaryota > Viridiplantae > Streptophyta > Magnoliopsida > Solanales > Solanaceae > Solanum > Solanum sitiens. The sequence goes on from JABWTJ010000191.1 coordinate 183,167, forward strand.
ACATTCATCGCATTAGATGTTACTTTTAGTGTGGGTCATATCTATATTTAAGTATCTTTTTAAAACTATTACTCTACTATATTTGATCTTGAAAGAAGAGCATAAATTCACATGAACTAGGGATTCCCCTAGGTACACCCATGTGTACTTGGTTCCTACTGGTTAATGTATTCCATGTACTTTAAAGAAGAAAAAGGTTGTAGGGACCACAATCCTGATTAAAAGTTATAATTTTGTTTCTTTTTCTCTTTCTACACACTCAACTATAAAATGGAACCATTACGAAAAAAAGTAATTACAATGGTTGTGGATTTATAGTTAAGCTCTGAAGTAAAAAATATACTGTTTATGTTGAAGAGTATCCATTTAATAATTTTGAGAAAAAAGATGAGCTCGTTTTGTTATAATTTACATGTTTTTTTCCATTTTATAATATTAAGATGAAACAGTTTATCATCGGAGTACAATATCATGATGAAGTTTGTCTTGACATGCAGCTATGTTTATAGAGTTCAAATTTTGAGTTCTCAATTAAGATGATGCATTTTATGTTTTGACTTGAAAGCTTTGGAGGATTGGTTCAGATCAAATAAAAATGTATTATACTTGATGAAAGCGTGGGAATTAAGTTTATATGTGGCTTTGATAACTGGAATTTCTAATTAAATACTAGTTCCATGATGCAACTCTTGTCAATCTTTAAAATACATACTCATGTGTACCTAACAATTTTAGAGATTATATGAACTTGAATTTAATTAGAACTTGAACTTGAACTCAGAATTTGAATGTAACTAATCCTTCGATTAGAAGTCTATATATAACTAAGTTTAGCAATTAGTTTGCACTTGAATTTGTTACTGAACTTGAACTTAGAACTCAAATATGACTAGCTAAGTTTTGAGTTTGAAGTTTATGTATAACTAATTTTAGAACTTTGTAAAGTTGTGGGAGTTAGAAATTTTGAATTATTGTAGGATTTTAGAACTTTAAGTTGTGAACTTTAGAGAACTTGAAATTTTTTTTTTAGAACATTAGGTTGTGAAACGTTAGTAATCTTGAATGATTGTAGAATTTTACAACTTAAACTTGTGAATTTTAGAGAACTTGATTTTTTTGTGAGATTTTAGAACTTTAAGTTGTAAACTTTAGAGAACTTGAATTTTTGTAGGTTTTTAGAGCTTTAGGTTGTGAACTTTAGAAATCTTGAACAATTGTAGGATTTTAAAATTTAAATTTGTGAACTTTCGAGAACTTGAATTTTTATAAAATTTTAGATCTTTATAAGGTTATGAGCGTTAGAAATTTTGAATTATTGTAGTATTTTAGAACTTTAAGTACTGAACTTTAGAGAACTTGAATTTTTTTTTGTAAGATTTTAGAACTTTAGGTTCTGAAACGTTAGTAATCTTGAATTATTGTAGAATTTTAGAACTTTAACTTGTGAATTTTGGAGACTTGATATTTTGTGAGATTTTAGAACTTTAAGTTGTAACTTTTAGAGAACTTGAATTTTTTGTAGGTTTTTAGAGCTTTAGGTTGTGAACTTTAGAAATCTTGAATTATTGTAGGATTTTTGAATTTAAGTTTGTGAACTTTAGAGAACTTGAATTTTATAGGATTTTAGAACTTTATAAGGTTGTGAGCGTTTGAAATCTTGACTTATTGTAGGATTTTAGAACTTTAAGTTGTGAACTTTAGAGAACTTGACATTTTTTTGTGTAAGATTTTAGAACTTTAGGTTGTGAAACACTAGTAATCTTGAATTATTGTGGAATTTTAGAACTTTAAGTTGTGAATTTCAGAGAACTTATTTTTTTTGTGGGATTTAGAACTTTAAGTTTTAAACTTTAGAGAACTTGAATTTTTGTAGGTTATTAGAGCTTTAGGTTGTGAAATTTAGAAATCTTGAATTATTGTAGAATTCTAGAATTTGAATTTGTGAACTTTAGATAATTTAAATTTATATAGGATTTTAGAACTTTATAAGGTTGTGAGCGTTAGAAATCTTGAATTATTGTAGAATTCTAGAACTTTAAGTTGTGAACTTTAGAGATCTCGAATTTTTTTATAGGAATTTAGAACTTAAGGTTGTGAAACGTTAGTAATCTTCAATTATTGCGGAATTTTAGAACTTAAGTTGTGAATTTTAGAACTAATTGAACTTAAAACTTGAAGGTTATATATAACTAATTGAATTTGTGATATTAAGACTAGTTTGAATTTGAAATTATAACTGGAATTTACTATAAATTGAACTTTAAACTTGAAGGTTATATATAACTAATTGAATTTGTGATATTAAGACTAGTTTGAATTTGAAATTATAACTTGAATTTACTATAAATTGAACTTAATTAGGAATATGAACTTGAAATGTTGTTGACTTTTATATCCAAAAAGTTGAATTATGTTTGTTTAGCATAAGTAACAACACTAGTTGATCCTATTGATGACAAAAAATTGATTTTCTTGCAAGATCGATTTGTGTCCAGTCCTCGAGTATGGCAAGGGAGTCTACATTCTTCCGTGATTTTGTGTTCCTTGAGGTTGCCACCGGAGCAATCTAACTAGTTAAATTATTGCCAAACTCAAATGGCACCAAATGACTCAACCATGGATGGAACCAATTTAAGGAATACTATTTAATTTCTATCGATTACATTTTGCTCTTTCAATATAATGGAAACTCTCATTTATCTGTTTTCATATTTGATATCAGTGCTTCAGAAATTGAATATCTTTCTGGACCAAATTATAAAAATAAAAACACATTAAACAAGAGATGTTCCAGCCTTAGGTTTCGAGGACATGACTTTAGATAAGAGGATATGTAGGACATGTATTCAGATAGAGGTTAGAAGGTATAGTGTAGGTCTTGCTTGGGGTGATTGTTGTTTGTCATTGTACTAGTGGCATTATTGTTGTTTAGTGTGTTTCGATTATCACACTATTATATTGTTGTTTTGAGTCTTTTCAATACACTTTGCGCTACTTACATTTTACTTGCTATATATAGTTTCTTCACTAACTCCTTCTTTGTACATGAATTTTTATGCAGAGGTCTTATGCAAATAACCTTTCTACCTCCACAAATTAGTGGACTAGTGTATGGTTTGCGTATATGTATTTCACATAAGTGCTTTTCATAAAATTATTTTTTCAGTAAACATCTTTTGCTGAAAATCTTGGTCAAACACCTCACTCCTTAATTTTAAAATAAGGACTTCTGAAAGGGGAAATAAATATCGTTTCAATTTGTTTGATCTACTTTCATATTTAGTCCGTTTAAAAAAGAATGAATTCTTCCTTCTTCTTTTTTTCAGCAATTCATTAATCTTAATTTTTTACTGACATTTTAAATTCATAAAATTAAATGACATTTTGATACATTTGATATATTGTTAATTTTTAACTATTTAATTCAAAAAAAAAATTTCTTACTTTTATAAACTTCGTGTCAAGTAAAAATAAAGCTAAAAGAAATGAAATGAAAACCTCCCCAAAACCTTATCAACCTTGAAGTTAGATAGATTGTTTCCATATATAAAACCCTTCATTCAATTAAAATATTTAAATGCATGTATACAAGGAGAATATATTAGTGAAGATAATAGAGAAAAAGAATAGCAGCAACTATAAATTTAGTTCGGATGTTAAATTAATTAGGTGTCATGCGAAAGCTAGCAAATCAAATATCGAAATATCATGCAAATTATATGTTGACATTAAAACGTGGTAAAAAAAAATGTATACTTGCAGAAAGCTTGGGAATTAAGTTTAGTAAGAATGTGCACAGGTCTAGAAATGCGACGGACAAAAGGGATCTTGTCCAGGGGCGGAAGCTAAGGCGTTAAATGAAAACGTGAGTGGATGGGTTGAATAAAAAAGAATGTATATGTATTATACTTGCTGAAAGCGTGGGAAGTTATGGCTTTGATCATAACTGGAATTTGTAAGTAAATGTATAAATACGAATTACATGCAATTCTATAATATATGTAGCATGTGCAGGAAACATGTAATTAAGGTACTAACTATACTAAGTATTAATTAAATCAAATCATAAATATTTTAAACACCACGCAATCCATGCACTACCAATAGGAAATATTCAACTAGTATAAATAGCCATCGTTACTAGCACATGAATTCAATCATCAATTAAACTACGTTATTAATTAGGCCTAACCTTAGCTTGTTGACATGGCTTCCAAAAATCAGGCCTCTATTACCCTTTTCTTATCACTTAATCTCCTCTTCTTTGCTCTCGTAAGTGCAGACTGTTCAACTGATATTTTGAAATTTGGGGCATGTGCTAATATACTTACTGATTTGGTAGGTGTAATTATCGGGACTACTCCAACTTCTTCATGCTGCAGTTTGATTGGGGGACTGGTGGACCTAGACGCCGCGGTTTGCTTGTGCACAGCCATAAAAGCAGATATTCTGGGAATTCATTTGGATATACCACTCTCTCTAAACATCCTTCTCAACGTCTGTGGAAAGAATTATCCTAGTGGTTTCACTTGTTGATTGAAAAATTATTATCTGATCGATCGACCTCTTGTTCAGAATAAGTAAGCTTTGCATATATATAAATGCAGCTTCATCACTTCACTTTACTTACTTACTAGTTCTGTCATGTTCATTTTTTTTACCTTTTTGGACATGTCAATTCAATAAATGGAATGTTGTTTTTATTCACATTGTTCGTAACCACAAATTCATTTTGTACTTTTTCCGGCTAAATTTACATAGAACGTTTTCATTTCTCTAGATTCATTTAATCACAAAAAAAATGATTTAAAGATATATGACACTTGGGCCTAATTCAAACCCAAAAGCTAGTTCATAACGAGAGATTATCCTTGATAGACGACTATGTACTTTATTATCACTCAAACTCCATTAACACTACTCACTGGAGAAACTTAAGCTAAGAAGAGAAAAGAGAGATTTTACTGAGTGAATGAAGAAAAAAGAATGAATGAGTATTGTTACATCACAATGTATTTATCACTCTTCGTGTCTGTTTCCAGCAATACTAACAAACTAATTATAATATCTATCATTGCTAATGACTTATTTACCCCTTAACTCATTATCATGTTATGCCTATTTCATTACTTCCCCTCAAGTTGTCAGGTATATGAAAATATTCAGCTTGCCTACTAGGTTCTCATGTTGTGGTCGTGGCAATCCCTTGATTAATATATCTGCTAGTTTATCTTGGTACCTACATGGGCTGTCTTGATAAGCCTCTCTTGTATATTCTACCGGATGAAATGACAGTCTATCTCGATGTGTTTAGTACGATCATGAAACACTGAATTGCTGCAACTTGTAGTACACCATTCAATTCCTTCACTAAACCAGTCAACCATACTACCTATGAAACTGCTTTGGCCATGCTGATGTATGTACGCAACTTCTGCTGAGCTTCTTGATACTACACTTTATTTGTTTTTTTTGATTTCCAAGAAATCAATGAGCTTTCCACGTTTAACTAAGAACTCTAAAACTGACTTTCTAGTATTAGGACAGGAGGACCGTCTGTATCACAAAAAGTGTTAATGAATTGGAGACTTGGCTACTCAATAAAATCCGCAGAGCTTGCTCTCTCTTGATATATTTCATGACCCTTACTTCTACATATCCCAATGTGATTTTTTAGGTAGTTCTAAGGACTGACAAGTTTTTGTACAACATAGGTTATATGAGACCTTGTTAATGTCAAATACAACATTTTCCCAATCAATCTTTGATATTTAGTCTTATCTTCTAGCATATCATCATATTTTTTCTGCATTAATTCTTCAAGATCCGATGTAGTTACATTTGTATTAACCTCCAGAGGTGTCCCTGCAGGTTTTACACAGATCCAATTCTCAGCTCTGAGATGATCTCAAGAGCATATTTCCTCTGATTCGCTAGGATTCCCTTGGAAGATCTATTGAACTTTATTCCAAGAAAAACTTCAATGTTCCTGAATCCTTACTCTTGAAGGCTTTATGTAGGGATGCCTCAGTTTACTCAATAACAAATATAATATTACTGGCTGGTACTAGCATATAATCTACATAGACCGAAGTGATGATAATATCACTTCCTTTCTTCTTTATAAACAGTGAGTGACCCAAGAAATTTTTAGTGAATCCTAGGCTTTAGACAATTTCAAATTCCATTGTTTGCTAGCTTGTTTTAACCCGTTTAAGGATTTAACAAGTCTACAAACTATTATGCTAGACTCCCCCTGACTTGGTAATCCCCGAGGAAGCTGCATATAAACCTCATCATGGAGATCACTCCGAAGAAATGCATTGTACACATCAAACTATTGAACATGCCAATTATGTTGTGCAACCGATGATAAAATTAAAGCACTCTCACATCGGCAATTTTGACCACTAGAGAGAGAATGTTTCATAGTAATCAAGACCCTCCTGTTGGTTGTAGAATTATTCCATCAACCTGGCCTTGAACCTCTCCACCTCCCAAAAAGCTTTCAGATTTACCTTATAAACTCATCTACACACAATAGCAGCCTTATTTGGGGGTAAAGGACTCGGTCCCAAGTGTGATTAAGCTCAAGAGCTTTGTAAATTAGAATTCATGGCTTCAACCCATCTACTATGTTGAATAGCCTCCCGATAGGACATTGGATCCTATATATTAGATAAGGAGTTGAGATATAGTTGATGAGCAAGAGAAATAGATTATGAAAAGGTATATATGCATTGATTGGATAGGAAACATTAGTAGCAGACTGTTTAGTAATGTAATCAACATGCCAAAGAGGAGCCTTTATCACTCTGTGTGATTTTCTTGGCTGCGAAGGATCAGGAATAAATATGGGAACATAAAGAGTAGCAGGTGACTGGTGAAGTACATCTTGAGAGGTTGCAGGAATTGGCACTAGACTGAAAGGATCAGGTACCAAAGGACCAGGAGGACATGTAATACGAGGCTCATCCATTGGAGAAATGTCACTAAATGATAAAGGTTCAGTAGACCAGGAAAATTAATCATCATTACATCCATATTAACATAAAATTTCTCCCTTGCAAGGTCAAACAATATGTAGCCCCTGGTGGTTGTAGTATAACCCATGAACACTGAGGGCACTGCACTTGAAGCAAATTTGTCCACTCTAGGAAAGGCACTGCCATAGCACAAACATTCAAAAGTCTTGAGATGACTAAGAATAGGTTTCATTCCAAAGAACAACTCATAAGGAGATTTGCCACCAAGGACTGCTGAGGGCTATCTATTAATTACACAAGTTACAGTAAGAATTCAATGACCTCAGAATCTTAGAGGGATATGTCATTGAAATCTGAGGAATCGAGCAACTTCAAGAAAATTTAGATGCTTTCTCTCAGCTACACCACTTTGCTGAGGGGTATGGCCACAATTTCTCTGGTGCAAAATACCAAGTTCCTTGAGGAGAAGCTGCATATCAGCATTCACAAATTCAACACCATTATCCGATATAACTTTTTTTAACAACAGTCTGGAATTGAGAGTGGATCAACTTGAAAATTTGCCTTAATACTATTATAACATCACTCCTAAACTTCAACAAAAAAATCCAAGTGATATGGGAGAAATCATCGACTATATTCCACAAATGTTTCTAAATAGTATGGTCCCCAAACATCTAGGTGCGACAATTCAAACACCTTATTAAAAGTACTAGTCAAATGAGAAATATAATGTCTAGTGTACTTAGCTAAAGGACAGTTGTTATAATCAAGTACAACTGATTTACATTCATCGCATTAGATGTTACTTTGAGTGTGGGTCATATCTATATTTAAGTATCTTTTTAAAACTATTACTCTACTATATTTGATCTTGAAAGAAGAGCATAAGTTCACATGAACTCGGGACACCCCTAGGTACACCCATGTGTGCTTGGTTCCTACTGGTTAATGTATTCCATGTACTTTAAAGAAGAAAAAGATTGTTGGGATCACAATGCTGATCAAAAGCTATAATATTGTTTTGTTTTCTCTTTCTACACACTCAACTATAAAATGGAACCATTACGGAAAAAAGTAATGACAATGGTTGTGGATTTATAGTTAAGCTCTGAAGTAAAAAATATATCGTTGATGTTGAAGATTATCCATTTAATAATTTTGAGAAAAAATATCGATGAGCTCGTTTTGTTCCAATTTACATGTTTTTTTCCATTTGATAATAAATAATTAAGATGAAACAATTTATCATCGGAGTACAATATCATGATGAAGTTTTTCTTGACAGTCAACTATGTTTATAGAGTTCAAATTTTGAGTTCTCAATTAAGATGATGCATTTTATGTTTTGACTTGAAAGCATTGGAGGATGGGTTCAGATTAAATAAAAATGTATTATACTTGATGAAAGCGTGGGAATTAAGTTTATATGTGGCTTTGATAACTGGAATTTCTAATTAGATACTAGTTCCATGATGCAACTTTTGTCGGTCTTTAAAATACATACTCATGTGTACCTAACAATTTTAGAGATTATATGAACTTGATTTGAACTGGAACTTGAATTTGAACTCAGAATTTGAATATAACTAATCCTTCGATTAGAAGTTTATATATAACTAAGTTTAGCAATTAGTTTGCACTTGAATTTGTTACTGAACTTGAACTTAGAACTCGAATATGACTAGCTAAGTTTTGAGTTTGAAGTTTATGTATAACTAATTTTAGAACTTTATAAAGTTGTGGGAGTTAGAAATTTTGGATTATTGTAGGATTTTAGAACTTTAAGTTGCGAACTTTAGAGAACTTGAAATTTTTTTGTTAGAACATTAGGTTGTGAAACGTTTGTAATCTTGAATGATTGTAGAATTTTACAACTTAAACTTGTGAATTTTAGAGAAATTGATTTTTTTGTGATATTTTAGAAATTTAAGTTGTAAACTTTAGAGAACTTGAATTTTTGTAGGTTTTTAGAGCTTTAGGTTGTGAACTTTAGAAATCTTGAATTATTGTAGGATTTTAGAATTTAAATTTGTGAACTTTCGAGAACTTGAATTATTATAGAATTTTAGATCTTTATAAGGTTATGAGCATTAGAAATTTTGAATTATTGTAGGATTTTAGAACTTTAAGTTATGAACTTTAGAGAACTTGAATTTTTTTTTTGTAAGATTTTAGAACTTTAGGTTGTGAAACGTTAGTAATCTTGAATTATTGTAGAATTTTAGAACTTTAACTTGTGAATTTTGGAGAACTTGATATTTTGTGAGATTTTAGAACTTTAAGTTGTAAACTTTTGAGAACTTGAATTTTTTGTAGGTTTTTAGAGCTTTAGGTTGTGAACTTTAGAAATCTTGAATTATTGTAGGATTTTTGAATTTAAATTTGTGAACTTTAGAGAACCTGATTTTTATAGGATTTTCGAACTTTATAAAGTTGTGAGCGTTTGAAATCTTGACTTATTGTAGGATTTAAGAACTTTAAGTTGTGAGCTTTAGAGAACTTGAAATTTTTTTGTGTAAGATTTTCGAATTTTAGGTTGTGAAACGCTAGTAATCTTGAATTATTGTGGAATTTTAGAACTTTAAGTTGTGAATTTCAGAGAACTTGATTTTTTTGTGGGGTTTTAGAACTTTAAGTTGTAAACTTTAGAGAACTTGAATTTTTGTAGGTTTTTAGAGCTTTAGGTTGTGAACTTTAGAAATCTTAAATTATTGTAGAATTATAGAATTTGAATTTGTGAACTTTAGAGAATTTAAATTTTTATATTTGTGGGGGGTAGCTGAATTAAGAAGAAGAGAGAATTATTTGGAAAGACTTATTTTATTATGAGGGGAAACCCTCTATTTATATAAAAAAAAACTTACATCTTTGGCCAAGTGGCCAACACTACTTTACACATGGCCTTTTTTAATTCGGCCGACACAAAAAACAAAAACTATTACATAATGGCCTTTACTTTTTTACATATGGCCGACATACTACTATTCATAGCTTTATATCTTTACATAATGGCCTTTACTACTATGGGTAGGAAATATATCAAAACAATTAATTTATAACAAAATAACAACAAAAGAAACGCCAGGATATATAGAAAGAACATTTGTTGGAACAACAAAATTATGGATAGAAAATTTACCCACATAAAGTTTAGAAACACTTAGGAGTGATAAGAAAATAGATGGATCTCCATCAACAACAAATATAGACATACTAGATAAATATGAATTAGCAATAAGAAATGGATTTGGTGGCATGACTACAGAAACAAAAGAACAAAATAGAGAAAAAATAATAAATAGACAACTTATGACAAAATTAACTATATGTAAAATGTGTTATATAGAAGAATACACATGTGCATTTAAAGAATATTATTACAAAGCAAGATATGATATAAATGAAGCAAAAGAAATAAGACAACAATATTTTACCAAACTACCAGAACCATTTAGTACAAAAATAATTAAAGATTGGAATAATGAAGGATTAACAGATACTTTAGTCATAAAGATATAGTCTTATTAATCAAAGTTATTTATAAAGTATAAGGCAAGAGAAAGGAACAACTTCTGACGAACCAAAAACAAAAGACTTTCGCTCAATCAAGTCAAGAATTATAATGACTGATTCAGGTATATATTCTTGACTGAACTATCATAGTAATACATTTATGTGAAAATCATATAATTCTGCGATCCTGAATAATTGATAGGATTTCTGAATGTTTAGATTGTTTATGTTTTCACAATCATTAAAATCCTTACATGTGGTATCAGAGCCTGGTTTAAGAACTAGTGATTTTTCATAAAATTAATGTTTTCCTTATTTGAAAACGGTAATAGGTAGTATTAAGTGAAATAATTATTCACTATCATGATGTATTTTATTTTGAAATTATGTATATGAGATTAGTTGATCACCAAAGTGGTCTAATCTTTGAAGAACTAATTCAAAAATAGTAATAATTAAACGTATATTCAGTTATCCATTATTTTGATGTTTATAACTGATATAACACTTATGGATATATTGAAGTTTTTGGTTGTAACATATTTACGGATCACGAAAAGGTTGATTATTTCATTTTATAACCATTGAACATTAATGAGATAATTTAGATGTGTCGTTAGTTTATTTATTTATCCAAAGATAATAAATATTATTGATTGACACATTAAAAATTATTGAATTACGTTAAATTCACATCTAAGCATCATTATGTCTATAATTGTATTTTGATGTTTCGCCCAAAGGAGGACATCAATATACATTTAAGAATTTATAAACCATTTCTGAATTTGATAGTAAGTATAAAATTTATAACTCAAAGTATTAACAAATGAGCATATTATATTTGTAGCATTTGCTCTTCATTCGCACTCTGCCTCTGTTACGATCTTTAACGGCCTTAACTTCTCAGATTGATGTGAATAGATCAAATTTCATCTCGGAGTTTTAGATCTTGATGATGTACTTTACACTGAGAAGCCAACTGTTATTACTGAAACTAGCAGTACTGAAGAAAAGTCTTATTATAAGCACTGGTATCGATCTAACAGATTAGGCATAATGTTTATGCGAATGAATATTGCCACCAACATTAAGACTACTCTTCCCAAAACTGAAAATGCAAGAGATTTTCTTAAATTCGTGGAAAAATCCTCTCAAACTGCTGATAAGTCTCTTGCTGGGACACTAATAGGTACTTTGACCACCATGAAGTTTGATGGTTCACGTACCATGCATGAGCATGTCAATGAAATGAAAAACGTAGCAGCAAGAGTTAAGTCTTTGGGAATGGAAGTGAAACAAAATTTCCTTGTACAATTCATCATCAACTCATTATCGTCTGTGTACGACCCTTTCCAAATGAACTACAACACCATGAAAGACAAATGGAACGTGCATGAATTGCACGAAATGTTGGTTCAAGAGGAAGTAAGGCTCAAGAATCAAGGAACCCACTCCATCAACTTTGTAAGTCATCAAGGAGTTGGAAAGAAAGGAAAGAAACATGCTAAAGAAAAACTGAGGCACCATAATGTTAATGAGTCCTCCTCTCAAGTACATAAAAAGGAACACAAGAATGATAAGTATCATTTCTGTGGAAAATTTGTACACTTTCAGAAAGATTGCCTGAAATTTAAGGCATGGCTAGAGAAGAAAGGTAAGTCTAGTGCTTTGACATGTCTCAAATCAAATCTAACTGAAGTTCCTTATAATAGTTGGTGGATTGACTCTGGTTGTACTGTTCATGTTTCTAATACGATGTAGAAATTTCTTACAACACAAATCATAAACCAGAATGAAAGATATGTGTATACGGGGAATAAAGTGAAGACTCCAGTTAAAGCTATGAGAACTTACCGTTTCATCCTTGATATTGGGCGTCACTTATTTACTTGAAACTTGTTATGTATCTTCTCTTTTGGGAAATTTAGTTTTTTTGTCTAAGTTGGATAAGACTGGATACTCTTTTAATTTCGATAATGGATGTTTTAGTTTGTTTAAACATAATTATCTAATTGGTAATAGTACTTTTTGTGATAACTTATACAAACTGAATCTTGAATCTATTTGCCTAAACACTCTTAACTCTGCATCATAATATTGGAACCAAATGAAATTTGGTGAATGAAAAATCTGCTTTCTTGTGGCACAAACGTTTAGGTCACATATCCAAAGAAAGATTGGAAAGATTAGTTAAGAATGAAATTCTTTCAAATTTGGATTTTACAGACCTTAACATTTGTGTGGATTGTATTAAAGGAAAACAAACAAGACACACAAAGAAAGGAGCCATAAGAAGTACACAACTTCTTGAAATTATACACACTGATATATGTGATCCTTTTGATATTGCATCTTTCAGTAAAGAAAAATATGTTATCACTTTATTGACGATTTTTCACGTTATGGGTATGTCTATTTGTTGCATAAAAAATCTCAAGCCATAAATATCGTAGAGGTATTTATTACTAAGGTTGAAAGACAACTAGATAAAAAGGTGAAAATAATCATGTCAGATAGAGGTGGTGAATATTATGAAAGATATGTTGAAAATGAACAACACTCGGGTTCATTTGCTAAATTCCTCGAAAAGCATGACTTACGTGCTCAATACACAATGCCTGGAACACCACAACAAAATGGTATAGCAGAAAGGCGTAATCGTACATTAATGGACATGGTTAGGAGTATGTTAAGTAGTTCATCTATTCCTATTTCATTGTGGATGTATGCTTTAAGGACTGTCGTTTACTTACTTAATAGGGTTCCTAGTAAAGCAGTTCCAAACACTCCTTTTGAACTGTGAACTGGTAGGAAACCTAGTTTAAGGCACCTGCATGTTTGGGGTTGCTCGACAGAAGTTAAAATTTATAACCCACAAGAAAAGAAACTGGATTCAAGAACAATCAGTGGTTTCTTCATTGGTTATCCAGAAAAATCAAAAGTGCATAGATTTTACTGTCCTAATCATAGTACAAGAATAGTTGAAACTGAAAATGCTAGGTTTATTGACAATGGTGAAGTTAGTGGGAGTGATGAACCACGTAAAGTGGAAATTAAAGAAGTTAGGTGAGAGCTTTTACTTCTTTTAAAGATGTTGTTCCTAAAGTTCTTGTACTACCTAACAATCAACAAGAACAACAAATTGATTCTCCTGTTAATCTCAATGAAGTGATAATTAATGAACCTGCAGTAGATGTACCACAAGAAAAAGCATTAAGAAAATCTAAAGACAAAAAGATCTGCTATTTCTGATGACTATTTGGTATATTTACACGAGTCATAAATTGACCTGGGAATTGATAATGATCCAGTTTCATTTTCACAAGCTATTGAAAGTAATAATTCTGATAGATGGATAAATGCTATGAAAGATGAGCTGAAATCTATGGAACAAAATCAAGTATGAGACCTTGTTGAATCACCAGAAGGTTGCAAAAGAGTTGGGTGTAAATGGGTCTTTAAGACCAAACGTGACTCAACTGCAACATCAAACGTCAGAAGGCCAGACTTGTTGCAAAAGGTTTCAATAAAAAATATGGCATCGACTATAAAGAAATATTTTCACCTGTCTCTAGAAAAGATCCACTCAGAATTATAATGACTTTAGTAGCTCATTATGACTTAATGCTATATCAAATGGATGTGAAAACAACCTTTCTAAATAAAAATTTGGAGAAAGAAGTTTACATGAATCAACCTGGAGGGTTTTCTTGTAAAGAAAAGGAACACATGGTGTGTAAACTTAAGAAGTCATTATAAGGACTTAAACAAGCTTTCCGACAATGGTATCTTAAGTTTAATGAAACTATTGTAACTTTTGGATTTAAGAAAAACACTGTTGATCGGTGTATATATCTGAAGGTTAGTGGGAGTAAGTTTATTATGTTAGTCCTGTACGTTGATAACATCTTACTTACTACTAATAATCTTGGTTTGTTGCACGATACCAAGAGATATCGATCTAACAATTTTGAAATGAAAGATATGGGAGAGGCATCTTAAGTGATTGGGATAGAAATATTTCCAAATAGATCACAAGTATTATTAGGTTTGTCTCAGAAAGCCTATATTAATAATGTGTTAGAGAGATTTAGAATGGAAAAATACTCATCAAGTCCCGTTTCAATTCAGAAAGGAGATAAATTTAGTCTCAATCAATGTCCAAAGAATGAATTGGAACATAAACAAATGAATGATATTCCTTATGCATCAATAGTTGGGAGTCTAATGTATGCTCAAACATGTACTAGACCAGACATCAGTTTCGTTGTTGGGCCGTTATCAAAGTAATCCAGAAATGGATCATTGGAAAGCTGCGAAGAAAGTGTTGCGATACTTGCAAGGAACTAAATATCATATGCTCACTTATAGAAGATCTGATCATCTTGATGTGATTGGAAATTCAGATTCAAATTATGTTGGTTGTGTGGACACACGAAAATCCACATTTGGATATTTGTTCCTATTAGCTGGAGGAGCAATATCATGGAAGAGTGTGAAGTAGTCTGTTATAATTGCATCCACTATGAAAGCTGAGTTTGTGGCATGCTTTGAGGCCACAGTTCTAGTTGGCTGCGGAACTTTATTTCATGACTTGGACTAGTCAACAGTATTTTCAAGCCGCTGAAAATTTATTGTGATAATACTACAACTGTCTTCTTCTCTAAAAATGATAAGTATTCTAAGGGTGCCAAGCATATGAAACTAAAATGGAAGAAGTCCAGAAACATAAAGTGACAATTGAACACATTAGCACCAAACTTATGATTGTTGATCCTTTGACGAAAGGATTACCAACCAAAACATTTGTTGAACATGTTGAAAGAATAAGTTTTATAGATAGCAATGAATGATTATCTGTAAAAAATTTATTATGTTTATGCAATTGACGCTTTGAGCTCAACTATATATATGTTTCTATTATTACTTGTTTTCTATTGTATATGTTATGTTGAGAATGACGATGACAAGTTTTGTTTTAGATAAAGATATGCTAAGCATTAGTGTTGGACCATTATGTATTTAAAGGTTGTGTTGCGAAATATGCTAATATTGTATTACATGGAAGGAATTATGTCGAGAAGTGATGTAAGACCGCTATGACTCCTATTAGTTGATTTGCTCAAACAACAAATAATGTTGGTGTCACATCCGGGTTTACCCCCTAGACGTAACCGGCGTCATCGTCCTCTCGGAGGACTAAGACAAGCCTCTTAGCTTCGTCATGGCATTCATCGACTAAAAATCAGAAAGAATTTAAAACTTTTTATCTAAAACTACTCGGAGGTTTACATAGACCTCTACATACACATAATTATATATATCAAGTATACATAGACTTATTCATATACGAAGATTACTTAGTCTTCTACTTTTATTTCATACACTTATATATTTAGAAAATAATAGTCATAAAACCGTCCATCTCATAAACCATCTATCGATTACAATAAGTCTTGGGCATAGCCCTACATCAAATGAAAGAAGCCGCATATAGGCTGTCTACTACATCGTCTCAAGAGAATAACGGAGTCAACATAGAATCAAGTATCTACACATCATAAAAGAGAGATATCGGCCACGTCCTCGAGAGAGTGAGGACCTACCACTTGGATGGCAAAATACCCAAGTCTTTCTTCCTAGCAATTTGGATCAAGCTCAACGACCCGAACCTAAAATGTTTGGGAAAAGGGAAAGAAAAGGGATTAGTACTCCACATGTACTAAGTATGGAATCTCATATACAATTACCAATCAAATATATTTAGAAAGGGACATTTATGAAAACATAATAGACTACATATGAAATTAAACCATAGCAAAGCAAAGCATACTAATGATAACCTTCAATAAGTCACAAGTGCAATGATCAAGTAAAATTACCATATCTCCTACTCAATCAAGTAACCTACCAAGACTACAATTAGCAATCTACTTACCAACATACTCGTCATGTCATGATACATCCTTCTTCAAGCAAAGACAACAACATTATATTCATAAGCATGTTACTCAACATACCAACCATTTACATCATACTATCGCCTTACATGCATAATATTGACCTCTCAAAGTTCCTATCAAGGCAAACTCGTGCAAGGCGTAGGTAGAGTCCCATACCCCTACCTAAGCTAAAGCCAACCTCTCAAGTTACTTTAATTAGCCTATACCTTATTCATTCATTCATTTTAGTTTAGGGAACATTTGCCTTAACCGACATAGACCACATAATCGAATGTGGAATCCGGTGTCATGAAACCTTACACCGATGGAAGGTGGTCTACCGGCCAAGGTAGAACCTAACGTGAACATAGCTATCTAGGTGGATCCACTAGCTAGTATCCTATGGTGGCAACATAGTTCAAGAACTAAGAGATAGGTATTCCCTCTATATACCATTCGGTAATGGGGCCTCATCTCATGAGAATTCATGAGTGAATATTTCTCAAGGAAAGTCAACACTTCACGTAGATCCATAGGTGAGTATTCCTCTAAGGGAAGTCAACACTCTATAAGGAACAAATGGTGAATATTCCTCTAAGGGAAGTCAACACCTCTCAATGTCAAGTTCGCTCGGTGCTAAGCTAAGTCCCCATTTGTAGAGAAGCCTTTAATCTTTATTAATCTTCTCAATTTAATTAGATAGAAGGGTCAATCCCTTGTATATCATCATTATAGCTCAAATAAGAATTGTATGAGAATTAGTTCTTTCATTAACAATTCATATAGGTGAAGTCAACCCTCGTACATCTCATCATAATAGGGCACATCGAACAACTTCCCTATATTACATTACACTTAGCAACCTCACAACCAACCTAAGCATATAAGTTCATGTATCATATCATCTTATCACATCAATCAAAGCATACTTCATCATAACATTATCACTTGATGACAATTAACCATAATTTGAAGTGAAGGCTAGGATCATCAAGACTTACCAATACTCCTCCCTAGTCCATCAATAAAGGGCCTTACCATCAACCCATAGATCAACCAATCTTAGATCATCACATCGATGTAATTCAATAATAAATCACAAGAACTAATCAAGGAGAAGCACTATACTATGAAGCAATACTACATCAAAGCCTAGTAACATGATCTCAAGTGTATCTTCTTAACTTAGATTCAATATTCAAGAACATAGGTGTGAAGAACTTCAATTCATCATAATAGATCCATAATCAATGCAATAACAATCATTAAAGACCATTTAACTAATTATGAGATCAATTCTATCAAACTCAACCTAATCCATATCAATTCAACATTTAGGGTTAAGGGTTAGGGGTCATCACCCACAATCTAGATCAAACTACATCAATTCTCCATAGTCAAGTTACAATTCATGATAATCTATTCATTCTAACCCAAAGAATACATAATTAACTCAATTCACATGATCAAATTCGGATTTGGATGAAACCCATAAGAAACTCAACTTTTTGGAAAAAGCTTTGAAGGAACCCTTTGAGGAAAGAATCTCAAAGGTGAATTAGATCCCATACCTGAAGGTTTGATGACGTTTTGATGGTGAATTTCGTGCTAAATCAACCCCCAATGATCTCCCCAAGTTGATCTCCAATGGAGTCTTCCAATAGAGAGAGAAAGTAGAGAGAAGGAAGAGAGTTTTGTTTTTGAGAGAATGATTAGGCTAATGAGGGTTGGGTATTTATAGTGGGGTCTTAAGTCACTTAATTAGTCTCTCTTAAACCCCTAATTACCCCTAAGACACTTAATTAATTAACTAACTAAAAAAATAACTTTTCCATAACTGCCACAGACCTTCCACGATGGATCCCCGACGACGGTCCGTCGTGGTCGTGACGGACTGACATCCCTCCATCCTGCACATTCGTCACGTTGGTCAGAGACTTGTGCAGGCGGAGGCTTTCTCCCCAAGCGCACGACGGTTCCACGACGACGGACCGTCGTGGCCGTGACGGACTGGCTTCCCTCCGTCCTGCACATCTGTCACGCTTGTCAGAGACTTGTGCTGGCGGAGGAAAAATCCAAGCGCTAAGGCTGGCACGACGGAGGCCTCGACGCCCCGTCGCGCCTGTGACGCCCCGTCATGGGGTCCGTCATGCCCTGCTGCTTTAAGGGTCCTCCTCGAGGGTCCTTGCTTGGTCCTTGGGGAGTCGTCCCCTGACTTTTCCAGCATGATACCATCCCACACAATATTTTACACCTGTGGTTACAACTGTTTACCAAATTCCGACTCTTTAACTTGGTTATATCAAAAGGACACTCTAGCCCTCTTATGAACCAATTTGCCGGACGTTTAAGAGTTTCGGTTCCAACACCACTTCAAAGACTCTAAATATGCCTAATTGGCTAGGAACACTGGTTTAGATCCTAAGGAGACCATTTAAGTCTTATCACATGACCTCCTTATTTCAAAATGTTACATTATCCCCCCCTTAGGAACATTCGTCCCCGAATGACACCAAACACTCTTAAAAGAGGGAGTAAACTCAAAACTAGCAGCTCAACCAATTCACAATATTCTGTAGCATGAACTACATTATTTCATGAAAATACTTCAAAACATCAATTTACCATACATGATCTCAACATTTCCTCATGAGGTTTTTCTCCTTTTCATACAGGCATGAGCTCAATCATTTATCACTCAATTCAAATAGTACAAAGCTCATTTTTATCAATATGCTCAATACAATATCAGCAAGGATTAACCATACCCAAATCACAAAACTTGACTCAAATATGCAAGAAACAAGACAACTTCCAATTTGTCTAAGGTCACCTTAAAGTGACTCCATTTTTTTTTTTTAAAAATCTCCATAACTAAGAGTTTTGCTAAGTTTCACAAAACAACAGAGATTCACAATATCTAACGCATTTATATCATTAGAGAGAGATACTAACCTTAAACATCAAAAAGATGAGGATAACGGGTTTTCATGTCGGCCTCCGCCTCCCATGTTGCACCCTCTACTAGGTGGTTCCTCCATAACACTTTTACGGAAGCTACCTCTTTGTTCCTCAACTTTTTCACTTGCCTGTCAAGGATTTGAACCGGAACCTCCTCATAAGAGAGGTTATCCTTGACTCCGAGGCCTTCAAGAGGAAGAATTGACTCGGGATTTCCGACACACTTCTTTAACATGGAGACATGGAAAACCGGATGAACCAAAGCTAGCTCATCAGGTAATCTTAAACGATAAGCAACTTTACCAACCCTTTCTAAAATCTCATAAGGGCCCACATATCGAGGGCTCAACTTCCCTTTCTTGCCAAATCTTACCACACCCTTCATAGGTGAGATTTTTAGATACACTCTATCACCCTCTTCAAACTCCAAGTCCCTTCTTCTATTATCGGCATAGGACTTTTGTCGACTATAGGCTGTTTGCAACCTATTTCTTATGATATGTACATTCTCTAACGTCTTGTAAATCAAGTCGGGACCGAATATCGATGACTCACCTACTTCAAACCATCCTATAGGAGATCTACACCTCCTTCCATACAAGGCTTCATAGGGGGCCATGGAGATGGACGAATGGAAACTATTATTATATGCAAACTCCACCAACGGCAAATGCTTATCCCAACCCCCTTTGAAATCAATGATGCAAGCTCTAAGCATATCCTCAAGAGTCTGAATCGTGCGTTCCGCTTGACCATCCGTTTGAGGATGGAAGGCGGTACTTAATTTCACTTTAGTACCCAAACCTTTTTGAAACGACTTCCAAAATCTAGATGTGAATTGTGCACCTCTATCCGAAATGATGGATAACGGAATACCATGACGACACACAATCTCATCTATGAAAATCTTCGCATAATCTTCCGCCGAATATGTAGATTTGACGGGGATAAAGTGAGCGGACTTAGTCAATCTATCAACAATCACCCATATAGAATCAAATGACTTTTGAGTCCGAGGCAACCCTACTACGAAATCCATATTAATGTCTTCCCACTTCCAAGTAGGAATTTGGATCTCCTGTAGTAAGCCACCCGGCTTTTGATGTTCCGCCTTCACTTGTTGACAATTCGGACATTTAGCAACAAATTCCGCTATATCCTTCTTCAAACCTTCCCACCAATATATTTCTCGAAGGTCATGATACATCTTTGTAGAACCGGGATGGATGGAATAGTGGGATCCATGGGCTTCATCAAGGATCCGATCCCTCAATCCATCCACATCAGGAACACACAACCTCCCTTGATACCTCAAAACACTGTCTTCTCCTAAGGAGAATGATTCGTTCGTCTTGCCAAGAACCGACTCCTTTAACTCCATCAATAGTTGATCAAGGTGTTGTTTGGACTTTACCTCAACCACCAATGATGACTCGGAGCTATGATGAATCGTGGCACCTCCATTTAGCGAACACACCAATCGCACTCCCAATCTAGTCAAACGGTGAACATCTTTTACTAGATCTTTCTTGTCTTCTTCGATATGAGACACACTACCCATAGTCATACGACTTAAAGCATCCGCCACCACATTTGCCTTGCCGGGATGATATAGGACACTCATATCATAATCTTTCAACAACTCTAACCACCTTCTTTGTCGAAGATTCAAATCTTTTTGGGTAAACACATATTGAAGGCTCTTATGATCAGTGAAAACATCTACATGAACACCATACAAGTAGTGTCTCCATATTTTTAAAGTAAACACCACGGCCGCTAACTCAAGGTCATGAGTAGGATAATTTCTCTCATGCACCTTAAGTTGCCGCGAAGCATAGGCAATCACCTTCCCATTTTGCATAAGCACACACCCCAAACCTATGCGGGATGCATCACAATACACAATGAACCCTTTAGATCCTTCCGGTAAAGTTAACACCGGAGCGGAAGTAAGCCTATCCTTCAATAATTGAAAACTCTTCTCACATGCCTCTGACCATTCAAACTTTTTGCCTTTTTGAGTCAATGAAGTCAAAGGAGATGCAATGGAAGAAAAGCCTTCTACGAACCTTCGATAATAACCCGCTAGACCCAAGAAACTCCTAATATCAGTTGGGGTCAAGGGTCTAGGCCAGTTTCTTACCGCATCTGTCTTCCTTGGATCTACCTCAACTCCCTCACTAGAGATAATGTGCCCAAGAAATGCCACCGACCTCAGCCAAAACTCGCACTTGCTATACTTGGCGAACAATTTATGTTCTCTAAGGGTTTGCAATACTACCCTTAGATGATCACTGTGGTCAACCTCATTTTTCGAATACACCAAGATATCATCGATAAATACAATAACGAATGAATCAAGGAAATTTCGAAACACTCTGTTCATCAGATCCATAAACGCCGCCGGAGCATTTGTGAGACCAAAAGACATAACCACGAACTCATAATGCCCATATCGAGTCCGAAAAGCTGTCTTTGGAATATCTTCATTTCTCACCCTAAGCTGGTGGTACCCTGACCTCAAATCAATCTTTGAGAAGTAACTCGCTCCTTGGAGTTGATCAAATAAATCATCAATCCGAGGAAGAGGATACTTGTTCTTGATAGTAACCTTGTTGAGTTGTCGGTAGTCAATACACATTCTCAAGGACCCATCCTTCTTTTTCACGAACAAGACCGGAGCACCCCATGGAGAAATGCTAGGCCTTATAAAGCCCTTGTCTAGCAAATCTTTAAGTTGTGCCTTCAATTCCTTTAACTCGGCCGGAGCCATTCTATAAGGAGGAATAGAAATAGGATTTGTTTCCGGTAGCAAATCGATACCGAAATCGATTTCCCGTTCGGGAGGAATGCCAGGAAGGTCATCAGGAAAGACCTCCGTAAATTCACTCACCACGGGGACTGACTCTATAGGAGGAACTTCGGAATCCACTTCTTGGACTCTCACAATATGGTAGAGACACCCCTTCGAGATCATTTTACACGCCTTTAGGCATGTTATGAAACGACCTCTAGGAAGAGAATTTCCACCCTTCCACTCTATAACGGGTTCATTTGGGAAACAAAACCTCACAATTTTGGTCCTACAATTGATGGAAGCGAAACTAGCATGCAACCAGTCCATACCTAATATGACATCAAAATCAATCATGTCTAACTCAACTAGATCAATATGAGAAACTCTATGAGGTATTGAAATAGGACAATTTCGATAGACTCTTTTTGCTACCACTGACTCACCCACCGGGGTAGACACCAAAATAGGTTCATGCAAAACATCGGGTAATGTACTAAACCTCTTAGCTACCAATGGAGTAACGAAAGACAAAGTAGCACCCGGATCAAGTAATGCATACACATCAATGGCAAAGATTTGTAACATACCAGTCACCACATCGGGAGAGGCCTCTTGGTCATCTCTAGTACGAAGAGCATAAAGACGGTTCTTTTTGGGAGCACTATTAGAACCACTTGGCTGACCACCCCTCTCTTGTCCCTTAGCATTTGGACAATCCCGCACCTTGTGACCAATCTTTCCACAACCAAAGCAATTTCCCGTTCCAATCAAACATTCTCCATAGTGACCTTTCCCACACTTAGAACATGTAGGCTTCTCATTAGATGAGTTCCCATCCTTTCCCTTGGCAACTTTTGGTCTAGGAGCTTTAGAATCCCTAGTCTTGGGAAATTTGGATGGAACGTGGTTTGAGAACCTCTTTTTGAATCTAGGCCTGTCTTGAATTCCCAACCTATCTTTGGCAGTTTCACTCTCAGAAGACCTTGTCCTCCTTGAGTCCTTATCCTTCCTTTTTGCTCTAGCCTCCTCAACCCTCCTTGCATGCACCATGAGACGACCAATGTTCATGTTATCATGTAGCATAGCCGATTGACACTCCTCTTGTAAATCTTCCGATATACCTGTCACATATCGACTCATTTCGTCTCTAGGATCGGAGACCAAAGACGGAGCATATTTGGCCAATTGAGTAAATTTCAGAGAATACTCATGAACACTCATCGTTCCTTGGCGGAGATTGATGAATTCCACCACCTTCGTTTCCCTCATCTCTCTAGGGAAGAACCGATCAATGAAGGCCCCTTTGAATAACTCCCACGTCACTAACCCACTTCCAAGTGGCCTGTTGTCCTTCCATTGCGCATACCATATCTGAGCGACATCCTTGAGTTGGTATGAGGCCAACTCGGCATTCTCGCTAGATGACAGCCCCATAGCACACAAAATCTTGTGAACCTCATCAATAAATTCCTGAGGGTCTTCATCAACCTTCGACCCATAAAAGACAGGAGGATTCATTCGAGTGAAATCCCTAAGTCTGGAGGCCATAGTCTGTTCATGGACTCTAGGTGCCAAATCCCTATTGGCTTGGGCAGTCATAGCTTGGGCTTGCACTGTTGCGGCTTGAGCTTGAGTAGTCATGGCTTGAGCCATTTGAGCAATAATAGCTCTCATCTGAGCTTCTGTCATCGGTGGAGGATCAGCAGGAACCTGGTCATCAATAGCAACCTCTTCAAGAGGAGGAGCAGGTTCGTCACGAGGAATTCCCGCAGCAGCCATCTCTTCCTCAAGTCTTCGAGCCGCATTTCTTCTAGTATTCATCTCCTATAACCAAAACACAAGGTTCAGGCGAAAGCATATACGACGTACAATCTAGGGGCACGATATGGATTTCCAACAATGAGAATGATTCCTAATCATCAAATAAGTTCCTATTCATAGGTGTGGCGCGCTTCACAATTATGAATACAAACTTAAATAACGTGGTTGAGAGAGAGACGTTAACATCAAGGATATTCAACCTCATGCTCTGATACCAAGTTTGTCACATCCGGGTTTACCCCCTAGACGTAACCGGCGTCATCGTCCTCTCAGAGGACTAAGACAAGCCTCTTAGCTTCGTCATGGCATTCATCGACTAAAAATCAGAAAGAATTTAAAACTTTTTATCTAAAACTACTCGGAGGTTTACATAGACCTCTACATACACATAATTATATATATCAAGTATACATAGACTTGTTCATATACGAAGATTACTTAGTCTTCTACTTTTATTTCATACACTTATATATTTAGAAAATAATAGTCATAAAACCGTCTCATCTCATAAACCATCTATCGGTTACAATAAGTCTTGGGCATAGCCCTACATCAAATGAAAGAAGCCGCATATAGGCTGTCTACTACATCGTCTCAAGAGAATAACGGAGTCAACATAGAATTAAGTATCTACACATCATAAAAGAGAGATATCGGCCACGTCCTCGAGAGAGTGAGGACCTACCACTTGGATGGCAAAATACCCAAGTCTTCCTTCCTAGCAATTTGGATCAAGCTCAACGACCCGAACCTAAAATGTTTGGGAAAAGGGAAAGAAAAGGGATTAGTACTCCACATGTACTAAGTATGGAATCTCATATACAATTACCAATCAAATATATTTAGAAAGGGACATTTATGAAAACATAATAGACTACATATGAAATCAAACCATAGCAAAGCAAAGCATACTAATAATAACCTTCAATAAGTCACAAGTGCAATGATCAAGTAAAATTACCATATCTCCTACTCAATCAAGTAACCTACCAAGACTACAATTAGCAATCTACTTACCAACATACTCGTCATGTCATGATACATCCTTCTTCAAGCAAAGACAACAACATTATATTCATAAGCATGTTACTCAACATACCAACCATTTACATCATACTATCGCCTTACATGCATAATATTGACCTCTCAAAGTTCCTATCAAGGCAAACTCGTGCAAGGCGTAGGTAGAGTCCCATACCCCTACCTAAGCTAAAGCCAACCTCTCAAGTTACTTTAATTAGCCTATACCTTATTCATTCATTCATTTTAGTTTAGGGAACATTTGCCTTAACCGACATAGACCACATAATCGAATGTGGAATCCGGTGTCATGAAACCTTACACCGATGGAAGGTGGTCTACCGGCCAAGGTAGAACCTAACGTGAACATAGCTATCTAGGTGGATCCACTAGCTAGTATCCTATGGTGGCAACATAGTTCAAGAACTAAGAGATAGGTATTCCCTCTATATACCATTCGGTAATGGGGCCTCATCTCATGATAATTCATGAGTGAATATTTCTCAAGGAAAGTCAATACTTCACGTAGATCCATAGGTGAGTATTCCTCTAAGGGAAGTCAACACTCTATAAGGAACAAATGGTGAATATTCCTCTAAGGGAAGTCAACACCTCTCAATATCAAGTTCGCTCGGTGCTAAGCTAAGTCCCCATTTGTAGAGAAGCCTTTAATCTTTATTAATCTTCTCAATTTAATTAGATAGAAGGGTCAATCCCTTGTATATCATCATTATAGCTCAAATAAGAATTGTATGAGAATTAGTTCTTTCATTAACAATTCATATAGCTTAATTAATTAACTAACTAAAAAAATAACTTTTCCATAACTGCCACAGACCTTCCACGACGGATCCCCGACGACGGTCCGTCGTGGTCGTGACGGACTGACATCCCTCCATCCTGCACATTCGTCACGTTGGTCAGAGACTTGTGCAGGCGGAGGCTTTCTCCCCAAGCGCACGACGGTTCCACGACGACGGACTGTCGTGGCCGTGACGGACTGGCTTCCCTCCGTCCTGCACATCCGTCACGCTTGTCAGAGACTTGTGCAGGCGGAGGAAAAGTCCAAGCGCTAAGGCTGGCACGACGGAGGCCTCGACGCCCCGTCGCGCCTGTGACGCCCCGTCATGGGGTCTGTCATGCCCTGCTGCTTTAAGGGTCCTCCTCGAGGGTCCTTGTTTGGTCCTTGGGGAGTCGTCCCCTGACTTTTCCAGCATGATACCATCCCACACAATATTTTACACCTGTGGTTACAACTGTTTACCAAATTCCGACTCTTTAACTTGGTTATATCAAAAGGACACTCTAGCCCTCTTATGAACCAATTTGCCGGACGTTTAAGAGTTTCGGTTCCAACACCACTTCAAAGACTCTAAATATGCCTAATTGGCTAGGAACACTGGTTTAGATCCTAAGGAGACCATTTAAGTCTTATCACATGACCTCCTTATTTCAAAATGTTACAGTTGGATTTAGTATATGTGCACATTGTAATTTGAAATGTTTATTAAACCATTAAGTAAATGATGTTACGTGTGTCAAGTGGGAGAATGTTAGTTTTATGATCCACTCACATTAATATTATTTTGGTTTAATATTTAATTATTAACTAAATGCTAATTCTAATTGGATAAGTGGAGAAGTTACTTACATGTGTGGAGAAGTGGGGAAGTGGGGAAGTTACTTAGTAACTTTCAACCACCCATTAAGTCTTCCACTTTCCCCATTATCTCTTCCAACTATCCATTAAGTGGGGAGTTACTTGGTAGTTTTAAAACTACCCATTATCTCCACTACTCACCATGATGGAAAGGTGGAAATAATATTACTCACACTCTATTTAAAGGGTCCTCTCTCTGCCATAAAGATATAGTCTTATCTATCAAAGCTATTTATAAAGTATAAGGCAAGAGAGAGAAACAACTTTCGAAGAACCGAAAACAAAAGACTTCCGCTCAATCAAGTCAACAATTATAATGGCTGATTCAGGTATATGTTCTTGACTGAATTATCATAGTAATACATTTATGTGAAAATCATATAATTCTACGATCCTAAATAATTGATAGAATTTCTAAATGTTTAAATTGTCTATGTTTTCACAATCATTAAAATCCTTACACAGGACACCAAAGCTTAATTATGTTGCACCTTTGCTTTTAACCATCATGCCATTTTTATACTGAATTTCCAACTAAATATATTAATTAATATTTAATAAATTTTTCATATTGAGTTTTTTAATGTAATTCTGCTAGGTAAGGTGTGTGCTTAGGGCTAGTTTTTTATTAATAAAGAAAAATGAAGCTTAAAGAGAAAACTATAAGCGGGGGGTTAAACCTTACCATACAACCCTAATGAGATAACGAACCTCTACTAATTAATTAATAAGCATGAAGAAAATAAGAGAGAGAGAAAATTAGTTAGTCTATGATAATCATAAAGTTTATAATACACTCTAGGATAATACTACAAATGAGGATGCTTAACTAATGTGAAAATATAACATCTAAGAATAAAGTTGATTTATCAACCTCAAACATCATTTTATATATGTAGGAATTAAAAAGATAGTTTTTCCCCGTGTAACGTAACCTAGAGTATTTTCCTCTTGTCTTCCTCTTCAAATATGATTAACAAAACTTCATAGTTCATCACTTCTTTTTAAGATTTATTGGATCTTGTTATTGCTGAAATTGTCATATTATTTTGCTTTGCCCTTCGCATCGATAGGTGACTTGAAATAAATTCCTTGATCACCTTGTCATCCCAACTATGTTGCTTTCATGTGTCTTCTCTTTGCTTTTGTTGCTTCCAATTCTTTGTTGCTTAGGTGAGAGATCCTCATCCTTGGCCACCTTATTAAATAATATATATGTCTAGTATATCAACCTCATCATCCCCGTCAATGATGTCACTGGCCAAGTCAATATCATAAGTTGTAATTGCACTAAATTTTGAAACTACAGCTTCTGACTCATGACTCTTTTCTAATACCTCGGTGGTAATGGTCAAGTTCTTTTCAGAGTTATTAACTGTCACTATCATAGATGAATTTGCCTTAATAGAATTTAATTTTCAATATAAATTTTCAAAAATCTAACCTCATATCGTAATATGGATCCATTTTGAATGCAACTCTATGGCTTAGTCTCAAGTTAAAAGGTATGGGAATATTTTGTAAAAGGATGAACTTTTAATGCTTCATGTAACTCAAGGTGAATAAGACAATTATTTAATCTATCAGCTATATTTTTTTCTTTACTCTAATCAATACATACATTAGCAGCGTACTATCCTAACTCCACCATTATGGTGGCTTAATATATAAAAAAAAGGAAGTCCACTCTCATGGCGAATTTAAGATTTTTGAGTTAAAATAAAATAAAATATAGTGTTTGAAATTTAAAAATAGAGTTTGAACTTCTAAACTACTTAATCAATTTCTAATTTTGTGTTTAAGAAATTCAAAATATATATAAGTTTATCTTTTATATTGATAACTTCGAATAAACACATTACCGCCCCTAAATTCACCCTGCTAACCTATGTGTAATAAGAGATGGGAAATAACCTAAAATCAATGTTTTTAACTATAATTTGACTATAGATAAGCATAGTCAAGCATCTAGACTTCTAGAAAATTTAATATTCATTGAATTTGAAAAGATTTATACATTGAAAAGCATATCTATTGCTTTGTTGATATTTGTTATAAAAGTATTATGTTAAATTGTTTGTTTTGAATTTATAACTTATGCTATATTTTTGGTTTTATTTGTTTTAGTAATGTTGAATTTACATTGAACGTCATTTTTTAATTAAACTTGATAGATTATATTTTTGTCAAACATTTAATAATTTATGACATTTTATTTATATATTATTCTTTTTATCAAACATGCATTTCACGATGTTCGTAGAAATTTTATACTTTTAGTTGTTACGATCAATTCGATTGAAATATATTAATTTGAAAAAAATATAAATCAATTATTTTTTTCATAATATTAGTTATAGAAAATATGTTTATTAGTTAATATATTTTTAAAAAAGAATATATATCTTAAATATTTAATTTAATGTCTAAAGTTTCTTATTTGTCTAGTATAAATTTTAAATAATTAATTTTTATTTTTAAAATTTATTATAATTTTATGATTGCAATTGTGCATCCAAATAGAACATGTGTAATTACATTATGACATCCAAACATGACATGTGTAATTACACTGTGACAACCAAATATGTCAGTGTAATTACTAGACTGGTAATTACTACCCTAGTAATTATACCAATTCCATTACCAAGTGGCTTTCTAAACAGACCCAAGTGATTTGTTGAGACTTTTATCACGATTCAAAATAATTGAATGTTTGAAAGCTCAATCGAATTATTGAAACTTTTTTTCATATTTACCTTTTCTCTTAATAAGATTCTTAACTATTTAAACTTTTCTAAAAGACTAGTTAAGAAATAATCAAAAGTATAATAGTGGATAGTATTCTTTGATTTTATCTTTATAAATAATTTCTTGAAAGTGTGTTATATCTAATAATTCAGTTAATATAGATCGAAAATATAATGATAAAATCTTAATTATTAAGTTAATTAAACTTTGAGTTTTTTTTGTTAGGTTACTCAAAATTTAAGGGTAAAACAAGAAGAAGAATAGAAGATATGGGACGGATATTTTTATTTTTTTTTTGTTTAAAAATATTGTGCTTATATATAAAAACTCAGCTATTGAGGATCAAACCTCAGACCTCAAAAGTTATAAATTCACACGCTCACCAATTATGATCAAAAAGAGAATGAGCAATGCTGGAATTCACTACACTCTGTGACATTGGACTTAATACACCAGAGGCTATTAAGGAGGAAGTGATACAATTTTTAAGGCCCTAATTAATTATTTTATCGTGTATATAAATAAAATATTATATATTATCTAATATTTGAAAATATAATAAGTTGAACACTCTCAGACACAACAAAGATTGGTGAGCGTGTGAATTTATAACTTTTGAGGTCTGAGGTTTGATCCTCAATAGCTGAGTTTTTATATATAAGCACAATATTTTTAAACAAAAAAAAAATAAAAATATCCGTCCCATATCTTCTATTCTTCTTCTTGTTTTACCCTTAAATTTTGAGTAACCTAACAAAAAAAAACTCAAAGTTTAATTAACTTAATAATTAAGATTTTATCATTATATTTTCGATCTATATTAACTGAATTATTAGATATAACACACTTTCAAGAAATTATTTATAAAGATACAATCAAAGAATACTATCCACTATTATACTTTTGATTATTTCTTAACTAGTCTTTTAGAAAAGTTTAAATTGTTAAGAATCTTATTAACAGAAAAGGTAAATATGAAAAAAAGTTTCAATAATTCGGTTGAACTTTCAAACATTCAATTATTTTGAATCATGATAAAAATCTCAACAATTCACTTGGCTCTGTTTGGAAAGCCACTTGGTAATTGGAATTGGTGTAATTACTAGGGTAGTAATTACCAGCCTAGTAATTACACTGACATATTTGGTTGTCACAGTGTAATTACACATGTCATGTTTGGATGTCACAGTATAATTACACATGTTCTATTTGGATGCACAATTGCAATCATAAAATTATAATAAATTTTAAAAATAAAAATTAATTATTTAAAATTTATACTAGACAAATAAGAAACTTTAGACATTAAATTAAATATTTAAGATATATATTCTTTTTTAAAAATATATTAACTAATAAACATATTTTCTATAACTAATATTATGAAAAAATAACTGATTTATATTTTTTTCAAATTAATATATTTCAATCGAATTGATCGTAACAAATAAAAGTATGAAATTTCTACGAACATCGTGAAATGCATGTTTGATAAAAAGAATAATATATAAATAAAATGTCATAAATTATTAAATGTTTGACAAAAATATAATCTATCAAGTTTAATTAAAAAATGACGTTCAACATAAATTCAACATTACTAAAACAAATGAAACCAAAAATATAGCATAAGTTATAAATTAAAAACAAACAATTTAACATAGTACTCTTATAACAAATATCAACATAGCAATAAATATGATTTATTTATTTATTTCTTAATTAAGAAAAAGTAAGTCTATAACCTTACCTAACAATAAATTCTACTTTAATTTAAAAAATAGAATACTAATAAAATTAAGCTAATCAGAAAATAGCATGGCATAAATAAATAGATAATACGAAGAAAAAAAATAAAAGGTAATCAGGTGATAATTAAATGATGTGATTACATCAATTCACAGCCTCTGTGAATTGTAGAGTGTAATTATCTCATGTCAATTACACCAATTACCTGCTGACCAAGTAATTATTTGTCCTTCCAAACAGGATAAGACACTGTAATTATATCAATTACACCAAATCTAATTACTAAGGTGATCTTCCAAACAGGCCTTAATATGAAATAGAAAAACTACTTTTGTTGACTTTTCTCCATTAATTTTGATTTATACTTGATAGTTTTATAATTTTTAAGTTTTTATATGATTTAGTTATTAACTATTATAATATGTAATTTAATTCTCTCGATTTATTTTTTGGAATTACGCGGGAAGTAAATATTAAATGATCCCGTAGTTATAGGGGGGGGGGGGTGTTTCATAATAACCGTCTTTTTTTTTTTAATTAACCGTCGCGACCATGATGAATATTTTTACAAAGTAGAAACAACTAAAGAAAAAACTATTATGAATTAAGAAATGACGAAGAGATATGGAATACTGCGGAAGAAATTGGAAAAAGTGGAATCGGATCTCCGTTTGCTCTTCACATTCCCACCGGATTCCGCGACCCACGAGATTCTCTCTCACGCCATTGAACAGCAACTTGAATTTTTAAATCATCTGTTGGCTGCAGAAATGACTTCGTCCCCGTCCAAGCCGCGACACTTGTACCACATTGGTCGCAGACTCAACGAACTTGAAACCGTCTTTGATCTTCACTCGCAGCAACAATTAGACGGAAATAATATGAATGATCATGATGCTGCTTCGGTCTGTTCTTGTAGCGAGTCGTGTATCAATGATGATGGAGAGGCGGCTGTAAAGCGCGATTTTGGTGATTCTGATCCGGTTAATTACGATGTTCCGGAGGATTCACCTGTTAAAGATATTGAGGAAGTTGATGAAGGTAATGTTATAAATGAGAGGTATTTTGGAGTATTAGGGTGTGGGGTGATGATGGGAGCCGTTTGCGTGGGATTAGTTATGCTGAGATTTTATGATTGTTTTCTTGTAATTCAGCCATCAGGTTTTCTTGTTCCTACTTAAGTATCATTAGATTTTATTAAACTTAATTACTGATGTATCTGCTATAATTACTTCTAATTATTAGTATTTATTTTTAATTTGAATGGTCATATGTATATAGCACATCTAATGTTTATATATTAGATGAGCAAGAAAATATGATTTATTGTAAAAGAGGATCTTATTCTAACTAAACTATGGCTGCTGAGCATATTTTTTTTAAACTTATAAAGCATTTGGTATTTGAGGGAACTTGTCTAGTAGGGGATAATTTTGTACCTTCACCATCTTTTAATAGCAAGAGTAATTCTAATTTGCTCCATAGTTATCCTTGATTTTTTCTACTTTGACAGTTAGTTGTACGATTATATCCCTAGTAGATGTTACAAGCATAAATTATCTTGCTAATAGAAACAACTAAGAGTAGCAACATTAGGATCAAATATAAATATAACTGAAGAAATAAATTTATTCTCTAAAGTTAGTTCGATGGAAAAATTCAAAAATTGTAAATCAGGTTGATAAAAGATAGTGAATAGAAGGGGTGCTGTGTGGCCGATGGCAAATTTATAATAGGATGGTTAGAAATAAAAGTTCACTCTAATAGCCAATTAGAATTAAAAAAGAAAAAACATATAATAGTTCTAATGGTTAGACTAGTATTGACATGTTTAGTCCTCAAATGTAAATATTCATTTACTTTGAAATTGAAAAGATTTTCATCTTGTTATTACATAAATTTATTTTATTTTGAAAAGTTATAGAATTTTTTTTATTTTTATGATATAATAAAATGAAATAAAGCATTTTTCATCTAAAAATGACTAAAATAATTTCTCCATATTGAATTCTTAAGTAAAATACTATTTATTAATGAAAATATAAGTAAATTAATATTTTACCCAATCATTTTTTATCCATATCAAATATGATAAGGTTGAACTATTATCCATTTTATATTTATCAATTTTTAATCTGCTTACATTTAATCCAAATCCGCCCGTTTATCATCTCAGTCGACTATATATATAGGAGATTGCTCCAAAGTGACATAAATCATCACCAATTAATAACTTCAATGACGACCACGAAGAATTTGATATGCATATGTTAGATCTAATTAATTGGAAGTTGGAGGGGCTAAGTATTGGGCCGACCATCATACCTTGACCATGCCAGATGACATGAGAAAATTAAATTGTTCGCTATCTCCATTTCTTAATTGAAATAAGACAAAACTTCAAATGTTATACCACGTGCAAGATCTTATTGAAAATTACGAGAATTCACATGGGCAATGACTAATGCAAAATAAATCAATCAGCATAGCATTTAGTAATTTTTTTAATATTTATTATTGGGTGCAAATCTTTATTGATATTTGTCGAGAGTTTTAATATCCTAAAATATAAAACTTTTCATTAGGAATTCAAATTGAATTGAATTGATACGGAATATCCCAAAAAGACTATTGCAAAATCAAAAAGTTCCAAAAAATATTAAAGCGTACTCCACTTAATATTGTCTGATAAAATTTCATTGTTAATCAATCAAATTGGATTACTTTTTGAATTCAACTGAACAGCTAGTGGTCCACAAAAGTCAGAACCCCACATGCTTTAACCTCATCTTCTTTCCTACACAATCCCAATCTAAAGATTCTCCTTGTCTATGATTTTGTACGCCGCATTTCAAGCCCATATTCGTAAAAACACACATCCCGTGCCCGGCGATTTAACCAATCAACCTAAGTTATCTACAAGTTGTTACCCATAATACCCCTACTGTCATTATCCTTTTTTTTGACTTCTTCTTCTTCTTCTTCTTCTTCTTCTTCTTCTCCACCTCATTTAACCTCTGCATCTTTATCACTCTTTCACCATCTCTTTCCTTTTCAAAGCTTAAATCTTTTTCTTTTTTTTTGCATTTGGGTTGCTAGATTCAAGCGAAAATGAGCCGTTTCAGGAGATTTGACCTTATCGACTACTCTCCTTCTCCTTCATTTTTCACCCCCAAAACCCTACTTCTAAACCCATACTTCCACATTGAAGATGAGCTTGACTGCACTCTCGGTCTCATCTGCCCTAAGCCTTATGCACCCACTACCTTCCTCGATCTAGACGATTTCGATACCATCACCGATCTGATCCAAATCGAAAGAACCCCTGTTTACAGCACTACTCGCCGGGTCCAGCATCGGTTGGGACTCGGTACTGAGTTGCAATGTCTGTCTGACCGAGTCACAGCGCTCGAGCGGATGTTGAGGGAGAAGAAGAAGAAGAAGAATAAAATTGGGGAGCGGAAGTACACGTGGACGGCTGAGATCAAGAGCCCTGAGAAGGATGGGGTGGATCGGAAATATAAGTGGATTGCTGAGGTGAAAGATGGTAAGAAGAAAGGGGATTTGGATAAAAGCTACAAATTTAGTGCTGAGATCAAAGGGAAAGGTGACGATTCACGTAGTTACTGTTTCAAAGCATCAAATGTCACCGATACCGATAGCGATAGCGATGAAAGTCAGAAAAAAGAGAAGAAAGATAAGATGAAGAAGAAGAAGAAATCTGTGGGTTGTACACGCTTGGTTGAGATTGAAGAGCCAACCCATCATGGCGCACTCGTCTTAAGACAGGTTCAGCTTCCACATTTTCGTAATTAATTTTGGTTCTTTAAAGTGACATTGTTACAATCTTGAAATTTGTGTTTTTTTTGTTTATGATGTGTAGGTATTTGCGAAGAGGGTGGAGAAGAGAAGGGGGAAGAGGAAGGAACTGTCACCACAAGATGCAGCTTTAGCGATTCAAATGAGCTTTAGGGCTTACTTGATTAAGAGGTCTCAGGCTCTGCGTGCTCTGAGAGAACTGGCCATTGCCAAGACTAAGTTGAAGGAGCTAAGGGCTCTCTTCAACAACTTCACTTATCGTAGACGTGTTGCTCGTGATGCTGAGGAGCGCCAGAGGTTCTCTGAGAAGATTATTGTGCTGCTACTCACTGTTGATGCCATTGAGGTAGACATAGTAGTAACTGTTCCTGTTTTTTCCTGTTATTGATCTTATAATATGCTTTGTTGCTAACCGTTTGCACCATAAGTATAAGTTTTTTCTTTTCAAAAATGATATGATGATGTGTGACAACATATGAAGTTTAGGATTCTAATTTCATTTAGTATATATATTATATAAGAGGTAGTTGAAGAAATTAATAATGTAATATTAGAAAAAAGAACACCAAAATCGATGATCTGATAAGTTAAATGGATTTGGATATTTGTAATTTGTGAATATTGACCAAAATTGCATTGTCAAAGACTTCGAGTTGTCCCAAAATAAAATATGAAGGTGTATAATTTTGAATGGATAGAGTACTAGAAACTTGCTACTTGGAAATGCTACTTTCGTAGGTAAAGTATCATTTATGAGTTCTTGGATCTATAGTTCTCGGATGTTTGTGGTTGTTGCATGATCTGAGTACTGGAATTGGCCTTTCAGCCCCTCATTTTAGTTATTGTTTCTTTATTTGTTTTTTTGTTCTCGGTGGGTTTGGGGCGTCTTAGATGGTCTATAATTGAAGTAGTTCATCAAATAGGAGGGGCATTAATCGGAAGTCTGGATCTGAACAATGAAAATTTATACCCACGACCTTCGGGACAAATACTTTTTGAGACCTTGGTGCTTCTCTTTTGCTGGCAACATAGAATGTACATTCTTCGAACTAAACAGGCAACATAAGAATGCAGTTTATTATTACTATGCTGCTTGCTGCCTTTCTTGGAACTGAGGTGGGAAACACATGTCCTCTTGTCTCCAGCTAGCTTTACAGCAGCTTAAACACTTCTGTAAATACTTCTGATAAAAACTTTTTCGGACTGTATTTTGATAGATTTGCATGAAACATTGCCTGCTGCAACCCAGGAATGTTATCTTCGACTTAATTTTATTTCTATAATTGAATCCATATGTATAGTTTGTCAATAACATCAAATGTGTGCATATATCCTTGGCAATCATTAGCATATATTATCTTTACTTGCAATGTGTTATGCAAATCCTAAGCAGTCTCGACCCCTTTATGTGTTTTCCTTTTGTTCCAGAAACGCATTTATTCTTTACTTTGGTATTAGGGTGTGGATATGATGGTCCGATCTGCAAAGAAGTCTATAGTGGACGAGTTAGAAGCAATGCTTGATGTTATCGACCCCCAACCTGGTGGAAGGCCTTTATCTGTTGCAAGGAGGAGAACATTTGATATGCCAGATGGTGCCATTCAGAAGGAACTTGCAGCCGGTGTGGCTCAAGTTGTTCGAATGCTTGACGAGTCCAATGGTGCTGAAACCTTTGAAGGATGCTTATGAGTCTTCTATGAGTCTATGACATGTGAGATTCCACTGGTCTCTAGGGTTTGCTAGTGTTGTATGTTCTAATTAGGGGACCGGCTATGGTCTGAAGCTACTACTACTGTTGTTAACTTTTCTTTTTATTCTGTATAATGGAGATCAGAGCTAGTATGTCATCTTAATCCACCTTTTGGTATGAAGTTTCCACTTGGCTTTATTCAAACCACTTGTACGGATATTGTTTGGTGCATAGGTGATCATGTCAAGTGTAATGCTTGATGTTTCCTTTGTAAATCACATGCATTTCACTATCATGTTCAGTAGATCTCGTGCTCCGACATTGTGCACTAGCATCTCTTTGTGTTATTAATAATGTGGAAAACATGCATCGTGATTCCAATTTTATGTTAGTTAAATGGGGAATGGTAATGTTCTGATGCAGATGTAGAAATTCTACAGATATGATGTATTGAATTTGCTTGTAGTTGTGCTTACTTCTATTGGCTTTTCCCTTCTGAATAAGCGAGGGAAATCATTTCTGGCAACCAAATAATGATAAACAAGTTTTTTTTTAAAAATAAATAAGGCTGGATTTGTTAACTAATGTGCTACAATGCTGTTTATACTCACCCAGTAGCTTTGCTAATGGCAAGGCAGGTAGGTGTGCTACACAGACCATCAATAGTCTATCAGATGTTGTGTTTAACATCTGGGTCCTGGGCAGGTCCAATGTTCAATACTGAGACGACTTTCATTCTTTTTGGAATCCTCCCTTCATCAGCTAATTTTTGCGGTTGAGTTAGACAAGAATCTATTTCATTACATCAAATATTAATGCCTACAAATTAGTGGTTTGGCCAGCTAAGTTCGAATAAAAAAATGTGTCTTTGTTTTCAATTGAGAAGCTAACATGAATAACCACTCACTAAAATACTTGTTGAGCTCTGTTGATTCTCGAAGCAGTAGCTCGGATGGAGAGCTGAATGCTTCACCTGAAATGAGTAGCAGCCAAATGTATGCACCACAAAGAAAACATTGAGCAACTTTCACATACAACAAACACAAAAATTAAAAATCATATTTGTATGCTATAGCTATAGTTTGCATAATTGCACGTCATAACAAATTTTGCTATGTTATTTCACTATACATATATACAAAAGGCAGTGACTATTTCGATATACATATATACAAAGAAAACAATTGTATAATTCACAGACTCCTCTTCATTTGTATAATTTCGATGACTTTGTATAAATTGTTGCTAGTCTCTCATTTGTATAAATCGTTGACATCCTCTCAATTCAATTTTATATGTTCGCATATCTGTATAAATTTAAATTTGTATACAATTGAATTGAAATAAAACATTTCTATTTCAAATATCGTTCTCTCTCTCGCTTTATACAAACATAAATTATACATTGTACTTCATATAATTTGTGTTTGTATAAAGCGAGTAAGAGAAAGACAAAAGAAAACTGGACATGGAGATATTTGTACTGTAGAATTATAAGTGTATAGGATGAAGATATATTTATTTGCATGTGTATGTACAATTTTCTCTCGCTTTATACAAATAGAAACGTAATTTACACATTTCTATTTTTATAAAGAGAGAGGCGAGGGGAGAGTGGCGACCGAGAGTTCAAGGGATTGGGCTTACTTAGGAAATCTGTTGTTAGTCCAACAACAGATTGATGCCTAGGCCCTAGCTATCTTCAGCCCAGTGCTAGTCAATTGATCTGTTGTTAGTCTAAGCCTGGTTGCAAATGGATTGGGCTTGCTTAGGATATGTTCGGCCTACCTTAAAAAAGAAAAGAAAAAATTAGTAAACTAGCTAAAATCAACAACTTAATTAGTAAAAAACTCACTACTTTAAAAATATTAGTTAAAATATCAAAAATGTCATTATTTAAAAATAATAATATATATCCTAATTAAACCCCTATTTATCTCCTAAAAATTAATTTATTTACATCCCATGTATATCCGTAGTTCACTTTTTTCAAATTATTTTTATTTAAGAAAAAATTAAAATTTGCAAATTTTCCCCTATCTCTCTCTTCCATATTTATCCCATAAGTAAAAAAAAAAAAAATTCTCTCTCTCCATATTTTCCTGTTCATATTTCTATTCAACCTTCAAATCTTTCTTTCTCTCCAACCCCAATTTTCTTATTATCTTCTACCTAAATATTATTTTTTTATCTTCAAAATCTGGATTCACACAAATTCCTCTAATTAAGGTATTTTCATCGTTATCTTCTTTTTTAGATTTATTTTCTGATTTTATTGTTGTTTAAATCATTCTTATTTGGTGAAAGTAGGATAATTTTTAGGATAATTTTTGTTTAGAACTATAAAACACTCTTCAATGGATTATTCGAAGAGACACTATTCATCTTAGTAAAATAATTTCTAGTGATTTTCCATCATTTAATCTATGTATTA
Organism: Solanum sitiens; assembly: GCA_016801875.1. Classification (NCBI taxonomy): domain Eukaryota; kingdom Viridiplantae; phylum Streptophyta; class Magnoliopsida; order Solanales; family Solanaceae; genus Solanum; species Solanum sitiens. The sequence goes on from JABWTJ010000191.1 coordinate 222,319, forward strand.
CTCAAGAAATAGCGGATATTGTAGGATCTGCTTCTAAAATGAGTGAAGAGAGACGACAAGAACAAAGTCTTCATCAAATTCAGATTGAAAACGTAACTTGTAGGGTACAAGAAAATGACGGAGAAGATCAAATTGTTGATGAAGAGGTATTTAAATATTTTGCATGTTTAGATTTTTGCACGTTGAGTTGAAGTTAAAGAGAACAATTTGTTCAACAATGTGTATTGAATATATTTGTAAATTTCTTGTTATGTACACTTTGCAATATTTATTAGTTTGTATTTTGTATTTCGTTGTTATTTTATTGTTGTATTTTGGGATCAGTTTTTATTAATTTTGATAATGTATCATTTTTTATTCATTCCTTTATATTTTTTCACATTTGTAGATATTTTATAATTTATGAATACATTTTACATGACTATGATATTTCAGATTTTATTAATGAACTTTTGTTGGATTTGTGTTCTATGCTATGGAATTTTTATGTATTTGTTGTATTTGTGTTATATGATTATTGTTAATGAATTCATTTTGGGTGATTTTAAATTCAGATGTGTTTATACTAATTGTATTTTGTGTGAGACTTGTTTGTATCCGTAAAGTAAATACACATTGTAATGTTATTGTATGTTTCCAAAGTAAATACATATTAGTTGTATTCAGTGTATTCTTATTGTATTTTGAATTCAGATGTGTTTATTCAGTGTATTCTTATTGTATTCACACTAAAAAAAAACTTCCCAAGTTATTAATAAAGTTAACAAAGTCAAGATTAAGTAACTAATATATGTATTCACAATTGTACTTGCATCATGTTATGAACAAAATTTTATTCAAGTAATATCACTTACTGAATACATAACAATCATCATGTTATGAACAAAACTTCATCATAGTAATAAATATTATGTATTCACAATAGAAATTCTTCATAATTCATAAAAGTCCCTTAACATATACGTATACAAAACAAATATTGAAAGTGTATCCATTTCAGAACAAACACTTACAACATATATTACATTGATCATATTTATTTCGTTAAGAAATACAACTTATTCAAATAGTCATACGTTATCCATAGTTCATACAATTTACAACCAAAACAGAATACAGACGGAAACAGACTACTTGCTTACAATTATACGAAACCTGAATACTACGCTTTATAATTATTTTCAATTACACTTTCAATTTTTTTCGTAGTATATTAATTTCAAATATACGAAAACAGAATACGATTAGCAATTATATCAATTATAAACAATTAGAAAAAGAATAAGGAAGAAGCAATTATCTCGTCGAATTTATATGTAAATCTTGAAAATCAAAAGTTGAGAGAATTCATCAGATTTTGGGAGTGTTGGTTGATTTTTTGAATTTTTTGATTTTTTAACTGATGAGAGTTTTAAGCAATACTTTCAACTTTAGTTTTTTTCTCTCCCCTTAATTTCTCCTTTTTGTTTTAAATGTTTGTATTCTTTCAATTTAAACAATTACAAAATAGATTAAAAAGATACATAATAAATTAAAATTGTGATATTTTTACTAAATAATGAAAGTATTGACAATGAGTCCTCTTAAATAACAAAATAATGACATTTTGAAAAATATCCCAAAAGAAAAATGTTTTTCCAAAAACGAAATTGAAAATTTTGTGTTTTGACCAAATCAATTGAGAAACGTTTTCATTAGTACCATAAAGAAGTAGTTTGTTTACCACATAAGTCATAACCACCAAATAATTGCAGACATTTCATGTGCCTTTTTTGTTTACATAATTTTCTTGTTCTAGACGGAATACAGAATCAATGGAGTATATGTGTATTAACTAAGAGAATAAAATAATAATAATTCAAGAGTTAGGCACCGACTATAACGTGATGTATAAGTTTACTATTACATACACAATGAGTTCATAATATTTATTAATAATAAATATGGCCTAGTATTTTATTTCCAAGAGATTTCCTCAATCTTTCCAATTTGACTTGTATCAAAACTACCTCTTTCCCTCTCTTCTTATAATATAATATATATTTCATTTGATTCCCAACGCTAATTAAGTAATAATTTCTCTAACTTGTTGCAAAAAAACATGGAATATTATAATACTAGTTTCAGTGTCTCATTTTGACGAAACTAGATATAGGAAAACACGACTTCGAAGAATGCAGAGTATTTAACTTAAGACAATTGGCAAATGATTCTAACATGACAGAAGTGTAAATATGAGAAAAAGAAATAATTTATTCGATCTAATAACACGTTTCCTAGAACCAAGTTCATAGGTTTAGTTAATGAATTTTGAATATATTTTTATCTTATTAATTTTTTTTAACAATGATACATATTTAATATGAATATATAATTTACGCCAAAATTACTAAATTCAACTCGCGACCGCCATCAACCCATGTCAAAATATGTTAGCTTGAACTCAAAGTCAAGGTCTCAACTTCCACCAGCCCATCAAATTAACAAACCCTAAGCAGCAGCCACGTTTGAGAAGTGAAGTTTTACCAATACGTCATTTTAATGATGTCTAGAAATATTTTTTCTAAAAATAATAGTACAAATTATATATAGGATTTTTCTAATCTATTATTATGTCTGTGTTTTGCTTTCTAACGACCTCACCAGCGCATTAATAGGAGGGGCTTATATGGAGCTAGAATTTTATTTAAGGGGAGTCAAAATATTAAGAAATAAAATTATGTAGAAGTCAAGGAGTGTCAATATGTAATATATATACATAAAAATAATTTTTGTTCATAATTTTTCGACGAAAGGGTATCGGTCGACACCCCTTAACTATAGGTGGCTCCGCCACTGCTTATATGGTCTTTTTTTTTTAGTATACTAAAAATAAATGTTCATATTTATTTGTTCAATCTAAATAATTAAAAAATAATTTATCGCAATATATTTATTTTACTCTCATTATGAAGTTCTTATTTATTTCCTAATGAGTAAGATTGACTTGTCAATTAAAAATGAACAAAGTCTAACATATATGAAATTAAAACTAGAGTACAGTATGTTACTACTAATTGATAGGTTAGCACACGTCTTGTCAAATAGAAATTTCTAATTTGTATGTATATACGTTGCCTTCCTTATTTCAAGTGAAATTGTATTATACGAAATGATAAGTGTATATTCATTTGTGCTGTCTTATTTTATATGTCCACTTGTTTGCATACGACGGTGTGTACTGCACGTATATAGTACGATCTTTTGTTTTTATTAAAAAAAATCAATGGATGTAAGTATAGTACGAAAGATATTCTAGTAAATATCATTATAATTTTTCATAGACAGTGATATCGATAAGTATGTTAACTTTTTATTGTAATTAGGTCTTTGTTTGGATGGTTGTTACGTGTTGTAATGTATTATATTGTTAATTTTAAAAAATTATGTGCTTTGATCGATTGATGCTTAAATTTTATTGTATCATATAGTATAATCAATTCATTGTTAGGTAACCACAAAAAATAATTTATTTTATGCAACGACTTATTTGAGTCCTGTTTGGCCGTAGATTTTTCAAGTAACATTTGGGGGGGAAATTGACAAATAGTGTTTGTCCATACAATTATCGTTAATTGGCAATATTTTTGACAATATCCCAAATTCTCAAAAACTAATTTTTTCTAATATTTGGGTCAAATCTCATTATTTGAGTTCTTTCAAAAATTGAATTTTACGTCAGACTTTTATCTTTTATAAAAACACCCTCTATAGTAGTTGTTGTGTTGTATTATATAATTTTTTACGTGAACACCAAAGTAGTGATGAAACATTCAGTTAATATGAAAATGATGATATGGTTGTTGAAGAAAATGATGAACAATTGGCTCAGAGTAACAAAGTCTGGTGCTTTGTCTACTTCACGACACATGGAATGATGTTTGTTGCATTCACTCCAAATTACCACATTGCTCTAGTATCATGGACGTTACTTGTTATTTGTTGCAACGAAGATCCAATTGACTTGTAATACAAACTTGTGGTTAATTTTGATTGTTTTAAAACCTTATGAGTATAAATCATATTTTTCTATAAAAATGAAATATGTTTCCCAAATAGTATGGTCAAACACATAGTGAAATTTCATTTAAATTTCCATACAAATAATATTTGCCAAGAATATTTAGAAATCTATGGTCACTACATCAAAAATGAGTTTTAGCGGCAATTAGTTAGCAATTGCCGCTAAATATTATATATTTATAGCGGCAATTAGCACTTTTTGTGTATGTCCCTAAAGGCTTAAGCGACATTGAATCTAATAACACTTAAATAATGTGGGTAAAAACTTAAACGTTTTTTTTAATGTGTCTATTTATTGCCGCTAAAAATTGTGTTTGTTATAATGGATCAAACGCTAGCTTGGTGTGTCACATCACTATCTTAATATATTTTTTCTTAATTTATCTTTACCTAATATATTCACAAAGAATGGTCTGGTTTGACTTGATACGGAGTTTAAGAGTATAAAGAAGTCTTTTGTATCTTGTGGTCCTAAATTAAAGTTAGGTTAAATGTACAAATTTGCCCTTTGATTTTGTGGCCTTAAACATGTCACGTGGAAAGCTGATTTTAAAATATTATCAAAAAAAGAAAAAGGTCATTTTTTAAAAATAAACTAAAAAGGAAATGAGGTTATTCTCTTTACAAAGGAGGGAGTAATAATTTTATGTTATCCTTTAACATACCATATCTTATTTTTCTCATAGATTTAGCATTTAAATTATTGATATGTGACCTATATAATGATGAAGAACAGTGTAATTTATCTAAATATTATACTTATTTATTAAAATAATACTATACTATACAATATAATATAATACAACATTATACAATATAATATGACACATTATAAAATAATATGTAACAATTTTAGTGTATACTAGGTATTTCTTCAAGTTATTCTCATAATACTAATAAATATGAACTAAACCTATAATAAAAGAAATATAACGAAAGATATATTTAAGTTATTTTTCATAGTAGTGATATATTTGACCCTTTCCCATTTGATCTACATCATTGTCCCATGGCAGTGACAGAATTGGACAACTCATAAAAAAAATGAATCCCCACCAGTTAGGAGAGTGATAATAATACTAAGCTGTAGTTGAATGATAATTTAGATCCCTCTCACATTTATTTCCTTTTCGTTGTATAAATCATACCGCCTCTTTCTTGATACCTAAATTATGTTTGGTCCACCCTCACTTCCTTCTATTCGACCTTCCCTAAATTAAGAATGTTTGATCCACCTTCCCCGTTCACTCCTTTCATTATATGAACACGAATTGAGATGAGTCAAATTCTGATAACATATTTATACACGTTTCATTACTATCTAGTAATTTGACGTAGTCAATTTGCTTTAGTTTCCACTATCAAAAATTGGATGTGTGAGTTGTGATGCCTCAGAGTAGGCTCAGCTTTGTACACATCCAAGTAGGCAACACGCATGCATTACCTACATTTGGACTCTTTGACTTTTCTACAACATTTATTTTCTTTTTGCCCAAAGTATCTTCCATTCAAGTTTCATAAGCTTTTAATTACATCCATATTACCAAAGCTTTCTTCTAGAATATAATTGTTACATTTAATATAGCCAATACAGTTTTTGGCAAATGAATAGCATTGCATGTGATACATGTCGTTTCAAACATCATTTCTTTCAATCGGTGGGTTAATATTATGCAATTTATACATTTATATGTTAATTTTAGGAGAAAAATAATTTCAAAAAAAGATTTAAATAAAATAAGTGTTAAGTAGAAAGACGACTGAGTTGATGCGTATCAAAGATATTCTATAAGGCAAATCAAGGATATATATAATTCCACCTGACATTTCTTAGTTGGCGTGCGACTAATGTGATATTCCAAAAAGGGATGCTACTTGGTCTCTTTCTGAGTTGAGTTCATCGCATAGAATTTATTTCTGTTTATTATGAACTATTCATCTATTGTTTTCTACCCATTAATTAGACTACAATTTGCGTCATCATCCCATCATAGTATCATTTAATAATTAATATTAGTCCCACCACCGCCACTCGCTTCTTTTGGCTGCAACGCAAGTTGCATTGGCACAATCGTATCTACCACTCCTTTTAATTTACATATGAATCTAGATTATATACAGTAATAATATAATTGAATTTATTATATAGCAAGTAATTTTACAAATATAAGAATTAGTAAAATTTAAATTGAATTCCGAAAAATAATTGTTTCGGCGGAAAATGACCAAAAAAAGATGCTTCGTCTGTTCCGAAAAGAAGCAAACATTAAAGGATCTTTAGAGAGACCCCACATGTACTTGCATACCAAATCTCACTTGTATACCATTTTCTTTCTTTTCCCTTTTCCTTTTTTAATCTCTTTCCTATCTCATCCATAAATCAAAAAAAAATTGATGTTATATATTTTCTCATAAATATAAAAATTTCATAAGTTTTAAAATTATTAAAATAGCATCAATTGTTAATTCAATATTAGCAAGAAAAGGCTCTTGTCAATATTTTTTAACAGTGATTTCGCAATTGTAATTCGGCCACGTTATCAATCGTTTTAATAAAAAAATTATAATTCTGAAAAAAAAAGACTGAATTAATTTTTTTTATTTAAAAAATTGATTGACGTGGCCGAATTATAATTAGTTACGTCATCAATTTTTTAAATGAGAAAATCAAAATTCTGAATAAAAATGAATAAATTTTTTTGATTTTTTTATTAAAAAATTGATGACGTGGCAAATTATAATTGGTCACGTGTCGAAAATAGTTTTGCAAAATCATTGTTAAAAATAATGGCATGAATGAGCCTTTTCTTGAACAATGACATAAATGAGCCAAACTTTTAACTGATGGCATAAATGAACTTTTTCTGAAAGTTCAATAACATATTTGAGCTTTTTCCCAAAAATAAAACACATTTTATGGGCTCTTCAAAATTTTATTACTCAACAATTGTGGAGTGTGAGTTAAAGGAATTATATGTTGGTGAGAATAATAAATTTTATGTAGGTGAAATAATAAATTTTAAAAAGTAATGATGTGATTATAAATTTTATTTACATATGAAATAAAATGATTATTATATATAAATGTGGGGTTGTTTTAACAAAATATAAATTTGTGGATCAATTTTTGTATTAAAATAACTCAAATCATGATATGAAATCACCATTTGATTCCATATGATGGTTTTTTGAAGAATATAGTATCATATCTTATTATATGGAATCATGAGACGGAATTAGCGTGAAATCGCATATTCAAACGTTGATTCCACCTCACGATACTATATCGTGATACGATATTGCAGGGCCAAACGCCTACTAAATTTATTTTTGATATGTGATAGTAATATTATTTAATTTAATTCGTCGAGGTCGTTATTTTATGAGAAAATTACGAGGATAAGTAAATTTATACTATTTAATTACTCATCATAGCTATAGTTTGCTATAATTATCACTCGCGACTAATATTATACATTAATTACGTGGGCTGACTTCGAGTTTGTATAATTAGTCATATTTGTATATGTATAATTCGCAGGATATACAAATAAATATGTATAATATACAATTTTTTAGCCTATATACATATACAATTCACCTCTCTCCCACTCTCTGCCCTCTCTCGCTCGCCTCTCTCCTCCCTCTCTCAATCTCGCTCGCCTCTCTCCTCCCCCTCCCAATCTCGCTTGCCATTTATACAAATATATGTATAATATACAGTTATATACAATTATATACATATACAATTCACCTCTCTCCCACTCTCGCTCGCCTCTCTCCTCTCTCTCCCAGTCTTGCTCGCCTCTCTCCTCCCTCTCTCAATCTCTCTTGCCATATATACAATTACATATGTATAATATACAATTATCTAACCAATATACATATACAATTCACCTTTCTCCGACTCTTTTCCCCCTCTCTCTCGCCTCTCTCCTCTCTCTCCCAATCTCGCTCGCCTCTCTCCTCCATATAACATGTAGCTACAAATTGTAATTATCAAACTATCACTATGGAGAGTAATTACTTATTTTATTACTTAGCTTTTTTATTTTATTACTTAGCTTTTCTGTTTGACCTATAGGTTTCTATTTACGACTCATTGCCAGCTGGGATGGGACCCACAAATAGCACCAGCAATCAATCAAAGATTCATGTAATCACTCATAAGGCACAAGTACTATCCACTTATCCAACTTGTATTAACATTCAATAATAGTTTATAACTAGTAAAATTATTCGCGATTCGTGGGATTATATAAAATATTTATAAGATAATAATATGAAAAAAGTAATATTTAGGTTATTATTGAATATAATGATAATATTAATATTTTTATGTGATATTATAGATTTTTTTTAAACATATAAAATATATTTATGTATTTTATATATGTAATATATTAGAATAAAATATTTACCGTGGTGAAATAAATGGAATAAGAGATAATATGTTGACATAACAATATATTGTATTAGGTTGAAAATATTTTATATGTTTTAATTTTCTCTATCTTTTGTAGGAGTACTAATGTTCTATTCAAACTCTGATTTTGTCAAAATAAAATTAATTTATTTTTATTTTATTATTATATTTGCTTATTATAATTTTTAAACATTAGTTAAATATTTATAAGACTTACGAAAAATTAAACATATAAAGTTATAAATCATATTTAATATTAAATGTGACAAGTAAGATGAAGAGACATGAGTTATAAATAATTCAAATGTATACTTTTATTAGCCATTAAATGTATTACTAATTCTGTATTGTTTTTGTTTGTAAAATAAATAAATAAAAATAAGGGGTGAAAATACAAAAAATGAACAGAGAAAATATAATAATTGGTGACTACATAAAAATAATAAATACATTTCAAAGCAAAAAAAACGGTGACAGATTGTTACATACGCAAAAAATGACATCATGAAAATAATATTTTATGTTCAATTACTTTTTATAATTATAATAAAAATGAAACTAATCATCATAAATTTTTTGTTGTTGTTAAAATATAATAATTATATTAATTTTTTTTCATAAAAAAGAGAAAGTAGAATACTAAAGGATCAAATGATTAACATTGAAAATATAATACATTTAGCTAAATTATTTATATAAATTAAAATTTAAAAAACTTTAGCAAAAGTAACTAACATGTTCATACAATTCAAAGTGAAAATATAATCTCTAATTATGCTTCATTTTTTTTTCTTCTACCATCTTCCTTTGTAAAGATATCCGCCATCATATTTTGATCTGTATGTCAAACTCTTCATTATATGCAACCAAATGAATAAAAAAAATCATATACTAATTAAAAATAATTATGTCAAAAGAAAGAAAATATAAACTATATATGATATATTTGTATATTATCTTTCAATAGTACTAACAATACTAAATAATAATTATTTTTTGAAATCTAATAAATACTATAATCAAACTATATTATATTTGGAAAACTAACTATTAGAAAGAGCAATTGCATACGGACAACGAATTACAAGGGTTTTCAAATCATATTTACTTGATAAATTATAATACAAACATAAAAAAAAAATATTAAGAAAGCACATTTAAGTACATGAAAATAAAAAATAAAGAGACTTTAGAATGAAATATATCTTACTTCATTTATATTTTTTGTTACATGTTTGTTAATTCACAAACAAGTATGATGTAGAAGAGAAATTATAACATTGTATGTGAATCTTCATGAAAATAAATATGAATTTATATAGACAAAATAAAGAAAATGAAAAAATAAGGACTTGAGAATGATATATTTATTAACTTCATGTACTTTTTTTTGTTACATGTTAGTTTCATTCACAAATCAAATACAAATTTATATAGATAAAAATAGAGGAAATAAAAAATAAAAATTTACAATGAAATGTACTTTTTTGTTACAAAGCAAACCTATACGATGAAAAAATAAAGAATAATTGTTAATGTGAATCTTCATGAACTATGAATTTATAGGCAAAATAAAGAAATATCATAAGATATCACTTATAAATTTAATTTGGAGGTTATGGACATAAAAATTATGAGAGTTATGAATATTATTAAAAGTAAAAATTAAAGAGGGGCAAGTCATGGATAGTAACTTTAGTGAATAAATTAAAAAAAAATATATAAAAAAAAAAATTATTATGATTTCATGATTAGAAGTGAGACAAACAATTAGAAAAAAAATATAGAGAGTTTTTTATAAATGTTCCTACATTAATAAAATATTTATTTGTATAAATAAAGTAATATATTTTTACAATAAATAATTAATTTAAATTTAAAAAAGTCAAAAATAAATAAATTATGTTTTTCCTTTTCTTATAAGTGAGATAAATAAATTAAAAATATGAAAGTTTTGTTATAAATGATCATCCATTAATAAAATATTTTTTTAAATAAATTTAAGTAATTCTTTTTATGATAATAATTAATTAATTTTTTTAAAAAAGCAAAAAAAAAAAAAAGAAGAAGAAAACTAAATGCAAATGGAGGTCATAGAGAGGTGCCACATCAGTTTTTGTATAAATGTTCCTACATTAATAAAATATTTATTTGTATAAATAAAGTAACATATTTTTATAATAAATAATTAATTTTAATTAAAAAAAGTCAAAAATAAATAAAATTATGTTTCTCCTTTTCTTATAAGTGAGATAAATAAATTAAAAAATATGAAGAATTTTTGTTATAAATGATCCTCCATTAATAAAATATTTATTTATAATAAATTTAAGTAATTCTTTTTTTGATATAATAATTAATTTTTTTTTTAAAAAGCAAAAAAAAAAGAAAAGAAAAAAGGAAAAAAGCTAAATGCAAATGGAGGCCATAGAGAGGTGCCACATCACCTTGTCTATGGTCCTCTTTATATATATATATATATATATATATATATATATATATATATATATATATATATATATATATATATATATATATATATATATATATATAGTTTATAATTGATAGAACATTATAAAGTTATTTAAAAAATGTATATTAATCAAGCTCTAGTTTTTTTTTAATCAGATGTCCTTGAAGGAATATCAAACTCTAGTTTAATAAAAAAAAATTGAACATGAATTGTAGTGTACTATTTTTTAACATGATCCTCTCACATGGTATATGTTGATTTGAAATAATAACAAATTTAATTGATAAGAGTAATTGGAAGGTAAAACTGCACGAGAATTTACGTTAAATCAATACATGCATGTCATGTGTTGAAATTTATTGTTCATTTTACTTTATTAAATTATATAATGATGAAAATTGTATTAACTTAATATAAACATTCGGAGCGGATAAGTTTTTTTTGAATAATTGTTATATTCTATATAAACAATTTATAAATTGATTAGAACAATAATATCAGCTATAAATTTTGTTTACATATTAAATAAACAACCTGTAAATTAAAATGATTTTCATTAATAAATATAAATTTGTGATACATTTTATTTAAAAAACATGAAATACTCAAATTTAACTTTTAAAAAAATTTTGAAGTTTCATCTGATGAGATAAAATCGCATATTAAAATTCTTACTTTATAACACTATCAATATCTTATTCGTATTAAATTTAATTTACTTTATCAAAAATATACGAAGATTATCAATAGTTGAATGGAAAACATTATGAGTGAGGTTTTCTTTGTCTTTCAATTTTATGGTCCCACCCCCAGTGTATGCTAGAAAACAAGGAGGGTGTAAGATGTTAAAACTTAAAAGTAGTCATAATTTTATCAAAAAAACATTCTCAAATGTAACCGGTAATAGTAGTATTTTGGCATGATGGGTCGGGTCAAAAGAATGGGTCCCATATATTTGAACATTTTGTGCCACCCAATCCTTGAGTTCTAGCCGCAGGCGAGCACAGCTGGCATGAAAATGACCACACTAAGTCATTGGGACCCACAATTAACGTGGCCACGTCATCCTGACACAATCACAGGTGTCCTTCAACATTAAAGTCTCTTTTCCACGTGTCATCGCGTCCATTTTTTCCTTCTCAATATTTCGTGTTTATGGTAGGGGCCCTTGCTTAGCTTGGCAGTTTATATTATTATTTTATACGAGGATAAAAAATTAAAATAACTAATATATAAATAATTAAATAATATATAGGTAATAGCTAGATGAAATGCGATAATTACATAACTTTAGCCCATATTGAAAACACTTCTAACCTAATTCTTTCTTTCGTAAAGCCCGTGTATTGTAAATAATCCAAATCTGTTCGGAGCGAGCCTCCTAGAGCCAAGTGAAGTTGGCTATTAAACGACCTCCTACTGGTCAATTCAAAGTGATGGCAGGAAAAATGTTGGTGGAGCCAGCCAGAGTTATTGGTTGATATTAGTAAATTCAGTGCGCAGGGAAGCCAGTCCAAGAGGGGAAAGTTTGATGTTCCATGCATCAATTTCAACGCTTATTTTAAATTTATTATTAAATTGTCAAAATTATGCTAATAGTTACTAATAACAACAACTAAGATTGGTGTTTTAGTAAAAGACAATAGGTTAAGTGAAACATTTTCCATCTCTTTCTAATTTATACATAAATTAGAAAAGAATATCAAAAAAAATAATATGAATACACAAAGCTAATATATATATATATATATATATATATATATATATATATATATATTATTTTTTTTCTTTTTACTAAGGAGGAGTGGAAGATGTTGAAAAAGTAAATTTTCATTTAAAATGTTTGGTGGTTGGTGTATTTTCAACTGTCACGCACGCCATGGGGAAATGAAAAGCGTGGTCAAACCGCGCTTTGAAAACTTTGGGTTTTTCTGATTCTGTTGGAATTCAGCTACAAACGGGGGAACCCTTTGCCTTCTCCACCACGTCTCTCATTATATAAACAACCCTTCCTCCCAATACTTTTCTTCTTTCTCTTTTTTTTCCCCTCTCATATTATCTTCCCCACATTTCCTTCTCCGTGATTTTTCTTCCTCTTCTAGGGTTTCATTGTTACCGGAGGTAAGCTGACGTCATTTCCTATCGTCTTGTTCTTCGAGCTTGTTGGCTCTGTTATCGACTCTTTTATAGGACAAACAACATTTTTGTTTTAGGCGTCCTTCCATTTACACGTTTCCCCTGCTGCATTCAATTGTTCATCCATACTCCGGTTAGTACAAATTATGTTTTTGATAATTAATTTTTTTTTTTGGAGTATTGTGTCCTCTGTTTTTTTGTAAAAGTTCTTTTTCATATTTTCGTTGTTATGCGCAATTATTTATCATGATTTTCTTTGTTTTGAATAGAAATGTTAGATATTATATTGTGAAATCGGTGGTGCTGTTTCAAGTGATTGATAAGTTCGGTTATTTCTGTTTTTTTTTCTACCATTATTTTTGTAATGGAGCTGTGTATGATGTGATATATGTCATTTTTAGATATCATGTTCATCTGTCAATTTTTCGAAAATCATTTTCAATTTTATTGTTGCCAGATTCTTCTTCCTGTAATTATATTAAGTCGATACATTATTTTTTTCACAGATATCAATACACTATATCTTTGTACCCAAGTGTTGATGGATATATATAGATATTGATCTTTGAAGAGAAAACATTGTTCTTGAAAATAAAAGGTTCGATAGGCAATCGTTGTGTCCAAATATTTCTATTTCTTGGTGGTGGTCACCAAGTTGGTGTATGAAAGCAACTATAATATGGAGAAATGTGTATTTAGCATGGTTCTTGGTTTATCTTCAATGTCATGGTTTTGTTCTATTACTAGAATTTAATGGGAGGGGTCCATATTTAATGCCTCCCCATTTCTTTGTAGGACCATAATATGTGGTTGCATCTGCTGTTTTTTCCTTCTCAATTTGAGGGCTATGGGGAGGGTAACGGCTACCTACTGCCAATTGTCAAATTTTCAAACCAAATATTAGCTAGTATTTGAACCAATAGTTTAATTTATTTATGAAACCTCTCAGATAACCTGTTGTTTTATTCATTCAAAGGTAATCAGAGAATGTATCTGTTCTGTTTCATTAATGTGAAAAATTGTTTGCTAGTAGTTAGGCCCTTTAATAAGTTCACAGCAACTCATGCAGTGTTTCAATTGTATGCTATATGGAATCTACAGAACCCTTTGATTTGTCTTTTTTGTGTATGGTATTGATTGAGATTCTTTAAGTAGAATTCTTTCAAGTCTTGTTCTACTTGCTTTTCTTTTTTGGGTGCGACCTTTCCCCTTTTCCTGGTTGTGATTAATCTTATTATGCAAATTGCTTGATGTTACAAACTTTTAGACGTTCTGTTGCATTCTAGATGCTGCATCACTTTAACCTTTCATCCATTTATTACATCTCTGCAATATTGAGACATACAGGTTTTTAACATATATCCTTCTGATCCATATTTTGCAGTTTGTTGACTGACTAGAAAAGTGAGGCTAAGAAGTGGGAAGATGTGCAAGTAAGATTTACATATGGATAGTGAATTATGAATTTGATATTGAATTCTTTCCGTAACTCACTCATTGTCTGGTGATTGTCAGGGCTCTTTTTCTTGATGGACTGTACGCCTGGCTGCAGTGATAAGGTTACTTTGAAGAAGTGGTTTTTCATTGACAAAAGGGTTGGTTAGAAGTGTGTGAAACAATTTAAGAGCAGAGTTACTCAAACCATTGTCAACTGCTTGCATAGTTTTAAAACTTATTTTCTGCCATAAAAAGATACTGGGCACAATGGACCTGAAATCAAATACATCCCCTGTTGTCACCGATCCTGCCCCACTGACTCCGTCCAGATTGGGCATCCACTCAGCTTTGATGCCATACTCTCCGGCTGGGCCAACTTTCTCCCCCACACTCTTCCTTACTATCCCAAGGAAGAAGCCTGGAATTCTAGATGATGTTAGATCAAATACTTGGTTGGTGGATGCCATGAAATCTTCATCTCCTACACATAGAAAGAAAAGTAAAGATTCCACTGCTGAACTAGCATCAAATGAAAATGATCTTGCCTACCGCATATGGATGGTAATGCTCTTTATAATCTAATTTAGTCAATATTTTGCCTGGATCCTACTTGAGGAAGAATATAAGAGAAGTGTTGTAATATTTTTTTTTGTGCTTTTGCAGCTCAAGTATCCCTCGGCACTTTCATCATTTGAACAAATCACAAATTATGCAAAAGGCAAAAGATTAGCACTTTTTCTGGACTATGATGGGACTTTATCACCAATTGTAGATGATCCAGATCGAGCTTTCATGTCTAGTGCTGTGAGTATTTTAACTTTTTAATGGGAGAAAGTTTGTGCGACACTTATTATAGGATTCCTTTTTTACACTACGTCACTCTTTTTCAGATGCGTGCTGCTGTGAGGAATGTGGCTAAATATTTTCCCACAGCAATTATTAGTGGGAGAAGTCGTGATAAGGTGCTTATCAATGCTTTCATTTTAGTGTGTTTGAACTAGACTTCTTTTTTATGTGTAAATATTATCATTTCTATGTTTAAGGCTTACAAGATTCTTCTCTTATTGATTGGATATTCTCGTGTCCAGGTATATGACTTTGTCGGATTATCTGAACTTTACTACGCTGGTAGTCACGGCATGGATATAATGAGCCCTGTTCGAGCCATTTCTGATGACTATAGTTGTATTAGATCTACTGACAAGCAGGTAATGATGCTAAATCTAATCTTTATTGAAAAAATTGAGATATCCAACATCTTGTCTTATGAGCTACTGACAACAAGCAACTTCTGTGAACACAGGGCAAGGAAGTTAATCTTTTCCAACCTGCTAGTGAGTTCTTACCAATGATCGAGGAGGTAAATAAGAGTTTTGTGCTAAAACATTATCATTTCTATTTGTGACATTGTTCAGTATAAAACTGTGTTTTTAATATTTACTCAAAACAGGTTCTTAGATCTCTTGTTGAGCTCACAAAAGACATCAGCGGAGCAAAGGTTGAGAACAACAAATTCTGTGTTTCGGTACACTACCGTAATGTAGATGAGAAGGTATGAATAGAAACTTTTGATTAAAGTCAAATTAAAAGACTCTTTACTTTTCTCACTGATTTTTAAAAAAAAGATTATGTTACTTTACCTGTCTGAAAATTCTTATCCCTTGTATTATGCTTGCTTAAATTATTACAGAGTTGGTCTACCATCGGCGAATCTGTTGATGAATTGTTAAAACACTACCCCCGTCTGCGATTGACACATGGCCGGAAGGTACACATTTGAGCATGCTTGTGCAGTGCATTTTGCAGGGCAGTAGGAAAGTTAACTCCTCTAACTAGCTTCTCCTCAACCTTATTCAGGTTTTAGAAGTCAGGCCTGTGCTTAACTGGGACAAAGGGAAAGCTGTTGAGTTCTTACTTGAATCATTGGGTGAGTGATGTCCTTGATTGCTTTATGGAACTAGTTATTGGATGTTCCAACAGTTAAAACTAACGCAAGTGCATGTTTTTTAGGGTTGAATAATTGTGATGATGTTCTTCCCATTTACATAGGAGATGATTGTACAGATGAAGATGCATTTAAGGTAAAGTTTAACAGACCTACTCTTCCTTGAGGAATCATCAACCATGTTTACTAAGTTGTCAAATGTTCTTGTTAACAGGTGTTGAGAGAGGGAAATAAAGGTTACGGAATCTTAGTTTCTTCTGCTCCAAAAGAAAGCAATGCATTCTACTCTCTGAGGGATCCATCTGAGGTATGAAAGTAATTGAAGTTTTTTCTTTCAGGAACCTACATTCTTACTATAAGATTTTATAGAGATTGCATTTCTGTGGATTTAGGTGATGGAATTCCTCAAGTGTTTGGTATCATGGAAGAAGTCAAGTTGTAGCAATTAACTTATCGAATACATATATACCCCATTTTGTTGGATTCTTTTCATATGAAGATGGAATGACTAGTTGCGGGGATGGTTTAGGGAGCGGAGGTGCTTAGTAAAAGTTTCTAGAGACGAGAATCAGGATATTTTAATTTACTGTTTCTGCTCAGAGCTTTTCTTTGTAAATTCATTTTCGTAATTGCTGCATCAAGGATGCCCTTAACCCAAGCCAATGTATAGTCATCCATCTTCATATTTTATTTTTTCTTTCTCTTTTTTATTTTGTTTTTTCTTCTCTTTTTTATTTTGTTTTTGACTTTGGCTGCCAGTTCTCTCCCCAAGGGAGAGTGTACCTTGTTCGACACCTTAATTTCTTCATCTAGTAATTTATGTTAAAAAGAGTATTTTTATTGCCCTATTCTCTATAACACTGCTTTGAAAATTGCATGTTATCTTTTCAATAGCCCATTCATATTTGAAAATTTAAGATTAATCCAAACTAATTTGAACAGTGAACCTATACATATGTGATCCCATTGATATTGCTCTGCGTTCAACGGCCAATTGGATACACTAGTTTACAACAGGATACACAGATATACAACCACTTACCGACCTTTTATTTGTTGTCAAGTTAATAACTATGAATAGTCATCAACTTCGAAGAAAGAGTAGACCCCATTTTCATACAACCAATTTTACTCATTTACAACCAACAAATTAGAGATCTTCATCATAGGAAAGTTGGACACGGAATACTCCAAAAAATAATTAATCTAAGTATGAAAAAATCTTAACAAACACAAAAATAGCATATAACGATCCGTTAGGTTATTTTGAGATTTGCCGTTATGGAGGAAAGGATCAAAATAGTCCATTTTCTTTGGATTAAGGCTCAAAGTCATCTTTGAGTTTTCACATGGAGTACTAATAGTCCCTCATGTTTGCAATATTGGTGTGCTTTTGGTCCTTCTTCAAAATTTTACCTATTTTTTAGCATTGATTTTATTCATAACATATATATATGGGATGTTCAACGTTATTTTTTATATTTAGTAGAAATAACAACTCCATGTGAAAGAATGTAAGAAGAAAACACTTTGTTTTGTTTAGTAGAAATTGTATTGCAAGTAATGTTGAGAGGTTCATCAAGATAATTTCATGTGCAATAGTACAATTTTTTCTTTTCTTGCAAAGTCATATGTTAATATGTTCTTAGTTTAGCTGCAGTAATATTTCCAGTGAAGAGAACAAGGTGTTTTTCTTATCACTTTCTCTCAGATAGAATTATTATTTCTACTAAATATATAAAAAGACGATTGGAGATTCCTTATATAAAATTCTGGACAAAATTAATATTAGAAAATAGGCAAAATATTAGGGGAGGACCAAAAATGCACCAATATTGCAAACATGAGAGACTATTTTGCTCCATCTGAAAACTCAAGAATGACTTTGTGTTTGTTAAAAGGAGGGTAGAGTTAGGTGGTAAAGAGAGTTCAAAATATGAGCCTAAAATCAAGAGAACCCAATTTTACTAAACTGCTCAGTATTTTTATTTATTTTCTTGAAATATTATATCAATTAGTTAATTAGGTGTAAATTATTATTGGGAAAATTGTGTATTATAACAAACTATTAATTTAAAATAAATGTTATAGTTACAATTTCATTTAATTTCTACTCGCATTGAACTTCTTGTCATTCGCCTCTTCCCTCTCTGGAATCTCGCTCGATCTCTTTTTCAGTCATCTCTTGCCTCTGTCATTTTATACAAATAGAAATGTATAATTTGAGTTTGTGTTTGTATAAAGCAAGAAGACGGTATATACAAATACAAATAATATTTCTTCGTCATATAAACTTATGATTATACAAATATAAATCTTCCTCTACCCAGTTCTCTTTTGAATTTTTTTCTCTCACTTTACACAAACATAAATTATACAAATATAATATATAATTTGTGTTTGTATTAAGAAGAGAGAAAAATCTTTGATATCAAATACAAATGTTTTAACTCGATTGAATTGTATACGATTCAAATTTTATGCAGATATACAAACACAATTATTGATACATATACATAGTAGGTTACACATATACAATTATCTAATCGATATACATATACAATCCATCTATCTCCATTCTCTGCCCTCTCACGCTCGTCTCTCTCTTCTCTTTTCCAATCTCGTTCGCCGCTCTAGCTTAACATAAAGAAAATATACATATACAAACATAATTTTCATATATAGAGACGAATTAACGCCTGATTTATACAAATCGCCACGATATGCAAATCATATGCTCATAGCAAACATAATTTGGCTATGGTACACAAATAACAAAACTATAGTTATAAAACGCTGATATGATTTAGCCTATATTAGTTACTATAGCTATAGTTTAAGAAAATTGTAATTCGCAACTATAGTTTCTCCAATTCTTGTTATTTTCCTGATTTGTATAAATTCAGAATTTGTATAATTAGTTCATGATTGTATAAATTTAAAATTTTGTATATGTTTGTCCTAGTTATTTGTATACGATTTATGAAAAATCCATAATAAATTACCATATTTATATATTGACAAGCGAAATATACAAACGGATCTAAAAATTTCCAAAATGTATAAATTCAAAATTTATATATACTTATCCTATTTGTATATTCTCAAGCAAAATATACAAAGAAACATAAATATACAAACAAAACTATAGCTATAAAGTGTAATTATCGAAATTATATATATAAAGCTTTATTATGTCTATTATTTTATTATTTCTAAATTTTTCTCTAGACGGAGGATTGATCTCACCCACCTTCCTAAAATATGACTTCAAAAGAGCCTTAGTTTCGGCCTCTAAACCAAAGCACCCACCAAGCTTTTTGTTCTATGGGTGCTAGCTCACCATTATTTATATACCTAATAAATTTGGTATTTTCTACTTAAATCTGTGTAGTTGGAGTTGAAATCAATGGGTTCGCTCATGTGACTGGTATTTCAGATATATACAAATCACTCTAGATTCATATATATATGTGTATTTAGTGTATATCTAGATACATACGAATTTTACTCACATCTCTCTCTATTTTTGTATATATAGTGATAAAATGTGTATATCTAAATATACAATATGTAGAAAACTCTTTATTAGTGATAAAATACGTAATAATTTGAAAGTATAGATAGTAATAGTATGTATAATTATCTAGTTTCTTTTTAATTTCATCAACTCATTTAAGTTGAACACCACTCGTAGTCTCGTAGACAACAATCTAACTTTTAATGTCCATGCTTTTAGGGATGATAATGGGGCGGACGGGATGCGGAGCGGGTTGAAGTGGGTTTTTAAAAATTAATGCGGCGCGCATTGCGGATATATGTGATTTTATGTGGGTTCAAACTTAATTTTAACTTTTTATATGTAATAAGAGTGATATAATATTATTTATTAAAATAATTTCTTTAAAGTACTAAATTATTCAAGATAGTAAATGAAAATGACTCAATTAAAAAATACAATTTCTTACATGTTTTCTAATTAAACTCTAAAAAATAAACTAAGTCACCATCCTACTAAATTAATACTCATTGCTCCCCATGTCCCTAATTACTTGTCCACTTTTGAATTGACACATCTAATAAGAAAATAATGATTGACATAGTGAGTTTATTATTTCAGCTTTATTAATTATGAAGTGGCTGAATTAAAAACTTCAAATTTTCAAGAAGTTCTACCTTTTTAAAATAATTAATTAAGGGTATATAGATAAAAAAAAATGGTTCTTTCTTGATTTGTAAAAATGGATCAGTAATTAGGAACAACTAAAAAGGAAAAGTGAGCAAGTAATTAGTGACAGAGGGAGTACAACTTAATGAAAAAATGAATTCATAAAAATCATTTTGATCAGAAAATTTGACCAGAATAATAAAATAACATATTTCACTCTATGTTATGTTACCTTTTTGAACATTTTTACCCTTTTAATTTTAATATATTTTAATTTAAAATAAAATGAAAATTAATTTATTTTAATAAAAAAAAAAAGGATGTTATAAACCTTTTAAATATCTAATTAAATTCTGACCAAGTTTTTTAACTATTTAATATTACTCTTTTATTTTTTTAAGTATGGAACTTTAACTAGAAAAAAGAATGTACATGCTTTGCCATTTGGGCCCGTTAGAGGAAAAGACATTAAGCAAAAAGAAGCCACATGAATATGCAACTTCTAGACTAGATGAGAGGAACAAACTCACGAGAGTCATAACAACTTAACACCTAATTGAAATCATTAATTTGCATTAATTGGATTCCAAAACATGAAGCATGATACCATTTCTGTTCATTCTTATTTGTCATGATGTGTTTTTTATAGTCAATTGAATTATTAACTTTTAAAATTATATTAGAGTACATTAATTTAATATTTTAAACAAAAAATTTAAATATTTAAAAATTATATAAAAAATATTATAAATTACAAGTTTTTACATCTTAAAATATTAATCACAATTCTTATTGTTTGACTCTAAAAATAGAAATTATAAAAAATTAAAATGAAGAGTGAAAGTACTTAAAGATCACATTTTATTTGCTTTTTTTCCTCACTTTCTTTTCTGACAAGTGCCAATCTTTTCTACTTTTAAACTTATTGGGCCTAATCAACAAAAGTGAAATCTACCAGAAAGTTCTCTTTTAGCATTAGATTAAGCTTTTTCCTTCTTGTATTATGCTTCCCTCTCCAAAACTTTAGTTATTATTCATTTCAAAGCATTTTAATATATATAATTATCATGCTTTTTTCAGTTTAATACTCAAATTATGGAATGTTGTTAAATGTTACCTGTTGAACTGTAACATTTTTTATTTAAAGCCTAATCTCTCTACAATGCAAGTGACTTGGAGAATGGCTTCACTCTCTTTGTAGTATGTGGAGCAAGAAAATAGAGAGAGAAAAAATGAAAACATATATGTCATTTTATTTGGGTGTAAACACTCGATGCAGATAAATTTTTTCACTTTTTAGACATTGAAATTGTAAAAAGAATTGTCGCATTAACACATTTAAAGCAACAATGGGCCGATAAGATTTTCTCTACGAAAAATTACTCACTATGATTTTTAATCAAAAAATCATTAAAAAATTCTACTTACTAAATTACTGAATCTATTTAGTTATTTTTTAAATATTAAATTTTTATTTAAAATCAAAATTCAAAAAATAAAAAGATAATCTATTTAAATTATTTTAATGACTCCAATCACTAAATACCATAATATAATATTGATCCTTCTATTTCACCTGATTGCACGTGTACGCATATTTCTTGAAATTAGCTTCTTCTTTGCCTATAATTTAGGAGAAAATGTTATTTATTTATTAGCATCTTTTTAGTATTTTGTTCTATTCTCACAAATCACAACTCATAAGCCATAATTTAAGCAATGAATTTCATAAATTTGTGAGAAAATTCAATTGTTGACCAGTCCCTAAAAATGGCATTCCAATTAACGGTATTTTAAAAATAGGCTATTTTTTATATTTTTAAATAAAAATATCATACTGAAAATTTTAACAAAAAATCAATCAAAGAAATTGAGTGGTTTTTGAGTTAAAATGAAAATTGAGTGGCTTTTCGAGATAAAAAAACATTTTTCAATGACTTTTGGGTTGAAATCAATGTGGAGTGATTTCTGAGGGAGAAATTATCTGAGATATTGGTACTCTATTTGTCAAAAAAAAATTGAATCTTTGTGCTAGGAAAAGAAAAGGTTATTTGTGATACATGAATTTATCTGTTTCATATATTAGAAAATTAATGCTAAAGTGCATGTATTTTTTTTGTTCAGTAACTGTGTAATAGGAAAATGCTTAGAATTAAATTAATTATGATTCATGTATATGTATGTTATAAGAATTATTATGAATACCTACGCACAATAGTAATTTTATGTAAGTATAAGTCGATGAAATTGTTTGATTCTCCACTCCTCCCCGATTTTCCCAATATATTATTCCAGATAACTCATATTTCAGCTTGTTCATGTTGAATATTTTTGGGTGTGGAGACAACGTACGCTATCAATTTCTCTCAACTTGAAATTTATTATATCAAAGTAAGTTTTCGCTTCGGTCTTACAATTTTAATTACACTTGTTGCTTACTTCAGTTATACTCTTTACTTGAGCACTCACTCTTGTTTGCTCTCTTACTTTCTTACTTGCTTGTTACTTTGTTTCTTGCTTGGTTGCATATCAAATGAACCACCTCTATTTATAAGAGGTGATGGAAGAATCTAGAGAGATACATACTACTCTCTTCTAGAATATTCCTAACTATCTTTTTCCTTATCTTTTTTAGAATATTTCTAGACTTCTATCTCTAGAATATTCATTCTAGAGATATTCCTTCAATTCTCTACAATTTTGGAATATTCTAAATTTCTCTTAACTTATCTTACGTAAATAATTAAGTTTGTGATGAATTCTTAACAGTTCAGTGGCGGGGCCAATATACCAGTTGACATTCTTTCATAAAAAATTATATAGTGTATCTAGATAAATTACATTTTTACGTGTAAATATTATATATTGACAAATTACACCTTTTAATTTTTATTGAGTTTACTTCTTTATATTTTGATATTTCTTAATGAAAAATTTAGCTCCATATCACTGAGCTTGTTGATTCCTACTATTAGTTGGGCAATACAAAGGTTTATAAACGTGGAGACACAAAAATGAATTATTAACAATACCTTGTCCGATCCATTGATAGATTAGTTTGGATGGGAAATAGTAGAAAATAGATGAGAAATCATGATTTCCTTTTTGATTTGAGTATTCAATCATTTATTTATATGGAGTTATAGCAGTTTCCACAATTTAATAATTTTAAGCAAAATAATTGAGTTGACCATTTTCAACCATGCAAATCCCATTACGCCAGCTATTAATTTAAGGGGCCATTTACTAACTGGTCAAGACATAAATTATTCAAGTATCAAATTCTATAAATATTAATGCTCTTTTTTTCTTTTTTTTTTCAATAATAATTATCTACTATTGACTTAGCACACTCTTTAAGAAACTATAAATAGAAAGGTAATTTTACTATATCACCCTTTAAATAAAATAAATACAATGTCTTGAAATGTAAAAGAAGATTGACTATAATTAATGATAACAATGAATTAGAAACAAAGTGTAAAATTATCTATTAATTTCATAAAATGGCAAATATTGTTGGACATCTATTTATAGTATAGTGGACAAGTATTGTTGGATCACTATTTTGATAGCATTTTTGCTTTGAATAAAATTAAAATAATATTTTATTTACAATTTAGAAAATCATATAATATTAATATTGATATATATTAGAAGAAAATCTATATACTTCCTTCGTTCACTTTTGCTTATCACTTATTCCTAAAATAGATTTTCATTTTAACTTGTCACTTCTGACATATCAAGAAAATACAATAATTTTTTTCATATTTTACCGTCAATATTAAATACTTACTTTTCGAATTATTTTTCAAGACATCATTTTTCAGGGGATCGTTTGATAAAATGCTTATATCATTAATTATTTTCTTAATGGATGTGCCAAATTAAATTACGACAATTAAAAGTGAACGAATAGAGTATTATTTCATGTAGAATTTTTGATAGAATAACTAATACATGAATAATCAAACTCTACATAAATAAACAAATAAAATATTATTTTATGTAGAAAAAATGATACAATAACTAAGACATAAATAATTAAACTCTACATAAAATAATTTATAGATTCATTCATGTTTAATGTTAGTATTACTAATACCACATAATTATAACTAGTTACCAAACAATACATTAAAAAGACATGATTGTAATGTGCTTAGACTAATTCAAAACTTCACTATTTATGTGGTGATGTTTTTTCTAGGTAAATGTTTATTGGTGAAAGTTATGGCCAATGCTTTAAAAAAAAGGCACGTTGAACAAAACATATGGAAATGGTATTGGCTATTAATTGGGGACCCAAATTATCCTATCATTTCGAATTACGATTGCATTATTTCCATGTGATATAATTATGAAAGAATTGAAAATTATTTTATTTATTAGATAAATTCTATCTTCATAACACTAAAACAAAAAAATTAAATTCTGTGCATTTTTTTTTTATATATAGAACCACGTCTAAATATTATTATAACCATATAATAATCAATCTGTATAACACTAAAAAAAAAACTCAAAATGGCGATATAGAAAAGTGTAACTATATTATACCTCACATGAACTTAACTTTTTGGGTGTATAATTATTAATTATAGTTGCTCATATTGTCAATCAAAGGTGACCTTATAACATAATTCATAATTGTATGATACTGGTGATGCCACGAAGTTTAGTTTAATAAAATATTGCTATCATTATAAGTTTGATTATAGGTGATGACACGTGATTCCGTTTATTTGAATTTGTTGACTAACACAACCCAAATATATAAGATAGCCAGATAGGAATGTTTTTTTGTCTTTACGTAAGTTAATATTAGATCCTTCTCCCTCTTCCATTATTGTTTCTTCCTTTTTTTTTTCTTTTTTTTTAAAAATTTATTTTCTGTTTTGTTAATTTCATATAATAGCTCAACTAATAATATTAAAGGTGTTTACAGTTTGGATAAAAACCAATTTCAAATAAATTGATTTAAACAATTAATTTTATTTAATTTTGATTTGGTTTGATTTTAGATTTTAGATTTATAAAAACTGATGATATCTGATTTGGTTTAAATTTTGTTTAAAAAAAATCAAAAAAATAATCGAATGAACCGACAAATTATATACATATATTATATTGTTATGCATGAAAAATATATTATTTTTAACAATTATTTTAGATATTTTGTATATGATTTCATCAAAATTTATTTATAATTTATCTATAAAAGCAAAAATACCTAAGATGAGAACATTTATGTTATTAGCTTCATTTATATGAATATCCATAACAATTTTTGGTGGAACTAAGAATGTCACTGTCTCTTCCTTCTAGGTCAAAATGATAAATTTTGTAGCTTTAATTATTCACTGTAAATTGAATGATTGAAAGTTATGTAATGTCAATCGATCTAACTATTTTTTCTTTTTGAATGAATTATTGTTCTTTTCGCCTCTTTTGAATGAATCATTCTTTTATTTTGGTGTATGATTAATAATTGGATAACCTAACCAATCGAATCGAAACATATAACAACCAAAATGATAAATTTATATTATATTTTGGTTGATTTTAATAATTTATAGATTAATAATTTAATTTGTTTGATTTTGATTTTGATCAATAATCGATTCAAATCGACTTGTGAACACCTCTAATTATTATCTTAGAAAGTTATATTTTTTTATTCCAATTTTCTTCAACAAAAAAAGTATTCCCTCCGTTCCTATTAATATCATCCTTGCTGAATATAGATGGTCTTTAATATTTGTCATTTAACAAAATCAATGCATAAATAAAAAACTATTTTCTTATTTTACCATTGAGAGTTATTAATTTTGAAAGTATAAATTCGACCAACATAGAAAAACTAGATTATTAATTGATTATTGAAATTTGATTTCATGAGAATACTAAATAAGAATATAAATAGTATACTTACATGGTTTCTTAAAAGACGTGAAATCTAAAATGATGAACATATACATAGAAACATGTAGGAGTAATATTCAATAATATTTCATCTGTTTAATAATAGTTTGTCCATTGTACTAAATATAATTGTTCAATTTAAAACATCAAGAGATAATTTACTTTTTATATCTATTTTATTATGTTTATTATCAAATTAATAATGAACAACTATTGTTGAACAGAAAAATCATCCGATTTACAATTTGATTAATTACTGAATTTATAAATTCTTGCTTTTCTCGGAAACTAGGAAAAAAAATGATTTGTTTTTTCTATAAAGTTGAAAATGCTACAATGCACCTTAGATTATCCCTTAATTTAATCTCTTGTGAAATACACATTTTGAATTTATGAGAATGAATACTAGTGTTTGGATTTATGTGTTGAGTGGTCTATTCCAATTTGGATAATACAATATGAGGTGTCAACACGTTGATCCATAAAACAAACAATGAAAATATTATTATTTTTATTATATAATTAATATAAAAATAAAAACAAAAGGAAGCTAATTAAATTGAAGAGTTGATTTTGTACTTCCATACACAAAATTTTGAGCAAAAGTTTCAGATATTTTTGAAAGCAAATTCTTGCTATATTTTGCTAAATAAAAATCTCCTTCAAAATTTCATCAAAATGAATCAAATTTCATGTATAAAAGTTATTTTCCAATTAAGAATGATGAATTGGGCTAGTTAGAACAAATTTGCTGAAAAGTAAAAAGTTAGCACATTTTAGTCAAAAGAATTTTAAAAAAAAAATAAAAAATCAAGGCACGTATGTAAAATTTGAATCTTCAAAATCACCTCAGCACACGAACTTAGTTGCATACAATGCACAATAACAAAGTGCGAAATTTGAATATATAAAATGTGAAGTACTTTCGATTACAATAACTATTGAAAATATCTGAGTAATTAGGAACTACAAAAAATCTATTTGGAAAGTCACCTGGTAATTGGAATTTGTGTAATTACTAGGATAATAATTATCAGCTTAATAATTACACAATCTAGTAATTACATTGACTTATTTGATTGTCATAGTATAATTACGCTGTAATTACATATGTCCTGTTTGAATTTCACAGTGTAATTACACATGTTCTGTTGGGATACACAATAACAATTATTTTTAAAAATAAAAACTAATTATTTAAAATTTATACTATACAAAATAAGAAACTATATAAATGATATTAAATTAAATATTTAAGATATATATAATTTTTTGAAAATATATTAATATATAAACATATGTTCTTACTAATACAATGAAAAAATAATCGATTTAGATTTTTTCAAATTAATATATTTTAATTGAATTTGATCACAAAAACTATAAGTATGAAGTTTCTACTAATAGCGTGAAATGCATGTTTGATAAAAAAATTAATATATAAATAAAATGTCATAAATTATTAAAAGTTTGACAAAATAATAATCTATCAAGTCTAATTAAAAATGACTTGCAACGTGAATTAAATATTACTAAAACTGAAAATATAACATAAGTTATAAATTCAAAACAAAAAATTTAATAAAATAATTTTATCGCAAATTTCAACATAATAGATATGATTTATTTTTATTTAAAAAAAAACCGTAAATCTATAACCTCACTTAACAATAAATTCTATTTTAATTCAAAAATTGGAATACTAATTTTATCATGCTAATGAGAAAATAAGCATGACTTAAAGAGATAGATTATACGAAAAAAATGCATAGAATCACATGAAGCAAGGTTGAGAACGAGAACAAAATAAAATATAATAATAAAAAATAATCTTTTAGGAATTTTAGAATAGTAAAAATAAAAAAAGAACTTAAAATAATAGAAGTAAAAAAATTAAAACAAAATAATTAAAAATAGAAATTAAAAAAATAATAATTTAAAAGTAATCAGTTGGTAATTACACCTGTGAATTGGAGAATGTAATTACCCCCTGTCAATTACCCCAATTACCTATTACCCCAATTACCTATTGATCAAATAATTACCTGTCCAATCAGAAAGAACAAACAGTAAAATTACACCCAATTACACCAAATTCGATTATTAAGATATCCTTCCAAACAAGCCCTAAATATTGAAGTCAAAAGGCATACGCCATTCTCTCAATGCTATTATTTAGGATTGCAAATATGTATTGAAAGACAATAAACATTTATTACATACATACCATTTTTAGAGTCTGTTTGATATTTACTTTTGAGAAATTTCGTTTTATGTTTATTCAATTCATTTGAAAAGTGATTTTGATAAGTAAATTGTGTTTGGCTAATCTTTTTTAAGAAGAGCTTTTGAAAGTCAAATTATGGAAAAGGATAAGTAACAATGTGTTTTTAATACTAATATTATTTTATAAAGAAAAACTATTTTAAATATCTAGTACAACTTTTTATTTAAAATTTTATTTTAATTAAATTAAAATATACATATTCATAAATTTAAAAACCATTCCACAGGTTAAACCACTATATACAAAAATTCATCACAAAAATAAATTAAGTCTTTTACATTTTTTTATCCTACAAAAATATTGTTGTTACCTTTATTTCTAATTATGTAAATAAAACGTAAAATAATATATAAATTCTAAAAATAAAATAAACTAAGAAATTTATTACATAAAATAAAAAATAAAATTCTTGAGTGAAAGCTTAACCAAACTTTTGAGATATGCTAATTAATTGATAAGGAATATATATATTAGTCTTTTAAAAAATAATTTTTATGTTTCTAATTTTTTTAAGAAACAAAAATTTTTAGCTTCATTCCAACAACAGAACTGCTCTTGCTTCCATTTAAAAGCAGTTTTAATTTTTCAAAATAAATGTTTTCTTTTTTCTCAAAAGAAAGCATTTTTGACCTCGCAACTGTAATGTCAATCAAACTCTTAATTTCAGGAGGCAAATAATGTTCAGATAATATTTTGATAAATGAGGACCACAAATATAAAAAAATATTTACTATTATGACAATAACGGAGTCGTAATTTTCACTAGAAATTCAAAATCTAAAGAAGTAAACACACAAACTAGTCAAAAGAGATTACTATCTATTACATATTATACATAAAATTACTTTAATATGTGTAAATAGTATAAGTTTTCACTAGAGGGGGTTCAGATGACCCCCGTAACCACAAGATGGCTCCGCCCCCGAGTATGGGAAGATGTATTATTTTGATATTTTCTTTTATTATATCATAAAAAGGACATGAAAAATCGTAACAGGAACAAAAGTTTGTACATGATGTTAATGGTAATTATCATAAATATTTTAATGTTATATTTTATACGTTATATATTTCTTCTAAAATATTACTGTATACAATATTTGACTATGGCGTTATGAACACTATAACATAAATAACTTTTAGCGGCATTAAATATTGACACTAATAAAGAGTGCTAAAGTCTTTACCGGCATTAGTTAAGTGCCACTAGAACCAATATCGCTAAAGGCTTTAGGGACATATACAAAGAGTGACAATTGCCGCTAAAAATACATATTTAGCGACAATTAAGAATTAAATGCCGCTAATGGTCATTTTTGTTGTAGTGGAAAGATTAATTTTAAAAAGTGTACAATGCTATATGAATTTCATCGTTGTTACAGGTAAAATGTTGGCAGAGAAAATTAAATTATATCATGAAAAAACGATTCTAAAGGATGAAGAGTTTCACATGAATGGTCGTTATAGAGAGAATTTAGATGTTGGTGAGTTTTATAAGAAAGTACTATTAAAGAGGTTGAAAGAGTGTTATAATGAATAACCATTATCGAGGTTGAAGATTGCTATAACGAATGACCATTATAAAGCAAGATTATAGAGGTTGAAGAACTTTGTAACAAATGACCGTTATAGAGAGGCTATATAGCTGAAGAGTTTAATAACTAATGACTATTATAAAGAAGTTTGTACCAATGACAGTTGTAAAGATTGGAGAGTTTTAAAACGAATGACCGCTGTTGAAAGATTTGTACGAATGACTATAGAGGTTGACGAGTTTTATAACGAACGACCGTTATGGAGAGGTTTGTACAAACGATCATTACAGAGAGGTTTGTACGAATGGCCGTTATAGAAGTTAAAAAGTTTTATAACGAATGATCGTTATAGAGAGGTTTGTACGAATGACCGTTTTAGAGGTTGAAAAAGTTTTATAACGAATGATCGTTATAGAGAGGTTTGTACGAATGACCGTTTTAGAGGTTGAAAGTTTTATAACGAATGACCGTTATAGAAAGTTTGATTGTACTTACATAACTCTAATATCATTAAGTTAGTAATTAATCTTTTCGTTTGTGTTACTTTTTTTATTTTTAATCTATTTAAAAAGAAAAGGAATAACAACCCCCCCCCCTCCCCATTATAATTCTAATTTCACCTTTATTGAAATTATTTATAACAAAAAAATGTACCTTGTTTTAGCGTATGAGTTTAAGTCTTTTTTTCTTTTTAAACTTCATTCTAATTAAACACATCCTATGAGAGTTTAACTTTTTTGCACTGTCAGTACAGTAAATTACTACACCATCAGATAACTTACTTTAATAAAATATTATAATAAAAAAGATATATATCAACCATTACTAAAAAGAGGAGAAGAAGAAAGAATATCAATAGTTGAGTCCTATTTGGATTCTAACCAAATTTAGTTCCGTAATTAACTTATTTTCTTTTCAAAATTAATACAATAATTAGGTTTATCGTAGGTTTTCACTTAAGATCATCGCTCATGTAATTCTTCAAACATCATACTTTCTGAACCTGGCAAGAAATAATTTTTAAAACTTCAAATATTCTGAAACTTGACAAGCTTTTTCTACTCAACGGTGTTAATTTTATATATGCAGTTGATTTTGATAAATGACACTCAAACGGTTATTCATACTCTTCGCAGGCAAAGCAATCAAAAAGAGATATATCTTGATCCCCAAAGCAACCAAAGAAAAAAAAAGAGCTTCAAGAATCAATCAAGTATATCTTGATTGATATGATGAAATCAAGTAAACCAATTCAAAAGGAAAGGAAATCACAGACGCAACACTAAGAAGGAAAAAGAAACCAAAGAAAGAAAAGAAATAATAAGAGCTTTCAGAATCAATAAAGCATAACTTGATTGATATGATGAAATCAAGTAAAGCAATTCAAAAGAAAGAAAATCACAGATGCAACACTAAGAAGGAAAAAGGAATATTGAATAATGACAAAGCTGGATCCACATCGCAGGAATAAAAAGAAGAAACAAGAAAGCTTCACCAAGAAGACTGAGTGACACTCACAATCTGCAGCAACCATGGAAATGGATCAACACACAATCAATCTAAAAGATTGATTCAATCAGGCATCATTCCAAAAAGGGAAACAACATCAGGCAATCAAATAGGACAACAAGCAATTCACATTGAGTATGGTGATCACGAAAGATGACAGCGACAAAACAGAAGGCTCAAGACAGTAGACAGTATCACAAGAAGATCAACAAAGGATTCTACATCAGCATATTTTTAAGGCAGATTAAATTAAGGATCCAAGATTCTCAATCAAGGAAACATTACAAATCCTTGATTGAAGGAAACTCCCTTGGGTTTTCCTGTTAGAGCTAAAAGACCATCGGACACTACTCTTATATGAAAGAAGACTCAGTCCATCAGTTGAAAATACGCACTTCACTTGAACTTATATTGTAAAGATTCTTTTATCTTTCATAAAACTATGTGCACCTTTGAGTGAATAATTGTAAAGAAAAGAGAAAGAAAGATTTGAGTGTAGGTAATACAGGTAGATGATGTGTCAAAGAAGAAGGTGTGATTTGCATATCAGACGGGCTCTTAATCGTAACATTCTGTAACACCCAAGTTCTCAACAAGCTCTTAAGGAAACCCATGTAACCCAAGAGGACTTGACTAGACACCACAGCGGTAATCCGAACCAGTATAAAAACATTCTGTGTTATTTACTTACTGCAAGTTATCATTAATGTTTGTTTGTTTTACTAACGTGCAGGTGAGTCGACTGACCAGAGTAGGAAGTTGACTGAAGGGAATTTTAATTCACCCCCCTCTTGAATTTCAATTGGTATCAGAGAAGGTCTCACAGATTCAGTGTTTAACCACATGTGAGCAAAGATCCAATGGCACACTATCAAATTTTTGGTGCGTTACTTCAAGACGGACATTCGTCACACCGACCACTATATTTTAATTGACAACATTATTCTCACTGGAAAGACAGATTCAGAATCTTTGTCTCTTTAAATGATCATCAAGCATGGATAGTAATCAAGAAGGGACCAAAGCCTATTCCAGGATTAACTGAAAAAGATGGCACTGAAAAGTCTCATTTGATATCACTAAGGAACAACAAGAGGTAATTCAAACTAATGCTAGAGCTATAAGTTTGTTATATTGTGCAGTGAGTGGAGCAGAATATGATAAAATATCAACATGCGAAACTGCAAAAGAAATGTCGGACAAACTAGAAGTGATCTATGAAGGGACTACTAAAGTAAAGGAAGCTCGGATTAGTTCACTTGTAAATGAATATGAGTTGTTCAAAATGACCGAAGATGAAAATATTGAATCCATGTTCTCGAGATTCAGTAAAATTCTCTGCGAACTCAAATCTCTTGGAATGGTGTATTCAAATGCACTACAAGTCAGAAAACTCGTT
Source organism: Solanum sitiens (assembly GCA_016801875.1). Lineage (NCBI taxonomy): Eukaryota > Viridiplantae > Streptophyta > Magnoliopsida > Solanales > Solanaceae > Solanum > Solanum sitiens. The sequence goes on from JABWTJ010000191.1 coordinate 255,624, forward strand.
AGAAGTCTTCCCAAAACTTGGGAAACTAAAGCTGTCATTCTTGAAGATGGAGATATGAAGAAAATGACATACGATAAACTTCGAGGCAACTTAATGGCCTATAAACAGAATCATATTAATAGGTACAACAAGAATGATAAAAAAAAGACTGTGGCATTTACTGCTGAGACATCTGACATTGGAAAGGAAGTGATGAATATCAAAGCGAATGAATGACTCTCATATATAGAGGAGTCAAACAAATGCTTAAACAAAGAAGACAGAGACCTCAATTGGAGTTCAGTAACAATGAATTCAAAAGAAATGATGATCGTTGCTACTATTGTGAAAAACCAGGACATATCAAACAAACCTGTCCAGAACGAAGAAGGAGAAATAATTGAAAAAATGAAGAAGCCTGGAGTCAAGGAGAAACATCTGAAGATGATCATGATGACACTGCCAACATATGTTTCATGGCACTAGGTGAAAAAAGTGAGATAAGATCTTTTAATTGTCCATATTGTGATGATTTACAAGAATCTTTGGATATGGTTACTGACGAACTGCAGAAAGTCATTGATGAATACAATAAGATTGCTCAAAAAAAGAAAGATTGACAAATTCTTCTTGAAGCAAGACAGGCTGAAATCGACTTACTAGAAGAAAACATGGAGGACGTAAAAATGCAGTTGAACAATATCAGAAAACATGGAGGACGTAAAAATGCAGTTGAACAATATCAAAAAATCTTCTAGTCATAGATCTGACAGATCCAAAAGATCTACTCTCAATTACAGGAGAAGATCTCACAATTATATTTCCAAAAGATCTATATCTAATTCTCCTTATCTTTCTGCTGAAAATTTTGTTAGTTTCTCTTGCTATACTTGTGGTGACTTTGGTCACAAATCTTTTAACTGCAGGAAATTTTCTACTGGAAAATGGATTTGGAGACCAAAAGTTTTTAATCCTAACCCTCAAGGACCCAAAACTATTTGGGTACCAAAAAGAAATTAATCTACTTGTTTTGCAGGAGCATGCCAAAAAAATCTACAGAAAGGAAATATAGGCGGATGCTCCAGACATATGTTCAGAAAGAAAGAAAATTTTAAAACTCATAACAAAAACAATGCAGGGTACTTATAGTTCAGTGAAAATGCAAAATGAGAAGTAATAGGAGTTGGATTAATGACTCTTAGCTCATAATCAGAAGTATACCTGGTAAAGGGACTTAAACACAAACTGATTAACATCAATCAACTATGCGATGTTGAAATCAAAGTCTCATTCACATATGGTAAGACAAATCTGGTGAGTTTGATTTAAGAAATGATGGAGAATATATTATGCACCCGTTAGTCGAGCTTCTAACATAAGATCTTTAAGTTTTGAAGAATTTGTTCTTGTTTTTTTTTACTAACCCAAGGATGCAGAAAATAGAGTATATATATGATGAAACTACTCCTACAGTGAACTCTGAGAACCTCTCAAATAATTCTCATCATATTATTTAGCGTAGTCAACTACTCCAAAACTAGAGTTGACTGGTTCAGTTGGAAAAACTGATATGCCTAAAGAATGGAGACATAATGCTAGTTATCCTAGTGTTGCAGAACAATAATGAACGCAGTTTGGAGACTATTCACGGTGTTTAAAAGGAAGGAATCTCTACAGTCAACAATTGATTCATCAAGTTGATTCTCTCAAGAGTAGAGTCCTACTCCAGTTCTATCTCTGTTTGTTGGACTGCGTATTGACAATATTTTTTCTCACAAGTGTTGCTCTATCTTAATCTATTATTTCATGTCTTATCACTATCCTGTATGTTTTTTTTCTTTTTGATTATGCCAAAGGAGGAGATTTTTGCTCTCACAATTCTCATTCAGACAAGGGGAGCCAACACAACATGGAAGTCATGAAGACAAGGGGAGCTACAATTCTCAACATGGAAGTCATGAAGACATGGGGAGCTACAATTCCCAACGAAATCTACACACATAAACATCAGGGAAGTTTCTTTGTCTCCCATAGTATTATACTAAACTGTGGATTAATTGTCATAATAAAAAAGGGGGAGATTTTTAATTTCATATATGCAGTTGATTTTGATAAATGACACTTAAACGGTTATTCATACTCTTCGCAGGCAAAGCAATCAAAAAGAGATATATCTTGATCCCCAAAGCACCCAAAGAAAGAAAAAAAAGAGCTTCCAGAATCATCAAGTATATCTTGATTGATATGATGAAATCAAGTAAAATAATTCAAAAGAAAAGGGAATCACAGTTGCAACACTAAGAAGGAAAAAGGAACCAAAGAAAGAAAAGAAATAATAAGAGCTTTCAGAATCAATCAAGCATATCTTGATTGATATGATGAAATCAAGTAAAGCAATTCAAAAGAAAGGAAATCACAGATGCAACACTAAGAAGGAAAAAGGAATATTGAATAATGACAAAGCTGGATCCACATCGCAGGAATAAAAAGAAGAAACAAGAAAGCTTCACCAAGAAAACTGAGTGACACTCACAATCTGCAGCAACCATGGAAATGGATCAACACACAATCAATCTAAAAGATTGATTCAATCAGGCATCATTCCAAAAAGGGAAACAACATCAGGCAATCAAATAGGACAACAAGCAATTCACATTGAGTATGGTGATCACGAAAGATGACAGCGACAAAACAGAAGGCTCAAGACAGTAGACAGTATCACAAGAAGATCAACAAAGGATTCTACATCAGCATATTTTAAGGCAGATTAAATTAAGGATCCAAGATTCTCAATCAAGGAAACATTACAAATCCTTGATTGAAGGAAACTCCCTTGGGTTTTCCTGTTAGAGCTAAAAGACCATCGGACACTACTCTTATATGAAAGAAGACTCAGTCCATCAGTTGAAAATACGCACTTCACTTGAACTTATATTGTAAAGATTCTTTTATCTTTCATAAAACTATGTGCACCTTTGAGTGAATAATTGTAAAGAAAAGAGAAAGAAAGATTTGAGTGTAGGTAATACAGGTAGATGATGTGTCAAAGAAGAAGGTGTGATTTGCATATCAGACGGGCTCTTAATCGTAACATTCTGTAACACCCAAGTTCTCAACAAGCTCTTAAGAAAACCCTTGTAACCCAAGGAGACTGGACTAGGCACCACATCGATGATCCGAACCAGTATAAAAACACTCTGTGTTATTAACTTACTGCAAGAAATCATTACTGTTTGTCTGTTTTACTAACGTGCAGGTGAGTCGACTGACCAGAGTAGTAAGTCGACTGAAGGAAATTTTAATTCACCCCCCCTCTTGACTTTCAAACGGTATGTCGCAAGAACAAATTTCATATATTTTGTTGTTTATAAGCATAAAATAACTCATTTTGGACAAATCTTCATTTGCAAAATAATTCAATGTACAAAAAATAGGTGAATATAGAGTCGAGAGAGGTGAATATTGCATTAAAAGTATTGTCATATCGTCTCCAATTCTTTCGTTCTACTCTAAGTTATTGGGAAAATTTTTATTAGTTGAACTTTCACTACTGAATATATTTTACAAAGAATAGACATATTTTAAGCTATCGAACATTCATAAATGTATTTTGCAACATTAACGGAAAACTCAAATTTAGATGAGCAACATACAGAAGTTGAAGTTTCATGAGAAAGAAAGTGACAGGGAAGAAACAAGACAAATTGTTTCCAAAATAGTAGTTGGAAATTCGAGAGACCCCTACACCGTTAAGTAGTTTCAGCCACTTGATGACTCATTTAAATTTTATCTCGATTATGCTCATCGTAGCTATTTTAGTGTGCGTCGAGGTCGAATGACTAAGTCAAGAAAAGATAAATCAATAATTGATCAAGAGTTTGTATGTTCAAGCAAGAATTTTGTCCAAAGAAAAATTTAGAAAGTAATAAATCACGAGATGAAATCAGATAAGGATGCAAAATGTTGTTATATATGTCAAAGAAAGAAGAAGGTAATTAGGTTGTTTGTAGGCTTGTTGCTAAGCACAATATGAACTTGCATCTCCAAGTAGTAAAAACTTCTTGCGATAAAAAAGAAAAAAAATTGATGCCAGAAAGAATCTTATTGATTTACTTGATAACTCTGGAGTTCGTCCAAGTAAAATAACGTTAGTGTTGATGAATCAAGCTGGGTGTGTAGATCGACTAAATTTAACAAATCAAGATATCTAGAATTATTTGCAAACTACAAGACAAAAAGATCTAGAAAAAGGAGATGCACAATTAACGCTGCAATATTTCCAAAGGCCTCAATCTGAAAATCCAAGTTTTTTTTATGCAATTCAAATGGATGTAGATGGTCATTTAGCTAATTGTTTTTGGGTTGATGCTAGATCTAGGATTACTTATAAAAATTTTGAAAAAGTAGTTGTTTTTTATCCAACATATCTGACAAATAAATATAAGATGTCTTTTGTTCCATTTGCTGGAGTTAACATCACTCTCTATTTTTTTTTTTGTGCTCTACTTTAGGATGAACCTCAAGACACTTTGGAGTGGTTACTTCGTACTTGACTAGAGGCAATGTTCGGAATTGCGCCTCATACAATCATAACAGATCAAAATTCTGCCATAACAAATGCAGTTGCAACAATATTTCCTAACACTAAACACCATTTTTATATGTAGCACATAACAAAGAAGATTCTAGAATATCTAGGTCATGTTTATCATGAGTATGCTAATTTAATAGCAAGTTTAGTTGGTTTATTCACGGTACAACTACTCTTGAGGAATTTGAAACAATGTGGACAGAAATAATGGAGATGTATAATTTAGGAGAAAATAGTTGGTTGCAGAGAATATATGCAATTCGTGAAAAATGGATACCAACATATGTGCGTACTACTTTTTGTGCAGGCATGTCAACAAGTCAAATAAGTGAGAGTATGAATAAATTTTTTGAAGATTATTTGAATTCCAGTACTCCAATGAGTATATTTGTGGTGCAATATGATAAGGCTATTGACGTTAGATATGATAAAGTAAGGGAGAAGGATTACAAGACAAAATATTCAAGGCATATCTTGAAAACTTTGTATTCTATGAAGGATAAAACGGTGAAGGAATACACAAGAAAAATATTTCAGATTTTTCAAGAAGAACTAATTCAATCTCAAAAATGTATCTCTGAAAAGATTGAGGGTAAGGACGGAAGAAACATTTATAAAGTGCATCAACTTCAAAGACAAAAGTCGATACGCATCGTTAGTTTGGATCTTGCATTGAAAAGAACTATTTGTTCATGCCACAAATTTGAGTTCAAATACTATGTAGACATGTACTAATGGTATATATAAAGAAATTGATTCACTCACTTCCGACATATTATTTATTAGATCGATGGATAGAAATGCAACCAAAGAAAGAGCTAATGATCCTTCAAATGAAACAAAAAAGTTGAATTCTTCTACTTTATAGTTTAATAACATTATGATACATTCTATTGGGCTATCTGAACGAGCTACAAAGTCTGAAAAACATTATCGATTTGCACATCAGAGATTATTGCGATTGTGTGAAGAACTTGATGAACTTCCTTATGACACAGAGGAAGATTGTGTTGTATCAAGTGGTCAAGGTAGTGAGAAATATTGTGAAATAATATCATGTGAACAAAGTCAAGATACTACTTTGCTTGACCCTTCAGTAGCGGCAACTAAAGGGCGTCCGAGAATTTTGAGAATGAAAGGTGATGTAGAAGTTACTCAAAAGACCAAAAAAGTTACTTCTCAGAAGCAAAAAAGGCAAACGAAAAGTATGAAATTTAAGAGAAAAGAAACAAAAATAATTGTTGTAACTTCTAAAATTTTATGTGCAGTTCAAACTATGACATCGAAGCCGAGCAAAATGGTACAACAATATCTAACGAGGCTCATTCAATGTTAATTTTTGTGTATAATAGCTTATGTCAGTTGGCTTACTTTTCATATACCTTCCTCTTCAACTAACAAAATTCTTTTAAATTTTATCATTTAATTTGTCAGCAATTACAACGATGTCCAGAACATTATCAAGGATTTATAGACAACACCGATTATGCTTATACCACATCATTTACGGTAAAGAACTATTCAGTTTTTATTCTATCGTTTATATATTATGTATATACTAAAGTGTGTGTTGATGAATTATAACTCTTCCTTTCAACTTCAACTCCATTCCAACAACACCATCCTAGTTATTGAGTAAGAAGATGAAAGATTTGGAGCTTTGAGAATACAGGAAATAAAAATAAATTATATTTTACATTACGTGTGAAAATAGATGCACTTTCTATCATTCTTAAGTGAGCGTGAAATGTAAGATTCCTTTACAAAATCAACAAATTTTACTTTTAAAATAGCTGATGTTATAACATGTGTTGTCGAAAACCTTAATAAAAACTTGTTGTGCCATAATACAATTATATGTACATATAGTTTTCTGGTGGTGCAAAAAACTTGTTCCTTCACGTTATACAAACTTATATGATGCTCCAGATGTGATTGAAATTTTTACCTCATCCTCCTCCCTAACCAGCTGCTAATTTCATCAAGAGTCTATGAATTTCCTCTTCATTGCGTAGTTTCAAAGATGTAAAATATGAGATATGTCAAAGATCATAAATGTAATTAAAATAACTTATTTGACAAATTTTTATTGATAAATAGTATCAGAATGATATACATAAATCTGGACTTATATTAGAATACATACTTAGATTCTAACAAGTTTGTATTACAAAGAATGAAACTTCATTCATACAATAGTACAAATTGTGAATACATTTACATATGAAAGCATAAAACGTCTCTCTTTTCTCGTCGAAGCATCTTTCATTCCTTTAACCCCATATAATATATTGTATGAAGAATACCATCATCTATAGAAGATTAATGAATGAATTACTCATAAATAATGAAATTTTATTAGAGTTAATTGATTGTGCAAACAAAATAAGACACACTAATCACATAATAATTCTAAAATTAAATTATTAATGAAGAGAGAATAGTTTCACTAACATAGATCTATAGTACTCACATAGCGAAATAGATTATTGAATTTGACACTTCGATTTTGCAAATTCACCTGCAAATGCTTTCTTTATAGTAATCAATAAAATAATTATCAGTTAATTAGAGTGAAAAATGATAAAATAAAAACAAAATCATAACCATCCACGTGCACAAATAAACAAACAAAATTGTAATATCAAGATATGCAGATATGAAGAAAACATAAAGAGAAAGTAGGTCAAATGCGTATAAGAAGGAGTAACTGCCGCTGAATATCAGCTATTTAGAGGGATAAAGACAGAGGATTTTAATTTCAAGGAGAGAGAAAAGAAAGTTAATTTTAATTTTATATTGCGTAAAAAAGATTAGGGAGAAATTAAATTATCTGATGGTGTAACTTGTTTTAGCGCATGAGTTTAAGCCTTTTTTCTTTTTAAACTTCATTCTAATTAAAAATATCCTATAAGAGTTTAATTTTTGTGTGCAGTAAATTTCTACACCATCAGGTAATTTATTTTAATAAAATATTATAATTATAAAAAAATATATATATCAACAATTTACTAAAAAGAGGAGAAGAAGAAAGAAGATCAATAGTTGAGTCCTATTTGAATTCTAATCAAATTTAATTCCGTAATTAACTTACGTTCTTTCCAAAATTAATACAATAATTAGATTTATAGTTGGTTTTCTCTTAAGATCATCGCTCAAGTAATTCTTCAAACATCATACTTTCTGAATTTGGCAAGAAATAAATTTTAAAATTTCAAATATTCTGAAACTTGACAAGCTTCTTCTACTCAACGGTACGTCGCGAAAATAAATTTTATAATTTTCTTGTTTATAAGCATAAAAAAACTCGTTTTAGACAAATCTTCATCAGCAAAACAATTCAATGTACTAAAAATAGGTGAATATATAGTCGAGAGAGTGAATATTGCATTTAAAGTATTGTCATATCGTCTCCAATTCTTTTTTTCTATTCTAAGAAGAAGAAGAATATCAAAGTTTGATTGTACTTGCATAACTCTAACCCATAATAAAATAAATTCTTTTTTAACATGTGATAACAAATGACCAGTTATCAATCTTATTAAGTTAGTAATTAATCTTCTCGTTTGTGTTACTTTTTTATTTTAATCTATTTAAAAAGAAAAGGAATGACATTTTCCCCTCCTATTATACTTCTGATTTCACCTTTATTGAAATTATTTATAACCAGAAAATGTAACTTGTTTTAGCACACGAGTTTAATTCTTTTTTCTTTCCAACTTTAGTCTAATTAAACACTTCCTATAAAATAACTACATTACAAGTAACTGGGTTTTATAAATATGTTTTTGCACATTTAGAGGATTTCAACTTTTTAAATTTCTGTCTTTATAGATGAGAACTTGTCTATTTTGTTGAATCCAACTAAGCACTCAATGAAGACAAATCAACCTGTAAATCCCTTTCAAGTAGGATTTATTCGAATCTCATTATACGAAAAGTTTTACTAGTTATATTAAATTAATATTCAAGTCTCAATTTTTTTTTTTAAATATTTACTTTTCCACATTTTAATCTATAATGAAAATTACTACTCTGAAATATAATACCAAGGAGAAAATATACAAAATGGTCCATGACGATAGTCTTTAATAGAGTAATTTCCCTAGATAGTAATTATCTAAGAATATCACTTATGTTTATTTTAGGACTATATCACCCAACTTTGACTATTTTCCTTAAAATATATTTGACATAAAAAAATACATTATTTCTCTCCTAGGGTGCCATGTCACATTTTTTAATTTATTATTAATATTTTTCTAATACTTTTAAAGAACAGGAAGAACAAACATATTTTCTTGAAGAACCGGAGGAGCTCATATTACAATTCTTAATGTAATTTTTTTACTGGGTATAATATGTGGGTTTGTCTATTTTTTTAAAAAAATCTACCTATATCTAATAGGAGAAGTAAAAAGTGCCACATGTCAGCACCACTAATATTCAAGAATTTTAATTTTTCAAAAAACATTTTAAATATGCTCTAAAAATACAATTAAAAAAACAGGAATTTTAATATAGCTATTTTAAATAGAAAATAAAAGTTCTTTTGTTAAAAAAAATTGTAACGACAAAAAATGGATGATTTTTAAATGCCTCTAATTTTAATTTTAAAGGGAAAAAATGAAATTGAACTATTTTTTTTTAAATAAAAAATAGTAATGGCTATTACGGAGAAAAATGAAAGATCTTTAAATGCTTCAAATTTCAATTTTTAAGGTTAAAAAATGAAAACTGAAAATTAAATTATTTTATTAAAAAAACTGTAATGTCTATTTATATTTATCACACTTTCAGTAATTTTAGGGAATGCTCCAACAAAATGGAATGTAAAAATATCTATCTAAACAGGAGAAGAAAAAGTGCACCATAAAAAAGCTATAATTATTATTTAAAAAATTAATTAAAAAATTATAGTAAAAATTAATAATTATCATTAAAAAATTAAAAAACTTATTTTTTTAAAATAGTTAAAACAGTCCATTAGTAGTTACTTGTAGAAATGGGGTACTTTTTTCAATTCATTTTTAAAATTTATCTTTATATATCTAAAAAATAAAACATTTTCAACAAACATAAATAGAAAAAATATTTTTTTTAAAAACATATTGCAACCTAACGTTTAAATAGGTTTGAAGCATTTTTTTTAATAATAATAAAATAAATAATGTGACATGGAATCTTAATAGAAGAGAGATAATGTATTTTTTGTGTAAGTATAGTTTGAAAAAAATAGGTAAAATTGAATGATATTATAGTCCTAAAACAAACATAAGTGATATTCCTAGGTAATTTCTCAAACATGGGTGACTATGTAAGAAAATTACTCGTCTTTAATATATAATAAATGTATTCATTTGGATCCTTAATATATTTTACTTGATTAAATGGTCATAAATGCATAACAAAAAGTGGTCATTTTGGTCTTTTGTCCTAAAACACGGTCTTTTTTTTTTACCTCCAAAGAAAGATCTCCATAAAATTTAATATATTTTTTTTTAATTTCTCCAACAAAATTTATTATTTTCTCTTTCAAATATTATTTTATTGACCTAATACCCGTTTTTATTTTGAGCAAGAAAAATAGTAATTTTTGTTAAATAAAGAACCAAAATAAATATATTTTGTCTATATATTAATGATTATTTCAATCAAGTAAAATATATTAACTATTAAAATAAAGTATACATTAAGCCATTTCAATGAAGTGAAATAAATGAAGAAGTAAAATAAAAAAATTAACCAAACAGTAAGCATAGTTTTGGTCATTTTCTCTAATCCCAAGTGTACCTCAAATTATAAAAGCCCTTTTCTTACTCAAATTTAGTTGGCCCCAGTCACTTTCTTTGTTCATCACCTATATATAAAGCAGTAGACTAGTAGCTTCCCCCATTCCTCTATCTTCCATTATGGCCACCCAGTATTATGACCCGGAAAACTCCGCCTCCCATTACACATTCCTCCCGGATCAAACCGATTCCGGCCACCGGAAGTCCCTTAAAATCATCTCCGGCATTTTCCTCTCCGTTTTCCTTTTACTTTCTGTAGCCTTCTTTCCGATCCTCAACAACCACTCACCGGACTTGCAAATCGACTCCCGTTCGCCGCCACCGCCGCCGTCAAGAGGTGTTTCTCAGGGAGTCTCCGATAAAACTTTTCGAGATGTAGCCGGTGCTAATCACGTTTCTTATGTGTGGTCCAATGCTATGCTTAGCTGGCAAAGAACTGCTTACCATTTTCAACCTCAAAAAAATTGGATGAACGGTAATTAACTTTCTTATTTTGACTTTTATGTAATTTCCTTTTTATTTGATCTTAAAATTGAAATTAATTATAAATACTTATATCAGTTTTTTTTTTCTTTTCTTAATGATATTTATGGCTATTGATCTGTTGGGGGTATCTTTTGGATTCTGATTGGATGCTATTCTGCAGATCCTAATGGTGAGTTCAAAGTTAATTATCATCACTATTTTCTGTTAGTATTTAATTAATTATATTCTTAAACCATGAGCAAATCATTAATTCGGGTGCTTATGTATATCATCTCGGTTAATCCTTTTACCTTATACTCAAAAACAAATATTACTCTGTTCAAAATAATTGATGTTTGATATAATCAATGTGATGTTTAATTTTTTTTTCTTCAAATTTGCCCTTCCTAACCCCAATAATGATTATGTCAAATCTAATGTGAAAAGATAATCATAATTACATATGTTTTAGTCACAATTAATTCATGTTAAATTATGAATAATTTTGGATTGGAGGGAGTACTCATTAGGAAGAATAATTAAAGCTAAATCATTCTTATTTTCACTATACATTATTTAGATTAAGGATGAAATAGGGGAGGAATCAATTATCTTATTTTTCTAAATGGATAAGCATTTTGAAATAACAAATTTTAAGAAAACACGACAAGTTAAATAGAGTAGGATTGATGGAGTATATTCTAACCTTTCTACATATTCATAAATAAAAATTGGTTGAACAAATTTTAATAAAGACCCCAAGTTGATGAATCAGGCTTGTTGTTCCAATATAATTGGGATTAACATGAGATCGTGTGGCAGAAATGTTTTTTTGCTTTTGGGCAATTTTCCAATAAAATAAAAAAAAAACATGATTGGGTCAGTTTTATACAAGTTTGGAAACTAATCACGTTATGTGGGCCATACTTTTTTATGTAATAATTCCAATAGTTGGGCCCCCACTAAAATTAATCTATCTTTCCACTTGATTTTTTTTTTTTTTTTTGAAATGGAGTAGGTTATCTTGGCCGCTTAGCAATTACTACTACCATTTCGAGGTCATAAAAAATTCCATATGGATAAAAATATATAACATAAATTTCAGGAGTTTATTTATTTAAATTTTAGGGGAGGAGGACATGACATACCACTAGTTAGCTTGTTGAAGAAAATCTTATCCAAAAGTCAAAAATAAAAGCTCGTGGCCAAATTTTCAAAAAAGAGGGTTATCTTTTTGCCGCAAAAAGCATAGCCATTTTGGTACGGAACATATTGAGATTTTGTAGAGTATTTTACAATTCAAATTGCATAGAAAAGTCTTACCTATACAAGTAAAATATACTCCATATAATTACTTTGAAATTTCTACTAACGTGAATAAATTGGTTAACAGGTCCATTGTACCACAAGGGATGGTACCATCTTTTTTATCAGTACAATCCAGATTCAGCTATTTGGGGAAATATCACATGGGGTCATGCTGTATCCAAGGACTTGATCCACTGGCTCTATTTGCCTTTTGCCATGGTTCCTGATCAATGGTACGATATCAACGGTGTCTGGACTGGGTCCGCTACCATCCTACCCGATGGTCAGATCATGATGCTTTATACCGGTGACACTGATAATTATGTGCAAGTGCAAAATCTTGCCTACCCCGCCAATTTATCTGATCCTCTCCTTCTAGACTGGGTCAAGTACAAAGGCAACCCGGTTCTGGTTCCTCCACCCGGCATTGGTGTCAAGGACTTTAGAGACCCGACTACTGCTTGGACCGGACCGCAAAATGGACAATGGCTGTTAACAATCGGGTCTAAGATTGGTAAAACGGGTATTGCACTTGTTTATGAAACTTCCAACTTCACAAGCTTTAAGCTATTGGATGGAGTGCTGCATGCGGTTCCGGGTACGGGTATGTGGGAGTGTGTGGACTTTTACCCGGTTTCTACTGAAAAAACAAACGGGTTGGACACATCATATAACGGGCCGGGTGTAAAGCATGTGTTAAAAGCAAGTTTAGATGACAATAAGCAAGACCACTATGCTATTGGGACGTATGACTTGACAAAGAACAAATGGACACCCGATAACCCGGAATTGGATTGTGGAATTGGGTTGAGACTGGACTATGGGAAATATTATGCATCAAAGACTTTTTATGACCCGAAGAAACAACGAAGAGTACTGTGGGGATGGATTGGGGAAACTGACAGTGAATCTGCTGACCTGCAGAAGGGATGGGCATCTGTACAGGTATGGACTTCGATGAACACATTGTTTTGTTATTTTACTTTGCACCATACACATCGTCTAGTTGTATCGTAATAATCATGTAAAATTATATCTATCAGTAGGGAAATTTCTTATTTAGAGAAAGTTGTATAGTCAATGCATTTGTAGGTGAAGTGAATTTGAAGTAAATTCTCAACGTGTCTAATAGTTTCGTACAACGAATAATAACAGAGTATTCCAAGGACAGTGCTTTACGACAAGAAGACAGGGACACATCTACTTCAGTGGCCAGTGGAAGAAATTGAAAGCTTAAGAGCGGGTGATCCTATTGTTAAGCAAGTCAATCTGCAACCAGGCTCAATTGAGCTACTCCATGCTGCCTCAGCTGCAGAGGTTTGTTGCGTGACTTTGTTTAAAATTACAAACTTTTTACTTATACGCGCTTAAGCTTAAGTCCTTAAACTTGTTTTGGCTATTGTGCAGTTGGATATAGAAGCCTCATTTGAAGTGGACAAAGTCGCGCTTCAGGGAATAATTGAAGCAGATCATGTAGGTTTCAGTTGCTCTACTAGTGGAGGTGCTGCTAGCAGAGGCATTTTGGGACCATTTGGTGTCGTTGTAATTGCTGATCAAACGCTATCTGAGCTAACGCCAGTTTACTTCTACATTTCTAAAGGAGCTGATGGTCATGCAGAGACTCACTTCTGTGCTGATCAAACTAGGTTTGCTTCTATTTTCTCTATCTGGCACAATTAATTTGTCCTTGTAAAATGGAGATGTATAAATGTAGCGCGTTGTTGATCTGATATATGCAGATCCTCAGAGGCTCCGGGAGTTGGTAAACAAGTTTATGGTAGTTCAGTACCTGTGTTGGACGGTGAAAAACATTCAATGAGATTATTGGTAAGTGATGATGATTCCCTTATTTTACCTTTCTTAATATCAATTATTTTAGTCTAGTTGGTTCACTTCACAATAATAAAAAGTACTTGTTAGTTACATTTGAGTAAAAGTTTTATAAACTGAATTTCAGGTGGACCACTCAATTGTGGAGAGCTTTGCTCAAGGAGGAAGAACAGTGATAACATCGCGAATTTACCCAACAAAGGCAGTGAATGGAGCAGCACGACTCTTCGTTTTCAACAATGCCACAGGGGCTAGCGTCACTGCCTCCATCAAGATTTGGTCACTTGAGTCAGCTAATATTCGATCCTTCCCCTTGCAGGACTTGTAATCTTTTTCATTCTTTTTTTCATTTGAAGGTTATTTCACCAACGTCCCATCAAGAAAGGGAAGAGAGAACAAAGTGAGGGAGATCAATATGTAGTGTTATTACTACTTATTCGCCATTTTAGTTATTTTTCTATTTGAATTCGCCCTATCTTAGGATTAGTTGTCATCTAGCAATGTCAACGGGGCGGATCTAGAGTATAATGTATGGGTTCTTGGAAATCGAGTAGGGCTTACCTGGATTCTATGTAAACTAAGAAAGCTCAGCAAATATGTACAAATAATTTATTGGTTTCTTATTGCGGATGAGGGTTCGGTTTCCTCGATGGAGTTACAAAACCGACTTGGGAATGTTGACACACTTGATTATTTTTTTCTTTTATATAATAAGTAGTAGTAATAAAGCAAAGCCTCTTAATATGTATACATTTTAATACAAATTAGTTTCTATTTGTACTTTTTCTTCAAAATTCACGAAAAAAAATACATATATATAAATGCATAGCAAACAAGAATATTATTATGAATCATAAATAATGAAACTGTAGTTATGGAATCCTTTTAAGGGTTAATGTTTGTTGTTTTTGAAATTTCCCCTTTTGAAACCCTTTAGTGCAAATCGTGAATCCACTTTTACCTATACATGATACATTCTTTATACATATACAATAATAGTTATACATTTCTATTATTAATTCCCGTACACATAAATTTAGAGTTACAAAAAAGATGGAAAAATTACATAAATTGGTGCATTTTGATAAATAATTACTTATTTTAGCAATACTTTTTATTTATTATCATTTATAGCAATACTATGTTAAATCTGCAATATGTATTAAAAGTGAATTATATATGCAATATATATGAATTATATATGAATCATATATGAATTATAATTATTTTTTAAAATATATTATGTCTGTTTGGTAAAAATTTGACACATTGTATTATAAGTGTATTAAAATGTGTGATAAATGAATTATCTATCATTAAAATTTGTATTATATGTGAATAAAAAATTGTTCTTTGTAATATGAATTAAACTTGTATTATAAATGAATTAAAAATGATTAAGTGAAAAAAGAAATATTATTGCTATAAATGGTAAATATTTTTTAATTATAGTATATTTATGTAAGTTTCTCCAAAAAGATCAGCCCAGCCCATCCAATTCAAGCCTCGTGGGCCAAGAAATTTCATGGGCTAAGGAAGGTTGGCCCTTTATTTGAAAGTGCCTAAATTGTTCAAACTCAACCTAATCTTAGAAGGGCCACAACTGGGCAGGTTAGCCTTTTTTTTCGTTTTTTTTTTTCCTTTTTAAACTTAAAGCTCTATAACATCAAGTAAAGGAGATTATTTTCAAATCAAATATGGCAACAATGGTGTTTTTTCAATAACACTAGCAAAATGTTTAGTGTGATTAACATATATCTTGAATACTACATGCCCGAGCTACATGTATCTGTTGTGATGCATCCCAAATATGCAAGCGAGATAAGAGCGACCGAGATGGGTGGGAGGCGAGAGCATGGATTTGTTTATGTATCCTAGATACATGCGAATTCACTTGAATGAAGTGTATCTAGAACAAATAGACGTATCGAAATGCATCAAAATCTAGTAAGATTTGTAATGTTACAGCATAACGTGCATCTAAGTAATTAGCTAGCTCATACACTGGTGAGATCTTTTTAGTTACCGTACATAAATAGTTTTTGACCCATGGGACGATCTTAACCCGTTCCCGATCAAGACTCAAGGGCTTATAAGTCCTAATGTTGAATGGTCTTGTAATTCCTATCACAACCCTACCCCAATACCGAGTTGGGTTGGACCGGCTCCATGGGCTTAGCAAAACTTTGACATCTCTACACATAATGGAACAATTGGAAAAAAAAATTACGAAATGAAATTATTTTTAAAACAATAGATATTTTTTTAGAGAAAGTTACATAATTACACAACTTAAGATATTATATTCTCTAAAAATTCCTATCTTTGAATTAAATACAAAAATTTCCTTTTTCCTTCTCTCTCTCTTTTAGCATCCGGATACATCACTCGACCTCTATGAAATACCCCACAATTTTGTTTGTGTATAATGATATGGTACAAATATTATTACTGATACATAACCCCAATTATTTTAAATATAATTATATTAGAAATACACAACTTATTTATTGTTTGCTATGTATAGAGCGAATGAGCAATGTATCCACAAGTTCTGAAAAATCCAACATCATTGTAATTTAAAAAACTTTTGATATAATATGTAATTAACGCCTAAATTATTGAGGTTTCTGTATTTTGTATTGTATTCCTTTTAGGGAAAAATATATAATAACAAACTATTGATTCAAATTAATTGTTATAAACACAATTTGATTTAACCCGTAGCAAAATGTTGTCATTCGCCTCTCTCCATAGGTTTCTCACTCACCACTCTTGCTTTTATACAAACACAAATGTATAAAATGCGTTTGTGTTTGTATAAAACGAGAGACAAATGTATATACAAATACGAATATATATACTTTCGTCCTATATACTTATAATGATACAAATACAGATATTCCCTTACCCAGTTCTCTTTTGTCTTTTTCACTTTATACAAACACAAATTATACAAATTACAATGTATAATTTTTATCGCATAAAGCGAGAGAGAGATTTGATATACAAATGTTTTATTCCGATTCAATTGTATACAAATCAAATTTTATGCAGATATACAAACACATAAAATTAAATTGAGAGACTCTCAGCGATTTATACAAAAGAGAGGTTGCCAACGATTTATACGAATGGCCTAACAGCGAAATTATACAAATCTGAAGCATTGTCAGCGAGTTGTACAATCTGATGCTCCATAGCAAACATAAAATTTATTATTAAGCGTAATTACATAAACTATAACTATAACATTCAAATATAATTTTTATATTTGCCATATGTGAAAATTGGTCTATTTTTTAAGCTTCTTGAACTATCCGAAGTCAATAGTTTCACCCAGATAGCCATTAATATCAAAGTTCAGGCCCAGATCATTGGGATGAATTTGGGCCTATATTGTGGACCGTGACTCAGAAAACACCTAATCCTACAGGCTACACCAAATTGATTAATGATTTCTCATCTTTTGAAAACAAAATAAATTATAATTTTTATATTGCATAAATATTTTTTTTCCCGCTAAATTCAAAGTAGTCAAACATTCAAAATATTTAAACTGATGATCAGAGCTCAAGTTACCTTTTCATTTATACTATTATTATATATTTTTTTTTTATATTAGAGACAAAAAGGAAAAGCTCTCATATTAAATAATAAAATATATAGAATCGACAGAACCATTTGAATCATTCTTCTCCTCGTTAAAATAGTATATAATTGGGCTCGACTTTATATAAAATTCTGAATATATTATTTAATATTCTTCTTTGCTTTTCCTTTTTTGCATTACTTTTTTTTTCCATTTAAATAATAATACAGGTTTATGGGTATTATAAAACGGATCCTTATTGAATGTATAAAATTGGCAGTACCTGTTTGCTTTACGTAATGTTTGCATACTACTAATTTCATTGACTTTCTCTTTCAGTTTGTTATTACTCCTATATTTATTGCACTTGAGACGCCTGAGTCTTGTTCTTTTCAGTTTTCAGTAACCTCATAGAATTGGACCATTTCAGAGTGTTTTAATAGAATGTAGAAAAATAGTAATATAATGTTGAGTAACGTATATTAATAATGTTGTAAATTAATAAGGTAGACATAGTTATGTTGACATTATATGTTATTTACTATTTGATTTTGCATATTAAAAATAACATGTACTGTATAAATTTTTTATTTACAAAATATCCTCCATCCAAAACAATGCTTATGCACGTATAAAAACTCTTTCTATTACTAATATCATGATTTGCTATGTATTAATTATACATAAAATAATATTAAATAGATATCAATCTATTATAATTTATACCAAATAAAAAATCAATAATACTAACTCTAATACTGCATTATTTTCTCTAATAATACATACTACCCCTTTTTATGCCTTGAAATCATGATGTTATTTTGTTTTGTGCTCTACAACCAATCTTACCATTAAGGGAGCAGCACAGGAGGAAATGAGTGGACATAATCCCTTATTATTTCAATGAAAATTATAATTGAATATATTTTAGATTTTTTACGCCGTTATAAAATATTTCTTACTAAAAGGACATAAAATTAAGAACAAATTTATAAACTTGACTTGACATAGAACTACTTTCGCTTTATTATTATTAATAAGTAAATGTTTTCCTGTCTTAATTAATTACCGCTATATACTAGTTTTTCTCACAATTCAAAGAGAAATTGAATTCTCAATCACAAGGTGGAGGAGTAAATTTGTCTTAGTCGCTAACTAGAATCTTGAGTTTGAGTCCTAGAAATAAAATTTTCTCTTTATGCGTAGGTAGTATTTTACCTCCCAAAATTCTCATCACTATATAATACTCCTTTATATATTATCTTTAAAAGAAGTGATAGCTTTGGTTTTAACCCTAAACTAATTAACCACATTTCCTATAGTCCACTGATATATATGATTTCCTATTTTGTACAAGTACCATTTTGTTGTTCATGGGTTGAACAAAAACACTTTCTGTTTCACTGACTGAAAGTACTCAACTATAAGGTCCTTTTTGCCCCAAGAGCTTTTTGCCTAAAAAATTGAGGCTCTTTCTGAATCTTAAAGTGCTTTAGAACTCGGCATTCATGTTGGGGTTAATGCCTAAAATTTTTTAGCCTCACTAAAGCTTCATTTGTTTATACCATAAATTTAAATAATGAATAATTAAGAAGGTTTGTTTTACGATTTTTAAATGTGAATAATTTAAATATATATAAACATATTAAATATCAGGAAAAAAATATAAATTTATTATTATTGGATTAAAAAATAATATTTATGTACGTCGGTGATGACAGAGATGATTTATAGTGATAATGGTAACAGTTGGTAATTAGTGGCTCGTAAAAGTGGTAGTGATAATTGCGACGGAGGTGGTTGATGTTGTTATGACTGTCATGATGGTGGCAACTAGTAGTGGTGGCGGTGATTGTGAAGTTGGTTGATGTTAGTAGTTTGGTGCTGCCTAAAGAATGTTTGGTGGTTGATGATGTGTTGGCATGGTAGTTGGCTGCGATGGTAATTGTGATGACGGAGGTAGTTGATAGTAAGGATTGTTATTTGTAGTTTTGATGATTCGACAAACTCAGGGACCTTATGAAGGAACCTGGTTCTTGGCTCAATATACTTTTCACTGCCAGCTGAAGAAAGTACAAAAAGTTGGTGCACAGTCTCCAACAGTGGCAGAAGTGGCAGACGCGCCATAAATCTCAGCCAATGGGATTGTTTTACGTTTTGTGACCTTTCTACATAAACAAAACATCCCTATACTCACAATTAGTTTTTGCAACTTGAAAAGGCATCTCAAGAACTCTTGCAAAGGCTTACAAAAGGAGTGAAGAAGCATCCTCAAGATCAACTCAAATCTTAAAGAGCTGGAAGCTTAGTTGTCTTAGGATTATTTCTTCTGCACGTAAATTGTAAATCTGTTACTCCATCTATAAAGGAATCAGATAGCTGTTTGGTGTAAAAATCCTAAATCAGTTGAGTCCAACTGATTTAGTGGGCAGCCTTGTGTGTTGCTTAGCAAAAATCCTAAGTCATCCGGAGCGTGGTGATTTAGTGGGCAACCTGCGTGTTGCTTAGTTGAATCCTAAGTTGTCTAGAGGTGATAGCTTAGTGGGCAGAGTGAAATCTGCTTAGGCTCTTCAAGCAATAGAGTTATTGCTTGGTTATGAGATTAATAGCTTTTTCTCACGTTGTTGTAATCGGGTTTCACTTTTTCTTATGAAGATTAGTGAAAACGGTTGAAAATCCTGTCTGACAGGTCGTGGTTTTACTCCCTTGAGCAAGGAGGTTTCCATGTAAACTGCTTGTGCTGTTTTCTGTTGTTACTTACTCTTTGTTCTTACTTCTAGCTGTGTCAAGGGACCTGGTCCGTTGACTGGTAGTGGACGCACGTATTCTAACAAGTGATATCAGAGCATGTATTCTCTAGCTGGTTAACACCAAGAGAGTGGTTCCTGTATCAGAATGGCTGCTCCACTTAACCTAGAAGAAGGGCAATCCTCAACTCGACCGCCACGTTTCAATGGCCATTTCTATAGTTGGTGGAAAACAAGAATACATGACTATGTTATGGCTGAGGATAGTGAGTTATGGGACATTGTATTGGATGGGCCTTTTATTCCAACCTCTGAAGTAAAGGACGGTGAGACAACTAGAGTTGTTCCAAAGACTCGTCAATAATACAACGAAGCGGACAGAAAGAAGATTGAGAAAGGCTACAAGGCTAAGAAGCTGTTGGTTTGTGGTATAGGTGCTGAAGAAATATAATCGTATTTCTGCCTGTGAATCAGCAAAAGAGATCTGGGATTGTCTCAGGACTGCTCATGAAGGTACTGAGCATGTGAAGGAATCAAATGTGGATATGCTCACTTCTCAATATGAAAATTTCAGAATGAAGGAAGGAGAAACTATTCATGACATGTATAGTAAGCTACGAAGTCTTGGAGAGCCAATCAGTACTAACAAGCAAGTTAGGAAAGTTCTTCGAATTCTTCCTAAGTCATGGGAAAGCAAAGTAGATGCAATCACTGAAGCTAAGGATCTGAAAGTTCTGATGATGGATGCTCTTATTGGAAATCTGAAGACACATGAATGGAATAGAAGTCAAGACCTCTCAAAGAAGTAGACCAAGAAAGACAAGTCTCTAGTACTCAAATTTACTTCTGGAGAAGTGTCTAGTGAAGAAGATGATATGGACTATCTTACCAAGAGATTTCAGAAGATCATAAGAAAAAACATAAGGTTTGGAAAATGAGGGAACCCTCATCGAGCTACAACTGCTAGTGAGTCGTGTCACAAATGTGGAAAGGCTGGGCACTTTATAAGGGACTGTCCGATGCTCAAAGCTAAAAACAAAGAGTATCAAAGGCCAGGAGGTGAAAAGGACAAACGAAGTGACCTGGTACCTGGCAAAAGTTTCAGAAAAGCTGCAGCTGACTATGTAGTGAAGAAATCTCTTGCTGTATGGGGAGACTCTTCAAGCGAGTCAGGAGATTCAGATTATCCCAAAGATGCATCAATGCTGGTGATTCAGGACGAGGCTAACGTATTCAATGGGATGTTTGCTCTCATGGCTAAGTCAGATGAGGACGATGATGAAGATAAGGTAACTCTTCTTGACTTTAAGCAAAACTTGAATACGTACTCTATTAAACGGTTGAGAAGGTTAGCAAATGTCTTGATTGACTCTGTTATAGAGTTACTATTGAAAGAGACTCTATGAACAGTAGTCTTGATGGTCTAAATGAAGAAAAGGAAGTAATGGTAGTTCAGATGTCTGTTCTTGAGGAACAAGTGATGGTTCTTGAATCTGAAAAACTAGAACTTAAGGATCAACTGGATTTGATAATTGAGAAATCTGGTAAAAGGAAGGAGGAAGCTACTAATCTGCAGGCAGAGTTAGAAAGCAACTTAAATACGGCTGAAACTAGACTTGCCTTAGCCCTGGAAAGAAATGATCAGATGGAGAGGGACCTGGTCCGTCTTAAGGAGGAACTTCAAGTATCCTTAAAATGGAATAGCTCAACCAAACTTCTATCTAATGTTACAAGTCAAAGTAACTATAACAAAAGGGGGTTAGGAAGTTTGAACATTAATCCTCTTTACAACCCCCATAGCAAATATGTGTTTGTCTCAGACAATTTACTGTGTCTTCACTGTGGTCGAAACGGCCATCTGAAAGGAGATTGTCCTACCCGGAAAGCTTCACAAGAAAATTTCTCTGTCTATTCTAAGCAGAAAAGGACTCAACTAAGGGGACCTGGTCCTACTGGTAAAAAGCCTAGACAAAAAACTGCTAGAAACAGAGGACCTGCTCCAATTCGTAGGGTCTCAAACTTGAAGAAGACAAAGTTGCCACACTGGGCAAAAAATACTCTCATTACACCTTTGTCAGCTTATTGGGACTCAGATTGAAGTGGGTTTCCAAATCTAACAAGTAATGTTGTTACAGGTGAGTGAAGGAAGTAGCAACACGTGTTGGTACATGGATAGTGGCTGCTTAAAGCACATGACTGGAAAAACCAAAAACTTTCTTTCACTCAAGGCACTTCAAGGAGGAGGTGTCAATTTTCGGCAATGGCAAAAAGAGGGCGATTTTGACTACCAGAAGAAGGAAAAACATATATGCGGCAGAACTAGAAATAACTCATGGAGATGATCTGACATGCCTAAGTGCTCAAAGTGAAAGTACTAACTTCCGACACATGAGACTAGGTCATGTGAGCTCTTTTCTACTGAACAAATTGGTTTCTAAGGACCTGGTCCGTGGTCTGCCAAACATGAAATTCAGTGACAGTAAAGTGTGTGATGCATGTGTCAAAGGGAAACAAATCAGATTTTCATTTTAATCAAAGAAGCAAGTAGTTCTTCAAAGGTTCTTGAGTTAATACATATGGACTTGTGTGAACCGGTGAAGATCCAGAGTCGAAGCGAGAAAAAGTACATTTTGGTGGTTGTGGATGACTACTCAAGATTTATGTGGACTATGTTTCTCAAGACTGCTGATATGAATGATGAAGATGATTTGCTGGAGCTATTAAAATTGCAGAACCATGAAGCAAGTAGGAATGAAGTTGAGGATACAAATTTGCCAAATCATGTGTTCAAACTCAACAAAGATGTGTATGATAAGGCTGGCAAGAGGACCGGTTTTGACCCGGTCCGGTCCGGTTCCTGTCCGAATCCCGTACTGGTCCGTCCGGTACCGTTTGAACCGGTAAAAAACCGGTCTGCTAGTGTACCAGACCGGTTACCGAATCGGTTCTCGGTTTTTTATCCGATTGAACCGGTTCAGTAAGAACCGGTTCCGGACCGGTCCGGTTGACCCAGTTTTTTTATTGTTTTTATTTTTTATAATGTAGCCGTTATTTCGACCGTTAGGCCCTTCTAGACGTTGGACTGGGGCCCAAAACGGTCAAATAACACCCCCACCCCTTTCTAACCAATTTACACTATAAATATACCCTCTTTTTCCTTCACTACTTATACATCTTATACAATCTCTCAAAGTCTCAATTTTAAATATCTCATAAATTATTAATTATTATATTGTGATATTGAGTTGGAGTTTGAATTTTGAATGTTACAATAGGCATCTCTCAAATCCAGCTTTGGTTATACGTTTACTTTTACGTAGACATTTGGTACATTCGTTCCAACTTTCAACTTTAATTTTTTCTTTGTTTATTAATTAAGTTGTTTTATCTCTTTTATTATATTATTTTGCTTGTTTTTCTCATAATATTTAATTATTTTAAATTTGAACATGAATTCGGAAAGAAATAGTGATAAAAGACCAATGTCGGAATTAAAAATTAACAAGGGAGGAGTAAGTAGTTCTAGTTCTAAAAATTTGCCACCTAGATATTTAGTTAATACTAATGATTATACTCGTGTTAATGAAACTTTTTTTACGTCACCAGGACCTATTGAATTTAATTCCAAAAATAAAGTAGATCATGAGTCTTTAAATAGACATTATACTAATTTTGAGGAAGAATTAGAAGAAGAAGTAGAAATAAATGAGGAAGATGAAGAGATCCCTACCCCGACTAGTCCGGTTACCGAAGTCCCCCCTTTACCTACTTTTTCAAATGTCACCGCCGTACGTGTTAAAAGATCTTTAGTATGGAAATTTTTGATACAAAATGAGGCAAAAACTACTGTTACTTGCACTAAATGTAAATTGGTTATGAAACATGTAACTACTGTTACTTGCACTAAATGTAAATTGGTAATAAAGAATTTGCTCGCCTAGATGATATAGAAAGAGCTAATAGAAATGGAACACCCATACCCGAAAGTTCTATGGGTGTTGGAGGTTCTAATATGGTTCAAGGTGTATTAAATATGTCTAATCCGGCTAGTCGAAGCACACACCGCACGTATAGTAAAGAAAAAGATCGTAGAGAATTAGCTAAAATGGTTGCTGTTTGTGGTTTACCTTTTTTATTTCCTTCACATCCTGGTTTTGTTCATTATATTCGAGAATTATATACCCCAGATTATGAAGGTATTCCAAGAAATACAATTAAAAGTGATCTTTTTAAATATCAAAAAGAATATTCTTATTTTCTTTGTTGTTTATTTGCTTATTATGATGGTAGATTATCTATTACTTCTGACATGGGACGTAGTCCTAATGGTAACGATTATTTTACACTTACTGTCCATTGGATTGACCATGAATGGAACATGCAAAAACGAATATTAGCATATAAATATGTTGAAGAAACTAAAAGCGGTTCTTATATAGCATCAAAAGTAGGCTCTATTTTACAATATTATGGAATATGTGATAAAATAATGAGTGTCACTTTAGATAATGCTTCTATAATTTAACTGTCGTTGATTATTTAAAAAGTAGACTTGTCCAATTGATACTGATTGTTTTCATATTAAGTGTGCCGCACATGTTTATAATTTAATAGTAAAAGATGGTATTTCTCAATTTGGAGTTTCTTGTGAAAAAATTAGACTTGCTTGTAATTGGATTTTTAAAGCTAAAGTAAAAGCTAGAATTACAGAATTTAAAAATCGTTGTAATGAATGTGGACTTGCATATAGAAAAGTTCCAAAAGAAGTATGCACTAGATGGAATTCTTTATTTGAAATGCTTCAAGTTGCTTATATTTATCAAGAACCGATACAATTAGTTTTTAATGCTCATAATGCGGACCCGAGTTTAAGAATTGGCTTTGAAGATTGGCAAAATACAAAAGAACTGATTGAATTTTTAAGTGTTTTTTATAGAGCAACAAATGCATGTTCTGGTCAATATTATCCTACTATTTCTTCTGTTTTAGTAAATATTTGTGCTATTTCATCTGAATTTGCAAAATATAAAGGAAAAGATCAATTTAAAGATTCACTTGCTTTTATGATTGAAAAATTAAAAAAATACTTTTTCCCTATTCCTCAAATCTATTTGACTGCTACTACTTTCAACCCAAATTATAAATTAAGAGGTGTTGAAAGAATGGTTGAAAAGATTTATGTAAATTTAGAAATTAAAGATGATGAAACTCCTAGTGTTGAACAATGTAAAAGTAGCATTTATACAAAAGTTAGAGATTTATATAATGCATATAAAGTTATGGAAATAAATATTCCATTAGTTGAACCTCCATCTTCTAAGCCTAAAAGTGATGATACGGATGATTGGATGGATGATTATCTTGAGCTTGAATCTTCTACTAATAATGATTTTGATTTATATTTCAATCAGGCACGGGAAAAGATTAGACATGAAAAAGGACAACTTCAACCTCCAATATTAATATGGTGGAAGAATCGTGAAAACCAATTTCCGACCCTTACTAGGATTGTTCGAGATGTGCTAGCGATTCAAGCATCATCGGTCGCTTCGGAGCAAGCCTTTAGTGCAGCGAGAGTTATGATTGGAGATCATCGATATTCATTAGCAAAGGACAGTTTGGAAATATCGGTGTTGTTTCGAGATTGGGTCAATGCCGAAAGAAGAAACACCGGACTACCACTATTAAGTAGCCAAATAGAAGACCAAATAGATGAAATATTTGGTGAGAATAGTGATGATGGCGTGAAAGCAATGGAAGAAGAACGACAAATGCCAATTCCAAAAAATCTTTCTTTTCAAATGATACTAAATTTACAAAAAGAATTTAAAAAAAAATGCAATTGTTAGTATAATAATTAATATTCAATTCCTCCTAAATTATGTACTCTTATTCTCTTTCTAATAGTTGTATTGTATAATTTATTTATTTGAATAAATATACGGCTATTCGCCTTGATTTTCTTTTAAAATAGTCTCTTCTATTTAATTCATGTCATTTTACAAATTTAATTTTTAATTATTTTAATATAAGTTTAAAGTTTAAACTTTAAATTCAATATAAACTTTAAAGTTTAAATTCAATTTCAAACTTTAAATTCAATATAAACTTTAAAGTATAAATTCAATTTCAAACTTATATAAACTTTAAAGTTTCAATTGAAGTTTTTAATATAAATATATAATATTATATAATAATTAAAATAATTAAAATTTATAAAAAAAAAATGATACCGGATGAACCGGTAAGACCCGGTTCCAAACTGGTCCAACCCGGTTCCTAACCGGTTACCAGAGGCGGATCCAGCAGTGTGTAAGAGGGTTCACCCGAACCCCCTTCGGCAAAATATCTTACTATTTATACATGGTTAAAATTATTTTTTATGTATATACATTAGATGTCGAACCCCCTTCGATTAGTTTGTATGCTTATCTTTTTCAAATTTTGAACCCCCTTATTAAAAATCCTAGCTCCGCCACTGCCGGTTACTAACGGACCGGGCGGAACATGTTAGATATTCCAGTAAATTCGGTCCGGTAAGATCCGGTACCGGTAAGAAAATCCGGTAAGAAAAATCCGGTACCGATACCGGTTTCGGTAAAACCGATTCGGTTGACCCGGTTCTGTCCAATAGCCAGTCTTAGTGTATGGGATGAAGCAGGCACCTAGAGCCTAGTATGAAAGGTTGTCAAAGTGTTTACTGAAGAATGGCTTCAAGAGGGGGAAAATTGACAATACATTGTGTTTTATAAAGAGAGATCAAGAATTGATCATCATTCAGGTGTATGTGGATGATATCATTTTTGGAGAAACTTCTGAACATCTTTATGAAGAATTTGCTACTCTCATGGGAAACGAATTTGAGATGAGTATGATGGGAGAGCTGAACTTCTTCCTAGTCTGCAGATTAAGCAAACCTCCAGTGGCACCTTAATCTGTCAAGGGAAGCATACAAAGGAGCTGCTAAAGAAGTTTCATATGCAAGCAGGTCGAACATGGTATTCAGCGTGGAAATGTGTGCACGGTTCCAAGCATGTCCCAGGGAATCTCATCTAAAGGCAGCTAAGAGAATCATGAGGTATCCAAAAAAAATAGGGGACCTGGTCCTGTTTTATCCTGTAGGTAATTCTTTTGAACTAGTGGGATATACAGATGCTGATTTTGTAGGATATCAAGTGGACAGAAAGAGCACTTCTCGAATAACACATTTCCTTGGATCCTCACTCATTCAGTGGCTCTCTCAACAGTTGTGGCTGAGTGTGTAGCTGCTGCTTCCAGATGTGCCCAACTTCTTTGGATAAAGCAATAGCTTGAGGATATTGGAGTCCACATCAACACCATTCCTCTCATGTGTGATAATGCTAGTGCAGTTAACATGGGAAAGAATCAGTCCAACACAAAATAACCAAGCACATTGATGTCAGGCATGACTTTTTTAGATATAATGTTGAGAAGGGGAACATTATCATGAAATACTGCAGGACTGAAGATTAGATTGCAGACATCTTTACTAAAGCTCTCACCGAGGATCAATTTGAGAGCAACAGGCTGAAGTTAGGGATGATGAACATGCACTAACCTAATCTCGTCAAGAAGCCTCTAATTCCTTATTTTGGCTAAGATCTGGAGGGCAGGTATCCACAAAATTCGTAATGCATTGTTTAAGTAAGATCGTCTTTGTACCTGAATGCAGGTATACACCCATGGAAAACACAAGAGCAGAGAATGGCCAGAACCATTCAGGAATTGTATTTCATCTGCAGTTGAGGACTTGGTCCTTCCCAAGGTTAGCACTCTTTACATTTGTTTTAAACTGTCAAATGAGAACCATCCAGATTGTCACGTGTCAGTCATCGATCCTTCTGACTGTTGTCCCATCGCCTCTAATCCAAGTGATGCATATATCTAGTGACCTGACACACTATTTCAAGTTCTTTTTATAGTGCCTTTTCTACACTCCATTGTATTACATTCCAACTTTGCTCTCTAAGACTAACATCAAAACCCTCTCAATCTCTCTATCTCTCTCTAGCATTTAAGTATTTTCTTTCAAACAATCATGTCTCAATTCCCTTCTTCTTCAAAGAAAATGCTAGATTCTCTAAATAAATAGATCTAGTGGTTTTTTTTATTCTTTTCTGAAGCAACTTCTGTTGATACAAGGGACAAGTCATCTAAGAAAGTGAGTAAGGGTAAAAGCAAAAGAAAACTAAGACTTCTGCGAGAAAGAAGGTTGTTATGGAAAAAAAAATTGTGGCTTCTACAACTGAGCTATTCATCATGTGAGTGTATTGAAAGGAAGGAAAATCCACTTAGTAAAGTTCTCAGTTGATCAAGGAGTTGATCAAGGAGCAGGACCAATTGAAATATGAATTGGATGTGATGACAGTGCTAGTGAGGAACAATGAAGCTGAAATTGCTCTGTTAAAAGAAGACCTGCTCAAAGCGCAAATAGAGGGACCTGGTACCGAGATTGTCCAGAAGCTACAAAAGCAGAATGATGAGCTTCTAGAAAAATTTGTTGCTCTTCAAGAGAAGATGATTAAAGATAACGATGCAGCAAACTCTAGACTCACCCTTGTTATCAACTCCCTCTCTCCTCTACCTTCCTCCTCATCGTCCTTCCTGTGTCAGTTTAACTTCAATGTATTGAATGCTGATTTTGTTATGCTCATGAAATGGAATCCTGTTTTGTTGTGGCTAAATTTTGTTGCTTTTTGGCTTATTAATTATGTTGGTATTGTCTTTGGCTGTGATCTTACTTATCAATCTTACTTCTTTTGTTGGTTTACTGCACTACTTTTTTATGATGCCAAAAGGGGGAATAAATTGGGGGTGTTCAAATGATGTTTAAGTTGGTAAAAAGTACAAGGGAGGAGGAAAGAAAAAGCGACAGGGGGAAGGAAAACATACAGGTACCAGTGTAACTCAGGTGCAGGTACTAGTGTAACTCAAAGACCTTGTAAAGGTACCTGGTCCATTGTGTAGGAAACTAAGGAGTGTGTCTACTCGATAGGGGGAAGAAATTAAGACATTGGTGTATGGTTTGTCATCATCAAAAAGGGGAAAAATGTTATTGGTAGTTTTGATGATTTGACAAACCAAGAGACAGACCTAATTCATTGTGTAAATGTACATGCAACTGTCAGGTCTTTATCGACAGGGGGAAGGAAACATGAAAGAACATGTAGGCACTGGTGTATTGTTTGTCATCATCAAAAAGGGGGGAAATGTTATTTGTAGTTTTAATGATTTGACAAACTCAGGGACCTTATGAAGGAACCTGGTTCTTGGCTCAATATACTTTTCACTGCCAGCTGGAGAAAGTACAAAAAGTTGGTGCACAGTCTCCAACAGTAGCAGAAGTGGTAGACGCGCCAGAAACCTCAGCCAATGTGATTGTTTTACGTTTTGTGACATTTCTACATAAATAAAACATCCCTATACTCACAATTAATTTTTGCAACTTGAAAAGATATCTCAAGAACTCTTGCAAAGGCTTACAAAAGGAGTGAAGAAGCATCCTCAAGATCAACTCAAATCTGAAAGAGCTGGAAGCTTAGTTGTCTTAGGATTATTTCTTCTGCACGTAAATTGTAAATCTGTTACTCCATCTATAAAGGAATCAGATAGCTGTTTGGTGTGAAAATCCTAAATCAGTTGAGTCCAACTGATTTAGTGGGCAGCCTTATGTGTTGCTTAGCAAAAATCTTAAGTCATCGGGAGCGTGGTGATTTAGTGGGCAACCTGCGTGTTGCTTAGTTGAATCCTAAGTTGTCTAGAGGTGATAGCTTAGTGGGCAGAGTGAACTCTGCTTAGGCTCTTCAAGTAATAGAGTTATTGCTTGGTTGTGAGATTAATAGCTTTTTCTCACGTTGTTGTAATCGGGTTTCACTTTTGCTTGTGAAGATTAGTGAAAACGGTTGAAAATCCTGTGTGACAGGTCGTGGTTTTACTCCCTTGAGCAAGGAGGTTTCCACGTAAACTGCTTGTGCTATTTTCTGTTGTTACTTACTCTTTTTTCTTACTTCGTGTTGTGTCAAGGGACCTGGTCCGTTGACTGGTAGCGAACGCACGTATTCTAACAAGGATTAACCGTTGTGATGATATGATTTATAGTGATGGTGGAGGTGGAAGTGATGGCGACTGTCACACCCCTATTCTTTCTCAAAACGATTTGTTTGTTTTGAAAGAAAGAGTTTTCCAATTAAAGTGTCATTTCAAATGGATTATTATTTTTATTCAGAGTCGCCACTTGAAATTGAGTTATGGTGTTCCAAGTCATCTTTTGTTTAATCCCTAATCAAAAGTAAATAACTCTTTGTTTGGTCTGCGAACCAGAAATTTAGGTAAGGAATTATGTTGACCGAGGGGAAGGTATTAGGCATCCCTCGAGTCTCGTGGTTCTAGCACGGTCGCTTTAATTGACTTATACTTATTTTTATTATTTTTGGATTTATTTTATAGGTCATGACTTATTTGCTTTTTTATTGATGAACTTTCATTTGGTCTCAACCTAGATGCGTAACCGCATTCTTGTCTTGACGCTAAGAGGCATAACTGTCTTCTTCTCTCGAGTACCTCACACCTAATAATTCCAATGTACACCTCTTGATTTAAATTAATGAAAGTTTAATTATTAAATAATTTAGCCAAGGTGCGTAACCGCATCCTTGAAATTATCTTAGTGTCTCAAAAAAGATGTGTAACCACATTTTTAAGTGAAACATATATATTTAACGTGCCAGAGTGTTCGATCTAAGGTTAAACAAAAATATTATTTTCTTATAAAGACAAAACAAATAAAGTAAAATCCTAAACCTCTAAAATAAATTTTAGACCATTTTCATGTCATTTTTATTTTTTACTATTCTTAAAGTTGATGTCAAAATTAAACATAACTTTGTAACTCAACAAAACAATACTGAAACGTAAAAATAAATCTCATTTTTTTGATTGATAAAATAAAATAAAATAATATTAATCTATTTACTTATTTTCATATTATTTTTGTTTTTTACTATTCTTAAGGTTGGCGTCAAAATTAAACATAAACTTTCTAATACAACAAAACAATACTGAATCATAAAAATAAATCTCACTTTTTGATTGATAAAATAAAATAAAATAATATTAATCTATTTACTTATTTTAGCCTAACAATTCTTACTTTATTATTATTGTCTAAATATAGACAAGAACAATGTCATGACATTTCATTTTTAAGAGGTTACAACTAATGAATAAAAATAAATAAATAGAAAATAATCATCAATTAATGCTACATTCATTAAGTAAACAAAGATATAACTCTTTAACCCCATATTCATTTCAATCAAATAATAAATAAAACAAAATTATAATTAAACTAATCATAAAAATTACATCAAATTACATAAATAAATTGAAGATTTAAGGCAAAGTTATACCTCAAACAAAGAGAATAAGTTCCGCAAAACCTTGACCGAATCTCGATTAAAAATATCTACAAATTTTTGTAGATTGTATGGAGTGATATATGTATTGTATTGGTATGAAAATAAAGAAAAGGTAGGAAAAGATATGAATGTGTTAGGCAAATTCTTGAAAGAAAATAAAATGAAAATGAAGTTTATTTTTTAACTTCTCGTTCAGATTTTTTTTATGTTGCTCATTTTTTTTTTGCTTTTTTCTCCTTTTTCCCTTCTATTATGTATGTATATGTATGTGTGTATTAATAGTAGTGTACTAGTGCAGGTGATGTGCGGAAAGATGTGACGAGTAGCGTGTAGTGGAGTGAAGTGGGTTGAGGGAAATGGGTAGTAGTGGAGTTAAGGAAGGTTATTATTAATAATTAATATAAAAATTATAATAAGAAGAATATTAGCTAATTATTAAAATAAAATTATAATTGAATAGCTAATATAAAAATTATAATTAAGAAATATTAGTTCAAACCAAAATTAAAAAATATTTTTTTGTTTCAAATTTTTAAAATAAACTTATTAAAATAAGACAAAACTAAAATATCTAAAAGAAATATTTAAGGAATAAAAAAAACAAAAATAGTGTAAAATCTTATCTTCGGTCAAAAATTACGTGTCTACAGCGACAACGGTGCTGGTGGTGGCCGAAGAATATGTAGTGATTGACAATGTGTTAATGGTAGGAAAGTTATAGTGATTGACAGTGGTAATGACAGTGACAATGAATATAATTATAATGATAAGGTGGTATGAATAGTAGCAGTTAATGGTTGGCAACAATTGTGATTGTTAGTAGTATTGTGATGACGGAGGCGAATGGTGATTGACGATGGTAATAATTTTGATGATAGATGTAGTTAGTGACAGTGACAAATGACTATAAACAAAATAGTGACAAATATTATCTATACAAGATATTGTTTGATGATATTAACTTTTTGTTTAAAATCTTAATAATTAAGATTTATTTAAATCAATTAAATACTTAAATCTTAATATAAATAAATATTTTTAATAATTTAATATTTAAAAGCATTCAAATTTGGGATAATTGTATATAATAGCAAACTAATAACCTAAAATAAATGAAATAGCTAGGGTTTGATTTAATTGTGCTCCATAGCAAACGTTTGCAAAAAATTGCCAGGCGCCTCTCTCCCAAATATCTCGCTCGCCACTCTCCTCCAATCTCTCTCGCTTCCTCACTTTTTATATACAAACACAAGTGTATAAAAATTGTTTCTAATTGTATAAAGCAGAGAAAATTGTATAAATACATATATTTTTGTTCTCCTCTCTCCCCTCCTCCAGATCTCGCTCGCCACTCTCCCAAATCTCGCTCGCCACCCTCGCCTTTCTCACTTATACAAACAGAAGCGAAATGTATAATTGCGTTTCTGTTTGTATAAAGCGTGAGAAAATTGTATATACACATGCAAGTACATATATTTTCGTCCTATACACTTATAATTATACAATAAAAATACTCCCCTGCCCAATTTCTTTCGCCTTTTTCTCTTTCTCGTTTTATATAAATTTCAAATTGTATCTAATTTCTCTCTTTCTCGTTTTATACAATTCGATTCAATTGTATATTCCCTGCCAAGTCTCTTTTGTCTTTCTCTCTTTCTCATTTTATACCAATTCAAATTGTATATAATCGTTCTATACACTTATAATCATACAATTCATTTTATACACTTCATTTTTATACAAGTCTCTGCCCAAGTGTCTTTCTCTTTCTCGTTTTATACAATTCGTTTTATACAATTCGCTTCAACTGTATATGTATAGCGAATTATACAGTTTCTATGTTTGTTATGGAGCACAATTATGCAAACTTTGCTATAGCATACAAATATGAATATTTTATTTGCTATATGTGAAAGTTGACCTTCAAATTTTCATTAAGCACAAATAAACAAAGCCTCAATATCCTTTCCTAAACTACTATAATCAAATATGTTGTTGTTTTATAAGTGTTGAAGAGGGGGGCCATTATCATGTGTATAAACCTTATTTTGTTAC
This sequence comes from Solanum sitiens, assembly GCA_016801875.1. NCBI lineage: Eukaryota > Viridiplantae > Streptophyta > Magnoliopsida > Solanales > Solanaceae > Solanum > Solanum sitiens. The sequence continues at coordinate 289,421 of JABWTJ010000191.1, forward strand.
TATTCCAACGATATTTCAAATCTTACTTAAAATAATGATGATTGCAAATATAGTTCATTGCTTGATTTATTTATAATCACGTACGAGTAAGTATCTTTTTTTTATATCATGTGTTCTTTAGATGAATATACAGTCACACATCATTATATTGATAATATTTGTTTGAGATTTTTATAATTGTTTTAATAAGGTATTGTTATATGTAGAGAGAGGTATCATTTAACTATTATAAACAAATCCACACTAGAATTTAGTTTACTAATTTTGAATATCAAAAAGAAAAAGTGTATTTATTAACCAATTTAATTAAAAAAGAATTGCAAATTTATGCACTCAATATTTATGTTTTGCTTTATTATTATTATTATGAGCGTGAACTTCTTTCTAGGATAGTTGAGCTGAATGGTGAAAAGTTCTTAAGGAGAGCTAAATGGTTTAACTTTTGCAAACGTTAAGTCAAACTATAAATGCTAGTTTTACTTAAAAATTTAAATTAGAATTGAAAGAATTAATTATTGAGAATTGAAGGTGTTAACAGTTGCTTAATAAGTTCACATAGAATATATGAGGAATTTGCTTGGCTAAATTAAATAGAGCAAATTTTATGTATAGCAAATATAAAATTATTAATTTTATGCTATAGCAAATTTTTTAAAATTGCATTCCGTGGTAAAATTTTAGTTTGCTATGGATGTGACTTTCTGTATACTCACCAGTCTTCCTTTTATATATATATATATATATATATATATATATATATATATATATATATATATATATATATATATATAAACAGATAAAAAAAATGCGTTAATTTCGTTATATAGAAAAGGGAAAAAATTCAGGAAGTCACGCACATTCTGTTTCATTATACACAGTGACTCCAATTATATAAATATTTATAATCCATATAAATACATTGTTATATTACTAGTAAGACAATAACTATTGATATTATACGTATACAAACAAATTCTAATGTATAATTGTTACATAGTATATATAGTGAAATACAAACAATTTATGAATGTGTATAAGTGTGATCAATTGTGTATGGTTAAAGGAACATTATACGGTAACTACTAATATTATACATTTATACACCCACAATTGTATAAGAAAGCAGTAGAAGACATGAATTAACATAAAAATACTTAGTAATCAAACTGACAGAATACAATATTTCAAATTCATGACCTACGATGTTTTTTCTACATTAAACACAAATCTGAAAATCACAAAAGTCAAAACACATGTAATTCAAATAGAGCGATTCCATTAATTCCGAAAGCAAAATGTAAAAGCACACAAGCAGGACAAAAAGTCAAGGTAATAACTATTGATATTATACTTATACAAACAAATTCAAATGTATAATTGTTACATAGTATGTATAGTGAAATACATCAATTTATGTATGTGTATAAGTGTGAGCAAATTTTTATTGTTAAATGAACATTACACAATTACTATTAATATTATACATTTATACCACTATATAAGCAAGCAGTAGAAGACATGAATAACACAAAAAATATAAAAGTAACATAAAATCGTAACATATACATAAATGATTATACATATACCTTAACATGCTCCAATAACCCAGAAACAACAACTTCAGTTTTATTATGTATAAACGTCAGTTTTATCTTTTCTTTTCTTACTTGACCCAGCAACAACATCGGCCTTATCTTTGATACCTCCATCCAGAATTCTAATTGGGTCATTCCTCAATTTGGATCTGATCTCTTGCATTGTATTCTATTTGGATATTGAACCTGAAATCTCCACAAAATCCTGATTAGACCAAGAAAAACGATTGGTGTTCAACATTATTTTCGACATGCAATGGTATACCTCTTGTGAATCTCTTCGATGGAGATTGGACATCCATTGTTTGAACCAAAAATCTATATGAATTATGAATTGATGTTAAAAAGTAATTTGAAAAAGTGACTATAATTATCAAAAATTTGATAGAATGAGAAGAGTTTTGGCGGTACCTGAAATTTTTGAAGTAATTTTGAAAACGTGACGAGTACGTACTGGAGAAACTTGAAATTGAATTTGGAGAGAAGAATTGGGAGAAATTGAAGGAAATAGGAAAAGAGATTGTATAAAAGGAAGAGAAAATAAAAAAACGCCTGCTTTATTTTTTTAATAATTTATACAAATTGGTGGGGCGTTGTAATAGCAAAGTGACCGAGATTTTGGTTATTAAAGGAAATAACTAAACGGTAGTTACTCTATTTAATTTAAATTATTAGTTTGCCCTTCTCTACAACTGTCCCAATTAAATATCATCAGCTATATTTATCACCTTAATATATATATATAAAAAAAATATAGTTGAATGAAGGATCGTTCAACTATTGATCAATAATATTGAATGATGGGGTTAGATATCATCATGCACTAGAATAACTTGTTAAAGATCTATATTGATGGTATCGACGTATTCAAAATTTTGAGATAATGGGTGTTATAACGAAAAAATGGATTTAAGAAATAAATTTGATTAGTTTGACATTTGTTTCTTATCATTGAAAATCATATTAAATTATACGTCTAATATTATTTTTTATCTATCCAAACCAGTAACAAGGTGTTACCTAATTTTAGAAAGGAAAATAAAAACAAATAAATAAATGTAATGTCCAGGTCGATTATTTTTAGAACTTTTTTGAATTTACAATTTTCCCCCTTCTGATATCGCTCTCGAGTCTTTTACGATCGAGTTTGAAAAGTTGATTTCGAACTTTGAGCTACAAGATGAGAAATTTTGTACGCTTTGAGTTCGAAAGGTTAAGTTGTTAAAATAGTGATTTCCGGTGCTTTTTGAAGTTTTGATGTTGAATAGAATTTTGTAGATTACATCAGTTTCGGAACGTGAAATATGATCAGTGAGAGTTGTCAATTTCTGATTCAAAGTCTTTTTTAGGATTTGAGGTCCTAAGTTGTAAAATTGTGAAAATTTAGCCTTTGAGTTGACTTTGACCAACATTCGAGGTTCGAATGCTCAAAAAGAATTTCGAAAGTTCTATTGGATTCGGGGGATGATTTTAGGCCTAGGTGATGTGTTGGTTGATTTTGAGAGGTCTCGAGCTTATTTTAGCCCTCTTGGATATTGAGTTAGTTTTTTGTGATTTTCACAAATGTCGAGTCAAAGATACTTCAGATTTATATTTTGATAGTATCATTGAATCTAAAACGTCGTGTATACTTGATTTGCCTATGTGATTTGTGGGTACAAAATTTCAAATGAATTTCGATGGTCCTCGATATTTTGAGAGTTGACGGAGTTGCTGGTATCCGCAGGCCTTGCATTTAAGAAGGTCAGTCGCTTAAGTGACCTTAGCGCGACCTTCGCAGAAGCGAGAGCCTCTTGTTTAAGCGAGATTCGCAAAAGCGAAGTCACTTCGCTTTTGACTTCGCTTCGCTTTGACTTCGCTGTTGCGAGATGCACCTTTTTGCGGGGTTCGCTTTTGCGACATTATGGGGTTTTGACCTGTAATTTTTGTAGTTAAGCCCCATTTTGCATTTTTGATCTTGGGGAACCCTTTGTGGCAATTTTTGAAAGGATTTATTGTGATAAATCATTTGGGTAACCTTTCATGATCCTAGACCTTCATTTTCCTTTGGTTATTTATGAATTCTAACATAAAAAATTGAGATCTTAATTGGTAAATGACAAGGTTTTTTAAGAACTCAAGTTCTTAACTATAATGAAGATTGTGAACTGATTTTGAGTCCTTTTTCAAAATGATTTTCTCCAAGGAGTTCTTAAAGTCGTGAGTAATGTTTTCAAGTATTAAGTTTCGAATCCAAACCTTATTTTCGAAATTGGATTTTGAGCCCCTTGATTGACCTATATTTTTAAAAGTAAATGATGTGGGATTATATTGTTGATTTGGGAAAGTGATTGTGAATACTTGCTTGTATATAGATTGTGTGATTTTGGAAGTGATTCACAAGGGGAAGACTCAATTATTGATTGGTTTAAGACGAGTGATCTCCTAAACCTTATATTCTAGTAGAATTCGTGTATTCTTTTTGTTGAATTGTGTGTTGAGAGTAGTGAGAATGAGGAGAAGGGCTAACTCCACTTGATAATCTTAATGAATAAAAAAGATTTGAAATTGAAAAGGCTATATGATAAACATAATTATGTGAATTACCTTGTTGTGACCCTTATTAATTGATTGATGAAATGCTTGACAACATGAATGAAGTGTTTGAATTGTTGTCTCTTTCATGTAGAGTGATATTGTTTGTGTACATTGATCATTGGACACAACGATTTTACATGTGATAGTTTGATGTCGGAGTCCTTTTCGAAAAGTGTTTATAATGTCGAGGTCATTGCCGGTGAGTGATATAAAGGCAATGAAAAATGGAAAATGATTTTGGTAGTGATATAAAATCTATGCGAAATAGTTTAGGCTAGTGATTTGATATAAAACTGATGAGAAATGGTTTCGTCTAGTGATTTGATATAAAGCCGATAGAAAATAATTTTGGCTAGTGACTTGATATAACACCAATGGAAACTATTTACGACTAGTGATATTGTACCGATGATAAATGGTTCCACTGAGCGATTAATTTGTGACTTAAGGCATTTGATGCTTATGTGTAACTTGTTTGTAATTATGATTGATGTACCAGTTGCGTGCGACTGATCTACTTGATATTGAGATTGACTTACTTGATTAGTTTGATTATTAATTTGTGACTATTTAGCTACGAATATTGGGCCTTATGAGTCGTATATTATAAAACTGAAGGTTAGACTGATTTTTGTGTAGGTTGTAGTTTGAGGAGGTTCGATTGGATTGTAAGGGGTACTTGATTTCTAGCTAGAGATGTCTTGTTTATTAGGTTGCTCGTTGAGTACCGTGTTGTTAGTACTCACCCCTTGCTTCTACACTTGTATAGTTTCGAGCCTGATGTAATCTCTTTCACCTTAATCTAGTTTTGAGGTTTGACAAAAATTTGGAGAGGTTTTGTCTCTTCGGCGGGCCCTCATTTTCCTTTTCTTTATACTTTATTCTATTTGAGTAACAAAGATTGATACTTGTACTTATTTCTTAATTTTGCACTTTATGAATTAGTGGCTTGTACACGTGACAATAAGATTTTGGGGGTTTTGATAGAAGGAATAAGTTTTCCCACTTTATCTTGTTCTTGTTTTATATTTCTGCATTTTTTTTATTTTTATTGGGTTGAGACTGACTTGTCTTGGTGGGAATAGACAAGTCATCACATGCATTTTTGGGTCGTGACAATAAAATATTCAAACTTCTAACCTCACTTAGAAAGGTGAATTCAATCATCATCGTACGACATAATATGTCATTTTGAGCGTAGACTATACATTTATATTTAAATATTTTTTTAAAAATATAACACTTCTATATTTAATTTTGGAAGAAGAACATGGATTCACGTAAACATGGTGACTCTCTTTGGAATACACCCTGATTGATGAGAGTATTTGGTAAAGACTAACCACCAGGAGGGAAAATAGAAAATAGTTTAGGTCTTTACCTCGAGTTTTCGGTCATAATAATTCTCAAACTACATCCTTAAAATATCATTCTTAGCAGAAAACATCATTCAAGTATTTAAAAGTGAACAATTTTAATCCTTCTACTTGAATTATCAGAAAACTAACTGATCCCACAAAAATCAAGTCTTGCCTTCGTAATTATTATTTTTAGATACGTCAAAAATTCCATTGTGTATTTTTTCGATAATTGAGTTTAGCATGATGCAAAATCTTTTAATTTAACAGTTTTTTTTCATTTATTTTTTGTGAAAATATATTAAAAATATTATTAGTTGAAATTTGTTTCTTCTCAATTGAGTATGCTAGAAGCGGCGTTTGTTGAAGATTTCTGTTTCTAATAATGTATAATAAAACTCAAATGCGAGACATAATCAATATTTGATCACTTGACCCAAAAATTTATTGATCTAACTATAGTTTGACCATGAAAAAAGGTAAATAATTAGATCTAACTTTTTTCAGTTACTAAATGAGAAAAAGAGCAAATCATGTATCCTTACACTATCCAAATATTTTTTTTGTTTCCGTAAGTATTCGTGTCTAAGATTTTCAATATTTTTTTAGGAACTTCTAATGGAAAGTAATAAAATTATGCAGGAAAACTTCTGTTGATAGTCACGTGAACTGCTCATGTTTTTTTGTAGGATCCCTTGATTTTTTGATGATATCTAACAGAAGTACGAAAATTGTTCACGTTTAAATATTTGAAGGTGTTTTCTGATAAGAATAATATTTTTAAAATATAATTTAAATTTGAGATATAATTTAAGAATATTTTTAATCAAAAACTCTCTTTTACCTCCATTGTCGAAAATATTTAACCTTTACATTAAGACTTCAATACAAAAAAATTCTTGTAAATCTTTTAAGGAATAAGACTCGACAGAAAATAGAGTAAATTATCCCCCTTTAGGCTTTAAGGAAAAAAAATATATAGCTATATTTTTTTGTGGGATTCAATCCTAATTTATTTGATTATAATAATTGTCCATGATCGTGTTGTACTAATTATAAGGTGTAATTTGAGTGAATCAATATATTTTATGTATTTTTAATTTAAGATTATAATTTTTTTTTAAATTTCATATCAAATTAAAATAGATCAAACAAATTAAACGATAAAAATAATATTTAGCTAGAAGACAACATATAAATCAAATTTTTAAAAAAGACTTAGAGCCGTTTGGATTAGCTTTTAAAAAAAATATTTTTTAAGTCAAAAATAAAAAAAATCAAAATAAAATGATTTTGAAGTCAAAAAAATAGAAGTAAAGGGGAGACCTACCTATGATTTTTAACCTATTTTAAGTCATTTAGAACTTATCTTATGTTTTTTTAACCTTGTCAATCACTTTCTAATTTATTTTAAATCATGTTTTGACTTATTCTAAAGAAAAGACTCAAATATGCCATTGAACTTTCAGAAAAGGCTCATTTATGCCACCAGTTAAAAGTTTGGCTCATTTATGCCATGACAGTTAAAGAAAAGGCTCATTCATGCCATTATTTTTTAACGGTGGTTTTGCAAAACCATTTTTGACACGTGGCCAATTATAATTGGTCACGTCATCAATTTATTTAATAAAAAAATCAAAAAAAAAATTAATTCAATTTTTTTTCAGAATAATGACTTTTTTATTTAAAAAATTGATGACGTGGCCGAATTATAATTGGTCACATATCAAAAATGATTTTGCAAAACCACCGTCAAAAAATAATGGCATGAATGAGCGTTTTCTTTAACGGTAATGGCATAAATGAGCCAAACTTTTAACTGATGGCATAAATGAGCCTTTTCGAAAAAATCAATGGCATATTTGAGCCTTTTCCCTATTTTAAATTATTTTAACATTTACTGAAATAAAAAACAGACTTAAAAATAGGCTTGACCAACTTTTAAATCAATCCAAACAACATCTTATTAGAGCCCGTTTGAAATACTAACTTTAAAAAATAGCTTTTAAGTCAAAACTACAAAGTCAAAGTTAAATAATTTTTAAGTCAAAAAATAAAAAGTAATGGGAGACGTACTTTTTGTATTTGACTTATTTTAATTTTGTAACTTATTTTAAGTTTTTTTTTTATATTTGTCAAATACTTGAAGAAGTCAAGAACTGAGTTAAAAGTAGATTTGACCAATTTTAATCCAATCTAAATACCCTCTTACTCGGTTCCTGCTATGTCATTTTAAGTGACACCATTTTCTTATTAATTCGTCCTAAAAAGAATGTTTCCTTATTATTATAATTAAAAAAGTTTAACTTTAAAATCTTATTCTCATCCGCAAGGAAATGAATCTCAACCACACATATATCAAATGATTGTTTCACATAACAATTTTTTTTTTTAAAAAATAAATTCTTAAAAACGTGCCAAATCAAAGAATACTACTTTTTAACAATAATAATACTACTTTATTGAAGGTCAAAATACGTCAAAGAAACTAACTTTTTCCCGTAAGTATTGAAATCATTCCCTCTATTTTGATAAATATTGTAACAAAAGAATTTCCCATAACCAAACATTAGAAAATCATTTTCTATAAAGAAAAATATATATTTCCAAAAATAACTATTACTCCTCTATTTTGTGATTATTTTTTCTTTTTAGTTCGTCCCAAAAAAATGACACATTTCTATATTAAATAATAATTTAACTAAAAGATGTCTATTTTATCTTTAATGAAATGATTTACAGACACATAAATTTCTATCACTCATTTTGAATCACAAATTTTAAAAGTGTTCATTTCTTTTATAAATTTCATTTAGAGTCAAACTACCTCACATAAAATAAAACAAAAAAAATCAATCACATTGAACAAATGGTGATATAAATCATCCATTTTCTCATTTAGAAGTCTTGTAGATCCAACTTTACCTACTTCAACAAACGTTCCATTGACGACAACAAAATGGGTTGTTCCATGACACTGATCTTATAAGTGGCCCAAGCACCCAAGAACAAGATTAATTAGATGAAACACACCATAAAAAGACATAAGTGGACCACTCAATTATTCTAATTACTACTTTATTATTATTATTATTATTATCATAATCTATTTGTTTTGGGAGTCTCAATCAAGATAATAAAATCCGGCTCAAATCACGTTACATGTAACTATGATAGCCTAGCTCCTCATAATTTCTTGATTAAGATTCAAATAATGATTCTTTAACAAACATAAATATATTTTTGAAAATCTTTATATCTATCAGTCCGATCAACCATTCCATTCAAAACTTAAAAAATAGGAGACATATTGAAGTGGAGACCACAAATAAATTAAAAATAATAATTTAAGTCAGCAATTCATTGATATTACTCCTCTGAGTGTCAGAATCATGGCAAAGCATGTTAATTAATTATGATTTACAAAAACAAATTATATTCATAATTCAAATATATGACAATTGACATGCCACATGTATATCGACTTAATATAAATATCTGACTATTCTTTTGTGTGTGAATTTTAAAAAAGAAATGCACCGTTTACGTCAATAAATTGATCAAATTCAATAAAATGGGTAAAGTATTGACTATTATTTTCCATTTTCAATATACTAGAATTTGGTTTATTATTTATTATTAGCTGGTAAACAGCTAGCCCCCCTCACTTTTATTTTAGGAAAAACAATATCTATGCCCAAAATAATAGATAACCAACCATATTAAGTTATTCTCATTCCTATCATATGCCCACCTATCACGCCATTTCCAACTTCAAATTACTCATTAACTCTTTGAAATTTTTTCAATATCCTTTTTTCTTTTTTTGGGTGTAAAGTTGACTAATTAATCAAAAATTGTATAAATAAACCTAAAAATATGACACTAGGGACAGTGGATAAGTCGACAAGAAAACATGCATCAACCTGAGGGGTTGGAAAGCATATTACATTTTATTATTTCTAATAAAGAAAAGAACATGATAAAAGAGAGTTCGAAGTTTAAAGGGCTTGTCAAAAATTCTAAATGGGTATATCAATTTTTTTTCTAACCAAAAGGATAAAATCGCTACTGACGTAGCGATTTTGTTTTCAAAATCGCTGACCGATCAGCGATTTATCCATATATTTTTTTTTATAAAAGAAAATCGCTGCCAATGCAGCGATTTTGGCGAATTTTTTTTTTTAAAATACAAGTTAATATCGCTGCGACAACAGCACTTTTTTTTTAAAAAATCGCTGTATAGATAGCGATTTTAGTGGGAGTTATTTTTTTTTTGGGGGGAAAAATCGCTGTGTTGACAGCGAATTATGTACATTTTTTTGTTCTGCCTTTTTTAAAATAAGGCATCTATTAAAGTAATTTATTTTTTTAATTTTCTGCCAATTATATTTTAAAAATGAAATCGCATTAAATATTGGTAATTTTTTTTTTATTTTGGTCAAAATAAAATCGCATTACAATTGTTGATAAAAATTTTACTAAATAATTTTATTTTTTAAAAAAATCCAAATTATTTATATATATATATATATATATATATATATATATATATATATATATATATATATATATATATATATATATAAGGAATGATAGGATTTTTGTGAAAAAAGGTTCCACAAAAATCATTAAAAAGGAAGAAAAAAGGTTCACAGAAATCGTTCTCTGACAGCGATTTCCCAAAAAAAAAATACTTTTTTCATGAAAACGCTGCATGGGCAGCGATTTTAAGAAAAAAAAATATTTATGAAAACGCTGCATGAGTTGAGTAGCGATATTCTTGTAAAAGTGAAAAAAGTTCGGACAAAATCGCTATTTTACCCTTTTGGTTAAAAATGAAATTAATCTACCTCTTTAGAATTTTTGACAATCATTTTTACTCTTTAGGCTTCGAACTTTGATAAAAGATGGGTTACAAACAAAGTAAGAATAAAATTATGTTTAGCGTCAAGCAATTAACGATAATAGTTTAATTATTATTAAATGGGAAAAGGCTCAAAAATACTCCTGAACTATCAGAAATAGCTCAGATATGCCCTTAAACTATATTCTGGCTCAAAAATACCCTTTCGTTAAAGTATTGGGTCACTTTTACCCTTATTTTTAACAGAGGTGTGATAAGTGCCACGTGGACGCCACATAAGCACCAAACAACCTCACCTCCACATAGACTCATAAAATCTTAATTACTAATTTACCCTCATTTTTCTAATAGATACAATTTCACCCATTCTTATTTCTCTAAAACATAATACATTCCCCTTTCTTTCTCTTAACATTTTCCCTTTCCCTTATACGATATCCTAAGGGTTTCACTGATTTCCTCTCATGGAGGCCATTGGATTTCATTGGATTTGAGAGTTGATTTCATCCCTTTCTTCATTACACTGCTAGGGCTGGATATTGGGAATGGAAAGACAAGCAACAACTTTCACCAAAAGCAGTGACTGTTATAATGGCTTAAAGGATAAATTGGATGCGATAACTTCTTTTTGCACACTATTTCCGAGTCCTTGTCGTACATAAAGTCGAGCTTGTAAGGAGCACTGACTAATCGATCACCATTTAAGACTTCATCAAGAGCTTCTTTTTTCTCGGTCACATGAGCTGTAAACACATCCTTCGGTAAGCTTGAAACTTAAAATCTACAGCGTGACTTAAACGAAGGAAAGTAAAACATTAATTGCATACCTGGTGCACACAATGGAATATCAAAGAAACAATGTTTCACTGGAATGAAAAATGCAAAAAGAGAACAATCAATGAGCTATTCCACAGACAAAAAGGAAATACAGGACATATGCAAAGGCAAATAAGTCGGTGCTTGTTTTGTTCTTTTTATCCTTCACTTGCTCACCAAGAGGAGTTTTCAGAGGTTCTGCAGTTAAAACTTGTACAACATGGGAAAAAAAGATGGATAGCCCCAGGAGGTCGTTACTTTTTTCTTTCAATATAAGCAAACACAAATATGACACCAATGAGGTGTGACATGTATATATAGTGCACAAACCTCACTGTAACTTTCAATATGAGGAGGTGTAGGAGAAGGAAAATGCATACCGATGCTTTTCATATTTTACAGACACTTTTGGCAGACAATACACTTTAGTACAATCCTTTTAAAGGAGTAGATCTTAAAACAAAATCTGAAAGTAAATGTAGTGCCCAAAGAAATCCTCATTTTAGTGAACTCTGGCATCTAACTAAAAAGCACTAAAGAATAACACAACATTGATCAAACAATATCAAAAGGGACTACACAGATGACTATACTAGTCACTATGCTACTACTGTAATAGCAAATGAAAATATTTTCACCAGCTATTAATTAAGGGCATGCAGAAGAACTACTAAACATTGAAAATGCTAAATAGAGCACTGAATATATGTTCACCAACACTAATTAAAACTTGAACCATAATGCATTACCAACATAATAATAAGCAGTAATAAAAATCTTACTGGAAATAACTAAAGAACCTTATTGTCCTAGCCAAAATTTGGACAGTAAGCAGTAACAAAAGTCTTCACCAAACTCAGCCAAAAATAATACGAAATGCATTACTAATCATATATAAAGACTGGAAATAAACATCACAAAAATCTGAAAAAAAACAAAACATCAATGCTTCACCATACTTCATAACTTAATACCAACTTCAAGGCAAAAACAAAAATAAGCATTCATTGTTTTGTATCTACTAAATTTTAATCCAAAATAAAACATAAGCATTCACTGTTTTGCATCTACCAACTTCAACCCAAAATCATTGTTTTGCATCCACCAACTTCAACCAAAAATAAATAAAACATAAGCATTGTAGATAACTTTTTGCACTATCCAGAACACTTCAAATCTGGAATTTCCCATTAGCTTTTTTTGTCTTCAACTTGCCCACCTTTTCCTGTCTCTCTCTTTCCAGCCGATTGCCAGTTACAGCTTCTTTTCCTTTCCAAGTGAGCTTAGTAGGTGAGTAAGGCAAATCTGTAGGCTCACTAATTCCAGCATGATCACCTCTAAAAGATATAACTCTATTTCCAGTTGCTCTTTGTTGATTCATCCTCATCTTCAATTTTGTGCAATTTTCAGATATGACTTGAGGCCTTATTTCTGGATCACTTTCAGGCTCTCTAGCAGGTCCAAATGGTTCATACTGTTGTTGTGACAGTCCAGGTGTAGACATGAAATGATATTCTTCATCTTGTGTTGGTCTAGGGACTGAGCTATCAACATCATAATCTTCTCTATGGGATTCTTCAACTTGTTCTTCAGGTTCTTCTTCAGACTCTTCCTCAGTTCTGTCCATTTTTCTCTTCCTCAGTGAAACCCTTGGATATCGTATAAGGGAAAGGGAAAATGTTAAGAGAAAGAAAGGGGAATGTATTATGTTTTAGAGAAATAAGAATGGGTGAAATTGTATCTATTAGAAAAATGAGGGTAAAATTAGTAATTAAGATTTTTTGAGTCTATGTGGAGGTGAGGTTGTTTGGTGCTTATGTGGCGTCTACGTGGCACTTAACACACCTCTGTTAAAAATAAGGGTAAAAGTGATCCAATACTTTAACGAAAGGGTATTTTTGAGCCAGAATATAGTTTAAGGGCATATGTGAGCTATTTCTGATAGTTCAGGGATATTTTTGAGCCTTTTTCCTTATTAAATATGTATTTTTAGCAGTAATTAACACTTTCAATATCATTTAACTTATATCAATAAAGATTTTAACACTCTTTATTATTGTATATATTCATTATCATTAAAAGTTATTTTTATTTTAATGGCTCGTTAATAGTTGGGGTCGAGCTTTTCCTTATTGTCACAAAAGTGACTTATATTTTCCTCATCGTCCAAAGAAACTACTCCAAATAGCATGACTTATTGTCACGTGTTAAAACATTGTAATGGAAAATGAGTTAAATTTAACGTTGAACTATGTAAAATAATGTAAACTATATATTCACGGTAAGTATTTTGGGCCAATCATATTAGAATTTTGATAAATATGAATTCCTTTATTAGATGGAGCTGAGGTAGATCATATATAGGAAAATGCATATTCAAGCACAATTTCAAGTTCGAAAATTCATTACTTTAAAAACTGAAATTATCAAGTTTTAAGTTTTAACTTTAAAATCTATGATCAAATGAAATAACTTTCAAACCTGAGAAATACTCACTACCGATAACTTTTACATTCTAATGATTTTAATTTCTGGCTACCACCCTTTGTCTTCTCTCTTCTCTTTTCGACAACAACTTCAAAAATTTGTTGTCTTCCAATCGGGGGCAGAGCTACATGCATCCCAAGAAACCCCCTTTATTTGAAAATTACTTGATATATATAAAATTTGATTTAGTAACATACTTTTATATAAATAATGATGAACGCCCACGGCATAAGCCAAAGACTTGGTCCAGTAGTATAATGAGTTCATAGTTTCGCCAAATCTCCTTGGCTCCGCGGGCGTGTCTTAATACTGCCTATTCTTTTTCCTAGCCTCAGTTTCATTGTTTTCATACTCAATAGGGCCACAGGAAAAAAAAAATTGTAATATGATTTTTTAATTTCCTATGTTTTATTGTTCTTGTTAATATATAATTGAATTTTATCTAGTTATCTATATTTGATTTCGTCCGCTTGTATCTGACCACCCCCTCGGTGACAACTTTGCCTTCACTATTTTCAATACACACATCATAGTGGCGGATTCAAGATTTAAACGTTGTGGGTGCTCACTTACTTTAACATAAACCTTTTAGCAATCACATAGTATAAACGTATACTAACTCAAACTCTTTAATAAAAAAAGTAAACGTATACTAACTATATATTTTTTTTTTACTTTTTTAGTATAAACTATACTAACTCAAACTCTTTAATAAAAAAAGTAAATGTATACTAACTCAAACTCTTCAATAAAAAAAAGTAAAAAAAAATAAGCCCTTAATTAGAATAAGAAAAAAAATATTTAAGAAAAAGAAAAAAAAAAGTTGCAAAATTCGTTAGAAAAAGCAAAAAAATGAATGGGGCTGGCAGAATTCGAACCTCTCGCAAGTGTGCTTAGTGCCACTCCCGTTTTCAGGTGTAAATCAGTGCGCCCATGACTATTTTCATTCTATGGATGTTCATTTAATTTTTAATAATATATATATATATAAATTTCAAAGTTAATGGGTGCTCAGGCATCCGAAACTTATTTACTGTGTCCGCTCCTGCACACCAACTATAAGTGATCACAGATAGTAGAGTGATTGTGAATCAATAGTGCTTATTGACCCCCAAAGAATAAAGATAGTCCACTTTTGTAATGATAAAGAGTGTAATTGATCCTAACTATTATCCAAAAATGCATTCAAAAAATTTGAAGACAACAGGACATTATTAGATGTGAATGCGTGTTAGTTAAAGTATCAATACTTCGTTGAAAATATTATCAAACAAATATAAAAATTAATGTATAATAAATATAAATTAATAAAAGTGTAACATATGATAAAATATTGTCAAACAAATATAAATTAAAGTTATAATAAATATAAATTAAGCAAATTCAATATACAATTTGACAATGTGTTAGTGGAAGGGGAAATTGAAGTTCACAAGATAAAGCGCAAAACGAGCGTGTGTATCGATTTCGTGTGGGGTGGGTGGGACCACATTTGAGTGGGACCTTTAAACGATTTGGCTAAAAAATGTGAACGTTGGATTTTCTATTGTTCACATCATAGCTGATCCATTTGTTTCTACTTAATTTGTTGTCACCGGCAATAACCGGTTGCTTTTGTGATCATTGCCACGTAAGCATATCAATATTTAATGGTAAATTCTTTTGTCCAACTCTTAAAATCTTGTATTGATCATTTTATGTTCATATCATTCTAGCCTACCAAAAATAAATAAAAATGGTCAACTCCATGTTTTCTAACTTTGGTGAAGGTAAATTGCGTTTGAGGTTATTTTTGGTACATAATAATTACAATTTCTATCTAAAGTTGAAAAGATAAAAATAAAATACTAAACACTTTTTTATTCTTATATATTTTCCCAATAACTACACAAGGAAAAATATATGCAAGAAAATCATATAACCAAAATTTGTAACGGTAGCAATATAAATCCATCAAATAATCCTTGTGACTTGTGAATGCAAGCTAAATCTTTGAAAATTATGTTTTATAATAAATGATTTTATTTACTTATATTCTTTTTACATAAGTTAGGTGAGAAGAACATAAGTAAAATTTAACTTTAGTCAAAGAAACCATTTTTCTTTACTACTCATTCATCCTTCGTTTCATTTTTCTTATTTTATCAAAATTTTAAAATTAACTTATTAAATTATTATTTTTTGATGAAAAATGAGTAACAATTTAATATTTGATAAGCTTTTTAAAAGATATATCTAAATTTATTTTTCTCAAAACTATTAATGAAGAACTAGTACATTTCTTAGTTTCCGAATAAACTGTTTTTTGTTACTTCAAAAAGATACTCTCAATAAGTAAATAAATTTAACTTAACAGTCTACTTAATTAAAAATAAAATAAAATAAAATAAAATAGCCGGAAATCTTGGTGAAAAGAGGCTAAAATTTGTCATTTCATTTTAAAAGAAAAAAAGAAAATGAAAAAACCCTACAAACATACCCCAACCAGAAAAACAAAAAAAGACAAAAGAGGTTTTAAAAAGACTCTGTTGCTTCTTTCCTCTCTCTTCACACTATTATCACTCTCATGTAAAGTCTGTTTTCACATACAACAAATCTCTCGCTCTGTAAAATTTTCCATGGCTTCTTCTTCTCTACTTGTGCATCGTCTCTGCTGCATTGCTCTGTTTTTCACACTCTGCTTTGCCGCTGACCCTTTTGCTAATTTTGAATTGGAGTACTCTTATATCACCGCCTCTCCTCTTGGCGTTCCCCAACAGGTTAACCCAACTTTCATTTGAATCAACCAATACATTTTTTTGCAACAATTTTTTTTACAGAAGAATCATTTTTTTCGTCCCCAGAAGTTCAATTTCAGCAAACGAATCGTTTTTGTTTTTTTTTTTTTTTAAATCTTGGGTCTGTTGGGTTTCAACGTATGAAGTTCTCTTTCTTTTTTCCTTTTCCTGTTTGGGATGAAACAACAGTTTGGTTTTAAGTTTTGAGTCTGATTCGAATGTGGGGTTTTCTGGAGCTGTTCTTGATTTTAATGTTATGTTGGTGTTTTAGTGGATGAAAAGGATTAGTATCTATTCGTGATACATGTCGATTTCAATTTTTGCTGATACTTTTTAAAGATTTTTTGTTCTTTATACAGTAGAATCATTTTCTGGGTAAAAGTTGGAAGGGACCACTATTTTGCCTAAAGTTATGATAATTCCGTTTTTGGTAAATTCTACAGTATGGTGATTATTATTTTTGTTTTGAGATCAAAATGCTTGAGTTATTTTAATTTGTTTGATTGGGATTCATATTAAAATTACTTTATGGCTCTATACAATTTTTCTAGCATAGTTATGTGATTATAAATTGGATGTGGATTGATATTCTGCCCCGGATTTTCAGTGTTGGTTTAATAGGCCATGATTTGATATGCAATTGCAGGTTGTAGCTGTGAATGGAAAATTTCCAGGTCCCATCCTTAATGTTACAACTAATTATAATGTTGTGGTGGATGTGAAGAACAAATTGGATGAAGAACTTCTTGTCACTTGGTAAGTTTCAATTGTGTGATATTAAATGCTCTCTCCTTCAGTTTTTGATTTTTCTTTGAATTGTGGCAGGTCTGGAATTCAGATGCGACGCACTTCCTGGCAAGATGGTGTTCTTGGTACAAATTGCCCCATCCGTACAGGTGGATGGAACTTCACTTACCAGTTTCAAGTAAAGGATCAGATTGGTAGCTTTTTCTATGCTCCTTCCATCAACATGCAGAGGGCAGCTGGTGGTTTTGGTTCTTTTATTGTTACGAACCGTAATATTATCCCTATTCCCTTTAGTCCTGCTGATGGGGATATAGTGATAATTATTGGCGATTGGTACACCCGGAGCCATAAGGTTAATGTCTCTTCCTGTTTTTGTTTACTCTTTCATGCAGTATTGTGTATGAATTTTCTAGTACCAACTCTGGTTTACTTTCAAATTGTAGACTCTGAGGAAGGACCTTGATGATGGGAAGCAATTGGGGATGCCAGATGGAGTACTCATTAATGGGAAAGGCCCGTACAGATACAACACAACACTTGTACCTGATGGGATTGACCATGAAACCATAAATGTTGATCCAGGTCAAGCTCTTCACAACTTGCTAACTAAGTCTCAACTTGATATACTTAATTGGTTGTCCTTCTCCCGAGTGGTTTGATAGAAATTGTCTGCTTATTTATGATGTTCTTCAAATGGATCTGTCCGTTTGGAATTGCTGTCTTTAGCCTATGCATTTTTGAGTAAGATGCGAGATGGAGTACTTATTTGTCTGCTTGAACTTTTGTTGTCCTTTTGAGCCTGTATATCAACATTCATGCTTTATCAAGCTTGTAGAAAATTGAAGAGCAGTTGATGGTTCATAAACATTGCAAAATAGCACATGTGTAAAACCTGTTAGATTAAAAATTGGCCTTGTTGTTTTAAATTAACAGCTTATTTGAAAGCAAGTCATAGGAATCTTAACCCCCCTCCATCTGATAATATATTGTGCTGCAGGTAAAACCTATCGGGTTCGCGTGCACAATGTTGGAGTCTCCACTTGTTTGAATTTTAGGATTCAAAATCATAATTTACTCTTGGTGGAGACGGAGGGATATTACACTTCACAGCAAAATTATACTAGTGTAGATATTCATGTTGGGCAGTCGTACACATTTTTGGTTACCATGGATCAGAATGCAAGTAGTGATTACTACATTGTGGCGAGTTCTAGGTTTGTAAATCAAACAATCTGGCAAAAAGTAACTGGTGTTGGTATTTTACATTATTCCAACTCCAAAGGAAAGGCAGCTGGACCCCTTCCAGACCCTCCAAATGATGTATATGACACATCTTATGCACTAAATCAGGCCATGTCCATAAGGTTCTTTACTGGTTCCTTTTTTATACCTCTTCATTTCATTATATCATTCAATGGCTTGGACAAATATTTCCTTATAAATTTGGAAACTAGCTTATTGAAACTAAAAAATGGTTAACCATGACAAAGATTGAATTATTTCATTATAGGAGACCTAATTTGTGGGCTTTACTTAGTTGGGACACCATATATGTTTTCATTAAATTCTTTACGGTCACATGTCGTTTATTTGACAATACTCCTTTAGGCATCTCAAGCAATATAAATTGGTTTACTTCTTAATGACTAACTTTTCTGTTTCATGCCATTGAATAATCTGATGCAATATCTGCAGGCAAAATGTTTCTGCAAGTGGAGCTCGACCAAATCCTCAAGGATCTTTCCACTATGGTCAAATTAATGTCACAGATTTTTATTTGCTAAAGAGTGTGCCACCAGTGTCAATTGATGGAAAGCTTCGAGCTACCTTTAATGGGATTTCATTCAAAAATCCTGCTACTCCAATTAGGCTTGCTGATCTGTACTATGTGAAGGGTGACTACAAGCTTGATTTCCCAACCAAGCCAATGAACAGACCACCCAAGGTGGACACGTCCATTATCAATGCCACATACAAGGGATTTATAGAAATCGTATTGCAGAACAATGACACTGTAGTCCAGAGCTTTCACATGGATGGTTACTCATTCTTTGTTGTTGGGTATTAGCTTCTGCTTAAAAAATGTCATTCTAGATGTATATAGTTTCCTACCAAGTGAATTTTAATGTAATATTTTTGCCTATTTGCTTCAGGATGGGCTTTGGAGAGTGGACTGAGAACAATAGGGGATCTTATAATAGGTGGGATGCAATTTCCCGATCTACGACTCAGGTTTGTTTTGTACAGCCGTCTTATCTTGTATAGTTTTGAAGAATTCGAAAGCTCCCTGTAACAAGGTAGGATTTATATTTTACCCGTACCTGTTTGTTTAGGTGTTTCCTGGAGGATGGACAGCAGTTTTGGTATCTCTCGACAATGTAGGGGTGTGGAACCTCAGAGCAGAAAACCTGGACAGGTGGTACTTAGGGCAGGAAACGTATATGAGAATTATCAATCCTGAAGATCATAGCAACAAAACAGAAATGCAAGTGCCTGAGAATGCTCTGTACTGTGGTGCCCTTGCTTATATGCAAAAGTATGATTTCATCTCTTTGCTTCTGTTACACATAGTTTTGGTTTACTCTTAACGACATCCCTAAATTGATCGTACATATATTTCAGGCAACAGAAAGTATCTTCAGCGACAACCCTATTTGGAAGTTCGGAACTATATTTTACATTGTTGTTGGTACTCTCTACTGTCATCAGTCTTGTATCCTAGTGTACCACTTCATTTGGTGATAATATATTTGGGTATTCACTTTCTTGTAGGATGATGAGCTGATAGGATTAATGTTTCTTATTCTTTTTTCTTGTACCTTGAGAAAGTTCATTAACATTAGTTTGCACAGTGTCTCGTCTATTTCATTTGTTCCCCAAAAAAATTGTGAAGAATGAGAAGACAACTTACTGACGGTATACAACTTTCTTCCAGTTCTAGTTTCTTCAATCTGTTGATATAGATTTCCTTGCCATTCTTCTGTCATTTTGAGCCTCTTGCTACTATTAAGTGACATTAACATGCAGAGTTTTGATCATTGTATAATTTTTTTCTGTGGAACAATGAACTCTTACAAGGTGCAAGGCCCATTATCATATTCTAGGTATCTATATGATGGAAGTAACCACTTTTAAAACCTCCTATCAAATATTACCCATTATTTTAAAAGCTACATTAACATTTAGCCACTATTTAGACAGAAAAAGCTTTTTTAATGAAAATATTACCGTTGGAAGTCGAATGATTAACAAGTGGAACCCAAGGAAACCTCATTGTGGTATAAAATCAAGAATTCTTGGATTCCAAACTTTTATAATTATAAGTTTAAAAATGAGAAATGATTCTTGAGGGCAAATATTTTTTGGGAGTTTCAAATCCAACAAATAATTTATGGTGTTCAAGTTTTTATAAGTTAAAAACCAAGGATATATTCATGCAGTTCAAAACCTCTATAAGATCAAAACAAAGGATAAACTCACAGGATTCAAAGCTTTATAAGTTCAAAACAAGAGAAGATTCATGAAGCTATGTATTTTAAAAGTTTGAGCAATTTGATCAGAATTTTTTTAGAAGTGGTTCACCGTGTAAAACGAGCAATTGGGTTCATTCTTGAATGGGTCGAGTTTTTGTGTTGGGCCAGATACCATGTGGACCAACAAATGAAGGAGAAACTACCTCATTAAATAATGGGAATATATATACATACCATATATATTAAGGAAAAACTACATAAATGTCCATAAAACTCATAATAATTACATGTTTATACTTCAATTCAAAGTAATTGAAGAAATACCCATTCACTCAAAAAAATAAATTACAGACCATACCCCCCTCATTCATTGAAGGCTGATAATTTTCACTTAACTAATACTAAATCAATACCATATACTTGGTATCATTAAGATTGATAATTTTGCTGAACTGATGCTAAATCAGTATATATATATATACTGTATTGCCATAAGATTTCTTGTTCAAAAATTACTAATTGGCCAATGATACCATAAGACTATACGTATATTGTTGTGGTATCATTAGGTTTCTTGTTTTATAAATTACTCATCAGTCAATGATATACTCTTATAGTATCATTGACTAATGAGTAATTTCTGAACAAGAAAGATGTGATACCAATACTGTGTGTGTATATATATATTTTGAATAGTCCAGTAAAAGTTATATTTCATAGATAGATATTAGTAATTCTAACAAAGCTCAAATCTAAATCAAATCAATACTATTGCTAACAAAAAAATTAACTCATATACTAAGAATGACAATAATGTTGAATATTTATTCTTTAGTTATGTATTGGTTTAGACTTATTTTAGCATGATTTATAATTTAAAATTATGATTATTTTCATTTTGACTTATTTATTTGCAATATATGTTTTATATGATATCACTATTTTTTCGTCGAATATTTTAGTCTCATCATCCATATCATATTGTGTTATTTTCTTAAGAAACACCTTAGATAATTATATTTTGGTAAAACTAAAGAAATATTTGAAATATAAGTTAATTATATGTTTGTATGAATACTTTACCAAAAAATCTTGAGAAAGTCGAGAAATTTAAAAAAATCTGAATTTATTGGTTTAATTTGATTTATAGATTTAAAAACCTGACACCAATAGTTTGGTTTGGTATTTAAAAAATTTGAACCAACCCGGTCCATGTACACCTCTATATGGTAGTAAAGTATGTCTAATTATGTAGTTTTTTTCTTAATTCTATATATAATTTTAAATAATTATGTATCTTACCACTAATCAAGAGTTTCTTACCATATGTTGAAAAAGAATACCTATATACATGTAATTTTGCTACCGGGTACACTAAAATAGGGAGAGAGGTGAGCGAGATGGGTAGAGAGACGAGATGAGAGGGAGGCGAACGATATTCGTTATGAATCTTAGATACATGCGATTGATATAATGTATTTAGAACAAATTACACTTAATTTTGACTCTATGTATCTGGACGTATCTGGATGCACCAAAACCTGGTAAAATTCGTAATATAGCAAACTAGAGCATATCTAAGTAATTAGTTACTAAGCTAGTGAGATTTCTGAGGATAAACTGAAGATTCCTTTAAAATGGGTTAAAACTAGAATAGTTGAGATTGACCAATTTAAATTATCTTGAACTCAATCAATGAAATTCTGAGCGATTTGAATGTGTTAAGGGACGATTCAACAATACTGGAGGCCTTAAAGCCAAACTTTAGAGGGGGATCTAAATATTTATTTATTTAATTTTAGAAAAAAAAAATATTGTCACATTTATTTTTAAGGATGCAACTATTTAAATTATTTAGGAACTACGTATATCACATTTTCATCAACTTCTTTTAGATTTTTTTTCTTGGGTGTTATTTATAATCTAATTACTCTACTCTGTTAGTGACTTATTCATTTGAAGAATAGCCTCACATATTTTTTAATTCAAGATTTTTATTATTTGTTAAACATCTTATATGAATGTCTTCTTTTTGGAATTTATTTCTTCAAGTTTACTCTTTTTTATAAAATTGAAATTTTATTTACTAGTTGACATATGTAAATTGAATAAATTTTAATATAATAACTAAAAAAAGAACATATATATTTATAAACTAAGAATATCAACAATAATAACTTTTCAAGAAAAATTATAAACATGGCTCTTCAACCCAAAAACTGGCTCAAAAATATAAATTGTTGTTGTTTTTTTAATGGCATAATACATATATTGGACCCTAAACTTGACTTCAAATTTTAACTTTGACCTCAAACTTTCATAGTGCACAAATAGGCACTTTAACTATACTATCTTTCAACAAATAAACACGCGATTCCTACCTGGCAAAATGCGTGAAATACACGCATTCTGCGCGAGTGAGAGGTAATTTTTGAGGCCCAAAACGATAAAAAATTGCTAAAATGACAATTCTACCCTTAATTAGTACATAAATTGGACCCTTAACTTGGCTTCATATTATAACTTTGACCTTTAACTTTGTTTGTGCACAAATAGGCACTTTAACTATTCAAAACTTAAACAAAAAAATACTCGGATCCTACATGGCAAAATACGTAAAATTCACTCAAATTAGGCGCGTCAGATGTAAAAATCGAGTGCCCAACAGTAAAAAAAACACTGAAATGACAATTAAACTCTCTTTCTAATTTTTCAACAATTTTCTCCTCTTTTTTGCATTATTTGTTGTTCATTGCAAAATGCAAGTGACATTTAATTACTTTTTTGTTATTATGAAAAAAATTATAATGAAGTCTTTTTTGACAAGATGGGGTGAGTATACAATTATACAAATTGAATGCAATTTTTGAAGGCATTTTGATTAGATATCAGACTGCTACTCAAACTTGACAAAAATATGTGAAAAGTTCTATCAGACAATTTATCAAATACTTTAAGTGCACCATTTCACTTAATAATTTTTAGTACTGTAAGTTCATTTGTTGGCCTCCAAAATTCATAATTGCAATTCTCTTCACTATGACAATCACAATACACAAAGCACCCTGTTTTTTCAGTCAAATATTTGACAACATAAAGCACAAATATACTTCAAACTAAAGAAAAGAAGGAGAAGTTCATTGAATCTCATGTCTTTCCATATTTATAGGTTGCTCTGAAATAATTTTGCAATAAAAACATTAGTTTCTTCTAGAGATTCTCATATTAGTTTGAACATTTGACCAACAATATGCAAATTCTTGTTTGTAAAATGTCCTTGACTAAATTGAGGAAGAAAAATAGATAACTCGAAAATTAAATTACAGCAAATATCTTGAACAATTTTTTCTTTGATTTGAATATAAGGAACATGAATTTCAGATTAAGAATTTTTAAGAGAGAGAAGAAAAGAGGTACTAATTTTTTTTTACCTAAAAAATGAATTTGTTTTCACTTCCATCTTATTCTATATTATAATTTATTTTTATAATTTTTAAAATCTATGTGTATTTATTTTAGTTAGTTGGCAGCAACTGAGTGGTTTACTTTTCCACGTCAGAGCATGTGTGTAACACGCGTTTTGATTGAAATATTCGCGTGTTTTTTTGTTTAAATTTCGGATTGTTAAAGTGTCTCTTTGTGCACTATCAAAGTTAAAGGTCAAAGTTATAATTTGAAGCCAAGTTAAGGGTCCAATTTATGTATTATGCTTAAAAAAATACGTGTAAATTTTTTAATTAGTTGGCAGCCACTGAGTGGTTTACTTTTCCACGTCAGAGCATGTGTGTAACACGGTTTTGATTGAAATATTCGCGTGTTTATTTATTGAAAGATAGGATAGTTAAAGTGCCTATTTGTGCATTATGAAAGTTTGAGGTCAAAATTAAAATTTGAAGCCAAGTTTAGGGTCTAATATATGTATTATGCCTTTTTTAATATAATGATTGATTGTTGGCTTGTTGCACCTTTTGAAATTTTAAAGTGCACACAAAAAAATTAAATGTTGTTCTTTTTAACTTGTAGGCAAGAGTAGAGTTTTTGGCAAAAAACATCCTTTAACTAGACCTCAAACTTAAACTACACCCTCAAAGTATCATTCTTAGCAGAAAACATCCTTCGAGTATTTAAAAGTGAACAATTTTCATCCTTTTATCAGATTTCGTCAAAAAATTAGGGGGTCCTACAAAAACATGAGCAGTTCACGTGACTATAATTTCATTACTTGTTATAAGAAGTTCCTGAAAAAAATAGTATAAGTCTTAGACATTATTGCTTACGGAAACAAAAAATGTTTGGAAGGTGTGAGGGTACATGATCTCCTTTTTTTCTCATTTAGGAATAGAAAGAAGCTGGAGTTTAATTATCTTTATCTCTTTCATTGCGAAATTGTATTTGGATCAATAAATTTTTTGGGTCAATCTGATATTGAAGTGATCAACATATTGATTATGCCCCACATTATTAGAAGCGGAAGTCTCCAACAAACGCAGCTTCTAGCATATTCAGTTGAGAAAAACATACTTTTACTAATAATATTTTAATACCAAATTACATGAAAAATAAATGAAAAAAAAACTGTCTAATTAAAAGATTTTGCATTATGTTAGATTCAATTACAGAAAAAATTCACAATAGTATTTGGGCGTATCTAAGAATAATAATTAGTAAGGAATGCCTTGATTTTTGTGGGATCTGTTAGTTTTCCGATAAATTTAAGTAGAAGGATGAAAATTGTTCAGTTTCAAATACTTGAAGGATGTTTTCTGCTAAGAAAAAATAATTTAAGGATGTAGTTTAAATTTGAAGTATTGTTTAAGGATGATTATTGCCAAAAACTCGGCAAGAGTAACACAATAATTTTGCAAAATTCTAAAACGGTATATAAAATTTTATATTAACCAAAACGGCAAAATCGCTGCATCAACAGCAATTTACTCCACCGGAAAAAGCAAAATCGCTGCCTCTGCAGCGATTTTGCAAAATGTGAATTTTTTTTTAAAAAAATGAAATCGCTACCTAGGCAGCGATTTTAAAAATTTTTTTTAACACTCGCTGCCTAGGCAGCGATTTTCAATTTTTAAAATTTTTTTTTTTTAAATAAGGAAAATCGCTGCCTTTTTTTTACAAAATCGCTGCCTAGACAGCGATTTTCAAATTTTTTTTTTTTAAATATGGAAATCGCTGCCTAGGCAGCGATTTTATAAAAAAAAAAAAAATTAAAAATATGGAAATCTAGGCAGCGATATTTTAAAAATTTTTAAAGCAGCGATTTTATTAAAAAAAAAAAAATTATAATATTTTTTTTAAGAAAGTGGCTTCCAGCGATTTTTATTTTTTATTTTTTTTAAAAAAAAATTAATTTTAAAAAATGAAATCGCTTTTTCATTTTATTTTTTTTAAAAAAATTTTAATTTAAAAAAATTTTATATTCAAATTTTTTTTAAATATATATATATATATATATATATATATATATTAAAAAAAATTTAATTATTTGAATTTAGAATTCTATTTGAACTCAAACATCATTTAAATTTAAATAAATAAATAAAAAATTTAAGAAAAAATGTTAAATCATTTAAAAAAAAAGAAATTTAAATTTTTTTTTTCTGAAATCGCTGCCTAGGCAGCGATTTTCCTTATTTAAAAAAAAATAATTTAAAATCGCTGCCTAGGTAGCGATTTCATTTTTTTTAAAAAAAAATTCACATTTTGCAAAATCGCTGCAGAGGCAGCGATTTTGCTTTTTCCGGTGGAGTAATCGTTGTTGATGCAGCGATTTTGCTGTTTTGGTTAATATAAAATTTTATATGCCGTTTTAAAATTTTTGTTAATATTTTGTACCCTTTAAGCTCCGGACTCTAAAATAGAGAATAAAAATGATAGAATATAAGGTATAGAAAAATGATAGGCTCGTTTCAAAAATCGGTATACAAGTTCTAATATGTAATTTCCGACTCCCCTGATCACTAGAGGATTAGATGAAATGTTGAATTTTGAGTTGACTATGAAAATAAAATAAAATAAGAGGATTATATTGATCCTTAAGTAAAGAGCCAAATCAAATTATTAATTAACGTATGATGAAAAGGTCTTATATAAAGAGGATAACATAATAACAGTCACATGGGAGTTTGTTAATGATGTTACCTTCATTCACACAAACATAACCCTAATTATCATTCCAAAATGCTCATAATCTTCATCTCATGCCTATACACTTTTCAGACTTATTTGACTTACTTTATTCTTCTTTTTATCCTAGGATACCATTTTAGTATTAAGGAAATTATTCTGTCTCTCCAAATTTATATAATGCATATCAATTCGATTGAAAAAATAAAATAAAAGGGTAATATATATCATTAGTATATTTAATTTTTATATTATTAGATCATTTTCATCTGTTGTAATAGATAATAATATATCCTATTTTCAAATTTTGAATCTCATATTTTAAGAAGGCTTAAAATATTATTTGAATGTGTCAAAAAATTAAAATTATTATACTTTTATCTATTTCTTTGTTTGTTCATGAATCATGAGTAGGGAAGACACTCAAATGAGTATGTTTTTTTGTTTCTTTGCTTAAAAAGGAATACGAATGTCGAAATTATCGGCAGCAGACAAGGGCAATTCGACTATACTTTTTCATGCTATTTATTCAAGAATATTTCTACAATCAATTCTTACTTCAATTCCCTCCAAAAAAAAAAAAAGTTCTCTTGGTTTAGCAACTTTGGTGGATTTCTAGCTAAAGCAATGTTGACAAAAGATTTTTGTAAGTATCATTTATTTACATATATATTAGTCTCTTGGTAATATAGCTAGTCTTAAGCTATGTCAATATTTAATTATTAATTCTAAGATAATTAAGCTCTACTACACGTTTTGTTCATAAGCAAATATATAAGTTTCACTATTTCCGTTTGCCTACATCTGCGTGTCTACATGTTTGAAAAAGACCATCTCAAATGTGTTCATCTTCTTGTTGTTTTTCCATTTTGCTTTTAAAATGTTACACAACAAATACATTTATAATAAAATTATAGGTAAATTTCCATGATATAAACATGTACTTAAATTATTGTGTAATCCGCTATGAAGGCTAAAATTTACTGATCTTGTAAAATACTTTACATGTTATGTAGTGGTGGAGCTATATCGGGTGGTCTGTTTAACACTACCCTTTGTCGAGAAACTATACTTTATATAATATAGAAAATCATATTAGTCATCAAATTAAATCTCAAAAACCCGAAATTCCTAGTTTTGCGGTCGGTATGTAATGTAAATGCCTTTTGTTCTTGTTCAATTTGATATAAAATTGTGTATGTTTTGAAGGAGAATTTTGAGTCATGATGATGTTATTAATTAGTT
This sequence comes from Solanum sitiens, assembly GCA_016801875.1. Classification (NCBI taxonomy): domain Eukaryota; kingdom Viridiplantae; phylum Streptophyta; class Magnoliopsida; order Solanales; family Solanaceae; genus Solanum; species Solanum sitiens. Next base: position 317,498 of record JABWTJ010000191.1, read on the forward strand.
TTTGGTAAAAATTTCTGAGTATTGTAATATTAGATTGTTTTCTTTTGCGTGAAGAATAATGAAGAACAAGAGGCCTTTAAGCAAAGCAATTAATAATACTAATGAAAGACAGCACTTGGATAAGTCTCACCTCAAAGTAACGTAATACTGTATTTTATTTTTTGCTGATATAATATTTACCAAAAATGAAAAACAAAAACAAAGACAGATCTACTTAACCTATCAGCAATAATATGATTCTTATATTTGCAAATACTTTTAATTAACCATATAAAATGGATTGCTATATATCAGTGGACGTTTAATGAAATACGTATCATTATTAATTGTATCTTGTTATTTGGAAGTATTTTTGAGTTGGCTTCTAGCAGTTTGAGGATAAGATATATTGTCAATAAAAGGAACCAAGAACATGGTATGGATCTTAAATTCCCATTAATTTAGGAATAAATATAGAAAATAAGCACTTACACCCATCCTCCCAATTTATATTTACACTACTTGACAAAAGAAAGAACTTGCAAGTCAAAAGTTGTCTCAAACATTTGTATGATGATAATAAATCATTTCATTCAAAATAAGATTAGAACTTTAAAATTGATATCCTCTTTGAAACAGACTAAAAAGAAAAAAAATTGTCACATCAACTGAACGAACAAAAGGAGTAGTACAACGTAACACTACATAAACATATCAAATAATGGTTTACATAAGCAAAGCAATAGCTATCGTACCATATACATTATCAATAGCCCTGCCTTGACTGACATTATGAAAATGCTACAATCACAACCTGCATGTATAATTCACCCTATGCTTCCATCATCAAGCAGTTAAAATTCATCTTCTCTTAACTAAATTACTAATTCATCAAGCAGTGTTTTTTAGTAGTATTATTATGTACATTGATATTACACAAATTAGATATTTAATCAACAAATAAAGAAGTGTGCTTTCCTATGATTAGTATTTCTTACTTCGCTTATAACTTCCACAGGTCAATCTGAAAACAAGATGAGTTATTTTCCGTGACTGTTTCTTGTTTGTTCAAATTCGATTCATCGCTAACACCATGTAAGGTGTTTGAGTAATCGTCATTGTCATTTTCCTCCTGTTGGCTAAGTTGAGAAGCTACAAATTTATGGAGCACTCGCCAATCGGTCACTTGATCAACAACTTGTTCTCGTGTGAGAAGGGAGACAGACTGTTGCAAATTATTGTACACTGATGAAATTGAGGTGGATGGAACAAGTTTAGGACTTTGTTGTTGTTGTTGGTGATCATGAGATGGGATTGGGATTTGGTAATTTAAATTATCCATTAATTCCTTCTTGCAAGGGTAATTATGCTGTGAGCCAATATTGTTTGGCATGAATGAAACTTGATCATTATTATTTGGTGACTCCTTCTCACTTTCTTTCCTTGTGCTTGCCATTTTCTTCTTGAAAACTCTACACACCACCCATCCCTCTTCCTGTGTTTTAATTAGTTTATCAACAATCAATATGTAGTTCAATTTATTCAACTGTATAAAGGAAACTAATATATCTTAGTACCATCAGGTCATCTAAAAGGTAACTCTTCATAATAAATAGAATTAATGTAGAATAATACGGTAGGTGACCTAGTAGAACAAGTTAATTTATAGTCTGCTTCAACAAACTTTTAGAAAATCAAAAGGGCTTATTTTAGATGTTTGAACAAGTTTTTTGGAGGGAAGTAAGGGCTTTCTACTAGTAATAGCAAAAGCTATTAATAGATTGACTTAAAGTTCTCAAACTTACTTTTAAGTTATTTTTAGTTTTTGAAAATGTTTAGCAAAGTTAAAAATACTTAAAATAAACTTTATAATGACTTTAAAAAGATTAAAAATTAAAAATAGGACTCCCCTATCTTTTACTTTTTGACTTGAAAACTATTTTTGTTTGCTTATCCGAGCCTGCTCTAAGCTAGACAAAAATTAGCTTTTATCCAAAAGCACCTATGGAATATTGGTCAAACACAAAGTACTGTTCTAAAATTCTAATAACAGGTAAAAATATTTTTTAAATTAATTAATCAAACACAATCTGTTACTCTTCAAGAAATAGACTTTTTTCCAAAACCACTTCCGACAGAATAATAGCAAATTTTAAAAGTTCGGCCTAGTAGAATTAGTGAATAACTTGCCTGATGGGCACCATTTGGATCAGTGTGAAGTCGATATTCATGCATAATCCAATCAGATTTTAGACCATGAGGAGCCCTTCCTTTGTAAAAAACCAAGGTCTTCCTCATCCCAATCAAGTCATGATTGGAATATACAGCCTTGTCTCTTCCTGTTGCTTTCCAAAATCCTGCTGTTGTGGCTCTATTGCTTCTTGTACCAGTTGGATATTTTTTATCTTTGTGGCTAAAGAAGTACCATTCATCTTCTTCTTCTCTCCCTATTCTGCATAATTCTATATAAAAAAATATAGTTTGATAAGTACTTATAATTACTACTCACTTTCTATTTTTGGAATTTCTGCTCTTTCCATTCACCTTTACTTGTCACATTTCGCTTCATCAAGAGTCAAACGACTGAACATATTAGTATAAGGACTATGACCTAGTATTTTTCATACAGTTTCCGAACATGTAAATTTTACTTATATATATGTTAATAGTACGTACCTTGAAGATCCCATGGTTCAATGTTGTAGAGGTCCACCTCTTTAATAACATCTAGGTCAATCCTTGTTGAAGTGATTTTCTTCTTGAGGTAATAATCTACAAGTTCTTCATCAGTTGGATGGAACCGAAAGCCAGGAGGAACATGTGAAAACGAATTCATTCTACATATATATATATATCACCTGTATATCCATAACAATAAACCACTATTTCATCAGACTCAAATTTTTTTCTTTTAAAGTTTCTTATTAATTAATTCCCACATCATTATAATTGTCTATAATTATCAACAAAATTATTTGGATTTTGCAACTAATAAAGTTCATGTAGAACCATTGATCAATTATAAATACTTGCCACTAATAAAAACTTTTTTATTGTTTTGCCCCACAAAATAGTATGATTTACCTCATTAATTAAAAAAAAAATGTATTATAGAGGTTGAACCAACTAATTAATACATTTCATCAACATGTGAGTGGATCAGGACACGAAAAAGAGCTTGAAAGATCCGATTAATTTCTAGCAAATAATATTCACATCAAACACTATTTTACCTATTCCAATCTCTCACGTTGCTTAGTGCTTCAACAAAAACAAACAAAGAAGATAATGAAGAAAAAAACACATGATAAAACGTAAAAAAGAACACTGAAAAATAGATAGTTAATTATAAGCACTGAAGTTATATAGTATTATTCTTGCAATTACATGACACAATTAGGGCATGATTGAAACAAATAATGTTCATTGTTCAATGTTTTGATAGTTGTCATCGAGTCTATGCCACTCAATTAAGCATAGTTAATTTATAATCTAATCCATGAAATGAAGTAGTAATTCGCATTTAGGGAGTTTCGTCCACATTTAATTAGCAAATTACTGTCCCCTGACTTTCAACATATGTCAAAAAAAGAATAAAAATGAAATCTTTGTTTCATGCCAATTAAACAAATGGGATTAATTTTAAAAAAACAAACTCTAACAAATTAGTAGGATCAGTAATTCTTCAACTAAATCCATTTCCAATTACTAGCTAGTCTAGTCTCACATGCTTTTAATTAATTAACCAAAGAGAAAATAACACAGTTATTAATCAATGTTTACCAACTATCTCTAAACAGATTATAATTTCAAAGCATATGATAGTGTTGGAGTAACAATCATCAAAAAGAATGAGTGATTTTCATTACACAAGATTATAATCACTATAGTGATTGTTCATTCAACTCATATAAATCCCGCAAAGACATCATCTATATTAGAAATTAGAGTACTTTAATACTCGTAGAGACGGATGCAACTTATGCTCTATATTTTTAAATTCTGAATTTGCTTCGACTAGTGATGAGCATAAAACTTGTTAAGAAAAGAACAACAGATGGAGCAAACCTTAATTTCCAAGCGCACAGATCTGAATAAAGTAGAATTTGAGGGGAGAAAGAATAAGGGTTTATGTGAAAAAAAGTAAAAGAGAAGAGACAAGATAAGACAAGAAGACTAGAAATAGAAGAAGAAAAAAAAGGAAATAAGGAGAGTTCAAAGCTGAATGCCTCGGGAATTGTGGTGGATCTCCTGCTGGTCGTTTGGACCAGATCCCCAAAATGGAAAAAAAAAGGCTAAGAGAATGGAAGAAGGATGAACCAATTGCTTATATAAAGTCATCCCACCAAACCCGCACATAAAGAGAGAAAAGCCCTAATGATGAATGATAGTGTAATACTATAATTAGTTTGAAGTGAGGTATAAAGTATATTGATTTTAATGGATAAAATGTAAAATTATTTTATCTTGTGTTTGTTTGAAGATATTAAGCCGTTCTGAGATTATTCATCCCACAATTCATATCTTAGTGATGAAATGAGTTATTCCATATACATAGTGAAATAACTTGTTCCTAATCAGACGACCTATTAATTGTTTGGTGTGAAGTATAAGATAGTCATTAGATTATCCTATCATTATATAATAGTGATAGAATAAGTTAATCTCATATACATATGGATAGGGTTGTTCATGGTTATGGTTAAAAAATCAAATTGAACCACAATATGAAACAAACCGATTAAAATACATTTGGTTTGGTTAGATTTAGTTTTACATTTGGAAAATCGATACTATTTGATTTAGTTTTGATTATATTAAAAAAATAACCGCAAAATAATCAAATCGAATCGATAATTAATATATATATATATATATATATATATATATATATATATATATATATATATATATATATATATATATATATATATATATATATATATATATTGTTGAATTTTAATATACTCAAGTTTTAACATTACCATTTTCTTAAGTCAAACACTTAAATTACTTTAGTATTGCTTAACTAAATTACTTTGTTCGTGTAATAATAACTCTAGTATTGCTTAATTGTTTCACAACTTTCTAGTGGATTGGTCATCATGTACTAGATATTTGTGTCTATCGAGATACATATGCCCTTGACAAATTTTTTACTTTGCAATTGAAAAATCCAAAAATCCAAACCAAATCAACGGTTAATTTTTTTTATTTGGTTTAAGAAATTTAAAAACAAAATAAATGAGTTTAATTTGATTTTATCTTTAAAAAAAATATACTTCTTAAAATGTCAGTTATGTTATATATATAAATCTAGAGGGACGAAATAAAATAGAACAAGTAATACTATCGTAAAGCTTAAAATTTAATTAGTTGATCTCATATTTATAAAATATGATGTCATTTTGCGGTTTACATAGCAGAATTGTTGGGAAAGCTTTTGGGCGCCAATAAAGGTGCTGAAAAAACAAGCATGAGCGTGTGGGCAATTGCCACCTCCACTCACCCACCATTGATTACGACTTTTTTTATTAAAAAATACAAAAAAACAAATTGTACTCAGACGCGTCAATGAATACGTGTTTATACTTTAATCTCCAAACTTTCTCTTATATATTAAGAGAATGTATAAATCGTAGAGATAAATTGCTTAAATAGTAAACATTTTTCACCTTTTATTTTAAGATTGTAGATTTAAATAATCGAGAAAGTGAAAAGGATGAAAAGCTCATATGAAGAATTAACACAAAGAGAAAATATTTATATGATCGATTGAAAACATTGTAATAATAATTGAAAAATAAAAGAGATCGGATGAGAATCTAATTTTCTTTCTATTTCAATGTCCAAAGTCAACAATAATAATAAGAGAGAAAATAATGAAAAAAGTTCCATTCATGAAAAGAAAGGAGGGTAAACGGGGAATGTCAAAGAGTACTAGCTAGCCAATCAACAGCTTAATTCAATTTGCACAGGCCCATCTCCCCAAAGACCCTACGAAAAGGCACCTTACTCAAATTCATTATTATTTTCTCGATTTCAATTTATATTATATAGTTTGATTGATGATGTATAATTTAAGAAAAAAAAAAATATTTTAAAATTTTTTATAGATATTTATATAATTATAAATCATTTTCTAAAATTAAAATAAATATTTTAAAATTAAATTATTACCATTAAATATAAAAACATATAAATTTTTTTGAAACTTACTAAAAGATAAGTCAGTCCTATAATTAAAATAGAGAGAGTAATTAATTAAATACTATATGTAAAAGTGAAAATATTTATATCTTGTTACCACCCCGGAGTATGGTAAAATACTCTAAATCCTTTCATTACCAAGAAGTGTTCTTTCAGGAGCACTTTAATCATATTAAAATGAGCTTACTCCGAAATAAATAAATAGTGGATAAATAAAGTCTGAATAAGAATTAAAAAAAAACTTATCTTGTTGTTTGTATATTAAGGTGGTGACGTGATGAGACGGTATGAGGCAAATAATTATTGGATTGGACAGACCAGACAACTGACATTCTCCCTAGTCCTTACTCTTTCTCATGGATATGATATAATATATATCGAATTATTATATTATATTAAATTTTTTGTTACTTTTATTTTGATGTCATGGTAGTATTTGATATGAACTATAGTATACATTTTTTAATACTTAATACGATTTAAAATATTTAAAAATAACATGCTAAAATATCGATACTATTATCAAAGTATATAATCACAGAAAGAACATATATATGTTCCAAATCCACCCCTAATTACACTCGCAAAAACATCCTTTTAGTATGGCTTATTCTCACTAATAGAGTCACTAGTGCATTTCAATTCTTTTCTCTTTGTTTAACCTTTTAGGTAGTTTCATGGATGGAGTTTTTGTAAGTGATCAATGGTAAAAGTTGGGGATTTTTTCTTGTTAATAAATGAACATTGATTTAGTTGAATGAACGAAAAGACAATATGATTCGACTTAATAACCGATAAATTGAGAATCATAACAATTCATTAATGGGAATCTCCTAATTATGAACTTTAACCTCTCCTTTTCCTTTTTCCATGTGTGAAGTTAATTAACAACCTCAACTAATTTACTAATGAATTCCACCTTCCTAAAGAAATCATTTTAAGCTATAATTATATATCAAAATGCACCAACAAAAATAAATAAATTGCAAGTCCATCTAGAAATATTAGGTATCTTTTTAAGGATATGCGCGATTACTATTTGACTTGAAGGGAAAAATGAATCAAGTTAAAAATAGAGGTAGATATTGGGTTGCAAGTAGAATATATATATATATATATACAATAATAATCACATGCTAAATATATAAATGCACAAATGAAAAACATGATTGAATTGTTGTTGCCCGTGAGGAATACGTTTCTTACACCACCACCGACTCTCATCATTATACATAGTATATATATAATAATATCACCATTCAGCTCATAGAGAGTCGTCAAACGGAGCTTCAACCCCGTTCCAACTCTTCCTTTGCCACTTCCAATGGCAGAAACAGAATTTTTATTAATTGAATTTAAAATATGAAAAAGAATAAACATAAAAAAAAAGTTGAAGAGGTTCAACATTTGTTGTTTTCTCTGTTTCACAAAGAATGACCTGATTTGACTTGGTACTGAGTTTAAGAGTATAAAGAAGATTTTTGAATCTTGTGGTCCTAAATTAAAGTTAGGTCAAATGTACAAAATTATCCTTTGATCTTGTGGTCTTAAATATGCCACGTGGAAAACTAAAATTAAAATATTACCAAAAAATAAAGATGTCATTCTTTTTGAAACAGACTAAAAAGGAAAGGATGTCATTCTTTTTGAAACGGACTAAAAAAGAAAGGATATCATTCTTTTTGAATAGACTAAAAAGAAAAGAATGTCATTCTTTTTTAAACGAAATATATATATGTATATATATATATATAAAATAATTATATATAGATAATATAATTTTTTATTTCATAAGTTTGAATAAACCTCCTAGATCCGTCCCGGGCATTGGATTCATAAAGAAACATGTTGGCTGGCTCTAGTTGAGCCAAGTAAATGAGGGTCTGGCTTGGGGTGGTAGCCGAGATGAGGAAAGTGGGTGGACCCAAAGAAGGAGAAATAATGGGGGTTTCACGTGGCGGCTCCAACGGTCTAGCGTGAGCTAGCCACTATCATTAAGCTCACTTCCATCATATTATTTCCACTCCCCAAAAACACCTTTGTTTATTGCCCACTAACATCTTTATCCCGTCGTTTTTTTTTTATTTAGTTTGTTATATTAATATCAGTTTTGGTCATCCGAATTATTTATATTGTTTATCTTTTCTTTTTTACATATTTAGAAATAGAAAAGAGTCAAATATATTTAGGAATATATTATTGTTAAAGAATGACAAAAGTCTCGTATCGATGGCTAATGAGATATGTGGACTCTTTTTATAAGGCTTGGACAATCCTCCTCTTTTTAATTTAGCTTTTTCCAGCTAACTTTTGGATTGTGAGTTAGACCTAAGACCTAATTTCACATGGTATTAGAGTAGGGCCCATCTCACCCGATGTTAGGGCCCCAAAATATAAGTGTGAGTTAGGCGTAAGACATAATTTCACAGTTATTATAAATATTTTCAAAAGAGGCACATATCAATCTCAGAAGTAAATAATATACCTGTTTTTTCAGCGAAATCTGCCACTCAGATAGCTCCTTAATTTGGCTAAGCCTGTCGAATGTATGATGTTTTCCAATTTTTTATCATCTAATTAACTCATTGTCTAAATTTAAATTGATCGCACTACTAATTTTATTTCGATAATTAATGAAAAACCTATTTACTTTATGATGATTAGGTAAATAATCATGGTGTACCAAAGAATGTTGTCGAGCAAATGCTAGAGGTTGCTGGGATTCTTTCAGGCTACCAATACAAGAGAAGATAAAATTGTATCCAATAATTATAAGGATTTTTATATGTATAAAAGTACAATTAATTAACTTATTTGTAAAGATATAGTCCAAAACTTACCTTACAAATCTTTAGCCCAAAACATAATCCGATATACAATAATATATAAATTTTGCCCTTTTTAACTTTTTCTATGTACCATGTAGACCGTATCGTACTAGTAAGAGTGAGAGTGACATGATGGCGCAAAATTGAGCATATAAACATTATGCTGGGCATAATTACTATCAATTTGGATTAGGAGTTGTCTGGTTCCAGAAACTGCTGTTTTTTTTTGGCTTTAATCAAGTGCCTTCTTTGACCTTTTTCTCACAAGTCATTATTCACTCATGCTTTAACATTTTGTCTTTGGTTCAGCTCAATGCTGAAATGGACTCTCATGAGTTTACTTTTTCCTATAAAGTCAGTCGTCCTTAGATTTTTGTTATTATTTGTTGTGTTATGTATTTTAATTATATTAATTTGTTGTGTTATTGTTCTAATACTAACTGGGAGTTTAATATATTATTTCTCGTACAACTATTACTTCTTGGATTGCTTAAATTGGACTAATCCCTTTAAGCCGAGGGTCTACGTACAAAAACAACCTCTCTACTTTGTAGAGAAAAGGTGTATGTACACACTCTACCCTCCCATCCTCACTTTGTCTGATTATATTGAGTATGTTGTTGTAATCAATTTAAACTAGCTTTTAGTATTTTTAAAACTAATATAGCTATTAAACTTTTTTTAATAATTTCCATTAAGATTAAAAAAAAAAGTTTTTGATACACTTATTTTTAATCAAAATAACAAAAAATAAGCCAAAAAGTATAATTTATCACTTTTACTTATATATCATAAATTATAAACTCACTCAAACCGTGCCATAATATCTTTTCTTTTCTATGGAGATAGGCACCATCAAAAAAACTTTTTCCTATACTTAATTTTGATAAAAGTTGGATCAAATAAATATGAAGGGCAGAATTGAATTTAAATGCACTTTTTTGCTTTGTGAAGAATATGATACTTTTTGTTTTACCTTACAGGATTGCAATTTATTTAGCGAATAAGTAATATGATTAATCCATGAAGGTTTGTCAAAGGTGTATAATTAATCTCTTTTTGTACGCACACGTAGGTGCAACAAAAGTTGTTTATAGGGACAGTGGCTAAATTTCAATTACTACTCTCTAATGTTATTCACTGTTTGTTACTTTTTGGAGGAAAACAATTTATTATATCATTATATTATAGGGTTTAATATGATTGCATTTTTGGTTTACTAGTCCCTATTCAAAGTTATGCTCACAATTATTACTGTAATAATATGAATTCGATTTTTGGAGAAGGATGCAATCAATAACATAAAAAATATGAATGATAAAAACTTTTTCATATTAAATATATTAATTACTCCTACAAGTTTTTATATAGGCACATAAATAAATTAGTAGACTTCCTGTATTAAACGTTCTATTACTTTTTGTGTTTTTTTTTCAAAAAAAAAATAATTCAAGCTAAAATTGTGATCTTGGCAATAGGTAATTAAATAACATATACTTAATTAGCAGTTGCTGTCTCAGCAACATTAGAAGGGTAAACTATTTTCACCTTTAAGCATTTGTATTGGAAAATTCGGATGCTCAAAGTCTCTAATGCAGTCCTCTATGAACATATTTTGGGCCAAAATAAGAGTATAAAAACAACAACAAAAATTCAGAGGGCGCAGAGACGGATAGAGGAGAGAGGCAAACAAAATTAAAGAGGGAGAGATTAGAAGATTTTTTCCTTATTTGCTATTAAATACAAATATAGAATATATAGCTCTCTCTCTCTATATATATCAAAATTTGAGCTGTTTAGAGGAGATTTTGAATTTGTCCGGATATGACAAAAATCAGTCTGCAATATATGAATATTGTATAAACAACATATATGAATATATATACATCTACGATATATAGTTATACATTATATATACACGATTATATACTATTTATACAATACCAATACGGTACTACCATCATTTCTATTGATTATGTAGCTACGTAAGAAGCCCAAAACCATAATGGGTAGACTCATATTTTAAAGAGTAACTTTCACATATAGCAAATATAAAAATTATATTTGTATACTATATCTATAGTGTGCATAATTACGCTCTATAACAAACATAAATATGTATATTTCGCTATACATATATAAAAGAAAGCAGTTGTATAATTTCACTATGCATATACAAAAGAAAGCAGTTGTATAATCTGTTTTGGTATACATATACAAAAGATCAATTGTATAATATGTGTTTGTATAAAGCGATAAATAGAGAAAGAGAAAAGAAAATTGGGCAGGGGAAGATCATATTTGTAAAATATAAGTGTATCAGACGAAAATATATGTATTTGTATTTGTATATACAATTTTCTCTCGCTTTATACAAACACAAACACAATGTATAAATTTGTGTTTGTATAAGGTGAGAGAGGCGAGCGAGCGAGATCTGGGAGAGTGGCGAACGAGATCTGTGAGAGGGAAGAGTGGCGAACGAAAATATATGTATATATACAATTTTCTCTCGCTTTATACAAACACAAACACATTTTATACAATTGCATTTTTGTATAAAGTGAGAGAAGCGAGTGAGCGAACGAGATCTGGGAGAGTGGCGAGCGAGATTTGAGAGAGGGGAATGAAAATATATGTATATATACAATTTTTTCTCTCTTTATACAAACTCAAACACATTTTATACATTTGCATTTGTATAAAAAGCGAGAGAGGCGAGGGTGACAGCGAGATTCACCAGGAGAGAGGTAAAATAGCAACAGTTTGCTATGGGCTACAATTAAAGCAAACTATAGTTATAACATTTAATTTGAATTAATAGTTTGCTATTATATATAATTTTTCCTATTTTTTAAAAGGCACATGACATTTAGTAAATAAAAAATAAGATAAATGATTCTGTAATTTAGTAAATGGGAGTCTGTCAATTAAACAAGCAAATATTCTCTATTTGTTAAACTACAAGAATATCATATATTTCCCTATTTTCCAAAAGAAAAATCCAGATGACTAGAATGAAAATATTATTGCCACAGCCCACAAATGTTCTTAAATATATTTTGCAAGAACACACTTATTGGTTCAAAAATTGGAAAACAAAACAACATTTGATTTACCCCAGAATGAAAAAAAGAAAGAATCACGCGTACAACAATATTATAAAACAATCATGTTACACTAGAGACCTGCACGAAATGGCACATTAGTTGCTGGCAACCATGATCGACCAGCAATTAAATTTTCCACGCTGAAACTTGTTGCTTCATTTGAATTTGTGATCACTCGATACCCGCGCCACTTGACTCTACTACTAGTCGATGCTCCAGGACCAGTATTCCTGTATTCGCCGTAATACAACGTATCTAAAGCAAAATCACCATCCCACTCTAGCCAACCAGCAGGATCCACCAATGAATCAAGATACGTTTTCATAAAAACAGTACGTGAATATTGTTTCCATGGTCGTCCTAAATATGTCTTGAACGTACCTACCACAGGCCTAAGGTCAGATGCAGCCATAACTCGCGAGTTATGTATTGAAATTCCAGTGTTCTGGTTAGGATCAGTCCGGCCTTGTGCTGTTATGGTAATCTTTTGTTTATCCATAGGTCTCCTAGCAAAAATCATGCAATTTTGCAAAACCACTGCAGCGTTACCAAAAATAAAGTCTACTGTACCATAAATATAACATTCTTTATAAAACTGTCGTTGTGAATGGACATATAGAGTGTCTTGATACCCTTCAAATCCACAACGATAGAAAACTGATAGATCAGACCCAGAACGTAGTGCAACTGCTTGATGATTTTGTGGACCAGCTGTGTTGCGGAATGTAATGCCTTGAGCAATAAATCCTTCTCCAGTAACCACTGCAATTTTATAACAGGGTAAAATGTTAACTATACATATTTGCAATATACAATTGTATACTAATATACAATCACTATAAAAAAAAAAAAAGTGTGAATTATATTGGGGGATTCAGTAAGAAAATTCGCAGAAAACTTATTTTTCTACAAATTTTCATTCTAATAATCAGAAAAATCTCCATGTAATTCACAGTTTTCTTGTAGTGAAAATAGCTTACCAACGGTGCCAGAGTTAAACGTGGTAGAGCCTCCTCCAACGCTACGGCTACCTGTGATAATTGTGTACTTCATTCCATCACCAATCAACATAATATTCTTCATTTTGTTTCCAATCTCCAAATTTTCTCTATAAACTCCTCGTTTCACATGTATAATAAATCTTTCATTTCCACTTCTTTTCGCAGCAGCGTCTAAAGCTGCTTTAATAGTCAGAAAATTCCCTGTACCATCTTGAGCCACCACAAGATTTGGACTTATGGAGGACAATTGTAGCAATTTTCTATCCCCCGGAGATACCCAAGATGGGAAACCATCTTTGTATGTTTGCTTCTTATTGAAGTCAATGTTGTTGAGTGCCAAAGTGTTACAAACTAATTCAGACACGTTGTTGGACATAAGACTAGGCAAAATGTAGTCTGAATTAACACCTAGCTCAATGAAACCAGTTTGACATGTTTCAAGATTTGTCATGGCTGTACTTAGCCATGTTTGTATATCAAAATCAGTACATTTAGTACTGGAATCGAGTGTTTTATTGAGTTGAAGAATTGTGCTCTCATAGAGCTTCACACAATCGGACCACGCTGCCCTTTCGAGTTCATTCCTACACTTCACACCTAGTCCTTTGGTGTAAGTCTCAGCTTGAAGTGCTCTGTCCAAGGCGATTTTCACAGCCATTTTCTTGAAATCAATCTTGTTCTTGGGTGCAAAATGGTACGAACCATGGTTCATGAAATACTTGCATTGATCGGGATAAGGGGTTTTCTTGCACCAAGCGTTTATGCCACTATCGAAAATGTTAATCGATAAAATAGGAAAAAGGAATGATGAAAAAGAAATAAGTAGCACAAAGAAACTAAGCTTTATCGCCATTGTGATTGAGTTTTGGATGATTATTACTATGAAGATGACTAGTTTATTATATAGTAGCACAAGTAAGGTGACAAGTGGTGATGAGCATGATTGAGGACATAATTCACAAATTATAGCAAAGTCAAATGCTATATTGTTAATTATTATTACAAGTACAAAGAATTTATTGACGAATGTTTTAAAAAAATCTTTCTTACAAAATTTAATCATATCTAATTCTAGGGAACCAATATTAAAATGATAGAATGCCAATCAAAGTCAATCAAATGAAAGAATTAATTACTTGTTTGTCAAATAGTTGTACTGCACGTCTATATGTATTATTCTATATCAACAAATTATTTTAAAACAACATACTTATGTGATTTGGTTACGTGTTGATTAAACTTCTCTAATTTTTTATTTTTTTTTAAAATAAATATAAAGGAGCTTGCAAGAAGTCCACGAAACAACGGTTAGAATGTTGCATGAACCTGTTCGAGTTACTCATCTGTTTGAAGTAAGAACATCATACTAAAATCAATGTATCTCCAATAAACTGCCTTGAACAATATTATAAGAACTTTTCTCATTAAATTTGTGATACCAAAAATATATGTATCAATCATTAATCAAACGCAGATAGATACATAGATAGAAATACGTAGGTACACAAATAAAGACGTACATTACTTCATGATTGTAGGCATTGCTCTGTTTATATACTATATACTCTCATACAGAGTATATATATATTTGTTTTAAAACTGAAATATAGACATATCAATAGGGATAATTGTATATAATAGCAAACTAATAACCTAAAATAAATGAAATAGCTAGGGTTTGATTTAATTGTGCTCCATAGCAAACGTTTGCCAAAATTTGCCAGTCCCCTCTCTCCCAAATATCTCGCTCGCCACTCTCCTCCAATCTCTCCCTCGCTTCCTCACTTTTTATACAAACACAACTGTATAAAAATTATTTCTATTTGTATAAAGCAGAGGAAATTGTATAAATACATATATTTTTGTTCCCCTCTCTCCCCTCTTCCAGATCTCGCTCGCCACTCTCCCAAATCTCGCTCGCCACCCTCGCCTTTCTCACTTATACAAACAGAAGCGAAATGTATAAATTGCATTTCTGTTTGTATAAAGCGTGAGAAAATTGTATATACACATGCAAGTATATATATTTTCGTTCTATACACTTATAATTATACAATAAAAATACTCCCTGCCCATTTCTTTTGCCGTTCTCTCTTTCTCGTTTTATACAAATTCAAATTGTATCTAATTTCTCTCTTTCTCGTTTTATACAATTCGATTCAATTGTATATTCCCTGCCCAAGTCTCTTTTGTCTTTCTCTCTTTCTCATTTTATACAAATTCAAATTGTATATAATCGTTCTATACACTTATAATCATACAATTCGTTTTTATACAATTCTCTGCCCTAGTGTCTTTCTCTTTCTCGTTTTATACACTTCATTTTATACAATTCGCTTCAATTGTATATGTATAGCGAATTATACTGTTTTTATGTTTGATATGGAGCACAATTATGTAAACTTTGCTATAGCATACAAATATGAATTTTTTATTTGCTATATATGAAAGTTGCCCATTTAAATACACATATGTAGGGCTGTCAAAAAGGACAGGTCCAGCCCCACACGACCCAAGCCTCGTGGGCCAAGGAATTTGAAAGGTTGGGGTGGGCCGGCCCGTTCATTTGGAAGAACTTAAAAATGCTAAACCCAAGCCAATCCTAGAAGGGACAAGGTTGGGGCGGGCTAGTCCTTTTTTAATTATTTTTTTTCAAACTTATAATTATATAACATCAAGAAAATGAGAAAATTTTCGAGTGAAGTATGACAACCAATGGTGTTGTTTCGATAACACTAGCACAAAATCTAATGTAATTAGTATGTATCTCGCGTACCAAATAGGCGAGCACAATAAGAGAGTGACAAACAAGATGGGAGGGAGGCAAGGACAGAAGTCTATGTATCCTATATACATGCGAATCTACTTGGATACAGTGTATTTAGAACAAATTAATCTAATTTTGAGTCCATATATTTGAGATACATGCACTTGGGCGTACCAAAATCTGATAAGATTCATAATATTAAAAAAAGTGTGTATTTAAGTAATTAGATTATATACTGGTGAAATTATTGTAAGTTATTATTAAATAAAAAGTTTTGGCCCATGGACCAATCCCAATCTTGTCAAGATCAAGCCTCAATGGCCAAGGACTTATATGGCTAGGCTTATGAGACCTAGTTTCAAATTGGCTTAAAGTCCTATTCCAACCCTACCTCAATAACGATCAAAAACTTATATAAATATACTAGGTTAACGGCTCTACATGTATCAATCATCAATCAGGCATAGATAAGATATACATAGAGTTTATTTGACCAAATAAATACTTTAATTTAGTAGAAAATTAAATATAATTAGGCGAGGATAATTATACTGTTCAATTCTCAAAGAGAAGGGGCGGAGTAGGGTGATGAGAATAGTTCTTTCATTTTATTTTAATATGTTTTTTAATTTTTGAGTTTTTTTAAAAATACATTTTCATTTTGCATTATTTATTTTTATTCCCCGTCCTTACTTCTTATAATTCAATATAGTTTCTTATTCCTTTGTTTTCTTCACTTAGCATAATTGTGTTATTATTCTAGTTTTTGAATTAAAGTACAACTTCATTATTGAATGACATTATAGACTCCCTTAATTTCTTAATTTTATTTACTTAAGTTATATTGGAACTTATTTTATGTTATGTTGGAATAATTTTGTTTATAAAAAATAATTTTTGTTTGATTTTTTAAATTTCTTTCTATACTTTAGTGGTGTTGCCTTGTTATATCATATTGCATGCTATTTATTTTTACTTAGATTTAATAGATTATTTTTACTTATTTGAATAATTTTATTACATTATATTTATAATATTTACTTTTTGTCAAACATGCCATTCATGATGATCTTTCAATTAATATATTTAAGAAGTGATAAAACCCTGAAAATTTATAATTTATAATAAATAATTTTAGCATTATTATTTAAAAGTATTTCTACGCCTTATCCTTTCTTTTTTATGTTTCAAAAATCTGGTTTCTTTGTTAGCGGCAATGGACACGGATATTTGTAGGAGAAACGCGGAATAACAGAGCATTCAGATCATTTGAAAAAGTCTTAAGACTTTAAAATCTTGACATATATATTATATATAAGATGCTAAAATTAAAAATAATTGATCTCTTATTGGCTGTATGAGCTAAGAGGTGACATCACTCATTCTTTTAAATTTAATAATAATAAGTATTGATAATTATAGTTAGTATAATCATTTAATTAGTTAGAATAGTTACTGCCGTGTAATCAATTAAGTAGTTAGAAAAGTTAGTTAGTCATCTCAATTTTGTTAATTTTCTGTTACACGTCAAATCATTAGTTAGTTAAAGTTTTTACATTGTATAAATATGTGCTACATTCATAATGGAACTCATTCAGTTGTTTTCCCAAATCTCTATCTTCTCTGATTTCTCTCCAGTTGCATCTATGGATGATTGAGTCATGCTTATGGAGTATTCTTTACATGGTATCAGAGCAGGAGGTATTTCGATTCGTATGTATTTCTATACATTGTGTTCATCCTTGTTCTGCTCTTGTGTTGTGTTCTGATCGATTGCTAGATCGAGTTTTTTGGATTTATTTTTTTCCGCTGCATTTTTCACTTAGATCGATTCATCTTTTTTTTGTGAGTTTCCTTGTATTGAATTGCTATGGCAATTGAAAGTGATTCTCCATCGAATGATACTACTGTATACAACAATGGTGTTGGTAGTGAAGCAATTAGTTTTCCTTTGTATATGCATCCTTCGGATAACCAAGTGTCTCACTGGTTCAAGATCCTTTTGATGGAGTGGGTTATAGATCATGGAAACGAAGTGTCCTTAGAATTTTATCGGTTAAGAATAAGCTAGGCTTTATCAATGTTGATTGTAAAAGGCTCGATCCAGGAACGCCACGATTTTGTCAATAGGGAAGATGTGATGACATGGTTACTTCCTGGATCCTCAATTCTCTGTCAAAGGAAATTGCACAGAGTGTGGACTATGTCTCTGATTCGTTCGAGTTGTGGAAAGAGTTGGAGGATCGATATGATCAAACCAATGGTGCAAAGTTGTATCAGGTTCAACGTGAAATTAATGAGTTGTCACAGGGAACTTTAGACATCACTACCTACTACACTAGGATGAAAAGGTTGTGGGAAAGACTTGAACACATTGCATGTGAAAACTCAGTGCAATTGTAATTGTACTTGTGGAGCTAAGGATAATATGTTCAAGGTAGATCAGGATAGGAAATTGATACAATTCCTTATGGGATTTAATGAGGTTTATACTGTAGTTCGAGGGAATATTCTCATGATGAATCCATTGTCTTCTCTAGCACAAACTTTTTCCTTGTTGGTACAGGATGAATAACAGAGAGAAATTAAGCCCAACAATCAAATGTTCATGGAGTCTGTGTCTAATGCTAGAAGTTTAGGGAAGAAAGTCATGGAATCTGTTGCTTTCAATGCAAATGGTGGAGCAAGTGAGCAAGTACTTCTAGGCCCATGAAATCAAATTACTCTTCCACAGATAATTCCAATTTCAAAACTAATTACTCCCAACCAATTCCTACATTGGTAACAGGCCTCTAAATATATGTGATTATTGCAAGAAACAAGGGCACACTAGGGATAAATGTTACAAGTTGCATGGCTACCCACAGACTAACAATCAGAATCCTCACAAGTTTATCAAAGGCAAAGGTCTTATGACTGATGTCCAGGGTGAAGGTTGTTCAGGAGAAGAAGAGCACAGGGGAAATCGTAATGACACAGGTCCTCAGTTGACAAGAGAACAATATACTCAGTTTGTGGAGATGTTACAATACTTTCAAGCTGAGAAAGACAATACTCAACACATGGATTTTTCTAGTAGTAATGTGAACTCTGTTTTTGCAGGTATGATAGCATGTACTTCCTCAATTGATTTTGGCAAGTTATCATGCAGATATCCTAACAATAAGATTAACTCTTGGATACTTGACTCGGGAGCCTCTAACCACATAACCTTTAACATAACACTCTTAACAAATATTGCTTACCTTCCCTATCTCTTGTTGATTACCTTACCAAATGGTTGCAAGGTGAAAGTAGTGAAAATTGGTAGTGTGGTACTTGCATCAAACATTGTTCTGCATGAAGTCTTGTATGTGCCTTTCTTTAAGTACAATCTTGTTTTCATTAATCGTCTCTCAAAATCTATGCCTAAAAGCATTGTGTATTTTTCTTAATACTCATGCATTTTATAGGCCCCTTCAATGAAGATGTCTCTGGTGATTGGTGAGGCAAAAGATGGACTGTATTTTCTGTGTTCTAAATGTTGATAAAGTCCACTTATTTTGGTGTTGCATGTACCTCTTCAGCTTCCACTCCTAGTTGCATATCTAGTCAAGATGTTTTCAACTTCAAATTTGTTTCTTTTCTTACTTATTCATGTACACATAATAAATGTACTCAACATTGTGTTCTACTCAATAAAAGTCCTTATATTTCTGCTTCCATTAAATCTCATACTTGTGATGATGTGAATGTGTTGTGGCATAATAGACTTGGACATGTTCCTTTTGTGAAGATAAGGGAAATTAAGTCTATACTTGAAAAGATTTCTACCAAACAACCTTTCCTTTTGTAACATTTTCCCCATGGCAAGGCAAGAAAGACTGCTATTTCCTCACAGCACCCACACCTCTACCAAAATGTTTCAACTGGTGCACATAGACCTATGGGGTCCCTACCACAAGGTGACTCGTGATAATTGTAGATACTTTATCACTCTTGTTGATGATTATAGTAGGTGTACATGGACTCAATTATCAACATGTAAAAGTAACACCTTAGGAGTTACCGAAACTTTTCTAACCATGATTGAGACTCAATTCAACACTTGTGTTCAGACCATAAAAACTGATAATGGACTTGAGTTTGTTAATACATAAACTTCAACTTTTTCCAAAACAAAGGGAATTATCCATGAAAGACATGTCCCGACACACCACAACAGAATGGGGTGGTGGAAAGAAAACACAAATATTTGTTAGAAACTGCAAGGGCTTTTCTCTTTTCAGTCCAAACTACCTCTTAAATACTGGGGTGAATGTGTGTTTGTGCTACATACATCATTAATAGACTTCCTAACTCTCATGTGAAAGGGAAATGTCCATATGAATTGCTATACAAAACCAAACCAATTTATTCCCACATGAAAACCTTTGGTTGCCTATGTTATCCTACTGTACCAAAGCCTCATAGGGATAAATTCCAAGCCGGGACCACACTTCATATTTTCATAGGTTACCCCTTTGGATCAAAAGACTACAAAGTTCTCAGTCTAGCCACAAAAAGATACGTATATCCAGGGATGTGATTTTTAAAGAAAACATTTTCCTTTTGCTATTCTTCCTGATATTTCTTCTTTTCCTTCTGTCACATTTTGTTCTTTTCATTGATCCTGTGCATGCTAACATTGAATCACAAACTGGACAACATGTTGACAATGATGTAATGGATGCAAATGACAGTATACCTTACACTTTACTTGATCATGTAACTGATTAACCTTACACTTCACTTAATCATGTAACTGAGTTACATGTCACTATTCAGCCCATTCAACCCTCCAATTCTGCAAATACACCTGAACCTAAAGCCCCGAGCAAACCATCTAGACAGCATAAGTTACCCACACACCTTCATGATTATGTCTTACCCAAGAATTTGACTAAACATTTACAGAACTCAAATTTCCCTAAATACAGCCTTTTCCAAACACCAATATGTACCACCTGAGGTTTTAGTACTTGAGAGTCAAACTCTTGTGAGAAATATCAGTAGTGATGATGAACTTTCTTCATATGGGGAGGCTGGTATGAACCCTGCATGGCAACAAGCAATGACACAGGAGTTTGAAGCATCGCACACAAATCACACTTGGGATCTTGTTCCTTTACCTAGTAGCAAGAAGGTCATAGGATGTGGGTGGGTTTATAAGGGGAAATATAGGGCTAATGGAACTATTGGAAGATGTAAAGCAAGACTTGTAGTGAAAGGTTACACACAAGAGGTTGAGGTTGATTATATAAAAACTTTTTCAGCAATGATTAAGGATTAAGATGGCAACTGTGAGAGCTTTATTAGCCACAACTGTCAAGAAGGGCTGAAATATATTTCAACTTGAAGTCAATAATGCATTTCTCCATGGAGATTTGCATGAAGAGCTATATACGGAGGTTCCCCTAGGTTTAGTAGTACATAAACCAGGATTGGTATGCAGACTGAACAAGTCTTTATATGGTCTGAAAAAAGCCAGCAGACAGTGGTATGCCAAGTTAGCTAAAGTCTTATATTCAAAGGGGTATACTCATTCATTAAATGACTATTCTCTTCTTCATAAAAAGTCAAAAACCTTTAGCATATTTTCAGTTGTATATGTAGATGATGTGATTCTAAATGGCACAAGTGTTTCTGAAATTGAGGAACTTAAAACTTTTCTCCATAACAAGTTCAAGATCAAAGACTTGGGAAGGTTACACTATTTCCTAGGAATGGAAGTTCTCCACAAAGATGATGGACTGATTATCTCTCAAAGGAAGGTTGTAATTGACATGTTAAAAAGTTTCAAGGTTGCAAGCATGAGCAGTTGCACCTCTCCACTTGATGATGCAGTAAAACTCCATGCCAAAAAAGGAACACCTCTGATAAAACCACTCTTTAATAAACAACTTATTGGGAAGTTGAATTTCTTAACTAATACTAGGATGGATATATCATACAGTGTGCAACATCTCAGCCAATTTATGCAAGATCCTAGGGAGCCACATTTACAAGAAGTTTTTCATATACTAAGGTATCTTAAGGCAGACCTTACTCTAGGAATTTTCATGTCTAAGAAACAATCATACAATGTCAAAGCTTATTGTGACTCTGACTGGGCTTCATGCCCTGTCACTAGGAAATCAGTAAGTGGTTATATTCACTCAGTTGGAAATCCAAGAAGCAAGAGACTATATCTCTATCTTCAGTAGAAGCAGAGTATATGGCTCTAAGGAAAGTTGCAGCAGAGTTGGTATGGCTTAACAGATTATTAGCAGAACTCACATTGACATTGCCTGCACCGATTGAAGTGTATTGTGACAGTCAGTCTGCTCTACATATAGCTCGAAACCCAGTGTTTCGTGAACGTACCAAGCATATTGAAGTCGACTGCCATTTTGTGAGGAACTTACTTCAGACCGGCCTCATCTTGCAACATCACATAAGTTCTGATGATCAACTAGCAGACATATAGACTATGTACATTGACAGGCATCAAACACTCTACATCATTGAGCAAGTTATTCGTGTTCTCTACACCTCCAACTTGAGGGGGTATTGATAATTATAGTTAGTATAATCCTTTAGTTAGTTAGAATAGTTACTGCAGTGTAATCAATTAAGTAGTTAAAACAGTTAGTTAGTCATCTTGATTCTATTACTTTTCTGTTACACGTCAAATCATTAGTTAGTTAGAGAATTTACATTGTATAAATATGTGCTACATTCATAATAGAGCTCATTCAATTGTTTTCCCCAAATCTCTATCTTCTTTGATTTCTCTTCAGTTGCATCTATGGATGATTGAGTCATGGTTATGGAGTATTATTTACAATAAAGATATGCAATAGGTGGACGATCAATTCTTCTATTTAGTTTTTTAAATTTCAATCCAATTCTTTAATTATTTAAAAGTGTGTATGGAATATCGAATTGAATTGGTGAAGTACGAGCTTTTTCAAAGTTTAGTATGATTGGACTTTTAAAATTTAAATTGCAAACTATATAAATTTCACTAGTTTAAGTCCTAATTATTAAAATTCACAATAGTCTCCAATATTACAGCCTGTACCATATTTCGTTCTTTGGATACATTTATTTCCGAAAAATTTAAAAAGCCAGATAAATGTTTTATTAGTTTGAATTAAATAGTCGTAAGTGGTTTCATAATTAGTATAGAAGTAATTGACTACTCTAACAAATTTTCAATATTCCACCATGTTAACAATATCAAATTTTCCAAAAATATCAATTTCAGCAAATTAGAATAATTGTAAATTTCACGTTCTTGGTAGTAGATCATTTTTATTTCTTTCCTTAATTACATGTATCTATATGTCTATCGTTTAATATATATATATATATATATATATAAAAAATTATTTATCTAATGTGTATCTTATCTACAATAATAGTAATGCATGCATCTGAGGGTCTTTTTTTAGAAGGATTTTCACAAGTACATTTTGTATCTATTATATATGATCATGTATGAGTTATGTCATTTAGATACATTTGTATATAAAAACGTATATAACGACAAATGTCTACTATGTTAATAAATTCTTCGTTAGATACAAATACATGTATATACCTAATAGACATATGAAGACTAACTTGTATATGCAATGAAAATAAAAGGATGCATTAACTTGTTTAAATACACAAGTTACATCTAATAAAATAATATGCAAAAATTTTGAGACTGAGATACATAACATTAATTTTTTATATATACAAATGATATCATGTTTAATCCTTCTCCCATTATATCTCTTTCATCGTGTACGGCGAAAACAATTAGTTAATAGACACACACGTCGTCATAAATTTATCAAAAAGAGACTTGAAAATCTATAGAATCCATGACTTCAATGACAAAGAATTTATGGAGTCTTCGACGATGAATATGAACTGATTGGTCGATCCATCGGTTAACTTGGTAAGCTTTCTTTGTCACAGTTACTCCGAGTTGGTCTTGTTAGAAAGGAACAATACAAAATAAGGTTTGGGTTTAGTTGATTTTGTCGGTCATGATAATGATATCTTGAGAAGAAAAGAGTAAATTAATCATTGTTGAAATGAAATTGTATGATGAAATTCTTGAATCAGAAAGGACGAGAGATAATTAGGTGATAAATATGAAAGCAGAGAACTAAGAGAGTAAAATTATTTAATTGAAGATATACTAATTTTATGGAAAAAAAATTAAAAATGTAAGGACATGAGTCTTTGACTATATTAATATACTGGTGAACATTTTCGCGCTTCGCACGGTCATAAAAATTATTTCTAATTTAAAAATAAATTTATAAAAATTCAATCAAAATAATAACATACATCCCCATATATATCCTCAATAAATCAGTAATATACATTAAAAAAAAATTCTAATAAAATTAAGTAAAGCATGAAATGAAAAGTAAAGGTAGATATAACTAGAAATGAATTGTGTTTTATTATCGTTTTTTAATTATTATTTTTTTCAAAGTCTTTTTTTTTTCTATTCCCTATGTAATCTCTCCCTCATTTGTTCATACCCTAAATAATAAACTCTAGTTTAGCAAATAGGTTACTTTCCCTCGAGTTTTCATTATTTTCTTCGAGATTATTTTCGTTTTCTTTCCGTCTCTTATCATACTTCCTCTTTTTATTTTCTAGAGCGCGTTAGTTCTTTCGACCCTTTTTATATTTATTTATTTAATTTCATTATTTTCTTGTTTCCCTAATTCTTGTTGTTAGTTAAAGATTGTGCTTTATTTTTGAATAATCAAATTTTTCATACTTTAATATTCTCATTAGCTATTTGAAATCTAACGTCTTTCATCTTTGCTCATCTTTTATAGCAATTATCTTTCCCTAATTAATTGAATACGTAATGGTAAAAAACGAGAAAAAAAAAGAAAAACATGGTTATTGATTATAGAGTTGTAATATCACTTTGTCTATGTCCAACTATATATAAATATATATCGATATTAATTTTAAGTTTCAAGCAATCAATTATTTGGATAAACGAAACAATTGTGGTGATAATTCAATTTAAGTTTTTTTTTATTTGTTAAACTATTGATAATAACTTATATTCATGTTACAGATAAATTTTTCAAGAGAATAAGAGATGTCCTAATGCTTGCAATTTAAATTTAAAATTCACATCTCATTACTTATACTCAAGGGTGAAGTTGATAATGAAGTAATTGCAACATAAAATATTGCACAAAATAGGCAGAGAAAAATATAAACAGTTACAGTTGAAAGGGAGAAAAAAATTAAAAAATAGAAAAGCTAATATGAAACGAATTTTATAAAATAAAGATATGTTTGCACTGAATAAGCGTGATATTCAATGAAACCAATGGTCTATTAGACTATTTAGAATATTGATACTCAAATGTTATCAACTTGTAATTACAGTATTGATTTGTTTTGTTTTTTTTCTTGCTTCTTTTCATAATGTTTTGTTCTTGCCATTATTCCCAGTAGCATGATCGTCAATCAATTCTACATAATCATCTCATAAAAGTAACAAATGAAGAGGTGAGTGACTTTCACATTGTTCGAATACAATACAATACAATAACTTCTTATAAGATCTATTTGAATATGTCATTATGTTTCAAATGAAGATAATAACTAAGCAATGCTTCTTCAACACCAAATACCCTCATTGCCATATCAAAGAACTCTTCTCATTATATATATAAAATTGATTACAAAATCAATTGTATTTCATGAAATTCTACCACAAATATTTGTAAAAAGTAAAATATCACTCTTAAATAAATTTTGACATACCATTCTCTTTAGTAACAAATTATCTTCACTTGAAGTTCCATCCAAATGCTTCTGGGATTCCCTGAACATGAAATTGGAGACATTAATACGTTTTCTTATACACAAGTGACAAGACCTTTAAAACTGAAGATTGAAAAGCCAAAGGTTTGGCTATTAATTAACATTACTACATGGGATGAAGCGGTTAATTGGACTTTAATGCAAATTACTGTTAAATGGGCTTCCTAGGCTTTATTGGTACGTGGGCTTTCTATTAGCATAAATGTTAGTAATTGCATTTCTTTAAGTCACAAGTTATTTTGTTTGTATTTTTTTTTTTAAGGAAAATTTTTCAAAATGTCAATATTTTAATATTTAAGAGGGCTCATTAATAACACTTTTAATATTTAGTAAAAATGTCAAAATTTTAATTTGTTAGGTATCTTATTTATATTTTTATTATTTATTTTTATTTAAAGAATACAATTATTTAATAACAAAAGGGAGAAAATCAAGGGAGAGAATATTTCAAAAAAAGGTAAAGATCACTTAATCTTCTCATCAGTTACATTTTCAAATAAAACTCAAACTTTGTTTTTTTTTTCTTCATAATCTTAACCTTGTTTTTATTAGTTTGTATTCATTCCAATAGGTAAGACAAATGAATCTATAGTTATTTAAGAAACATATTTGTATTCATATATTTTATTCATGTGTATTTATTTGTTTCTTCGAAAATCTTGTATTTCGTATTCATTTCAATATGTATTTTATTTGTATTTCTATTTATTCTTTTTTTTTTATTTAGAATATTGTATAATAATATATAAAATACAAAAAAATAGTACGATGAAAAAGTGAGATAATATTTTTTAGAAAAGGAACATATCACTTAAAATTCTCATCATTTACAATTTCAAAAAAAAAAATTCATTCTATTAGATCAACTTTCCTTTGTTATGTTTTCATTATAATTGTATATCAATATTTTTTACATTTTATGTGTTCACTTTACCATTCAAATTAAAATTGATTTTTTTTTCTTTCAAATTACAAATTGTATTTCGGTGATCAAAATTGTATTACTTGATTGCCATATATATATATATATATATACACGTATCTCAATATATATGAATATGATTTATGAAAGGGTACAAGATTATTATTTTTTTTGGTGGGGGGGGGGGGGGAGGAATAGCATACTTGGTGGAAATAATAAATCTGTTGAGGAAGGATATAATATTCTAAAAAAATACATACAAATTGACTATGAAAGAAATAAGAATACAAGATTCTGGAAAACAGATAGCATATATAGTAAAATAATATAATCAGGATACAATATTCTAAAAAAATACAAATTAACTGTTTAAAAACAGGATACATATACGTTTAAGAAATACAAATTCATATGAGATAGCATACATAATGAAAATGATATAATCAGAATACAATATTCTAAAAAAAAATACAAATTGACTGTTAAAAAAAAGGATACATCTATGCTTAAAAAATACAAAAATATGAGATACGTATTTGAATGACTACAAATAAAAAAGAAATACAATGTTCTTAATAAAAATACAAATGATGAGTAAAAGAAAAATAATTGACAAACAAAAATTAATATGAATATTATTCTAATATGAATACAATTTCGCAACCTTCTTCTTTGACTCTCTCTTTCTTCTTCGTTTGCTAAGTTCCTTTTTTCAAATTCTTTTCACCAAATTCAAATCTGAATCTGTGTTTATTTGTGAATTAATAATCCTATAAGCAAAATTTAAAATTATTAAATATGAATATATAAAAAAATCAAACAATATATTATGTATGAATGCATATGTGGATTACGACAAATTATAATCTACTAAATCTCAAATATGAAAATAAAATCATAAAAATAGTGTTTCAAATATTAAAATTTCGAAATGCATAAATATTTGATGAGTATGTTAACAAACTAATATAAAAATTGAAAAAATGACGAAAAATCTGTAATACATACAATCCAAAATTCATCATATTTTTTTATTTCGAAAACAAAATCTCATGAAATCTCGCAAAATAAATAATAATTTCGAAAATACCTGTATGTATTGAGAGATTTCTTGAATTAATCGATAGATCTGAATAAATTGATATGAACTTGAATAATTAGTTATTCATCGACAATGAGAGAGAATAATGGTGAAAAATGGTAAAAGAGAAAAAAATTGAAAATCTTAAAGATGGAAATAAATTTAATGGTATTAAAGTCTTGAAGAAGTCTAAATGGGTAGTGAATATATTTAATGTTGGACTGTTTTGAGAAATAAAAGAAAAGACAAATAATAGTATTTTGATACAAATTATTTTTAGAATATTGACATTTTGACATTTTGAATAAATATTTTAAAGTGTAGATATTTTTACTAATTAAGTTAGGAATTGTGACTAATTTATTAGTTTTCCCTTTTTTTAAGCTATTTAAGTAAGAGCAACTTTCGCATTTAGCAAACTAAAAAAATCATATTTATATATTATAACTATAATTTACATAATTATACTCTGTAACAAACTCTTGCTATGAAATGTTAGATTGTATAAATCGTAGGGGACATCAAATTTGTGTAAAATTGGTAGTAGGCTTTTATTTTTATAAATCACGGCAGTCTCTCGCTTGTATAATTAAAGGAAGAAAAATGTTCAAAAGTTGAAGAATAATGATGTTGATTTTTTTTTTCTTTTGGATATGATGAGCTTAAAGAATAGTGGACCCGTAATTCACTTTTCATAATTTTATTGGGTCATGTCAATATTAAATTATACTTTAAAAAAAATGATCTAGTTTAATTTGAACGAAATTTAAGAAAGAAAGAAAACTTTTTAATTTTATGGTTCTAAATTAAAGTTACATCAAATGTACCAAAATATTCTTTAATCTTATGGTCTTAAACATGTCACGTGAAAAATTAAAGTTAAAATATTACTAAAAAAGAAAATAAGTAATTCTTTTTAAAATAAATTAAAAAAAGGTTTTTTTTTTTTTAAACAGAGATAATATTTCTCTTTCTTACTAAATTTTTGGAGCTTTAAAGTCAAAGAATGAGCCCACTATATCCAAAGTGTCAAAGAATTAGTGGATTCTGACACAATTTTTGTTTGTTGAGCCTTTTTCATGAATTACTAGAGGGGAGTCGAGTTCGAAAAGATTGATTAGTTCAAAAATTATCAAAAGCTATAAAATAAAGCTAAATGACAAAAGTATCATCAAGCTTAAATTTAATACAATGCTTATTCTCATTTTTATATACTTCATCCGTTTAAAAAAAGAATAATTTGATTTCTTTTTAATTTATTTTAAAAAAAATAACCTCTTTTCTTTGTGGTAACACTTTAACTTCGACTTTCCACGTGACATGTTTAAAACTACGATTAAATGACATTTTGCTATTTTTGACATAACTTTAATTTAAAACTATAAAATTAAAAAAAAATATCTTTCTTTTCTTAAATTTTGTTTCAAGTCAAACAGGGAGTAGTATATTAACCGTGGACGTGCAAGCATTCACTCATTTCAAGGCATCTGGAACCCATCTAAGGGATCTAAACCACTTGGCTACGACAACCTATTATGTTAGGGATGTCCAGAATATATTATTTAAGTATATATAAGTAAAATATCATATCATATCATATATTATTTAAAGTGATAAGTATCAAAGTGTAAAGTTGAATTATCTTTTTGCCCTTACACTAAATTAAATGTTGTAAAGTATTTATATTAATTAATTATTAATTACTAATTCAACACAAAAGTTAATTTTTTATTCATTAGTTATGAGTTACACCTCTTGCAATATGACTTTTAAGCATTTTCAATTTTTTAAATATCAAAATATTTTCAGTTTTCTAATTTCCAATTTTCAAGACGTATGTTTAATTAAATTAAATTGAATGGTACAACAGATGCAAGGAATTTCTTTAATTAGGAATACGAATAGCTAACTTCATCCTCTCTATATAGTTCTTGATAGGGGTGTACAAAACTGAATCGAAAATTGAATCGAACCAAATCGCAAATTGAGTCAACTCGGAAAAAAAAACTCGACGAGTGGTTTGGTTTGACTTGGTTTATAAATTTAAATTTTTTATACAAATGGTTTGATTTCATATTTTAAAAACCCGAACCAACCCGATCATGTACACCCCTAGTTCTTGATATTTGTTTTTCTTTAATATATATCTTTTTCTTGATATTTTTGCTCATTATTAATTCTTATTTATTTTTCTTCTGTTTCAGATTTTTACCTTACAATTTTGAATTCTTCACTTCTCATTCACATCATCATGTAAGTAATAGGTATGATGTTCGTTTTACAAAAATATAGTGTAATATGTAGGAAAATTGTTATATGTATGACATTTTTAGTAGTGTAAATGATATAGACTTTAGATTCATACAAAAATATTATTTCTTTGATGAGTGAATACTTTTTTTAAGATGTAAACCCAATATTTTTAAATAAGATATTTTAAGTATTTCAACTATTTATATCAAGTTTCTTATTCGTGAATATAGATCGATTATATTATATTCCGTAATATGATTATATTTAAATAATTCAATTAATATTTTCTTGTCAAATTTACATAAGAAAGGACTCATAATCTTGAATCAAACAAAGAAAGTTATACCTGCAATTGAATTTTTAAATATTAATTAAATTTTCTAATGTCACTAATTATTAACTATCTCTATCACAAATAAACACTATTTTTTAAGTGTATCCCATGAAATTGACAATGATACATTATTCCCTTAAAGTAACATATGTTGATCAGTATTTGTACAACATAAAATACAACTTTAATTCGGCAACTTCTGATATGCATGTGCCTATAATAGGAGGTTACAATTTCTTACACAATATATAAACTTTAAGATGTGTGAAATATATACATGCAAACATAATCAATGTTATTTATGTCACATATAAACTGTTAGTTGTTGAAATATTAAAAAATAATAATGAAAATGTTGTACTAAGTATAAGATATATTAGAACTATATAAGAAAAATATCACATATACCATTTCAAAATTAATTATGTATAACTACAAACAATTATAGTTCTCTTTCAAACTTTAGTTACTCAATATTACTTGCAAGTTTTAGTAGCACAAACTAATTGGTTCGATATAACATTCATCAACCCAAAAGAAGAAAAAAATCATACGTATTACATAAGAGTCTTGGCTATAGACCTGCTCTAAATGGCACCTTGGTTGCTGGTAACCATGATCGACCATTAATAAAATTTTCCACGCTGAATTTTGATGCTTCCTTTGAGTTTTTAATGACTCGATAGCCAGGCCACTTGACTCTCTTACGAGTTGGTGCTCCAGGACCAGTGTTGTTATATTCTCTGTAGTCCAGAGTATTTAGAGCAAAATTACCATTCATCTCTAACCAACCAGCAGGATCCACCAATGAACCAAGGTATGTTTCCATAACAATGGTACGCGAATACTTTTTCCACGGTCGTCCCAAATATACCTTGAATCTACCTAGCACTGGCTTAAGGTCCGAGGCTGCCATCACTCGTGAATCATGTATCACAATTCCAGTGCTACCTCCATGATTTACGCGGCCTTGTGCTGTTACGACAATTTTTTGATTATGCATAGGCCTCCTAGCAAATATATTGCAGTCCTGGAGAACTACAATGGCATTTCCAAAAATGAAGTCCATTGTGCCATAGATATGACATTCCTTGTAGAATTGGTAGTTTGATTGGACATTAAGCGTGTCTTGATAGCCTTCGAATCTACAACGATAAAAAACCGACATGTTAGATTTTGAATGTAGTGCTATTGCCTGATGGTTTTGTGGACCAGCTGTGTTGCGGAATGTGATGCCTACAGCTATAAATCCAACACCGGTAACAACTGCAAATTTATAACAAGATTACAATTACAATATAATATATAGCATAAAGATATATAAAGTGTTCGATCCAATTTAGACCTAAATATTTTGTAACATGAATCAATTAGCAACTGGTTTGATATATATCTTACTATTGAGCAGGGAAAAGCCTCCACCAACACTACGCCTACCGGTGATGATTGTGTGCTTCATCCCATCACCAACCATCATAATATTTTTCATTGTATTTCCAATTTTTAAATACTCTCGGTAAACTCCACTCTTGACATTTATGACAAATCTTCCATGTCCATTTCTTTTAGCTGCGACATCTAACGCAGCTGTAATAGCTTGGCAATTCCCGGTACCATCTTGTGCCACCACAATATTTGGCCTTATGGACGAAAACTGCAATAAGTTTGATCTGTCATCCGGAGATACCCAACTTGGGAAATTATCTTCTTTATTAGTGTTATGAATTAATTCAGACTCTTCCTTTTTACTTTTGCAATTCATGCCATGTCTATTGTTGATACATTCTGCTTCAACTGTTTTGTTCTTGGCTATATAATGGTGGTTCCTGTTCAACTTGCATTGCTCGGTGTATTTATCGATGATATTCTTATCAACCTTGGTCATTGCGAAGGAGGGATAAATAAACGTACAAAAGTTTAAAAAACCCACCAAGAAACCAATGATCGACATTATATTGTCTATTAATTTTCTGATTAGCTCACAGTATATATTAGGTGAATTTGGATCAAGTATATAACCATGAAAAGGACTAGTTTATATAGTTGCCAAAGTAAAATTCCGTTTATTGTTAAATATGCTTAGAACTAGAATCCCTAAACTACCGTATGTAACGCAGTAGAAATGTCTTGCATAACGACATGCCAGATCCTATCCAAAGTTTGAACGCATCTAATTATGAGCCAGAAATTTCATAAAGGATATTTAAGAATTCCATTGATAAATAAACAAATAAATGTGTAATGACCCTCCTGGTCATTTCCATATTTTGCCTTCTGTGTGTCGTTTAGAGCGTTTTGTAGCGACCTCATGTCATTTACGACTTGTTTGGACTAACAATTCGATCATCTGGTCATTGGTTTGAGTTTTTGCGAGTTTTAGTGTTTTTGGAATTTTTAAACCTTGAATGATCATTTTCGATTAAAAGTTTAAGAAGATGACATCTAAATCTAATTCTGACAATTCCATAAGCTCTGGAAGGGTCAATTTAGTCTAGTAGCATAGTTTGCATGACTCCCGAGGTTTTTAGTGTGAGTCGGTGCAATTAGGCATTTTAACTTTAGTCAACAATCTGAGTAAACACGCTCGGATGAGAATTTCGTCAGCGCCGTTAGCTCTAGAATGTCGACTATGG
The DNA here is from genome assembly GCA_016801875.1 of Solanum sitiens. Classification (NCBI taxonomy): domain Eukaryota; kingdom Viridiplantae; phylum Streptophyta; class Magnoliopsida; order Solanales; family Solanaceae; genus Solanum; species Solanum sitiens. Next base: position 350,486 of record JABWTJ010000191.1, read on the forward strand.
TCTGGATTGATCCTTCATTCGTGTCCCGAGGCTTTCGAGCTTTTTTCGAGCCCGTTGTGATTTTTGACTTAAAATGACGGTTGGATATGGTACACACTTTTTGTCAAGATGACCTCGTATGGAAATTTTGACTGCACATTGAGTCCGAATTATCGAATTTGGGGTGGATGCATATATCGTTTGCTTTGACGGGTTCCCAAACGAGTTAGTAGGCGAAGAAGAAAGAGAAACAGAAAAAAGAAAAAAAAGAAAAAGAAAAAGAAAAGCAAAGAAATCAAATAAAAATTAATTAAAAATTATTTTAACACGTGTCAAGTGACTTGACAATTGGTGCGTGACTTACAAATATTTTTGTATCAGTGGTATTAGGTGAAAAATGGGGTATACATACTATTGTGAAGTTGTTCAATAAGGAAATAGGACCATAGTGTCTTTTTAAAAATTCAAAACTATTTTAATGGTGATTCTATGTCTTTCTGATAGATAAATATTTAAAGATTAAAAAAATTGTATGTATGATTTATTTGTCAACTACAAAATTTTAAACAAAAAATAACGTAAAATTTTAAAAACAAAAAATCTGCTTCAATGAGAATATAATAACTTACCAACACACAAGCAAAATTAAATGTAATAAATAAATAAAAATTCATTGATATAAAAAAAATGTTGGGAAAACGTAGGACACTCTATTAATTAATATCATGCCAATTGAATAAAATAGGTTGGGAAACGTAGGACACTCAGCTCAGCCAAAAATCGTGGATAACCGTTGTAACCATCCTATACGTGATACAAATTTTATTGAATATGAAAAATTGAAAAACATTTTCCTTACAAACAGTCTAATAGATCAGCCAATATGTCGTGGGACAGTTGCAACAACTTTATATATATGAATATAAATATAAATACAAATACAAATTTAAGCAATAAATTAAAGAGTGAGCAAGCACGATAGAGTAACAAGCAATAAATTATATATATATATATATATATATATGCCCACTTAATCAAAAGAAATTGCTTTATACATTTTTGACACTTCGAAAATTTTACAACTAAAATCTGAATCATTTCTCCGAATTTGTATCGGTCCATCGATAATTTCTAATTATGCATAGGTGTTAAGATTAATTGTCAAGTGTATAAAGTGTATTTTGGATGTGAACTAAGATCATAAGGAACCTCTAGCACAATGTCAAGTTCAAATGCTTCTTATCGATTGAGATTTGGTATAAGATTTTAGGCGGAACTCACCAGTGACCCTTTAAAGTTGGCATCAATTTTCACTTAGACACTTCAATCAGGGTTTGTTCATTTTAGACACTCATAGTAAGATTCTATTGCGTCAGTTTGACACTTTTCACTGAGTTGACACATTGTGTGTGATGCACTCCTTTTGAGCGCGTGAGAAGCTTGAAATTTGTAAAAAAAAATCACATTCTTTGTTTAAATAAAAGAAGATACAAATACTTAAAAATATAATCCCATCTTCTTCACTTTTCACCATAAAATCCGGCAATCTCTTCATTGATTGTTTAGGCCGGAAAAGTCTTCTCACTATTTTAAACATAAAATCCGACAATCTCTTCATTATCAACAATCAAAACAAAAGAAACACGCAAAATACCTTTAATCATCACTTAGAAACACCAAATTTCATAACCCACACACAAAATTTTAGACCAAAAATTGGGTTTTCATATAAAAATGAATTGTGTTGTAAAAAATGGAGTCTTTGACATTATTAAAGAATGAGTTCACCTTCTTTCTTTTTCTTTACATTCTTCTCCTCATTGTTTGCTTTTTTTTTTTCTTTTTAAAATAATCATTCCAGACTTGACTCTATTTTTAATCTCGTTTCTTCACAATTTCAAATTCTATTGAATCAGAAAGAAGAGGAGGAGGAGCAATGTGTGTGGAGAGGTAAAAAGTGAAGGTTGCTGCAACTTTTTTTTTGTTTTTATTTTAATCACTAAAATATACTTTTTCTTTTATAAAATCAACAAAATAGTTTCAAAAATAAATTTTTATCCATGATATTTTTTAAATAATTTTTGCTAGGTATATATGCCAGGTGTCTTATTAATTCATTATTTTGACACATCTTCAGTGAGTGTGCTACACTCTGCTTAAAACTTTTGTTGATTGTTTAAAAGTGTCTAAATGACACAATAAAATCTTACTATGAGTGTCCAAATTGAACAAATCCTAGTTAAGGTGTTTAAATGAAAATTGGTGTCAACTTTAGGGGGCCACCGACGGATTCCGCCTTTTCTATTTAGACCAACTGCAAATGAGTAATGACCATATGTCTTAGAGTATGAAAGAGTTGTGAACCATAACCTTTTAAGCTAAAGATATTCTAGTCTTCAATCCAACACAATAAACGGTTCAACAATTCGACATTTGCACTTGAAGTTGTCCCATTTTATTGGGAATTAAGTGTCAGTCGATGCGTGTTGTCGGAATAAATCTCTCCTCAGATGCTCCCACTGATGGAAGATTGAAATGAAGGACAGAGATAGTCATGTACAAATCTTCTGAGTGTGAGTTTTGATAGATCTAGTTAAGGAAATTCAAGAAGAGGATTTCTCATCTCTCTTTCTGCAAAAAATAAACTAAGATTCATCACTAGGGCTTGTCTCATTCCCTCATCAGATTCACCTTTGCTTGAACAGTGAAGAAGATGTAATAATATGATCCTTAATTCTCTCAGCAAGGACATCAGTGAGAGTGTCATTTATTCACAAACTGTTCAGGAATTATGGAATGAGCTTGTTTGGCTCCTTAATTCTCTTCTTGGATCTTAGAAACTGATACTACTCAACACATGAGTTCTACTCATACACTAATCTTTGTAAGTCTTTTAATAAAACAAATTGACCTTGATATGTTATTTACTAAAGATGGATGCAGGAACCTTCTTTGAGGAAGGAACCTGTTTTTGGTGATGTTGTTAGAGGACTCCATATGCTGAGGGATTATACTTCTACCTTGGATACACCTTCAACAAATTTTCATGTTCATGTCCTTAGTTCTGTTAAAAATAAATCTAAATCTAGTTCTTTAACTTCTTTTCCTTTATTTTTCGAGTCTAGTTATGAAAAGGCAGTGTGCTCAGTCCTCTTGAGTACTGTTTGTGGTACTGATTCAAGTTTGAATAAAAGTGCTTCTGTATCTATACATGATCTCACCACATTATGGCATTGTAGATTTTATCACTTACCTTATACTGCGATGGAAAAATTAAAAAATTTATGTACTTGTGATGTTTGCCCCATGACAAGACTAAGTAAACCACCTTTTCCTACAAGCTCCATTTCACTTGTTTTGATTTAATACATATAGATACATGGGGCCATATAAAACTTGATTTGGTTCGGTTTGGTTCAATTTTTTTGATTATTTTGGATTGAAAATATATAGTTTGTTTAGGGCATATGCCTCTCGATAGACACAAATTCATAGTACATGAAATATTCATAGAAAAACTATTCTGAATTAAATTAAGCAATACTAGTCATAGAATAATTGAAAGAGGACAAAAAAAACTCATTTCGTTGTTAGAAGACTTACTTCTAAAAAGAGAATGCAATTTATATATGTAGTGGAAAATCAATACTACCAGAGTTGTCTTGAACTAAAAAATTCATCTGAAGTCATGCTCTCTAGATTAAAATGTTAAAATCAAGAAAAAGTATAATATAAAAAGATGGAGAAGAACCAATATGACTAAAGAAGATGAAAAGAAGATGCAGAAGGTTGCTTTTAAATTTTTTTAAAAGAAGAAAGCTGCAAATTTTTTAACAAGAGAAGAAAGTTGCGTATATTTTTTTTAAAGAACTGCACTGTAAATTTCTTAGGTAGGGTATGTAAAAATCACTTAAATAATAAATTTTTGGTGGAGTTAAAATTAGAATTTTAATAGTTAGACTGAAATTAAAGTGTTGGGCTTAAGAAAATGATAAAATTAAAGACTTTAAGTTAATTAAAATTTAATAAAATATTTATGTTTTATTTATGAATAATATATAAATAATTATAAAGTTTACATATATAATTTAACGGTTTGGTTTGATTATTTTTGCGGATATTTTTTAGTAAAATCAAAATCAAACAAAATAATATTGATTTTCAAAATTCAAAAACCAAATCTAACCAAACCCACCCAAATATCAGGTTTTTAATCGGTTTGTTTCAAATTGCGATTCGGTTTGATTGTTTAACCATAACTATGAACAGCCCTACTCTCTATATTCATTTTTATTTGTCATATATATTTTTTAAAAGTTAATTTGATTAATTTTAAAGTTAAATTAGATTATATTAATTCGATATTTTTAAAAAAAATAATTAATTATTCAAAAACTATACAAAAAGTACTATAAATTATAATTTCTTGCATATCAATATGAGAAAATACATTAGATTTCATCATTGTGACGTCAATGATGAACAAGGGTGCTTGCTCCAATGGTGTCAGTGGCGGAGCTACAGTGTCCCGAGGGTGTCCAATTGGACACCCTTCGCCAAAAAATTATACCGTATAAACAAGTAAAATGCTACTTGTAACGGTTAAAATATAAAAATTGGACACCCTAGGCACATTGACATGCTTTGGCCCAACGGTCTAAGCTACACTACCCACTTTGAAGTCGCGGGTTTGAATCCCCACAACTGCATTTTTTAAATACTAGCTAATTGAATTTCAATAAATTTGACTTTTTATTTTCTCCCATTAAAATTTGAAATAAAACTTAATTTTAAATATACACTTTTATTTTATTATCCATTAACTTATTTCTTTAATTGTCTAAACTAATTAAATTACATTCTTAATTAAAAATTTAAGTTTACTAGCTAATTGAATTTCAATGAATTTAACTTTTTATTTCCTCCCATTAAAATTTGAAATAAAACTTCATTTTAAATACAACACTTTTATTTTATTTGAATTTAACTTTTTATTTCCTCCCATTAAAATTTGAAATAAAACTTCATTTTAAATACAACACTTTTATTTTATTATCCATTAACTTATTTCTTTAATTGTCTAGACTAATTAAATTACATTATTAATTAAAAATTTAGGTTTAGTAGCTAATTGAATTTCAATGAATTTGACTTTTTATTTCCTGGCATTAAAATTTGAAATAAAACTTAAATGTAATTATTTAATTTAAAGTTAATAAACAAACTCTAAACTATTTCCATAAAACCATTAAAAGCGAACAAAAGAACACCTCATTTGATTTGCTTCTATTATTCATGTTTCGTTATTGTTGTCATCACCATAGATTAGTGAAAGCTTGAAATGTAAAAATAATTCATTTTAAGCTTAATGCTCCCCTCGTTTTCTTTTTCTTTTTTTGCTTTGTTCGTTCACTTTAATTAAATTAAACACAAATATTAAAGCTAAATATTATGTAGTTTGATTTTTAAAATTTTGGAACATTTATTCGTAAAAAAAAGTAATATTAATATTATGTAGTTCAATTTTAATTTTTTCAATGCATCTATTTATCGAAAAAAAAAACTTATGTAATATTTGGACACCCTTTGTAAAATTCCTAGCTTCGCCACTGAATGGTGTTATAATACGACAGAAACTCTTAGGGGTCGTTTGGTACAAAAATGAATAACGCATGGATAAGCAATACAAAGATTAATAATGCATGAATTAGTAATGCAGAGATTATTAATGCAGGGTTTATTTTTATCAAGTGTTTGATTCATTGTTTTCAATTCGAACTTGTGTTTGTATTCAAATTATTTAAAAATCTCCTTTTCAATTATACCCTTAAATTATTATGTAATTGGGTCAAGGTAGATCATTGTCAAAAAATATTTTTTTATGGCATCTAACTAGCTATGAGAAGAACATTTTTGTTGTCATGTTTTCAATATTCTACTTGAATTATTTGAGGATAAATAATTTTCATTTTAATAAATTGTTCACTCATAAAATGTCAATTTTAAATTTAAAAAAGATAAATTAACTACGTTTAAAATTATAAAGATGATCAACAATGGTAAAATTGAATAAACTATCTACATTTACATATAAAAATTGCAAGTTATAATTTTAATATGTATAATTTTTTAAGTTGTTTAAAATACGAATAATTAGTGATATATTTGTCTTTAATTAGTAAATGTTAAATGACTCAAATTTTAAATTTGTATTGATTTGAATTAAGGATGTGTTTGATATGAAGGAAAATGTTTTCCTAGAAAATGTATTCCTAGAAAATGTATTTTTGGAAAACAAGTAGATTTTGGACTTATTTTCTCATGTTTGGTTGGTGAGTAGAAAATATTTTCCGAAAATATTTTTTAGTGTTTGATTTGTGAATGAAAAATATTTTTTGAGAAACATCTTTATTTTTACTAGAGTAAAAAATAATTTATGGAATTGAAAATACTTTTTAGAATTTTTTTTGGGTGGGTGGGTGTGGGAGGGTGGGTGTGTATGTGAAAAAATATAAATTTGAAGTTGAAAATATTTTTTAAGAACAAAATTAATTTTTTTGGGGTTGGGGGGGCAGGGGGTAGGTGAAAAAAAAATTTTTAAAGTTGAAAATAAAATAAAATTAATTTTTTGGGGGTGGGTAGGGGGGGGCTGGGGGGGGGGGGGGGGGGGGGTAGGGGGAGTTTTAAAATAAAAATATTTTCAAAAACTAACGCAATTTTGTTTGGGAGGGGGTGGGATGTGGGGCTGGCCGGTGGTGGGTGGGTGGGGTGGGGGTTCAGGGATCGGGTGAAAAATAAAATTTTGAAACTTGAAAATATTTTCTAAAAATTGTTGTTTTTGCCAAAAAAAAAATTGTAATTTGAAGTTGGAGGAGAGTTTTGGAAAATGTTTTCCTTAATTTTTAAAGGGAAGTCATTTTCCTTAATTTTGAGGAAAATGAGTTGATTTGGATTTTTGTCCCAACCAAACATGAGAAAATTGGACCAAACACACTCTAAATATATTTAGTAACAAATAACTCTCTCAAAATAATTTGTATGCTAATTTATTTAAATAAATTTACTAGTACAAATATAAACATAAAATCAAGATTTTTTTTAAAAAAAAAATGAAAAAGAAATGGAGGGATATTCTGGTCTTTAGGTGACTTATCCCATGGTATTATATCATATGTATTACTAATACCTCCAAATGAAAAGTATTAGTAATACATCCTATAATCAAATTCCTACCAAATATAGTGTTAAATTATACCATACATAATACATGAATTATTTCTTTTAATACAACCTACCAAACGACCCCTTAATACTATTAGGAAAACAAAGAAAAGACATTAATATAAGTGAAATAATGGGTAAACAGAGTCATGATTGACTTACTACTTTCTATCTTAATTATATCAAATTTTTATTTAAATAATAAAAATTAACAATACATAATTTAAACTTTAAAATTATCTGTGTATGTGTTAGAATCTATGTGTCCACTTATCAGTCAATGGACCAGGTCCCTTGACACACAAACAAGTATGAACAGAAAGTAAATGCAGTTTAACAACACAACAATTTTACGTGGAAACCTCCTTGCTCAAGGGAGTAAAACCACGACCTGTCTCACAGGATTTTCACAACTGTTTCACTAATCTTCGCAAACAAAAGTAAAACCAGTTACATAAATGTGAGAAAAAGTTTTTAATCTCACGATCAAGCAATACCTCTATTGCTTGATAAGCCTAAGTAGAAATTATTCTACCCACTAAGCTATCCCTTCTAGACAACTTAGAATTTCAACACCACCACACTGATTCCTTTATAGATTTAGGAATAGTTTACAATGTAAGACCACAAGAATATATTCTCAAACAACCACACGATATGCTTCTGAGTTTTCAGTTGTTATTGAATAATTCTTCACTTTGATTTTCTATAGCCTTTGCAAATGTTCTTGAGAGTACTTTTTCAAGTTGCAAGAACTAAGCAATGATGTTTAGAAAAGTGACATTGTATAGACAAGTCCCTTTCCTTAAACTCTTGCCATTGGTTGGACCGGTCTGACCTTTCTGACGCCGTTGGGAAATGTGCACCTACTTTCTGTACCCGCTCCAGCTGGCAGTCAACGGCCTGTTCATGTTGGGAACCTGGTACCTTCATAAGGTCCCTGAGTTTGTCACATCATCACAACTCATGTTGAGAACCCTGAGTTTGTCACATCATCAAAACTGACAAATAACATTTTCCCCCTTTTTGATGATGACAAACAATGCTCCAGACACTCCTCCAACTTCATAACAAGTTCCCCCTGAATTACTTGTCCATCCTCCTGGAAAAAAAAATTTCCCTCTGACTGTATTCCCCCTCACAAACATGTCTTATCAGTTATAATTCCCCCCTTTTGGCATCATAAAAAAGACATACAGTAAACCAATAGTATTAATAATAATATCAGAGAAGACCAAAGCTTGATAGCAATCAAACAAAAAGGAAAGCATTCACAAGAGATAGTAGCTAGAACACCAGAGGAATAATATAAATAGCATTCCAAGATAAACATTTAATACATTAATAGCAAACTAAGAATCCAATGACAAAAAGACAAGCCACACAAGGAAGACACAGAAAACGATTTGGACAGACTAAGAAGGGGGAGGCTGATGAGAAAGGGACTGAATAATGAGAGTGAGTCTATCATTTGCAGCATCATTAGCCTTTATTGCCTTTTCTTGCAAAGCAATAACCTTGGCCCTCAGCTTTGCATTTTCCCTTTCCAAGGCTTGAACCACAGAAGTACTAGGTCCCTCTGTCTGTGCAGTGATCAGCTCACCTTTGAGTATAGCAATTTCAGCATTTTTTCCACTCAATTGCATAGTTAATTCTTTAACTTCATGCTTCAGTTGGTCCTGGTCTTCTATGAGTTGAGCCATCTTGCTCTTGGGATTTCCTTTCCCTTCAATGCACTCACATTCAACCAAAGTATTCTCTGAAAAAGCTTGTTTCACTGTACCAACCTTGCCAACGCTTAGAGGAATGTTAAAGTATTTGAATACTTCAGTAAGAAAGTATCCATATCCCATTCCATTTATTCCTTTCCTCTCAATGACAGTCTTGTACATGTGTTCAAGCATGAGCCCCGGGAGATTCAGAGGTTCAAATTTGCACAACAACTCCATCACATACAAATCAGCAGAAGTAGCTGAGGTCCTCTTTTCAGTTCGAGGAAGCAGAGTTTTGTTTACAAACTCAAACACCAACTGATACTCACTTTTCATCACCTTCTTAAAAAACCCTGCACACTTTGTTGTGGGAAGCTTTGAGATCAATGTCATAAACTCAGTCGAACAAGTTTTCCCAATCACAGACCTGGTACAGTCTCGAGGTACCTTATGAATTTTTCCCAACAAAAACTCATCCAGATGCACTGCAATATCATTCACTCTGGTATGGACACTCCCATCTTCCTTAAATTGAATGTTGTAGTAAAATTCACGCACTTCCTCTTCATGAAGAATAGGAGATTTTTTGTTGAAGAGATGCATCCATGACTGAATCTCCACCATATTATGAAGAGAGTCCATTCCAGGAAGGTTGATTATTCCCATGTCAAAAACTCTCCCAGCCAGCACAGACTGCTTTCTCAAGTTGTCAACAGTTTCTTGTTTGTTGACCTCCTCTTCAACTTTTCTTTGGGTACCAGATCCCTGTGATATTTTCCTTTTTCCTTTAGAACTCTCCCTCGTGGATTTTGTTTCCTCCACCTTTTTGGAATCTCTTGACTTTGTTTTTCCTGAATTTTTCTTCCTGTGCTTCTTTTGTCTCTTCAGCAGACACCTCTATGACTCCAGATTCAGGCATTTTGAAGTTTGACACTTTGAATGTTCTGGCACTCCTGATTGCTGCTGTAGACCTTGCACTAGCCTTCAAAGCATCAGCCAGCAACTTCCTAGCATCAGATCTAGTAGTAGGTCTCCTTCTAGGCACCTCTTCTACTACCTTTTCTTTTCCCTTTTTTGATACACTAACATCCCTCCTTTCAACCTTCCATTGGATAGATTCATCATCACTTTCAGAGTCAGAGGAGTTAGAAGATGGATGCCTCCAAAAATCTGGAGTTTTATCAAAAATAGGTTGAGTCTCTCTGATCTCTTCTCCTCGAAAAGGTTCATTTTGTTCTACCCTGACTTCTTCTCTCATCATTGCAAGACTTTCAATTACCAGCTCTTCACTTGCAGCAAGAATGTATGACTCAGAAGATTTGTTTCTTGGCAAATCTCCTTCTAACAAAACATCTGGCAGCATTTCATGATGAGGACCAGGTCCAGTAAGGGCACTAGAGCTGTTCAGATCTATGGAGTGAAACGGATTTTCAGGAATATCTCGGGGAGAACCTGAAGGAACATTAGACCTAGACCCTAATGCTGAAGGAGAATAGAAAGCAATAGGTTCAATCTCATTAAGAGCAGTAAGCATTTGCTTAGAAGAGAAGAATAACAGCTTTTCGAAGACAAAAAAAAGGGGATAAAACCAGATTTCGACTTTTCTCTTCTTTTCCTTTCTTTTAGTGGAGGAATGTTGGAAGACAGATTTAAGAATTAAACGGAAAGAAGGAGGGTTTTTAAAAGATTTGAGACGGTGCCAGGTCCCTTGATTTGACGCGTCGCTTGAAGAATAAGCGATGGGACTAATGGTCAGAATGACCGATGACTGACACGTGGCTTTATCAATGGTCATATTTTTTTAGTGTAGAATTAATGTAAAAAATGCTAACCTTGCCTGGGACCAGGTCCCATAACACAGCTTTATCATCATTCCTCAACTGTTCTAGCCATGTCTTTGCTTAGCTAGTCCTTCCTGAATGTATACCTACAATAGGTACCAAAATGATCTAATCCAGATAATATATTATTGACACAAAAGATACCTGCACTGCAAGTTTAGCCATCAAAGGAATTCAACTATTGAATTTCTGGAAATCAGTTAGAGGACATCATGCCCAACTTCAACCTATTTCTTTCAAATTGATCTTTGCTGAGAGCCTTGGTGAAGATATCTGCAATTTGTTCCTCTGTTGGACAATATGTAAGCACAATATTCCCTTTTTCAACATTGTCTCTCAAAAAATGATGCCTAACATCAATGTGCTTAGTTCTCTTGTGTTACTGGATTCTTTCCCATACTAACTGCACTAGTATTGTCACACATAAGAGGAATAGCTTTGATGATTACACCAAAATCCTCTAAATGTTGCTTGATCCATAACAATTGTGAACAACATGCAGCAGCTGCTACATATTCTGCTTCAGCTGTTGAGAGAGCTACAGAATTCTGTTTCTTAGTTCCCTAAGAAATGAGTGAAGACCCAAGGAAATGAGCCATTCCAGAAGTACTCTTCCTGTCAACTTGATAACCAGCAAAATCAGCATCTGCAAAACCAACAAGATCAAATGTGTCACCTGTTGGATAGAAGAGGACCAGGTCCCCTGTCTTCTTCAAGTATCTTAGAATACGTTCTGCAGCCTTCAAATGTGAATCACGAGGACATGCTTGGAATCTAGCACACATTCCAACACTGTATACAGTGTCAGGTCTGCTAGCAGTCAGATACAACAATGACCCAATGATTCCCCTATACATGGTTTGATTCACAAGAGAATCAGATTCATCTGCTATAAGCTTGGAGTTTGTTCCCATAGGAGTATCAATAGGTTTTAAATCAAACATATTGAATTTCTTCAACAGCTCCTTAATGTACTTCTCCTGACTGATTGAGATTCTATTTGATGATTGCTTGATTTGTAGTCCCAGAAAAAACGTCAATTCACCCATCATGCTCATCTCAAATTCCTTTCTCATTAATGATGAAAATTCTTCACACAGATGTTCTGATGTAGCTCCAAAAATTATGTCATCCACATACACCTGAATAATAAGCAGTTCCTGTTCTCTTTTTAATAAGAACAAGGTATTGTCTATTTTTCCTCTTTTGAACCCATTTTTCAACAGAAACTTTGACAGCCTTTCATACCAAGCTCTAGGGGCTTGTTTCAAACCATACAGAGCCTTATTCAATCTGAACACATGATCTGGTAGCTCAGCATCTTCAAACCCAGGAGGTTGTTTAACAAACACCTCCTCTTTCAGGTCTCCATTTAGAAACGCACTTTTGACATCCATTTGATACAGCTTGAAACCCATAAATGCTGCAAAAGCTATTAGAATTCTGATGGCTTCCATCCTTGCAACGGGTGCAAAAGTTTCATCATAATCTATTCCTTCTTCCTGATTGTATCCTTGAACAACTAATCTGGATTTGTTTTTAGTAATTACACCATTTTCATCAAGCTTGTTTCTGAAAACCCATCTGGTTCCTATCATTGTTCTGCCAACAGGTCGAGGAACCAGGTACTACACCTTACTTCTTTCAAACTGATGAAGTTCTTCTTGCATTGAATTAATCCAATCTGCATCACCTAATGCTTCTTTCACATTCTTAGGCTCAATAGATGATATGAATGCTGAGAATGCAACTAGATTTCTTGTTTTTGATCTAGTGTGAATTCTAGAATTCAAGGGAGAAATCAGATTATCAAGAAGATGTGATGAACTATGTTTCCATCATGGTCTCAAAGTCGACTGGTTCAGCTGATCAGCATGTTCTTCTTCTTCAAGGAGCTCATCATTTTCTGGAGAGTTTGAGGTATTCTGACTGGAGTTCAGAGTAGTACCAGGTCCCTCATCACACTTTTCAACTTCATCAGTCTTTTCGGATAGATTATGATTATCATTATCATTGTCATTCCTCAACTGATCATTTGCACCAGCTTCACTTCCTTCAATTTTCTGTGAATTAAACAGCTTAATCAACTCATCTTCATCATTTGATGCATCACTTTTCAAACTTCCATCTTCATCAAACACAATATGAATACTTTCTTCAATACATTGAGTTCTTTTGTTGAAAATTCTGTATGCTTTACTTGATGAAGAGTATCCAACGAACACTCCTTCATCACTTCTAGGATCAAATATTTACAGATCATCTTTTCCATTGTTCAGCATAAAACATTTGCAATCAAAAGCCCTAATATAACTCAACATAGGTTTTCTGTTGTTGAGCAACTCATAGGGAGTCTTATTCAATAAAGACCTTATCAGACACCTGTTAGTAACATGACATGCTGTGTTGACAGCTTCAGCCCAGAAACTTTGAGGAAGATTTGACTCAATAATCATGGTCCTAGCAATGTTCACCAAGGTTCTGTTTTTTCTTTCCACTACTCTATTTTGTTGAGGAGTTCTTGGAGCAGAAAAATTATGACTAATACCATTCTCCATGCAGAATTGATCAAGTTTTGAGTTTTCAAACTCAGTTCCATGATCAGATCTAATTCCAACAATCACTTGATTCAATTTTGTTCGAATCATTTTGAAGAACACTACCAATTCTTCAGGTGTTTCTGCTTTTGATCTTAGGTCACCAGAATGTATTTCTTACCATTTCTACTTTGAACCTTCAAAGGTCCACATAAATCCATGTGTAACAGCTCCAGTACTCTTGATGATGTTACTTGCTTCTTTGACTTGAAGGATGATCTGATTTGTTTTCCTTTGACACACGCTTCACATATTTTGTTTTCACAAAACTTTAACTTTGGCAAACCTAGGACCAGGTCCTTAGAAATCAGTTTATTCAATAAAGATGAGCTCACATGCCCTAGTCTTCGATGCCACAGATCAGCATTTTCATTTTGAGCACTAAGACATGTCAGATCATTTCCATGAGACGTTTCTAAGTTAGCCACATACATGTTTTTACTTCTAAAGGCAGTAAGAATCACTTTCTTTGTGGTTAGATTAACCACAGTGCACTTCTCAGAAGTAAACTTCACTTCATTTCCCTTGTCACAAATTTGAGATACACTCAAAAGACTGTATTTCAATCCACCAACATGATACACATTATCAATTGATTCTCCAAGAGATTTACCCACTTTACCAACTCCCAAGATATACCCCTCCTTTCCATCACCAAAAGAGACACCTCCTCCTTGAAGTGTCTTGAGTGAGAGGAAATTTTTGATATCACCAGTCATATATTTAGAGCATCCGCTGTCCATATACCAACATTGACTGCTGCTCCTCTCACTCACCTGCAACAACAATCACTTGTTAGGCTTGGGAACCCATTTCAATTTGAGTTCCCAGAAGGCAGACAAAGGAGTGATCAGATTATTTCTAGTCCAATGGGGTAGTTTTTGAATCTTTTTAACAAAAGATTTTGGAGCAGAATCAAATCCTTTCTTTGAAAACCTTTTAGTTGAAAATTATTTTGGGGGACCATGTCTCTCTTTTGATACTCTTTTCTTCTCTGTATACTTAGAGAGTCTTTCATGAGACTTTCTCCACCCAGTACATTCTTCTTTTAAATGCCCATTTTTACCACAATGAAGACAAAGCAAATTGTCAGACACAAAAACATACTTGCTGTGAGGATTAAAGGTAGGAGTAATATTCAAACTTCCTAGACCCTTCTTATTGAAATTGCTCTGATTTGTTACACTAGACAGCAACTTAGAAGATTTTGTCCACTTAAGAGATTTTTCAAGTTCTTCCTTAAGTTTGACAATATCCTTTTCTAAGTTGTTGCTCTTCTCCAAAGCCAACCCAAGATTTTCCTTAGAGTTTTTCAATTTTTCTTCAATTTCAACTTGTAAACCATTTGACCTTCCATTTTGCTTTTCAGCTTCTTCAGTTATCTGATACAACTGTTTTTTAAGTTCAGTCTTGTCAGATTTCAGAGAAACCATTTTATCTTCCATTTTCAATATTTTCTCTTCCATTTTATCTTTGTTTTCAGTTAAACTGTCAAGCTCAGCATTCATAATGTCTCTTTCAGAGGTTAACTCAATTACTAAATCAATCATAACATTTGCTAATTTTCTCAATTTTTTAACAGAATAAGTATTCAGATCATGTTTCATATCAAGAAGAGTTTTCTTGTCCTCCTCTTCTTTATTTTCTGAATGGGCCATGAAAGCAAACATCTCATTGAATATGGTTTCCTCTTCACGAACCACCACCATTGACACATCATTTGGTTCATCAGGATCTTCTGAGTCATTTGAAGAGTCTCCCCATGTAGCAAGAGCCTTTTTGACCACATAATCAGCAGCAGCTTTCCGATCATTTTTGTTGAGTACCAGGTCCCTTCTCTTCTCTTTATCAACTCTTGATTTTTGATACTTTATTTTCAGCCTTGAGTAATGGACACTCTCTTATAAAGTGCCCAGCTTTTCCACACTTGTAACATGTATCATTTTGAGTGGCAGTTCGAGGACCATTTGCTCCCCTTTTAAAATCTTTGTTCTTTCTCACAATTTTTTGAAATCTATTGATGAGATAAGCCATATCATCATCACTGGAGTCCTCTTCAGATTTGTATTTCAGCATCAAGGACTTATCCTTTTTGACTTCCTTCTTTGACTGATCATGATTTTGATTCATCTCAGGAGTCTTCAGATTTACAATGAGAGCATCTATTGTTAACACTTTCAGATCTTTTGCTTCAGTAATAGCATCAACCTTACTTTCCCAAGACTTGGGAAGGATTCGAAGCACTTTCCTAACTTGCTTGCTCATACTGATAGGTTCTCCAAGGCTTCTCAACTCATTTGTGATGGATGAAAATTTAGTGAACATCTCATGAATGGTTTCACCTTCTTTCATTTTGAAATTTTCATACAAAGAAGTGAGCATATCAATCTTTGACTCTTTTACTTGTTCAGTTCCCTCATGAGCTGTCTTTAAGCAATCCCAGATCTCTTTTGCAGACTCACAGGCTGAGACACGATTGAACTCATCTGGCCCTATCCCACAGACAAGAAATGTCTTTGCCTTGTAACCTTTTTCGATCTTCTTCCTATCAGCTTCATCATATTTTTGTCTAGGCTTTGGAACAAGCCTAGTTTTTTCTCCATCTTTCTCTTCAATCATTGGAATAAATGGTCCATCTAAGACAATGTCCCATAGCTCACTGTCTTCAGCCATAAGAAAATCATGCATTCTGACTTTCCACCAACTATAGAAGTGTCCATTGAAACGAGGTGGTCTAGTTGAAGACTGACCTTCTTCTAGATTAAGTGGAGCAGCCATCCTAGAACAGATGCCACTTTCTTGGTGTTAACCAGATAGAAAGTGCCCGCTCTGATACCACTTGTTAGAATCTATGCGTCCACTTATCAATCAATGGACCAGGTCCCTTGACACACAAACAAGTATGAACAGAAAGTAAATGTAGTTTAATAACACAACAATTTTATGTGGAAACCTCCTTGCTCAAGGGAGTAAAACCACGACCTGTCTCACAGGATTTTCACAACTGTTTCACTAATCTTTGCAAGCAAAAGTAAAACCAGTTACACAAATGTGAGAAAAAGTTTTTAATCTCACGATCAAGCAATACCTCTATTGCTTGATAAGCCTAAGTAGAAGTTATTCTACCCACTAAGTTATCCCTTCTAGACAACTTAGAATTTCAACACCACCACACTGATTCCTTTATAGATTTAGGAATAGTTTACAATATAAGATCACAAGAATATATTCTCAAACAACCACACGATATGCTTCTGAGTTTTCAGTTGTTATTGAATAATTCTTCACTTTGATTTTCTATAGCCTTTGCAAATGTTTTTAAGAGTACTTTTTCAAGTTGCAAAAACTAAGCAATGATGTTTAGAAAAGTGACATTGTATAGACAAGTCCCTTTCCTTAAACTCTTGCCATTGGTTGGACCGGTCTGACCTTTCTGACGCCGTTGGGAAATGTGCACCTACTTTCTGTACCCGCTCCAGCTGGCAGTCAACGTCCTGTTCATGTTGGGAACCTGGTACCTTCATAAGGTCCCTGAGTTTGTCACATCATCACAACTCATGTTGAGAACCCTGAGTTTGTCACATCATCAAAACTGACAAATAACAGTATGCATATTAGTTAAAGGCTTACTCCAACTTATCTATGAAACACAAAATTAAAGGGGCAGTAGTACTATGCATTATTTAATTCATTGTCAATGAGTTCTAAGGCAATGAAGGCGAATGTTTTAATAACAGTCATGCTTCTGTGTATCACCTTCTTCACATTGGTATTTAGTAGGTGAATCCATCGATGCATTCTTCTGCCTCTGTTGCTGCAGCACTTGTGTACGCTATAGCTTCATGCAACTCAAATTCTTTATCTCCTAATACTTTAATAGTCTCTTTCAATTCGTACACAGAACTCTTCACAGCTCGAATACAGTCTTTAGTAGCCACTGCTTCATATCGGGAAAGTCCCCTTCTGTTTTGACAGATTCAAGAGAATCACAGAGGTTTTGTGTGCCCCTTTTATGGCTACTTTAAGAGCTTCTTCGCAAAGTCTCATAGAAGAAGCATACGACATTAGTGTTTTGACACAAAGTGAAGGATGTGAAGTGTTGTTGCATTTGGTTATGATGAAGTTTGTATACACTGATGACGACTCTGTAGCCAGCACCTCTGTTTGTGACATGAATAAAACAATTGCCAAAAAAATCAAGGTTTTGTACATTTTCTATATTGTTTCGAATAAACAGAGTAGATTTAAAATGTGTATTTATGCGCATTTCAATCCTTATCTTTCCGATAATTCATCTTTCTCTACATATCTCCAACAGGGGCGGCTCAAACCCGTTGGTGGCCTAAGGACAAAATCAAACTAGAGGCCTTAAAAAAAAATATAAATGTTTTTTATTTCAAATATATTTTTTCTAGCTTTTTGAGATACAAAGTTGTTAATAAATTTTGTGTAGTCAATCTCTTCTAATAATTCTTTTTCAATCGATAGTAAAGCCAGACAACTTAATCTTTCTGAGACATTGCTGATCTTAAATAAGATTTTATTATTTTTAATTTTGAAAAACTTCTTTTTGCTGAGGGGACTATTACAGGAATTGTTAACATTATTCTATAAGCAATGTAAGCATTTGGAAAAGAATCAAGTCTTTTTATTTGATTATCTCAATTAGACTATTGTCTTCTACTTGTATGATTTTCTAAAGTTATCGACTTTTTTTTTTTCTTTTAAGTTTTGAATGAGCGAGTTCATATTTTCTAGTTAACATATTAAAATCTAACAAATACTTTAAACACTATTTACTATATCAAATAAAATATATAATAAACATAAGATACAAAATAAAAGTAATATTAGAAATTAGAATAATATTACCGAATTTAAAATTATGAACACTTGATTTCCAAAATTGAATTGGATTGTTGTGATATATTTTTCTTCAAATTTAAAACATAAATTATATTTTTTTAAAAATTAAAATTATCAATAAAACAAGTAAATTATTAAGTTTTGAATAAGAGAGATGTAAGATTAGAAAAGTGAAAGAGAGAAGAAATAGACGAGAGGAAGAGAGAATGATAAGAATATATAAAATCAAATTAGAAAAAGTAAAAGCTAAAAAAAAAACTTGTACAAATAAAAAAGAAATACACGTTGAGAAGGTAAAAAGTAAGTTAGTTATCTCATTAATGCCATTTGGATTTGATCATTTTGAGTCTTTATTCTAATTTTTTTAAAATTTAATCCTACCTAAACTAAAAAAAATGGGGCCCCCTAAAATTGGGGGCCTAAGATTTTTTTGTAAAGCTTACCAGCCGCCCCTGATCTCCAACTTATTTTTGTAGTTTTACTTTATTTTACTTTTTTTAAAAAAAAAAATTGTTATTATTATTTAATTTTTACTTAGTTATTACTCCCTCCGTTAGATACTGTTTGTTATGGTTTTCATTTTTAGAGTTAGGCTATAAAAAATTTAACTAACATCTTAATATGTAAAAAATTACAATTTATAGTACTTTTTAAAATATCTAACTTTTATTTAAAATATCGAATTAATGTGATCTAATTTAACTTTAAAAATTAATCAAATTAACTTTCGAAAAGCGCAACATGACAAACAAAAGAGGACAAAGGGAGTACACTACTATCTCCGTCCCATTTTATATGTCATATTTTTTATTTCAATTATAAATTTCATTTCAAAAATATTGAAAATTCCATGAGTAAATTTTCGATCAAACTTAAACTGTTTGATTCCCAAAACAAAAAGAGTCATATAAATTTAGATAGAGGGAGTATTAGTTATGTTCCATTTTTTTCAATTTGTTCGGTAATTTTTTTGGTTTTGTTTTTTAACAATTGATTGTCATACTGAAATGTTAACATTACACAGATGATCTTTATTTTACAAATATCTTTCTTTATTGTTTTTAATTTTGTACATTATAATTAATTATTTAATAGTTTAGCTGAATTACTCTTTCCTTTTTGCGTAGTTAGAATCATGAGATTGCTAAAATCTTTGGAAGCAAATCTAAAATTAGTCAGCAGCTTGTTTTTTGAACTTTAATGAGTGTTTTCTTTGAAATTGTTATAAAATAAAGACTAAGTGCTAAAATTAAACTTAATAGCAACTAAGGAGAGAAGAATGTATTAGAGAGATAAAATAGGAAACTTGAATCTTCCTTATTTTTGGTGTATTTTCCATAGAGATTACAATGCCTTTTATAGGCATAAGAGGGGTATAATGGACATTCACAAATTGTTATTTACAACACTCCCCCTTGAATGTCCATTTAAAATAAATTCTTAGTAAAGTAACAAATGTAAATAGTTGATCCTAATACGCATTACTTGCTGCCTCATTAAAAACCTTATCAGGAAAACCCAGTGGGATAAAACATTGATTAAGGGAAAAAGAGTACAGCGCGTATTTTACTCCCCCTGATGAAAACCATAATTTAGTTGTCCAAGTTTTCTCATTCCAATCTTGTATACCATCTTCTCGAAAGTTGCGGTTGGCAAAGACTTGGTGAATAAATCAGCCACATTATCACTCGAACGAATCTGATGTACGTTGTTATCACCATTCTTCTGAAGCTCATGTGTGTAGAAAAACTTTGGTGAAATGTGTTTCGTTCTATCGCCTTTTATGAATCCTCCCCTGAGTTGTGCTATGCATGCTGCATTATCTTCATATAAGGTTGTGGGTACTTTGTCGCATTTCAAACCACATTTTTCTCGAATAAGGTGTATAATAGACCTTAACCATACACATTCTCGGCTTACCTCATGAATAGCTATTATCTCAGCATGATTTGATGAAGTGGCCACGATGGACTGTTTCGTAGATCTCCAAGATATAGCAGTACCCCCACATGTGAATACATAACCTGTTTGAGATCTAGCTTTGTGTGGGTCAGATAAATATCCTGCATCAGAATAGCCAACAAGATTTGGACTACAATCGTCAGAGTAGAATAAACCCATATCAATAGTCCCTTTTAAATACCGCAATATCTGTTTGATTCCATTCCAATGTCTCTTAGTAGGAGCAGAACTATATCTTGCCAACAAATTAACCGAAAAGGTTATATCAGGCCTTGTAGTGTTAGCAAGGTACATTAGTGCACCAATTGCACTGAGATATGGTACTTCAGGATCGAGAATTTTCTCATTCTTTTCTTGAGGTCGAAATGGATCTTTATTTACATCAAGTGATCGGACAACCATTGGAGTACTTAATGGATGTGCTTCATCCATATAAAATCTTTTCAACACCTTTTCTGTGTATGCAGATTGATGAACAAAAATACTGTTTGTCAAATGCTCTATTTGCAAACCAAGACATAATTTTGTCTTTCCGAGATCTTTCATCTCAAATTCATTCTTTAAATAATCGATTGCCCTGTGAAGTTCCATTGGAGTTCCAATAAGGTTTATGTCATCGACATAAATAGCAAGTATAACAAACCCTGATATTGTTATCTTTATAAACACACATGGGCAAATCGCATCATTTATATAACCTTCCTTAGATAAATACTCACTAAGACGGTTATACCACATGCGTCCAGATTGCTTCAATCCATACAATGATCTTTGCAATCTAATTGAGTACATTTCCCGAGGCTTTGAACTGTATGCTTTGGGCATTTTGAATCCTTCAGGAATTTTCATGTATATCTCATTATCGAGTGATCCATAAAGGTAGGCTGTAACCACATCCATCAAATATATTTCAAGTTTCTCATGGATCGTCAAACTAATGAGATAACGCAATGTTATTGCATCCATAACGGGTGAGTATGTCTCTTCATAATCGACGCCGGGCCTTTGAGAAAATCCTTGTGCAACAAGACGTGCTTTGTACCTTTGTATTTCATTTTTCTCATTTCTTTTCCGAATAAAAACCCATTTATAGCCAACAGGTTTAACACCATTAGGTGTTTGTACTATAGACCTCAAAACTTCGCGCTTGACAAGTGAATCCAATTCTGATTGAATTGCTTCTTGCCATTTTTGCCAGTCATTTCTCTGTCGACATTCTTCAACAGATTGAGGTTCAAGATCCTCACAATTTTGCATAATTTTTTATGCAACATTGTATGTAAAAATGTAATCCACCGCTATTTCTGAGCGATTTAGATTTATTTCATGATCACTTGATTTTATGGATAGTTCATTATTTCCTTGAGTCTCAAGCTCATTGATTCCTCCAAAGATATCAGAATTACTCACATCTTGACTTTCTATGTGATGTTTTTTCATAGTGTCATTTTGATCTTTTAATTTTCTTTTTCTAGGATTTTGATCCTTTGATCCTAATGGTCTACCACGCTTTAGGCGTGCTTTTGACTCATTAGCTATGACACTAGTTGATGGTCCTACGGGGACATCAATTCGAATTGGGACATTCTTTGCAGGAACATGTGATTTAGTAATCCTTTTCAAATCTGTAAATGCATCTGGCATTTGATTTGCGATTTTCTGCAAATGAATGATCTTTTGTACTTCTAGCTCACAAATGGAAGTACGAGGATCAAGATGAGACAATGATGGATTTTTCCACAAAATTTCTCCTTTAATTTTAGTATTTTCTCCCCTTAATTTTG
This sequence comes from Solanum sitiens, assembly GCA_016801875.1. Classification (NCBI taxonomy): domain Eukaryota; kingdom Viridiplantae; phylum Streptophyta; class Magnoliopsida; order Solanales; family Solanaceae; genus Solanum; species Solanum sitiens. Next base: position 372,448 of record JABWTJ010000191.1, read on the forward strand.
GGAAAAGTGTCTCATCAAACCGACAATCAGCGAATCGAGCTGTGAACATATCTCCAGTTAATGGCTCAAGGTAGCGAATAATAGAGGGTGATTCAAACCCAATATATATTCCTAACCTTCTTTGGGGACCCATCTTAGTGCGCTGTGGTGGTGCAACCGGCACATAAACAGCGCATCCAAAAATTCTCAGATGAGATATATTGGGTTGTTGACCCAAAGCTAATTGTAATGGAGAAAAATTATTATAATTTGTCGGCCTGAGACGAATAAGTGCTGCAGCATGCAAAATTGCATGACCCCACACAGAAGTGGGCAACTCAGTTTCATAAGTAATGGTCTTGCAATCAACTGCAGTCGTTTAATTAATGACTCAGCCAGACCATTTTGAGTGTGAACATGAGCTACAGAATGTTCAACTCTTATCCCAATCGATAGACAATAATCATTGAATATTTGGGATGAAAACCCTGCAGCGTTATCAAGGCGAATAGAATTAATCTGATTATCAGGGAATTGTGCCCGTAATCGTATTATTTGTGCCAACAATTTTGTAAATGCCAAATTGCGAGATGACAATAGGCATACGTGAGACCATTTAGAGGAAGCATCTATCAAGATCATAAAATATCTAAATGGCCCACTCGGTGGGTGAATTGGCCCATAAATATCCCCATGTATACGTTCCAAAAACGCAGGGGACTCAATTTTGACCTTTGTTGGTGATGGTCTCACAATTAACTTGCCTTGATAACACGCATCACAAGAAAATTCACCATTTAAAAGAATTTTCAACTTCTTTAATGGATGCCCATTTGAATTTTCTATAATTCGTCTAATCATTATAGATCCTGGATGTCCCAGGCGATCATGCCAAAGTACGAAATTATTGGAATCAGTAAACCCCCGGTTTACTATAGAATGTGCCTTAATTGCACTAATTTTTGTCCAATACAATCCAGAAGATAAGACCGTGAATTTTTCTACAACATATGTCTGCCCGGAGACATTTTTGGTTATACCAAGATATTCAAGATTTATTTCATCAATTGTCTTGATATGATAACCATTTTCACGGCTATCTTTGAAACTCAATAAGTTTCTCCGAGATTGAGGAGAAAACATGACATTATTTATTATGAGTTTAGTTCCCTTGGGCAAAATTATAATGGCTCTTTCGGAGCCCTTAATCAAATTAGTACTACCAGATATTGTAGTAACATTCATATTGCCCATACTCAAATGAGAAAAATATTTCTCATTTTTGAATATCGTGTGTGTTGTACCAGAATCAATCAAGCAAATGTCTTCATAATTTAATAATTTGCTTGGAGAATTATTCATATCTTCAAAAGTAATGAAATAAATTTATATTAAATGATTAATTATCTTTTGTTAAATATTTAAGAAATAATGTAAATGTTAAAATGATATTTGAATCATTAATAATGCATAAGATTTTTATCACTCAAATCTTTAACACTAAATTTGATTTAGTTTAGTATGTTTAAAATAAGTATTAATATAATTTATTATCTTGAAATGACATTTGAATGACAAAAAAAAAAGGAAAGGTGTTTTTCACTAACCAATTTAGGTAGTGGTCTTACTTATATATTTTTCTTTTATGACCACAAAAGTTAAAGGAAAGTATAATGTTAATATTTTTCAATTCCTTTTCAAATCATAACATTCCAACTCACTTTCCATTGGTGTTTCTAAAAGAATGGACACAATTATGATCAATACAAAATAACAAATATTAATAACATTAGTAAATTTCAACCATTATTATTCTTCCATATTCACAGAACCGTCACTAATTAAGTGATCTATTTTTCCTTCAGGGTGTGTGAAGAAATCCGCCACATCCAAGTGTGTGATGTCAACATAATCAGTGATAAAATTAGTTTCGGGATTTTTATCCTTCCTTTTTAGTGATGCTTGATAAAGCTCAACCAATTGTTTAGGAGTACGACAATCACGTGCATAATGACCCTTTCCACCACATCGGAAACAATTTATTTTAATTGTTTCACGTTTCTCATCTTTTCCTTTTCCCCTTTGATGACTATTTTTCTTTGGTGAATGATTAACACCGGGAAAAGGATTTCGCTCTTGGTCGTAATTACGTCCACGTCCACGTCCACGGCCTCTTCCACGCCTAGCGTGGTGGTCGTACACCTCATTCACTTCAGGAAGTGGTGTAGATCCAGTGGGACGATTCTCGTGATTTTTCATTAACAAATCATTATTTTGTTCAGCCACGAGAAGATGAGAAATCAGTTCAGAATACTTCTTAAAACCCTTTTCTCGATATTGTTGGTGTAAAAGCACATTCGAGGCATGAAATGTGGAGAACGTTTTTTCCAGCATATCAACATCATTAACTGTATCTCCACATAGTTTCAATTGAGAAGTAATTCTGAACATGGCAGAATTGTACTCATGAATAGACTTAAAGTCTTGTAGTCTTAAATTCATCCAATCATATCGTGCCTTTGGATGAATGACCATCTTCAAATGGTCATACCTTTCTTTTAGGTTATTCCACAGAACGAGTGGATCTTTGACTGTGAGATATTCAATTTTCAAAATTTCGTCAATATGATGACGTAAGAATATCATTGCTTTAGCACAGTCTTGTTTTGATGCTTTATTTTCAATTTTAATGGTGTCTCCAAGACCCATAGCATCCAATACCCATGAAAGGTAGTTCTTGCCCGAACTTTGAAGGGCAACGAACTCAAGTTTAGTAAGATTAGCCATAATAAAAAGAAGAAAAATAATAATACCTTAGCCTTCAAATTTAGTCTTCAAACTTTGATATGACAGAGTCTCGTGCTGATAACGTGTTATAAAATAAAGACTAAGTGCTAAAATTAAACTTAATAGCAACTAAGGAGAAAAGAATGTATTAGAGAGATAAAATAGGAAACTTGAATCTTCCTTATTTTTGGTGTATTTTCCATAGAGATTACAATGCCTTTTATAGGCATAAGAGGGGTATAATGGACATTCACAAATTGTTGTTTACAACAGAAATTGATTTGTTGCTATTTTTACGTTTCGGTTTGTTGCACATTGAAAATGGTTTGTTGCTCACTATATTATCTTAATTAAAATTATTAAAGCCTGTTTGGTATTTGTTTTAAAAATAACTTACTTTTAAGAATTATTTTTTTGAAAAAAATAACATTTTTTTAGGAAGGTGCTTATGAAAAAATAATAAATTGTGTTTGATTAATCATTCGAAAAGTGCTTGTGATAAATCAATTGTTTTTGACTAATTATTTTTTAGAGTTAAAAAGAGCACATTCAATATTAAAATGATTTAATACAGAGAAATCATTTTAAATATTAATTATTAAAACTTGAGTTAAATAATTTTTCATTTTCATTAATTAATACAGTATGTACATATTCAGATTCAATCTGATATGATTTAACATAATACTTTAAATATAATTAAGAATATCAAGTATAGTAAATTTAAAAATCATTGTCAAATTAAATCACTATTTACAAAAATTTCTCCATAAAAATAAATAAATATAAGTGATATATTATTAAATATGTATCCCCATGGCAAGGATAGTTTTTCTCAATATTTTTAGCTTCTTCAGAAAAACTATTTCTCCGATTAAAAGCAGTTATTGATTAGTGAAACACGTCAATATTTAAAAAAAAAATATTTTTGACCTTTGAACAAATGTCCAGTAGACTCTTAATCTCTTTTGTTTCTTTTAAAAAAAAGAGTTTATTATTTTATAATATTCTCTCCGTTTCAAATTAATTAAATTGTTAAAGTATTTGATATTTTTTTAAAAAAAATTAATATATAAATTAAATATAATTTTGCATTTTTACCTTTAATATCTGATATATTCTCAACTTCTATCTATTCAAACAGAAGCATTTATATTTTTTAAAAATTAATCAAGCTCGTAATAAAATAGTATCCCCAAGCTTTTCAAATTATAGAAAGGGACCCCTAATTACCAGTAGTGATAGAAAGGGGCCTAGGTATATTTTACTAAGGGAAAAGGCTTATGCCATTAAACTTTTAGAAAAAGCTCATTTATGTTATTCGTTAAAAGTTTGACTTATTTATGTCATTATCGTTAAAGAAAAGACTCATTCATGCCATTATTTTTTAACGGTAATTTTGCAAATTCATTATTGACCCGTGGCCAATTATAATTCGGCCGCATCATCAAATTTTTTAATAAAAAAATAATTCAATTTTTATTCAGAATTTTGATTTTTTAATTAAAAAAATTGATGACGAGGCCAATTATAATTCGGCCATGTCATCAATTTATTTAATAAAAAAAATCAAAAAAATCAATTATTTTTTTTCTTTATTTATTTGATTAAAAATACTATTCAATTTATCTTTAGACCTACTTTCATCCTTATAACTAACAAATTCTTTTAAGTTATTATTATTTATAACATGACATCTTTCAATTGAATAAAATTAAATCTTCAACCCACTAATGTTTTCTCCATCAATTCAAAAATTATATTATGTGGAATTTCAATATATCATAATAGTATCCATAAATCCATTTATGTGTCATAATGGCATGACACGTACAAAAAAAAGAAGAATCAATGAAAAAATAAGAAAGAAAAATAACAAGGCAAATAAAAGTGTGTAATAATAATAACACTTGTTCTTCACAGCCCCGCAGTGAATGGCACCCCAGTTGAAGGCAACCACGCCCGTCCAGCAATTAGGTTTGCAACTGTATACTTAGAAGCAACATTCCCATTTGTTATGACATGATAACCAGGCCACTTAACCCTAAACTTAGTCGATGACGCTGGTCCAATATTACCATATTCTGCATAGTACAACGTACTCAAAGCAAAATTAGAATTTAACCACGTCAACCAACCTGCTCGATTAACCAATGCATCTAAATAAGTCTTCATGATAACTGTTCTTGAATATTGCTGCCATGGACGTCCTAAATATGTTTGAAACGATCCAATTACTGGACGAAGATCAGGAGCTGCCATAATTCTAGAGTTGTGAATTGAAATTGCTGTGTTTTGAAATGGATCGTTTCTTCCTTGTGCTGTGATCACGTTTACTTGTCCCCATAATGGTTTACGCACGTAAATCATGCAGTTTTGGAAAACAACTGCAGCGTTGCCAAAAATGAAATCTATGGTTCCGTAGATATAACATGATTTGTAGAATTGTCGTTGAGATTGCACAAATAGGGTGTCTTGATAGCCTTCGAAACCACAAGCATAGAATACTGATAAATCAGATGCTGATCGTAGAGCTACTGCTTGGCCGTTTTGTGGCCCTGCTGTGTTGCGGAATGTGATGCCTCGAGCGATAAATCCAATTCCATCCACCCCTAAAACATTGTAATTTCAAATTATTTACAATTAATGTACCATATGCTTATTATTTTAGTAGTAAAAAAAAATATGTCAAACCTGATTCTCAATCTCAGAAAACATGTTCGTATGGCAGAAGGATACATTTTTTTTTAATTCAGAAAACTAAGATCTGATCTGATAAATTACAGTATATTTTTAATAGTAATTTGAAAATGCAGATTGTTCCCCTGAAGAATTGTTGCACGTGAAAGGAATTGAATGCAACAAAATGATCCGCCAAAATAGCATTTGACCTTTAATTAGCTTAATTATTTTGTTTTTGTTTTGTCCTTTGATTTTTAAACATTTCTTAATATTTTAATAAAAAGTATGTGATGATCCTTCCAGTGACAGTATTAGGGAGGTGGTTGACTCCCGAATCCCGATATAAAGAAAAAATATGCCAATTTGGCGTAACTTAACTCACATAATGCCTAAACTTTCCTAAAGTCTGTTTTGGACGTCAACCCTCACACAAAGTAGAGTGTAGAGAGAGATAACAAAAACGTACTTCTTCAAAAACATATAGGTTGGCCTCAACCTTTTTGATGGAATTATGTATTACTATGATTCTCCACCTTATTATATGCTACGAATCAATATGCATTAGCGGCAATTTTCTTTTCAATTTATAGGAAATAGTTTAACTTGACACGAAATTTAAGAAAAGAAGAAACACTTTTGAAATTTATTGTCTAAAATATGTGATAGCTATTTGTGCAACTATAAATCATTTCAGGCATTTTGAAGTCAAATTGTTTACTAAGTGTTTCAGAAATGTATCATTTTTTGTGGAACGACTAAAATAGAAAGTGCTATTCTTTAACCCCAGACATTTCCCAAAATTTTGTTCATTCTACATGGAATTCCTCTGCTGTTGTTGTTTTTCGGTTGTATTACTTAATGCCAATGAACTAGAAGTAGCTAAGTCCCTTGCATTATGCTTCTGTAATTACGCATTAATCTACTTAAATTCATGAAAGATGAAATCATATTGATATAAAACGAAAGAAATTGAAACACAAAACTGAAAACGAAACAGAGAGGAAGCTCGAGAGTCATTACCAACAGTTGCAGTACTGTAAGTTGTGAAACCAGCAGCAACACTGCGGCTTCCTGTGATTATAGTGTATCTTAAGCCATCACCAACTAACATGATTTTCCCCATTGTAGGACCTACCAAAATATTCTCCTTATAAACACCCCTTTTGATATATATAACGATTCTTTCATTTCCAACTCTCTTCGATGCTGCATAGTTTATTGCAGCCTGAATGGACCGAAATCGACCTGATTTATCTTTAGCCACCACATAATTCGCCTTAGTAGCCATCAAATCTATCGACGAGGTTTGCAACAACTTCCTTTCCCTATTCGTTAGCCAATTTGGAAATCCACCTACTTGTGTTGTATTTTCCGCGTCCATGAACTCCCCATTCACAGCTAAACAATTACTAATCAGCTGAGAAACGTTAGTGGATAAATTCGGTTGGAGGATGTTGGAAACATTGAGATCATTCGATCCTGATAGACAGGTCTCGATGTTTGTCAACGAGGCACTGAGCCAAGTTTGTGCATCAAAATCGGAACTTGAATTTGATTTGATGCCATCAAGACTACGACTCAATTGGAGGATAGTATCATCCATCAGCTTTTCACAATCCATCCACACTAACTTCTTTCGTTTTCCCCTGCACTTTTGGCTGACATTCTTTGCATGATTCTGCACTTGAATTACATGATCCATAGCCACTTGGACCGTCATGGTCCGAAACTCGGATTTATTTTTGGGTTGGACGTCACCAGATAACATAAAGTGATTACATGGATCAGGATGAGGAGTTTTGCTACACCACCAGTTAATGTCATGATCAGTCGTTTCTTGATCATCGGTATTGGACAAGGATTGGTTTAGGAACAGAGAAAGAGAACAGAGTATAAGGAGCAAAGAATTGAACTTATAATTTGACATTGTGTTTATTAATTGAACTTGTCGATAAAGTTAGTGACTTCTTATACTAGTAGCTAGAGAGAAACTGGAAGAGAAGTGCAATGTCAAAGGACAGTTGGCTTCTGAAATATTTTGGGTGGCAAATTCAGAGTTATAAGAAAATCAAACTTCATTTCATATTCAAAAGACTTAGACATAAATATGCTCTTTTTAACTTTACTTAAGCTGACATCTATGTCCTCCAACTTTGAGTGTTCTTAAGTCAATATTTAAACTTGTATAAAATTAAAAAAGTAGACACATGTATTCTATGTGGCATATTATATGTAGGACACATAATTTCCATGTTGGATGTCACGTTAGACGAATGTGCCTGTCTATTTGTTCAATTTTATACAAATTTAAGTGTGTACTTATGCACACTCAAAATTGAAGGACATAGGTATCAGCTAAAATCAAGTTGAAGAGCAAATTTATATATTATGCCTATTCAAAAATATTGGACTACTAACGTCCTTCCTTCATTTTTAGATCCTTGTTTTGTGGATCACTTAAAATTCACCTCAATATTTAAATAGAGAGTGGCTAATGCTTTTCTCTGGTTTTACGCTGAAATACATCAGGTTTAATTAATGTCACAATTATGAATGTAGGTTGACCTTGTTGAGTTGCTTAACGTGATGATATACGTCATTACAATTTCAAATTACAGACATTTCATTGGCGCAAAACAAGAATTGATCAATATGTACATGTAATATGATGAATTTTAAGTGTTATGTTACATATATAGGGTGGACACAAAGAAAGCCAATAACATGTCTTGAGGTCCGTACATGTGATGTTTTAACTTGATGCTTAAGTATTATAATGTGCAATTTAAGGAAGAAGCTTAGCTAATATTCTCTTTAATCCCTTAAGCAGATGCCTAAACAGCTATTTTTCAGGGGATCCCCATGTGCTCCTATCTTCTTCATACGCAATTTTTTTCTTTTATTCCTTGTGAAATTTCAATTAATTTAGATGACAATAAATTAGTGCTACTTTGTGGAAAATCATACTCACACTGTTCGAACTTCTTGTATGTATCTCATCCTCTCACACGGGGAAGATAGGAGGTTATGGAGGTTATGAATTAGGGTTTAATGATAGTGAGGCGAGGCTAGTTTCTTTTCTCTGTATTATTATTAGGAATACCTATTAATTATTATTATTACTTTCTTATCATCTTACTCTTAGATTTTTGTATTACCCAAAGTGTCATTTGCTTCAGTTACTCTCGCAGTCCAATTTTATATGTCATTCCTTTCTATAAATAGTTAGTCCATAATATTTGTTATTTCATAAAATCAATGCATAAATTAGCATATTTATTCCTTCTTTACTCTTGTGAGTTATTAGCATTGAAAACATACATTTGACCAACTAATTAGAAAAGTTAAGCAAATGATTCATGTTCATTGGTTAAATTAATTAATCAAAATAAATTAATTCATATTTATTGATTGAAAACTTGAGTTTCAAAAAATTAAATAAGGGTAGAACGATAAAGTTACATCATTTCTTAATGCATGCAAGTGCAAAGTAAAAAATGACATATAATATGAAACGAAGGGAATATCATATTATTTGTCGTTGCTGCTATTCTTTCCTTATTATTTTCATAATTGATTTGATGTGCTTTACTTGAGCCGATGATCAGTTGAAAGCACTCTCTCTACTTCACAAGCAGAGGCGGACCTACATACATAGGTAAAAGTGCACGTGCACCCATAAACTTTGATTCTTATATATATATATATACTAGGAACGTAAATGGGGCAGGTTAGGGAAGGGGAAGCTTTGACCTACTAACATTTTGACCCGCCCTACCCTGCCCCGTTTAACATCTTTCAAACAAATTGCCCCGCCCCGTTATCCTTGCCCCGCCCTACCCCATTTACAACAACAATCAGGACATCATACATGCATGCATATATATCTATCTAAATTTTACTAGAAGAGTACTTACTTTAAACTTCCAAATTAAAATATTGGGGTTTTTTCCAGCAACAACAATCAGTAAAGTGCTTCCAGAGCACTATTGAGTCCTTTCCAAGCAACACTTCCAAAAAGAATATTGTTTCCAATTTTAATTGCAGACATCTCAAAATATACAGGGATATCAGATGTCATTTTTTCTAAGAAACTAATGTAGATGAAAAGTGACTTATAGAAAGGGAAATCAGATGTCGTTCTCCTCTTCATCTTGTCGACAAAACTTGACTCCACATTTTCCTCTTCATCAATCAACATTGGGCATGAAACTAAACTCCGTCTTTTCCTCTTCATCAATCAACGTTGGACATGTCACTTTATCGATGATTGAAGTCAAATCTGAAAAGAAAATTATAATACTTGTAAGCATTGAATAACTGATATGATGATAGTGAAAAAATTGCATACCATTTATTTCATTTCATAACCATGTGCGAGCACTCATTAAAGCTTCTAAAGTAGTAGGATGCAATCTACTACGATGCGGACTAATCAACCTCCCACTTGTGCTAAACCCTGATTCAGAAGCAACAGTAGACACAGGAATGGCTAAGAGATCACGAGCCGTCTTTTGCAAAGTGACAACTTTCAATCCATTTGTCTTCCACCCAACTCAAGTTATCAAATGATGGAGTTCGAGGTAGCAAACTCTCTTCTAAATATAAGTTCAACTCTGATTTCATCTCCATGGTACCTCGACTCGAAGCAACAAATCTATCAAAGTTCGATAGTCGATCACCTTCAATAGAATTAGCGATCGACTTCACTAGAGTCAGATACTTCAAATGACCCTCTTGGAGAAGATAGTCTACTATTATAATCATAACAGTAGATCGATTTCTTGAATATTAGTTAAAGCATCCTTACCGTAAATTTGTGGAAGAAAGTACTCTACCAACTTCATCTTAATTTCACAAACTTTTGTAAAGTATTGACTAGAAATTGGATATTGAGTCCTTGAAAATTGTTCAGTGATATAGGTAAAAGAGTTTGAGCTTCCCACAAACATTTTCTGCATGAATCCATTGCTCTTTCGTTGGATACGACTTATAGTTTAAGTCAGTTAGACTCAATTTTTTAAACACTTCTTTGTATTCTAAGGCTGTTCTCAACATTAGATATGTTGAATTTCAACGGATAAGACAATCATACTCCAAATTCTTCTTACAAGAACAACGTAGCAGACGTGCAGCTTTTTCAAATCTCTTAATTCTATCGGCTGATCAATCCAATATAAGATACTATCACGTATTTTGCCAATACTTTCTCCTATCACCTTTAATCCTTCTTGGACAATTAGATTTAAGATTTGTGCGACACAACGTACATGAAACACTCGGTCATCCAATAATAAATCTTTTTTATTAAGTTTCTCATCCAATAAGATTCTCATCATTGCATTGTTAGTACTAGAATTATCAACTGTGATAGTTGATATTCTCCGTTCAAGATTCCAATCAAACAAACAATTAACCAAAGCACTACATAACACATCTGTATAATGTGGAGCGGGAACATAAACAAACCTAAAAATGTGACTTTGAATATTGCATGAATCATCAAAAAATGTCCATTAATAGCCATAAATCCTTTTTTGTTGCCATTTGAAGTCCACATATTGATTGTTATTGCAACTCTACTCGTGACTTTATCCAACAACTTAGCAGTCTTTGATTTCAAATTGTCAAAAAAAAATTCAGTATGTCATTCTTTATCGTATTTCTTGAAACCATTTTAAACATTGGTTAGAGACTCACAACAAAGTACCTAAATTCCACATGATCAACTATAGAGAATGGATACTCGTGTAAAATAATGGCATGTGCAAGTTGTTTTCGTGAAATATCTTGATCAAAATAGTGTCCATCATCACCCCTTATTTCACTTTTTGACTTATTAGGACACTTACGTAAATGATCCCACATAGACTTCGTCCCACAATTTTTTGCATTTTTATATCGAGAATTACAATACTTACACTGACCATATGGAACACCATCAACATACACCAACTTTAAATGCTTCCATGCTTTAGAATATCTCTTTATTTTTTTCGATACAACTTCATCAATTTATGAAGGCCTTGAACTCTCAGCCTCTAAGAAAATACCATTAGAAGATGAAGCAGGCACATTCTCATCATTTTGAGATGTCATGATTGCCTATCACGAAAATAGAAAAAAGAGGTTAGATTATCAATATATATTTTCGCAAATACATCAAATTCTATAATATTGTAACAATGTAAATAGTGGTGGTGTTTACAACTATGGTTTGTCACCAATACCTTCTCCTTTATATTTAATCAAAGTTCTCTAGTTTTAATAGCGACTATAAGAATTCACATAAAATACCAACATATGGTTTGAACAAAAGCTACTCATACCATTGGTGGCCCTTCCCCTGCTTTTAGTCTAAGTGCAACTGTATTCCATAGTCCGCTGTTTGGTCATGGACTCGAAAAACCAGTAACAATCTGACAAACTTGTTGCATTGTTGGCCTTTGATCCGAAATGAATTTTATGCAGTTACTTGCGAGTTCAAGTAACTACATCAGTATATTATCAAATCTTTAGCCTAACAACAACTTATCCACATCAAGAGGACTAGCAAAAGAGCTGCTGGATAAATTTAGACTCGAACAACTCAATTCGTAAGATTCTTTCTCCGCTAAAAGCTTAATAAGTCATTTAGATGTTCTTAATCGTGTATAAGCTATTAGATATGAGATTTAATCAATTTTATGGTGGAAGCTTGCTTAAAGTATAGTTGTTGCTTGGGTTTCATGCTCATATAAGTTTGGTTCATCCAGATTCCATTTAAAAAATCTAAGTCCAACTGAATTGGTTCATTGTTAATTCAAACATAACTCAACTTTATTTGTAAGTTTCATCATCATGAATAGATGCTAATCCATTTCATTTTACTATGTAATCAGTTATTTTGCATTAATGGCAAACAAAGAACATAGATTCTAGCTAGAAAACTAAACGCATTCAAACAAATGAAAAAGCATTTCAAATCCAACTGATAAATCACAGTTTTAAGAGAGAAATAGTACCTGAAAATGGAATCTTAAAGAAGAATAGTCTTAAAAAAAATAATGATTCAATCATGATTTGTAGCATCGAGGTTAGAACCCAAATGAAGAATGGAGAGCGATGAAATTTGAGGAAGAGAATCACTACTTTCATTCTTTGAAGGAGGGCATAAACGGATCAATTTTATTAATTCAACCATTTTTAAATTTGGACTTACCGTGCCCCATCCTAATCCATTAGAATTTTATTAAAAAACAAATATTTTGCCCTAACCTAACCTAACCTAACATGTCCCTTTGACATAATTCCTTGCCCCATCCTATCCTGCCCCGCCCCAATTGTCACCCCTATGAAAAATTCTTCTTTCAGAACGCAAAAAGGCGACTGACATCTCTGGCAATTTTGCTGGAGAATAATCAGATATTTGAGCTTTATTACATTGACTTTTACTTGATTTTATTTTATTGGATATATTGTATTTGATGACTAAATAACTTTAATTGGAAAAATTCTTTCTCTAGAGCGCAAAAAAAGGGTAGGACATCTCTGGTGATTATGTTGAGAATTAGCCAGATTTCGAGCTTTGTTATATTGACATTTTTACTTGATTTTATTTTATTGGATATATTATTTTTGATGGCCTAATGTGATACTTGCTACTCATTTATTGCTTTTTATGTTTATATAGGTCTATTTAAAGAGATAAATTAGTTAGTCAATTTGGTAGGAGTTGTTCAAATCTTAAAAATTGGGTTGAAGTGACAAATAATATTAGTTAGGTTAATAATTGTTTTCTCAATAGTTTCAAAGATTTAATTTTACACTTTAGTTCAACAACTGCCATAGTTGTGGGGATATCTTCTTTAATCGTTCGACAACTTCAGTAGTTGTCCAAACAACTTAAATAGTTGTCGAGACAATTACGATAATGTTTTTAGTTATTTTTTTTATTAATATTAAAGAAAATAAAGTAGAGAAAAATAATGAGGCTCAATTATCCCTTTTTTTAATATAATTCGAAACATATAAGACACTTTTACTTTATTTTCCCTTCTAAATGATTGATACCAAGACTAATTATTGTCAATTCAAATTTGAAACTGCTAAAAAGTATAGGATACACATTAATAATATTATGTACCTTAACATTTCTTGCTTCCAATGGCATGATGATATTTTGATGGTAATAACTACCTAATGTCTTGCCAAGTTTTATTTCATAAGATTTGGCAAGTTCAAACCTAAAGACCAACAAATCAAGTGTATGAAAATAATGGGGATATCTCTAATGTAACTTACCATTAAGTCAAAAACTCAAATGAATGAAAAATCTTGTAGAATTCTTGTATTTTTGCTTTTGTTTCCACACTAGTTGATTCCCTTTTACGTTTTCTCATATTAATTCCATGAAAATGAAATAATGACAAGTAAAATGTAAATATATATAAGAGAACTTTAGAAATACTATTACCTCCATCAACAATGATCCATGTGTAATGTTAGTTTTTTTATATGATATATACGAACAATAAGTTTGTTACCTCTTTCATATGACACAACATTTCAGTATCAATTAAAATATTATGATAGTATCCAATACACATCATGCTAGTACATCAGCACCATCTATCTTAAGTTTTTCATCAACAACTTGTTTAGGCAACTCAATCAAGTCCCCTGCTCTATATACAAATTTTCCTTTGCCTTTTCGCTCTTCCTTTCTAAACTTGTTAATTCTCTCAGGCTCGGAAAGTCTTCAATATTTTCTCTCTTTCTTTTCGACATTCTGACTTTTTTCAGTTGTACATCACAAAGAGTCTTTGCCAGATCCAAAGATGTCTTACACCTGATTCATTTAATCTATATATCTTAAATCTATTCAAAGTTTGAGTTTTACTAATTGTTTGTATATAATATATGATTAACTTACCGGCGAAAGCGAAGAAGAGACTTGGCCATATCTTCAAATAAGATTGGTGATTGAAAAAATTGATCAAATCCTTTGGCTGAAACTTATGAAAATATGTGACATCTGTTCATCCTTATAAGATAGTCTCAACATTTTCTTCACCTGAGACTATACATACATAAAAAGTAAGTTATCGAGTTTTTTTCTTGTGAGGAGATGGAAACAGAACGCCTAAATGTCTCCCTTATCCTTGGAGGAAAGAATAGATGCACCATAAAATATAATGGCAGGATGATCCTCTCCTGGAGGCAGTGAAATGAAAGCGAGAGTTGATCTTATGGAATCTTCTAATCGTAGAGGATGAGAAAATGTTTTAGTGGATGGATCCCACTGGTTGGGAGCCATCATAAAAAAGTCGTGGTTACACACGATTTTTAAGTTGAATCTTGAAACTTATCCAAGATGATAGTGGATTTTCAAAATGGTAGTGATAATGTATTCATTTATTTCTACAATCAGAAGTGTGGCCAAAAGTTTCTAAAAGCTAAATTTTTGCATATTTGATAGATATCTTGTTTTAAGCTCAAAATAGTTTCATATACAATATAAATAAAAAGTTTGACATTATGTCACTTTTTTTTTTGTAGAAGTAGATGAAGAGACCCTAGTGGTCTAGATTCACTCTATTACACAAGTCACATCACAAAAATTAGTCTATTTTTTTAACCAAATACTTCCTTCGTTCCATTTAATATGGCTACATCTGACCGGGCACAGAGTTTAAGAATTAATGAAGATTTTGAAATATTTATCAAATTGTCCTTCAAAAAAGTACACTCACTTTTTTCTCTTTTCATAAATGTATTGGGGTACTATCTTTAAAATTAAGTGGGACTGACATGGATAAAAGAGAAATGGTACCTTTACATACTTATCGTATAAAGAAATGTGACTTTTTTTTGGACTGACCAAAAAGGAAACGTGTCACATAAAATGGGACGGAGGGAGTATCTTTAACAAGTTATTTTTGGGTAAAATTTCACCATACGTTTAACCATAGATTTTGAAAAAAATATTTAACCGTTTTTAAAAAATAATTATTTATACCTATTATTTCTAAAAACTATTAAAATGAACATATTTCGTTTAAAAGGAACAAGAGCAGAGAAATGTTAATTGTTGGAATTACAACAAAGTTTTAAAAAAGAGCATTCTAACAATGATTTGTATATACCCTAAAGATGTGAAATAGTGAGTCTTCTCTTTTCACCAACATACATGCCTATAACGTTATAACTTAGACACACATTATAGAATGCTTAATAAATAAAGAAAATAGTTTTAGTCCACAAAAGGATTACCTTCAATATCATTTTCAATCCCTTAAACACTTTTTCGAAACCTGATCAAAGACATCAAAATAAAAATGTAAGGGATAAATCATCAATTAACTTAATGGTGGAGCAGAGTAACTTTTATTATCAGGAAAGAGTGAGGACATCTTTCTAGGAAAACATGGGACGAACGAAAAAAGTTCAAGTAAATTATTCATCGAGACAACTCATAGAGCAGTGATTGCGTTCGAGAGTACAGAGAGAGACCTAAACAAAATTGATGAGGAGTTGCACCGATGGTTGAGCCAACAGTGCATCCTGTATCTCTTAATTTAGAGATGAAATGAATTTTGATCTGTATAAAAGAAAGGATCATTCAACAACATGAAGTTTGCACCATCCGTATCTGAATTTTCAAATAGAATCACATGTTTTTCTGTAGCAGGTTCTTTCCATCGCTTTTCCCTTCACCATCACCTTAATAGTCGGTCCATCCGGTAATGTATGTATCTGCGGTGATGTGGCACTCTCATTGATATCCTTAGAATTAGCAATTGCGCTTCAATTTTTCATCTCCAACTGAGATTGTATACTGAAGTCAATGTTTTTCTTGATTTTCGATCTTTCTTTTATTTATTTTTGTTTCTCTTATGAGAATGACACATTTCACTTACTGATTTGGGACTTGTATTTGAAGGTCTACATATTCACAACACAGGGGAAACCAATTACACAAGAAACTAAATGTAAAAAATAAAAAAGTCATCTATAAATTTGACAGTAAACAGAAGAAGATAAAATAGTAATACAAAGATCGTAGTATACTAATAAAAAAAAAATAATATGTCATGAATAATTCCTACTGGCAGACTTACCTTCAATTATCCTAGTAAATCAAGCCACCTCTGTTGCCTCAAGTTCAAATCCTTCTGACTAAAGATATACTGAAGACTGCGATCATCAGTGAAGATCTCACAATGCACCCCATACAAATAATGACTTCATAACTTAAGTATAAATACCACAGCCGCCAACTCCAAATCATGAGTAGGGTAGTTCTTCTCATGGGACTTCAACTACCTAGAAGCATAAGCAATCACTTTCCCCTTCTGCATCAACACACCACACAATCCAACTCTTGAAGCATCATAATACACAGTAAAATCTACAACTTCCTCAGGTATAGTCAACACAGGAGCTGAAGTCAACAAAGTCTTGAGATTTTGAAGTTCTCCTCACACTCATGAGACTACTGAAATCCCACATCCTGTCGAGTCAATCTAGTCAATGGAGCTGCAATAGTAGAGAAACTCTGAACAAATCATCGATAATAGCCTGCCAATCCCACAAAACTCCTAATCTCAGTAGGTGAAGTAGGTCGCGTCCAGCCTCTAACTACCTCAATCTTGGTCGGATCTACTTTAATACCTTACTTGGACACCACGTGTCCCAAGAATGCCACAGAAGTAATCCAGAACTCACACTTTGAGAACTTGGCATGCAACTTCTCTTCTCTCAGCCTCTAAAGTACAATTCTCAAGTGTCGGACATGGTCCTCCTCAATCTTGGGGCATTAGTCAATCCGAAGGACATCACTAGGAACTCATAATGCCAATTTTGGATCCGAAAAGTTGTCTTAGGGATATCTGATACCCTAATCTTCAACTGATGATACCTAGACCTCAAATCAATCTTATAGAAAAATGATGGTCCCTGTAGCTGATCAAATATGTCATCAATACGCAGAAGAGGATATTTATTCTTCACCGTTACCTTGTTCAACTGTCTGTAATCAATACACATTCTCATAGTCCTATCATTCTTCTTCACAAACAATACAGGGGCACCCCAAGGTGACATACTAGGGCGAATAAAAGCCTTACTCAATAAATCCTGCAACTGATCCTTCAACTCTTTCAACTCTGATGGAGTCATACGGTAGGGAGGGATAGAAATAGGCTTAGTGCCCGTCTCCAAATCAATATCAAAATCAATATCCCTATCGGGAGGAACACTTGGAAGATCAGAAGGGAATACATCGTGAAACTCCTGAACCACGGGAATAGAGTCACGGGAGGTGGTTCAACACTAGTATCCCGGATGAAAGCTAAGTAAGAGAAATACCCTCTCTCCACCAATCTCTTAGCACGGATAAAAGAGAAGACCTTGCAAAGATAAGAACCACTAACACCCTTCCACTCAACCCTCGCAACACCAGACATCGCTAAAGTCACAGTCTTAGCATTACAATCAAGGACAACATGATAAGGAAGGAGAGAGTCAATTCATACCCAAGATAACATCAAAGTCTACCATCCCCAGAATGATTAAGTCTACCCAAGTGTCATACAAATCCAAAGAAACAATACAGGATCGATACACTCGATCCACCACTAAGGCTTCACCCACGGGTGTAGAAACATGAATAGGTACAGTCATGCTATCATATATCATATCAAATTCAGCAGCAAAATAGGTAGACACATAAGAGAATGTAGAACCTGGATCAAACAACACAGATGCATGTCGATGGCATACTGGGATGATACCTGTAATAACAGCATCAGAGGTCTCCGCCTCACGTCTCCCTGGGAAAGCATAACAGTGGCCCCCTCGTCCACTTCCCGCCTGGGTGGTACCTCTACCCCCACTCTGCTGAGATGCAACACCTCTACTAGAAACTCCACGGCCTCTACCTGACTGAACTTTGCCACGGCCTCTACCCTGAGGTGCCGGTGGTCTAGTCTGAAATTAAAAATTAGGTTGGACCCCACCAAGACCCCTCTGAGAAGTACACTGTCGCATCATATGATCAGGATCTTCACAAGTAAAGCAAAAACTCTGTCCTGGGAACTGCTGTGTGGACCCTGAAAAACCCATTATAATTGTCTCGCTCTGTAGGTCGCTGTTATGAACTGTACGAGCCCTAACCCGAGCTATAAGAACTCCTAGATGTCTGACCACCCTCATATGTCGGCACAGATACATGAATGGGTCCCCGCTGCTGAAAGGAATTGCTCCCTCTTTGTGATCCCCTACCTCCATATGAGGCACCATGAAACTGGCCTGAAATACGGGTCCTTTTAGGGTACCCAAACTCCTCTCTCTCCTCAATTCAGCCTCTTTGGCGGCGCTCACAATGGACTGGAAAGAAGTCCCCTCTCTAGATGCCCGGAACACAGCTGACCTGATAGAAAAAGTCAACCCCCTCACAAATCTGCGGATCCTCTCTGTCTCATTTGAGATAATGGCCAAAGCATGCCTAGACAACTGGAAAAAATGCGACTCATACTCTGTAACCGATAAGTCATCCTGTCTCAAATTCTCAAACCTCAAGCGACTCTCCTCTCTCACGCTCCAAGGGATAAATCGATCACGGAATGCACTAGAAAACTTCTCCCAGTCACTAGAGGAGATCCAACTAGCAAAGACCCTGAATAAGTTCTCATCCACTCTCTCGCCGACCCACGAAGCTGGAGTGTAGTATATCGAACCCCATTTGACTCAGATAATCCAACAACCTATAGCAACTCTCGGCACATAGTCAGAAACTCATGAGCATCCTCACTCTTCCCACCCTGAAACTAAGGTGAATCCATCTTTCGAAACCTCTCATATCTACGCTGCTCGTCCTCTGTCAAAACAACCAATATGGCACCTTGACCCCCAATTGCTGGTGCAAGATCATTCTCAACTGCGAGATCCACTGGTAACTGCCCACCGCATCCTGAATAACTGGGGCTTCCTGCTGCTCATGGGTCTGAGCCACCTCTTTAGTATGAGAGTCATGTGGTGTGGCGGTCGTACCACCACCCTGAGTAAAGCCCTCTAGCATACTTAACACTTTCAATTATGTATCCTGAATCAAAGGTGTGACTGCAGGCTCTGGAGAAACATGGTGCTCCATGTTATCAATCTGAGGCTCTCGAGAGACTTCTCTAGCACGATCTTTCACTGGTGATGCTCCACGGCCACGACCTTTCACAGGTGTTGCTCCACGACCACGACCTCTGGTTCGGGCTCTACCCTTGCCCTTAGCTGGGGCCTCAACAACTGCCTCGGGAAGTGCCTCCCCTCTACTATCAGTAACATTAGCTCTAGTTCTCGTCATTTGTCAAAAGAGTATACAATACTCAATACTAAAGAAGGCATTCACGCACGATAAGAAAGAATAAACAAAAATAAAGTTTCTTAATAGTCTTTATAGCCTTTCAGAGATAAGTACAGACGTCTCCGTACTGATCCTTGAGAATCTACGTAGACTCGACTTGTATACACGTGAGACCTATGAATCTGGGCTCTGATACCATTTTGTCACGATCCAAAAATGTGTGTGATGGCACTCGTCTTATCCCACCAAGACAAGTCAGCCTAAAACCCAATATCTAACAAAGTGCGGAAATAACCAGCAATCCAATAACAATTTATATTATGAAAACAAGTCAACTTAATTCAATCCCCAAAACCAGATAGTCACGTGCACAAGTCTCTAATGTAAATACTAGAATTGAAATAAAATACGCAAGTCTAAAATGAAGTTGTCTTTCAAGTAAAAATAAAGCCATAAACTGGAGTAGGAAGGTTTGCTGAGGTGACAAACAACTACCTCACAATTCTCCACAAGATGTCTCGAAAACGAAGAGAATGGAGGGTATCACGAAGATCCGGGCTCGTAACCTACAAAAATTTGTAGAAGCAAGGGGTGAGTACCAAACCACGCAAAACAAGCAAACCTCTAAACACAAGTTAAGTGAACAAAATACGGGTACTCCTTACACCCTATCCAAACCTCCACAGTACAACCTGCATAAAATCAGCCCAACCTAACAGTTCACAAGCACCTAGCTCAATAACAACACTCTAACAGATTACAAGTTTCACAGAAAATCACTCACAAGATCAGCAAAACACAAGTTCAAATTAATCAATGATCAAAATGTGCAATGCCATGAAATGCAATGTCAAATATAGTGATGCATGTCTGACCTAATGAAACACACCCGCTGTCTCTCAGTTTGGGACCCATGGGGAATAAATTTGTACATGCATCTATCGCGGCGCACGATACGACCCTCGATAATAGTAACTGTCACAGCGCGCGATACGACCCACGAATTATAATATCCATCGCGGCGCGCGATACGACCCTCGAAATGGTACATCCTCTTATCACAATACGCTTATCACAACCATGTTTCAGATGCAATGCAAATGACATGCTTAAACAATAATGAGGAAATAACCAGTTTGATAACAAGGCATAATACACAACAATACAACCGTAATACAACATCAAGAAATAAGCAATAAGCTTCCAAATCATTCTCAAACGTCACACAAGGAAATACACAAATTTCATACTCTTAACAAGGGTTTAGAAATCCACTTGCCTTAGCCAATCGAATAATCACTCAGGGATTTGAGCCTTCCCTTTCCGTTGAGCTTCTGAATTGATGTAACCTATTCAAGTATATATATATATATTTACTACAAGGTTTCGAAACTAACAACAACCACATTTTTATGTGTTTAATCTTGACCTAAAAAGTTACCCAAATTTATAATCAAGTTTGTAATTCGTGATGTCAATTAACATTTCAATTATCATAGTTTTCCAAGTTTCAAGTCTAGGGTTGCATCCAAATTTTTCCAATATCCTAATTCAAATGGTACTCACAAAATACCATTCATCCAATATTTAAATATATATACCAATATATCAAAACTTGAACCATATATAATAACTAAAACTCTAAAATTTACACCCGAATAAATTCACATTACGTTGCAGAATGACGTTTTGTTTTTTTTCTTTTCAACTCCTTTCCTCCTAACCAATGATTGGCTCATAAATGAGTCAATCATTGGTATCATTACTTATTCCAAAAAAATAATTCAATACTTGCCATAATTTCCAGAAAGAAATTGACAAAAAAACAAAAGTGAATATAACACATTAACTATCGGTTAAGTCATTTATTTATAAATACTTCTCAATTAATTAGCTCAAGCTAATCGGATATTTAAAATTTCAAAAAATAACCTTTTGGGTCATCACATTTACTATTCAAATTTATTTAAAATTTAAATTTTGTAAAATATGATGATCTCCACATATGTTTTCCTTCTAAATTCGGTTAATCATTAATGTTATTATTTTTTCAATTAATAATTAATTAATTTATATTTTTAAAATAAAATTAATCGTGGCGCTGTATATATATATATATATATATATATATATATTATTTTTTAAAATCCTTTTTATAAGGTTTTTAAAACGGTCACATTAATTTTGAAAATGCTTTAAATTTCTAACTTGTATTTTAAATTGTAATTTAATATTTGATATAATTAGATGTAGTTAATAATTCATAATTTATTAAAAAAAATTAAATAATTTTATTATTATTGTTATCTACTGTTCGTAATATTATTATTATTATTATTATTATTATTATTATTATTATTATAATTATTATTATTATTGTTGTTGTTGTTGTTGTTGTTGTTGTTGTTGTTGTTGTTGTTGTTGTTGTTGTTGTTGTTGTTGTTATTATTATTATTATTATTATTATATATACCATATGTTTTTTGGCTGATCGCCGATTTATTTTAATAATACAATATAGAAAATGTATTGAGAAATTCAATTAAATAGATAACTAACTATGGTTATATAATGACACAATTTGTTTTTAATAAAAACGGTAAAAGAATCAATTAAAGGCAAACCTAACAAATTCAGAAATTATTTTAAAAATAAGATATCAATTTATTTTTTAACTTTATTATATGTAATTAGTATACGTATTCGCGAGATGCCTGGTTATTTGATTAATATAATCATAACAGATTTATTGAACAATTTTAAAATCAAGTTTATTATAAAATGATATTATGAAATTTATATGAAAAAATATTAGTATATTTAGCATCTGGGTAGATTATAAATAGTTGATAGTATATTAATATATACACTTTGTTTATTACTAAATTTGTTATATACATATATTTATTTTATCTTTTTTGTATTTTTTTATTTTAAAAATTTAACAAATCCCTATTATCCTCTTGTATGCATTATATTACTACAGTGTATCAAATTATTGTTCTTTTTCTAGTGTCTGTATAGAATTCAAATAGTGATTTTAAAGTACTTATGTTTTCCTTTGCATTATGATATATTTAATTTTAGTTGTAATTATTGATATTACATACGTATGGAATTAAAAGTATATTTTATCCAATATATATCAAAATTTTAGCTACTTGACCTTATTATAGTATTTTTTTTCTGCTCATAATTTAAAGATTTCTCATCTCAAGATTAAAAGTTTATTTGAATTGACATATATTAAATACTTATAAGTGTTTTTAAGTGTTTGAATAAAAATTTAAAAAAATTATAAGCACTAAAGTTATGAGTTAGAATGATAAAAATAAATTTAAATCCACATATTAAATTTTTTTCTAATTTATAATTTTTAGCTTATAAGTCAAAATTAAAAATTCATTTCAAGCGAATTCAAAATTCATTCCTAATAGTCCACTATAAAAATTTGAAATAACTTATGACAAAGAGGTAAACTGGGCATATTTTTAATTAATTAAGGGTACTTTTGTCATTTCAAGTTGTTGTGCTTCCTCCAATTTATTCCACGTGTTATGTGCGTGGCATTGCATGTCTCTTCCACCCATCTTCACAATTCCTCTCATTCATACGACTTTGTTACTTAAATTGAGTGTGTTTTCTCCCTAACTCTTGGCAAATATTGTTGCAATCTTATGGTAATAATTAGTAATTCATTTGTCGTTCTCTCAAATTTTAGATTTGGCTTATAAAGTTTTGGTCTTCCTATGTTTTATTCCCATTTTCTCTTGGCAAATATTGTTGCAATCTTATGATATTTAATTTTTTTCTTCGATTTCTATATTTGATTGAACTTTTTTTTTTTATAAAGTTTTGATTTTAAATGTAGTTATATGGGTTGATGAAATTTTGATTGAGGACGGGAGCTGAGGACCGCGGGAGTTATCGGCTGTATATGTTAGTGGGAAGCTGTTGGGTGGCCAAGATAACAGGTGGGCCAAGAAATTTTGAAGTTCTCCATATAGTTGCACATGAAAAAATTGTGTGGTTTGTCTACATAGTTTAATCTACAGTAACTCGGTAAGGTCAAAATTGATTGTCTTTATTTTGATTGATTGTTTTATATGTGTATTTAATAACTAGATGGTTCTCGCCCGTGCTAGGCTCAACGTATAGTCTTATTATTGAGTTAAAATTAATTAATTGCATATGAAATAAATTTTATTTTAATAAAAATTATAATATTACTATATTATAGCTGCCAAATATGTTTTCTATATATTCATAGTTAAACATTTACAGAAGTGGGGTTAAAAGTTATTTAAGTGGAAAATAAATAGCTTTGTAATAATTTATTATGTGATTTTATAATTTTTTGTATATTCAGTAAGATTGAATAAATAATTGGGTTATTTTAATAGTTTTACAATTTGAAAGATTCTTATGTTTATGAGAAAGTACATAACACAAAAAAATTATTTCGCATATGCAAACAAAATTTCAATTTCATCTTATAGTTTCATATATTATGATATCATATTATGATTTTATATCGCGATATCATATCACATAATCAAACGGGCTCTAGAAGTATAAGATGGAAAGACAGCTAATCAAGTGATAAACAATAACAAATATAGAACTAATTTATTATGATTTTATATGTCATGATTGAGAAAGAACTAATAGCACATAAATGGTTATGAGATGAAGATGAAAGTAAAAGTTAATAGTATGATATATGCTATGCGATCTTTTATGATTTTGTAATTTATGTTTTATTGTTTCTTCTAGCTTGCTTTTGTAAGAGTTTCCTAATGATTTGTTATTTGTCTTATGATATATGATTTATTTATCACGTTATTACGAATTAATTTTTTATCAACTAGGTCGTCCCCACATTCCCTTTATAGGTTGTGATTGCATAACCACTCAATTTTTCTTCATGTTTCATCCATAGGGAAGATCCAATCGTTACTAAATCAAAAGCTGATTTATGCGGGTAGAAGGTGAATTTGATTCCGTGGGGCTGCTTTCATTTGGAGTTTTTTCCTTTTGTGTAAAGAGATGAAACAATGTACTGTTTGTCTTGAACTTGATTGTCTAAGTTCAAATTTATTAGCCATTATTGGTGTAGTTTCATTTTGGATATATGCAATGCCTATATTACTTGGGAAGGCATTCTACCATGTAAATTAAGTACTTATGCGACCTACTTTTTTATTAAAGTAGTTATGTCTTTATGTTTTCTTTTTGATAACTTCACCCTTTTTTACATCAAATGACTGCAAAGCAACCATTACTTTAAAATATTAAATATTGTGTCCGTGTTCGACACTGGCCATACCCCTCTAGTATATATATGTGTGTATAAAATGATTTAATATGGAAAAATGATTTTTTTTCTTATCGACTCTCAAGGAGGCTAGAATTATGTTGCAATGTTTGAAATTGTTGAATGTGTATTTTTGTTACTTGTCGACTGCGAAGTATCCTAGATTTTGTTACAATAAAGAAATTATTGAATACTTTATTCTTATTTTTGCATTAAAAAGGAGGATAATTTTTCTCGATTTTGAAAATTAACGGGCGGCGAAACTGTTGTTATATCTAATTCTTTCTTATTCTTACCTATATAGAAGTGTGAGTTAGAATAGATATCAACATGTGTGCTTGTGGGCATATTTTTAATTGATTAAGGGTACTTTTGTCATTTCAAGTTGTTGTGCTTCCTCCAATTTATTCCACGTGTTATGTACGTGGCATTCCATGTCTCTTCCACCCATCTTCACAATTCCTCTCATTCATACGACTTGGCAAATATTGTTGCAATCTTATGGTAATAATTAGTAATTCATTTGTCGTTCTCTCAAATTTTAGATTTGGCTTATAAAGTTTTGGTCTTCCCATGTTTTATTCCCATTTTCTCTTGGCAAATATTGTTGCAATCTTATGATATTTAATTTTTTTTCTTCGATTTCTATATTTGATTGAACTTTTTTTTATAAAGTTTTGATTTTAAATGTAGTTATATGGGTTGATGAAATTTTGATTGAGGACGGGAGCTGAGGACCGCGGGAGTTATCGGCTGTATATGTTAGTGGGAAGCTGTTGGGTGGCCAAGATAACAGGTGGGCCAAGAAATTTTGAAGTTCTCCATATAGTTGCACGTGAAAAAATTGTGTGGTTTGTCTACATAGTTTAATCTACGGTAACTCGGTAAGGTCAAAATTGATTGTCTTTATTTTGATTGATTGTTTTATATGTGTATTTAATAACTAGATGGTTCTCGCCTGTGCTAGGCTCAACGTATAGTCTTATTATTGAGTTAAAATTAATTAATTGCATATGAAATAAATTTTATTTCAATAAAAAATATAATATTACTATATTATAGCTGCCAAATATGTTTTCTATATATTCATAGTTAAACATTTACAGAAGTGGGGTTAAAAGTTATTTAAGTGGAAAATAAATAGCTTTGTAATAATTTATTATGTAATTTTATAATTTTTTGTTTATTCAGTAAGATTGAATAAATAATTGGGGTTATTTTAATAGTTTTACAATTTGAAAGATTTTTATGTTTATGAGAAAGTACATGACACAAAAAATTTATTTCGCATATGCAAACAAAATTTCGATTTCATCTCATAGTTTCATATATTATGATATCATATTATGATTTTATATCGCAATATCATATTACATGATCAAACGGGCTCTAGAAGTATAAGATGGAAAGACACCTAATCAAGTGATAAACAATAACAAATATAGAAAATCGCTTTAGAATTAAAAAAAAAAGTAATTAATGTTGAGGATAATATATGAAAAAATGTAATTGTCTTTTCTTGATATGTTAAAAGTGACAAGTAAATATAAGAATCTAAAATCAAGAGTGTTTGGATTGACTCATATGCTTGACAAATATAAAAAATAACTTTAAAAAAATGACTTAAAAAAAATTAGACGGTGTTTGATAAGATCAAATCAGACTTAAAATAAGTTTAAAATGACATAAAATAAATCAAAAACCAAAAATAAATTTCCTTCTTTTTATTTTTTGACTTAAACATCATTAAAGTTTAATTTTTTAAATATATTTTTGACTTAAAAAATTATTATTTTTACATCGATTCAAACAAGCTCTAAATGATAAGTAAAAATAAACTAAGAGAGTATTTTAAACTCTGAATTTCTATTTATTCTGTTTCAAATATTATATCAAGTAAATTAATATCATATAAAATAAACAAAAGTATAATAGATCTAGATGAATGAATGCTCATGTTTTCCATCGACAAGCAAAAACAATCTTTGTTAATCTCTAATTTTCTTTTGATTTTAATGGTTGATTCTTTGTTTATTATTGTTTTTGATCTTTACTTTTTTACTTCTTCTTTGATCTCCTTGTTTATCTTATCAAATCTAATGAATGTTTCTGGAATTTTAACCAAAGCAACAGTAGATTTTTAATTCTCTGATGAACTATTAATCTTTTTTATTTAATTTTTCATTCATTTTTACTATCTCCATAAAGATTGAATCTTTGAATATAATTGTTTTATATTTGAAAAATCACAGACACAAACATATGTCTACACTAGGAATTCACTTCACAAGATGGTAAATACTGTAAAGAGTAATTCAGAATGAAATCGAAATAGTTCCTTATAACAAGGTACTCACATACTAATACCTGAAATGTCTACACAGGAATTCACCTTCACAAAACTGTAAACATATCTACACAGGAATTCACTTTAAGTTTACACGAACGACTGTAAATACTTTAAAAAGAGTACTTAAGAATCAAAATAAATGAAATTCACGGCACTTGCTATCCACAAATGTCTACACACGAATTCACTTCAATACTGTAAAGAGTAATTCAAAATGAAATCAAAACAGATGGAGTTCATAATCCAATCCAAAACATTACAATTATTTCAACAATCCTGAATCAGTCAACCAAAACATGTATTTGAAATCTAGTGATAA
This sequence comes from Solanum sitiens, assembly GCA_016801875.1. Lineage (NCBI taxonomy): Eukaryota > Viridiplantae > Streptophyta > Magnoliopsida > Solanales > Solanaceae > Solanum > Solanum sitiens. The sequence goes on from JABWTJ010000191.1 coordinate 400,220, forward strand.
TTTGTAAAGTTTTTCTTGTTCATCTTTTGCCGGTTGTGAATTTTTTAATACTTGCTAAGTTTCTTATTATCCTTCTTGATCTGTCTCCTGTAATCTGTCCTTGCTGTCTTTTCTTTTTCTGTCTTCAATTTGTAGAAATTGAATTGCTTTAATTACCAACAATACACATATATATATGAAAAAGAGTGTCTGAAACAAATTTAACTGTTATCATTACCAAAAATACCTATATATATATATATATATATATATATATATATATATATATATATATATATATATATATATATATATATGAAGTTTATGACTGTGTTTTTCAGTAATCCATTTGTTATTCATATATATATATATATATATATATGAAGTTTATGACTGTGTTTTTCAGTAATCTATTTGTTATCATATATATATATATATATATATATATATATATATATATATATGAAGTTTATGACTGTGTTTTTCAGTAATCCATTTGTTATTCATATCTCATTGTCCTCAGACAATAATCCTATATAGAGAATCCATTAGGGGTCCACGAATGATTTGATGATTATTTTTGTTGATATGAAAATATATACTTTATCGATATCCTACAATGTGGCTATAATAGGAGATTGTGTTTACATTTTTGTGGAATGACGGTGATTTTGGAATCTTAACCTATGGAAGCTCTGTAGAAGTTCTTCTTGATATATTTTTTCATGTATGGGTATATATAATTATATGTGGCTAAAAGTTGAAATCCCATTTCCCATATGATCACTTTCTTGGACCATTTGAACTTATCTTAGCACTAGATTAGTTTATATAAAAGTGTTAATACAAATATGTTTGTTGTAGAATAATTTATCAAAACTTAAGTTTTTTATTCATTTTATTTGGTAATAGAAGTGTAACATCCCGAAAACTAACAAGTTGATCTAGTGAGTTTTAGAGCCTTTTGTAAGAGGTATGGAGTGTAGTATGAGAATTAAAGGTTGTAAAAACGATTCCCGTACTTAAAATGGAGGTTTAAGGGTTTAGTAATCTTATAATTTTCGTATTATGATTTAAGTTTTGATATATTAAGATAGATAATTGAATGAGTAAATTTATTATATGAATACTATTAGAATTATGATATGGGAGAAGTTGGAACGTAATCTTAGACTCGAAATTTGACAATATGAGAGTTGACATGATAATTGACATCAAAATTTAGAAACTGAATTTTAGGTTTGTGTAAGTTTTTGATTCTAGGCTAGACATATTGTAATATGGATGTTGTTAGTTTTGAAAACTTATTGTCATTGATTAATTGAATAGATTGCATTGATTTGGAAGTTCAACAAAAAGGGGAACCTCAAGTCCCGGAGTGATTATTCGACTATTTGACGCAAGTGGATTTATAAACCCTTGTTAAGTGTATAAATTCGTGTATTTCCTTGTGGTATGTGTTTGGGAGTAATGGGAATTGGTGAAGGGTTGACTTGTTCACCTTAATAAATTCTAATGATGGAAAGGGACAATGTGATTAATTGTGTGTGTGTGATGGGTTGAGAATGGTACGAGTACCGGTGTTATAAAGGTTTATTTTAAATTAGTTCAAAATTTTCTTTCGAAAACATGTCAAAACAAGCTTAGCATTTATTATTGTTTGTAAAAAGTTAATTAATAGAAACTCTTCATTTTAACACAATTATAAAAATATTTTAAGGGCCAATTTTAAAAGTAAAGACATATATGGGTTCTTCTAGATTTTCATTTTGGTCATTAATTATATAATTATTATTTTACCCTTAAATAATATAAAAATTACTAAAATGCCATTGTTTAATAGATATTTTTGGTTTGTTTTAGACCACAAGTTTTAAAAGTGTTTTTTCTTTTAAAAAAATCTTCATGTCAAGTTCAATTACAATTATATAAATCGAAAGGGAGTGAGTACAAACTTTAGATCAATTTTATATTTATAAAATTTAAGTTTTTGTAACTATTTTCTATTTTAACAAAATTTAAAATGAAATAATTCACAATTATTATTATAGTATTTTTTTTATCAATATTCTATCGATAATAATCAAAATTTTTAATTTAAATAAGGTAATAGAGTATTTTAATTTTGAAATTCAAGTATTGGTATCAATTGAGAAAACATTTATTTGTAAGTTGTAAAGCATTCATAATCTAATATTTAATGTTCTCCTTACTCTCAAGGAATGACACTAATTTATAATAATTCAAGATTGCAAGAAGTAGAAATCAAGACTAAAAAGTGCAACTCACTATTATATGAAGGTCAATATGTAGTTTATCTATTGTGGAAGTTTCATATGTATATGATATATAATTCTATGCCAAATTAATTTTATTTTCATATATTTATACAATTTCAAAATTTATCCCGTTAATTGGTTATGTGTTTTACTAAATTACAACTATGCACTCATTATTTTGTCCTTTTTTTTTATTCTCACATTATCAACTCTATTTTTATCTCTTTAGAATTGTGATATTTTAGTTTTCTTATTTAAGTCACAATAAGAAGGGCACTTTTGACCCAATAGTCTGACGGAAAGGATAGTTTTGAGACGAAATATAATTTAAGGGTAAATATGAGTTATTTTAGATAGTTTAAAGGTACTTTTTACCCTTTTCTTTTTAGTCTATGTGGTAGTGGATACCTATTGGCATGCAATGTGGCATTCAGATGACATTTAACAACTTTCATTAATAAAAATTATATTTTTGACACAATAATTTGACGGGAAGGAAAGTTTTGAGCCGAAATATAATTTAAGGATAAATATGAACTATTTCGAATAGTTTAAGGATATTTTTTACCCTTTTCTGTTAAAAATATATGAATACTTATGTTTAAAAACATTGTATATAATTTAAAAGAAAATTACATCATGGAAGATGGTAGGTTATACTGAATATGTTGTAGTAGCAATAAACATATATGAACTATTTAAATTGTAAAAATATTTTTTACATTATTATAATAAAATAGATACAAATTAATTTTTCAAAATTAAATAAAATGATTATGTGGAGTCACACATGAAATAAAATTTTTTGTGATTCTTGAAAAAGATTATTGGATTCTTCTAGAAAATTATTTTGACCACTAATTATGCAATTATAAAGTTATAACTTTGCCCATAAATAATGTTTAAAATTATAATATTGCCATTGGTCGTCCTAATCATGGCTCTTTTATATAAAAAATAAATTAAATATAAATAATATATATATATATATATATATATATATATACTCTCTCCGTTCCATTTTATGTGACACCATTTCCTTTTTAGTCAGTCCCAAAAAAAATGTCACATTTCCTTATATGATAAGTATTTAAAGGTACTTACCCTTGTTGGTCCCACTTAATTTTAAACATAATACATTAATACATTTATGAGGAGAGAAAAAAGTGAGTTAACTTTTTTGAAGAACAATTTTGTAAACATTTCAAAGTTTTCATTATTTCTTAAACTTCGTGTCAGGTCAAAGGGTGCCACATAAAATGAGACGGAGGGAGTATATATATATATATATATATATATATATATATATATATATATATATATATATATATATATATGTAGTTTGAGGAATAGAGATACATTAAATTGTGCACTTTGGGTGTGTTGGTTGAAGCAACTAATTCCATGTTTGTGATTATGAGTGGCAAACGAGATGATCGAGTCGAATATGAGTCGATTAAAAATAAGTTAACGAAAATGGATATAGCACTCGACTAGACTCATATTTAAATGGGTAAAAATAAATTACCCAATGAATAATATAAATAAATATGTGTATTCATATTATATTATTATAGTAGGAATTTTGTTAAAATCCTCAAAAACAAAACTCTTAAAGTTTTTTCTTATCACCCCACCTCCTACCAGCCCCAATCCCAAAAAATGTAAGAAAAGAAGTTTTTTTATTATTATTAAAAAAAAAAATTAAAAGTTGTTTTTTATCACTCCACCCCTTACCAACCCTCCTCCCCCTACTAGCCTCCCCCCCCCCACACCCCACACCCCATCCTAAAAAGCATGCAAATTTTTAAATATTTTTTTAAAAAAAAATGCCACCCCACCCCCTACTAGCACCTCCCCCCAAACATACCAAAAAACAACGTAAAAAATATTAATTTTTCACTAAATTATTATTTTGTTAAAAGTTTTTTTTTACCACCCACCTCCCTATCAGCCCCCGACCACTTTTCTTTCTTGTAGAACATATTTTACCCATTTAACTACCCACTTTTAAATAAATGATATGAGTAATATTCATTTGGGTAACTACATAAATTCCACTACTTTAAATCCTAATTACTAGAAATCTCGTTAGTTTTTAATATTACTTTCTATACCACTTTCGGTTATCAAATACATGTACCATAAGCCATTAGATACATGCATCAACAGATTTAAAAGGACGAGATACATGATTTAATTGATTTGAGTTAATTTTATTTGACTTAACTCTTTAATTAATTAAAAGAGTAAATGATGAGAAATTAACAAACAAAACGGATTTAGTGGATGCTTTTGTATCAACTATATTAGTTTTAATATAAAATCTAAATCATAAACATTAGTAACTGAAATTGTAAACTTCATCTTATTCATCAATTTCTTATTTTGAATCTTCATTTTTTGAGGATTTTCTTGCAAATGGTCAATATCACAGTATTGTTTAGGCATCCGGGTTCATGGATCTTTAAGATCGAATATGAAAATTCTAGAATAAGTTACACCCTTTAATTCAAAGTAATTAATTGTGTATCGCGACTTTTAAAATCTATGGATACATGTATCTCGCGAGTAATCTTACATATATCGCAATAACGAAATATTCGAAACTTTAAGATACAAAGGAAGAAATTGATGAAGAAGATGAATTTTACAATACTCAGATACATGAAATTCGTGAAAATCACAGTATTGTTGAGGCATTCAGGTTCATGAATCTATGAAATCGAATACGAAAATTATAGAAGGAAATAAGTTACACCCTTTATAAGTAATAAATTGTGTATCTCAACTTTTAAAACCCATGAATACATGTATCTCACAACTAATGATACATGTATCTCAAGGACGAAATATTCAAAACTTTAAGATATAAAGGAAGGAATTGATAAAGAATATGAAATTTACATTACTCAAATACATGAAAGTGATAACAATTGAGATACATTAGAATCTGGCCCCAACAACTCTCCATTTGCGCTTTCCATTCGGGATCACATCGTGTTGATTATCAATAAGTAGTTATGAAAGTGGGAATTACATGGGGGTGGGGGCTAGATACATACAGGTATTGAGAATGGGGAGGGTAACAACTTTTTTTTTTTGAAAAATAAGTAATTTTTTAAGCAATTCCGCTAGGCAATGTGTGCCTAGGGCTAGTTTTATTAATAAAAAGAAAAGGATCTCAATGAGAAAAGTACAAGCAAGTGGGGTTAGGTCTTACCTTACTAATCTTAATGAGGTAACGAACCTCTACTAATTAACAAACATGAATAAAATAAGAGCTAAAGAAAACACGATATTCTATGGTCATCATAGAGTTTATAATAAATTCTATGATGATACTACAAATGAGGATGCTTAAGCAATGCAAAATACAAAATCTATGAATAAAGCTGAGTAATCAACCTCAACCTCGTAAAAATTAGAAGAGATGGATTGCCTGTGTAAAGTAACCTGAAGTCAGGGGCGAACCCACACCATACGGTGGGGGTAACTTTCGAAAAAATCATATGTATATATGTATATCTATTTTGAAAACTGGTAGAAATTAAGATATAGTTAACAGTGCACCCATAAAAAGCATAGAAGTGCTCTAGTGCAATTGGTAGAAGCTAGAAATACCACTCACTAGACCAGGGTTTGAATCCCACTTAAGCCTTTTTTTATTATAAGTTTAGCTTAGACTTTATACTTGAGCTATGTTTATATTGGTGCACCCAAAGCCTTCAAATACTGGGTTCGCCTCTGCCTGAAGTATTTCCCTCTTGACTTCTTCATCAAATGTGTCCAATAAAACTTGATGGTTCTTCACTTCTATTTGGATTTACTGGATTGTGTTGTTGCTGAAACTGTCATATGATTTTTCTTTGCTAGTCGCATGGGTAGGTGCCTTGAAATAAATTCTTCAGTCACCTTACCATCCTAACTATGTTACCTTTAATATGTCTTCTTTTTGTTTTTGTTGCTTCCACTTCTTTGTTGCCTAGGCGAGAGATTTCCATCCTTGGCTACATGATCAAATAATATGTCTAGTATCTCATCGTCATCATCAAACTTTTCACTTCCCAAGTCACTATCATAAGTTGCAGTTGGACAAAGTCTTAAAACTTCAACTTCTGGTTCATGGCTCTTTTCCAATACCTTGGTGGTAATGGTTAAGCTCTTTTTGGAATTATCAATTGTCACCGCCATAGATGAATTTACCTTAATTGAAGGCACAAATATGAATGCATGAGGACTTAACTTACTCCTTGTAGGTGCAGAGATATTTTTTTCTTCCTCAACCAAATTTGCCTATCTAAAATCACTTGTTTCCTTCCCCAAACTCTTGTCATTGCTATTGGATATTGACTGTTGTCCAATTATTTGGTCTCCAAGCGATTCCAGTGATGGAGAATTAGGAACATCATGATTCGAAGTGTTGATTGTTGCCATAGGTGGTTTTACCATTGGGTTTTCTTTATTCGACATTGTGGCATGTGAATCTTTGATTATTCTAGTAGTTTTTAGATTAGAAACTTGAAGAATTGGAGTGGAGAATGCATGGAGCTCTTGATCGGAATTGATCATTAAGACATCAAAGGTGTTGGTGATGTGAGCGAATTTTTTTTTTGAATTGTGAGTGTCATTTAATCAAGGAGATTAGACTTTAAGATAACTATTCATTATGTTTAAGGCATTTGTGTATCTAATTTACTTTCTAAATTTAAACTAGAGGTAAAATATGTATATATGTAAGTGATGTATGTCTTATTAAGTAGTTTTTTCTAAAAATTTTTTATCCATTTTAAATGAGTTGGATATTATATTAATGAATCATTCTGTCATCCCTATCTGTGGGCCAAACTTGATCCAGGGACATAGGCGGATCTAGGTGGTGCCCATGAATTCACCCGAATCCCCTTCGTCGAAAAATTATACTATATATAAGACAAAATTATGATTTTATGAGTATGTATAATGAATCTCTTGAAACAAATGAGAAGCTTAGCTTAGTGGATAAGGTGTTCAAGAATTGTCCTTATGTTATGAGTTCGAATTCCATGAATAACTAGTGCTTCTTTTTTTGGTGAAATGGTTTGATGGACTCTTATACTTGTATCAATTTGTATTCTGAACCCTTTTCCGTAGTCATTTGTCAACTAAATTCTTAGACTCAATTAAATGAAACTTTTAAGCCCTCCAAACATGTGTGTGGCTCACTCTCCTTTACATAAATGACATGTCATATCCACTTCATATATATTAGTGTCATGTCATAATTATTTTATAACTGTTTTTTAAAGATTATTAACCAAAACTATTTAATAAAAGGTAAAACAATAAAATTTTAATTTATTCTTTAAAGTAAAACTCCATACATCTGATTCTCCTATTTTCACTGTTCACGGGCAGCATCTACCGGAGAAGCTATCGATTGATTAGTTTTTAGTTTCAACCAATGGTTTGTAAGCTTCAAGCCAAGTGATAATGGATTTTCAATACTTATATATATGTTGCCGCATATAATTAATAGTACTTGTTATTAATAGATATTTCAATATTACACGTGCAATTTCCAGTTCAATTTATACATTGTTTCTTTCATAAGTTTGTGTGTCAAAGATTTACAAGTTTCATATGAGTTCCATACAAATTTCTTATAATCTGCGCAACAACTTTGGTTATCTTTGATAATAATAATAAAAAAGACTAGGTCCGGCATGCGCTCTAAGCTTTTTAATTTGACGATTGTTTACTAGTTATAACAAGTCAATTATGACAACTCCAGTAAAACTGCATCAGGCCCAAAAGAGTAGACAAACTATAAGTCATATGAATCAAACCACGTTAATACTTAATGTTTAGACATTTTCTCCCTAAAATACCCAAAAATTTGTTCTCTATCAGTAGAATTTAGTATTCCATAGTCCATAATATTAATGGGATACGTAGTCGAACTTTGCCAAAAATATGAATTTTGAATGATTAAAATTCATCATATTTGTTTGAACTGCTTAGTTTTGTAGAGTTGCATGACTTTTAGGAAACTTTACACTTGCTTTTCTGGACTTGTGCTTTAATGCAATCTATGGATCACGGATCCGTAGGCCTAACAAATAGTTCTCCAGTAATAGCCAGTACTTCTCCAATTGTAACTTGCAATTTGCCAAATCATACTGTAATAGTTTATTTTAGATCACAAGTTCTAAAAAACCTAATAGTTTTTTTGGTTGGCTACTTGAACTATTACGTTATTGCTTAAAGTTTGACTCTCCATATTGTATTCCCTTTCCCACCCCCAATTATTTTTTTAAAAAAAAGTTTTAAAAATCTCTTCTCCAGTCAAACATGTTTTGACACTGTGATATGAAGAATATAAGGCATGTTGACTCTTTGGCCTAATTATTTAGTCCCACATCGGAGCTTTATGTATTGTGAAGGAGAATTTGGGTTATAAAAGAACCCCTCCTCCTTCATTGTAAAATGCACCATTTGTAATCTCTTCTCTCTATCTAATAAAAGTAGGCTGCTTTGAGCGGTGCTTGGAGATTAAGATTTCGCGGCTGAACTCCATTATTAAAATTGTTCGGTCTCTTTTCTCTTCTTTTCAGTTAATATTCGATATTTTTTGTCGGGTATCTTTGTTAGTGTTCTGTCCGGTTCAGTTCATTTGAATCGGTTCATTTCACTAAAGTTGTTCCGTTTTGTAGGGAAATTACCCGAATTTCCCAACAATTGGTATCAGAGCCAAGGTTTTGTCTGAGTATGCTCTGTGGTTGCAGCTGAGTCTGATCTTCCACATCAGAAAAGAATTATTTTGGTCCTTTTGCGTCGAAAGTTTTTTCTAAGTCAGAGTTCTGTCTGAGTATGCTCTGTGGTTGCAGTTTCGCCTGATCTTGCACACCAGAAAGGAACTACTTTGTTTCTGTAGAAGCCTTCGATTATTTGAATTCTGTTGTAATATCCAATATTTTTTTTTGAGTCTGTAATGGCAAATAAAGATCAAGAAATGGAGTCTGTTGCAAATATTCCACCGAAGACATCGGGTGCCTCGTCATCTTGGTCAAGATTCCCAATGTCTACTTTGAAGTTGGCGGTTGAAATATTCGATGGTACGGGCCATTTCGGTATGTGGCAAGGGGAGGTTTTGGACTCCCTTTTCCAGCAGGGTCTTGATATTGCTATTGAAGAAGTTAAACTAGAAGGAGTTGAAGATAAAGATTGGAAAATCATTAATCGGTTGGCATACGGAACAATTCGATCGTGTCTATCCAGGGAGCAAAAGTATGCTTTCAAGAATGAGACTTCTGCATACAAATTGTGGAAGGCATTGGAGGACAAGTTTCTGAAAAAGAGTGGTCAGAACAAGCTCCTAATGAAGAAAAGGTTGTTCCGATTTGATTACAAACAAGGTACTACTATTAATGAACATATCACTATGTTTAATCAATTAGTAGCAGACTTGCTTAATTTAGATGTCATATTCGATGATGAAGATCTGGCTTTGATGTTGTTATCATCTCTTCCCGATGAATTTGAACATTTGGAGACAACGTTACTTCACGGGAAGGAGAATGTGTCGTTAGATGCTGTTTGTTCTGCTTTATATAGTCATGAACTGAGAAAGCAGGATAAGATGAAAACAAAGGCAACAACATCAGAAGAAGTATTGGTGGCAAGAGGTCGTCATCAAAACCAGACAAAAGGGAGAAGAGAAAGGTCCAAATCAAAAGGTCGAGCCATTGCCAAAGATGAGTGTGCTTTCTGTCATGAGAAAGGGCACTGGAGGAAAGACTGTCCAAAGTTGAAGAAGAAAGGGAAGGCTCCACAAGACGCCAATATTGCAGAATGCAAAAGCGATGCGGAATCAGATATCTCTTTAGTGGTCGCTCCTACAACATCACATGCAGATGAGTGGATATTGGATTCAGGTTGTACCTATCATATGTGTCCCATTCGGGAGTGGTTCTTTGAATTTCAGGATCTCGATGGCGGAGTTGTTTACATGGGTAATGATAATTCATGTAAAACAACCGGAATAGGTTCAATCAAACTGCAGAATCATGATGGATCCACCAAAATCTTGCGAGATGTGCGGTACGTGCCAAAGTTGAAGAAGAATCTCATCTCATTGGGGGCTTTAGAATCTAAAGGCCTAGTTATAACGATGCGAGATGGAGTTCTTAAAGCAACTTCTGGAGCGTTGGTGATGTTAAAGGGTGTGAGAAAGAACAATCTGTATTACTATCAAGGTAGTAAAGTGGTCGGGACAGTAACTTCTTGCACCAAGAAAGATACAGAGGCAACGAAGCTGTGGCATATGCGGTTGGGACATGCTGGTGAAAAATCTTTGCAAATTCTTGCCAAGCAAGGATTGTTGAAAGGTACGAAGACTTGCAAAGTTGAGTTTTGTGAACATTGTGTTCTTGGAAAACAACGAAGAGTGAAGTTTGGCACTGCAATTCATAATACCAAGGGTATTCTGGATTATGTGCATTCAGATGTATGGGGACCTGCCAAGACTCCGTCTCTTGGAGGAAGGCATTAGTTTGTCACTTTTGTTGATGATTTTTCCAGGAGAGTTTGGGTGTTTTCTATGAAGAACAAAGATAATGTACTTGGAATTTTCCTTAAGTGGAAAGTTCAAGTTGAAAACCAGACGGGAAGGAAGATCAAGGTTCTCCGAACAGACAATGGTGGAGAATACAAGAGTGATCCATTCCTTAAGATATGTCAAGACTGTGGTATAGTTCGGCACTTCACCGTCAGGAAAACACCGCAACAGAATGGGGTGTCAGAGCGTATGAACAGGACACTTGTGGAGAAAGTTCGCTGTATGCTGTCTAATGCTGGGTTAGGCAGAAAATTTTGGGCTGAGGCGATAACATATGCTCAACATCTCGTCAATCGTTTGCCATCATCTGCTATTGATGGCAAAACTCCATTAGAGGTATGGTCTGGAAAACCTGCAACTGATTATGATACTTTGCACGTTTTTGGTTCTATTGCATATTATCATGTGATTGAATCAAAGTTGGATCCACGGGCAAAGAAGGCTTTGTTCATGGGATTCAATGCTGGAGTGAAGGGATACCGTCTGTGGTGTCTCGAGGCAAAGAAAACAATTATAAGCAGAGATGTTACCTTCGATGAATCTGTCATGTTAAAGAAGGTAAATCCAGAAGATGCTGAGAGTACTCCTGAACAGGTGGAGTGTACTCCGAAGCAGGTGGAGTTTGAGGAGACAGTGGTGATCCCAGCACGGAGCACCACGAGTGACTCTCCTACGGCAGAAGAAGAGTCAGATGAGGAAGAGGTTCCTACCCAAGAACCTCTACAGCAATCGAAGCCAATTGCAGTTAGAAGACAGAGACGAGCGATCCAAAAGCCCGCTCGTTTCACTGACATGGTAGCTTATGCACTTCCAGTTTCAGATGAAGATGTTCCATCCACCTACCCAGAGGCCATACGAAGTTCAGAAAGTGGAAATTGGGCAGGTGCAATGGAAGAGGAAATGCAATCCCTCAAGAAGAACATGACGTGGAAGTTGACACAACTACCGATAGGCAAGAAGGCAATTGGATGCAAATGGGTATTTGCAAAGAAAGAAGGATTTCCCGATAAAGACGATGTTCGCTACAAGGCAAGGTTGGTAGCTAAAGGCTACGCTCAAAGGGAGGGAATTGATTATAATGAGGTATTTTCTCCAGTTGTTAAACATTCCTCCATTAGAATTATGTTGGCCTTGGTAGCGCAGTTGAATTTGGAGCTAGCTCAACTTGATGTGAAGACCGCGTTCCTACACGGTGATTTGAAGGAGGAAATCTATATGACTCAGCCAGAAGGAAATAAGGTTGCTGATAAAAAGAATTGGGTTTGCAAACTTGTCAAATCATTGTACGGACTGAAACAATCTCCGAGACAGTGGTACAAACGATTTGATAGTTTCATGAAGGGTCAGAAGTACAAGAGAAGCAAATACGATCATTGTGTGTATTTGCGCAGGCTTCAAGACGGTTCCTACATCTACTTACTCTTATATGTTGATGATATGCTGATTGCAGCAAAGAGCCAAGCTGAGATTGACAAACTGAAGGCTCAGTTGAGTAAAGAGTTCGAGATGAAGGATTTGGGGGAAGCCAAGAAGATTCTCGGCATGGAGATAAACAGGGACAGAGAGAGAGGCAAGCTTTGGCTGTCACAGAAGCAGTATTTGAAGAAGGTACTAAGACGTTTTGGTATGCATGAAGATACAAAACACGTGAGTACCCCACTTGCTCCTCATTTGAAACTGAGTAGCCGGTTATCTCCGACGACTGATGAAGAGCGAGAATACATGGCGAAAGTCCCGTATGCAAATGCAGTTGGAAGCTTGATGTATGCAATGGTGTGTACGAGACCAGATATTTCACAGGCTGTTAGTGTTGTTAGCAGGTACATGCATGATCCAGGCCAGGGTCATTGGCAAGCTGTGAAATGGATTCTACGGTATCTGCAAAATACCGTAGATATTGGATTGGCATTCGAGCAGGATAAATCACTTGGTCAATGCATAGTTGGATACTGTGATTCTGACTATGCAGGTGATTTGGATAAGCGACGATCTACAACTGGCTATTTGTTCACTTTAGCAAAAGCGCCAGTTAGTTGGAAGTCTACTTTACAGTCAACGGTGGCTTTATCTACGACAGAGGCAGAGTATATGGCGATTACAGAGGCTGTAAAGGAGGCGATTTGGCTTCATGGGTTGCTTAAAGACTTGGGAGTTGGTCAGAAACAACTTGAGGTTTATTCTGACAGTCAGAGTGCTATTCATTTAGCAAAGAATCAAGTCTTTCATGCACGGACGAAGTACATTGATGTTCGCTATCACTTTGTGAGGGAAATTCTCGAAGAAGAGGAGATACTTCTGTTGAAGATTCATACTACGGAGAATCCCGCAGATATGCTGACCAAGGTGGTTACAAAGGCCAAGTTTGAACACTGTTTAGACTTGGTCAATGTTCTGCACATTTGAATTTGGCGCCTCACGGCGCAAATTTGAAAGCAACGTGAAAACTGCTTTTATTATTTGTTTGTTTGAGAAGATTTGTATTTGGTGGGATTGGATATTAAGCCAAGGTGGAGATTTGTTGACTCTTTGGCCTAATTATTTAGTTCCACATCGGAGCTTTATGTATTGTGAAGGAGAATTTGGGTTATAAAAGAACCCATCCTCCTTCATTGTAAAATGCACCATTTGTAATCTCTTCTCTCTATCTAATAAAAGTAGGCTACTTTGAGCGGTGCTTGGAGATTAAGATTTCGCGGCTGAACTCCATTATTAAAATTGTTCGGTCTCTTTTCTCTTCTTTTCAGTTAATATTCGATATTATTTGTCGGGTATCTTTGTTAGTGTTCTGTCCGGTTCAGTTCATTTGAACCGGTTCATTTCACTAAAGTTGTTCCGTTTTGTAGGGAAATTACCCGAATTTCCCAACAAGGCAAACTTACAAATGGTTTTTCTTTGGGTGGGGGGAATGAAATTAAAGGTGCTTAGATAGAAAGAAACTTAAAAGTCAACCAATAACTAGAGGCAGAGCTAATATAATGTAACTTGTTCGGGATTTCACTTTAATTTGGGAATGGATCTTACAATCCTCGAAAAGGAAGCTATTTGAATTTTAATAAACAATTTATAGAGATTATTACACTTATATTGAAATCAAATATTACTATTATTACAAAAATACTTTTCTTTGTTATTATTATTATTTTCTTGACGCAAATTATATCCTTGAGAAGAAATTATGGCGGCTATTTGGATTTTACATCTCATTATGCTTTCGGTTTAAACAAATTCACCTTCTAATTAATCATATTATATTCTAGTCAAATCATCTGAAAATTTTGAACTTTTAGTTTTTCATTCCATTAATAGACTGATATACACAATATACAAGCAATGCATCAAATCCTATTCGTGAATAATTTAACTTTATTTGGATGATCAATAAATTAATTAGAGTAGTCAACACTATAGTTCATGAGCTAATACCATGGCAAGTTGCTTTCCGCTCATAAAGGTAACTTCATATATACTTCCGTATCATTTGAGATACGCTATAATACCGATGTTCGTGTACAATTATATGAATTAGAGTTTAAAAAGTTGTTAACTAGTTATGTCAATACCCACAGAAATTAAAAAAAGAAAATTGTCATCCCCTGCAATACTTCAATCAGAGATCATTAGTCTGCTTTTGTAGAATGAACTTGCATTTCCAAGGCTTGCTTTTCCAATCTTTATGGAAAAGCATACAAGGGATGGAAGATGTTCTTTTGGACAAGTATATATATAATGTCAAATGATAGTTTCTGGTGAATAAAAACAAGAAGCATCGTACTTAGTCCAAGACGAATATTGAGAAATTAAAGATGATTGGTAGCGGAAAATTATCTCTTAATGGTCTAGTGCTGAGAATAATAGCAGCAATATTTGTCTGCTTGACAGCAACGGCTGTAGCAGTTAACGTTCGTAATCCTAATTATGCTGATGCCTTAACAAAGAGTATTCTCTTCTTCGAGGGACAAAGGTCTGGTAAATTACCCCCTAACCAGCGCGCGACTTGGAGAAAGGATTCTGCTCTTCTTGATGGAGCTGACAAGGGTGTAAGCATACATAAAATATGATACTAGTTCCTTCTATCTCAATCAAAGCGTCTTACTTTTTTTTAGTCTGTTTAAAAAAAAATGTCACTTCCTATATTCAGTAGTAACTCTTTAATTCCGTTAACTTACTTGGCATTTTTAAGAACACTTGATTCAAATGACATTTTGGTACATTATATACATTTGATTGATTCAGAGGGAATTTTTTTTCAGGTGGATTTGGTAGGTGGGTACTATGATGCTGGTGACAATGTCAAGTTCCACTTTCCAATGGCTTTTACAACGACCATGTTGGCTTGGAGTGTGGAGCAGTTTAAAAATTCAATGGGACCAGACTTGCAACATGCCATGGAGGCTATCAGGTGGTCGACGGATTATTTCTTGAAGGCAACAAACATTCCCAACGTGGTATATGCACAAGTAGGTAATGCGGAGGGCGATCACAACTGTTGGGAAAGGCCTGAAGATATGGACACTCCTCGTACTGCTTTTGCAGTTACCGCACAAGCTCCTGGTTCTGAAGTTTCTGCTGAAATTGCTGCTGCTCTAGCTGCTGCTTCCGTGGTTTTTAAGCGCACTGATCCCGCATATTCCAAATTGCTTGTCAACAGAGCTGTTCAGGTAACAATAAGCTACTAGCCATCAATTTTTTTTTTGAAATATATTCACTTTGCCATGACTACTAATATTTGGAAACAGAGGAAGTCTTATTAATAAGACAACTAAAGTGTTCCTTTTCGGTACTACCAAACAGTTGAGGTGAAAATAATGCTATTGTTTTTGCGCGAATTTCAGGTTTTTGAATTTGCAGATAAATACAGGGGATCTTACAATGATCACATAGGATCTTGGGTGTGCCCATTCTATTGTGATTACAATGGATACAAAGTAAGTATGAAGGCTTAATAATATTCAAGTTGTTTTGACATTCAGCAAGGTCTTAAAATTCCTAGTTGAACAGGATGAATTGCTTTGGGCTGCTGCGTGGCTCCTCAAAGCTACAAGAAAGCCTATGTATTGGATCTACGTCAAACAAAATATAATAAACTTCAAATCAGACATGGAAAGCGGCTTATCAGAATTCGGATGGGATGCCAAGCATGCTGGTATCAATGTGCTTATCTCCAAGGTTTATTAACTAGCTAGAGCAAACTCTTATTTATTCTGCATATATATCTTTGATTCAATCTAACATCTTTCACTTTTGTGGACATTACTACAGTTTGTTCTCGATAACCCTTCAAATGCTAACCCCTTCCTTCCATACGCTGATACATTCGTCTGCAGTGTATTGCCTGAATCTCCCACCAATACAGTCAGATACACTCCAGGTATAGTTCCCCGCCCCCCTCCTGTTATCTTCAACTTTAAAAGCGAAAAATGATTGTACTAATTGTTTTCATCCTTAATTCATTTTGCAGGTGGATTCATTTACAAATCAGGGATATGTAATATGCAAAATCCTACAGCTCTGTCATTTCTACTTCTTACCTATGCGCGCTACATGAAGAGCAGAGTCATTCGTTGTGGCAACATTGATGTAACTCAAAAGATGCTCATTCGTTTTGCAAGAAGCCAGGTATTGTAGTGTGTGTTACATATTAGAATAACAACGAAATTGTGACAAAATTTGAAAGAAACTAATAAACTAATGGAGGTACATATGATGACTGCAGGTGAATTATATTCTTGGGATAAATCCAATGAACATGTCATACATGGTTGGGTTTGGAACAAAATTTCCTCAAAGAATACACCATAGAGGAGCTTCATTGCCGTCTATCGATCAACATCCAGAGAAGATGGGATGCAAAGAAGGGACACCATATTTCCTCAGTGAAAATCCAAATCCCAACTTGCATATAGGGGCAGTGGTTGGAGGACCTGATGTCAAAGATTATTTTGTTGATTCTAGACCTAATGCTGCCCAGTCAGAACCAACTACATATGTAAACGCACCTCTTGTTGGCCTCTTAGCTTATTTTAAAGCTCATCCTTAGTCCTGAATACTTTTGGACATAGTAACTCAAATATGTACAGATTATTGAAATTTCCTCTCATTTTGTCAAAAGTGTACCTTACTGGAACTTCAGGCAGAGAGAAGGGGTACAACTTAGAAGCATAGAGTGTCTGATAATCTTTTTGTATTTTATCTTTCACTCTTGAAACTTGTAGTATTATTACTTGTGTGTTTCTATACAAGGAATTAAAGAAAATTTGCATCATTTATATGTTTTTGCTACTCTTTTGAAATATACAAAACATCACCAAACATCACCTAAAAGTAATTGGCTACATATACTTCTTACTTGGCCCTGGATCTTGCTGAATGTTTTAATCGCAAAAGCTGAAGAAATAGTAGAATAATTAATTTGCGTATCACTGTGACCATTCTACGTTTGTCGCACCAGATATTCTATTGCATAATCTCATATTATCAGATATCACTTAAAAGTACAAGCATGTTATTTTATTTATGAGATAACATTTTTGAAAAATAAATGGGAGAAATAGTTTTCTAGTTTTTTATCAAATCTTATGTTTTGTTTTAACACGGAAATTTTTCATTTTTAGACATAAAAAATGTTTAAAGGCTACTTCTTCTATTCAAATCATAAGAGGGAATGAAATCTCAATAATTTCCTCGTGCATAAAACAATTCTTCAGCTCCGGCTTCTAGTTTATTTCAAGAAATTAAGATCTCTTGGATATTTACAAACTTAATAGAAGAAAAATAATTTTTTTTTCAAATCTTTTATATATAAAAACAAATGTTTATTATAAATACTCTAGAACTTAAAACTAAGTAAAATTTGTTAGTGCCTGCAAAACCAATTCTTTCATTTATATCACTGTGCTAGACACTTATTTAAAAAGTGAGAAATTTGATTATGATATCTCAATTTTTGAAATAAAATTTATATATTTATAAACTATTTACTATAAGTTATAATTGACAATTCAAAATAACTAATAGATATATGAAAATTTTAGGTTAAAGGTATAAATTGAAACAGAGGAGTAATAACATTCTTTCTGGGGAAGGTGTATTAAAAGAGACAAATAAGTTATTCAATTAGGTTGTAGTCTTTAAGTCTTAAATATTGAGTAAAAGTGACAAATGAATAAATAATATTTATTAGGTTAAAATATACTTTTTCAAAAGCCCCAAACTTTTTACTTTTACACTTTTACCTCTATATTTTTTATCTTAAAATATCTAAATTTTACCAAAATAGACCAAAAAAAAAAGGGCGCTAAACTTGGGATCATCATTCCAACGATTCTCTTCTCAACGGCAGGTACATTTTTCAATCTTTTCTTCTTCTTCTTCTTCATCTTCATCTGCAAAAAAAAAAGTGCTTTTATTAAGAAGATCTATCAAAAAAAATTTATCAAAAAAGAATGTCAAAATATATATATGTTTGAGTTTTTTGAGATCCGAATTTTTTTGTATTGCATTTGTTTTGTTTGAGCTTTGAATAAACTAAAAAGAGCATTATTAATAAGTAAAAAAAGTACTTTGTGTCCATTTTTAAGTTGTGTTTAGTGAACTCAAAGTGGTTGTTTCAGTCAACAACTTTCGTAGTTGTCCGGGCGACTGTCGAAGTTGTCTATTGAAATAGTTAAATGTTCATGTTGATGTCCAACAACTGTCTTTAGTTGTCCGGCGATAATAGAAGTTGTCTCAACAACTAGTGGAGTTGTCGACAACTGTGTTCTGTTGTTCAATCGAAGAATAATAAATTTCTAAAGCTACTAAAATTTTCTTACTATTGTTGATAGTTGTGAAACAACGAAATAGGTGTAAAAACAAGTAGTAAATATTTTTTAGTGATTTCAAATTTGTTTGAGGAATGTCTCACTAGTTGAAATATTGTGTGATGTCTTTAGATATTGTGTTCATCTATGGAAGATCAAATAATAATAGCAGTGGATTTACATGGTGCATGGGTAGAGAATCCTACACGTTATACTTGGCGATCAAAGGGTGGAGAATTAGTACCAATAAAGATAAGTGAGAATGTTACGTATAATGAGTTGGTTGAGATCATTATTTCTAGGTTTGAGTTGAATTGTGATAAAGATGATCTGTGTATTACTTACATGCTTGGCTTTATTGACAAACAAAAGGGAGCTCCTTCTAGGATAAGGAATGATCGTGATTTACGATTTTTTTTGGATGATCGAAGTAGGCCTATTTTAAGAATATCAGTGGTTGAAAAGATGACAGAGACAACAAATTCAGTTGCAAATGATGAAGAACATCATATTACTATTGATATTCCCATAAACGAGAACGCTTCTCAACATTGTATACCAACACAAGGCCACATGAATGATGACGGCACAGATTTTTATAAAGGTAAAATTTTCAAGGACAAGCGAGAATTAACTAAATTGTTGAAGCTTGCTTCTGTGAAGAAAGATCAAAGACTGAAATCAGTGAAGAGTTCTAAAGATGTGTATTGTGCTAGATGTGTAGATCAAAATTGTGATTGGTGGTTGAGAGCAACAAAATTTCAAAGTTGCAATAGATTTGAAATTAAACGATACCGCAACATTCACTCATGTGGAGCACAACATGTTACAAGTCATCATCCACATGCTTCAGCAGAGGTCGTTGCAGAATACATGCTACCTAGTTTCTTGAATGGAAAAGGTCCATCTACAAAAGATATAAAAACTATTGTTCAAGCAGATTTGGGCTGCAAGATTAGCTATTGGAAGTGTTTAAAAGGCAGTGAAATTGCAAAGGCTATGATAAGAAGGACACCGAAGCATGGATATGCAGTTTTAGAAGGTTACCGTCATATGCTTATCACAATAAATGAAGGAAGCAAGACATCTCTAAAACTTGATGACAAGGGAAGGTTCAAGTATCTTTTCATATCGTATGGAGCTCGGATTAGAGGGTTTGTGCATATGAGATAAGTCTTAGCTGTTGATGGTACATTTTTAAGAGGTCGTTACAATGGAGTTTTGTTGTCTGTTGTCGCACAGGATACAGAAAATCATATCTTTCCTGTTGCAATTTGTGTAGTAGATAAAGAGTGTGATGCTGCATATGAGTATTTTTTTGAGAAACTCTTAGACATAGTCCCTGATACTTCAGAGTTGTGCATAATTTCTGATAGACATCCAAGCATAGGAAAAGCATTATCAAAGTTTTACTCTGAAGCGCACCACGGGTGTTGCACGAGGCATCTTGATGAGAATGCTCGTACAAATTTTCATTGTGGAGACTTTCTTGGTCATTATCATCATGCAACAAAAGCATATCGAAGAGATGTGTTCCATGATCATTTTGAACAAATTAGAATTATCAATGCAGAAGTCGCGAATTATCTTGAAAATGTTGGATTTCACAAATGGAGTAGAGCATATTTTCCAGGAAATAGGTAAATTTTCAAACATAAATTTTGCAGTTTTTTCAGCAAGTGCAGTAGTTGTTTCAGCAACTGCAGTAGTTGTTTCAACATCTGTAGAAGTTTTTGTTAGCCAAATTCACAATATTTATTTAAAAATTAACAATACTTTATATTTTAGTTTCTTGATATTTTTTATTTTTTATATTGCAGGTATGATGTATTGACTTCAAATATTGCGGAGTCTGTTAATGCAATGTTCAATGAAGCAAGAGAATTTCCCATTACTGCCCTGTTGAATGATATAAGTAAAAGATGGTCAGAAAAATTTTATGAGAGACGAATGACATATGCTAAGTTAAAAATCACTTTTGTCCCTTCAGCTGAAATCAAAATAATGACTAACAAGAATCTGGGAAATAAGTTATTGGTTCATCAAATTGATGAAGATACCTTCAGTGTCACCGCAGACAATGGAATTGCAATGGTCCATCTTCGAAGCAAAATGTGTTCGTGTCGAGAGTTTGATTTGGACAAAATACCTTATCAACATGCCATGGCAGCGCTCAGGCATAAGTTTGAAGATGAATATGGCAAGATGATTTACAAGTTTTCCTCTCCATATTATAAGATAAAGTCGTATATACTTGCATATGCAGATTCAATTTATCCGGTGCCAGCTGAAGAATTTTGGAATCTTTCTCCAGAAATTTTAGGGAGCGTAATACCTCCACCTGAAAAGAAAACTAAACGGGGAAGAAAGCAGATGAAACGGGTACCTACTATAGGAGAAGTCGTTTCAAAGAAGAGAAACAAATGCTCTTTCTGTAAAAGATTTGGCCACAAAAAAATCACATGTCCTACCAAATCAAATGGAGTTGCATAAACATGTAATGGTTTAGTTTCATGATTTTTTGTCGTATTTATAATATGTACTTAATGATATTGAAGGGTCAAGTCCTTCAAACAACTGCATTAGTTGTCCAACGATTTGGAAGAGTTGTCCAACAATATTGGAAGTTGTCTAGCAATTTTGCATAGTTGTCTTATTAATAATTAAGGATCGATATAGTCGTTTAATAATAAAGGACGACCGATCTAGTCATTTTGTGAATTATTAAGTATAAACTGAGTTGCTTAATAATAATCGAAGATTCATTTAGTGATTATGTAATCTTCTAAGTATAAATTTAGTCGTTTAATAATAATCGAAGATTCATTTAGTGGTTTTGTAACCTTCTAAGTATAAATTTAATCGTTTAATAACAATCGAAGATCGATATAGTCAATTTGTGAATTATTAAGTATACATTTAGTCATTTAATAACAATCGAAGATTCATTTAGTGGTTTTATAATCTTCTAAGCATAAATTTAGTCGGTTAATAATAACCGAAGATTCATTTAGTGGTTTTGTAACCTTCTAAGTATAAACTAAGTCGTTTAATAATAACCGAAGATTCATTTAGTGGTTTTATAATCTTCTAAGTATAAATTTAGTCGTTTAATAACAATCGAAGATCGATATAGTCATTTTGTGAATTATTAAGTATAAACTAAGTCGTTTAATAATAACCGAAGATTCATTTAGTGGTTTTGTAATCTTCTAAGTATAAATTTAGTCGTTTAATAACAATCGAAAATCGATATAGTCATTTTGTGAATTATTAAGTATAAACTAAGTCGTTTAATAATAACCGAAGATTCATTTAGTGGTTTTGTAATCTCCTAAGTATAAATTTAGTCGTTTAATAATAATTGAAGATCGATATAGTCATTTTGTGAACTTTTAAATTTAGTCGTTTAATAACAATCGAAGATCGATATAGTCATTTTGTGAATTATTAAGTATAAACTAAGTTGTTTAATAATAACCGAAGATTCATTTAGTGATTTTGTAATTTATTAAGTATAAATTTAGTCGTTTAATAACAATCGAATATTCATTTAGTGGTTTTGTAAATTCTTTTTGCTCCATTCCATTTTTGACCATATGGATAAGGCCTTTCACCCTTACAGTATTTGAGCGTTTCAGTGTCTTTCTCAAACAATGTGAGCACCTCATGCAATGGTGGAACACCATCCACTAAACTCTTATCACTCAAATTCTTGTACTGAGCATATAAGGTGTTGTAGAAATTTAGATCCAAAATTAGATCTGTTTGGTTATAGTGTTTAGGAAACCAAATCTGTCTCTTACGCATAAGAGACAAGATCTCATCAACATGCTACAAAAATAAAGTTGGCAGTCAATTAAATATTAATAAATAAATAAAAATAAATAAATAAAAATTAGTAATATTTACCTTGCACTCAAACAAAAAATATGGATCAGTCATATTCACAAAGTCTTGATGATTGAATTTTCCACTCAAATACATTTTTCTTTCCTTTTCCTTCTTGCTAATGAAGACATTAAAAGCTTCTCTTTTCTCCACATCAAGAGGTTTGTACAAATCCACTTTCAATTTGTTGTTCTTTGCATCTTTTACCTTGGCCAACCTTCTTTTTAATGCAGGAGTGTAAGGAGATTTTCTTGCATAGCTCGGATATATAGTCCTCTTTGTTGACAAGGATCTTACTTCATTCAAAAGGATTTCATACTTATCACAACATGTCTCACATTTGCAACAACATTCAACATTGGAGACATTCACATTTGTTATTTTATCACACCAGGAGTATCCTCCCCCTACCAAGATCAGCTTGATATGAGTCACCTTTTTCTACATCACCAAAAGATCTATAAGTATCAAAAGCAATCTGACCATCACCGCCCCTCTCAACACCGTAATCTCTCACAACACTATTTTCTCCGCCTGTTATACCAAGACCCTCTTCACCAATAGTTATATTCAGCTTCATAGTTTTTACAAGTGCCAATTCCGCTTTTAAAACATCAATTTTTGGATCAGAACTATCTTCATAGGGCTCAATATTTTGAAAAAAAATTTGTTCTTTCTCTGTTTGTTGGAAAAATAAAAGGGTGAACAACCTGATTGTGCAGCTGCATTTCAATTGTCAAACAATAAGTTTAGTTATATGTAATTGTGGAAACAACTTCTACTGTTGTTGGACAACTGATGAACAATTAAAGTAGTTGTGGGAACATCAAATTCAAAATAACTAATTAATTATCTAACAACAACTTTATATAGATATAATCTTACTTGTTCTTTTGTCTGATAAATAGGATCAACATTTGTTTTGTATGCGGGTGTTGCAGCCATCCATTTAATCATTCTTGGGATTGTTCTTTCTGATGAAGAATTCTTGGCAAAGCGTTGAATTGACGGAATAGCTTCAAATGCCCAAGCCTACAATATACCATTAGAAGTATCAAATATACATAATAAAAGTCAAGTAATAATTTAACTCATAAAATGAAAATAGTCGATTTAATTACTTACAGCGAACACCCATGGAAAGCCATGAAGATTGTATTGAGATTTGATTGAGTCTAACTTTTTCAAAATATACTCAATGGTAACATCAAAGCTTTCTCGACCCCATGGATATGAATCAAACACACTTTTTTTGACGACATCTTTAACCAATTAATGTTTATCTTCTTCTCTGCACTTTTTGAACACAATATACAATGCACAAACCAAACCATACTAATAGCAACCTTTTGCTTTTTGGTTAAGCTTGGATCACACATTTTTTCTATGAGAACAGCAGAATTCGGAGATTTACCCACTTTATTAACTAAAATTTCACCTTCTTTTCCAATTTTCGCTAATTGTTGACTTAGAGGAGAAAAGAATGACATCGAAGTCCAGTCATAATAGCGAATTCATTAATGCCAAAGCAGATTGGCAAACCATTATAATCAATCCAAACCTCTTTTTTCTTTTCAGAAAATATACGACGAAGATTAAGACCATGTACTAACTTTATTGAAAGTTGTACTGCTACATCTTTATCCAACTTCAAAAAGTGACCAAAGCAAGACTTCTTGAAATCATTTTCAATTTTTTGTGCGATTAGAATTTTTCTAAACTCAACAAATTGAACTCCAAAACCGACTCTCGCATTAATTCTAGAATCATAAGACCCAGACACATTCAAGTGAGTCTCAAATTTATACGTACCATTGGAAATTATTTTGACATGATGTGGAGAGGATTCAAGATCTTCTTCTTCTTTTTCAACTGATTGTTCACTTTCACTTTCACTTTCATCACCTTTTTCTTCTCCACTAGATTTATCGCCATCACTTTCACTTTCACTTTCATCACTTTTTTCTTCTCCACCAGATTTATCTCCATCACTCTCATCATCTGTTTCTTTTTTCGCTTGAATTTGTGTTATATACGTTATTTTCACTTTCATCACCTTTTTCTTCCTCACTAAATTGGTTTCCACTATTTTCATCACTTTTTTCTTCTACTAATAAGTTATCGCTGCTCTTACTAGTTATAAGTGTTGCAATACCTCTTTTCTTAGCAGCAGTATAGTTCTCAACGTTTTCTCCAGCAGCTGAATTGGATGAAGATGTTCCAATTCTTTTTCTCTTATTTTGAGGCATTATATCTACACCAAAATAGTTAAAAAGTTAGTAAATGATATAAAATTAACTTAATAGAATCAATAAAAAATGTGTAATTATAGTATATTAAATATCAATAATTATATTATTTGTCCTACAACTAATCAATTGATCAACAACTGAGCACAGTTGTCCAACAACTGAACACAGTTGTCCAACAACTGAACACAGTTGTCCAACAACTGAACATAGTTGTCTAACAACTGTCGTAGTTGTGAAAACAACTTATCTAGTCGTATGACAACTACATGCAATTGTCGGACCATTTTGCATCTGAAAATATGTCTAATTATTTCTATAAACAACTTCACTAGTTGTCGGACAACTACGAAAGTTGGTGACTGAAATCACTAAATTGTATTGACTAAATCATTAACATAAAGTAATTTTATACAGATTAAAAAGCTTTTTTGAGTTAATTTTAACTTCAGACGGAATAAATGCAATGCAAAATAAAAAAAAATATAGATGGATGATAATAATTTTTTCTTTATGAAAACCCTAGTTCCAATATTTTGAAATAAAAAAAGAAAAGAAAATTTACCTTGAGATCAGGATAAACACAATAGAAAATTTTGAAGATTTTGAACTTGAAGAAGCTAAAAAGTTGAAATTTTAGTTGCTTCGTCTCCCTGGCCCGTTGTTCCCGTTTCCCCTGTTTCCCCTCCTCTATATGAAAGTGAAAGCAAAAAAAATTGAAAGTTCTAAAATTTCCCTTTCAATTTCGTCTTTTAAGTACCTAAGTTTTTAAGATTAATAGTTTAAGTACCTAAGTTTTTAAAATAAATAATTTGTCCTTTTTTTTAATATTAAAAATCAGAAAATATGTTTATAAGAATAGGGATCCACTTGTCCCTTTTTTTTTAATTGAAGACTTGATTGCCATTTTCAGCTCATTTTCTCTTCTTTCTGGGTGTGGCTCTGTGTCAATAATAGAATACGCTGCTGGGTTTCAACTTTGATGAAGTCGTCAAATTGAGAAACAGGCGGCAGAATATGAATCAAAGGGCAGTAGCAAGAGGGAGGCCGTCCGGAACCGATCGCTCTGATTCCTCCTACCGCATGGTCGTCGATTCCAGACTCTCTCCTCTTCTCCATTTCCCTCAACTCCCATGTTTCATTTAAATCTTCTTAAATTCAATTACTGCCAATTGTCTGGTAGGATGCACAAAAGTTGCAAAGGCAAGGTCCCGTCTCGCCAAATTGATCTTCGCTCAGGTTTGTACTTTGAATTTGTTTTGTTACTATTACTTAAACATCCCTAGTTTTGTCAGAAATGGTTATTTTTGGGCTATTTTTAAGGTGTTGAGATGGTGTTAAATTAGTTTCTCAGTAAGATACCACTAATTCATCATCTCAACTTGAATTGTGCCACCATTGACATTTTAGTTTAGGATCAAATAGGATACTGGGGTTTCCAATCCCTGGTGTTCGATTCGTTCGTGATTGTGTTGTTTCTTTCTTGCGGGAACATTGATATTGATAATTAAAAGTAAAGGGAAGAAAGGAGAATCCGGAGGCTCAACTATTTTATTATCTCGTTTTGAGCATTATAGGCATTATGTTTTGGAATAACAACATTTGAGCATATTGATGTATCATACCACAAAAACTTGCGTCATGTGCTGCAGGTAGTCACTCAATTGATTATAGCCGCTAATGTATTTGTTTAATTAATAAAGAAGGATTCTCCCAATAGAGTTTCCGTTACTTCCGTTGCAGTTGGTTTCGTCTCTATTCTAGCAGGGGAACTAGGTTTGCTATTGAATCACATTTGTGAGCTAATCAATTTGGTCATTCACCTTTTAATGGAACATTCTATCTTGTTATAATTAGGTCGAAAGAGAAGCTGATCCTACCTTTTGAAGTTTTATGCCTTTGGGTCGTCGACTTCGATCCTGTTGTCAGTGCCATATCTTGCTATGAGCAATCTGTCATTAGAGGTATGCTAATGTAGTTATTCATTCTGATGAGAAAAATAGGGCTACTAGTTGTTGTTTGAAGGTAGGTAGCTTGTTATAGTTCAACTTTCTCTATTTATGCCCAAAAACGAAAAAAGGTTCCACTTGTCTCTTCCTCTTCCTTATCACTCTATTGCTTCCCCTTTTTACTATCACCATCCCCACCTGCTATTGCCTTTGTATCCTTTGTCAATGATTCCCTGCTCTGTGTTCACCAGTCTCGCCGTTCCCTCTCACTCTATGGTTGCCTCTTTTCAGCATCAAAGTGACAAATTGATATTTTTTATCTAATTGTCCATGAGGTTGGGAAGTGAATTTGGCAGTGTTCCAAATAGCTTTCTTATGGGTTGATTGGTAAGATATGGAAGTAAAAGAATGCCATCAAGCACTAAGTAGGATAACTTATTTGGAGTTCACAAAGTACCATCTTTACAGCCTATCTACTTTTTCATTCCTTCGGAACTAGTCAACTACGTGCGGTGATCCTTTCTCAATTGCAAGAAGTTGGTCATTCTTTTGATTTTATTTGAATTTGCTTCTTTCTTTGATTTCATGCTATCATTTTTGCTTTATTAAAATAATCTAATGATGTTATTGTGTATTTGCTTCCTTCTTTGATATTTTGCAGTCTGTTTTACTTGACCAAAAAGTAATCTAGTGATGCTGTTTTCTAGACTTTCCAAAATTATACAAGTTTGGATACTCTAAAGGTTGCAGCTGTCGTACTGGGTAAGCTTCACATTGCAAATCTGGTTCATCATATGCTGCATACAGTTGATGTATTGACCAAGTGCTTATTCTGCAGGATATGTGGTGCAACTTTTTGCTATTGGTACAACCATTTCTCTTATTAATAACATGGCACCTCCTAAGAGGGTTTCTTGATTATTATTGTAACTCTTGTTTATTCCCAATGTGTTTGACTGACTAAAGAGGCTTCTTATATGCTATGGCTTCAAGGGGATGTTGTTGTAAGTTGCCTTTATAAATGCAACTTCTGAAAGCTTTTCTGATTTAACATTATCTCATGAGCTTTTGACGTGTTCAACCATAGGCTGTTTGTGTATCAGTCCGGTTGCCATCACTTCTTCTTTCCTTTATCAGTAAATCTTGGACTGTTTGCTAATCTATCTATGTGGTTAACTATTTTAGGCTATCATTGTTTACTGAGTGTGAATATGATAAAGAATATTACGCTACATCATGCATCAATAGTTTAACCTTGTATAGGGGAATTCACAATGCTAATTACTAATACTACTGGTAAACTTTCTGAATAGATTACTACACAGTAAATTTGTACTTTTCTCTGCAGCAAGTAGTTCAATATGAATAAAATGTACATTCTGTTTTATCTCTGTAACAGTTTTATCCCAATCACGCAATACATGAGGATAATTAGGGATATAGATGGGGCAGGGCGTGTGGGGGCTGGACAAGCCTTAACCCACAAATAATTTGACGAGCTCAGCGCATTTACGGTTTTTTCATATATTTTCCCTGCCCAACCTGTCACCCGGCCTTGCCCCAACCTTCACCCCGCTCTGCCCCGTTTATGCTTTTATCGTTTTACTCTTTACATTTTACTTTCAGACCCTACTTGTGGGATTACACTGGGTATGTTGTTGTTGCTTACTTTTTACTTTGCGATATTCTCTTTATTTTCTTATTCAGATAATATTCTTTGTTTTCCTTTTGACCATAAATTGTGTCACTGGTACAGTGGATCATGTATGTAGTCTTTAAAATATATGCCCCCTAGCGTAGTAGCATGCACATTATTCACATACTTATTAAGACATAATTTTTTACTAACTTTTTCATAAAATTATCTATTTTCACGCTCACGTCTAACTTTGAGCTCTGTTTTTCTGGTAACTTTCAGCATATTATTCTGCTAAGTTTGTGTAGTTAATGTACACATTACATAACATATTCTTCCTTAAACATTATAATTGAAGGTACAGATACAAAACCAAAAGCCCATTTAGTGGTTCCTCAACCAGAAGCTCCTGAACAGATAGAAAGTTAATTTATTTTTATTTTTAAAAAAAAATCCCAGTTTTGCTGAGTATATTGCATTTTATTTAGAGCAAACTGGTACAAGAGGCAGGAAATACCTCAAATACAACAATAGAGACTATCCTACCAAAAAAGGCTATCAGCGAAAAGGATTATTCCCAGCACACCTTTTAAAGGAGTAGAGACTTAACTTACAAAAAAATTGGCTATCATATTTGGTCGTTAAACTAGGTTCATTGGACCGGTTGGAAGCAGCTGGGCCGAGAAGTAGAGGTTGCCCGTTGAGTATTCATTGCCAATTATGCTAGCCAATCTGCAAATTGATTAGCCTCCCTATAGCAATGAGCATACTGAGCATTAATCTGGACGAGCATGCTTGAAGTATCATCTATTATCTTATTCAACTTTTACCTGTTAGCCTTCCCTTCCCTCAGTGTATTACTCACCAGCAATGAGTCCAACTTGACAACGAAATTAGAGAAGCCATCTTGAACATACTTATTTGTTCCAAACCAGGCTCCTTGAGGCTTTGCTAAATTATGACTGTTGCATTGGATTAATCCATGAGTAAATCCCCTTGGTCATCTCTGAGAGCTCCCCCCCACCCCCACCCCACCCCTATGCCAGCCTTCCTATTGCCATTGTTGAAGCTTCCATCCTTGTTGAGTTTGAAATTACATGCTTCTGGTCTTTGCCAATACACTGTGATGATCTTGGGGATAGGTTGCAGCCTCGCTAGCTTATCATAGAAAAGTGTTCATGGCATTTTTAGCTTGTAATTTGGAAAAGCTTTGCTTGTTGCTGCTTGTTGTCATCTTATTAGTTGTTCCATCTTATATGCACTCAACTTTTTCTTCCTTCCATATCTCCAAGAACATGTTTCTTTCAAAAGGGTCCAACATATAATAATATATAGGAAATATGAGGGATTAATTTATGCACATCATTTACAGTTCTTTCTTGCCACCAAGAGTCTGTTAAATATCTAAATGAGATATGGTCTATGCTTAATACCAAGAGTTGAATCAAACAGATGCCAACTATAACTGGCTGCTTTACGTTCACTTAAAATATGATCAATAGTTTTCTTTTCAGGGTCTATGCAGCAGTTACAATGAGAATACACATATCTACCAAACATGGATATGACTTCCTCAAAAGGAAGTTTATCCTTCCACAATTTCCAAGTAAGAAAAGACATTTTAGAAGGAACAAAAGAATGTCTGGTAGTTCTTACAAGATGGCAAGCTGTTTTGTTAGAGTACTTTCCACCATTTGTGAGGTCTCAAAATACTTGATCTTCCCTGTATAGATTTCCTATTTCAATGTCACTAATGTAAGAAATGATATTATCAAGGAGAAATACATTAATGTAGCCAGATTCTGTTTTCCATTAAGGATGAACTCTTTAGCAGATAGAGCTTGTGATCCCGTCAGGAACCAGATGAGCAAGTTGACCTGTACGAAACCAATTGCCCGCCAAAGATTTGTAAGTAACTGAGTTGATTTGCTGAATCATGTGACCCTCTGCTTTTCCCTAACTTGAACCATATGTGTCCGGCCATGTAATTATGAGTACCATTGTTTATTGATCAAGTGAGATCTATTTCAATATTTATGTTTGACAAAAGTTGACCAAAGAGGCATCCAAAAGTGTGACGTGGTGCTCAATGAAATGGGTTGAGAACCTTGAGGTCTCAGGTTTAAATCTCAGTAGAGACGAAAATTATAGGGGATTTCTTCCCATATTTCTCCAGTGACATACCTTTAGGAGGAGTCAAACAGATAGAGTATGAGCACTCTTAATTAGCACAATGTTGCCATAATAGGATAGTAACTTGTCATGCCAGCCATTGAAGCCTCTAAACCACTTTACTAACCATATCATCAAAAAAGTGCTGTCTTTTTCTACCAACATACAGGTGACATCCAAGATAAGTAAAGGAAAAGAGGACTTGTTCCATAATACCAGTACAATTTCTAATTCTATTGTTCTTGTAAGCAGATATTTTAGGAGCAGTTAAGAAATAACTTTTATTCCAATTAACAAGTTTGCCAGAAATCACTACTAGGTCTAAAATCACTAACACAATTAGAAAGATCATGACTTGTTTTTTCAGAGACCACATTGCTTTTCAGTTTGAAAGGCTATTCATGAGGAAAAGTAGCTCTTTGTCAAGCTGGGTTTGCTGAACATGTTAAATTTAAATATTGGTTGTGGCCTCTGCTTGTCCTGCCTTATTCCCTCCCTAAGCAATAAGCATAATGACTGATTCCTTTCTGCTTGATATAAAAAGCAACTGCATTTAAACCTTCCCTTGGTTTGCAAGCTCATTGTGTATGTGCATAAATATTTTGTTTTTATGTATCAAACACAAGAAAATAAATAAAAGAATCACAGATTTTCCAGAAAAATATTTTCAAAACAAACTAAAATGGTGCTTACTAGCTAGATACACACAGGGATGGGGCACAGTGATTATAATTAAGAAATGCTATTCGACAACAAAGTTCAGTGTAGCATGTGATCTAATAGTACCACCCATGCAAACAAAGTCTGTTGGGGTAAAGCACTGATGCAACTCATTGTCTCAAGGGCCCTACTGAAAGATGACTATCCATGTGCCTAAATATTAAAAAGCAAGTTAGCGATTGACTCATGCCTAGATGTGGCCCTATTCCTTGGGACAGATAACAAATTATTTAGGTCAAAAATTCTACATAGAGTTAAGCCCCAAACCTGTTTGCAGTTCTTACGTCGTTAAACATTTCACAATTCTTTCACTGTTTCTTATATATCTCACCATGCTGTTAAAATGATGTTCCTCAAATATATGATGCAAAACACTGTCCACTACGGAGCTCATTCAGGGATAACAATCCCAATATATTCCTATTAGTTTTGGTATAAACACTCATTTTACCCTCAAAATACTATTTTCCTATTAGTTTAAATATTTTCCGTTTTCTTTTTAGTTTGTTTAAAAAGGATTTTTTTTACATAATAATTTTTGATACATGCATTGTACGTGTATATATAAAGTTATATATGATTTGATAGTATATGGCAAAAAGGACCATGTCAAAGAAATGATTAAAAGAAACTGACAAATTCAGGTTCTATTTTTCTTACTTATTCTTTAATTAGCAACCATTTATAGGTATAATTAGTTTATAAAGCAATGATTATGTGTGTTGCATCTATGTTGTAATTAGGTATACCTAAATTAAAGTTATTCTGATAGTTCATTCTCTTACCAAATGAAAATTTATTTGATGACATGCCATTTTGTGTGTCAAGAATAGTAGTATTTTAAACTTCGTTGAACTTCTACCTCACTTAGGGTTATAAATTACAGTTGCAGTTTTGTAAGTAGTAGTACAGAAAACTTAAACTTGAAAAATTTAGAGTCTAAAACAAGAGGAAATTAAACTTTTTTATTTATAGCCAATAAATGGTTGTATTAATATGTGCTTATTGTCCTTATTATAAAAATTACAACTCATCAAAAAAGTCACAACTCATAGAAAAAAATCACAACTCATCGAAAAAGTCATAATGCTTTGAAAAAATCGTAACCCTTTGAAAAAGTCACAATTCATCGAAAAGTCACAACTCATTGGAAAGGTCACAACCCTTCGAAAAAGTCACAACTCCTCATAGAAGTTACAACTCTTTGAAAAAATCACAACTATCTGCAAAAGTCACAATCCTTCAATGTGAACAGATGTCTACTTTTAATATAATATATAAATAAATAAATATAAATATAAAATGTAGAAAATATGCTAAATTAAGTGTTTTTAGTTGAGAGTATTATAATAATTTAATATTTAAGTTAGAAAATTCTAATTTTTAAAGTAGTATAAAATTTATACAATAAATATAAATGATGATAACCATTTAATTTCAATATTTTACCGGATTTGTTTTCTATTATAAAGATATTATAAGACATTATTTTAACAATTACAGAACACAAAAGTTTTTCCTATTTTCTTAAATTACACCCCTAGTCACACAAAAATATTCAAATTGAAATGAATTAGTGGTAATTATTATATCATATAAAGTAAAACATGGGGAGGAATATATCTTCAAAGAAAGTACTCTTGATGTACCGTGTATCATTCAGTAAATTGGAGGAACAATTTTATTTATTTAAGAAATTCATCACAAACAGATATCTTATCTATTATATTACAGCAATCAACTAATTTAATTAAGTACACTCTTTCTAAAAGAAGATTAATTATAATATATAACACATTGTCGTTTTAATTAATTAGTTTAGGCATGAAGGGTGTTGATCAAAGCCAAAGCATTGCTTGTCATATGTGCAACTTCAACAATCTTTCCCCTTACTTCTGTCTTAACTTTCCCGTTCATCGCTTTTCCGGCGAATCCTTCCGTGCACGTGTCTTCGTTGGTTAAGGCAGCACTTACCCATGTTTGAATATCACTCATTTTCATGTCAAAATCTCTTCCCCTTAATTGCTTCATTTCTCCTAAAGATTTTCTGAGTTCACTTACTGTGTCACTTAATTCCTCCACACAGTCTTGCATGGCGCCTACTTCTCTAGGCGTCATGCCTTGACTGTGTGACAACTTTATCATCATAGAGGATGTTGATTGGGCTGTTTCGAGGCTAACGGAGAGAGATTCATGTGCTAGAAGTTGTGGAGAAACTCCAATAGCACTTGAACGGCTTGATAATGAACGGTAACATAGGTTAGGATAAGTTGTTGACTTACATGATGTTCGTATAAACTCTGTATTTGTTTCTCCTGCATCTGGCCTTGCTGATGAAGTTGAAGTAGTGAAGGCTAATAAAATAAGAAAGACAGTGAGAAAATTGTAATGGTTATTACAACCACCTTCCATTTCTCTCTTTCACTAACTCTTTTGTTTGTTTGTTTTGTTTCTCAATAACTAATTAAAGCTAGTTGAGTTGAGTGTGATGAAAATGGGAATGAAGGGTTCTGCATTTATAGCAAAAACTCTCAAGTGGGAGTGGGGATGAACTTGTACTGTTCCATTTAATAGTATACAAAACAAGTTCTATTTCTATATCGTAGTTAAAGCAATGTTGAAAAATAAGTGTTTGCACATTAGAAAGGCATAATCAACTGTATATTACTCTAATTTCAAGAAGAGTTAGAACCTCAATTTTTCCTTTGGCTAGAGAAAACTTTAAGCTTAAATCCGATTACATTGATTTAAATTTAGATCATTAGGTACTTGAGCAACTATCTAATGGTGTTTCCTAAACAGATTTACTATTCTTCCACCACCGTTCACTTTTACTTGTCACTTTTTGACTTGACACATTCATTAAGAAAACAATTATTGATATAGATATTTTATCAAACTATATCTATTAAATGATGTTAAGTATAAAGTCTTGGGAAATGATTTGGAGATAGTGTTTAATGTTGAGGATAAAACATGGAAAAAAATAATTATTTTTTCTTGATATGTCAAAAGTGACAAGTAAAAATGGAATATATTTTAGAAAAAGTAAGTTAAAAGGAGTAGAAAATGAACGTTTGAATTGATTTATTTTGACTGTTATTGGCTTTTTGAGATCTTTTTTCTATTTCTTATAATGTTTGGAAAAGATTAGAAAAAATGCCTTTAAATTATATTCTAAGTTTAGGTCCAAAATACTCAAAAAAGGGTAAATGCTTAAGAGTTGAATATTTCCTAACTTATTACTTTTATCTTTTAGTTTATAAGCTAATTTAAAAAGTCAATCCAAACTACAAAAAACAAATGGGGCATAGACTATATTTGATGGTCATAAATGGGGCTTAAACTATACTCTTATAAGGAAGAAGATATTTAGTGCTGGTGAAAGATGTGGATCCTGTATAATATACGTATTAATTACTTTTATAACACAGCGGGCTTATTAATAAGAAGAGGAGATATCCAAAGGTCGATCGCTTTTTTATTAGAGAAATTTTCGCAAGTAGTCAAAATATATATACATAATAAATTTACTTAGTGACAGTTTGTATTTTTATGGATTGTAGGTTGTAGCTGTCGTTTAAGCTGCTTTTTTATAAATTTCGTTGGTGAGTTTGTATAATTTATGAATATGTTTGTATAATTTAGCTATTTTTGTATAAAATCAAAATAACATATTCATACAAACATAAACATCTAAACTTTAAATAGTTATACAAATTATATTAAACAACTTCTGAATTATACAAACGTGTGAATTATACAAACCGAAAATCCAAATTTACTTAATTATCACTTAATGTTGGTTATGAATAGTAATTAACTAAAACTATAGCTATGATGACTAATTAACTAGTATATTTGCTAATTTCTCCTTTTAAAACTATAGAAAATATCTAACAGTATTTTGAAACAAAATATCTGAACTTTAAGTGGTCTGTATCGGGAAAGTACAATGATCAAACTTGAGCTTTAACGCATGTGATGTG
The DNA here is from genome assembly GCA_016801875.1 of Solanum sitiens. Taxonomy (NCBI): domain Eukaryota; kingdom Viridiplantae; phylum Streptophyta; class Magnoliopsida; order Solanales; family Solanaceae; genus Solanum; species Solanum sitiens. The sequence continues at coordinate 435,482 of JABWTJ010000191.1, forward strand.
CATATAAGGAGGAGGCCCCATTATCAACATTATTCATTGCCGATAAGGAAAGACCATATGCACATAGTTTAGTTACATACTTCACTTTAGATTTTATATACACAAGTGGACGAAGCTTAAAATTTGAAGTACACCTAGCTTCAATCTATGTTTTGACTCTATCAATGGAAGAGCTCTATCATATTCAAGGGCAAAGCCACGTTAGACTGGTAGTTCGATCTACACCCTTCATTAGAAAATTATATGGTGTACAAAGGTTAAATTTGATCAATATGAGTGTGTATTTAATTTGCACATTCTTCATCAAATTACTAATTCCGCCACTAATCATATTCACAGTTGTGTTGTTGGGAAGATCTATGGTTCTGTTAGGGTGTTCATCTAAAACAATCGTTAAAATGTTCCACATCGGTGAGGGGTGAAAATTTGGTCTCCTTATATGGACTTGGACAAACCTGCCCTTATGAGCTAGCTTTTGTGTGTGAGTTAGGCTTAAGACCTAATTTCAACATGGTATCAGAGTCAGACCCATCCCAATTTGTTTTTCAGCGATGATGGCCCCCATTTAAAAGTGTTCACGCTTCAGTTAATGTCGAGATTCTGAATTTCCTATAAAAAAAAATAAAGGAGACGAATTCACTGAAATCTTGTTTCGTCATTAATATATTTGGATTTCTCATTTAAAATTTGTAGTTTAGGAAATTCAAATTAATTTCAAATTCAAATCACTAAGCATTATATTTTTAATTTTTAAATGTTTTAGTGAAATTTTAGATCCGCCGTGATACAGAGTGGGAAAAGTGGTGTAGAATTCTTAGCATCAAAGTTAATGAAAGGAACACACACCACCCGGCATCGAAGAGCCATGTCGGCCACTATTAAACGAACTTAAATGGTTTCTGTGAGTTTGTTTTTGGGGGACCAAAGTTTCTCTATTATTTCAAATTATTGGTGGCAAGTGGGAGTATATATCAAGTGTTTGTTAAAAAGTGCATATTTTGTACTAGAATTTATGAACTTTTACCATGCCTCATATATTTAATTTTAGTTCCAACTTGTTGTAAAGATATTCATACTACGTACGCAAGAGGAGTTTGAATTATTGGATCATGACAAATTAATTTTCGCAGCTATGTACTCCGATTTTAAGATAAGGTTTCAAATTTACTGAATTAGTTACAATGAACCAAGTTGAGTGGATGTTTTTGTAGAATTCTCAAGAAAAGAAAGAAGAGAAATCAAGGATTATATTGATACGTTAAATTGTCGAGTACATGTTTCTTGTCGAGTAAAGTCTGTTTTAGAGTATGTTTTACGACAATCGGCATAATCCATTAGGCTTATTCATATTTTATCTATGAATATCCATATTTCTATGGGGTGAAGTTCAAATTTTAAGTATTTAAAACATCACTAAAATATAAGCGATTTGAACGTATTATCAAAATATGGACTCATTTTGGTAGCATTAGTTAAAACTAAATTAGTAATCCATGTGATGTTTAGACCTTTCCTAAATAACATGTTTAATCACGTTTTTTTCCAATACGTGGTAGGGTTTCAAGAACATTAATTCGTGGTATAGGTCCACTAATTAGTTTGCATGAATCATCATGCTGTTTGTATTCAAAAAAAGTTCAACTGAATAAATTAGACAATTAATTAGTAGCCAATGCATATACACGTTTCGTGTTTATATTAGGATAAACGTTTTTGCCGACTGAATTTGTGTTTAATACTAAAATATTATAAGTTTAAGACGTATATCTACTTGGATTTGATTTGATGATATTAATAAGATTTAAACTTTATAAAGATGGTCCTCGATAATACATGTATATATTAATTGCTTTTATAGCACCACGTATTTATATTGGAGACCATGAAATATCCAAAGGTCACTTTTTCTTATATATCTATGATATTTTCTTCTTTTTTTCTTTGTTCAAATAATTGGTTGTGCAAAATATCTAAACACTAAAGTCATGTATTCGAAACAAAATATCATAAGCGTACGTATTTGAAATAAAATATCTAAACTCTAAAGTGGTCTGTATCAACTATAAAGTACACTCACGGATCTATTATTGATATATTGCGAATAATGAAGAACTATGTATAGCCTATAGGGCCCGTAAAGATAACTATTAAACGAATTAAAACGGGTAACGATTTCATTATTTTGGGGACCAAAGTTTGTCTATTATTTCAAATTATTATTGGCAAGAAGGAGTACTATATATATGACGTATAAAGTGTTTGACAAGAATTTCATCTTTTGTACCAGATTTTGTGAACTTCTAATATGCGTCGCTGTAGTAAATGAACTAGGTTCAGTGAATGTTTCGGTAAATAGACTATATATAATAAGGAAGTAAAAGGCATAAAAACAGGAGCAACTTTCACATGTAACAAACACAAAATTATATTTGTATGCTATGACAAAAATTTTATAATTGTTTTCCATAACAAACATAAATATGTATAATTTGTTATAAATATACAAAGAAACCAATCGTATAATTCGCTATACATATACAAAAGAAAGCTGTTGTATACAAATCAATTGTAATATTTGTGTATGTATAAAACGAGAAAGAGAGAAAGATAAAAGAAAATTGGGCAGGGGAATATTTGTATTGTATAATTATAAGTGTATAGGATAAAAATATATATATATATGCAGGTGTATATACATTTTTTTTCGCTTTATACAAACAGAAACGTAATTTATACATTTCATTTCTGTTTGTATAAGCGATAGAGGCGAGGGTGGCGAGAGAGATCTGGGAGATCTAGTGGTGAGCGAAATCTGGGAGAGGGGAGGGAGGGGAACGAAAATATATGTATATATTCAATTTTTTCTCGCTTTATACAAACACAAACACATTTTATACATTTGTGTTTGTATAAAAGTGAGAGGGAGCAAGCGAGAGATGTAGCGAGAAAGGGATAGTGGCGAGCGAGAGTTTGAGGGAAAGAGGTGACTGACAAACAGTTTGCTACATGACACTATTAATCAAAATGTGGTTATATCATTTAATTTGATTTATTAGTTTGTCATTATATAAAATTTTCCCTAAAAACAAAGCACATATAAGGTGCAATTGGGCAGGTTGAGTCAAATTTAAGCGAGAGTCATAAAGGGTTAAGATAATAATTGAGTAAGATTCAACCCAACTCAATCCAAATTTACTTCGGTTAAAATGGGTGAGTAATGGGTTACATAACGGGTGAACACTCAACTCAACCCAATTTTTACTAAACTTAATTGGTTACTTGGTCTTTTAAAATATTTTAGTACCTAATAAATTATTATTTTACTTTTTATTGCTATGTTTAACATATCAAATTGGAAAAAAAAAAAATATTTTGACAATATTTCTAATGAGCTTCGGGTTACATATCAACTAAACGGTCTTAATGGGTTGGACTGAAATGGGTTAAACTCATGAATGGGCGAGCAATAAACCGTCCAAACTTAAATGGGTAGGACGGACTGAGTTTGATTTGTCACCCCTAACTCCTAAGCACATATATAGTACATCGTCTGTGATATTAACAAGATCATCTTTTCAGAAAATACTATATTTATCCTTAACACTTGTCCATCTTTTTTATCTGAAACGCATATTAAGAAAATAATGATTTACATAGTATATTTTTTCATTTATCCCAATTAATTATAAAGTGAATGATTTAAAATGTAAGATTTTCAAAAAGTTCTACCTTTTTCAAATTTAATTAATTGAGGGTATAATAGATAAAAAAGAATTTCTTTCTTTATTTGATAAAATGGACAAGTAAAAAGAGACAAATATAAAAGGTTAATTGAACAAATAATTAGAGATAAAAGGAGTATATCTTTTACTCCCTCCATTCATATTTACTTATACACTTTACAAAAAATAGTAGTACAACAGTACTTGTCTAAATTGGAAAATCAAGACATATTTTACCCTTTTGTGTCTATTTTATCTTTGGTATTAAATTTTAGGCGTAAAAATCTGATAGGCCCTCGTACTTGTATATTTTTATATTTTAGACCTTTCTACTTCATCTTTGTCAATTGAACCCTTCAACTCAATAAAACTTAATATTTTAAATCTCTCTAACCGTTGACCAGATCTATGTATCAACTTAATTAATGAATTGGACAAACACGTGATTCCAGCAAAAAAGAGCATGAACCTAAGAATTTTGATTAAAAATAATTAAAAGTAAAAGAAAATTAAAATAAAAACAAAACTAAATTAAAAATAAATGTTTGAGTTCTCTCTTCTTAATTTGCCCCCACCCATCCCCTTTTTTTCCTTTTCTACCGTCATTCTTCCCGTTCTTCCCCACCAATACCTTCTTTTCTCTCTTTCTCCCTTCCTTACTCCTTTCCAAAAAAAAAATTCTTACTCCCTCCGTTTCAAAAAAAATGGCCTAATTTAATTTGGAACGGAATTTAAGAAAAGAAAGAAGACTTTTTAATGTTGTGATTCTAAATTAAAGTTATGTCAAATGTACCAAAATGCCCTTTATTTTGTGGTCTTAAACATGCCACGTGGAAAGTTAAAGTTAAATGTTGCCAAAAAAGGAAAGGGGTCATTCTTTTTTAAACAAATTAAAAAGGAAATAGAGACATTCTTTTTGAAACGGAGGGAATATTTTTTTTCGTTTTGTGTTCCCCACAAATTAAAAATGAATTAGTGAGAAAAATTTAGAAAATTGGTGTAATAAACCTAGTTCTCGAAAGAAATATTTCTAATGAGTATTGACCTCTTTTGTTGTCAAAGTTATTCTTGATTTATCTTTTTTTTCATTTTTATAGGGTAAAGTGACAAGATCGGATAGTTTTGAATAGTGAAAAGTAATTGTTGAATATCTTTATGAAATTAGATGAAGTGTATTGTGTAAAACCGTATGCAAATATTAAGATATGTTAAGCTGATTTAATGGTGATTCATTGACATCAATGGAGGAAATGATTTTAGAAGTTGCTCAAGTAACAATGAAGGAAAAATGAAGTAACAATTGTTTCTTAAAAAAAAAATGACATGTCATATAAAATCTGATATGGATAATGACATGTCATTTTCATTGGGCGTTTGAAGTTCACACAAAGCCAAAGATGTTTAAAGTATTGAGTTTTATTGAGTTGAAGGGTTTGGTTGACAAAATGCTAAGGTAGAAGGCCTAGATTACAAACTCATACAAGTATAAGGGTCGATCAGACCATTTCACCTAAAATTTATTCAATGCATAATATATTTCTCAAAGCATTACATTTAATATATTCAAAGGATAATATAATAATATGACTCCTAGTATTTATTAATTGTTTCTAAAGGTGTTTGTCAAGTCAATAATTGTTATATTTTAGGTGTTTTGATGATCCTCACAAATGCAGGGATTCGATCCCTGGTAAAGTGCTCTCGTCCATATTCAAATAGGGTACAACTGTAAAGTTATTATGTCAGATGGTAGGTGAAAAATGCAGTGTACTAACAAGTCTATGAACCCTGGATCAAACCGATGATCCCAACTAGTCAAATTAGAGTTAATTACCCCATGGAATCTATCAAGAAACTCCTCCCAATCAATATTGACTCATATCTATTATGTTCTACAATTCAAAAAGTGAATTCTGGGAGTGAAAAACTTACATTTAGCTTCACGAATGGTGACAAATGAGTTGAAATAGCCCAGGAATCGTTCTTTAGCTCTAAAAGTCAAAAAGTGACAAATAAGATCGTTTAGTGATTTTATTTACGATTTATTCTGCGTCTGTCCCTCTACAAAGACACCCATTCTGCTGTAGCGGCGTCGCTGCAGTGGCACAAATCCCGCTGTAGCGGTACCCTTTGAACCAGTGAGCACCGTCTTGGAAAATCCCAAAATTCTATAATTTAATTCCTGTCTCGTCCGCTATAGCAACACCTATCCCGATGTAGCGGCGTCGCTGCAGTGGCAGGATCCGAGGCAGTGAGCTCCTTAAGGGAGTTTCAGTTCCCCCTTTTACAACAAACTCTTAATCCACTACACTCAGAAAATACCATTAACGCTAGGATCGATTCCTAGAGATCTATTATCCAAATTCAATTCCGTAAAATCATATGAATTTCTTAACAGGTTATCTAACCGATTATGTAATCAAATTCATATTTACTCCACCCGATTACTATCAGATTTTCCTACACCTTGATGACTCCGATTTTCTCCAAATCTAGACAAGAATAAAAAATTTCAACACTATGTAAAAGTTTTACCGACCCTAATTTTTCTCTCATTGACATTTCTATAACGACGAACCCAATTGTTACAACTATACAATGAAGTAGGCATATCGGTTATCACCTGTGTAGTTGTCCACACTCATATATAAACAATGTATATATTTCTAGATTGGATGCACTTTTCAGCTGAGCTGTAAAGGATAAACATGGCCCTATGCCATTAATTTTGATATCACTATCAACTTCTGCAAGAGGGTTTACTCCTAATTCGACAAGTTTCGAGAGGGAGCTTAATCAATTTATATATATATATCTTTAATGAATCTTAATTTTGGGAAACTCTCAAAAAGTCTATCAAATAAACTTAATTAGGTTTTATAGCAATAGTTTGCATATTTAATTTACGGATTATAAATACAATTTAAGCTGTTTCGTTTTTATAATTTACGCATTTGTATAATTCGCAAGTTTGTATAATTCACGAGTATACTTGTATAATTCAATTTTTTTTATATAAACTTGAATAACAAATTTATATAATTACAAATATCATAAGTGTTGAACACTTATACAAATATATTATACAAGTTTTGAATAGTACAAAAGTTATACAAATTATATTATACAAGCGTGTGAATTATATAAAACAAAAAAATTGAGCCACATAATTATAGGTAAAAATAGATTGTGAATTGTAATTAAGACAAACTATAGCTATGTTTTGTATATGTTTGCTTATACCAAAAAAACTAAGTATAACTAGTATATGTTTACTCATACACATAATTTTCCCCTTAATTTATCACTGTTTTTTTTTTCTTTATATAGAGTTAAGAAAGTTTTTTAAAAAAAGGTTGTGAATTTAAATTTAAAATATATGAATATATTAAAATATCTTTTTATATTATGATTTAAAACTTTTTGCGTGAAAAGTTAAAATTATAAAATTGTCAAAAGAATAATAAATATTCTTTTTAAATGAGCTAAAGAGAATATTAAAGCAAATAAATTAAAATGAAAGGAATATAAGTTATAATAAATAGAAATTGAAGATAATTAAAAAGTATTTGCAAAGCTTTAGCAAAAACAAGATTTTACCCTCAAAACAATACTCCCTCAGTTCTAATTTTGATATTTTTATGATAATTTTTTAATTTTAATATTTTACCATTTAAGATAATAAAATTAATTTATTCTAATTTAAAATAACATGATTCAAAAATCCTTCCGGTTTACTTAAATTTCGTCCCTAGTCGCATTAAAATATATAAATTCAAACAAGTTAAAAGGATTAATTATACTCCATTAGTTTATTTTTATTTGTTATTGTTTGACTTGACACATCTATTAATTGACGTGTAATTAACTTTTGGATAATAGTATAGTAACATATGAATATTAAAAATAACAACTAAAAATAAAAATTTGTTTTAGAAATAACTTAGAAAGCAAAATATAGGGAGGATTACTACCAAGTACACTTGATGCAAGGGAACATTTTCATTTAAGAAATTCATCACAAACAAACATCTTATCTATTACATTACAGCAATCAACTAAGCAACTTTTTTCTAAATGAAGATTAATTAACAACATACATGCATATTTATATACTTAATTGTCGTTTTAATTAATTAATTATACTTTAGCCTTGAAGGGTAGCAAGACTGTTGATTAAAGCCAAAGCATTGCTGGTCATATGTGCAACTTCAACTATCTTTTCCCTTACTTCAGTTTTAACTTTCCCGTTCATCACTTTTCCGGCGAACCCTTCGGTACACGTGTCCTCGTCCGTCAAGGCGGCACTCACCCATGTTTGAATATCATTCATTTTCAAATCAAAATCTTTTCCTCTCAATTCCTTCATTTCCCCTAAAGATTTTCTGAGTTCACTTACTGTGTCACTTAATTCCTCCACACAGTCACGCATGGCGCCTACTTCTCTAGGCGTCATGCTTTGACTGTGTGACAACTTTATCATCATAGCGGATGTTGATTGAGCTGTTTCGAGGCTAACGGTGAGAGATTCATGAGCTAAAAGTTGTGGAGAAACTCCAATAGCACTTGAACGGCTTGATAATGAACGGTAACACAGATTTGGATAAGTTGTTGACTTACATGATGTTCGTATAAACTCTGTATTTGTTTCTCCCGCATCTGGCCTTGCTGATGAAACTGATTCTATAAACGAACAAGTGATTAAGGCAATGAAAAACAGACTGTAAACAGTTTGGAAATGGCAACGGTTATTACAAGAACCTTCCATCTCTCTCTTTCTACAAGCTGTTTTTTTTTTTTCTCTCAGTAGTATATCTAGGTAGTTGAGTGTGACGAAAATGAGAATGCAGAGTTCTTCATTTATAGGGGGAAATATCTACGAATCTCTCACCAAAAATAAAAAATAAAAATTTTAAAATGAACTTTTTTTAATATAGAAAAATGACATTTTTTTTTTTTTTTGGTCATAAGCTAAAAAAGGAAAATGTGTCACAAAAATAGAACAAAGGAGAATGTAGTAATTTTTTAAAAGAACATTCTTATTTATATAATACTACTAATTAATGTTTTAACGAAATGACAATTTAATTGAATCCCCTTTTTTCCGTAGCTCCACACTAGAATAACTACCTGCACAAAATGAAAAATATCCTAAAAGTGTATAAAAGGTTAAACTTTTTTTTCTTATTTGAATGGAAATATTAAAACATAATGAAGAGACTAATTAATCACACATCAATTTTATCATGTGCCTACTATGAATACAATTTTTTCACCAATGACGAAAACATATCGCCCAAAAGTAATATTCTTAACAGTATGTATAATGTATAATGTATAATGTACTTGGTAGGAGTTTAAATCTTAATTAGTAAATGACTCTCAAATGACACATACATCTTCAAGTGACAAGTGTTCATTAACATTTCGTACACAAAGAAAAGAAAAATTATGTCGATTTTTCTGGGTCAATTTTTTCCTAAATTGACACCTTCAAATGTTCATTATCATGATGTTGTATTAGAAAGGAAATGGCTGGAGATTTTTTCTGGGTCAATTTTTTCTTTGTTTATTTTTATGTCTTTTTGTTTCGATTGTTGAACTGTCAGCCTAATTATATGGGAGCCGAAAATTAAGGTTGAGATATTTATTTCAATATTGATGTAATTTTTGAGTTTTGAGGGCTATTTTAAAGAAAACATGGTGAAAATTATTTAAAACTATAATTTTCAGAAGTCGTCACTTAATTTGGCTTCGTAACATTAATTTCTTTGGTGGTTGCGTTATTAATAAATATTCATCATGTTATGTAGCTTGAATATGTTGGAGACGGTTAGTTGTCAATTGGAACTGTCAAGACAAATTACTTTAGCTAGTATAAGGTCGACTTGAAGTATGTTGATCTTTGAACTACTTTGTTAGGTTCTCATACCACATCATGAATACAATTTGAAGCAAAGGTTTGAATAAAATTATATATGCATGTGAGGGACAATTAATTTGTATATAGTTCTCTCCAAAATTAAAATTATTGCTTAATTTCATATAAATTGTTTAGTGTTAATTATGAAAATGAGTTGATAAGTTCATCTGACAAATTAAATGGGACATTTATGATATATTAAGATTTCTATATATCTAAAATACATCTTGTTGGTCGTTTAAAAGCTCATAGCATGTTTACAATGTCATTATTGAAAATTATAGTCACATATTTCATTTAATAAAATGAGCCTTTGGTGCTATAATTGAGATGAAGAAAGTGTATTGGGAAAAAATGTCACAACTTCAAAAAGATATATAATACATTATATGATTTGGTGTGTTGCCTAACCAGAAGGTTAGATTGGTCTTCTTGGATGTTTGATGCATATAAAAGAAATGAAATTCGATTTAAGGTCATGATTTTTATAAAATAACGATTGATTTTTCTAATTGGTCAGGAATAGATTGATATCTTGATGCATATACACAAAGTTTAATGTTAGTGAGAGTAGATACAACAATCGTTCTGAATGATACCTCGATGTATTGCATCACATATTATTATTACGGTACAAAATTGAATTAATAATTGAATCAAATTACAAAACGAGTGAAATCGGAAAAAAATCGACTAGTGTTTGGTTTGACGGTGTTGAAAAAATTCTGATTATATTGGGGTTGGTTTGGTTTTAACTAAAAAAAATCAACCCGAGACCAAACCAATCCGACATTATATATATAATTTTAAAAATTTATTTATAAATAAAAATATTTACTTTGATATAATTTTTAAATATTTCTTATACTTTTTCATATTTTTTATCTTTTAATATATTATTTCAAGTTTGAAATTTAGAATTCTGAATGATCCAATAAAGATTATAGTCCATAGATGTTGGTAGTTATAATAAAGCTTAAATCAAAATCAAAATAATACTAATGCAAAAAGAAAATCAATTCAAAGAGAATGACAATAATATTAAATATCTGTTTTTTTAGTTTTACATTAGTTTAGACAATTAAAATACATAATCTAATTTTAATTTCCTTTAATATTTATCAAAAAACTCGAAAATTTTCGAGATTGAAAAACTCGAGTTTTATTGATTGATTTGGTTTATAAATTTAAAAATCCTACCAAAATAATTTAGTTTGATATTTAAAAAATTCGAACCAACCCGATTATATTCCCCCTAATTATTATGAAATTTATGAGACTGGAGGTTCAAATATGTATCTATATTGACCTTTGATAAGATTTCAAGTTCTTATATTGTTTTTTTGGAAAATGGTGCTACTTTCTAAAATGTTTTGTAACTTGAAATGCTTATTTGAATCGTCTCACATATTTTGAAGTTTATATAGCTATTGGCTCTTGCCCACTTTAGATCATGGGAGCACATTGTGTATTCCATTTAATTTTGTTGTATAAATCTCGTAACATTGTTCTCAGTGATTCTCAAGTGTCAGTAAGGTTTCATAGATATATGTCTAGTTAGGGAAAATACACAAGTACCTCGTCAACCTATGCCCGAAAATTCAGATACACACTTATACTATACTAAGGTCCTATTACCCTCCCTGAACTTATTTTATAAGTAATTTTCTACCCCTTTTCGGTCTACGTGGTACTAGCTTGAAAAAAAAAGTCAATCAGTGTTGGGCCTACAAGATAGTGCCACGTAGGCCAAAAAGGGGTAGAAAATTATTAATAAAATAAGTTCAAGGGGGTAATAGGACCTTAGTATAGTATAAGTGTGTCTCTGAGATTTCAGGCATAAGTTGAGGGGGTACTTGTGCATTATCCCGTCTAGTTATATTGTTTTGGGGTTATGGATATTTTAATGGTTTTATAAATTATTCATATGTTTCAATTGATTTTTTTATTACTTCTATGAAGTATTTTCTGAAGGTTATAATGACACGAAAAAATAATGTTCTTTAAGTTATTAATGAGTATATACTGAAATATACGTGATAATAATTTGTGCAGATAAAACACGATAATGGTTTGCTTGATATGAGATGACAATATTAGATGTCAGTCACGTTTGCATATCTAAATTGAGGCGTGATATAAAATTATTTTTCCTTTTAAATAAAATATGTGTAAAATAAATCTATAAATATTTTTTTTCTTCTAATAAGCTGCTTAAAGGTACTTTCCAAAAAGATTGATTATATACAAAATGCTCGTGTAAAACTTATATAAGTGTGTTATCGAATGAATACATCAAACGCAAATTGTTATAGCTCCAGAATAATTTTTTGAAAAGCTATTTTGACTAAAAAAAAAAGAAGGTACATTTTAAAATAGGCAGATTTTAAATATTTGACCACACTACAACAAAAAATGACCATTAACGGCATTTAATTTTTAATTACCGCTAAATATGTATTTTTAGCGTCAATTGTCACTCTTTGTATATGTTCCTAAAGCCTTTAGCGACATTGGTTCTAATGGCACTTAACTAATGCCGGTAAAGACTTTAGCACTCTTTATTAGTGTCAATATTTAATGCCGCTAAAAGTTGTTTTTGTTGTAGTGCCAATGGACTCAATATAGAGGAATATGGTTGGATTATCTTGCTCTTCTCACTATTTTTTCTTTTTCAGTTTTAATTTAATACTTTTTTAGGAAAATCCCTATTGACTATTGTACAACTCAAACTCCCAAATTGTAATAGTCCAAGCCACTAGGAATAGGGTGATGTTATGACATATGACTAGCATTGCAATTTGCAAAAGAGTGGAGACTACAAATTGGATTTTAGAAAGTTAAATTAGGGACCATTGAAGGGCTCAACAATTTATTTATTTTTAAAAAGGATAACGATTGGGTCACAAGTGGGGGTTTTAATTTTGAAGCAGATGGTCTTTTATTCAAATCTAACAAGTTGTATTGGTATGAAAATGTTGCATTCTTGTGCCAAAATCAATGAATTTGCAGTAACGTAACCCTCATTTTTGCAACTTTATTTTCCAGCAAACGAAATTCAGTTAGAAGTTTTAACATAAAATAAATTATGTCACAGCAAGTGTGGTGTTACAACTGAAAGATACTAGAAAATGGACTAAATTGACAGTGACATTGAAGGTCCTTGTGCCGCCTTTTGGCTACAAGTTCAAAATTGTTACACTCAACTTGTTGTTCGTCGCAAATTCACTCGTTATTTGCGAAGGGATGTAAGGTATTTATAACTCTTTGATAACAAGTTCTCAAACAGTTAAACGGGCAAGCATTAGTGAAAAACAATTCAGTCGTTAAAAGTTATACACAATTAATAAAGAGAATCTTGATGGCTAAAATCACTTATAACAACAGAAATAGTTTTTGTCATCAAAAGTTTGTTTATGAATTATGATTGATCAATAAATTAGTGAAGGAAAAAAAAAGATGTCACTAGAGATAATGTTTATATAATAATCAGAATTTATATCGTTATTAAAAGACCTTTAACGATTGAATTTTTAATATCGAAATTTTTCATAATCGATGATGAAAGGAGTTCTGATCTATCATTTTTTCACTCGCTAAAAATATTTTCACTCGCTATATAGACCTTTTTTCTCTCGTAGTAAAGGAGATCCAATATTTTATCTTTTTTCTTGTAGTTAAGTGGATCCAATATTTGATGTGTTTTCCCTTATTATGTTCAGTGGGAATGTGGTTGAAAGATACTAGAACACGGACTAAATGACAGTGACGTACAGTCTTTGACTACAACTTCAAACTTGGCTAGTTTCAAATTGTTTGTTAGTTACTTAATTAGGCATTCAAATGACTTAATTTGACGTCGGTAAACTAAAGTGGCTGCTAAAGTTAATATAGATGCTTCTTACAAAAATAATAAAAATAATAAAATAAATAAGAGTACACGTCGGTTGTCTATTAAATATTAATATATAAATGCCCCTAGTGGCAGATAAAACAATTAGAGCTCTTTAATTTAATCAGCTAAGAGTGTTGAACGGATCTATAATTTACAAATAAATAATAAAATGGATGCTTTTTTCAGTTGAACTTGAAACTTGTGCCACTTTTGATAGAGGGGCATGTGCAATTATCGATAAAAAAAAAATTGGTTTTCCATCTACTTGGGCACTGGCTATATCTTATTACGTTCATATTATTGATTCTAAAATTATAGAGTATATAATTTAGTATAAAATATAAAAAAACATGTTTTAAGAAATGTCTAATGTAAATGATTACCTTGTAAGTTGTATTTATTGTTCTTTTTTAAGTATGAAAACAGCTGATTGAAATGAGAATCAAATTTTGCACATCACGGATTTTATTACTATGGATGTCCCCACCTTTTACTGCTCTCTTAAGCGTTCAGATGCTACCATTTAACTTCATGTTCAGATTGGATCTATCCGCTATTTGTCGCCTTTGCACATAGAGACTACCTTTGTGTCCACACGCAGATGGAGACTACCACATACTCTACACCTAACTTAAAGCCAAACCAATAGTTTCTCGATCCAACACATCTTTAATTTCGTTAGTTATTAATTATATTAAAAATAGTTATAAAATAATATTTATTATTCCGCGTATAATGCGAACAATCTGTTACGCTTTCAGCCAGAAATTTATTCATACTGCTAGTCATATTAATTGCGTATTTCCTTCACTTCCTGTTTTTCTTATTATTATATGTGTGAAAGAATGATAAAAAGTCTTACATGGTTAACGAGATAGGTGGACTCCTTATAAGGCTTGGACAATCCTCCTCACTTTGAACTAGCTTTTGAGGTATGAGTAAGGCTTAAGACCTAATTTCACATGATATCAGAGCAAGGCCTTACAGGCTTAGCAATTCCCCTCCACCTAATTTCACAATATGAATATAAATTTAGGATGAGATATTCAGAATATACCTAGCCGTCCAATTCATGTACTCCGTGCTGTCCACCTTTTTCCTTTTTCCTTTTTTGTGGAACAATCAATATGTCGAACACAAACCTGTGATTATAAAATGAGTGGATATGCACAATAATTATTTCTCCGTCTCAATTTATGTTACTTAATTTGATTTGAACAGTGTTTAAGAAAGAATTATTTTTAAATTTTTTTATCATTTAAAATAATCATAAATATTTATATCATTAAGTATAAATTATAAATTTTAAAGTGAATTACAAATATTTTTTTTAAGAATAATTAAAATGAAAGTACGTGATATAAATTAAAATCGAATAAGTAATATATTAAAATAATGCAAAGAACATTGCATCCTTATAAGAAAGTGCAAGGACTTTTTCCCAACCATTCATCCCCAATCTTTTTTCCTCCATCATTTGATAATGGATTCCTCTACTCCAAATTGCCATAGCCTTTCCACATTTCACATTTCATTTTTCTATTTCATTGTAATAGCATCCACATTGCTATGCTCATCAACAGCAACAAGAGACCTTACCAAAAAATCCGAACTCAATACCTCTGATTTCATCAAAACCTCTTGTGGCACAACATTATACCCCAAATTATGCATTGAAACACTCTCACCTTACTCAAACTCCATCCAAACAAGCCCAATGGAATTAGCCAACTCTGCACTTACAGTGAGCTTAAAAGGAGCTAAATCAACCACCAACAAAATCGCGAAGATGTCTAAAGAGGAAAGCTTAGGTCCAGCAGAAGCACATGCGTTAACAGACTGTGTGGAAAACATGGAAGACTCTGTAGATGAGCTACAAAAATCATTGTTGGAAATGAAGAATTTGAATGGACCAGATTTTGAAGAGAAAATGGGGAATGTAATGACATGGGTAAGTGCTGCTTTGACAGATGAAGATACTTGTATGGATGGATTTCAAGAAAATTCTGCTATGAATGCTAAAGTTAAAGCTACTATTAGAAATTATATTGTTAATGTAGCACAGTTAACTAGCAATGCTTTAGCTCTTACCAAAAATCTTTCATCTTCTTAGTGTATTAAATAAATTCACTACTGTGATTTTTGTTCACATCCTTTCCTTTTCCCATTTTGGAAAACAAAACAGAGTTTCTCTTCTGTATTTTCCGATTTCATGAGGAAAAAATTCGCGGATGCCAATATCTAATTATTGGCGAATCTAATATTTATAGAATATGTGCGTACATTATTAAAAAAAATTGAAAATATTTTATGTGAGAGTTGATCCTAGTCATCAGATTTGTCACTTTTCAACTCAATTAAAGTAATAATAATAATATTTTTGGACCAAATTCTTTAAGTAAAAATTAATCAAATTATACAAAAATTCATACCATAAATATTAGTACTACTTAAATACTCTATAGTTTGAAATAATAATATATTGTTTCACTAATTAATAATATCATAACTGATTTCAAGTGAGGTATCTTTGATACCAGATATATTTTGAAAAATAAATACTTAGGAGAGGCGAACGAGAGAAGAGAAATGAGAGAGTGAGTTAGTGTATAAGTTAGTGTATCATAGATACATGTTAATAACGCTTAGATATAGTTTATCTGACACAAATCACATCTAAATTGATCCGTATATATCCGAGTATGTTATATAAACGAAGTAAATGTGATACAAAAGATAATTTGAAAAACTAAAGTAAAAATACGTCATTAGCTAAACTATTGGAATTTGTGTTATTTGCTCATAAAATAATGTTGGTCCTAAGCCTCGGATAGCCATGTTTGGACTTGGTCATAACACAAAAGCCCAATATATTAACACCTGGATACCATACAGGAAAAATTAGCCCAGTTGCAAATAATGGCCCAACTAATGATGAATCACAGTGGACAGACGCGGACCCACACCATACGGTGGAGGTGCACATGCATCCGGTAACTTCCGAAAAAATCATATGTATATATGTATATCTATTTTGAAAAACTGATAGAAATTAAGATATAGGTAACAGTGCACCCAGAAAAGGCATAGAAATGCCCTAATGCAATTGGTAAAAATTAGAGTTACCATTCGGGAATATTCCTTTTGTTATTATTAGAAAAGGCATAGAAGTGCAGCAAGCTAAATTTGTTATTATTAGCCAATCCTTAGTGGACAGCTGTATAGGAATATTTCTTTTGTTGTACCATTCGCTGACCTTGTTCATATTCATTATAAAACTTTGACTAAATTTGAATTTCACTGTGAAGTCCTATAAAACGTTCTTGACCATTAAAGAAAAAAAAATCATTTATGCTGTGTACATCATCTTACTGTATACTCTCTACGGGTTTGAATAGAAGAACTAAATAGTTTTGATCTGCTTTCATTGAGCAAAAAATATTTGCCTAGAATCTATATTAAAAATTTGCAAAACGTGACAGAAGGTTCTCAAGTTCATTCTTATTAGCGAACAAATTTTGTAATATAAAAATTTAATGGCTCACATGCGTGACGAATTTTCACCATGAGCACCAAACAACACCAAAATAGATAAAATTAGCTTACAACATAAATAATAAATTAGGAGTAATTCTTACACGTAAAGTGTCCCTTAAGAAGCTTTTATCCTTTTCCTTAAAGAATTCATCAATCAATTAATCTTCTAGTATCCTCAATTTGCCTAGAAAGCAATGTCCTCTACTTTTATGTAGGAGAACGAAACTTTGATGGCAAATAATACCTATAATCGTGCAATTGTCATTTGATTTCACAAAAATTACCTAACTTATATAAACATCTAATTTAGATAGTTTTTGTCCGGCTTCAACTTGAGCGCCACTCAATTTTGAAGGGGAACATTTTTCTCCCTATTGATCATAGAATAACATGTTTAAATGACTAAATCATGACTCAAAAATCCACATGATGAAATTTCATTAGAACGTAAGCTTTCTAGTTACAAAACGTGTTACCTAAGGCATAATTATTGAGGTTAATGTTCAACATAAAGGAAAACACGCATCAATGCAAACGTTTTCGGCAAGTAATTTTCTACTAGAGACATCGCCTTCTCTTCTGCAGTGTTTTGTGCTTGTCATTTTTTGATCAATTTCTAGCCACGTTCACGCATTAATATCTTTAGTTGAATAATGAACTTTGTAAGTATTGGCCATGTTATCTTCACGTTTCGTACGTACCTTAAAAAAAATTATGAACTACTGGACCTATAAAATGTGCAATTTAATAGTTGAATATTGTAGGTGTAATTGATGTACTTAAATTAGAAGTCATAGATCCATCTTGGATCTCACATGTTGATAAGTTGACTCTGCCGACGAACTCCACATACTTCAATTACCATGTGATTGCTGCATTGGTGACGGCGCGAGATAAGCTAATACGCCTACATTCACAACTCATTTTTCTGCACCAGCTTTATTGTTGTTTTATATTTGCTCAGTCTTCAATTTACGTATCTTAATTTAATTAGACATAAAGTTTAAAGAATAATGAAACAAAGAATTTTGAATCGTGTTATTTGAGATTAAAAAGCCATAATATATAAATATGTTCTTTTAACTTGGATTCAACTGACATGTATGCCCTTCAATTTGGAGTGTGTAAAGATAAACTCTTAATTTGTATAAACTTAAATAAATGAAACATTCGTATCCTATGTGGCGTCCTACATATATTAAGCCACATAAGACGTGTGTGTATTTGTTCATATATTAAGCCACATAAGACACGTGTGTCTATTTGTTTAATTTTCTACAAATTTAATTTCTATTTGTGCACACATAAAGTTATAGCGGATATCAAGTTTAAAAGTATATATATGTATTATGCCAATTTAGAATATATATTAAATGTCTTTTAAATCTTGTGAGGCACTCTTTTTTTTTTTATACAGATCAAAAAAGAAAATAAATTAGTATCATTATCAATCTTGAACAATTAAGAAAGATTGTTCCTTCTGCCAATTTGTCACTATAAATATATTGAAATCTTCTCTCTACATTCACAATACAACATTTCTCCTCAAAAGAACTAATAATGGCGTGTAGTTTCAAAAGCTTGATTTTTCTCCTCTTTTCAATTGTTCTATTCTTGTCACAAACACATGTTCTAGTCACAGCTGCCAAAGACTCTGGGCAAGCCAACACAAACTTCGTCAAAACCAAATGCAAAATCACTACATACCCTTCACTCTGCCTAAAAACACTAACTCCCTACGCATCTTCTGTTAAAACAAACTCCACAAAACTTTGCAAAGAAGCCCTTAACTTAGCCACAAAAGGCGCACGGGATGCCACTGCCATTGTCTTGAATCTGAAAAAACAAAAGGGAATTACGCGATATGAAGCCGCGGCTATTAAGGACTGCATAGAAGATGTGAAGGATGCAGTGTACGAACTGAAGCAAGCTGTTGAAGCAATGGGACATTTAGGTGATAAAGATAAGGCATTTCAGTTGGCTAATGCTAAAACATATGCAAGTGCTGCTATAACAGATGCAGACTCGTGCACAGGTGGGTTAACTGATCAGGGTAAGGTAAATCCAAAAGTGATGGATGCTATAAGTAGAAGTATGGCTGTTGTTATTAAACTTAGCAGTAATGCCTTGTCACTCATTAACCATATTTATGAATGATGAATAGTGACAGTTTGTATTGAAAAAAGTTACTTATTATCCATTTTATTGCTATAATTAATATTGATTTTTCATTGCATTTGTAACGTTCGTACTAAAATTTGTGTAACAAATCCAAACGTAGAAATAGCAACAAACCACTTTCAATTTTCGTAACAAATCCAAACGTAAAAATAGCAACAAATCACTTTCAAAGGAAACAAACTCCTAACTAATAAAAGTTGCTGACTTGTGCACGTAATGTTTAGCGCTTCAATTTCAATTTCAATTTCCATGTGACTGCTTATACCGTTTGGGACGGCGAGATAAGTTGACATCACACGTTCACAACTTATTTTAGATTTGCTTCCAAAATTTTGACATTTCCATAATTCTAACTTGACATTTTTTTTTTAATTACGAGATCCCTTTATTCATTTTTTTTATATATATATATATTTATCTACTTAATGATTTTTTAGAAGAAGTTGAGCATATTTTAGATATTTAATGCTTAGTGATGAGTTATATATTTAGTATGAGAATTTTTAGTAGCTTAGTTAGTGATCACTTAATGTGGTTGATGAGGGTTCTACGTTTTAAATAATCTTGTAAAATAAAATAAGTTGCCTAATGTTAAAATTTCATTAGACCTTGTCGTACTTGAAAAAAAAAAGAAATAACCTAAAATACAAAAACTAATAACTAAAGGGTAAAATCGTACCGAGTGTTTACACCAATCCAATACATGCATGTGTTTAAATTTATAGTTTATTTTACTTAATTTTAATTAACTAACATGTGTTTTAATTTATTAAATCAGATAATAATAAAAATTGAATTAATTTGGTGTAAACAGACTGATAAGTTTGTTCCACCAAAAAGTTCTAAAATCAAGAGAAAGAGTAATTATCGGAACGTCTAAGTAACTGATAACGATTCATATGGACATACGATTCTTCCTCTTGCCAATTTGATTTCCATAAATACACCTTCATATCTTTTCTCTTTATTCCCAACACACACACACAGAAAAAGAAATGGATAGCAAAACCTTGATTTTCCCCATTTTGGCAATAGTTTTATTCATCACACAAACAGCTACAGGTACGAAAGAGTCGTACACAAACTTCATCAAAACGAAATGCAACATCACCACAGAGCCTTCATTTTGTGTGAAAACACTAATGCCGTATGCTTGTACCGTGAAAAACAACCCCATAATACTTTGCAGAGAAGCCCTTAAAGTAGCGATAAAAGGGGCACGCAGCGCCGCTGTGATTGTGTCGAATGTGGAAAAAAAGGAGGGAATTTCCAAATATGAAGCTGTGGCTTTTAGAGACTGCGTAGAAGCTGTGAAAACTGCGGAACACGAACTGAGGAAGACTGTTAAAACAATAGGACATCTAAGAGGTGCTGAAGATAAAGAATCTAAGTTGCATAACGCTATATCGTACACAAGTTCTGTATTAACAAATGTACAAACATGCATCTATGATTTCGACGAATTGGAGGAAAAGGCAAATCCGATTGTGGCGAGGGTGATATCTAGAAGCATGGGTGTTATTATAGATCTCTCCAGCAATGCCTTGTCGCTCATTACTGATCTTTAATTTAAGAATTCTACGCTTTAATTTTTTGTTTTTTTTTTAACCCTCCCTCTCACCACTTTTGCTCCTTTACTGACTCAAATGAGTTGAAAGTGATGGATTCTTACCATCAGAGCAACATTAATTTTGCAGTTCAGATCCATAGATTTGATAATAATTAATTTCTTCTTATAATATATTTGTGGATATGATATCATTTTTATTTATTGTCTGCTTAAAGATACGAACAACCATAAATATAGTATAATTAGTTTGATAATCAAAAAGGTAAAATTGCAATTGACGTGCCATTTATTTTAACGCCGGTAATATAATTTTTTTTTGAAAATCGCTACCCCTATAATATTTTTGCAAAAAAATATTTTTTTAAAAAAATAAAATCACTATTATGACAGCGTTTTAACTAAAAAATATTTTTTTTTCTTTTAAAAAAAAAATGAAATCACTATGTTGGCAGCTATATGAGTGGTGACAGCGATTTAGAGGATTCTTATTTTTAAATAATTTTATTTAATTCTTTCAACTATCATTTTTGAAATTGTAAATTTTGTGAACTTTCTTCTTTTTTTTGTTTTATTTTATAAATTGGCTGGAATATATAAGTATAATACGATTTACAATAATAATTGACTGGAATATTTATAAAATAAAATAAAAATTTAAAAAGTATTGACAAAATTAAAAAAAAAAGGGAAGTTCAAAAAATTCGCTGCCAAAGCAGTGATTTACATTTCAAAATTGTTACAATTAAAAAAACCCTCTAAAATTGCTGCCAAGTTAGCGATTTCATTTTTTTTTAAAAATAAAAAAGTCCAATTCACTAAAATCGTTGCCAAGGCAGCGATTTCTCATTTTTTTTAAAAAAGAATTTTTATTAAAAAATAAAAACGCTTCAATTGCAGCGATATTAAACTTTTTTTAAAAAAAATTGCAAAAACGCTACAAGGGTAGCGATTGTTTTAAAAAAAATGATAACTGTTAACAACGTTAAAAAAAATCGTTACGTCAGTAGTAATTTTACCCGTTTGGTTAGAATTTTTTTTTGATATACCCTTTTGGATTTTTAAATAACTTTTATTGCCCTTTAGGCTCCCAACTCATGTGCAAGATATGGTTTTATTTAAGGAAAAATTACGCGGATAAGCAAACTTATACTATTTAATTACTCATCATAGCTATAGTTTGCTATAATTACCACTCGCAACTAACATTATACATTAATTACATGGGTTGACTTCGAGTTTGTATAATTAGTCATGTTTGTATATGTATAATTTGCCAAAATATACAAATAAATATGTATAATATACAATTTTTTAGCCTATATACATATACAATTCACCTCTCTCCCACTATCTGCCCTCTCTCGCTCGCCTCTCTCCTCCCTCTCCCAATCTCGCTGCCATTTATACAAATATATATGTATAATATACAGTTATATACAATTATATACATATACAATTCACCTCTCTCCCACTCTCTGCCCTCTCTCGCTCGCCTCTCTCCTCCCTCTCTTGATCTCGCTCGCCTCTCTCCTCTCTCTCCCAGTCTCGCTCGCCTCTCTCCTCCCTCTCCCAATCTCTTGCCATATATACAATTACATATCTATAATATACAATTATCTAACCAATATACATATACAATTCACCTTTCTCCCACTCTTTTCCCCCTCTCTCTCGCCTCTCTCCTCTCTCTCCCAGTCTCGCTCGCCTCTCTCCTTTATATAACTTGTAGCTACAAATTGTAATTATCAAACTATAGCTATGGAGAGTAATTAATTATTTTTAAATGGCTACATATGAAAGTTTCCCTAATAATATCTTGTACTACATTAGTGTCATTAAATACACCCATATCGTCACTTGCAAAATAAATAAATAAATCATAACAAAATATATTTTATAAATATCAGTACTCTACATTGAATTTGGGGAGGAAGTAAAGCCCTAGGACTTCAACACCCTGTACCCAAACTTGTGTACAACTTGAATAGTGAGAATGTATATAAATCAACATCAATAATACAAATTAAATCATGTTCACGCCAATTAAATTAATACACTGATTAAATGTAAATTAATGTAAGATAAGCAAACGAAGCGCCAACTATAGCCATGGAGGACGACCATCCAACGGAGGACGCGGCGGATGAGCTGCTGTTGGTGGTTCTAGGACGACGAGGTAATGTGGTCCATGTGGTGGTTGGAGTTCCACTACGACCAGACCCAGTGCTAGCCTTGGTTCCACCACTCACAACCTTTGCAACACTAGGTGTCAATAGTATGCTCATGATGATAGAAAGCACAAGCACAATCTTCAAAACATTTTTCATCTTCTTTCTCAACTCTTGCTAATATACTATCGAATTGTATTGTACTGAGAGTGTAAAAGATAAAAAAATGTAGACACTATCAAGATTATATTTTTCCTTGACGTTCTTAATTTTATCTTGTTATTGTCTCAAAGTTGGGTGATATGTAGAAGCAACAAACACATGTTCATATTTATAAGGAACAAGGGAGCTAAGCTGGTCATTTTTCTCATTACATAGAAAGGCAATTTAGCAAGAGAGGATAGAGAGGATTAGGAACTTTATTTGACGGTCTTAAAATTGGCCTAGTGTCCAACTTGAGAAGCAGACAATTAGTCAACGTATAAGAATTTGAATAGAGTTTTTAAAGGAAATTTTGACATGTGAAAACTGAAAACAACATATAGATTTTTATTTGATGGTGATGTTTTCATCAGATTTGGCATACTTAATTTTCTTGTTATACATGTGATATATATATATCAAATAGTGTATGAATAAAATGTTATTTTGAAAATTTAGTAATATAACAATAATTTCAGTTAAAATTCAGATGTATTTCAAATTTTTTCCTCTTAAATTGATAAGGTGAGATAGTAATGTGTGTATAAGTAAATAAAAAAAAGTAATGTCTTAAAAAGTTATATAAATTATAAGCATAATTATATAATGAGATAAAAATAATAATCAAATAAAAACTTAAGAAATTATAAAAGTTTCATTAAAACCTATTGCCACGTATATTCTCTACCACTAACTTATGAAAAATAATGCACAACAAAAGCCACCAACGTGCAGCAGCACATTTTGACATTGTAAAATGATGCACTTTAACATAATATTTGATATTAAAATGCTTAATACCCAACATGTGAATTATAAGACTCCAGCGTGAAACTTTTTGACGGGAATAATCTAAGAGGACTAGTATCATTATTCATTAAAAAAATACAGTATATTGTAACAAATTTGAGTGGTGAAAATTTTCAAGTAAATATATAGGGCAAAAAAGATACTAGTTTGAAAAATCATCTAATATTTAGAACAAAAACTGTTGTTTCTACAATACAAAAAATAATTTTGGTGGGCATGCGTTTAATATTGAATACTAAAGTGGGATGTTTATCTAATCTTATATTACAAGTGGGAGAGACACCAAATGAGACATTGACAGGATATTAGTTGGGACTTTGAATTATTTTGTCACGTCGCCGTTGGTAATCCCAATTCAAGTTTTTCTATCGTTATATACTTCACTATTAGGTTGTGAGCCTAAGGTGTGAGGGATCTGGTTTGAGCCCTACAATGTTATATACTTACCAACTTTGTGAGTTGGACTGAACTTTGAGCTAATATGAGCGTACTTATTATGATTAATTAGGTTATAATGACATATCAAATAAAAATAATATCTAAATGTCTTCTGAAAAAATCTCAATATTGTTCAATTTAAATTTCATATCAACTCAATTTTCAAATAGACTTAATTAGAAATGTTAAAATGAATTATATCAATAAATAAACATAAAAATATAAATAAAGGTTGGAGAGGTTAAAAAAATGGTGAATCTTTCAAAAATGACTATACTTTGGGTTTAATTAGAGATCTATAGCTATATTTAATTTATTTAATTACAATACGCATCTACATTTTAGAAGAGGAGAGAGGTAAGTGAAATTTGGGAGAGAGGAGAGATACGAGAGCGAAGCAATTCATTTGTATATTTAATTGATGATTGTATCACGAATACACTTGATATAGTTGATTTGTATATGAAACTAACTATTATAAGGAGAGAGACGAGCAAGATCTAGTAGAGAGAGGATAGAGTGATGAATTGATTGTATATCCATTCGATAATTACGAATACAATTGATTTGTACAAATGACTATAATTTTATCAACAACTATTGTATTCGTTGATGGAACTCAATTTTATCAAGTGTATAAACAGATACTTGTATCCAAATTCAATTTGTATATCAACAAATATATTTGCATCAATGTTGTATTTTGTAACAAAATTTTATCTATAATTGTTTGTTGCCTTGTGTATTGTATTTATGTATGACCATGTTCATTTGCATTTGTGTTTGTATCATTGGATATTATCAGTTGTATTTGTATTTCAGAGAGAGAAGAAGGTGAGCGAGAAAGGGTAGAGAGAGGAGAAATGTGAGCGAGAAAGGGTAGAGAGAGGAGAAAGATGAGCAAGAGAGGGCAGAGAGAGGAGAAAGGCTATCGAGAGGGAAAAAGGAGGAGAGAGGTGAGGGAAGGAGGGAGATAGGCATATAGGAGAGAGGAATTTGCTATAAGATCCTAACTATAGTTACAAATTGTGATACTTTTAAGGGAGAAAGATAAATATATCTCAAAATTATCATAAATGGTATTCCCTTCGTTATACTTTTAGAACTCTGATGCTACTATCGTCTAATTTTTGGAGTGTGTATATCCTTTGGACTAACGGATGGACTCGTGTCACGATCTTAACGGTCTATCCAAAATTTATTTAATTTTTTTCCATAATTAAAAAACCCGACTTAGATAATTAAAAAGTCACCCAAATAATTTAAGACCCACACCCAAATAAATCTTATTTTTCCTTTCTTCTCTAATTCTAGGAACCAAACTCCCAAGAACCTGTTACACCACACTCACTATCACAATAACAACTTTTAGCGACATTAAACATTGACATAGAGTGTTAAAGTCATTACCGGTATTAGTTAAGTGTCATTATATAGGTTGAACAATCAACATTGAAGAGAGGCGAGTGAGAATGAGAGAGAGGAGAGAGGCGACAGAGAGGGTGAAAAGAGTGGGAGAAAGGTGAATTGTATATGTATATAATTGTATATAATTATATATTATACATATGCATTTGTATATATGTCAAGAGAGATTGGGGGAGGGAGGAGAGAGGCGAGCGACGGTGATACAGGGAGGAGAGAGGCAAGCGAGAGAGGTCAGACAGTGGGAGAGAAGTGAATTGTATATGTATATAGGTTAAATAATTGCATATTATACATATATATTTGTATATCCTGCCGGACTATATATACATACACAAACGTGATTAATTATACAAACTCGAAGTCAATCTACGTAATTAATGTATAATGTTAGTCACGAGTGGTAGTTATAGCAAACTATAGGTTTAATGGGTAATTAAATAGTATAAGTTTACTTAGCCACGCAATTTTCCCTTTTTAAAAAGCCTCTTAATATGTCTGAAGAGGTCTGAACGAATAAGACATGTAGGAGACTCTTAGAGCTTGTTTGGATGGGCTTAAAAAGTAGCTTTTAAAAAGTACTTTTGAAAGTGCTGAAACTTATTTTAAAAATAAGTAGTTATGTGTTTGGATAAAAGTGTTGAAGTTAAAAAAAAAGTTATTGATGTGTTTGGCAAATAAGTGCTGGTAAACATTTTTTTAAATCAAAATGTCTGAAATACCCTTAAAAGTTGTTAACATGATAAAAGTTGATTAATTTAATAATAATAATAATATCTAATATATAATAATAATAATAAAATAATAATAATAATAATAATAAATAGTAATAATAATAATAATAATAATAAATAATATTAAAAGAATAATAATATATAATATATAATATATAATATATGATAATAATAAATAATAATAAAATAAATAATAATATATAATATATAATAATAGTAATATATAATAATAATAAAGAATAATAAAATAATAATAATAATAATAATATATAATATAATAATAATAAATAATAATAATAATAATAATATTTAAATATAAATAATAATAATAATAATAATAATAATATAACAATATGAAAGTAATAATAATAATAGTA
Source organism: Solanum sitiens (assembly GCA_016801875.1). Classification (NCBI taxonomy): domain Eukaryota; kingdom Viridiplantae; phylum Streptophyta; class Magnoliopsida; order Solanales; family Solanaceae; genus Solanum; species Solanum sitiens. The sequence continues at coordinate 462,463 of JABWTJ010000191.1, forward strand.
ATAATAATAATAATAAATAAACCAAATAATAATAATGAAAATAATAATAATAATAATATATTATAGTATATAACATATAATAATAATAATAATAATAAAGAATAATAATAATAATAAATAAACCAAATATTAATAAGAATAATATATAAGAGTAATAATAATAAAGAGTAATAATAATAAAATAATAAAATAATAAAATATTAATAATACTAATAATTATAATAATAATAATAAAAAAAATAAAAATAATAATAAAAGAAATAAGGGCAAAAAGGTAAAATATTTGGTCAACTTAAAAGAGCTTTTAAGCTAAAAAAAAAAAAGCACCCTTCCCAGCTTTTAACTTATGACTTAAAATAATTTTTTTTAAAACTTAAAATAAATCACTTTGAGAATTGTCAAATACTTAAATAAGTCAAAAATCAACTTTTAAGTCGATTTAACCAGATTTTAAGCTAATCCAAACAGACTCTTAATAACATTCAGACTCATTTAATAAGTTATCAAATAATAAATCATCGCTTCTCTGCTTTGGGTGTTCTTTTTATCTCATAACTAAAAATTTATTTCTCTTTTATCAATCAAACACCCATTTTTCTCTTGAACTAGTAAGTTTTCGTAAATTCTTTCAAGTATTTTTCTATATTAATAAACTTTTTTGTATTGACGTTTGTCAAGAACACTGGTTATAATAATATTTTTGGTGTATTATTGTTTATCAAGGTTTTTGAATGAAAAAATAGTACTCCAAATCAGGATAGTTAAAACTTTTAAAACTTTTTTTTTTCAAATCAAAAGTTATATATTTTGTTGAAATGAACTTTTTTATAAATATAATGTTCAATTTCATATGCACATTCAGATATTGAAAACAAACAACATCAATTATTTAGTGTTCAGATTTAGAGAACACATTTTAATATTCAGATGTGTATTCAGATTAAAACATCTGAATCTTAATGCAAATCTTAATATTCAGATATGTATTTAGATTTAGACCCCTCTTAATCATAACGGAAACAAATGATGCCTAAGAAAATATCAGTCCACTCAAAAAAACATTTATAGTTTCAACAATATTATTCTTCTGGGTTGTCCTCTTTAGGATACTATATCCGAACAAACACTCTGTAATTGATCAACAAATTTAAGAAAATAGTTGAGTCTAAAATTCAAAAAAAAAACATGTTACTTCAACCGAATTCATTTTTACTAATATTTATGCACTAAATATTTTTCTTATAACTAATACTATAATATAAGACTTATCACTACTTATAAATGATATATTCTTCTTTATATTAAATAGATGAAGGTGGGATAGTAATGTGGGTAAATAAATGAATAAAAATAATGCTTTAAAAGTTATGTAAATTATAAACATAATGAGATAAAATAATATTCAAATAAAAATTTAAAAATTATAAAAGTTTCATTAAAACCTATTGCTACGTATATTCTCTACCACTAACTTATGAAAAATAATGCACAACAAAAGCCACCAACGTGCAACAGCACATTCTGACATTGTAAAATGATGCACTTTAACATAATATTTGATATTAAAAGAAGTAATTATAAATTTGTTTATTTTTTAAAGAAAAATTACATTAGTAGCCCAAACACATGATATGTATTTACCATACCGAACTATGGTGTAAAAGGATTACAATTCGCCGTTATAGTTAAATTTTATAGCAAATTTCTCTTTCCTTTCACCCTTTCTTCTTCTCTCTCATCCCTCTCGTCGTCTCTCTCCTCTCTCTTCCCTCTCCCTGTTACCTTCTCTTATCTCGTTGTAATACAAATACAAATGGTAATAGTCAATGATAGAGTCTGGAGCCTAAAAGGTGTAAAATGTTAACAAAAATTTCAAAACGGTATATATAAATTTTTATTTTAATCAAAACAGAAAAATCGCTGGTAGATCAGCGATTTTGCTCGCCGAAGAAAGCAAAATCGCTGCAATAGCAGCGATTTGCAAAATTTAACTATTTTTTTTTTAAATTTATTTTAAAGAAATCGCTCCAATGCCGACAGCGATTTCCAATATATATATATATATATATATATATATATATATATATATATATATTTGAAATTTTAAAAAAAATATTAAAAATCGCTGCCTAGGCAGCGATTTGTGTCAAAAAAAATTTAGTTTTTATTTTTAAAAATTAAATCACTGCTAAGGCAGCGATTTTAATCATTTTTTTTATTTTTTTGAAAAATCTCTTATACTGCATCGATTTTATATTTTTTTGAATTTAATTAAATCGCTTCCAGTGCAGCGATTGTACCATTTTTTAAATTATTTTTAATTAATCGCTGCTCTTGCATCAATTTTCTGATTTTTTTTAAAAAAAACTTTAATTAAATCGCTGCACTGCAGCGATTTTCATAAACTTTTTTTTTTAAAAATTGCTAAAAAAATAATCATTCGTATTTTTGTGTAGTAAATTTGTGCATTTTTTTTTAAATTTTCTTCAATTTGGAGAAAATCGAAAAAAAAAATCACACAAATTTTACCACACAAAAATACGGAAGATTAATTTTTTGAGAAATTTTTAAAAAAAAATAAAAAAAAAACAAAAATTTTTAGTTAAAATTTTAAAAAAAATTCAGCTTGCAGCGATTAATTAAATTTTTTTAAAAAAATGGTACAAATCGCTGCACTGGCAGCGATTTAATTAAAAAAAAATGTAAAATCGCTGCAGTAGCAGCGATTTATTAAAAAAATTTAAATTTTTTAAAATTAAAATCGCTGCCTTGATAGCGATTTAATTTTAAAAATAAATAAATTTGACACTAGGCAGCAATTTGCTTTTGATTTTTTTTTTTTAAAAAAATTCAAATAAATAATAATGATAAAACATTTAAGGTAAATCGCTGCCTAGGCAGCAATTTATTAAAAAAAATTTTAAAAAAATTATATTGGAAATCGCTGTCATTGCAGTGATTTCTTTAATTTTTTTTAAATAGTTAAATTTAGCAAATCCATGCTATTGCAGCGATTTTGCTTTTTTCGGCGAGCAAAATCGCTGCTCTACCAGCGACTTTGCTATTTTGGTTAAAATGAAAATTTATATACCGTTTTAAAATTTTGTTAACATATTATACCCTTTAGGCTCCGGACTCGTCAATGATGCAAATACAACCACAAACACACAAGATCATAAATAAACAAAACAACAAATGCATACACATTCAATCTATTACAAAATACAACATTCATACAAACGTATTTATTGATACTAATTATTTTTGGATACAACTATTTATAAATACACTTGATATAACTGATTTGCATCAACAAATACAATAATCGCCTTTGATACAATTGTATTTATTTATACATATGAGTTGTATTCGTAATTATCCATCATATCTACAAATCAATTGTGTCTCTCTCCTAGATCTCGCTTACCTCGATCTTTTCTCCCTGACCTAATTTCGCTATCACTATAAAAAAAATTAGACGTGATGACACTTGTTTATCCTTTCCAAGACAAGTTAGCATCAACCCAACAATAAGAAATAAATGTGATAAATAAAATAAGAATGACATAAGAGTGGAAAACATATTCATTCTAAAATAAAACCTCAAAACTTCATTGTCACCTGTAAAAGCTATTAATGTATAAAGTGCGGAGTTGAAAGATAATCACAAGTCTCAATATTTTTATTTATCAACTTGATCAACAAAACATAAATAAGAAGTAAGACGGTCTGCCGGAATGACAACATGCAATTACCTCTCGAAGTCCTCTGAAAGTCTCGGATATACAAGAAGAAGAAGATAACACGGCTCCGAATCCAAGCTCGGGACATACACAAGTTTAGAAGTAAGGAGTGAGTACCAAACAATACGGTACTCAACAAGCAACCTATTAAATAAAGCAAACTAACTAGAAAATGGTATTGCTTTCATCCCAACCTTACCTCCTCAAACTACAACCTCATTGAAATCATTCCCACATAAAAGTTTCACAATATACATTTCACAAGGCTTAACAAATATAGTCCAACAGTCACCATTCACAAACCAACGAGTATCAAGTATAACAATTTCAAGTATAAAGTTTATCAAATCATAATAGTCATTATCCGAAACCATGTCCTTTCGACGTTATACACATCTTTAGTTGGTACTATTTCATTTCGGCGTCATATCACATTATTTATCAAAATTATTTTCCTTCGACATAATATCGCATGTCTCATCGTGGACAAAAATCAACACAACTAAGCAAATTTACATTATGAGGAAGAGACACCAATTCAAGCAATTGAACTCCACAATAATGTCATCAAAACATTTCGTCAATCAACCAAACAGGGTCCACAAGGCAATGCACAAAATATTATAATCAACACGTTACCTTTTTTTTCATTTTTTTTTTCACTAAGACTAATCAAGTGGAATAATGATCATCACCTTATTGTCATCACTCCCCAACACATACAATGAAGGAAACACACACAATTTTACTACTTTATAAAGCTTAGGAGATCACTTCCCTCAATTCAATAAAAGTCAATCCAAGACTTCAGTCTTTCTCTTTCGAAATGTCTAGAGCCACACAATCTGATTCAATTATGTAATCACAATAATATTCTGGAAATAAAAATACAATATCATACATTTTGAAAATGAGGTTTGAATCCAAAAATCTTTACTTGAAAGTGTTATATAGGATATTTGAACTCATTGGTGAAAATCATTTTGAAAAAAGAAATTAAATCAGTTCACAATCAATATTTTAGTTTTGAACTCAAGTTCTTGCAAAAACCTTGTCATTTTACAATCAATATCTCAAGTTTTGATGTTAAAATCCATAAATGATAAAAGAAAAATGAACTCTAATGGTCACAAAAGCTTACCCAAATGATTTAGCATCTTTAAAATCACCTCCACTGATTTCTCAAAACTCAAAAATGAAAATGTGAGAGTTAAACCCCGAATTTTCAAACAAAAGATCCTATCCTATGTCGATCTAGAAAACACACGTTTGCCCTAAGTGAGGCCTCTCGCTAAGCAAATGCTCCTTTGCTTCTGCGAAGATTGGTTAATTGACTGAACTTCGCGAAAGCGAGGCTTGCAAACACAACCAACTCAAATCATTAAAACGTCCGTCGGGATTCTTTTGAAATTTTGTATACACAAACAACATATGCAATTTGACTATACCTAATGTTCTGAACTCAATGAAACTGTTGAAACATGAATATGAGGTATTCTTATCCTGACATCCGTGAAAGTTACATGAAAGTAACATAAAAACTAAAAAAGCTCGAGACCTCTTAGAAATTCAATCAAGACCTCTTCTAGGCCTCGTCCCTCGTAATTCAACGAAACTCTTAGAATTTCGATCCAAGCATCCAGATCTCGAATGTTGTTCAAAGTCAACCTTAACGCTAAAATTTTAAAATTACAAACTTAAGACCTCAAATCTTGAAAAAAAAACTTCGAACCTGAAATTTACTCTGTTAGACCTATTTGTACATTTCGAGACTGATGGAATCAACAGTCGAAACTTTAAAAGATACTGGAAACCATTTTTAACAACTATAGTCTTTCAAATTTACAAAATTCCTAATTAGTTACTCAAAACCAATTTGAAAACTCATTCAAAAATGACTCGAGACCACTATCAAGAGTGGTAAAATGATAATTTTATGTAAATTTCTAAAAATGACCGTCTGGTCATTACACTCGCTCCCAGATCTCGTTCACCTCTCCCCTTCTAATAATTAGTTTCTGATACAAATCAATTAATTATATCAATTGTATTCCACTAATTTCTCTTCTCCTATAGCTACGGGTCGTAATTAATCAAGCTATAAGTATAGATCTCTAATTAAGCTCATACGATAGTCGCTTTTGCATCATATTACTTTTAATCACTCCAGACATTTTTTTATGTTTATTTACCGACTAAATTCAATTTGACTTGTTTAATTAAGTCTAATTGAGAATTGAGTTGATTTGATATTTAAATTGACCAATAAGATATCTTTTGAAATATTTTTAAATTATTATATATCATATATAATCAACTAATCATATTATCTCAAATTCAATCTAACTCACTCATTTATATATCTCTCTCCATTATTTGATATATTATAACGATATTTTTAAGAAGACTTGAATTTGGATTACCGACGGTGAGGTGACAAAATAATTCAAAGTCCCAACTAATTATATCTTGTCAATGTCTCATTTGGTGTCTCTCCCACTTGTAATGTAATGTAAGATTAGGTAAACATCCCACTTTGACATTCAATATTAAACGCACGCCAACTAAAATTATTGTATTGTAGAAAAAACAATTAAGGAAGTGGGTCGACAACACTTTTTTGTTCTAAACATTAAATGATTTTTCGAACTAATATCTTTTTTTCACTATATATTTATTTAAAATTATAGTCCCCACTCACCACCCAAATTTGTAACAATATACTATATATTTTTTTAAATATTTTTTTAACGATACTAGTCCTCTTAGTCTGTTAGATCATTCCCGTCAAAAGAGTTTCACGATTGAATGTAATTCACATGTGGAGTATTAAGCATTTTAATGTTTAATATTGTGTTAAAGTGCATCATTTTACAATGTCAAAACGTGCTGCTGCACGTTGGTGGCATTTGTTGTGCATTATTTCTCACATTTTTTAAAGTTAGTGGTATAATGTACGTGACAATAGGTTTTTATTTAACTTTTATAATTTCTTAACTATTTATTTTATTACTATTTTATCTTTATGTTTATAATGTATATAACTTTTAAGGATTTTTTTAAATTTTTTTTTACCCACATTACTATCCCACCTTCATCTATTTAATATAAGAAAAAATATCTCGTCTATAAATAGTGACAAGTCTTAGGAGTATATTATATTAGGTATAAGAAAAATACAGGGTACATGAAAATTATTAAAATGGAGAGTATTTAATTGAAGAAAAATAGTTTTTTAGCAGAGCTTTGGTTTCAACTCGTTTCCTAAGTTTATTGATTAATTGTACAATGTTTAATTTGTTCGGATATTGTAGGGACAAGTCGATAAAAATATTACTTTTGGATCGATAAAAATTTTTCTAAGCGAACTTGTATCTCTTTAGAAATATCGAGATATTTGCATCTCAACATAAATATTTTTTGTTTTCTTCATTTTTTTAATTGTTATTTTTATTTTCACCAATATATTTGTATATCACACATGTAAAAACAAGAAAATTAAGGATGCCAAATCTGATGAAAACATCACTATCAAACAAAAATCTATACGTTGTTTTCAGTTTTCAAATGTCAAAATTTTCCTTTAAAAACTCTATTCAAATTCTTATACGTTGACTAATTGTCTGCTTCTCAAGTTGGACACTAGGCCAATTTTAAGACTCAAATAAAGTTCCTAATCTTCTCTTGCCAAATTGCCTTTCTTTTGTAATGAGAAATAACCAGCTCCCTTGTTCCTTATAAATATACATGTGTTTGTTGCTTCTACATATCCAAATCAACTTATTCTCTTACACCCAAAGTGAGACAATAACAAGACAAAATACTAAGAACGTCAAGCAAAAATATAATCTTGATAAGTGTCTAGATTTTGTTGGTTTTGCACGATCAGTATATAAAGTAAATACAATTCGATAGTATATTAGCAAGAGCTGAGAAAAAAAAGAAGATGAAAAGTACGTTATGAAGATTGTGCTTGTGCTTTCTATCATCATGAGCATACTTTTGACACCTAGCGTTGCAAAGGGTGTGAGAGGTGCAACCAAGGCTAGCACTGGGTCTGGTCGTAGTGGAACTCCAACCACCACATGGACCCCATTACCTCGTCGTCCTAGAACCACTAACAGCAGCTCATCCGCCGCGTCCTCCGTTGGATGGTCGTCCTCCATGGCTATGGTTGGCGCTTCGTTTGCTTATCTTACATTAGTTTACATTTAAACTAGTGTATTAATTTAATTGGCGTGAACATGATTTAATTTGTATTATTGATGTTGATTTATATACATTCTCACTATTCAAGTTGTACACAAGTTTGGGTACACGGTGTTGAAGTCCTAGGGCTTTACTTCCCTCCCCAAATTCAATGTAGAGTACTGATATTTATAAAATATATTTTTTTACATATTTTATGTTATAATATAGTTTTTAAAAGAAAATTTACATAGTAAAGCAAATATGTGATATATATTTAATATACGTAACTATAGTTTAAAAGTAGGGGAAAAGGATAAATATACAACTTGAAGGATAAATAGTATCGAAATACCATCCATTATATTTTTAGAATTCTGATGCCCTTGCCGTCTAACTTTTAGACCGTGTATATCCTTTGAGATAAGGAAGGAAACGTGTCACGATCCTAACAAACTATTCAAAATTTGTTCAATTCTTACGCAATTTTTCATCGTTTTTCTTCTTGATTGCCTATAATTCCTTTTTGTGGTACATTATATGGAATGTGAGAACTTTCTCATGCCACATATTAGCTATGGGTTACAAAGTGTCTTCTGGACCGTCATTGTTGAAGCTCCATAAAGAGAGCTAGAGGTATATTTGTTCCCTTTCCTTCACATTTTTCTGAACGGTTTTATTTTATATTTTAAATTGTATACTATCAGAAAAGTGTGAATTATATAGGGATTTTCTTGGAGATTAGTATCAAAATTCGTAGGAAATTTATTTTCCTGCAAATTTTCATACTAATTCGCAGGAAAATCTCCATATAATTCACAGTTTTCTTATAGAGATAGTGTAATTGTTGAATATAATTTTGATTTTTGATTTTCGATCTTCACATATCTATTTTATTAGCTTTCAACCACTTGTATCATTTTTCAGTGTTTCAACCATCTAATAGTATAACGAAAGATATTTAAATACCATTTAAGCTAATTTGGGATATAGTTATCTTTTTCCCTTAAAAGTATTACAATTCATTGCTACATTTAGGATTTTATAGTAAATTTCTCTCTCATGATATATGTGTATCTCCCTCCTTCCCTCACACCTCTCCTTTCTCTACCCTCTCGATAACCTTACTCTTCTCTCTACCCTCTCTCGCTCATCTCTCCTATCTCTTCCCTTTTTCGCTCACCTCTTTCTCTCTCTGCAATACAAATACAAATGGTAATATACAATAATACAAACACAAATGCAAATGCACATGCATGGTCATACATAAATACAATACACAAGGAAACAAATGAATATAGATAAAATTTGTTATAAAATACAATATTGATGCAAATGTATTTGTTGATACAAATTGTATTTGGATACAAGTATTCGTTAATACACTTCATAATATTGATATGCATCAACGAATACCCATAGTCTTTGATAAAATTGTAGTCATTTTACAATAATTTTAATTGTAATTATCGATTACATATACAAATCAATTTTATCTCTACTAGATCTTGTTCTCATCTCTCCTTCTTTTAATAGCTAGTTTTTGATACAAATCAATCATGTGATCGTCTCTTTGTGTATTCCTATCCCAAACTCTTGTATATATCGTGATTAACCAACAATCAAATTTACAAATCAATTGCATCGCTCTCGCATCTCTTCTCCCTCCCAAGTCTCCTTTACCTCTCTCATCCTTCTAGTAGATTAGGATTGTAATTAAACAAATTAAAATATATCTATAGTTCTCTAATTAAATCCAAAGTATAGTCATTCTTTAAAGCTTCACAATTTTATTTTAGCTCCCCAAGCTTTATTTTTATGTTTATTTATTGTTTTTAATTCATTTTAAGTTGTCTAATTAAGTCTATTTGAAAACTGAATTAATATGAATTTAAATTGACCAATATTAAAAGAAAAAAAATCAAAAGCTAGCTATTTAAATATTATTTTTATTTCATATTTCATATATAACCTGATTAATCATAATAAGTCATCCTCTTATATTAGATCAAATTCAATCCAATTCACAAAGTTGCAGTATATAACATGATATGGCTCAAGCCAGATCCCTCACACCTTAGGCTCACAATCTAATGGTGATGATGACAGTTGATAATATATTTAAATAATAAAAATGTGTTATTAAAAGTTTGAACTTTTAGATAAGTTGGTCATACATTTTAACATGGTATCAGAGTCAGACCAATTCCAATTTTATTGTTCACAGATGTTGGACACCCATTTAGAAGTGTTCATACTCTAGTTGAGGTTTGGATATGCATGGAAGTGTTAAAAAGTCTCATATCTATAGAGGAATCAGAATTAATAAACTTAGACAAACCTTCTTTATAAATTAGATTTTGACATTGAGTTTGACGAGGTATCATGACTCAATTTTTTCCCCCAATCTAATGGTGATATAAATTATATTTACGCTGATTATATATATGAACTTGTTCAAAAGATCAACATAGGTTGGATGTAGTGATGGAATTGCTACATCATTAACCAGAAATCTCAAATTTAAACCCTTAATGTGAAAAAAATACTATTAAGAGTGTCTCCCCAAAATGGGTAAATGGAGCTCAAATATTAACATAGAACACCAAATGGGGGAGACCAAAAATAAAAAATAGTTCAAAAATAAACAAAAGTAAGGTAAGCAAACAAAGTCATCGCCATGGAAGACCAGCCAAAGGAGGTGGATGATGAGCTATTGCTGTGTCTACTGCTGTTGCTGCCGGCCGTCGTCGGGCGAGCACGAGCTGATGGGATCCATGTGGTGGTTGCAGTTCCACTGCTACCAGACCCACCTCTAGCCTTGGTTCCACTACCACCAGATCCTCTACTTCCACCACTTCGGCCACTACTACCGCCCTTCGCAACGGTAGGTGTCAGGAGTATGCACAAGATGATAGAAAGCACAATCACAACCTTCATAATGCTTTTCATCTTCTTCTTTTTCAAAACTCCCACAACTTTTTATTATATACGCTGACAGTGTAAAAAATATGAAAAGATTAAAAAAAACTTCTCAAACAGTCAATACTATAAAGAATCTCGTTATTCTTTGAGCTTGTTATTGTCTCTCTTTGTGGGTAAGAAAAAAACGTTTAGATATATATGCTGAAGCAAACAAGCATGATTATACAATTTTTTATAAAGAAGAAGAGAAGTCAATAAAACTTTCTTCAACACGGTTTGAAAGATTTGCCAACTTGAGAAGTAGAGAAGTCAACTGGAATTTGTAATTATATGATGTTTTTATCCAATTTTATATCCTTAATTTTCTGTCATTACATGTGTTACAAGACTCAAGGTGGATGCATTTAATGCTAATGATCTTCTACAACTAATATACTATATATATTATTACAAATTTGAGTGGTGACTAATTTTAAATCAATATATAAGAATAAAATATTTTTTTATTTGGATTTGTTTGTCTCTATTTCAATGGTTAAATAGTATTTCTTTATTATATTTTCAAAATATCTTAAAATTACAACTATCGTAATTTATATAGTATATATTTATATAATTTAAATATGTAAATTTTATTTTTGACTCTTCTTATTTCAAATCAAACCAAAAGAACTAACATGGAGGAGTACCATGGTTTGAAAACTCGTCCAACAAATTGTTGTGTGACCTTCATCCAAACTTTGTCAAATTCTGATTAATATTTTGGTCAAATAGTGTTTTTGACCTGGCGTTCAACAAATATTGGCTGGGACTCTCAATTATTTTGTCACGCGGGTAGCTTGAAAATGATTTTTTTTTGGAAAGATTGTTAAAAAAAGTGTACCAACTCAAATGATTGGGCCTTGTCGATAAGAGGGGAGGAATTGATTTGGGCGGTAAATATTTCTCAATTTTAATTTTAAGATTGTATTTGAGTTATCGAAAAAGTAAAAATCGAACAAGTTATGACTAGAAGTCTGAAGGTATGAGAATGAGGGCTAATGAACAAGTCAAAATTCAAATCACATTATCAAAAATTAAATTTTAATGTGTTAATAATGTGAAACAAAGAAATTTTCTTTTGTTTAGTTAAAACGGCCAAAATAAGCAATGTAGATAAAGGTAAAAATCAGTGTTGCCTTAGTTAATCCTTCCTGCAAAGTAAAGTATATATAATAAATAACCTTACTTCAAAATAATAACCATTTGATAATGTTGGCAAATCAACACCAAAAGTATTACTTGGAATTGACAAAGAAAAAGAAAGAAGTGCATTTGAGACTACATGAACAAATGGAAAGGAAAAAAAAAGAGAAGCTTTATCTGATGTGTATGTGCCAAGAGTTGAGTGAAGTTTAGTTAATTACATTTATATAATTATAGAAATTGGAAGTTATTTGAATTGTAGTCATTAATTGGTGTTAAGATTTTAATAATGTTAATGCTAAATACAGAGTGATTCCAAGCCTTCTGATTATGGGCCTATTGTTCGGTTATTGAGGTAGGATGTTCAAACTCAACTTTGATTCTATTTTTGGCAACTGAAAACCTCAAAGACCGTCGCTTACAATCATAACTCATGTGCCTACTCTGAGCTGTTCAAAGTCTATCTTGAATCACTCTTACTTCTTACCTGCTCCATAGCCTCCTAAATCAAGTCTGTGTCACACGGCTTAGGCTTTGTAGACTCAAACCAACCAATTCGAGAGCGACAATGCCTATCATATAAGGCCTCAAATGGGGCCATATGGATGCTGGAATGGTAGATGTTATTATGCGCAAATTTAACATATGTTGTAAAAATATGTGGAACAATTCATCCACCTAGTTCAATAATTTTTCACATATTTTTACATTTCGTTCGATTTTATTCCTTAGACAATTTTAAATACACATTACATGGGTCATGAACATTCGAGTTCTGGTTCATCCCTTGAATATTCCGCCGACAACTCAAAAATAATCGTAGATGAGAAGACCAATTTGAGTGACATCTCTCTCTTTTCCCCATTCTTTATTATTTTTTCCTCTAAAATTTTCATGATTAATTTATAATTTGAATTTTTCATTTTGATTATTCTTTTAAAATGTAGAAGAAATTGGTTTGTTTTAGTTTCTTTTATTAAGTTTGAAAATATTTTTTAAATATACACTTTACTTTGATCTTATTATTCTTGAATCCATCACTTTTAAAAAAATTAATCAATGGGTATTTTTTAAAAAAAAATAAATTTAATTTATTAGATATGTTCTAAATAAGTTTATTGAAAAATTATTTATTCATTAAATGCATTTGTTGTTGATAATTTTTATTCCAACATCCATTGAAAAAACTTCAATAATGATAATGAAAAAAAATATTGTATAGATAAACTAGAAAGGGAAAGAAAAAAAAACTTAAAAAAAAAGGAAATTTAAAATATAAATAGGCAACTCGCTCACTTAAAGAGAGTGAAATACACTCTATGTCAACTCAACACTTAAGGGGTTATTATTCCATTTTAAAGTAGATTAGGGGGTAATAGGACTCCCGCGAAGAATAGGTGTGTAGTTGGAAATTCGGTAAGAGATGGGGGGTCATTTGACCATTTTTTTTATGACAGTAGAAACCCGCAGCCGCTACCATATGGGTGCGCACAGGGTAAAATCACCGCTTCTATACAATAGCTCGCAAACCACATAGGAGATGTAAGCCACACTAGACAAGCCTTATGCGACGAGCTCGAACCAGAAGGTAAACCCTTTACTTTCTCTTTTAAGTTCATAAAGATTATTAAGTTTTTGCTTTGAGCATCTAAATATGCATTTATAGTGACTTTTAATTCTAGATGCCCATCCTTGAGTTGATAACTCCAAAATATTAAAATTTGTCAAGGCCAGTTATAAATACATAAAATATTTTTGTTGATATTAGTAATATTATTGAACTTCTATGCTTTGTCAAAATATCACAATTATCAAATTAGTTTGTTCGATCGACTTGTCTATATAAATCAAAAAGATAGATCATCCGAACCAAAGCTCAAAATCAATCAAATCAAAAAATAGTGTGGCACCCAAAATCTCAGAATCTTTGATCCGCCTGTTCAAGCCGTGGAAGAAACCACTAATGCTTGCATTTGATTAGGTTGTCCACCTCGCTCCCTTTGTGGTGTGGACCTTCCCCAGACCGTGCTAACTTGGGATGTTTTGTGCACCGAACTGTTATTTAGATTGATATTTCTTGTTCACCATTTAAAAAAAATGTATACATATGTGTTATTAACATTGAGCAATCAATTCATAGAGTGTTATTATGGACTAAATGTCAATAGACAGTAGTAGTCATATAGCAAACAACCATTAATCAATATAAACTTAGGTTCAAAGGGACCAGGCGTCAAAACACGAATTCTCCAGGGAACTTTCGGGCTGAAATAATAAAGATATCTTATCGAAATCTACAAGGAAGCTGGACAGCAACTAATCCTGATGTCAAAATCGACTTAACATTATTTAACCCTTAATAAATGCACACCATAACACACTAGAAGGAGATAAGAATTCGAGACGTTCTAAAAAATATTTCAACATGACCTAGATCTGAATTCTATCTTTAGAAATACAAACGAGCTTAAATAATTAGTGGTCGATTAAAAAAATTCATTACAGTCAGAAGACGCTAGACAACTTAAGTTGACGCAACTAAGCAGACACATTATGATAGCACGGGACATGAACACAATATCATGGATATAGAAATTGAAGAGATATAAACACCATTCAAACTTTTCAAGAAACAAGGGTAAGCCATACACGATTAAGCTAACCTTGATGGAAATCTACAACACTAAATCGAAATAGCTTAAAAATATGACAAAGAGAACAAAAGAGTAATAAAGAAAATAGAATAAATAGCTAACACATTTCAAGTATAAACCACATGAACCTTCAAACTATTTCGACAAAGGAGGCAGGGGCTCAACCGGCTTTAGAGAATCAAAGACCAATTTAGTTTAGAAAATCAAAGAAAAATCAATTACTCCAAATACCAACATATGAAACAAAGTGAACTTCATTGATGCTTGTGATTCAAAACGGCACGAAAAGCTAAAATTTAAAATAACAACAACTTGATTTAAACCTCTAATTAAAATGAAACATGACTAATATAATAATCAATCGAAAATTCCAACAGTACAAATAATGAACCATGAATAATCATTTAAACCTAGCAAGAAAGAAGTGAAATGGAACCCAACAAATATGGGTTCATCACATAACGCTTGAAATCAAAATAGAACGTGAGTGAAGGAGGAACTATTAACTTTTTCCTAGCAGTTGAACTTAGATTGAAATTTGATGGAGACAACTGACTTCCACCACCACACGAAAAATCAGAGGACTTCAAACTCAAAGGACAAATAAGAATGTCCGAACTGATTTCGAATAAAGACCCCTTCAATAAGACCTTGAGATTAGAGAATTGTATTCGAATTTCTTAAGTATAAAATCTCAATGTATTTTGCATTCGAAATCACATATTCATAGAAAGAAGATGAATCACACTCCTTTCACATTTAAAAAAAAAATAAGGAAATCGCATCCCTTTCACATTTTAAAAATAAAATAAGAAAATCACGCTTCTTTCGCATTAAAAAAAAGGAATCACACCCTTCAAAATTGATAATATAACATAAAACACATTTCTTACATGTTACATTCGAAAAATACATAAGTTTGAGATAATCAATTCTTTACCTATTGATGATTTTCTATTATAAGTGAAGATTTTTTATATGAAAACTCCAAAATTAAAGTGATATATATTTTTATTTTGTTAGTTTGTTTATTAAAAGGTGAAATCATAAATTAAAATTACCTTAAGAAAGATATTATTGAAACTTGAAACTTGAAAAGTGGGAGGGAAAGAAAACTTTTGAAGTCTTTGCCTTTTAAATTTTCAGAATTTTTTTTATGCAAAATATGTTTTTTCTTAATGAAAATAAATTGAAGTGAATTGCGGATGCCTGGGATCAAATTTACGACCTTCGTGTTGAAATCTTCCAGTTGTACAAGTGAACCATCCAACCTTTTTAAGAACGGATTTTACAAGTTTTAATTTTGATATATTCTTTAATAATTATAGAAGTAATATATCGAATTTAGTCAGATGACCACAGGTTTCGGTGACCCAATTTTTTATACATAAAATCGTCCCTGACTGGCTCTGGTATCATGTTAGAAAATGAGACATAGAAACACAAGAAAACCTAGAAAATTAATAATTTTGTTCATTGTGAGTAAAAGAGACTAGGACCATATTTGTACACAAGAAGTTAAAAAGCAAAAGCAAATAAAATACATGTAATGTCTAAATATATATTTTACCATACTTACTATATTTAATATATACTCTTACCCATCTTTAGAATGTCTTTACAATATTTGCTAAATTTTAACAAGAGAATTGGACCACGGTTCATCCTTGATCATCTCATCAATTTCATCCCTTTTTATCAACTTTACTGAATCACTTAAAGAAGTTTCGTTCATCAACTCCCTTGTCTTGTGTCCATTGTATTGACGAAGCATTAGTTTTAGTACGTCCGCACTTCTTTCAAAGTTTTTCATGCTTAAATATGTGAGACACATACTTAAGGCGTGGAGAGTTTTAATTCTATGATTTGAGTTAATATGACATGGAATATCCGCATGATCAAAAACAATGTTACGTTGGAAGATTGACTATATTAGTAATCGATATTAGTAATCCACAATGTACTGTCTCCTTAGATTTTTTAAGCCTAATTTACATGATGGGAAATTGAAAGGTTAATCTTAGTTGTATCCTCAGAAGACTTTCTTATAGATATAATAACTAACTCCGTACTCCAAAAAGATACACCAAATGTTATGAACTAGGGCAATTGTCCACTGGCTATAATTGGATGTCGAAACCAATCACTGGAGAGTAAACTTTTTTATTATTTCTTTTTGTTTCCCTTTCAAGTTTTTCTTTTCGACAGTATTACATGACTTACAAGATGTACTAGTATAAGTCAATTTAAGGTAAGTCTGCCAGTAGAAATTCTTCATGGCATATTATGTTTTTTTCATTAGTGTACCACGATCTTTGTATTACTAATTTATCTTCTTATGTTTACTGTCAATTTTACAGATGACTTTTTTAGTTTTTACATTTAGTTTTTTGTGTAATTGGTTTCCCCTTAAGCTATGAATATGCAGATCTTCAGACACAAGTCCCAAATCAGTAATTGAAATGTATCATTCTCAGGAGAGAGAAAAAAAGGAAGATCAAAAATGAAGAAAAATATTGTGACTTTCGTATACAATCTCAGTTGGAGATGGAAAATTGAAACGCAGTTGTTAATTCTAAGGATATCAATGAGAGTGCCATATAATCACAGATACATATATTACCGAATGGATAGACTATTGAGGTGATGATGAAGGGAAAAGCGATTGGAAAGTACCTTTTTCAAGAAAATATGTGATTCTATTTGAAAATTCAGATATAGATGGTGCAAATGTCATGCTGTTGAATGATCCTTTCTTTTGTACAAATCAAAATTCATTTCATCGCCAAATTAAGAGATACATGATGCAGTGTTAGCTCAACTATCGGTGCAACTCCTCATCAATTTTGTCTACGTCTCTCTCTCTACTCTCGAACGCTATTACTATTTTGTGAGTTGTCTAGATGAATAATTTACGTGATTTTTTTTAGTTCTTCCCATGTTTTCCTAGAAAGATCTCCTTACTCTTTCCTGATAATAAAAGTTACTTTGCTCCACTATTAACTTAACTAATGATTATCCATTTGTATTCTTATTTTGATGTCTTTGATCAGATTTCAAAAAAGTGTTTAAGGATTGAAAATGACATTGAAGGTAATCGTTTCGTAGACTGAAACTATTTTCTTGTGGACTGGAACTATTTTCTTTATTTCTTAAGCATTTTATAATGTGTGTCTAAGTCATAACGTTATAGGCATGTATGTTGGTGAAAAGAGAAGACTCGCTATTTCACCATCTTTGGGGTATATACAAATTATTGCTGGAATGGTCTTTTTAAAAAAATTGTTGTAATTCCAACAATTAAACATTTCTCTGCTCTCATTCCTTTCAAATGGAATGTGTTCATTTTAATAGTTTTTAGAAATAATAGGTATAATTTAATTTCAAAAAGTCACATTTTTTTATACGATATGTATTTAAAGATATCATTCCTTTTTTATTTATGTTGGTTCCACTTAATTTTAAAGAAACACTCTAAACATTTATAAGAAGAGTGAAAAGTGAGTTTATTTTTTTGAAGGATAAGTTGGTAAATATTTTAAAATCTTTATTAATTTTAAATTTTGTGTTCGGTCAAATGTTGCCACATAAAATGGGTCGAAGAGATTATTAGGTAAAAAATAGACTAATTTTTGTGATGTGACTTGTATAATAGATTAAATCTAGACCACTAGGGTCTCTTTATCTTCTCCTACAAATAAAAAGTGACATAATGTCAAACTTTTTATTTATATTGTATATCAAACTATTTTGAGCTTAAAACAATAAAATCTATCAAATGCAAAAACTTAGTTTTTAGAGATTCTTGATCACACTTCTGATTGTAGAAATAAATGAAAACATCAACACTACCATCTTGAGAATTCACTATCATCTTGGATAAGTTTTCAAGATTCAAAAAAAATCGTGTGCAACCACGACTTTTTCATGATGGCTCCCAACCAGTGGGATCCATCTACTGAAATATTTTCATGTCCTCTACGATTAGATAATTCCATCATACCAGCTTTCGCTTTCATTTCATAGCCTCCAGGAGAGAATCATCATGTTATTACGGTTTATGGTGCAACTATTCTTTCCTCTAAAGATGAGAGAGTCATTCAGGTGTCGTTTTGTTTCCATCTCCTCACAAAAAAAAGTACATGATGACTTATTTTTTTATGTATGTATTGTCTCCGGTGAAGAGAATATTGAGACTCTCTAAAAAGGATGAACAAAATGTCACATATTTTCATATGTTTCATCCACATACTGAGGCCAGAGGATTTGATAAATTATTTTGATCACCAACCATATTTGAAGATGTGTCCAAGTCTCTTCTTCGCTTTCACCCGTAAGTTAATCATATATTATATACAAGCAATTTGTAAAATTTTAACTTTGAAATGAACTAAGATATATAGATTAAATGAATCAGGTAAAAGACATCTTTCGATCTGGCAAAGGTTCTTTGTGAAGTACAACTGAAAAAAGTCATAATGTCAAAAAGAAAGAGAGAAAATATTGGAGATTTTCCAAACCCGAGAGAATTAACAAGTTTTAAAGAGGAAAAGCATAAATGCAAAGGGAAATTTGGATATAGAGCAGGGGACTTGATTGGGTTAGCTAAACAAGTTGTTGATGAAAAAAAAGATACTACTTTAAGTTGAAGATAAATGGTGTTTGTCCTTTTACCACTAATACTATCATAATGTGTATTGGACACAATCATAACATTTCAATTGATACTAAAACATTGTGTTATATGAAAGAGGTAACAAATTTATTATTAGTGTATATTATCAAAATAAAAAATAATACACATGGATCATTTGTTGATGGAGGTAATAGTATTTCTTAAGTCCTATTATATATTTACATTTTACTTGTCATGATTTCAGCTTCATCGACTTAATATGAGAAAGTGTAAAAGAGGATCAATAAGTGTAGAAATAAAAGCAAAAATACAAGAATTCTATAAGATTTACCATCCATTTGAGTCTTTGATTTTTTGGTAAGTAACGTTGGTGATATCTCCATTTTCATTGATTAATACGTAATCATATACTTGATTTGTTGTTGTTTATATTTGAACTTGTCAATTCTTATAAAATAAAACTTGACAAGACATTAGGTGAGTTATTACCATCGGAATAATATTATTAATGTGTGTCTTATACTTTATAACAGTTTTAAATTTGAATTAACAATAATTAACCTATGTATCAATCATTTAGAAGGGAAAATGAAGTAAAAGTGTCTTATAGGTTTTTAGTTATTAAAAAAAGGGACAAGTGAGCCACATTATTTTTCTTTACTTTTTTTTATATTTAATATGAATAAAAAACTAAACTAATATACATTATCATAGTTGTCTCGACAACTAATGAAGTTGTTTGGATAATTACTAAAGTTGTAAAACGACTAAATAAGATATTCCAACAATTATAACAGTTCCTGAACTAAAGTGTAAAAGTTAATCTTTGGAACTATTGAAAAAAGGATTTTTAACCTAAGTAATATTATTTGTCACTTTTACCCAATTTTTAAGATTTGAACAATTCCTACCTAATTGAATAACTAGTTTATCCTTTATAATATACATATATATATATACAAAAGACAATAAATGAGTATAAAATATCACATTAGGCCATCAAACACAATATATACTATATAAAAAATCAATTAAAAGTCAATAAAAAAAAACTCGAATGCTAGTTATTTTCCAGCGGAGTCGCCAGAGATGTCACACCTTTTTTCGCGCTCCAGAGTAATAGTTTTTCCAATTAAAGTGATTAGGCCATCAAACACAATATATCTAATAAAATAAAATCAAGTAAAATTTAATATAACAAAGCTAAAATTTTGACTATTCCCTAGTGGAATCGTCAGAAATGTTAGAATTCTTTTTGCGCTTGAAGATAGTACTTTAATAATATATTTAAAATAAGTGAGAAAAGTGAGTTTTATTTTCAAAGGACAATTTGGTAAAAATTTTAAAGTCTTCATTAATTTTTAAATTCTATGCTCGATCAAATATTTTGAGGTAAAATGAGACAAAGAAAGTATTAGGTAAAAAAATAGATTAAGTTTTGTGAAGTAACTTCAATAATAGAGTAATCTAGACCACTAAGGTCTCTTCTTCTTCTTCTGAAAAAAGGTGACATAATGTCAAACTTTTTATTTTTATTATATAGGTAATTATTTTGAGCTTAAAACAAGATATCTATCTAATGCAAAAATTTAATTTTTAGAGATTGTTGGTTACACTTTTGATTGTAGAATAAAAGAAAACAGCAACACTATCATTTTAAAAATTTACTATTATCTGGATAAGTTTCCAAGATTCAACTTAAAAAAATCGTGTGCAATCACGAATTTTTCATGATGCCTCCCAACCAGTGGGATCCTTCTACTAAAACATTTTCTCGTCTACTACGATTAGATGATTCCATCATACCAGCTTTTACTTTCATTTCATAGCCTCTAGGAGAAGAACATTCTGTCATTACGGTTTATAGTGCAACTATTCTTTCCTGTAAGGTCGAAGGAGTCATTCAAGTGTCATTATATTTTCATCTCCTCACAAAAAAAAAGAACCTGATGACTTATTTTTAATGCATGTATAGGTGAAGAGAATGTTGAGACTCTCTGATAAGGATGAACAAAATGTCACATATTTTCTTATGTTTCATCCACATACTGAGGCCAGAGGATTTGATCGGTTGTTTTGATCACCAACCTTATTTGAAAATGTGTCCAAGTCTTTTCTTCGCTTTCGCCCGTAATTTAATCATATATGATTTACAAGTCATTTGTAAAACTTTAACTTTGAAATAAATTAGGATATATAGATTAAATGAATCAGGTAGAAGACATCTTTGGATCTGGCAAAGGCGATGTACAACTGAAAAAAGTCAGAATGTCAAAAAGAAGAGATAAAGTATTGAAGACTTTCCGAGCCCGAGAGAATTAGCAAATTTTAGAGAGGAAGAATATAAAGGCAAGAAAATTTGAATATAGAGCAAGGAATTTGATTTAGTTGGCTAAACAAGTTGTTGATGAAAAAATTAAGTTAGATGATGCTGATGAATATACAATTCTAAGTTTGAAGATAAATAGAGTTGGTCCTTTTACCACTAATACTATTATGATGTGTATTGGATAATATCATAATATTTCAATTGATACTGAAACGTTGTGTCATATGAAAGAGATAACAAATTTATTGTTCATGTATATTATCAAAAATAAGAAATATTACACATGGATCATTTGTTGATAGAGGTAATAGTATTTCTTAAGTCCTCTAATATATATTTACATTTTTCTTATCGTTATTTCAGCTTCATCGATTTAATATGAGAAAGCGTAAAATATGATCAATAAATGTAGATTTAAAAGTGAAATACAGAATTCTACAATATTCATCCATTTGAGTAATCGACTTTATGGTAAGTTACGTTTGGAATATCCACTTTTTTATTAATTGGTATGTTATTATACATTTGATTTGTTGGTCTATAGGTTTAGCCTTGCCAGCACTTATGAAATAAATTTTAGCAGGACATTAGGTGATTAATATTAGAATAATATCATGTAACCAGAAGCAAGAAATGTAAAGGTATGTAACATTATTAATGTGTGTCTTGTACTTTTTAGCATTTTCAAATTTGAATTAGCAATAATTAGCCAAGGTATCAATCATTTAGAAGAGAAAATGAAGTAAAAGTATCTTATAAGTTTCTATTTATTTAAAAAAGGGACAAGTGAGCCATATAATTTTTCTCTACTTTTTTTATCTTTAATATTAATAAAAAAAAATTCAACTAAAAACATTATCTCAACTAGTAAATTTGTTTGGACAACTACTAAAGTTGTCGAACGACTATATAAGATTTACCCATATCTATGACAGATCTTGAACTAAAGTGTAAAAGTTTAATTTTTGAAACTATTGAGAAAATAATTTTTAACCTAATTAATATATGTCACTTTCCCAATTTTTAAGAATTAAACGACTTCTAGCTAATTGATTTACTAATTTATTTCTTATAATAGATCTATATAAATATAAAAGACATTAAATGAGTACCAAGTATCACATTAGGCCATCAAACATAATATACCAATAAAATAAAATTAATTAAATGTCAATATAATAAAATTCGAATTTTGATTATTCCCCAGCAGAGTCGCCAAAGATGTCACACCTCTTTTCCTGCTCTAGAGAAAGAATTTTTCAATTAAAGTGATTAGGTCATCAAATGCAATATATCCAATAAAATAAAATCAAATAAAAGTCAATTTAACAAAGCTCAAATTTTGATTATTTTTCGAAAATGTCAGAACCCTTTTTACGCTAGAAAGATAGTACTCTAACACATTTATAATAAGAAAGAAAAGTGAGTTTACTTTTTCGAAGGGCAATTTGATAAACATTTCAAAGTCTTCATTAATTTTTAAACTCTGTCTGATCAGATGTTATCATATAAAATGGGATGAAGTGAGTATTTAGTAGAAAAAAATAGACTAATTTTGTGATGTGATTTGTGTAGTAAAGTTAATCTAGACCACTAGAGTCTCTTCATCTTCTTCTAAAAAAATGACATAATGTCAAACTTATTTATATTGTATATGAAACTATTTTGAGCTAAATTAAGATATCTATCAAATGCAAAACTTAGTTTTTAGAGATTGTTAGTCACACTTCTGATTGTAGAAATAAATGAAAACATCAATACTACTATCTTGAAATTTCACTATCATCATGGATAGGTTTCCAAGATTCAAATTTAAAAAAATTGTGTGCAACCACGACTTTTTCATAATGGATTCCAACTAGTGGGATCCATCTAATAAAATATTTTCTCGTCTACCACGATTAGATGATTCCATTATACCAGCTCTTGCTTTTATTTCATAGCCTTAATGAGAGGATCATCCTGTCATTACGATTTATGTTGCAACTATTCTTCGCTCTAAGGATGAAGGAGTCATTCAGGTGTTATTCGATTTCCAACTCCTCATAAAAAAAGAACCTGATGACCTTTTTTTTTTTTTTAATGTCTGTATAGTCTCAGGTGAAGAGAATATTGAGACTCTCTGATAAGGATGAACAAGATGTCACATATTTTTATATGCTTCATTCACATACTAAGATCAGAAATTTGATCAATTATTTTGATCACCAACATTATTTGAAGATTTGGCCAAGTTTCTTCTTCGCTTCCGCTCGTAAGTTAATCATATATTATATACAAGCAATTTGTAAAATTCAAACTTTGAAATGAACTAAGATATATAGATTAAATGAATCAGGTGAAAGACATCTTTGGTTCTGGCAAAGGCTCTTTGTGATGTACAATTGAAAAATTGTCAGACCCCTTTTTGCGCTCCGGAGGAAAGGTTTTTCCCATTGTAGTGACGGTATTGATTAAAGAATTATTTATTTGTTCAGAGTCGCCATTGAAAATTGAGTTATAGTGTTCGAAGTCACCTATTTGTTTAATCTCTAATCAAAAGGAAATGACTCGTTACTTGGTTTGCGAACTAGAAATTCGGGTAAGAAATTCTGTTAATCGAGGGGAAGGTATTAGGGCATCCCTCGAATCCCGTGGTTCTAACACGGTCGTTTTTATTGACTTAGAGCCCGTTTGAATGGGCTTAAAAAAAGCAACTTTTAAAAAATAGTTTTGAAAGTGCTGAAACTTATTTTTAAAATAAGTAGTTATGTGTTTGGATAAAAGTGCTTCAGTTGAAAAAAAAATTGTTGATGTGTTTGACAAATAGGTGCTGGTAAACAATTTTTTTTCAAAATGTCTGAAATACCCTTCAAACTGTTAACATGATAAAAGTTGATTAATTTAAGGTTTTTATACTTACAAATATTAAAACAAAATTAGTTTATATTTTAAATCCATATGTAATAATATTTCCTATAATTTACATATTTCTTTATCATCACAATTTTTATAATAATAATAAAAATAAAAATAAAATAAAAATAAAAATAATAATAATGATAATAAAAATAGTAAGTAATAATAATAAAAATAATAATAATATTAATAATAAAAATAATAATAAAAATAATAGTAATAACAATAATAATAATAATAATAATAATAATAATAATAATAAATAATAATAATAATAATAATAATAATAATAGAATTAAGGGTAAAAAGGTAATATACTTGGTCAACATAAAATGACTTTTAAGTTAAAAAAAAACATCCCTCACCTAACTTTTAGCTTTTGGCTTAAAATAAGTCATTTTTTACTTAGAATAAGTCACTTTGATAATTGCCAAACAATCTAATAAGTCAAAAACTGACTTTTAAGCCAGTTTGACCATCTTTTAAGCCCATCCAAACAGGCTCTTATACTTGACTTAAAGTATTTTTTGATATAATATTTTCAGGCCATGGGTTGTTCGCATTTATATTTTTTGTTGAATTTTTATTTGGTTTCAACTTAGATGCGTAACTGCATTCTTCATCTTGAAATTTAGAGACATAACTGTCTTATCTGCATCACACTTAATAACCTGATTTTATAACTCATTACTTTAAATTAATAAAAACTAATTATATTAGTTGACAAAGTGTGTCACTGCATCCTTGAGTTTATTTTAATGTTTCAAGATAAAGATGTGTAATCACATTCTTAATCGAAACAAACATTTTTTAACAGGTTGTATAACTCAACTACTCATTAAAAAATATTTATTTTTCCCTTTATACGTTAAATCAAATAAAGTAAAATAAATTTAAATGTTGAGGATGCAATATATAATTCTTACATCACTTCTATATCCTTTTATTTTATATTAATAATATTAATTTATTTAAAAAAAATTAGCCTAACTATCTCTACTTTATCATTATTATCTAAATGAAGACAAGAACAATGCTATGACCCGTTCAATTTAAGAGATCACAACTAACAAATAAAAATAAATAAATAATTATCGATCTAAGCTATCTTCATTCATGAAATAGAGATAAAACAACTAACAGATTAATCATTTCAATAAAATTCATGAATAAAATAAAATATAAGAAAATTTGTCATAAATTACGTCAAATTCCATAATTAAATTAAAGAGATAAGACAAAGTAGAACCTTAAATAAAGAGAATAAGTATCGCAAAATCTTGATCAACCTCGATTAGAACACCTGTGAATCTTTTTGCAAATTGTATGTAATGGTATATGTGTTGTATTTATATGAAAGAAATGAGAAATAAAAAAATGTGGATGAATTGATGTATTTTTGAAAGAAAATAAAAGAGATGTGAAAGTTTTTTTTTGTTTGCTCGTGTTTTTTTTGTTGTGGCTATTCTGTGTGCAGATTGTATGTACTGTTATGTTTTTGTGTATTGTATTTTATTTTATTTCATTTTTGTAATGTGTGCATTGTATAGGGGAAAGTGGGGATGTGTTGTTAATGTTAGTAGTGTGTGGTACGTGTGTGTAGTTGAAGGGAGTGGGCTGTGTGGGGTAGTGGAGAATAAGGGATAATGGGGTAGTTTTAGGTTTTTATTTTATTTTATATAATATAATATAATATTTAAATACTTTTAAACCAATAAAAATTGAGTAGCTAATAATAAATTACAAATGAGAAATACTAGCTTATTTATTTAACTAATTTAGAAGAAAAAAAAATATTTTTTATAACTTTTCATTTTTTTTAAACAATCGAAAATAAAAGTCAAAAATATTTAAATTAGATTTTGAAAATATACAAATGGTGTAAAATTTTAGGTTCGATCAAAAATTACGTGTCTACAGTTGTTACTGCTTTTATTTTGAAGTAAGTTTTATAATATGTTCATCGTGTGACTCTATATGTTTATTGGTCTTAATTAATTTTAATTATGACTTTGAGCAGATGTGGTGCGATGTGTGGTGGATAAGATATTGGATTGAAAGAAAGAAGAAACTTTTCTTTCTTTTCTCTTTTTTATTTTGGTTTTATCCATGACCAATGCATGTTAACTAATATTAAATTTTGGGCTTAAGTCATAGAGAGCCACTTAAAGTTGTCCCCATATTTCACTTGGACACTTTAAGTATACCTTGTACCTATTAAACACTTATATTATTCAAAACGAATATCTATTAGACATTTTTTGCTGATATGGCATGGAAAGTGGAACCAACATATATATAGAGCGTGAAAGTATATTTTCGTTTAAAAATAATCTCTTTCTTCCTCCATACCTCCTTTCCAACAAAAACACCAGCATTTTGTTGCTGCCTCCGCCATCAGCATACACTGTTCTCTTTTTCCTTATCTGAAAAACTTCACTACCTTTTCGAAAATGAAAGAAAGTGTTATTGTGAATTAATTCCTTTAATTAAGCACCAAAATAAAAACATGATAAATGAGATAAAATTGAGATGAGTTTAGTTCCAAACAGAGCATTTTCAAAATTTCTCTTATGTGAATTATTTATTCATTTAAATAGCACAGTTCCATCATTAATCATTGAATTTTTTAGACGAGAAAATGAATAATGTTGATACAATATTACACTAACAGATGAGTATTAAGAAATTGAAGAAGGGTTCAGTTTCAAACAAACAGTTTCACAACTTTTATCAAAATTGATTTTTTTTCCCACTCAAATAGCTCAACTCCAACATTAATTGTTGACTTATGTTCAACTTTTGCATGAATCTAAGACAGAAAAAAGAGGATACAAATGAAGAAACTGAAGGAGAAATTATTTGTTGTTTCAACTTTTTTTTATATATATCTAAAAGAACATATCTGAAAAACATAGTTGGATTAAGAGAAAACGTGGGGGTAATAATGGGACGACGATGAAGGATGTACGGTGATATTTTGAAAAAAGAAGTTGAAGTCCATCGTAGGTGGACAATAATACCCTAGAAATATTCTTCCTTTATTTTTGTCATAGTTTTTAAATTATTATTTTTACTCAAAATGCCAGATGTACATCATTTATTCAGTAATTTGCCACATCATCACGAGTGTACTACACTCGCTTTATATTTTCAGTTGATTGTTAAAAAAGTGTTAAGATGATTCTAATTCAAATGAGTAGAAGTGTTCAATAGGTACAACCCTTACTTGAGGTGTTTACGTGAATTATACAGACAACTTTAAGGAATCGACGACTTAAGCCTAAATTTTGAAATTGATGATCATGTATATATATGTTTGATTAATAACTTTCGTTTTATTTTTGTGCGGACTTCACTATATCACATGATTTCAACTTGAATCCATGTTTCTGTTCAAGTCTTTGAGTAATAAGTTTCTAACACATTTGAGTTTATATTTCTAATCATGACACTATAACATGTTAACCATGGATTCCTTGAGTTGAATTGTTCATGCTCATAATTTCGCATGAACCCTATAAGTCGAACAGTCTTGAGATGAGAAATGTCTTTGAGCCCTTGAGTTGAGTAGTTCATGCTCATAATTCTGCATGAACCCTTCAAGTTGAACATCATGAAAGCATCCATGAACATGAGATCATGAGCCTTGAATCCTTAAGCAAATATGAAACTGATAAAATAAAGATAGAAAGTTTTGGGCCCAAGTCTGGTTTCTGTTCACCTGGACCAGTACTTGGGCCTAATTTTGTTTTTGGGCCTTTGACCCACTTTCCCTGTCCTAAACTATTTTTGAAATTTGCCTTATCTTAGACCTAATTCCACATGTCCTAAACTAACAAAATAAAGATCAACGAACGGGCTTAGACCCAATAATAACAAAATACAAAGCTGAAATTTTAGGACTTTTAGGGCCCATTTCTCTACATTTACAGCATATACAATGAGGGTATATCATTGTATATTGCTATATATCTCGTGAATACTATTGTATACAACGTGTATACAACCCTTCTTGGACTCTTGAACACTTGTACATCGACTTTCAGAAACCTGCTTTTCA
Source organism: Solanum sitiens (assembly GCA_016801875.1). Taxonomy (NCBI): domain Eukaryota; kingdom Viridiplantae; phylum Streptophyta; class Magnoliopsida; order Solanales; family Solanaceae; genus Solanum; species Solanum sitiens. The sequence continues at coordinate 491,084 of JABWTJ010000191.1, forward strand.
AATCTTCAACTCGAAAAAGAGGCTGACTCGATAAAGACAAATTTGGGCCTTCATGGATCAATTGAAATGCAAGGGGAGGAGGTGGACTCCAACAGAACCCTCCGCAATTGCTCACAAGAAAGAAGAGAAAATAAAACTAGTTAGGAAGGGAAGAATAAATCTGTAATAGTTAAGAAATTATTAGCTCTCGAAATTAATTCATAAGAGACAAATATGATAACATAACAAATTTTACACATACTTTCAAAATAAAAGAAAAGAGTACCAATAAGGTACCATCCAACAAATACATGCATGTATATTACAGACCCATATAACTAGAATAAATCTTCATAGTCAAACCAAGTAACACAATCTCAAGAGCAATTAACATGGATCAATCAATTCATAGAGTGATATTATGGAATAAATGTCAATAGACAGTAGTAGTCATATAGCAAACAACCATTAATCAATATAAACTTAGGACCAAAGGGACTAGGCGTCAAAGCACGAATTCTCTAGGGAACTTTCAAGCTGAAATATCTTACCGAAATCTACAAGGAAGCTGGACATCAACTAATCTTGATGTCAAAATCGACTTAACACTTATTTAGCCCTTAACAAATGCACACCATAACACACTAGCAGGAAATAAGAATTCGAGACGTTCTAAAAAATATTTCAACATGACCTAGATCTGGATTCTATCTATAGAAATACAAACGAGCTTAAATAATTAGTGGTCGATAAAAAAATCCATTACAGTCAGAAAATGCTAGACAACTTAATTTGACGCAACTAGGCAGTCACATTATGATAGCATGGGACATAAACACAATATCATGGATATAGAAATCGAAGAGATATAGACACCATTCAAACTTTTCAAGAAACAAGGGTAAGCCATACACGACTAAGTTAACCTTGATGGAAATCTATAACAATAAATCGAAATAGCTTAAAAATATGACAAAGAGAACAAAAGAGTGGTAAAGAAAATAGAATAACATAGCTAACACATTCCAAGTATAAATCACATGAACCTCCAAACTATTTCGACAAAGGAGGCAGGGGCTCAACCGACTTTAGAGAATCAAAGATAAATTAGTTTAGAGAATCAAAGAAAAAGCAATGACTCCAAATACCAACATATGAAACCAAGTGAACTTCATTGATGCTTGAGAACACAATAGGTATAAGAGATGAGGCAAGAAGAGCATGTGATTCAAAACGGCACGAAAAGCTAAAACTTAAAATAACAACAACTTGATTTGAACCTCTAATTAAAATAAAACATGAATAATGCAATAATCAACCTGAAATTCCAACAGTACAGACAATGAGCCATGAATAATCATATTTGAACCTAGCAAGAAAGAAGCGAAATGGAACCCAACAGAGACGGGTTCATCACATAACGCTTGAAATTAAAATAGAACGTGAGTGAAGTAGGAACTATTAACTTTTTCCTGGCATCTGAACTGAGACCGAAATGAGTTGGAGACAACTAACTTCCACCACCACACGAAAAATTCAAGGACTTCAAACTCGAAAGACAAATAATAATGTCCGAACCGACTTCGAATAAAGACCCCTTCAAGACCTTGAGACTAGAGAATTGTATTCGAATTTCTTAAGTATAAAACCTTAATTTTTGTTTTGCTTTCTCGCTATTTTTCTTTAGTATTTTTTCTCCGACCCCCAACAGATTGACAAGAAGAGAGTAAATATAGAATAACTCTAGGGTTCACAATTTTTAGGGGAAAAGGTAGAATAGGAATTTGGATTCAATCCCAAATTTTGAATTTTCTCCCAAGGATGAGGGAAAGCTCGCGTTGATACGATATTTTCAACCAAAATCCGGATGAACAGATCAAGGTGGATGGCTTGGATCGATTGATCGTACTTGCTGCTTGACGTAGCTCCATCTCGTAGCCACAAGGACGATCAAACTCGACTACTTTCTGCTAGAGTTGTATGAGCGCAGAGAGACGCAACCAAAAGCTGGAATCGACAAAAAAAGGAGGAAATATGAGTGCAAACTCACCTTTTGATACCGTTGTTGTTGCTTCTGTGAGCTCGCCCTCGCGTGAAGGAGGTGAGGTGCGTACAGGGGTTGTTGGCGCCGTTCACGCGTTGCTTCCGTTAAATCGCTGGTGTTTCTTCTGTCTATTCATGTTGCTGGGTCTTTCTTTGTTGATGAGAAAAATAGTTGGGCTGGGTCGGAGCTAAGGGATATGGGTCGGCTATTAAGATGGTTTGCTGGATTGGAAAGGTGTTGGGTTGACTGAGAAATGAAAATAGTGGGCTGGAGAAAGGCATGGGGCCGCTGGAAGTAAAGAGATTGGTTGGGTCTGCTATGAATTGGGAATTAGATCGGCTGAAAAAAGAGTTGGTCTGCTAGCCCAAAATTGGTCCTTGCATAGCGTTGAACTAAATTTATTAGGAGTAATAGCCTAGATAAATTTCAATTGTGAGCAAATCGAATTCAATCGATAAATTTGATCAAAATTTAAACAAGACGAATTAATACAAATTAATTAACGAACTTCTTAGTTTTAACAAAATAAAAATAATTAACCTAATTAGGAACGTATAACTCAAAATATAAGTGCTAATTACTACACTAAATAAACAACTAATTAAGTAAAATTCAAAAAAAAATTGAGATGATTTTTGAATAATTATAATATTTAATAATCATATACATAATTATTTAAAATATATATATTACTGAAAAATCGTAAAAAGTGATAAAACTATTCAAAATAACTTGATTTTTTTTTATAAAGTCAACTATTTTAAATAATTTGAAATTTAAGAAGCTCGATGATTAATTTATATTGTGGGTCCAAAATTGGGTGTCAACAACAATCACATTCAATTGACTTCTATTTGTGACGGAGCATAACTCATATAATACTATATCCTTCAAGTTTATTTTCATCATAATGAATCGACTTATAATAATGAAAAATCTTCATCTTTTGTGAAAAGAATCCAAATATAAACTTTTACAATGTTATTTACCAAAAATAAGAAATTAAAAATTATTCAAATCCAAAAAGCTTCAAAGAGTCTAATTTATTTTAAAAAAATATTTAAAATTGGGACCTAACCTAGATTCAAACTCATGACCTATTGACTAATTACTTAACATTTAACCATTCGCACTGCAATATCATTCGTTCATATTAATCAAAGGAATATATTTAGTATGTTTCATCAGTTGTTTAATGAAAATCATTGGAGAATCTTTTTAAATGAGATATTATCAATAAATATGGTCTAATCAATCTTGTAATGTGAAGATAAATTGACCCACGGTTGACATGTAACATAACTAATTGTATTACCCAATTATAATTTGATCATGCATATACAATCACATTCAGTTGACTTGTATTTGTGACGAAACATAACTCATATAATACTATATGCTTTAAGTTTATTTTCATTATAATGAATCTACTTATAATAGTGAAAAATCTTCATTTTTGTGAAAATAATCAAATATAAACTTTTAAAATGTTATTTACCAAAAAATAAGAAACTAAAAATTATTTGAATCTAATAAGCTTCAAAGAGTCTATTTTTAAAAAAATTACTTAAAATTGGGACCTAACCTGGATTCAAACTCGTGACCTATAGACTAATTATTTAATATTTGACATTCGCACTGCAATAACATTCATTCCTATTTACCAAAGAAAATTTTTTTGGTCTATTTCATCAGTTGTTTAATGAAAATTGAAAATCACTAAGGAATCTTTTTAAATGAGATATTATCAATAAAAATGGTCTAATCAATATTATAATGTAAAGATAAATTGTAGAACATCATAATTATATATCCTTTACAATTTTAGAACATCATAATGATTCGACTTATATTAATGAAGAATCATCAATTCCTGTAAAAAACAAAAAGATTCAAATAACGATTTTTACAATCTTCTTTAAAAAAAAACATAAGAAAAATAATTTAATTTCAAACCCCAAAACTACAAAGTTGTTTTAAAATAGATAACTACAATGGGGTACTTATAACCTAGCCTCAAACACGTGACATATAAATTAATCGTTTAAGCTTTAACATTTCACACTTCAATAACATTCGTTTATAATCACAAATAATATATTATTTATTCTACTTTAATTATTTTAAATTAGTAAATAACATTAATTAAGTTTACAGGCACAATCCACAATATAAAGACAGATCGAAAATAAAGGCTCAAAATAATGATTTGACTTATATTAATGAAGAATCATCAATTCCTGTAAAAAAAAAAAAGGATTCAAATAAAGACTTTTACAATCTTCTCAAAAAAAAATATAAGAAAATTCATTTAATTTAAAACCCCAAAACAAACAAAGTTGTTTTAAAATAGATAACTACAATGAGGTACTTATAACCTAGCCTCAAACTCGTGGCATATGAACTAATTGTTTAAGCTTTAACATTTCGCACTTCAAGAACATTCGTTCATAATCACAAACAATATATTATTTATTCTACTTTAATTATTTTAAATTAATAAATAAAATTAATTAAGTTTACAGGCACAATCCACAATATAAAGACAGATCGAAAATAAATACCCAAAGGAAAAGACAAATACAAATTAACTGCCGAATCCCAAAACACATAGATGCCTAAATTAAAATAATATCACAAAATCATCTTAACAAATTAATGTGTAGTTGTTTTTCAAAAAACATTGATAGCATAGGTATATATTGTTATTTAAATAACAATTATTTTACACCCACATGCACTTAATAATAACATGATTCCAGAGTACTTTCATAGCTATATTTCACTGTTCCTTTGAATAATTCAATCTTAAACCATTCTTGTATTTTCGATATAAACTATCGCTCAGTCGAATTGTCAATTTTGCACATTCTTGTCAACTTGAATATATAGAAGATTGGAATATTTTAATTTTATACATACACGTACTTGACAAGTATAAAAGAAAAAATAAAGGGTTGCTGTGAATGACGAAAAAATTGATAAAGACCAAAAGTTTGGAACAAATATAGTTTATTCAATTTAGAATTGTTGTTGATTTATTATTCCAAATGATAATTATGAATGAAAACAAAATTAGAAAAAACCATTAAAAAATGAAGAATGTATGAAGACCACGAAATTGGTAGAAATAGAAAGAGCAAACCTTTGAGATAAATGTCAAAATTACACCTAAACTATACTTTTTTTTTTAGTTTCATACCTAAACTATTGAGAGTGTGAGTTTCATACCTAAACTATCAATTTTTAGTTTGAGAAACACACCTCTCTCTTTTATACCACTCTCATCATGGTGTCTGTAATACACTCTCTTTTATTTTAAAAAATTATCACATCACACTCCACATGGACAAAACAATAATAAAATAAAAATTATTAGTATTGGTTGAAATAAAAAATTAAAAATTTAAAAATTACTATATAAAAAATTAATTTATTTTGTAAAATAAAATGTAATATATTTTTCTTACCCACTCCGTCACTTCCTCTCATCGCCCTCACCCTGCCGGCCATTTTACTTTTTTTTTTGTTTAAATTTCTTTTATAAAAATATTTTTTTTACTTCATCCCCCCCCCCCCCTCAAATACTAATTTAGATATTATTATTTTTTTTAAAAAAAATAATTCTACGCACCTCACCTAGCCCTTCACTTTCAATTTTTTTTTTATTTTGTGTTAGATATATACATATCGAAAATATTTTTACTTGCCGCCACAATACTTTTTTTTTCCATTTATTTATGTTATATTCGTACACTAGTAGACATTTTTTTTTCTAAAAATATATGTACGTACATATCTAACGCAAAATGAGAAAAATATAAAAATAAAAATAAAAATTAGGAGTAGAGGGTAAAATAGGATGCGCTAGAATTTTTAATGTTTTAAAAATAAAATAATATCAATTTTATTTTATTTTTGGGAGAAGGAGAAGGGGGGTGAGTATAAATTTTTTTAAAAAAATTTCTAATTTTTTTTTTTTGAAAAAGGTTGGAGGATTGCGGGGGTACGTGGAGGAGGTAGTGGAGTGGGGTAAAAAAAATAATTTAAATTTTAATCTTAAAAAAATATTTTTTAATGGATTGTAATACTTTAATCTTTAATATTTAATTAATATTAATAGTTTATTATTTAATTTTTGTGAAGGTGAAATATTTTATTCTTGTGGAATGTCATGTGTCAAATTTTTTTCAAATAAAAGAGAGAGTGCATTATACTCACCACTAAGGTGTGTTTCTCAAACTAAAAAGTGATAGTTTAGGTATGAAACTCACACTATTAATAGTTTGAGTATGAAACTAAAAAAAAAGGAATAATTTAGGTGTGTTTTTTACTCCTATCTCCAAACCTTTAGAAAGAAAAGTTCTAAATCTCAATAGAGTATGACACTAGAGATAAATTTCTTGGAATGTGTGAACTAAAAAATCATGATTATAGGTTTAACTTTTCAAAAATGGTTTCACTTTTAAAGAGTAGTGATTTTTACTAGTATTGAAAGTGATTTTACTTTTGAGGGTATTTTGGGTAAGAAAATAAATGAACTTACCAAATGACCCTTCTTTTCATCAGAATTACGAAAAAACCTTAAATTTGTTGCTCGTGTCAAATTTGTTTCTTGCCAAATAATTTCCATTTTACTTATTGTAAAAGACAAAAGAGTTTGTGGTTTCAATAGAATTGAACCAGGGGCGTAGCTACTTACCTTTTAGGGTGTCCAATTGGACACCCTTCGTCGAAAAATTATATCATATATACAAGTAAAATATTATATAAAATGGTTAAATAAAGTATTTTGGACACCCTTAACATAACAAAGTGTTGTAGCTTAGTGGATTAAGGTGCCTTGAAAGAGTCAAACTTTTATTAGTTTGTGAGTTCAAATCTCGCTAACAACAACTTTGAGTCTTTTTAAACTTTCAAAATTTTTTCTTGTATATTACGATTGTTTTCCTCAAAAACTTCCATGTATATTACGTAGTTAAATTTTTAAAATTTCTAGGGCGCCTTTCATCTTTTTCCTCTTTTTTTCAATTTTTTCATGTATTAACATACTTTTTTTCAAAAAACATATTCTTGTATTACGTAGTTTTAATTTTTAAAATTTCTAGTTCAAATTTTTTCATGTATATTACTTATTTTTTTTTCAAAAATTTCATGTATATTATGTAGTTTAATTTTTAAAATTTCTAGGGCGCCTTTTGTTGACACCCAATTTTGGCCTAACATTTTAAAAAATTCATAATTTTATAGTTTCAATTTCGATTTGCTAAAATCACTTAATTCGTATTCGAATCAATTAATTTATTTTGTTTAGATTAAGAAGCTCTCTAAATTAATTTATGTGAATTCATCCTATTAATCAATTACTTTAAAACCATTCAAATAGACAATTTTGGATTTTTTTTGCATTTGTCCCACATCACTTCACACATCTATTTTGAACCCAAAATTGGTCCTATATAAGCCCCTCTTCATTACACCAAAGAGGGAAGGGAAAAAAAAGAGGAGACCAAAGAGTACCCAGAAATTTTTCGGAAATTCTTGGTTCTATAGTTTAATATTTTTTAAACGTTTTGCGGTTGTTTGAGTTTGGAGAGGTGGTGGAATCGTCTCCGTCAAACTCGTAATTTCGGTTCGCTGCCTAGAACCAGGTAAATTCTTTCTTAGCTTTGTATTATTTAATTTCTAGTTTTTCTATCTGTTATATGTTAATTAGCTTTGTTTTAGCTTTCGTGTATTAGGTTTTGGTATGACATTTTGGTAGCGTTTCTCTTGTTCCTTGTTTTATTTACTGTTAGTTTATTTATTTATTTATTTATTATTTTTTATTTTTATTTTTATTTTTATTTTTATTTTTTATTTTTTTGTGATGTTCTATTTATATTTATCACCTGATTTGATCTTAAATATTAATGTTCATTTCGGCCTTATCCCTTATACTTGTTCCTATAATAATAAAAATTTAATTATGTGTTTACGCAACTGATTCAGAAATATCAAATGTGTTAGTTCAAGTTCTGTGTTAAATGTTGTTGCTTTGAAGTTTATTTTATTTTATTTATTTATTAATATTTTCTTTCTTGGCATGATATTGTATCCTTGCTCATGTTTCTTCATAAACTCCTATTTTAATTAAGTCTCGTTTTAATTGTTTTTCTTATCTCAGGTATTTCTTTCTTTCTTTCTTTTTTTTTTTGTTGTTGCATGATCCGCTTTGAGTCAATGACGGACTTATCTCCCCCGCATCTCCGAGTCGTCCAGCCCTTGGAAAACATGATGCACAGGTCAAAAAGCAGCAAATATGTTGCTGGGAATTAATCTGCAGGTCTCCAAGCTCTGAAAGGGGCTGATAATGTCGTTGTATACACTGATATACAATCATAAGATGCGATATACATGTCCAAAATTAGTGCAGGTGTTTGGGAAGCTGAATCCTGGCATATATACTGAGTATACACGGAAATATACAAAAAATAAATTGAAATACAATCCGTATATTGCAGTATACATCCAGTGTATACGCTGAAATGTTGGAGGAATAGGTTCAAGGGCCCCAAAAATAGTGCAGCAGAATTTGGGCCAAAGGCCACAAATGATTGTTTTGCATGATTCTTAAATTGTTAAAAATGGCCCAAATTTTGAAATTAGTTTAGGACAGGTGGGCCAAAGCCCAAATGAATGAATTTGGGCAATCAAGCCCAAGTTCAAATATTATTCTCTCTTTATTTATTTGTTTGAATTAATTAATATTTTGATAGAATTTTAATAATCTCCTAAAGGGCAGTCATTTTTCATTATTTTTCTTATTTTATTTACTTATTTTTGTTTTATTCACTTTTTTTTACCATTTAATTTTCCTTAAATTAATTTCCTTTAAATGTTTTTCCTTTAGAAATAAATAAAAATAGAATAAAATATGCTAAAGGGAATTTTCTCTTTACTTAGTTAAGAATTTTATTTTAAAAGACATTTAGTCAAATCGCCGGTCAACCGCGAGTTAGCGGACATCCCGAGGGCCTAATACCTTCTCGGGATGTACATTGAACTTCGAACCTTTTCAATCGTTTTTTTTTAATCTGTTTTTAAATCTTTTGAAATTTTTTCTTGATTTTATCAAAAATCAAGTGGCGACTCCATAATTTAGAAAGTCAATTTTTCTTAAATAATAAGATTAATTGATTTTCCGAAACTTAGTCAAATTCTTTCCATTTTTAAAATTATAGCATTTTTAAAACAAAACAGAAATGGCGACTCCGCTGGGGATTAATTAAGTTCTAACCAAAATGATTTGACTATGTGGACTAATTGTATTATTAAATTGCTTATATGTGATTAATTTGTTTAAATTATAAACTGGCATTGCATATCATGACATATTTCCGATATATATTGTATAGTATATTAAAGGATGGTTTGCGGAACCGTAGCCGAACTTTTTTATACTCACCCTTTTTTGGAATTAGCGGCAATTTATTGGTTCGTCATGCGTCCAATGGTTGTTGCGAGTTCCAGCCTAAGTTGTCCGCTTGGGTTCCCAGTCATTCAAAGCTCACTCTTAGTCATCTAGTGTAGAGCGAAGCCGAAATCTTATATTAAGCATGACACAAGACTCGATGCACATTTGTATAAGCATTATATCCATTGTTTGTATGCTATGTGATATATTACAGTTTTTCTTTAATTAAAATAGTATTTATTTATTTTATTTATTATTTGTGTGATATTTTGCATTATCCATTATGTACAAGAACTAACTGTTACATTTTGAGTTGTTCTTCTTCACAGCGAAAAATTGATTTATGTCCGAATTCAGAAATTATTATTTGTCCGAAGTCGCAAGAGACAAGAGGATTAGCGAAATGCGAGTCCTTGTATTTCACAAGACATTAAGTCAAAACGATAAATCAGGGGAGTATTTGACTATGAAGTCGCATCCATTTATTTTTATTATTATTTTGCATGATGTTCCTTCTCTCACATATTTCTCATATTTTTGTAGGAATACCGTCCCCGACATCGGTCGGGGATGGTCATAATAATGTCTGGATCTCGTGAAAAATGGGAAGAGACAAAGGTCCAAGAAAATATCCAAAAAGAGTACAACAAATCATTACTGTAGAAATTCGTAGGTTACATTCACAGACAATATAAATATTGACGATTAAGTGGCTATAAAATATATTGGTGCGGAAAAAAAAAACAAAAAAACTTCATGACTACAAATTTTAGTGGCGCTAGACCTAGGAATTATTATATGCCATATCTGAACGAACTACGCGTACCTGATTCTCATTTTAATGAGATACGTAGGCAACCCTTCTTGGGTTCGGTATTATCTTCTCCAAAAATAAAATAAAATAAAATAAAATAGTTTGTGCATATTTTCCAAGTCATATCTGGACGAACTACGCGTACCTGATTCTCATTTTAATGAGATACGTAGGCAACCCTTCTTGGGTTCGGTATTATCTTCTCAAAAAAAAAAATAGTTTGTTAATATTTTCCAAGTCATATCTGCACGAACTACGCGTACCTGATTCTCATTTTAATGAGATACGTAGGCAACCCTTCTTGGGTTCGGTATTATCTTCTCCAAAACTAAAATAAAATAAAATAAAATAGTTTGTGCATATTTTCCAAGTCATATCTGGACGAACTACGCGTACCTGATTCTCATTTTAATGAGATACGTAGACAACCCTTCTTGGGTTCGGTATTATCTTCTCAAAAAAAAAAATAGTTTGTTAATATTTTCCAAGTCATATCTGCATGAACTACGCACACCTGATTCTCATCTTAATGAGATACGTAGGCAGCCCTTCTCGGGTTCGGTAATTATTCTTTCAAAATAAAATTACTGGTACATACTGTAAGAGTCATGTCTTCAGCTCGGTCGGGACCTATGTTGTTAAGAGCATGTAAATATATTTGATATGATGGAAAAGACTGACTTTGCGGTAAACTATAGATTCTCGTAGTACCTCTTATCTGTACGTTTGTGATGCTTGAAAATTCTCTTGCATGCAATCAAGATAAGAATAAAACTAACCTTATGTTTGATGTGCATTGTGTGGTGAGCTTTTGATCAAAGTTCAATTGTGTTACACTGTTGATCTAGAACTTGACCTGAATGTTTTTCGAGGCGAAATCCTGAGTAATGTTTGGTTTGAGAAAGGATTGTAGGCCTTTTTTGATCCGATTGTGCCTTTCAAAGCCTACCAAATTACATTAATCCCTAGTTTTCCCACTTTGAGCCTGAAACCTTTCTTTGGACAACCACATCTTAACCATTACACTTTTAAGTGCTTAAAAACACTATCCTCTCTTGGCCCAACCTTCTTGAGTGCACCAAGAATGTGCAAATTATAAGAGAAGATCCATGTTTGAAATTTCCGGAATCAAAGATATCGAATCTCCCAAAGTCAAGAAAATAAAAGACTTCTAGAGAAAAAAAGAAATAAAGAAAAAAAGAAAAGGGAAAAGAAATAAAGAAAGGCAAAAATACCCTTTACAAAGTTAATGAAAGGTGGGAAGGAAAATACTCCAATAAAAAGGAGAAAAATTTATAAGAAATGAGTGAAATAAAAGAAAAGCTCCGAGAAATAAAGATTCAAAAGAAGTCAAAACAAAGAAAAAAAAAAGAAGAAGAAGAAGAGAAGAATAGAAAAGCTCCAAAAAATGAGAACTCAAAAGAAGTCGAAATAAAGGAAGAAAAAAGAAGAAGAAGGGAAAAGAGTCAAAAATGAGAATTCAAAAGAAGTTGAAAGGGGGGAGAACAATGAAGAAGATCTAACGCAAAGGCGTACCAATCATTAAGAGCACAAATTTTGGGTGACGCTCAGGAAGGAATTCATTCACTTTTATGCCAAATAAATATCCTACCCATCCCTAAGCCTACGTTACAAGCCAATGACAAGCCCTACATGATCTCATTCCAAATGTTCTCACATTAGTGGAGATTTACATAAGGGTCAAGCATATGGTATCACAGTTGTACGCATTGAACATTCTTGTGAGTGTGAGTGCACTTTGGAAAATTTCCTAAAATTAAATATTTCAAATATGTGTGAAATAGAACAAGTCTTTTCGTGAGGGCACTTGAAACATGAGGATTGATACAATTCAAAACCTTTGTTTGAAGCAAGATGAACAGATCATGTTGATCCTTAAGTATATTGGAGGTACCACTTGAAGCTGTAGGAATTACCTTAAATTCAATCTTAAAAAAAAAAAAAAAAAGAAAGAAAAAGATTTACCTGCAATCTTAACTGTTGGTACCAATTGTAGTGAAGGTTTGACTATCTCATCATATTCTTTATTTTTCAAAAAGAAAAGAAAAAGTGAGCAAACACTCATTCTTTTATATTTTAAAACCTTTTTAAGAATCTTTCAATTTTTTAAAAATAAAAAATAAAAAAAATTGCCTTTTGAATTGTTCATTGTAAAAAGTGTCATCGGGTTAATCTTGTATGTGTGAGAGTCCTATTTTACTGCATGAATTGTTCGTCCAAAAATGTGACATGTTTTTTTTATAGGCTTTGGATATCACATGCAATATTATTTTCCTATTTCATCATGTTCATATTGTACATTTTCTACTGATGATCTTCTTTCAGATTCTTTGCAGTATTCATCAATTACAAGTTTGGAACTACATTTGACCTGATTCCTGGATCAACAGGATATGTAGGCGCCACGACGGCTCGGTCATATACCAGTGCTTACAATAAAAACTGGGACAAAATTTTTGAAAATATCTCAAAAATTCTCAATAGAGGTGTTATCGCCAACAAGTCAAGATTGAAGATCATTTTGAGATTTGTCAAAATTCTAACTGGGACAGAATTTTTGAGGAAGACCTCAAAATTCTGATAAGTACTGCGAGAAGCTTGATAGCAACTACAAAAATCATGCATCGCGAGTTAATTCATGCATCGAGAGTTAATATTCATGCATTGCGAAATTCATGCATAGCGAGAAGATTTCATACCTCGCAGAAATTCATGCATCGCGAGAAGATTTCATTCCTCGCAGAAATTCATGCATAGCGAGAAGATTTCATACCTCGCAGGAATTCATGCATCGAGAGTTAATATTCATGCATCGAGAGTTAATATTCATGCATCGAGAGTTAATATTCATGCATTGCGAAATTCATGCATAGCGAGAAGATTTCATACCTCGCAGAAATTCATGCATCGCGAGAAGATTTCATTCCCCGCAGAAATTCATGCATCGAGAGTTAATATTCATGCATCGAGAGTTAATATTCATGCATCAAGAGTTAATATTCATGCATCGAGAGTTAATATTCATTCATCGAGAGGTAATATTCATGCATCGAGAGTTAATATTCATGCATTGCGAAATTCATGCATAGCGAGAAGATTTCATACCTCGCAGAAATTCATGCATCGCGAGAAGATTTCATTCCTCGCGGAAATTCATGCATAGCGAGAAGATTTCATACCTCGCAGGAATTCATGCATAGCGAGAAGATTTCATACCTCGCAGGAATTCATGCATCGAGAGTTAATATTCATGCATTGCGAAATTCATGCATAGCGAGAAGATTTCATACCTCGCAGAAATTCATGCATCGCGAGAAGATTTCATTCCTCGCAGAAATTCATGCATAGCGAGAAGATTTCATACCTCGCAGGAATTCATGCATCGAGAGTTAATATTCATGCATTGCGAAATTCATGCATAGCGAGAAGATTTCATACCTCGCAGAAATTCATGCATCGCGAGAAGATTTCATTCCTCGCAGAAATTCATGCATCGCGAGAAGATTTCATACCTCGCAGGAATTCACGCATCGCGGGAAGATATTCATGCCCCGTAGAAGATCATGCATCGCAGAAAATCATGCATCGAGAGTCAATATTCATGCATAGAAAAAAATCATGCATCGCGAGTCAATATTCATGCATTGCAAAAGATCATGCATCGCGAGTCAATATTCATGCATTGCGGAAGATCATGCATCGAGAGTCAATATTCATGCATTGCGGAAGATCATGCATCCGAGTTAATATTCATGCATCGCGAGAAGATTTCATTCCTCGCAAAAGTTTACATATCGCAAGAAGATTTCATACCTTGCGGAACTTATGCATCGCGAGAAGATTTCATCCCTCGCAAAAGTTTATATATCGCCAAGAAGATATTTGCATTTAAGACGCATCTATTCGGAGGTGAAGGATGTGCACCATATCTTTTCAACGTTCAAGTCGGTGGAAACTTGCGTTGAAAGATGTTTGCATATTAAGACGCATCTATTCGGAGGTGAAGGATGTGCACCATATCTTCTCAACGTTCAAGTCGGTGGAAACTTGCGTTGAAAGATATTTGCATTTAAGACGCATCTATTCGGAGGTGAAGGATGTGCACCATATCTTTTCAACGTTTAAGTCGGTGGAAACTTGCGTTGAAAGATGTTTACATTTTGTCCTACCGATGGACATACATTCAAAATCCTACCGATGGATAATCTTTTCATTTGTCCTATCGATGGACATGCATTCAAAATCCTATCGATGGATCATCATTTTTTTCATTCGTCCTACCGATGGACATACATTCCAAATCCTACAGATTGATCATCATCTTCATTCGTCCTACCAAGGGACCTGTATTTATCTCCATTTATCGTATCATAAGAGATGCTACCCTTTTTCTTTTAGTTTTGCCTATATTAATGAGTTTTATCTTTGTTTTTTTAGAACATTCTAGAGAATGCACTCTCACAGGAGCCAGAACTGCGGACGACATAAAAAAGGATGCAACACAACGTGAAACTTTTTCTTAGCAGCGGACTGAGATATAGTCCAAAGGGAGTGTCAAATTCTTAGGACGCGAGCAGAGGAGCGACTTCCACCATATTCAACCGCACTTCTCTACAAAGTTCATGTGTTCGGTCAAAATTAGGTTTGTCAATTTTCGTTGTCCACGATTTCTTTCATCAATCATACACAACGAAAGGGACAGCTGTTGACACCCAATTTTGGCCTAACATTTTAAAAAATTCATAATTTTATAGTTTCAATTTCGATTTGCTAAAATCACTTAATTCATATTCGAATCAATTAATTTATTTTGTTTAGATTAAGAAGCTCTCTAAATTAATTTATGTGAATTCATCCTATTAATCAATTACTTTAAAACCATTTAAATAGACAAATTTTGGATTTTTTTTGCATTTGTCCCACATCGCTTCCCACATCTATTTTGAACCCAAAATTGGTCCTATATAAGCCCCTCTTCATTACACCAAAGAGGGAAGGGAAAAAAAAGAGGAGACCAAAGAGTACCCAAAAATTTTTCGGAAATTCTTGGTTCCATAGTTTAATATTTTTTAAACGTTTTGCGGTTGTTTGAGTTTGGAGAGGTGGTGGAATCGTCTCCGTCAAACTCGTAGTTTCGGTTCGCTGCCTAGAACCAGGTAAATTCTTTCTTAGCTTTGTATTATTTAATTTCTAGTTTTTCTATCTGTTATATGTTAATTAGCTTTATTTTAGCTTTCGTGTATTAGGTTTTGGTATGACATTTTGGTAGCGTTTCTCTTGTTCCTTGTTTTATTTACTGTTAGTTTATTTATTTATTTATTTATTATTTTTTATTTTTATTTTTATTTTTTATTTTTTTATGATGTTCTATTTATATTTATCACCTGATTTGGTCTTAAATATTAATGTTCATTTCGGCCTTATCCCTGTACTTGTTCCTATAATAATAAAAATTTAATTATGTGTTTACGCAACTGATTCATAGAAATATCAAATGTGTTAGTTCAAGTTCTGTGCTAAATGTTGTTGCTTTGAAGTTTATTTTATTTTATTTATTTATTAATATTTTCTTTCTTGGCATGATATTGTATCCTTGCTCATGTTTCTTCATAAACTCCTATTTTAATTAAGTCTCGTTTTAATTGTTTTTCTTATCTCAGGTATTTCTTTCTTTCTTTTTTTTTTTTTTTGTTGTTGCATGATCCGCTTTGAGTCAATGACGGACTTATCTCCCCCGCATCTCCGAGTCGTCCAGCCCTTGGAAAACATGATGCACAGGTCAAAAAGCAGCAAATATGTTGCTGGGAATTAATCTGCAGGTCTCCAAGCTCTGAAAGGGGCTGATAATGTCGTTGTATACACTGATATACAATCATAAGATGCGATATACATGTCCAAAATTAGTGCAGGTGTTTGGGAAGCTGAATCCTGGCATATATACTGAGTATACACGGAAATATACAAAAAATAAATTGAAATACAATCCGTATATTGCAGTATACATCCAGTGTATACGCTGAAATGTTGGAGGAATAGGTTCAAGGGCCCCAAAAATAGTGCAGCAGAATTTGGGCCAAAGGCCACAAATGATTGTTTTGCATGATTCTTAAATTGTTAAAAATGGCCCAAATTTTGAAATTAGTTTAGGACAGGTGGGCCAAAGCCCAAATGAATGAATTTGGGCAATCAAGCCCAAGTTCAAATATTATTCTCTCTTTATTTATTTGTTTGAATTAATTAATATTTTGATAGAATTTTAATAATCTCCTAAAGGGCAGTCATTTTTCATTATTTTTCTTATTTTATTTACTTATTTTTGTTTTATTCACTTTTTTTTACCATTTAATTTTCCTTAAATTAATTTCCTTTAAATGTTTTTCCTTTAGAAATAAATAAAAATAGAATAAAATATGCTAAAGGGAATTTTCTCTTTACTTAGTTAAGAATTTTATTTTAAAAGACATTTAGTCAAATCGCCGGTCAACCGCGAGTTAGCGGACATCCCGAGGGCCTAATACCTTCTCGGGATGTACATTGAACTTCGAACCTTTTCAATCGTTTTTTTTTAATCTGTTTTTAAATCTTTTGAAATTTTTTCTTGATTTTATCAAAAATCAAGTGGCGACTCCATAATTTAGAAAGTCAATTTTTCTTAAATAATAAGATTAATTGATTTTCCGAAACTTAGTCAAATTCTTTCCATTTTTAAAATAATAGCATTTTTAAAACAAAACACCTTTCATTTTTTTCCTCTTTTTGTCAAAAAAGTTCTTGTATATTACGTTGTTTAATTTTTAAAATTTCTAGTGCACTCATTTGCCCAAAAGAAAAAATGTATTCGTGTTTAATTTCTGAATACTCTTCGAGAAATTTTTCGCTACGCCACTGAATTGAACCCTACATCTCTTCTCACCTCTTCTAGCTTGAACTCAGCTAAACCAATGGCAATATGTATACTTTCTTTTTCTTTAAGTTAATTGACTTATTTTTATTTAACATAGAGTTTAAAAAAATAGGGAATACTTAAAATCTTATAGCCTATAAATATATATCAGATATAATAAAGATCTTTTAATTTTATAATTTTAAACATATCATATGAAAATTAAAAATAAAAAATCTCTAAAAAAAAGTCGCTATTTTTATAAAAGAGAAAGTAGATTAAATAAATTAAAATTGAGTGAGTAACAAATAGTGACACGGCCATTTGGAGAAAATTTTTAAACGTTTGATTATTGTATACCACATCTTCCTTGTCCATATTGCTAAAAGTTAGGCACATATTAGGTTGGCACTTGGCACAAATAAATCATTGGCGATTTTTTTTCAAGGGTATTCAAGATTTAATTGTGTGTATTAGTTTTTCAGATTTTAAAATTGTTGTATCGTCATATCGACATTGAATGATAAGCTTTGCACAAAATAATATTGCATTTTCTTTTGTGAATATATATACATATATCTTCTATTCACACGAATCAATGAAAATGGTCAATGAAATTTTTATTAGTTAAATGTAATAATTTATAATATATTTATTTCAATTTGATGAGGTACAATCATGTAATTAGTCATGTCTAAATAATATTACCATATCGACGATATTTATTGTGTATTTTTCTTGTCATCTAACCGGATGTGCTTTGCACGTGTATTTCACGTTAAAATTTTTAGATGTCATATGACCATGTGAAAAGAACAACTACATTTTTATCTTTCAAAACTATTTTTTGTGTATTAATTTGTATTTTATAAGTTATAACATAATGGATGGCGTTCTTGTTGTTGGCTCTAATATTTGACTTCTCAATTCTGTGTACATAAATCAAAGATAGTTATCTTACTTTTCACAGTTAACCGAGAAAGGCTTTCTTTTTTTTAACCGAAAAAACCAAAAAATTGAATTTAAGAATATGTTCTATCTCTGAAATCATATATGTAATCACTTGCTCATCTTACACTAAACAAAGATATAGTCCATATACTTGTAAACGATTTTCAATTTATTCAACCAAGCATATTTATAAAAAAATAACAACATTGTTTTATCACAAATATAAGAGCAGTACAATAATATGAAAAACTATTGGTCAAAAGTTAATATAAGGAAAGATGAAAGATAGAAATAATTAATGAAATAATTATAGAATTCATAATATTATAACAAAGAATATAAAAGACTGTGAATAACGTTTACAACAATTAGTAATAACTAAGAGAATTTATATGTTATAACTAAAGAATTAGTGTGCAATAGTTAATTTCTAAGTTTTATACTTACATAAATAAATAGGACTTTTAATTAATGTTCATATATGTTCATTCACAAGATCTTGTTGATGTTAGAAAATCATGTTAACTTGACAATACATTCATGACATATATAATGTTTTATTTTAAATATAAATATCTACCCAAATATAAATATAGATTTGCATTTTTGAAACTATTTTCTCATAAAAGTTAGCTATATTAAATAAATAATAAAAATTAAACTAATAAAAACTTCAACTGACGTTATTACAAGTCATGTGCATTTTTCTTCATAAAATACTAAAATATTAAAAAATAGTAAATAAGTAAAACAAAAGGATAATGCTTATATAGTAATACCTATTTTGAGGCAAACTTTATGACAATCTAAATCACATAATTAAGTATCATTGATAAATAAAGTCATTCTTTTGTCTTGAGCATCAAAATATGAACCGTGACAATTCTCTAAATTTTGAAAAAGTATATTCATAAGCATATATCTACATCACAAGAAGGTTGTTAACAAAAATAAATGAATTTAGACTACATTATTTAACTTTATATATTAGAATATTGCATAGTAATGTATATATTAACCAAATAAATAACTATTTATCATCAAAATTATTTTCCTCAAGTACTCAAGGTTATGGAATATACCCTCTTAGAATAGAACGATTTACCTCATCAAAATAGTGGTACCTCATATTTCGCTAATCTTCGAACTCACAGAACGACAATAAATTACACAAAAAAAAATTGAAAATGGAGGAAGAAGAAGAGTAGAAGATTAAAAAAGTTGTGGTAAATGAGGGGAAACCCCTGTATTTATAGTTAACAAAGGGTAGTATGAATAAGTTTTTTTTTGTGTCCTATCTGAAAAGTCATGACCTTTCCGAGAACTCACAACCCTTTGGAATAGTCACAACTTATTGAAAAAGTCACAACTCTTTGAAAAAGTCACAACCCTTTGAAAAAAATCGCAACTCATCAAAAAAGTCACAACCTTTCCGAGAAGTCACAACGTTTGAAAAATTCACAACTTTTTGAAAAAGTCACAACTCTGAAAAATTCATAACCCTTGAAAAAAAGTCACAACTTATCGAAAAAGTCACAACTCATCGAATAAGCCACAACCTAAGTAAGACATATTATAGTAATCGAACATTCAAATTAGGAGTTCATACTTTTAAGGTAAAATATAGATAGATAAACATCAAATTAAGAAAAGAAAAAAAGCAATAAAATCCGGGATTGTCCTCTATTTTCCGTGTATGACTTTCATAAATATGATATCAAAGTAGATAATTGAGATGATTTTCAAATACATGAATAATTATTTATTTAAAGTTCCATTATATATTAATACTAACTTCATTTCTTAATAAAACCGAATGCATATTACATGACAACATACACATACAACTCACTTATTCAAGATCCTAGAGTATATTTAAAGACAAAACAATCAATACTCGATTCAATAATGGGATTGGATGGGAAGTAAATAAAGCCTTGGGAACTAATGCCAAGTACAAGTCGAACGGTAACAATACATATTTACATCGCACAAACTAAATAAACTACAGTTTAAAAGTACGCAAAATTAGGGTAAGAAAACAAAGCCATTGCTATGGAGTACCAGCCAACGGAGGTGGCGGTTGATGATGAGCTATTTTTGTTTCTGCTTGTCCTAGCATGATTATGAGCACGATCTGATGGGATGGATCCATACCCCTTGGTTCCACGACGACGCCACGCAACAGTAGGTGTCAAGAGTATGCATATGATGATAGAAAGTACAAGCACAACCTTCGCAACACTCTTCATCTTTTTTGTAAGCTCTCAGTACTGGTTATGACTAGAGGTCTGAAGGGATAAGAAATGTGTGAGGTATGTCAAACAAAGAAACTTCATTTATTGTTTTTTGTTTGATAAGGGCCAGTAAAAGCAGTGAAAAAGAGACAAGGTGTGCCAAATCAGCACCTAAATGATTATTCTTAGTTGTTAAAGAAAAACAAGAAATGCTTTTTACCATTATAATAGAGGGAAAGGACCTAATATATCCCTTAACTTTACTATATATTTAGAGTTGATATCTCTCTTGTAAAGTGAGTTATATATATCTTTATCATTATATAAGTGATTTACATATATCCTTATCGTTATAAAAGGATCTCACATATACCCTTCGTATAACAGAAGTGAAAATATTAGTTTTAAATTTTATTTTTTTTACTTTAAATTTTTTTTAAAAATCATGTGGGGTATATATATGATCACGCAAAATTTAAGATATATTTTATTTTTTCATACAAAAATTATTTTTTGACTTCTTTGATTATCATTATTCGAGTTTCTTGTTCTTTTTGTTTCTTTCATTCTTTAGTGTAAAAAAAATTTAAAACTAATTTCTTGCGGCTATATTGTATAATTTAGTTTTGTATTTGTAAAAAAAATGGGGTATCTATAATAAATTTTATAAGAAAATTACTGAAATAAATTTAACCATCAAAGTAATAAATTTAAATCACTCGTTGAAATAAAAAAGTCAAATAAAAACGTGTGAGCAGGATCAAATATACCTCCTATGGACTACATTTTTTTTAAAAAATAATTAAAAATTAAATTAGAATTAAATTTTCCACTCTCATTAAAGGAAAAAGGTATATACGAGTCATTTATATAATAATAAAGTATATATGAATCACTTTCATAACGAGCCGTATATCAACTCTAAATGACAAAGTGAAGGGGTATATCAAACCCTTTTCCCTTGATCAATTATATCACCAGTGCACCCACAACACCCATAACTATCATCTTTACACTCAACCATCACTATCATAGCCATTATTTATAAGAGAAAAGACATAAAGACACCATCGAAATTGTCCCATATTAGCATAAAGACACCTAAACTTTCAAAGTGTCCTATCGCCCCACTAAACAACTATATATCGTTGTAAATGGACCATTTTTATCCATTAACTCGTCTGGGTTGTTTACACGCACGTTAGGCGCGTCATGGACCATTTTTCATTTTCATTTACCAGTTTAAAACAGCCACATGTCATTTTCTTTCTTTAATATTAATTATTTAATCAATTTATGTCATCTTCCCCAATTTAAACTCAAAAATAGTCGTTGGTAGCCCTAATATTTTGATTTCCATGGCAAGAACAATGCTGGTGCTCTCTGTTTGACGACTTCATCATCTTCCTCAAGAAAATAAGGTAGGAATTCGTCTTTTATCTTTTAATTTCCAGTAGAAACGTTAATTTTAAGTTTTTTATGGTTGAATTTCTTCTCAATTTTTGTGATTAGTTTTTGATTGAAAATGTCAAATGCGATGTTGAATCGTATTTGTAATGATGAGAATGATTCGATGTTGCGAGTGAAACTGCGATGCAAACATGGTGACTTACTATCAATGCAAACTTCATGGTCGGAGCATAATCCAGCTCGAAGATTTTGGTCTTGTCCACGCTATCGTGTATGTTTACTAATTCTTTTATGGAGATCTTTTGTTTATGTATTTTTCTTTAATTTGTGTTTTGCGTATTTTAGGAGGATGCGTGCAATTTTTTTAGATGGAGGGATCGAGAAGAAGTTGATATACGATCCAAGTACATTATTCCAAGATTAGCAAAGAGAATTAAGGAGTTGGAAAAAGTATTGACATCTTATGAAAGTCGTGTTGAAAGTAACCAAGTCATGATGAAGGAGAAAAAGAAGGGCAAATGTTGTAACTTGAAGCTAATCGTCTTGATCATTATTGTGTGTTTTCTATGTTTAAGTCTAACCAAGAATGTGAAGGATGGAAGTTGTAGGTGTGTGCAACCAAAATTGTCATAGACATCTTTAGTTACTTTCAAATTTTTGAAGTTGTAGGTGTGTGTACGTAGAAGCTAATTGTCTTGATCTTGCTAGTTGTAGGTATGTGTAACTTGAAGGATAGAAGTTGTTGAATGTTCAAGTTATTGTTGTTCTTAGTTGTCGAAATTGTTATGATTTGAACAATTTGTTAATGTATTTGGTTATCTTATCTATATTATCGTGGCAACCATTTGAGAAACTTCACAAATATGTCAATTACAATTAAAAAGGCAACAACAAAACTGACTAAAAAAAACTTTATAATCGAGTTTGATTCCAACCATTCAAGTTTGTTTGGTTACACGCAAAACTGAGTTTGTTTCCAACAAAAAACAACACAAAAATATGCATAGTTAAATTTTGTTTGTCAAAATGAACAAGAAAACATCAAAATGCCCTACTTCCATGGCACAGAAGTCTTCCTACTTGAAGTTGTTTGACCTTGGCTATTAGCAGCATTAGCAGCAACTACAGACCTAGTTTGGATAACCTTTTCAGCCCTCATTCTTTCCAGGTTGCTACTGGTAATAGTTGTCTTCCCCTTCCATTTGAATCCATGTACTGGTGTGTAGCCAATATCACCAGTGACAACATCAACCCTCTTTATAACTCTTGTACCAGTATTGATGACTCTTCTACTTGGCAATCCAGGCTGCTTAGTCAAATAAATACACACTCAAATATTAGACGATTAGGTTTGCATTGACAATTGTGAACTTGCATTGATAGTTGTAAACTTACATTGAGAGTTGTAAATCCATCTTCAGCTTGGTATATGCCAACACCTACCATTCTTGGCCGTTTAAAAGGTCTTGTTTGTCCTCCACTAGTGTCCTCATGTTCTACTGGTCTTTTCCCTCTTCCTAAGCCTCTTCCTCTGCAGTTTGCTTCAGAACTAGTTTGACTATGTTGAGTCATTCCTCTTCCTCTACTTAGTCCTTCATTCACATTTCTTTCTTGAGCCATTTCTCTCCCTGTTTCTGCTCCTCTACCTGTACCTCTACCTCTCCCTCTACCATTTACAATCTGTACTTTGAAATAAAATATTATAGCATATCTATATTTTCTAACAATGATATAATAATTGGATATATTACCTCTGTTTTTGTAGCATTTCCATGTGATTGAGCTGGAACACCTCTGCCACTTGCTCTTCCTCTTGTTGCTTTTCCTGTGCCTCTTCCTCTACCACTTTCAGTAGCCTATATATTAATATATCAATACATATACATCCATAAATAACTTACATTTGAAAGTAATAAATAAAAGTACCTGTGTCTGAGAAGACGGTTCAGTTGACTGACTTGAACAAGTACCTCTTGCCTAAGAAGATGGTTCAGTTGATTGACTTGGACCAGCTTGGTTTCTTGTAGGACATCCTCTTTTATTGTGTCCTTGTGTGCCACATTTGCTACAAGTCAATACAGCACCTCTTTTGCTCAACTTTCTAGTTTTTCTGCTTTCATCTGCTTCCTTTTTTCTAACCTTACCTGGTCTTTCAGGCAACTTTCTGATCTTTGGTGGCTTTACAATTGGATTATTTGAGGTTGGCCACATTTTCATGTTATTCATTGGCTGAATAAAATGGGCATATGTGCTGAGGTAGGTTTCCTTGCTATAACAGCTAGCCACATAATGGATTGGTTCCAAGTTTTTGTAATGAAGGGCAGCAACACCATGAGCACAAGGAATTCCCCTGAGCTGTCAGGATCTGCAACTACACCTCCTATTAACAATGTCATGATGTGTGTAAATCCATGGTGTTTAATCTCAAAACCTCTTTTTGCATTCTAAGTCAAGTTATATTGCATAGACGTTTGAATGTTTTCTTGCAAAATCTTCAAAGACATAGGAGATATATCAGTGATCCAAGTGTTTGAGAACTCTCTCAAATCACCAATTCTTTTCATCATCTTCACCCTTATCTCCTCAAGCATTGTAATGATGGTTTTATACCTTGCAGGCACTATCCAAGCATTAAAGCTTTCTGCCATATTGTTGTCCACAACATCACATTTGCTATATTCTTCAAAATAACTCTTGCACCATGTATTTAAATTGTACCATAAAAGATTATCCAAACCTTCTTGTCCTAATTTCCTCATTGTCTCTATATTGTCCTTCATCTCAGCTTCAAATGTGGATTTAACAATCCTCCAAAACACTCTTCTTCTTTCAACTCCTTTCCAATTTTTTGACCAATTTGCAAGAACATGTCTTGCATATTTTCTATGTTCAACAAGTGGCAATAAAATATCCACAGCAATTTCTAGTCCCTAACAAACCAACATAACAGAAAAAGAATAAATTAAAATGCAAAACTGAACAACAATAAAATAATAAGATGGATATCAGTAATTACCTTTTGCATATCACTAATGATGGATAGTTGATGCCCTTCTCCAAGTTCAAGATCATTCTTCACTAGTTCAAGAAACCATGTCCAAATATACTGATTCTCAACCTCAACAACTGCCCAAGTAATAGGCAGCATTTGGTTGTTTCCATCTCTACAAACTGCTACTAACAACTGGCCTTTACACACACCTTTGAGAAAACAGCCATCAAAACCAATCAACCTCCTAGCACCTCCAAAAAATGCTTTCTTTAAAGCATTGAAGCAAACATAAAATCCTTCAAAAAATTTCTCCCCAGTTTCAGAATCTTCTCCAACCTTCACTACACAAGTACTACCTGGATTACTCCTTAATATTTCATCCCTATAATAAAAAATCCTACCATACTCCACAATGTGATCACCCATGATCTCTTGTAACACTCTAGTCCTAGCTCTTCTCACTGTTGTCCTACCAACATTAATATTCAACTCCTTTCTAATAATATCCTGCAACAACACAATGCTGATGTTTGGCTGTTGAGTTATTCTTTCTTTGTATTTGGTGGCCAAAAACTTTGAGTTGCACAGGTAGTTATGAGTTGATGTCAAACATTTATCGATAGGGTTGCATGTTTTAACAATGAAATCTCCACTAGTTCTATCCTTACTTGCACACAACAACCAAGGACAACTCTCTTTACAACATCTCACTCTAACTCTGCCAGGCTCATTTACATATTTTTCAATTTGAATATGTTCTTGGATTGCATATCTTGTCACTGCCACTCTAAATTATTCAACAGTTTCAAAAACCAGTCCTAATTCCCAAACAATCTTTTCAGCAGTTGTATCAAACACAACTCTATTTGGGGTTTTCTTCCTCCTAACAGGTTTATGCACTACTTGATCAACCTCTTCACCATATCCCCAACCTGTTTCATCATCTATTTCAAAGCTAGGAACTTCATCACTTAGATAATAAGGTTCATCACCTCCTAGCTCACCAACTAAGCTTTCCCTAATACCATTATTTGTCTCATCATACCCTATATCTGGACCTTTCTCATTAACATTAATCTGATCTGAAGTAGTTCCCCTACTTCTCCTTTGTGACATTTTGAAATGCCTCTTGGTTGCCTTTATATCTACATACTCTTGATGAACATCACTGTCAACCTCAGTATCTTCACTAGTATTCCTTTCAGATCCTGATTCATCTTCCACTTCATCATCAGTTGGATCATTATCTATTATAGGATAATCAGATGAAGGTACATAGGAAGGAGGAGGCACGATAGAAGTAGATAGAGGAGGCACAGTGGAAGGAGGAGGCACAGTAGAAGGATATGGTGGAGACACAATAGAAGAAGAAGGCACAATAAAAGGAGATGGTGGAGGCACAGTAGAAGACTGAGCTTCAAATGGAGTGCTGAAAGTTTCAGAAGGTCCAGTTGTAGGGATGGAAGGAAAAGTAGAAGTAGGAGGCTGATTATTAGGGTTAGAAGTCTCATTAAAAGATTCCTCACTTACCCCAATTGCAGTCACATGGGGGACAAACTCCAATTCAAGTGGGGCTTGATTAGCTTCACTAACCCTATGAAAAACATACACCTCCACTGCATCCCCATCACTTATCATATTGAAAAGGTCAAATATAACCTTATCATTATCAACAAGGACCAATAACCCATCCCACTTGATGAAAAAATCACAATCTATTGTATATCCTAGTTCCTTTATGTAGCCCCTCAATTCAAATAAGACATCCTATCAACATCTACATCTAGGAATTCTGTCACATGCCCCCCAATATATTTAGGTGGTGGACCAAATTCTATTACCCCATCATGATATCATCTTAAAGTTATCAGAGTAAAAGTCATCCTGAAAAAGCATGTAACAACAACAAACACAATTCAAACACATATTTCAATAACTAACTCAAACAAGTTGTACACAAAAAACATAATCACTAACAAATAACAACAACAGAAACACTAACTAACAAAAGTAGAAAAAAGCACTAACATTTAGCTCTAACAGTACTAACAGAACAAAAACACTAACAATAGAAGTTGATAATGTACAAATTAAAGTCTACAAATGTATAAGAGACAAATAATAAGATTCGAACTAAGTGGATAACATCTAACCCTAACCTAAAACACAATCACAAAACCCTAATCACTAACAGTCGCACTAAGTCAATAACACAATACCCTACACTAACTAAGTCGATTACGCAACATACTCAAAAATATCCTAATAATGGCAACTGTAGGAGGTCGATTCCAACACTTCTACACTATAATAATCCATAAAATCAGAATAATCAAAAAAAGTGAAGATTTTTATCATATGTTTTAGAACCCTAACCTGTTAGACCTTCAATCTCCAAGAATCTTCACAAATACACATCAACAACGATCAACAACAAGATCGTCAACAACAACATTTTCGTCAACAGCAACACTTGTCTATTTCGTTCGATTTTAGGGAAAAGTTGAGAAATGAAATAAAAAGGAGAAGACAAATTTTCTTTAAAAAAAAGGTCGGGTCGGGTTAATTCTATCCTAGAGAGTGAGCAACAGGCGCACTACATAGACGACATAATGGGTAAAAATGACCCATTTACAACGATATATAGGTGTTTAGTGGTGTGATAGGACACTTTTAAAGTTTAGGTGTCTTTATGCAAATATGGAACAACTTCGATGGTGTCTTTATGTCTTTTCTCTTATTTATAATTATTATTACCAATCACTATTACATGATTGACAATCATCCTCACCATCCACTATATAAGGATTAGATATCACTCGTAGTTTGTCATTGTTATCATTAACTATCACTAACTACCATCAACTACCTAAAGACAGTGGCGGATTCGAGCCAAAATTATTATCAATGGTATACAAGAATAATTGTGTGTGACTGTCAAAATAAGACAAAAAAATATTGTGCATATCCTTTAAATGTAGAATATATATATATATATATATATATATATATATATATATATATATATATATATAAATTAATTTTTCAACGAAGAATATCCAAATAGACACCTTGAGATGGTTGTAGCTACGCCACTGTCTAAAGAGAAGATTATAATAAATTATTGAAAATGTGCGTTTCAAACCTAAAACCACTTTTAAGAACAAATTTATGATACAACACGAATTTCCTTACTATTTCCTATGTCTCAATTTATGTACACATTTCGGATTTTGAAATTCTAACAAGTCTGTCTTTGATCGTAAATGTTTCATAAATCTTTTATATATTTTTGATTGCCAATTATTATTGTGAATAAGGGGTGTCAAATGTGCGGCTTGAGTTGAAGTTGGGGATATTAAAATGTGTTAATATAGAAATTGAGTTGGATCTTGATCCGCCCAAGTTTACTTTGGGCTCAAATAGGTTGGATCATGACCCGCTTAATCTCAATATTAATTTTAACATATTGTTATTTAACTTCTATAGCCACAATTTTGAGTTTCAACTCAACAAGTTTTTTTTTTTAAAAAAAGTTACATATGGATAGAAATCCCAAAACATATAAAATAGATAGTAATTCATCTATTTAATAGTAACATATATTATTATTTACCTCTAAAAACCTCTAAAATCTTTTATTTCTCTCCTAATGTATTTAATGTATCTGAGGTACATATTAATGTATTTGAGCTAGTATAATGTATCCGACTACATATTATGTATTCGAGTTAGTTTTTAATGTATCCGAGCTAGTTTTTAATGTATATGAGTTACATATTATGCATTCGATTTATGTTATAATGTATCCGAGATAATCTTTAATGTATCCGAAAGGTACAAATTTTAAGGGATTATTGTGATTAGAAAAAAAGTAGGGATAAAATGTAATTTACTCTTTACACTATGAGATTTATGCAAATTATACATTATTATATTAATGCAAATAAAAAGTCTTAAAATAGCTTGAAATTCGGCATTGAGGATTCTCTTAAAATGGGTGCAGGCTTAAATAGATTGAGATAGAACCCACTTCAAACTACTTTAAGTGCAATCCATATAATTCTGGTGAATTACATATATTTGTGCTCATTTTTGACTACCTCTAATTGTGACTTACGTTTTATGGAGTTTAAAAATATATAAATTTTATTTTAAAAAATTAAAGATTTCGTAAATTTGTGATAAAATTTTAACGTCCATAAGTTGGACGAGATGAAAGTAGTATATTGGTAAAAGTGACTCCAAACTTTTGCTATAACCGCCTCCAAAGAAAGAAGTAGCTACAACGTGCATGCATTTGAATAAAATAGTAATATGTTTGAATCACTAATTCACTATGATATTCAGAAACCCACGCAAACTAATCCGATGAAAACGTGTATTTTCTCTTGCGTAAGGCACAAATATTATTAAATTTCATAAATCATATATATAATATATAATAATAGAAAGCAGAAATGGTGAATTGAGGTGCTTAGACTTATAATACCCCGTATCTTAGCCACATGGGTGAATATATAAATATATTTCCTCCACTTCCGCAGCGTTACATGCTATCATTTTTATTTTTCATTTTCTGGCACGTTCAACAACTCCTATGCTCAACATAATGACCTTTTAGTCTAGAGAATAAATATGAATTGGCCACCAAGATATATATATATATATATATATATATATTATCTTTCGACCTGTGGTGTGCAATCAGGCCAGCCACAAGGTTAAGCCATTTAGGTTCCAAAATTTTGGGAGCCTCGTTATTTTATTTTATTGAATTTTCTGATGATTCGATTTTGAAACGAGCGCAAAGTTGATTAAAGAGAAAAAAAATCTCTAATAAGATTTTCTCTTTTCCATAATGAAGCTTAAATATAAAATTTCTAATTAAAAAAAAACGAGACCCAAATTTTACTTTCTCTTTTTAAAAAATAAATTTTCCCAGGTCGTCCAGGTGTTATAAATGAGGAAAAAGTTACAAAAGGACTTAGCCAGCCGCCGATTACAACACAAGGATGAGCATTACTTTATCCTTAAAAAAGGGGGAGGTGAAGCTAGAAAATCTTTAATTATATTAATTTATAGTTTTAGTTTTTCTTTTAAAAAGTATGAATAAAAACATATATAAAACCTCCTATTACAAATCGTTTTAAACTATCCATTTTATTAAGCCGCCTGAAAGTTCAAGATATATATGCGTACAATGTAGTATTTGATTTATATATATATATATATATATATATATATATATATATTATATATATATATATATATATATATATATATATATATATATATATATATATATATATATATATATATATGTGTGTGTGTGTGTGTGTGTGTTAAATGCATATAGACACACGTAAATTAGAAGACATATCTAGGATCCGTCTTCATTCCCCTTGATTTTGCATGTGACTTTAATTGTAGCTGCTACCGTCTGTGACGGCGAGATAATTTGATACGCCACATTTCACAACTCATTTTTTGTGTATCTTACACCTATTTTATTCTCACAATCAAATAATATTCATTTCTCTCTCTATATATATTCACGTCTTTTCCTCTATTTCCAACACATTCAAATAAAATGGAGATGTCCATTTGCAAAGCCTTGATATTTCCCCTTTTAACAATTGCTTTATTCATCTCACTACCACAAACAGCCACAGCTGCTAATAATGAAGCCTACACAAACTTTGTCCAAACTAAATGCAACGTCACCACATACATTTCCCTTTGTCAAAACACACTAATTCCCTATGCGTCTTCAGTGAAAACCAACTCCACAAGGCTATGCAAAGCAGCTCTTGATGTAACCATAAAAGCCGCAAAAAACGCCTCTAGCACTGTCTCAACACTGAAAAAACAAAAGGGAATAACCCGAATTGAAGCATCCATAATTAAAGACTGTATAGAAGATGTGAAGGATGCAGTATACGAACTGAAGCAGGCTGTTGAAGCAATGAGACATTTAGGTGATAAAGATAAGGCATTTCAGTTGTCTAATGCTAAAACGTATGCGAGTGCAGTAATAACAGACGCGGATTCGTGTACCGAAGGGTTTTCTGGACGGGAGGTAAATCCAAGTGTGAAGGAAATGATAAATAGTAGCATGGAAAATATTACCAAACTTGCCAGCAACGCCTTGGCGCTCATTAACCATCTTTTTTAAAGACATTTTAATTATTCAAATGTGTATTCAGATTCAGACATCTAAAATTTTAATTAAAAGAAAATGAGGCCTAAGATGGGCTATTGTGTGATGATCGATGGAGTATAATCTTATTATCAAAGGGGCTATCTAGTTAAGATACTAAACAAAAAAAAATAGTAAGATTATATTTTTGTTCGATTATATGTATTGCTCCATTTTAATGAAAATAACCAAATTGACCTCTGAATGCCCACCAGACATATCGAACGGGAATCTTAATTATCTCATGCTTCCAGAAACTATGAAATTCACAGAAAATGAGTAATAATTTATAAGATTGAAATTAATATAAATTTATGAATCTTGTAGCTTGCTCTTGAATTTAATGATTTTTTATTTAATTTGGATCTTGTATCTTTATCTTGATCTTTGAAACTTGTAAACAAATATACTTGAATGCTTGTAGATAAAGTTATGGCATTTGATCTTTCTGACTTCTTGTTAGAATTTTGGTCATTTTCTAAATTATGAAGAACTCTATTCATCGTAGTATATATATATAGGATGAAAGAGTTTAGACAAGGACAAGTACACTTTTCAGCCAATATATCAAATTAACTGACATTATGATATTTGATTGGTTGAAATATGTTGCAAGACACATTTTCATTGGTTTTTGATTTTATTAGGTATGGTATGTCACCTTAAACACGTAATATGATCATATTGACTCTTTCACTTGACTTGATTTTTTATGTCATCTCATTATTTGACTAGCACCTATTTAGGCCTCTGGAATAAGATGACATTTCAGACTTATCATAACGAGCTTATCATTTGTAGCCCATTATATAGTATTTTGATTAAAATTTTATGGACTAATTTGATAAAATTTAAACGTCCACAGCTTTCTGTCGTAGTATATAAATAAGTATATCCTGATTTGAAATCCATTAAATGGATTAATTCATCGAAAACTAACTTCAAGACTTGCTGAAATGGATCAATCTCCATTATAATAAATGGATACTTTTATATGCTCACACAGGCTGGAAATAAGCTCCACTTGAAATTAAATAAGGTTTCTTTATTTAAGATATATATATATATATATATATATATATATATATATATGATCCGTTTGATCTCATGTGTTAAGCAATATATACATATATGATTTGTACAATTTTCTAAGAGCAGGTCTTTTCGTTAAAAGATTTATACCTTGAAAAGACTCAATGGCAGCACCACCTACCCCACATGCAAGAGGGAGCTTCACAGACACGACCACCATTGTTTAATGAAAATACTATGGATGGTGGAAAAATCGCATGATGGATCATCTTATCGGCGAAAACCCTGATCTATGGGGTGTCATCCTGGACGGACCAACTATACCTATGAAAACTGCCACTGATGGAATTACCAAAATCCCAAAGGAAAGAAAAGAATGGGATGCTGCAGACAAACTCGCAATTCAGAACAATGTTAAAGCCAAAAAATTCTGATCTGTGGTATAGGACCAGATGAATACAATCGAATCTCGTCATGTCAAGATGCTAAAGCCATATGGTAAAAAACTACAAACAGCTCATGAAGGGACAATTGTAAGACCTCGAAAACGACATAGGTTAACTAGAGCCTAACATGTTGGTCTTGGTGTTCTAAGGTCCTAAATATGTTTAATATGTGGTATAGAGGCAGTAGCTAAAATATTAGAGGTGTTGGAAGTCAAACGTCAAGGGACGACTAAGACGTTTGACGACTAAGTCACCTAATTGTCTCTTATGTGGTTCTATGTGTTTATGTGTGTTTCATGGTGTTTTAAGGTTCTTAATAGAGTTAATATAGCATGTATAGGCAGTGGTTAAAGTTTCATGAAGTTTGGAGGTCAAACGACCAAGAACGTCCAAGGCATTCGAAAGTATGCCTTGAGTCGACCTTGTACGTCTAGGCGAGTTTCGTTGAGTTTTACGTGTTCGTTTTGGATGAAATTCATGTGGGAGGTGTTAAACTCATAGATGGTCATATTTGGGTTGGAAACGTCCGGGAAAATTATCCCCAAGGACCATCAAAGGGTCCTTGAGGAAGGACCCAAAGCTGGTGGGCAGGCTGTCCCAGGCAGCCTTGGCGACGGAGCTGTCAACGGCCAGTAGTGGCTGTGACGCCCCGTCACAAGGGTCTCGTCATGGGGGCCTTGTCCAAGGGTGTAGATGGGACCCTTGGCAAGCTACTGTTGCTTGCAACGGAAGGGCCATGACGGTCCGTTGCACCCGTGACGCCCCGTCATGGGCAGGTCGTCGCGAGCTTGTCTCCTGCGCAGATTTTTCTGCCGAGTCATTAAGTATCTTTTGGGTATTTTAAATGATCATATGAGTGTTTAACACTTAGAATAATTCATTCTTCTAAAATCAAAACCCCAAAGTCCCCTTAGAAATCCCAAAACCTCCATTGAAGAGGCAGCTTGGTGAGGGGTTCTTGTGTGGAAATTCTTCATCAAAGTGAAGAATCATCATCCTTGAGGTATGACTTTTGATCCTTGAAACTTATTTCATCAAGGAGCCCAATCCTCAAAGTGTTTTTCAAAGTTTTCTAAAGTGAATTGTTCAATTTCGGGATTCTACCATGGGTTCTTGCATAAATGATTTCTAAACATTGAATTATGATCTAATTGATATTGTATTGATGATTTCAACATAAATTACCTATGAACCCATGTAAATTGATGAACCCTAGTTTTGACTACTTTTTGGGTTACTTGATATTAAGCTAATATTGATGAATTGTTGTGTAGTTTCTTATGGGCTTTCTAATGATATAAGAATTATATTTAATTGATATATAATTGATCTTAGATTGTTAAACCTAGATTTAATTGATGTAGATTCATTGAGTTTTATGGTTATTGCTTTGAATTATTGTGGGTAAGAGCCTTGTGATGTTGAATTGGTTGATTTGGCATTGAATTGAAGTGTGGATATGGGGATGAAGGTATGCTGCCCTGTTTTCCTTAATTTGATATTAATTATACTTCGATTCTATTGTGATTGGTATGGTCCACTTATGGTGGCGATGTTATGTGTTTTACTTGCAATTGATGTGGCCTTGTCGGCGTTACTTTATGCAATATTATGAGCATGGCCTTATTGGCAATTACTTGAAGTTATGTGGCTATTTGTGTAGTTTTGATGACATTACCTATCTACATGTGAAGTTATATAGTCATGTATGTATTCTTCTAGTTATGTTGCCTTAAGTGATCATGTTAGACTTTGACTTGACATTTTGAGTGTAGTGTTAGGTTAAGTCTTGGTTATTCCTACTTGACTTTATGAGTCTATGTGGAGTATATTAATGATGTTATGATGATATATAGGATGACTTGAAGATGTTAGGTTGTTTTAGAGGTGTTTCTAGAATGGCTTGTAATATGTGTTAAAAGTGAAGTATGTGATGTCTTGTCTTGGTTGACTTGTATCTCTTGCTTGATGTATAAATGATTATGGATATGTGATGTATTGAATTAGGGTGTTATAACTCTTAGTCTTGAATAAATAGATATAGGTGAGACCTTAATGATAAGAGGGTCATTTATGTGGAACCTTGAACTTAGTGGCGAGGTTATAAATTGTGAAGTAGTTAGCCGTAATGGTATCCTTCATGTGATGAGTGATGGACTTAGGGTTGATTGGCTGGAACGGCATCATATCATACCTTAGGGAAGTCGCTATGAGCTTCTTGTCACCAAAGTGAGTTATGCCCTAGTGGACCTTGCTTTGGTAGGGTTAATGTAAAGGGGGTCATGAACTAGATATGGGACCTATTTATATGAACCTTAATGTGAATTAATCTATGAGAACTAAGGCTAGCACCGAGAGAGTATGAGTAAGGGGGAAGTGAATTCAGTTAAAGAAGAGATTGAATGCTTCGTACGCCCTTCATATTCCTTAACCGTGTGCCTACATGGGATGTGTCCAAGTTCTACCATTGGCAAGTAGAACAACCTCATCGAAGTAGGATAGAACTTCGGATTTCATGTCTTGCTACCATGGTCTATGTCGGTTGTTGCCTATTCTCATCATGTGGAATACCTATTAGCATTAGATAAGTTTATGAGGTTTAGGTGGTGGTATGAAACGCTATCTAGGCATTTCACAATAGACTTTGAAGGTGTTTGTGGAGTTCCTAGGTCTTATCCAAGACCATTATGTGAGTGTCATATGTGATGCTTTATGTGAGTGTCTTATGTGTTGTATGAGTCTTAATGAACTAATGAACTAATGACCTATGTTAGTAACTATGTAAATGAATGAGTACCTAATCTAAAGTGACTTAAGCATTCCTTAGCTAAAGTGTGAGGAGGGCATGAAAGGATGGTCTCTTCATGTCTTATCTTTTGAAGTCTTGAGGATGACTCTAGTTAGGGAAGTTGGTTAATCTTGTTGACATGATCTAAACCTTAGGAATTCTTAAGGACTATTTAGGTAATCTTGAAGAGGTCACTGCACTATGGACATTATCTTCTCGATTTACTTAAGTAGGTCTTTTGATAGTCTTCGGAAGGAAAATGTCTTCTAATATAAGTGTAGGTGTGTTTAGTGAGAATGATTCTATTTGAGGTAGTCTATAGGATCTCTTGTGTGTGTGTGATAGAGATTGTATGGGCGGTCGCTCCACACTCACTCAAGTGAACCTTGGAAATCACCTTTGGTAGATGAATCTTACATAGATGTTTATGATTGTTTTCTAAGTATGTATGTGACTCACTGTAGGTAATCTTAAGGGTCGTTTAGGCATATCTAGAGAGGGTGTATGGTCGGTCTCTCTTTGTGTGACTTAAGTGAATCTTAGGATGACTTTAAGTGAGGGAATTACATGCTAGGAAGACTTAAAGTGAGTGATGAAGTGCTTCACTGTAACAGTGAATTAATTCATTGTACAGTGAATATAACTTACTGTAAAGTGAGTTCTTTAAATGGTATTTTTGGTTGATTGTTATCTTATGTGCTTCCTAATTTCTAAATGATGTTCTTATGTTTAAACTATGATTTCCAAATGAAAAGATGCATATTTCCAATAAAGTCCGTTTTCATGATTTTATGCATATAGCCATACTTAGTACATGTGGTTGTACTAATTTCATGCTTTATTTTCTATCTATAGTTCTTGGTAGGTGAAGAGCTTGTGAAGTGAAGACTTGGACTTAGAATATCGTTCAAGAAGAAGTTGAAGTATGTCCTCAATTGACTCGAGGGCATATGTCTTTTATTGTTTTCTTTGAAGTATTGTAATAGACTATGTCTTTCTCTTTTCGTATTGAAGTATGGGCCGTGTCCCAAAGTACTCTTGTGTCTTAAGATGATGAGATTGAGACTTAGCATTTCTGTTACTTTTATATGAAAGAGATTTTTAAATACTATATTATGTTTTGTGAAAAGTTTTAATTCCGCACTACTTTTCACTATGTATATGCGATGAATGATATGAATGAGGCTTGTCTTAGAACTCTGAGAGTTCGACGACGCCGGTCGCAATCCGAGATTGCACCCTATCTTCTAGGGTATGGTTTCGGATTGTGACAACAACGCAAGTTAAGAAGTCAAAATTGATAACATAAGTAGACAATATGAATTGTTTAGAATGGCAGACGGTGAGACTATCCAAGACATGCACACCATGTTCACTTCAATCATTATTGAGATGCATTCTTTGGGAGAGATAATCCCCAACGGAAAGGCAGTAAGGAAACTCTTAAGTGTCCTTCCTGAGGTTTGGAAATCAAAGTCGAATCCATCACTGAAGCTCGCGACTTAGATGCACTGGCCATGGACGAACTAATTGGAAATCTCATTACATATGAACTCAAGAAAAATCAAGAAAAAGAAATCGGAAGCAAGCGAAAGGAAAGGAACCTGGTTCTAAAGGCTACTGTACCAGAAGACTTCGAGGATGAAAATATTGCACTCATGACTAAAAAGTTCACTAGAATGCTAAAGAGGACAAACATTCCAAAAGAAAAGTCTTCAGAAAACCAATGAAAATACTAAAGATCAAGTCTGTCATAAGTGTGGAAGCCCAGATCACTTCATCAAATTTTGTCCACTCTAGGCTTTGGAGCAGAAAAGAACAACCTCAGAGAAGGGAAAATATATCAAGAAAGATAAGTTCATTCCTTCAAACAGAAGAATGACGACTCAGGAAGCAGATCTTTCAATGAAGAGAGCCTTCGCAGCAATAGAAACTCATCCGATGAAGAATCTGATGAT
This sequence comes from Solanum sitiens, assembly GCA_016801875.1. Lineage (NCBI taxonomy): Eukaryota > Viridiplantae > Streptophyta > Magnoliopsida > Solanales > Solanaceae > Solanum > Solanum sitiens. The sequence continues at coordinate 528,297 of JABWTJ010000191.1, forward strand.
GGTGAGAAAGAAAATAAATCACTTCTTGCATTAGAACAATCTGATACTTATGACTTTCTTGCCTTAGTGGCCATGGAGACAAAAGAAAAAAGGACACCTGCAGATCCCAAGAAACCATTCTAGCCCTTATGGCTAGATCAGACTCTGAAGAAGATAAAAAGAAGAAGAAGAAGACATGAATGAAAAGGTTAGTCTTCACCACATGCAAGACAATCTAAACTCTTACTCAAAAAGGGAGATAGAATCTTTACTTTACACTATTATTGATGTATATAAAACAACAGACTCAAAAAGAGAACTGATAATGGAAGACTATGCATCACTAAGAGAAGAAAACAAAAAGCTTGAAAAACAGAATCATCACCTACTGTCTAAAAATATCGAATTAAGCAATAACTTAGAATCCGTGAGTAAAAATAATGAAGAGCTAACCAAAGAACTTCACTTGACTAAAGTTGAAGCAGAAAAAGGCATAAGATGGACCAGGTCCTCCATACTACTCGATAACATTCACAAGAATCGCATGTCTGAGAGACATGGAATAGGTTTTGATAAGACTAATTTTCAAGTAAAAAATCCCAACACAGATTGTCTATGTATGCACTGTGGGCTGGTAGGGCATAAAAGTTATGATTGTCGAAGAAAATTGGCTGCTCATAACATTAATCTAAACTCTCTAAGAAAACCTCATCATGAGAAAGTCAATGAACAAAAACAAATCCCTACAGCCAAACCACTTCCCATATGGGCTAGGAAAAATCTTATTCATCCGTTTTTTAAGCAAAAATCAAAGTGGATCTGGGTACCAAAAACTAACCCCTGAAATTGACTGCAGGGATCAGTGAGAAGGAAGCAAATGCAATGGTACTTGGACAGTGCATGCTCCAGACACATGACTGGAGATAATAGTAGCTTTCTCTCACTCAGAAATTTCAAAGGAGGAAATGTGGCTTTTGGTAATGGAAAAAGTGGTGAAATTCAGGGAATTGGAAAGGTTGGGACTATGGATGCTCATGCAATTGAAAACGTATATAATCTACTAAGTGTGTCTCAGATATGCGACAAAGGAAACAATGTGATCTTTATAGATAAAGAATGCAGAGTGATAAATTCAGTGTCTGGGAACCTGGTTCTACTAGGTAGGAGACATAAGAATGTGTATAAAACAAATATTGTGGAGTCTCAAGAAAACACTCTCAAGTGCCTAAGTGCAGTCTCTGATTGCTCTATGCTCTGGCACAAAAGAATGGGACACATAAACATGTCAACAATAAATAAACTCATATCTAAGGACCTGGTTAGGGGACTACCAACCAAAAATTTCAGCAATAACAAAGTAATGGAACCTGCATTCAAGGAAAACAGGTAAGATCATCATTCAAACCAAAGTTGGTAGTCAATACTACCAAGCCATTAGAGTTGCTTCACATGGATTTGTGTGGACCAATGCGTGTACAAAGCAGAGGTGGGAAAAAATATGTGTTTGTAATAGTCGATGACTATTCGAGATTCACATGGACACTGTTTATTGCAACAAAGGATGAAATATTCACCATGTTTGAAATCTTTGCAAAGCTGGTCCAGAAGAAATTCAACAAAGAAATAATTAGCATTCGATCTGATCATGGACTAGAATTTGAAAATTCACAATTCTTGCAATTCTGTATCTCGAACGGGATCGAGCATAATTTTTCAGCACCTAGAACACCACAACAAAATGGTGTAGTTGAATAGAAAAATAGAACACTGGAAGATGTTGCAAGAACAATGTTGATTTCAAGCAAACTTCCAAAATCTTATTGGACTGAAGTAGTAAACACTGGGTGCTATCTCGTAAATAGATGCATGATCAGATTAATATTAAATAAAACACCATATGAATTATTAAAAGGAAGAAAACCAAATTTGGCACATCTTAGGGCCTTTGGATGTGTATGCTTTATACACAACAACGACAAGAATAACCTAGGAACATTTGATGCCAAGAATAATGAAGGAATTTTTCTTGGTTACTCTTCACAAAGCAAAGCTTACAAGGTACTTAACAAAAGAACAAACCGTGTAGAGGAAAGTGTTCATGTCGTGTTTCATGAAGGTAATAATGAAGTCGAAGGTAATTCAGAAGATGAACAGAATGAAGTCATCTGTTCAAAGTCATCAGAACCAAAAATATGGGAGAAAGAAACTGTATCCTCCCATAATGCACCTGAAACAGAAGATGAGTACACTACAGAAACAGGTCCTAATGCGTCTGAAGAATCTGCCAATATCCAAACTCACAGTTGGAAGCATCAAAGTTCACATCCTTTACAAAATATTCTTACTCCGCTAAATTCAGGTATTTCTACAAGATCCAAATTATGCAATATGTGTGCTTTTTCTGCCTATGTATCTCTGATTGAGCCAAAAAAATATAAAAGAGGCATTATCAGACTCCGACTGGATTAGTGCTATGCAAGAGGAACTAAATCAGTTTGAGCGAAGCAGAGTATGGAACATGGTCCCAAAACCCCAAAACAGAACAGTGATAGGAACAAGGTGGGTCTTTAGGAATAAACTTGATGAACAAGGACAAATCATACGCAACAAAGCCAGGCTAGTTGTACAGGGGTATAACCAAGAAGAGGGAATAGACTATGATGAAACCTTCGCACCCGTGGCAAGAATAGAAGAAATTAGAATATTGATAGCATATGCCGCTCATATGGAATTCAAACTCTATCAGATGGACGTCAAAAGTGCATTCTTAAATGGTTACCTGCAAGAAGAGGTATATGTGAAACAACCTCCTGGTTTTGAAAACACGGAGTACCCTGAGTACGTATACAAATTAGATAAAGTGCTTTATGGGCTAAAGCAAGCACCAAGAGCATGGTATGATCGATTATCCACTTTTCTTCTTACTCATGGGTACACTAGAGGGAAAAATGATAATACATTATTTCTTCGAAAACAAGGTGAAGATCTATTCATCGTTTAGGTTTATGTATATGATATCATATTCAGCGGAACTAATGACGCACTTGGGGTAGAGTTTGCTCAACTAATGAGTAGTGAATTTGAGATGAGTATGATGGGAGAACTAAACTTCTTTTTAGGACTCCGAATTAAACAAACCCCAGCAGGTACATCAATTCATCAACAGAAATACATCAAAGAACTACAAAAGAAATATGTATGAATAAAGCCAAAATAAATGACACACCTATTGGCACCACAACAAAGCTTGATAAAGATGAACCAGGTTCTCTAGTAAATGACACAATATACAGAGGGATGATTGGATCACTCCTATATCTCACTGCTAGCAGACCTGATATTGTGTTCAGCGTTGGCCTATGCGCACGTTTTCAGTCTTGTCCTAAAGAATCTCACTTAAAGGCTGCTAAAAAAATTCTGTGATATCTGAAAGGAACAATGAACCTGATCCTCTGGTATCCTACCGGAGACGCATTCGATCTAGTAGGGTTTGCTGATGTAGACTACGCAGGTCATATGGTAGATAGAAAAGCACCTCAGGAATGGCACACTTCTTAGGACCTTGCTTAATATCCTGGGCAACTAGAAAACAAAATTCAGTCGCCTTATCCACCGCTGAGGCAGAGTACGTGGCAGCTGCTTCTTGTTGTGCCCAACTTCTTTGGATAAAGCAGCAGCTGGAGGATTTTGGTATAAAAACTGGTTGCATCCCCATCCGTTGTGACAATACCAGTGCTATGAATATGGCTAAGAATCCGGTTCAACACAAGTGTACCAAACACATAGATATTAGACATCACTTTCTTCGGGATAATATTGAAAAATGGTTCATAGTGATGACATTCTCCAAAACTGAGGACCAAATTGCTGATATTTTCACTAAAGCACTTGGAAGAGAACCATTTCAGAAAAATTGACTCTCTTTGGGACTTATTTTTCATGACTGATCAAGTTTAACAAGGATATGACTCAAGATATCAGGTATACATCCTCACCCACATGATATGTTTTTTCATGCAATACATTATATAGCTGACTCTGTCTATACTCTAAATTACACAAGAACCTGGTTCAATCCAAATTTTTTTTTTAAAAAAAAAGGCGGGAAATATTCACTTAAAAAGGAACCATCTCTTTTCTTTCTCATACGTCACCAGACTGGAAAAAAAACCGTCAATTTGTACGTCCCTTTAATTTCAGTCCATCATAACTGCTACAACGCTTTGAATACCCCATCCAAAACCCATTCCCAATGCCTCTCTCTTTCCAAAATTGATTAACCCTTCCTCTCTCTCAAGAACAACAGAACTCTCACCATGGCAAAACCTCTCGTCGCTTACTCCAACCACGACGACTCTTCTGACTCCACACTTAAATCACCTAAAGCACAGTCTCAGGCGGAAGAAAATCACCATACATCGTCCCCTCAAGACACACTGTCTGACAAAATCCATGGCTCACCGACATATGTGGCCGGAAATCCTCTTACCGTCTCTTCATCACACTCAATCTCCGATATCTTAAACCCTATTAACCCCACTTCATCTCTACCATCACCCATGGAGACGCCTCTTCCCACAACCCCTATCACTATATCACCTCAACCACCCTCTCCAAAAACTATTCATTCACCCACATCTGCATCTAACCCTCCACCACCCTCACACCCAACTGAACCAGACAGTGATAATACTCCTCTTAATATCTTGCATCCCCAGAAACCAAAACGACCTCGCAAACACATTGTCGTCAAACAAAAAAAACCTCGCAAGCCAGTCACTAGAAGTGCCAATATGACAAAAATGACGGATGATGAAACATCCAGTGTGAAGCGTCGTCGTTTGGGTAAGTCTCATGTTCACTCTCCTGTTCATCCTGTAAATCTTGACTTTGAGTCTGACGATGGATCTGAATCCAAACCCTCTAAATTCCCCAGTCTAAATCAAAATCAGTCAAAAGGAATATGGATAAATTTCTTAAAATTGGGAAGAAAAGTACTTTCAAACTAAAACTGTGCTCAGGGGTAGAACCTTTCATTCTGAAATTTTATCAACAGACATAGTCAAATATGTGTGTGAATTGCTACGGTTTCAGGGGTGGGAAGAGCTATTTCTTGATGCTAATATGATTTATGAACAAGAGGTTGTAGAATATTATACAAACCTGAGGGTGTTGGATGGGTATGTAGTCACCTCAACTGTGAATGGGATAGAGATCATTTTTGACTCTACTAGACTTGGTGAGATTCTGCGAATACCATATGTGGGTATCAGTGATTACCATTGGAGTTCTGATGAATACCTTGTTCTTCCGGCCAAGTTCTCCCAAGGGCGGGTTACCTCTAGAGCTAAGACAGTGTTGAAAGGAGTTATGGGACCAGTTCATAAGCTCTTATTTGAAATAGTGCATAAAGGAGTGTTACCTAGAGGTCATAAGTGTCACATTGCCTCTCTCCGTGATATGGGACTAATGAATGCTCTTGAGTGCAAAGAGCGTATCGATTGGCCAACACTTATTATCATACACTTAGCTCGAATTATAGATCCTCAACTTGGTTCTCATCAGTTGGCTTTAGGAAATCTTCTTACCAAGGTGTTTACTACATTTGAGGTGCCATTAGGAGAAGGACGGTCTTTGACTCGTGCAGACATGTTTACTCAATCAATTCTTGTTAATTGTGGTTTTCACATTGAACCGGAGCAGGTTTCGAATGTCTCTCCACGTCCATCTGGTCCCGTTGCTCAACTGCTTAGCGAACTCAAAACTGCAGAAGATAAAAATGCTACTCTTGAAATGGAGAATCAGGCTTTGCGTGCTGAGCTTCACACTTCTCATGCCGAGATTGGTCGTCTGAAAGATCAGTTGGTGCAACAGCAGCTTGCCAATAATGCAAGTGTTGACAGAGTTCTTGATATGCTTGCTTCTGCCTCTTCCCATCCTTCAAAACCTAGCCAATCTTCATCTTGAATTATACTTAGTGTGAACCTGGTTCTTATGTTTTGTGGATTATTGACTATGTTTTGCTACCTTGTCTTGTTTTGTTAAACAATTTTTTGTGGGGCTCAAAGGATTGAGCTTAAACTGTTGATGTATTTTTGATATTCTGTTTTGGATTCTGTTTATTTTCTCTGTGGTTGTTTAACTCTTTTTGATTTGTCAAAAGGGGGAAGACATTATATATTGCATTACACAGGTTTGCCATCATCAAAAAGGGGGAATATGATAGTTCCACAGTCTGAGTATTTTGATGATAGACACTATAAATGCAAATATATACATATAGATCAAGTGTACTGATGGCATGGCAGGGATAATGATTAATAAAGTTTTGATGATGGACATATTGTACACCAATGCAGAAAGCGATACAGAAGCAATGTTCAAAACAGGTGTAGCACGTATAGAAAGAGGCATAAGCGCGTAGCACTAAAAGGAAAACAAACAAGGAAACCTTAACAAACAAGGAAACTTGTAAAAAGAAAACAAACAAGGAAACCTGAACAAACAAGGAAACTTGAAGTTTACGTACATGTTGAAAATAATTAAAAGGAGAAAGTTTTTGTATAAAAAGGTTTTCTTTTTTTTTACCATACTTGTAACTCCTTTCCGTGTACGATAAGAACTTGAGTTCCCATAGGTCTATAAAAGGAGTTAAAACGCAGAGAAGCAATCAAGACTTTTACATTGATCGAGAATCAGAAAAGCAAAAGTTATTCGATACGTAAAAGCCTGTGAGTTTGAAACGATTACAGAGTGAGAGAAGTTCTTGAGTTAGAAGTTCTTTAGTATGTAAATTGTTTACAGAATTCATAGTTAGAGTTGTTATTTAAAGTTCATTGTACAAGAAGTGGATTTGGCTTCTTGTAGAGTTGAGTTTTGGTGAGGTTTGTAACAAGAGCTGGGTTTGGCCTCTTGGAGAGTAGAGTTAGTCAATTATAGTTAATCGAGTTATTGTTGTGGTGAAGTTTTTGATTATTGAGTTGTAATCATAAATCATTAAATTTGAATAAATAAAACGAGGTTTTTCCTTCCTTGATTGAGGAAGGTTTTAGCTTCAAGTTTCACGTGTTCTGTGGTAAACCAACTTACAAGAACCTGATTTTTATTCTAGAGGTAAGATTTCTTCACCATACGAGGCTTGTGAATTTTTATTAGAAGGGTGTTTGGTTAATCTTATACTCTCATCAAATTTACTTAATTCTAAGTATTTATTGATTTCTTTTCATTTTGTTAACATAAAAAAATGTTTTTAAGTAGAAAGGATCCTTAGGAATAACTTTGTGATTAATACTATTACTAAAAAGTTTTCTTTGTTTGTGTGCCAAAACCTTAAATAAGAGAAGGTGAAGAAGGACCCTAGGACCATCAACAAATGTGGTCTAGCATATGATATCACGTATGATAAAATAAAATAAATAAAATGAAATGACCCTAAAAAACTAAGAGGCCAACTGGCATAGAGTTATGAATATCCTCTCGATTTCCTCAATACTCCCTTCTCTAATTCATGTTTGATTTAATACATTTTTTAAAATAATAAATCAAATAATATTTTTTATTATTATATTATTCTTAGTTATTATAAGTCGTTGAGGTTGGAGATGCATTAGAAATAATTAAAACATTAATAACAAGGTACAAAATAATAAATTATTTCTTAATTTAAAAAAAAAAATTGTTTAAATGTAATAAATCAGTCAAAATAAGGAGTACGTAGGTAACAAAAGTATATCCTGATTTGAGATACTTCCCTACTTTAAATGGCACTAATTTGTCGAAATGCTAACTTAAAAAATTGCTCAAATCTCGATATAAATATATTTTTTTTTTGTTCACACAAGCTGGAATGAGCTCCTCAAGAAATTAAATAAGGTCTCTTTCATTTAAGAAATATATCTATGGCCCTCTTCAAATATAGTTTGACTAATATGAAAGTTTTTTAAATTCCTATTAGGAGAGTAAAAGGAGAGTATTTACCAAACTATATATAATGAGAAGAAAGAAAAGTGGGAAAGGGAAAATATTGCACCAAGTCCACTTATAAAAGTGGTTAATTAATTTCACCTACTCTCACAATAGGCATGGAAGAGACATCCATTACTCCTCATGTTCTCATCTTTCCTCTCCCTTTACAAAGCACAATAAACTCCAATCTACAATTAGCTGAGCTTTTATGTCTTGCTGGGCTTAGAGTCAGTTTTCTCAACACAAACCACAATCAACAACGTCTCGTTGTTAACTCAAATGTCGAATCTCGTTTCAAACAATATCCTGGATTCCATTTCCTTACAATATCCGATGGCCTCCCTGAGGACAACCCGCGATCAGCCGAACAATTCGGAGACATTATCAGCTCCTTGCAGAGCATGGCTGAGCCTTATCTTAAACAAATGCTTAGTGGCCTTGTTAAGGAGCCTGTCACATGTGTTATACTAGATGGACTGTTTTATTATGGTGTGGATATTGGAAATGAGATGGGAGTTCCAGTTATTACATTTGACACTATTAGTCCTTCCTGCTTTTGGATTTATCTTTGTTTGCCAAAACTAATTGAGGCTGGAGTTCTTCCCTTCAAAGGTATTTTTAAATCATTTTGTCTCCTTATTGACAATGCCTTAATTGTATCTCCTCCGTTTATTTTCTCTCTTTCTATTTACATGTTGTACTTGTTTAAAATATATGTTTCTTAAATAATGCATAAATAACATTATTCATTTTATTTTTATCTTTTAAGAAACAATAACGTAAAAAAATATATTTTCTTCGTTTAATAATATTTGTCTATTATATTAAAAATAGATGTCTAACAATACTTGTTCACTTCATGAATAATTTTATACTTAGTTAATAATTGACTTTTATCATTAATTATAGTCATTTCTTTTTTATATTTTTAAAACATTAATTTATTATATTCAAAGCGTAATATAATAAAATTATACTTTTAGTTTTAGTTTCTTACCAAGTGAATAATGAACAATTGTTAAACATAACTAATTCATGTTCGTTCTTCAAAATAATAAGTAGGGGAATAATGATGATTTCTTTATTAATTTAGCTTTCACCTTCCCCAGTTAGGCATGCGCCCAAGTAAGGGCATTATTTTAGATGTCGAGAAAAATACTCCATGTTCCTTTTTAGAAAGGAAAAATCAGAAATACTCCATGCTCCTATTTAGATGTCGAGAAAAATAATTATTTTCTGAACTTTTATCTTTAGCGATAATTATTCTGGAATTAAGAGGATGCAAGTAGATTAAAATTTAAAAATTAATGAAAATATATTAATTAAATTACATTTTTAATTAATTTTTTCTTTAAAATTGTGCTCAACTTTATCATGACACATCTACCAGAGTGAGTAGAAATTTGGAACACTACAACTATAAATTTAACTTCATATTTATTTCTTTAGGAAATGACTTGGATGCATTGGTAACACATTTACCAGCCATGGAAGGTTTTCTTAGACGACGAGATCTTCCACACTTTTGTCTTTTAGATTATAAAACCGATCAAAATTTTCAAGCCGTTTTGAAAGAGATTGAGCGTATCCCAAAAGCCCATGGGCTCATATTAAACTCGTTTGAACATTTAGATGGGCCTTTTCTTTCTAATGTTCGTTCTTACTTTCCTAAAACATATGCAATTGGACCATTGCCATTGAACTTGAAGACTAGACTTGCTGCTAAAGCTACTCCACTATTGTCATCCTCAAATAGCATGTGGGAAGAAGACCATACTTCCATTAAATGGCTCGACGCACAATCCAAGGGATCTGTAATCTATGTAAGTTTTGGAAGCCTTGTTGTTGTTTCAAGAGATGAGATCATGGAATTTTGGCATGGACTAATGAATAGTAAAGTTAAATTTTTGTGGGTAATGAGGCCTAACATGTTGAAGGGAGATGAATCACATGATCAATTTATGAAGGAACTTGTTGAGGGTTGCAAAGGAATTGGTTACATAGTGAGTTGGGCTCCACAAAAGATGGTACTAGCCCATCCATCGGTTGGTGGGTTTTTAACCCATAGTGGATGGAACTCGACACTGGAAAGTATTATTGAGGGAAAGCCCATGATATGTTGGCCTCAATATGTGGACCAAAGAGTTACAAGTAGACTAGTAAATGAATTTTGGAAGATTGGGTTAGACATGAAAGACATTTGTGATAGATTCGTCGTAGAGAAAATGGTAAAAGATCTTATGGAAACAAAAAAGGAAGAGTACAAGAAATCAGTTGAAAAATTATCAAAACTTGCAAAATTAAGTGTTGAAGAAGGAGGTTTATCGTATAGTAACCTCGACTGTCTCATCAATGATATCAAAGGGTTAAGTAGAACTGTAGAGAATGGGAAAATGCATAACAACGTGACAAGCTACTAAAGAAAAGAAATGTGCAAGTGTTGTTTTTGTTTTCTTCTTCAACTTGCTACTTTGTTTCCTTCACATTTTATTGATGAAAAATTGGTTTGTAACCTTCTCTCAAAATTTAATAAACATTGGATGTGAAGCCTCAATATAAAGTTTGTGAAATTTTAAGGTTTGTTCATGTTGAGGCCAACATAGCATGTGCTTTAAAAATATACATTGAATGGTGCCGAGCCAGTATTTAATGTATTCGAGCTGCATATTATGTATCGAGTTAGTTTTTAATGTATTTGAGCCAGTACTTAATGTATCTGAGCTACTATCATGTATCTAAGCTAGTTTTTAATGTATTCGAGCTACATATTAATGTATCCAAGACAATATTTAATATATTTAAGCTACATATTAATGTATCCGAGCTTCGATTATTTTATCCGATTTTTTTTAATTTTTAAGGATTAATGTAATTAAAAACTTATTAGGGATAATTATAATTTCATACTAAACCTATGGGATTTATGTAATTTACCCTATTATGGTATGCAATAGCCACAAGCCCACTTGTAAGCATCAAGATTTGAATTTTTTTGTGTTAATCGGGTGAATTGTTCAAAATTTAAGATAAATATTGATTTTTAAAAAAAATATATTTACTCGTTCCTTCAATAAGTTTACATTTTTAAGAGATAAATTGTATTTTTTTTAAAGAATAACTTGGGAATAAATAAAAGGGTAAAAGGTTTAAGTTATTTCTTTGAATGTTTTTCTTAATGTGTAAGCATTGTCTCATAAATTTAGTTAAGTATTTGACAACTATATAATTATATCAATCCCGTTTTATTTTTATTATAGGTCTCACTTAACATTTTATTGTGAAGAAGTCAACAAAAAGTAAACACTAAAGTAACTTACAAAATCTTCTCTTATTTGTTAAATTCTTCGTGCTCTTAAATGGTGTCATATAAATTGGGATGGAAGGAGTAATACATAAGGATAACTTTAAGGGGGAACCCATGTAAGTTCGAGGGAGTTCATCCAAACTTTATTCGATGAAAAATTATATTATTTATGTATGCATAAAATTATTTTTATATGCACAGTAAATGTTGAACTTCATTTGACTTCTTTGTGTATTTACTTCATTATATTTTAATTTCTTTTAATTGAAAATCCTACTTCCACCAGTGTTCACAATTAAACACACAATAATAAATTTTGCATAATGAAAAGAGTTTGACCATTTGTAAGACTTTAGAATATTAAGTAACAAGAAAATAAATATACAGAAAAGGAGATAAAAATGTAAATATAAGAAAACTAATATGGTTCAGAATATAAAGGATGCTACAATCAACTTAGACAATATTTAATTTCTTAATTATTACAATGACCACTTATTTATTATTAAATAAGATAGAAATAATTTAATATTTTTTACCCAATAAATTATTTTTAAATCTATCAATATATGAAGTTTGTTTATTTATATATATAATATCTTTAGAAATACTATGAGTCCTAAGAATTGCTTTAGCGGCTTTATGATTGAGCCGACCCTGAATCTAAAAGATGAGAATAATGGGCGTCAATGGCTTTGGTGAGTTCAGTAAGAAAGGCCTTCAACATGTAGGGACATGGAACATCCTCATTCTGCTTCTCATACTCGAGCTTTATCTTCATAAATTCAGCATCATTATTTGATAGAATTTGGATAGTAATCCTAAGGGTCTTGTACAGCTCCATTATTTCTCCTCCAACCACATTATATGTAATTGACTTGTTTTTCTCATCTACTGCTTCCACCAATTCCTTTGAATTTGTTGCCTTACCATCTTCATCAAAAACATTTAAATCATTCTCAATACACTATATCAAAAAACTAATTAAATTGCTGCTAAATACGTATTTTTAGTGACAATTAACAACACTCTTTGTATATATCCTAAAGCCTATAACGACATTAGATCTAGTGACAATTTACTAATACAGGTAAAAAATTTAACACTCTTTGTTAATGTGTATATTTATTGTTGTTAATAATTGGCTTTGTTATAGTGAGAGTAGTAAAAATCAATGCATCAAATTTTATGTATAATTGACTTGCTTTTCTAATTCATAAACATAAACATATTAAAGAGTAGTTGAGTACTAGAGATTAGTTGATTTACCAATGAAATAATATGCCATGATAATGCATCCAACTTGTCCCCACTCTCCTTCAAGTAAGTCAATTTTTTGGATAAATTGTGAGCAGATTTTAGGGAGATATTCTTTGTTGCTGCCATATATTTCAAGGAAAAAGTTTCCTGGAGTCTTAATTTCCACCTCAAATTCTAGTTGACCACTCAATGCCATCCTTGATCTATTTTTCTGATCGATGATAAAAACACTTTAATTCATAATCCCACCTAGAAATAATACTTAAAGCAAAGAAGAAAAAGAACAAGAGAGTAACACACCTTTATTTCGAGTCCGGAGCCTAAAGGGTATAAAATATTAATAAAAAATTCAAAACGGTATATAAAATTTTATATTAACCAAAATGACAAAATCGCTGCAGTTTTTTAAAAAAAAATAAAAATTAAAAGATCGCTGCCTAGGCAGCGATTTTGTTGCAATTTTTTTTTTTTAAAAAAAAAAAAATGAGATCGCAGTGATCTTTTAAAATTTTTTTTTTTAAAATAAAATGCTCCTACTGGAGCGATTTGCAAAATATGACTTTTCAAAAAAAAAAAAAAAGTTTTTAAAAAAATCGCTATTTTGTTGCATTTATAAAAAAAAATGTTGGACTTTTCTTAATCAGAACATGGCAAAAGAAAAGAAAAATAAAATTTAGTGGCGGTGGACGAAAAAGGACAACAACATGAGCACATGATTTAATCTTATTTTATAAAATAACAATTGTAAGTACAAAATAAACATTAATCTTCTCATGCAAATATTAAAATTTATTCATTAAATGCTCAATTTTAATTTAACCATATATTATAAAGGAATAAACGAAGAGTTGTTATAATATTGATGATTTTTTACTCTCATATTTTCAGATTTTGGTGGTTAAAAGTTAGTCCAAACATGTGCTAATGAAAAGTAATAAATAAATGATTAATTTCCCCAATAATATCATTAATATTATAAAGGCACGACATATAAATATATCGATATTTAGACTCTTTAATTATGAGTTTGTATAAATATGAATTTGAACTTATATGATTAAATAAATAGACATATAGTCCTACATAATATAATACACATAAAATATAATTTATCACGTAAAATGTCAAACACGTATATCTAGTTTTACTCAAATTAAAATATTAAATTTATAAAATTTAACTATCAGTTCAAATCAAATAAAAAAAAATTGAAGGGAACATACCACATTGTTCAAAAATGAAAAAGCAATTTATTAAAAAAGGTGAATGTTTCAAACAATCATGATGATAAACTATGATGAAACCTCCAAACAAGCAGGCAATAGGACATTACCTCACCTCACTTTGTTATTAAAAAAAAAAAAAAAAATTGCAACAAGATCGCTGCGATCTTTTTAATTTTTTTTTTTATTTAAAGTCACATTTTGCAAATCGCTCTAGCAAAAGCGTTTTATTTTTTAAAGAAAAACTAAAAGATCGCTGCCTAGGCAGCGATTTCATTTTATTTTATTTTTTTAAAAAAATTACAACAAAATCGCTGCCTAGGCAGCGATCTTTTTAAAAAAAATCACATTTTGCAAAATCGCTGCAGTAGCAGCGATTTTGCTTTTTCCGACGGAGGAAATCATTGTTATTGCAGCGATTTTGCTTTTTCCGGCGGAGGAAATCATTGTTATTGCAGCGATTTTGCCGTTTTGATTAATATAAAATTTTATATACCATTTTAAAATTTTTGTTAATATTTTATATCCTTTAGGCTCCGGACTATCTTTATTTCACACAACTTATTACACAATATTTCCTCAACCAACACTCCTATTTATAGCAAAAGAAGTCATAATTGTAACCAATCAAAAATAATTGCTCCCAATTATTTCTAAGCGGGGGCTGTGTTAAAAAAAAATATGTGACTTAGTTAGGTTCCCAAATTTAAGGAGCCTCATTTTTTATAATAATAGGTATTAGATTACTATTTTTTTTAACAAATATTGAATACTATTTGTAGAAAAAGTAAACATTTCATGAAAAATAAATGGATTATAAGAACTTTGACATATTTTAAGTACTATATCTTATGAAAAATAATTTAAATTAAGAATCATTATATTATGAGATGAAAACTTGAAGAAATAAATTATACAAAAATTATTAACTATTTAAATTTAAGGCCCCATTTAATTTTTGTTTTAGGCCACTAATACGCTTGAACCGCTTTTATGCGAAATAGGCCATTTATATCCTCCGATACATTAAGGAATAAGAAATACCACAACTATTATTCTAAAAGACTATAAATATTCTCGAGAATTAACAATAATGATATGACAAGTCACGTAACACTAATTTTGTCACCTAAACTTGCCAACAAGGATATCCACTAAAATATAAATCATTAATTTTGACCTAATTTATAATTCAAACTCTAACCTCTTATTAGACTCGACCCAATACAATTAAGGAGCAAACGTCATCTTTTAGTTTGTTTCCTTTGAAAAAGATCCTTTGCATAATAACAACTTATTGATATCGCTCTTTAGTAGTATTTGTTGGGATGTCAAAAATGAGACCAACTACAGGTAATTTGTCAAACACGTTTCGAATTTTAAAGATTAAACTCAAGATAATTTGAATTTGGTATAATTTAACTCATTCAAGACTTGACTAATTTTAAGAGAATGTTCAATTGAGCCTAATTTAATTTTTAATTTTAACTCGTTTTAAGATTTTTTAATGTATGTTCCTATATTGAAGATATAAATTGCTATCTATTTTATATCTTTTAGGATTTATCTATCATTTGTAACTTTTTCTTTTTTTAAAAAAACATTCTTGAGTTGAAATTCAAATTATGGTTACAAAACTTAAATATACTATACAATATAAATTAGAATATGCCATGAAATGCAATGTCATTTGTATAATTTACACAAATTAATCACATATAAGCAATTTAATAATAGCAATTAGTCAAAATAGTCAAATTCTTTTGGTTAGAACTTAATTAATACCAACGGAGTCGCCATTTTTGTTTTACGAAAATATATAAAGAAAAAGAAAAAATGACTAAAGACTAAGTTTCAAAAAAATAAATTAATCTTATGATTTAAGAGAAATTAATTTTCCGAATTGAAAAGGGGTTCGAAGTTCAAATGTACATTCCGAGAAGAAGTTAGGCCCTCGAAATGCCCGCTAACTCGCGGTTGACCGGCGATTTGACTAAATGGCTTTTGACTAATTTGAAAATAATAATAATAATAACAATAATAATTAATAAAAAATTAGTAATGAAAACTCATTTTTAAAGGTAAGGGAAATAAACCAAAAGAAAATTTTAAAGTAATTCAACCCAATGTTACAAGATAACTAAAGTAAAATAAAACTAGGTTATAAATAAAAATATAAATGTTTAAATTTGAACATAAAAGAAGAGACTAACTTTTGGGAATTAATTTAGTTTAACACCAAATTACAAATAAAATGGTTAGTTAATACAAGCAAATAATATACAAGAGTAAAACAAAAAATATTAAAATTTGGGCCCTTTGCCCAAATTCCAAATCAAATGGGCTTTTGACCCAAGTCCTGTGCCTGCTGATAGGCTTCAGCCCAATTTTGCTCCTGAAAACACTGTTGTATACAATGGATGTATACTACTCATTGCGGAATCTTTGAGACCGATTTTTCTTGTCTTCTACCTGTATTTAAGCATCTGACCAATATATCTGCGTTTTAAGCTGTATTTCTGCATTCTTTCTGTATAAAATTATATACAACTAGTGTATATCAGATTGTTTTCCTATATATCATTTGTATATTGATGTATACAATTACTTTTTACGCCTTCAAGACCTGTAATTCAGTTTCTGCCCTGTAATTTCTCCCCTTTCACTTGAACAAGATAAGGCTGACCCAAAGAACAGTTCAACTCGGAGGAATGCAAGAATGGGGTCCAAAGTGGACTCAAATTGATGTCACATGTATCAAGACAAAGGAAAAAGAATTAGGCTCTACTTGTGACACAAAAATATAAGCAGTAACAATTTCCTATCATATTATGCATTTTTCAACCTCAAACCAAAAGATAAAATTGGAATAAAAGCAGTAGTAGTATTTCCCTATTCTTCCTGTATAAGAAGAGAAAGGAAATGTTAATGCCACCCTAAACAACTTGACCAAATAATCAAACAAATTTGGAAACGAAACAATAATATCCAAAGTTAATGACTCGAATCCGAGAAACTTAGCTTAATACAATAAAACTTACCCAACTTTAGAGCATAATTTCCAAGGAACCCAAATTGACACAGAATAAAACTAGCTAAAAGTTATATTAGGCCAAACACACCAAGAGACACACACATATTCTTAATGAATAACCAACTAGCAATTCTATAGGAAGCATGAACACTAATAGCTACAAACAATTTTTACTAACATGAAGGAAGAATGTCAACAATGAGGCTAATGACCATCATTAGCGATAAAAGAGAAAATGCAATGGAACAAGCTATTATAATTTGATGTCACTAGGCTTAAAGGCACTTCATGTTCAAGAGAAGACATCAATGCCACCGGTTAGTACATGGAAATGACAGAAAAAATATCAACACAAGCATGCCACTGTTTTTCCCCCATCTATTTTGGCATTTCCTAGGACTTCCGTCGAAGAACGAAGCAATAAACATACCATAAGGTTCAGCACAACGATACCACAGAATCATTTGGATAAGATCAAGAATGCGTCATAGTGGTCTCAAATAAACACCAACACAAACTCGACTATGCTAGAGAAACATGCTCAAGGAAAATAAAATAATAAGATACCATTTAGGAAAGAAAATGGATTTTCAAAGCTCTAACCGGATCGTAAACCGAATAAATGAATCCCCCACTAATATCACTATCGAATCAACACCAAATAGACGAGCAAACAACAATAACAAATTTCCAATACCAAGATTTCAACTCAAAGAGGAACAGAGAAGAGAAAATGCTAAAGGAAAAGGTGTGCTACCTTCTTCGGGACAGCGATACTGAGGCAGTGACGAGCAGAGCGGGACGACGAGCTTCTTCCAACACCAAGCAAGAACCTCGCGAACCCCGAAGACTCGGAGAAACTCCAGTGAACAAAAAAACAGGCGACGACACAAGCAAAGCCTAGACTCTCACTAACTATCCTCTAAAAAAATCTATGTTCAAATATTTATATAAAAATGTATATAGATTGGTAGCTTACTGCTTTTCTTTTCAAGAGTTCAAAAATTTCCCAATCCTCTTTTTTTTTAATCTTCCTCTTTTCTAAAAGGGACCGAAACTCAAAAAAAATCTCCCCTAGAAAGGAGACCGAAACTCAAAAAAAATCTCCAGGGGGCTGATTTGAGGGGGGGGGAAATGGATGGATTTGAAAGAGAATTCAAAATTTAAAATTCAAACCTCTCTAGAGGATCAGGTTTGAAAGCTGTCCATTGTACAAATTCCCAACGGAAAAATGAAGATAGCCGTTCGATTCCTTGGTGAAGGACGAAGAACACTTGAGATCGAGATACCTGGAAAGTTTGACAACGACTCTTGTACGAGAGAAAGGACTACGCCATTCGGGTCAAATTTCTAGGCTGCTCGCGATGGGCTACTGGAAACGCTGGGCTCGATTTGGAATTTGGTAGCTGGGTTTCCGCTTCTTCGTTGGGTTGCGAGTTTTGGGGTTTCTTCGCGTTAGCAGTGGAGAAGAGGAAGAAATGTTTTAGGGGTCTGGGTCGGGTACCATTTTGGTATATTGGAAACGGGTTGCTGATGTTTGTATGTAATGTTAAATGGGTTTCTTTTTTAGAATTGACATAAGAACAAAATTGGGCCTATTTTGTTGGAAAATAAGAGAAGGGGATGGAATTGGGTTGGCCAAAAATTATGAAGTTGGGCTGATTTTGGTATATTGAAAAATTGGTGGGCTGAGAATTGTATTAGAATGGGCTGCTGGGATTTGTGAAGAAAAATGCCTAAGGTTTGGTTTTTCTAAAGGGTAACTTTCACATATAGCAAATAAAAAATTTATATTTGTAAGCTATAGCAAAGTTTGCATAATTGCGCTCCATAGCAAACATAGAAACTGTATAATTCGCTATACATATACAGTTGAAGCAAATTGTATAAAACGAAATGTATAAAACGAGAAAGAGAAAGACACTTGGACAGAGACTTGTATAAAAACGAAGTGTATGATTATAAGTGTATAGAACGATTATATACAATTTAAATTTGTATAAAATGATAAAAGAGAGAAAGACAAAAGAGACTTGGCAGGGAATATACAATTGAATCGAATTGTATAAAATGAGAAAGAGAGAAATTAGATACAATTTGAAATTTGTATAAAACGAGAAAGAGAGAAAGGCAAAAGAAATTGGGCAGGAGAGTATTTTTATTGTATAATTATAAGTGTATAGGATGAAAATATATGTACTTGCATGTGTATATATATTTTTCTCACGTTTTATACAAACAGAAACGCAATTTATACATTTCCCTTCTGTTTGTATAAGTAAGAAAGGCGAGGGTGGCGAGCGAGATTTGGGAGAGTGGCGAGCGAGATTTGGAAGAGGGGAGAGAGGGGAACAAAAATATATGTATTTATACAATTTCTTCTGCTTTATACAATTAGAAACAATTTTTATACATTTGTGTTTGTATAAAAAGTGAGGAAGCGAGCGAGAGATTGGAGGAGAGTGGAGAGCGAGATATTTGGGAGAGAGGCACCTGGCAATTTTTTGCAAACGTTTGCTATGGAGCACAATTAAATCAAATCCTAGCTACTCCATTTATTTTAGGTTATTAGTTTGCTATTATATATAATTATCCCTTTTCTAAATGGGTTTAAGGGATTTGGGCTATGTCTTGAAATTTAAGAAGGGCAACTTTCACATATAGCAAATACAAAATTCATATTTGTATGTTATAGCAAAGTTTGCATAATTGCGCTCCATAGCAAACATATATATGTATAATTCGCTATACATATACAATTGGAGCGAATTGTATAAAACGAATTGTATAAAACGAGAAAGAGAGAAATTATATACAATTTGAATTTGTATAAAACAAGAAAGAGAGAAAGGTAAAAGAGACTTGGGCAGAAAAAATATTTGTATTGTATTATTATAAGTGTATAGGATGATTATTAATTTGTATATTTTGGTATTCATTCCAATTGTATAAGTATATATTTGAAATTTGTATACAAGTAAGAAACTTACTTGCCTGTAAGTTGTACAAGTATATGTTTTTTGGTGGTGATTTTCAGTTGTATATGTATATGTTATTATATGTATTTAAATATAAATCTGTATATGTATGTATAACTATATTATTGTACATTCCACAGTTTATATTAATGAAATTTGTATATAAATAAAATTATGTATTAGCTATTAATATGTATATGTATAAGTGAAATCTATATATATGATTTTGTACTAGTGTAATATATATATAATTAAAAATCTATATTAGTGGAAATTATAGATAATTTATTTTATAAAAAAAAATTGATTTGAAGAGAGATTTTAGGAGAAATCAAAAGAAACTGGAATAGAAAAAAAAGAAAAGGATTTGTATAAAAATAATAAATTTTCAGTTTCTTAAAACATGTGGGCCCCAATCAATTTTAAAAAGAAAAACTGATTTGAGGAAAAATCGACAGAAAATAAGAGAGAAAAGATAGGAAAAATGTTTGTATAAAAATAAGTCTTCCGTTTTTTAGATTAGCGGGCCACAATCAAATGGCAAAAATTAAGTAACATTTGCTGCGAACTAAAAATAAATGAAAGAGTAGCTATAATATTTATTTTGATTTAAATGTTTGCTATGTACAATTTTTCCATTTAAGAAATAATCAAATTAAATTTAATTTAGGGAATTTGATTAAAATATAAATAAGACGAATTAATATCAATTCATTAACGAGCTTCTTAATTTTAATAAAAATAAAATAATTAATATAAATGTAAACTAGTGATTCAAAAATATAATCATAATTTAAACTAAACTAATTTAATAGAATACTTACTAAAATTAAAATCTTTTTTAAGATAATTTTCAAATATTTATGAAATATACCAATTATATATAAAATTATATGAAAATATATTTACTAATTATAAATTATAAAAATCGACTAAGATTACTTAAAATGACTTTGGAAAGTATTTGAATTTTATAAAACTAATTATTCTAAATTGTTTGGAAATTAAGAAACTCATGAATTAATTCTTACTGTGGAGGGCCAAAATTGGGTGTCAACAACCCTCTTAAAATTGAGATATGAACTCCAAACGATATTTTCAATAATTTGTAGGAATTACCTATTCAAACTTATCACAAATTCGTAAAATTCAAATAATGATTTCAAAACCATCAATGGTGAACTCTTGTTTCTGTAATTTTAAAGATTTAAAATTTCTTTTTAAAAATGTGATTTTATACAAATCTGTGGTCTTTTTGTTTCTCTTTTCATCTTATTTTTGGATAAAATTAGTGATATGAACAAAAGCTGATTTGAGAAATATAGTTATTTCAATGAAAAGTTTAAAGAAAAGAACAATAATTTTCTTTTAAAAAAAAGAAGAGGAGGAAGACAAATTAAGCAGAGTCTTTAAAAAAAAGAGACAAAGAAGCAGATGTGGAAAAAGAAAGAAAGAAAGGTCGAAGTAGCAGAAAAATAAAAAGAAAGAAGAGGAAAAATGATTGAGAAAGAGGCGAAGAGCGCACAATTTTTTAATTTTTAAAAAATGTTATATTTAGTTTAAAAAAAATATGTTATCATAAATGATAATTTTTTTTTTAATATAGCATATTTATGTGATTTACCCAAAAATTATTCTAATAATTTGCTAGGCCGCTTTATTAAAAATATTTATTTTAGAAAATTAAGAGATGAAAGAGTTGTAAATTTTTACTTTTCATTTTAATTGTTTTTTGTCATAACTTGAAAGTATACTAAAATGTTAATGCATCCATATCAAATTTGAATATGAAAATAATATTTTTTATTTGTTTAAGATTTTAGACTTTTATTATTTAAATAGTAGTCATGAATATGAATAGTATAAAATAATTTAGTCATTAATAATACATTTAACTTTTCTAGCAATAGCAGGTAAGCATTAGAACAGATATATGTCCCGTTAAAAATATCGATTTCAACAATGTGGTTACACATCTTTCTTGAGACATAAAAAAAACTCAAGGATGCGTTGACGCACCTTGTCAAAAAAATTTAATAAACTTTCATCGATTTAAAATAGAGATTAAAAAAGAAAAGATTATTAAGTGTGATAGAAATAGATAGTTATGTCTTTAAATATCAAGATCGAGCATGCAGTTATGCATCCGATTTAAGGCTAAAAAAATTCAACAATTAAAAGATAAGCAAATCATGGCGTATACAACATATCCAAAAATAGTCAGTAGAAGTCTATAAAAGCGATCATGCTAAAATCACGGAATTCGAGGGATGCCTAATACCTTTCCCTCGGTCAACAAAATTACTTACCCGAATTTCTAGTTGACAGGCCAAAATAAAGAATCATTTCCTTTTTATTAGGGATTAAAACAAGGTGACTTGGAATACCATAACTTAATTCCAAATGGCGACTCTGAAAAAATAAAATAATCCCTAATTAATACTGCCTCGAGCGAAAAAGAGTGTGACAGGCCAGTTATATTATATTTTGTAAACGGAACCTTAAAATAACGATTTTATTTTTGCACATATTCGAACTATGAAAAAGCCTGTAATTTCGTATCTGCGATGGTAGAATATCACATTTGTATGTGATAGTTGTATTTTTTAATTAAAAAAGTTTGATTTGAATACTCAATAATTTGTAATAGATCAAGAGTTTTCTAAAAGTACAGATTCAATATGTTGATGGTACTTACCCCTATCCTATTACACATTATTCTTTGTTACTAATAAAACAAATAAAAAAATTCCTAACAAAATAGGTATCTATTATAAGAGTATGTTTACAATAAATTTTAAAGTGATAAAAAATAAATTACAAATAAAATATAAGGAAATAAGAATATTTTATTGATAAATCAATATGGGTACAATTTTGATCTTTTCTTAATTCTTCTCTCATAAACGATATCTACATGATTTGAGAGGGTCGTTAGTGACATATTTCTCGAATTAAAATTATTTGAATTTAATCACTTTATGAATATTTCATGAATTTGCGAAATATTTTAGATGTCGTTTCTAAGGAATATTATACACTTTATATAGACATGAACTAGGGTTCAGAATTGAATATCCTCTAAAAATTCTAATTGAAATTGAACCTATCTCGTAGAGTTTCAAATCAAATTAAACACGCCTAGCTCATAGAGTTTAACAAAATTTTAATATGTAATAGAAGAATTAGTTAGTTGTTAGAGATAATGCACAAGTACCCCCTCAACCTATGCCCAAAATTTCAAAAACACACTTATACTATACTAAGGTCCTATTACCCTCCTGAACTTATTTTATTAATAATTTTCTACCCCTTTTTGGCCTACGTGGCACTATCTTGTGGGCCCAATGCGGTTAATTTTTTTCCCAAGTTAGTGCCACATAGACCGAAAATGGATAGAAAATTACTTATAAAATAAGTTTAGTGAGATAATAGAATCTTAGTATACTATAAATATATCTCTGTGATATCGAGCATAGATTGAGGAGATACTTGTGAATTTCCCTAGTTGTTAAATAATATTCTCTACTACAAAAAATTGCATATTAAAGTGTAATAAAGCTGCTCGACAAGACGACAACTCCATTGAGCTTCGTAATTCTATATTTAATTGGACTTTTTGGTTAGATATTTACAAACATACATAATATTCATATGAAAATACTTATAATCAGGTAAACAAAATAAATTTGAAAACTTTTCATTACAATTTCACGTATCGTGACATTTTTCAATAATAGGACGTATCTTCCATTTTCAAATAAAATATGAAACTGAGTCATGTTAATAGAACCAATAAGACTCCATTTCTATAAATCGTCATCTTGAATATAATATTGCGTGCATACCTTGTTAACTTGAATACAAAAAGTATGAAATATAGAGCACCTTTAGAAAGAAGAACAATAATATCAAAAGCATATTTGCTTTAAAAAGGGAAAATGAACAATATACCTACTCAACCTATGTCCGAAATCCCAGAGACACACTTATTCTATACTAAAGTCCTATTACCCCCTAAACTTATTTTATAAGTAATTTTCTACCCCTTTTAGGCCTACATGGCACTAACTTGAAGGGCCCAACATTGGTTGACTTTTTTTTCAAGTTAGTGCGACGTAGGCCTAAAAGGGGTAGAGAATTACTTATAAAATAAGTTTAGGGGGTAATAGGACCTTAGTATAGAATAAGTGTGTCTCTGAGATTTCAGGCATAGGTTGAGGGGTACTTGTGCGTTATCCCTTTTAAAAAATATACCTTCAAAAATTCAATCTACGTTGTGATAACTTTTACGACAATTGTTTCTCCAAAATGTAAGCAAAGAAGTTCAAAAACATGCTTGAATAAGCCATATCTAAAATTTGTTTTTTTATTTTTTACAAAAAAAGAGGATGAAGAAAGTGTGTGCATCATTTGAACAATTTTTTATCTATACATCCAGAAGTCGTTATATTACAACGACGTCCATAGGTCAGTATAAACAAATATATATGTACGTACATATATATTTTAATTTTCTTGTATAAATAGATAATCTAAAAAGAAGTCATTGAGTTCGTCCGAACCTTCGAACCTCCACCTCTCAAAAAAGTCACTCTCCCATTAGCAGCTTGTGTAATAAAGTTCTTAGATTCAAAAACCCACAATGTCAATATCGTGAAGGCTTAATCACGTTAGGCAAATCTCAAGGCATGTCCTTTTGAAAGTGAAATAAGTGTTCAACAAGCGAATTAATTTGTTTCATCTACCCTATATGCTATTGATCAGCTTTCCTATTCTCAAAATAAATAAAAGGGTTAACTTTCAAGGCAAGCGTACACAATATGGGGTTTGTTGGTACAAAGATTAATAACGTAGGGATCAGTGGTGCAGGAATTAATAATGCAGATGTAGTGTCGTGATTAGTAATGCATAATTTATTTTGGGGAAATTTCATATATGGCAAACTGAATTTATGAAATAACATTATATGATATAGTCTACATAATTATATTTTATGGGTATAGTTTAGTTTGTTAGGTAGCTTTTAATTTATATAAAACATTTTTTTTAATTTGTACTATATTTTACTTTTCCATTAAATAGTAACAGTAGCCCTAATATACGGTAACAAACATTTACATAATCCCATTATTTAAGCAAAACATTCAAAATCAAATATTTTCTCACAAAAAAAATTCTATTACGACCGAAAGACAATACAAACTTGTTTCTGGGAAACTGAACTCTTTAGTATATATATAAATAAAAATATGAATATAGTACTTGTATATACACAAATCCCTCAAGCAATTTTGTATATAATAATGTAAAATACGAAAAAAAAATTTATCATACAAATAATTGTATCAGATTTTTTAAAGTAATCACTTATATACGTATATAACTAGTTGAATATAAAAAAAATAGTATATGTATAAACAAAGTTTATAATCGAACGTAAATAAAATGAATATAAAAATATACAAAAAATTATATATGTAATAACAAATTTATATACGAATGTTATTGTTTTATTTGTATCAAAATGTAAAGTAATTATTATATACATATACAATTACTTGTATATGTATAAATATGAATATAGTACTTCTATATATACAAATCCTCAAACAGTTTTGTATATAATAACAAAAAATACATAAATTTTATGATTTAAAATAAATTATCACACAAAGAATTGTATCAATTTTTATTAAAGTAAATACTTATATACATATATAACTATTTGAATATACAAAATTTGAAATATGAATATACAACACCCTTGAACAGTTTTGTATATAATAATTCAATGTGCAAATAACTATATACACAACATTCAAGCATGTAATCCTTACAGATGGAGATGAATCTTCCATTTTAATTTTGAAGAACTTGTAATCTGATAAGAAAGAAAGATTTTTAAATATATATATATAAATACTAAGAAGCATAATACATATAGAATTGTTGATGAAGGAAAAAAAAAATAGATTCATGGATTGATTTTGGCGGTTACCTGCAAAAATTGAGAGTAAGACGGGAGGGAGAACGTGAAATTTTCTAAAATTTGAAATTAAAAATAGAGTGGAGGAGTGATTTTAGGAGAAAGATATATAATGGGGATATGAGAGATAAAATTGATTCTGTATAACATTATATACAAAATCATAAATAGGTCTTTTGTTGCCGGTGTACAAATAGGTGGTGGATCCCGTTAATTATGGCAAAAAAAATCAAACTATAATTACTGAGAGTAATAAATTAAACTATACCCTTATTAATTAATTACTTAATATAGTTTGTCATCCTATGTAATTTTCCCATTTATTTTTATCAAGTGTTCGGTTCATTATTTCCATCTCATCTTGTGTTTGAATTAGAACTCTATAAAAAGATTCTTTTCAGCTATACCTTTGAATTATTATGTAATTGTATCAAAGTAGATGATTGCCGGACAATATTATTTTTTATGCTTTCTAACTTGTTAAGAGAAGAATTTATTATTTTTCACTTGAATTATTTGAGGATAAATAATTGTCTATCTTAATAAATTGATCACTTAACAAATATCAATTTTTATTTATTTTTTTTTGAAAAAATCTATCTACTTTAAAACCAAAAAAACGGTAAACAATTATAAAATTAAATAAATTATCTACATTTATATATAAAATTACAAATTATAATTTTAATACGTATGCAATTTTATAAATTATTCAAAATAAAAATAATTTAAAAACAACAAATAATACGTATACCATTTCTCATAATACTTTATATTTCCTGCCAAACGACATCTACGTGTTTGTGGCCCTCAAGGCTCAGAATAATTAAAAAAAAAAAGAACTAAACTCACTTAGTTCCAAAAATCAGCAAATTTTCTATTTATAATTTATTAATCTTAACTCAATGTTATGCAAAAACAAAGGAACTTGATAGACACATTTCATTTAATTTCATTCATTATATATGAGCGAGGTGGTTGAAAGCTACTATTACCATTATATTTATTCCAATAAATAGTTAGTTATAATTTATAACACGTCTTTGTCATACACAAAAACGATAACCTGGCTTTCCTTGGATCTACTCATAGAATTTTGCCTCCATTATTAATTTCCTCACTCTATATTTGATTTGACATAATATTATATCATCTTTATTAATTATAAAAAATTTAACTACTTGGAAATAATAGAAATTAAAAAAAGGACAAAATAAATTGAAAATGATAAACTATTTTTTGATTTCTTAAATTGAATAAATAAAAATAAATATCTATTTTTAGGAAAAATGGATTGAAAGAATTAAAATAGTAATAGACCTTTTCGGCCTGCCCTCTTGTTTGACCATATCTTTGTATAATTAATTAGTAATACAGTGAAGTGACGCTTCATTTCATGATTTTCTATGATGGATTGAAAGCAATAATCTCCACATAAAGCTTAAGAATGTTTTAATAATCTTTTTTCCACCTAACTCATATAAGTTATATATATATATATATATATATATATATATTCATTTTGTCTCATATATATGTAGAGTTTTTTTTTTAAAATTTTTATTTATGTCATAAGATATAATTTTTAAATAACAACTCGTTTGAGACAATTATTTTCAAACTTATAAAAGATAATTTGAGACTACCTCTTTTAATATTAGTTTTTATTTAAAGAAAATCTCATTATCTTAAATTATTTTATTTTATTTTATTCGTAATAAAAAATTTATAATCTTCCCTTTATTTTCATTTATATGATATAGATCTAATTTTAAGTCAATAAGAAAGTTTTTGACCGGTATTCATATGCCTAAATAGTTCATTTTGTGGATTATTGAACTTTTTACTAACTTCTAAATATGTAATTTGTTTTTCATAAATCATAAGGATTATTATGTCTTAATACATGATTAAAATAAAAAAAATTAACTCTCTAAATGTAATTGAGTTTCATAATTTGTTTTTTAAAAAAAAGAATATAACCTATTTCATACCATAACTTTCCAAATATAATATTGTCGAATCAAACAAAATTAAATAAATTAAGTGGGAGAACACTAATATATATAACTAGTAAATATTTATTCAACAAAACAAAATTAGCGTATAATAAATTAAGCATAACTAATATTCATAAGTTGTGTACAACATACAATCCCGTAGAGGACAAGAAGGAAACATCACGTAGCGCGTAGAATTTCATTCGCAATTTACAGAGTGCCAAACAAGCAAAGAAGGAAAAAAAAAACGCTCAAACACTCTAAAACATAATTAACGTAGCTAATTAATCAATGATTTGCAGCATATTGGTTGATTAAGGCCAGTGCATTGCTAGTAACCTGAGCTAGATTAGCTATATGACTTCTAATCGAAGCCTTAATTTTACCATTCAAAGCCCGGCCGGCAAATCCATCAGTACAAGTATTCTCATCTGTGATAGCAGCACTTACCCATGTCTCTACGTTACTCATATGCCACTGGAAATCGGCTTTCCCATGGCTGCGATCCAAACTTTTCAGCTCATTCACAGATCTGCTTAGCCGATCTACACTATCACTCGTTTCCTCAACGCAATCCTTGATAGCTGCATACTCTCTCGGCTTCAATCCCTTGAATTTCAACAGCTTGCTAACGAATCCTTTCGTCGATCCGGCTTTATTTAGGCTCACGGACAAAGCCGTTTTCACCAGCTGCAATTGATTGTTTTTAATGGCTTGTGCATAACCGGAAAGAGAAGCAACGCATACATCGGGAAAAGTAGTGGATTTACAAGAGCTTTTTATGAAACTGTTGGAGGCTGCGGCGTTACCCGCCGCGCCGGAGAGGTAGGAGAGAAAGAGGAAAAGTGCTGCGAGAAATAACAGTTTTGCTGCGGCCATTTCTGAATGACTTTTTTCTTTTTTTTTGGTTTGTTAGAGTAGTGCTGAAGAGGAATGGGTACTCTTCCTACTGTCTTTATAGACCCCATTGATTGGGTTTAGCGAGCAGATAAGGGTCCCACTAATCGGTCCCAATTTCACCATAATATTTCTGACACGTTTGTCCATAGATTTTCTAATTAAATATTTAAAATAATATATTCACACACTAATGTTTATTTATCTACCAAGTATTTGTTCAAACGCATGTCGGTATTTTAAGTATTTGGCGTGTTTGCATTAATATGTAGGGCAGGGAGTAGAGATGGCCCAAGATTTCAACATGTTAATACCAATAATAATATGTTTAATATAGTTTTATACGATAAAATTTGAGAAAATATTATAATATCAAAAACTTTATTATCTTAAAATAAATGTCAATATATTTTTTTTTAGTGAAAGGTGAGTAATTGTCACATAGATAAGGCTATCTATAAGTATCCGATAAAGAGTGACATTAGACAATAAAATATCATCAATTGGAGAAAATCGTACATTAGGCTCAAAATGTGTGCTCTCAATTTTATTGTCGCTAATATCCAAATTAATAACATACTTAACTTGAGATGGAGAAATTTCATTATCAGATGTGAAAACTTCGATTCCTAAGAAATAGTTGAGAGGTCCCAAATACTTCATCCCAAAATTAGTACACAAAAATTCTTTTACCTATTAAATATCAGCAGTATCATCACCAATAATAATCATATCATCCACATAAAGAATAAAAAGAACATAAATAATATATTTGATTGAGAATTGCACTACTCGTCCTGAGAACAAAAATCAAACTCGTTTCAGTCAACCATCAAATTCAGTTCTTGTAGTAACCAACAATTCTAGAACTTCATCAATTGACCTTCAATCTCTCCTTAGTCAACTCCTTTCTCCAACTGGTAACAACCCTCCAACTCTAGTTACTCCTTTATGTAATTCATCATGGTACTTTGATTCAGCATGTTGTAATCACATGATGTATTCTTTCAAGATTTTTCTGACCTGGCTACTATTTTTATCCCATCATCCATTCATACTGATAGATCTTATATGAATGTTAGTCATAAATGATCTATTTCTTCATCAGATCTCTCTTTGCAGATCTTTTCTTGATACTTTTCTTATTCCAAGTTTAAATTTTAATCTTATCTCTGTTGAATAATTATGTATTTAGAGATATGATGTAATTTTTTCTTCTCGTGATTTCGAGCGTAGGACCATCTGACGGGACAAATCATTAAGAAAAACCTTAAAGTTGGGTGTGAACTCACTAGAACTTTATTGCTTAATCAAAAAATTATCCATTTAGATATTTAAGGATGAATGTTCCTATAAATTCAAAAAAACTATTCAACTTAATCACAAATTTAACTAGTAAATTTAAAATAAAATTAGAGAATCACATATCTTTCACAATAAAAAATAAAGGAATCACAATCCTTGTAAATCTAACTAAACTAGAGGAATCACGCTCCTTTCACATTTAACAATAAGAAAATCACACATCAATAATAAAAAGAGGACTTTTATTTCTTTTGCATTTGAAATCAAATATTCATAGCAAGAAGATGAATCACACTCCTTTCACATTTAAAAAAATAAGGGAATTATATGAGTATTTTTCTGGGGATTAGTATGAAATTGGCGAGCCTATGAAATTTGCAGGAAAATAAGTTTCTTGCGAATTTTCATACTAATCCCTGAAAAATTCCCATATAATTCACAGTTTTTCTGTAGTGTTTGGTAAATATTGTAATAGACATTCTTAATATGAGTAAGAGTATATATTTAAATATGTTAAGTCTGATAAAATATATGTAGACATTATAGGTATTTTATTTCCTTTTGCTTCTTAACTTTTTGTGTACAAATATGGTTTGTAATCTTTTATTCCATAATGTATAGAAGTGTTAGTTCTCCAGGTTTTCTTTTGTTTCTGTGTCTCGTTTTCTAACAATAACAACAATAACATATTCAACACAGTTTATACAATAAAATTTGAGAAAAAACTTAGAAATATGGAAAACTATATCATCTTAACATAATTTTCAATAAAAGTTTTAGTAAAAAGTGAGGGATAATGATTTATCGGACTGATCACTTTGGGGGTGGAGTTGCGTTGTTGCGAGAGTGTCCATTAGGACACCTTTCATTAAAAATAATATCGTATATATAAATAAAATGACATAGAAAATAATTAAATATTATATTTTGAACACTCTTGACACAACAACATAATATAGTGATGAAGTGATTTCAGGTGCACTTGAAAGAGTGTTCGTATGTTTGAGTTTCACTAGCACCTATAAGCATCCCCTCCCCCCCCCCGCCGCGCTACCTTTTAAGTCGTTAATAGTTAATTTAAAATTAAGGGGAACTTTCGCAAATAGTCACTATAATAAATTTATTTATGCTCCTTAGATATAGTTTGCATATTTATGGGTTGTAGCTACAATTTAAGCTGCCTCATTTGTATAAGTTGCGAATTTGTATTCACGGGTACATTTGTATAATTCAATTATTTTTGTATAAACTCAAAATAACGAATTTAAACAATTACAAACAACTGTAATCAGTTATACAATTTATGAATTATACAAAAGTTATACAAATTCGCATAATTAAAATATTCTATAAAGTGAAAATATTTCATATATAATCTTTTTTTAAAAAAAGAAATCGTTTAATTATGCTCTTCATATTTTATGTCTTGTTGTTATTGTTGTCATCATCAGAGCTTAGTGGAAGCTTGAAGCGTAAAAGTAATTTTTTATAAGTTGAATCTTCTCCCTCTCTCTTATTTTTTTCTGTGTCCATTCATTCATATTAAATTAAATTAAATTTAATTTCGTGTCACCCGTATAATAAATAAGAAAAGTTTTCAATGTATAATTAATAATACGGAAAAGGGTCAAAAATACCCTTAAACTATCTGAAATAGCTCATATATACCCTTAAACTATATTTTGGCTCAAAACTACCCTTCCCGTCAAACTATTGGATCAAAAATGTCCTTATAATTAACGAAAATTGTTAAATGCCATGTGGATGCCACATGAATGCCACATGGCATGCCAATAGGATTCCACTGCCACGTAGACTAAATAAAAAGGGTCAAAAATACCCTTAAACTATCCGAAATAGCTCACATTTACCCTTAAACTATATTTCGGCTCAAAACTACCCTTCACGTTAAACTATTGGGTCAAAAATACCCTTCTTATTAACAGAAGATGTTAAATGTCATGTGGATGCCACATTGCATAACAATAAGGTTCCACTGCCACATAGACTAAATTCTTAAATCCTAATTACTCCCCCCCCCCCTCATTTCATTATTTCCAGAAACGATATATTCACCCGTTCTCCCTCATTTAGCGGCTAGGGTTTCACAGTTCTCTTCATCGCTGGGTTTTCAAAGTGGATATTCTTGGTTGTAGGTTAGTAAAACTTTTTTCTTATTTTATTGTGTTTACAACCACTAAAATCAACTTTAAACTTAGCTCCGAAGAAAGTTAAGAAACCTTGGCCGCGAAATGACGGGAAAGTTGTGAAATTCTAGCTATCATACTTATAAATCGTAAATATAATAAAATAAGAAAAAATATTTACTAACCTACAAGCATGAATATCCACTTTGAAACTCAGCCCCGAAGAAAGCTACGAAGCCTTAGCTGATAGGGGAAAGTTGTGAAATCCTAACTATTATGCTTTGAAATCATAAACATTATGAAATAAGAAAAAAGTTTTACTAACCTACAACCAAGAATATCCACTTTGAAACCCAGCGATGAAGAGAACTGTGAAACCCTAGCCGCTAAATGAGGGAGAACGGGTGAATATATCATTTCTGGAAATAATGAAATGAGGGGGGGGGGAGTAATTAGGATTTAGGGATTTAGTCTATGTGGCAGTGGAACCTTATTGTTATGCAATGTGGCATCCACATGACATTTAACATCTTCTGTTAATAAGAAGGGATTTTTGACCCAATAGTTTAACGTGAAGGGTAGTTTTGAGCCAAAATATAATTTAAGGGTAAATATGAGCTATTTCGGATAGTTTAAGGGTATTTTTGACCCTTTTTATTTAGTCTACGTGGCAGTGGAATCCTAGCATGCCATGTGGCATTCATGTGGCATCCACATGGCATTTAACAATTTTCGTTAATTAGAAGGGCGATCCAATAGTTTGACGGGAAGGGTAGTTTTGAGCCAAAATATAGTTTAAGGGTATATATGAGCTATTTCAGATAGTTTAAGAGTATTTTTGAGCCTTTTCCGTTAATAATATTGTAATTTATATTTTTTCCCCTGAAATTAATGCACCAGCTGGTCAACATGGGTCCACCTCTTACATGAAGCCTACATATACACAGTGAGAAATGCAATAATCAAGCATTAATTTATTGAAGAAAATTATGTATTAATGTGATCCATATCTACCAGCCGTAGCGGACTGCGGAGTTAAAGCAAAATCTATTGACATTATGGATTATCATGAGTCATGATAATGACATTGATACATAATATTAGATCGATTTTAAAATTAATTATTGTTTTTTAAAAAATATAACATGAAATTTTTTATGACAATAAAAAAATAAAATTCAAAATATTCACGTCACATATAATAGATAAAATCACTTCTCATTAACTATGAATATATACATTGAGTTACATATATCAAGACACAAATTAGTGATAATTATGAATGAAATCTCACATCAAAGAGAGTTAAATTATCACTCAACTTATGTGAACATGCTATTTAAAGTTATTTCTGGGGATAACAAAGTCACTTAAGTCTGTTAAAGTTATTTTTTATCATTTTAAGAACAATAAACACTCAACTATTATTTTTTTATCTCACAAGATGCATATTTGACATGTCCTATTATATTTGTTGGATTTTAAAAGAAAGTGTGAATGAGAAATAAATAAATATTTTTTTGAAATGATAACAGAGGATCAAAAGATGCAATTTGAAAACCATATTTTTTTCACTTTAAAGTAGTGGTGACTTTGCTGATAAGACAGCAATAGCACATATTCATAGTGAGTTTTCTTAGTTATAGATGCACTTTCGCTTCCTCATAAAAAGGAAAATGATATTTTTAGTTCTTTTATTAAGATTATATTTTTATTTTAGTTTTCGTGTTATTTAACTTAATATTATTAATTTTTAATTATATCAAGTAAGTGATTTTAGTTTTTCAGCTTACAGATTCAAAAAAAAATTAACAGAGAGTTCACTGCTAAAAGGTGTAGTTCGGATATTTCCTTTTCAATTCTCTCTCTTTGAAGAACAAGCTAAGTCTTCCCTATCTCTATCTAGAAGAACAAGCCCGTCGATTTGAGCTACAATTTCAAAAACCAACTTGATAGGCATTAATCCTCCCTCTCACACCGACGAACGATAAATTATGCAACGAGTGATTTTTTTTAAAAAAGTTTTCTATTTTCTCAAGCAATTACTTTAAAATATTCGAATTACCTCGTTTAGTAGTGAACTCTCTGTTAATTTTTTTGAGTATGTTAGTTAAAGGATTAAAATCACTCACTTAATATAATTAAAAATTAATAGTATTAACTTAAATAATACAAAGACTAAATAAGAAATTAACCTTAACGACTAAAAATATCATTTCCCCTATTTTTATTATAGTAAAGTAAATAAGGTCCGAATATGATATTAATACGTTAAATATGTGTTTTGTATTTTTTGGGTCAAAAGGTGAATGACTTTGCTGTCCTTAAAATAACAAAAGTGATTTTTATAGGATATTAATAGTTATACTAAAGTAAAAACTGTACATGTCGTTTTGCAATTATTTAAAGTTTAAATGAAATCACTTTTCTAAAAAACATTAGTCAGAACATAAATTATTTTTTTAACACTAATAAAAGTGGCTTTCAAGTTGTAGGAAAATAAAGCAAATTATTACAGATTCAATCATTCAATACAGTAAACAAATATTTTAAGTTTCGCCATACAAGCTCTAAGAAAAATACAGTAACTTTGAATTGCTATCTACCAATGCCTAGTTTTAATAGTTGGTTAGAGTTATTCGGGTCTTGTGATAATATATAAATTAGTTGTGAGGAAATTTATGTATTATGTTATAAAGTAATGTTATAAGGAGTATGGTTATTTGTGTATTATTTATTCTATTAGTTATACACAATTACTCTCAGAACTTCTTCATTATGAATTTTTAAATTACAAATCAAATATTATATAAATTTTATATATAAATAACTTACGTCTTATTGATATTAATACATAAAATTTAATATCTACATTATTCATCTCCGAATCAACTATCAAACGACAGTAGTATTCAAACAATATACTAACCCTAACCAACTCCCATGTGTGTTTAACTTGGGAAAATTTCTGATGACGACGATCAAGATGTGCTATTTTCTTACCTTATTATATTATTTTTTGTTTGACGACCGGCAATTAAAGGAGTCTAGTCAATGTGAAAACATTATGTTAAAAGCAGTGGGAACAAAATACTCTCTCTTTGCTTAAAAGAAAATTTACATCCACATACGCATTTCACACTGCATCTTTTCCCCCTAAAAAATAATAGGATAAGGGTTAAAAATATTTTTAAATTATTCAAAATAGTTCATATTTAAGGATAGTTTTACACAGAAATATAGTTTAAAAGTAAATATAATGTATCTCAAATAGTTTAAAGATATTTTTGACCTTTTTTTAAAAAAAATAATTGATGATTTCAGTTCACAACTTCACATGGGGACTTGACACTATTGCTCTCTTGTCCTTTTCATATTGTTTGAAAAAAAACTTCAAATTAACATTTTTATCATTATCGCTCTGAACTGATAGAAGAATTTAATAGCTCAATGAATTAATTATTTAAATTTATTTTATTGAAAAGGTTTTGATTTGCATTTTTTAATCGTATCCTTGATATTTGTTTTGGAAGCGGGGTACTAATTAGTAGAAATTTACTCGATATTAAATTAAAAATGTTAAATTTGATTAATTCTTCTAAAATTTGATAGCACAGTATATTACTATGTACTATAGTATCGTTTAAAGTATATAAATATTAAGTACGTAAATAGAAAATTATTTTTCTTTTTAAAAAATAGACTCCATTATTTTATTTTATTTTAAAATAGGCAAATCTGTTTACAACAAGAGTATATGTATATATATATATATATATATATATATATATATATATAAGATTCGTTTTTCTTTCTGTTACTTGGTGTAGTCTTTTGCTTCAAATGGGAGTAAAGCCTTTTCCTTTCCTTAACTTTCTTGTTACGTCGATGGTTCCACCCCAAAATAATAAAAGAGGACTAGATATAAAGAGGACTAAAAGTTATAATACATTTGATAAAAAGTACAAAGAAAAAAAAAAGTATCTCAGTATGAATAATAAAATATTAATTTTAGAGAAAATGACATAAATAGTCTCTTAACTATTGAGACAGGTCTAAAATGGTTCTTTAACTATACATTTAACGAATTTAATTATTTAATTATTTAAAAAATTATCAATTTTGATCTCTTGACTATATACTTACCGATTTTAGTCCCTTAACTATAAATTTACTAATTTTTTAAATTTTCTTTTTAATTGAAAAGGCCAAATATCATATTTTATAAAAACAAAAACATAACAAGTTCAAAAGCCCAAACAGAAACTAAAAAAAGACCCAATCCAACTGCCACTAAAATAAAAATAAAATTAAAGACAAAAAGACCAAACATTCAAATAGGAAATTCCAAGGTCTCTTCAGCTACTCTTCAACAGTGACGCATCGGAGAAGATTTTAGTCCTTTAAGTATTCAAAAATTTATTAAATTTGATCTTTGTCAATTTTTTAGTACAAAAATTTATCAAGTTTGACCTTTGTCTGATAACTTTTACTCTTTCAATGAAGTTAAATTTATAAGTAGATAGCACCCTTTTGTTCATTCTAATTGCTTTCTGCATCTTAGAATTCAACGAATGAAAAATGATTAGTATATTATGTAAAATAAACCCCGCTATTTAGATTTTCTTTTTGTAGCGTAGCACATAAACAATGAAGAGTTGAGAATATATGAAAAATATGAAAAGCTAAAATTGAATGTGAAAGTGGTTGATAGAGGTCCATACAAACTGAGTGACTAAACATGTGTCAAGAAAATAAGAAGTATGACCTATAAGAGGGCTAAAATTAAATGCAGTTGACAATTGAATTGATGCTATAAATAACACGTAAGTTTATTAGCTAAAATATCATAAGTAATTACCCTCAAAACTGAATTGAATTCCATTAAATAGACATGTTGATATAAGGTATTAATTATGATATGGAAATATTTCATTATAATTGAAATAAAGTGAAATAATTCTCCGAAAATTGTGATTACTTTTATCGTATGGCCAAGACGTACCACATGCAAAATGAAACATTACTACAAATAAATTATGGGTAACTTTCACATATAACAAATATAAAATTTATATTTGTATGTTATAGCAAAATTTGTATAATTGCGCTCCATAACAAACTTATATATGTATAATTCGCTATACATTTACAATTGAAGCAAATTGTATAAAACGAGAAAGAGAGAAATTATATACAATTTGAATTGTATAAAACGAGAAAGCGAGAAAGCGAGAAAGATAGAATTGAATTGTATAAAACGAGAAAAAGAGAAATTATATATAATTTAAATTTGTATAAAACGAGAAAGAGAAAGGCAAAAAGAGACTTGTGTGTTGGGAAAACGTGGACAAGCACAAAAATATATATGGTAAAATTAATGGAAATAAAATAGGAAAATAACGACACCAAGAATTTTACGTGAAAACCCTTCTGAATAAGGGAAAAAATCACGAGCCAAGAGGAGCAACTGATATTACTACAGTAAGGAATTTTACACTGTGTAGTCATGAATACAATACTCAAAGTGACTACTACACATTAAAAAGGAACAACACTCTTTTGATTTCCACCTTACTAAAATATCGCTCACATTCTATTTTTCTTCATAGACTATTTTCTTGTATAGTCTATGGAATACCTCACTTTGCTCTCAAAATGGTTTTTCTCTCTAACTTGGTGTGTTCTACAAATGAGCAAGAATGCTCTATTTATAAAAGGATAAAACCATGACTATGTCACTAATGACATAGATAAGTATAGCAAAGTCAAAAATGGTTGCAAATCTTACCAATTTGCCAACTACCAAGTCTTAATTTTCAACTCTTACCACTATTCCTTTTTAACAATTACTTGTACCAATTGAATAGCTAAAGTTGACCAAAAAATGGGATGGATTCAACAAATCTCCCCCTCCAGTCCCATTTACTGGAAGAAGGTATCTTCATCTTCTTTAGAGAGAGCTTATACCCACAAGTTCTTTGCATAACTCAAACTTGTCTTTCGGTATCGTCTTGGTCAGCATATCTGCAGGATTATCACTTGTGTGGATTTTTTTGACGTGAAATGATTCACTTTCCACTTCCTCACGAATCCAATGATATCTGACGTCGATGTGTTTTGTTCTTGCATGGTACATGGAATTCTTGCTCAAGTCTATTGCACTTTGGCTGTCACAATAGACAATATACTCCATCTGATTCAAACCAAGCTCTTGAAGAAATCGCTTTAGCCATATCATCTCCTTGTCGGGTTCAGTAGCCGCAATATACTCAGCTTCAGTTGTAGATAGTGCAACACACTTCTGCAACTTTGACTGCCATGATATAGCTCCCCCTGAAAAAGTAAACAAATATCCAGTAGTGGATTTTCTGTTATCAAGGTCACCTGCCATATCAGAATCTGTATAGCCTTTCAAGATTGGATTTGATGCTCCAAAACACAAGCATTCATCTAAGCTTCCTCTAAGATACCTGAGTATCCACTTCACAGCTTCCCAATGCTCTTTTCTCGGATTTTTGAGAAATCTGCTCACAACACCAGTGAGCAATATCAGGTCTAGTGCACACCATTGCATACATTAGACTTCCAACGGCGGAGGAATATGGAACTTTGGCCATGTTCTCTTTTTCCTCCCTAGCTGTAGGACACATCTTCTTGCCCAACTTCATATGACCAGCAAGAGGTATACTAACAGGCTTAGCATTCTTCATATTGAAGCGCTCCAGTACACGTTCAATGTACTTCTTCTGGGATAATAAATCTTCCTTTTATCTCTAAGACGAGTAATTCTCATGCCCAAAATTTGCTTGGCATGACCCAAGTCTTTCATAGAAAAAGACTTACACAACCCCTTCTTCAGCTCGTCATCTTGGAAGTATTCTTGCCCACAATCAACATATCATCCACATACAGCAAAAGAATGATAAAATCATTGTCAGAAAATTTTTGTACAAATACGCAATGATCTGAAGAAGTCTTCTTATAGCCTTGCTCCCCCATAACAGATTCAAACTTCTTGTACCACTGTCTAGGAGCTTGTTTTAGTCCATAAAGACTCTTTTTGAGTTGTACACAAAATTTTCTTTACCTTCTACTTTGAAGCCCTCAGGTTGTTCCATATAAATCTCTTCTTCAAGGTCATCGTGAAGGAAAGCCGTCTTCACATCCATCTGGTCAATCTCTAAATTAAGACTAGCAGCCAAATCTAGAACTGTGCGAATCGAGGACATTTTCACAACAGGAGAAAATATATCGTCAAAGTCAATACCCTTCCTTTGACCAAATCCCTTAACAACCAATCTAGCTTTGTACCTGGGCTTCAAGTTGTGTTCTTCAACTTTAACTTTGAACACTCACTTGTTCTTCAAAGCTCTCATGCCCTTGGGCAATTTCACCAACTCATAAGTGTGGTTCTCATGCAAAGACTTCATCTCATCTTGCATGGCTTCAATCCATTGATCCTTGTGCTCATCTTCCATGGCCTCCTCATAACATTCAGGTTCTCCCCCGTCAGTGACTAACACATACTCATTGGGTGAATAACGGGAGGAAGAAAACTGCTGTCTTGTGGACCTCCGAAGCGCAATATTTGATTCGTCCACAACTTCATGAGCAATAGGATCATCAATAACAATATCATTGTTATTATCAACATC
This sequence comes from Solanum sitiens, assembly GCA_016801875.1. Taxonomy (NCBI): domain Eukaryota; kingdom Viridiplantae; phylum Streptophyta; class Magnoliopsida; order Solanales; family Solanaceae; genus Solanum; species Solanum sitiens. Next base: position 568,036 of record JABWTJ010000191.1, read on the forward strand.
AACATGTTGATTCGATACATGATTCTGGGCGTCACCATGATTATCAAGCCCAACAACATCATGCACATTTGTGTGAGGAACGTCATTATAATGAACTATACCATCAAAACTTGAAGATTCTACCATTTTCGCTTTGTCAATATCTTCAATTGTTTGATTCTCCATGAAAATAATATCACGGCTTCTCACAAGTTTATTTTCAATTGGATCATATAGCCTGTAACCAAATTCATCTAGGCCATATCCAATGAAGATGCATTGCCTTGTCTTGGCATATAACTTTGACCTCTCATCTTTCGGCACATGTACAAAAACTTTGCAACCAAATACTCTCAAATGGTCATAGGAAACATCCTTTCCATACCAAACACTATTTGGTACATCACTTTGCAAAGCAACAGCAGGAGATAAATTAATAACATGTGCAGCGGTCAATAAAGCCTCACCCCAAAATGAGTTCGGCAACTTTGCTTCAGAAAGCAAACATCTAACTCTTTCCATCAAGGTCCTGTTCATCCTCTCAGCCAAACCATTAAGCTGAGGAGTCTTAGGAGGAGTCTTCTGGTGTCTAATACCTTGATGCTTGCAGTATTCGTCAAATGGTCCACAATATTCACCACCATTATCAGTACGAATGCATTTCAGTTTCTTTCCAGTTTCTCTTTCAACTGAAGCCTGAAACTGCTTAAAGACACCTAACACTTGGTCTTTAGTCTTCAATACATAGACCCAAAGTTTTCTCGAGCAATCATCAATGAAAGTGACAAAGTAAAGTGCACCACCCAATGTCTTTGTCTTCATTGGATCACATAAATCAGAGTGCACTAACTCAAGCAACTCTGTCTTTCTCAAAGGAGGGTAGGACTTAAAGGAAACTCTATTTTGTTTACCAGCCAAGCAGTGCTCACAGTTTTCTAATTTAGCACTTTGGAAATTTGACAATAATTTCTTCTTGGCTAGAATATTAAGTCTTTTCTCGCTGATGTGGCTAAGCCTCTTGTGCTCAAAACTAGTTTAGTTCCAACACTAGTTTCCAAACAAATTGTACCCTAGAAACAGTCTCATTAACCATACTCAAGGTTTCAAAATCACCGTGAGTATAGGAAGAGAAAAAAATCCTTCCTTGATGTCACATGAGATGCGGCACCAGTGTCCACAACCCAACTTGACTCATCACAAGCAATATTTATCATGTTTGCATCAAGAACGATAACTAGATCTTCGGTGGTAACGGTGGCTAGGCAATTTTCATTGCCATCTTCTTTAGTTTCTTCTTTGTTTTTGTTCTCCCTCTTCAACTTCCTGCAGAACTTCTTCGTGTGCCCTTTCATACCACAATGATAGCACTCAATATCCTTAAGTCTGCCTCTGGATTTGCTCCTATTTTGTTCTCTATTCTGAGAACCACGAGTTTTGTTTCTCTCCCTAGGCCCAGTTATCAGGACATCCGACGAAGAGAAACCTTGAGTTTTTCTTCTCATCTCTTCGTTCAAGACACTACTCTTGGCGGAATCCATAGAGATCACACCATCCGGAGCAAAATTTGACAATGAAGTTCTAAATGTTTTCCAAGAGTCTGGTAGGGAACCAAGTAGAAGCAAGCCTTGAATTTCTTCATCAAATTTGATGCCCATAGCTGATAATTGGTTCATGATCCCCTGAAAATTATTCAGATGGTCTGTCATCGGAGAACCATCATGATACTTTAAACTCAACATCTGCTTTATTAAGAACATTTTGTTGTTGCCAGTCTTCCTAGCATACAAACTTTCAAGATGCTCACATAGGGTTTGAGCATGTGTTTCCCCAGAAATATGGTTCAACACATTATCGTCGACCCATTTCCTAATGAATCCACAAACCTGTCTGTGCAACAGATTCCACTCTTCATCTGTTTTATTATCAGGCTTTACAGTGGTAAATACTGGTTTGTAAAAATTCTTAACATAAAGCAGATCTTCCATTTTTTCCTTCCAAATGGCATAATTAACATCATTCAAAGTAACCATTCTACTTGTGTTGGCTTCCATTGTTTTCTCCAAAAAATATAGTTATCGCAAATCAAAGTAAATCTTTTCTGATGTGGAAGTTCAGATTGTGCTGCAACCACAGAGCATACTCAGATAAAACCTTGGCTCTGATACCAGTTTGTTGGGAAAACGTGGACAAGCACAAAAATATATATGGTAAAAGTAATGGAAATAAAATAGGAAAATAACGACACCAAGAATTTTACGTGGAAACCCTTCTAAATAAGGAAAAAAACTACGAGTCAAGAGGAGCAACTGATATTACTACAGTAAGGAATTTTACACTGTGTAGTCACGAATACAATACTCAAAGTGACTACTACACATTAAAAAGGAACAACACTCTTTTGGTTTCCACCTTACTAAAATATCGCTCACACTCTATTTTTCTTCATAGACTATTTTCTTGTATAGTCTATGGAATACCTCACTTTGCTCTCAAAATGGTTTTTCTCTCTAACTTGGTGTGTTCTACAAATGAGCAAGAATGCTCTATTTATAGAAGGATAAAACCATGCCTATGTCACTAGTGACATAGATAAATATATTAAAGTCAAAAATGGTTGCAAATCTTACCAATTTGCCAACTACCAAGTCTTAATTTTCAACTCTTATCACTATTCCTTTTTAACAATTACTTGTACCAATTGAATAGCTAAAGATGACCAAAAAATGGGATGGATTTAACATTGTGCAGGGAATATACGATTGAATCGAATTGTATAAAACGAGAAAGAGAAAAATTCTATACAATTTGAATTTGTATAAAACAAGAAAGACAAAAGAGACTTGGGCAGGAAAATATTTGTATTGTGTAATTATAAGTGTATAGGACGAAGATATATGTATTTGCATGCGTTTATACAATTTTCTCTCGCTTTATACAATTAGAAACACAATTTATACAATTCTATTGTATAAAGCGAGAGAGGCGAGCGACAGGAAGAGAGCGAGAAAAGGAGAGTGGTGAGCGAGAATATGAGGGAGAAAGGGACTGACAAACAATATTTCAATACTTGTCATGAATCTTGTATTTTTTAGGATCAATATTAGAAAATAATATGTATGTGTTACATTCAGTTCTTGAGTACATCTTGCTATAACTAGCTCATATCGCTGAAGCTTACTATGAACAAATACAGGCAAGAAGCACTAGAAATGCAGCAAATCGAGCAAAGTTAAAGATGCTTCATCATATTGGTAGCAAGCCTATTAGAGAGATTATTTATCAAAAGGTATTATCATAAGATTAGTTTTCTAAATGAAATATTTATGAGGCGTGTTATTTAACGTATTTGACTTTGATGTAAAGGGCGGAAAAGATGGAAATCCATCAGATTTGGCAACTATTTTTTTTGAGACTCGTAAGAAAGATAACAAGCTTGTTGAACCTGAAGCAATTGAAAAACATGTGCGTTTTGTAAATTAAATATGTTAATTACTTAAAGTTGTTATATGTTATAATAGAAAATGTTCTTTGATATATTTTGAAGGCTCAACTCGAAGCAATAATTCAAGCAGATCCATCCCTACCACCCATAGAGATTGTTGAAAAATGTTGTGGACCTCAAACTCGTAGCCACGTATTTGGATTTGGGGGTGGATTAAAGGCAGAGGACTTGAAAGGCGGAACTTCTTCAAAAGCTGAATTGTTATCTGCGCTACGTTCAACTCGAGAAGATATCAAATCTTTGAATGAAGAGAACAAATCCTTGAATAAGGAAAACAAATCCTTGAACAATCATTTGTCTACATTAGAAGATGCGATGAAATAAGTATTGAAAATGAGAGAATTCTTCGAGGCTCATCAATCACATGTAGCAGCTACAACATCGTCTTTCTCAACTGAATGACCACTACATTTTCAGCTAACCAGGTTAGTAACAATACACCCATCTTTTTAATTTATTTTGTTGAAATGTAACACCATAATCAATGTGTGGTCAAATATGAATATATGGGTCCTTAGATATGAAAATTTTTCGTGTAACATTGCTGGCAGCTGCCAGAAATTTGGATTAACAAACTTGTTTGCTGTAACATTGCTGCCAGCTGCTCTGTTTTAACATTTTCTACCCACATGTTAAAGTTAAATTAGTACTGCTTAGAGAATAGTTAAAGTTAAATTTGAATTGTTAATTTCTTTAAAAAAATATTGGTTAGAGGTGGAGATGAGTTGAGCAGAGATGACGAGACAAGACGAGGTAAGGCGAGAGACTGATCCATTGCCTTAATCAGTTCAAATGATTCATATTTCTGCTTGATTCTGTTATATTTAAGCTTTATTCTCTTAGTATGTTAGATTGAATTTAGTTGGAACATGATATTGTTGCCTCATCTATTGCGATTTAGTCTCCACCCCTACTTGAAAGGCTATGTTGTACCATTTCAACAATCACCCTACAATGTCCAACTTTTTTCTTCTAGTCACTGTATCCTGTCCAACAAGGTTCTAACCTCAAACTTAGAACACAGAGAGGTTGTTTCGGATAGACATTCAGATCGAATAAATGATATACTTAACATGTATGAAAAGGAAATATATCTCATGCTAAAAACAAAGAAGAAGAAAACACTAGCAGCAACAAATAATAACTAATGAGTTCAACAAAACACTATGTACATATACGCAAACCATAAAAAATGATCTTTTTATCATTTTTTTCCCAAAGGAGTAAGGGAAACGGAAATGGCGAAGCAGATTTACATAGACGGAAATCAAAAACCTTGCCAACAAGCTAACAATTCAGATCATAGTCTTTGTTGGTGATAGTATTGTTCATGTTAAACCAAAAGGATTATCTTCCTTCCTGGTGATAGTATTGTTCATGTTCAATGCCTTAGCATAGAGACCAACACTATATTGTTTTCCAATAACATCCTTAGTACTAGTATGAGGTGTTTTGGGCAATTTATTCAAAAGGGATTTATGAGAAGTGGAATTCTTAATTGAAGATGGCATGGATGATTTGAGAACTCTCTCCCTACGATTAGACGATGTTCTGCTTTTTAGCAAGGGAGAAGACAGGGAAGGCTTATGATCAATTGATAATCTTCTTCGTGTTGGAGTTTGTTTCCTATGAATGCTATGATCACCTTTTGGGAGTAGTTTCGTGCTTTGAGGACCATGATCATGTAAAGACGATAGGGGTGGTTGTTGAAATTGAGGTGTGTGAAATTTGTGACCCTAAAAGTCAGCTGGTATGCTAATTTCAGTCCATTTGAAATTGACTCAACAGAAATTAGTACTGCTTAGAGAATAGTTAAAGTTACATTTGAACTCTTAATTTATTTAAACAAGGTCAGTTAGATGAGGAGTCGAGGTGAGGTGACGAGGAAAGACGAGATGAGTCGAGAGACTGATGCATTGCCTTCAAAAAAAATAAGAAGGTATATCATCTAGACGATTTAACAACAACTATACATGTCTTCATAACGACATACATATTTTTTTGAAATTTTCTACTATGCTGCAACAACATCACTGCCAGCTACCCTGTTTTAACTGTTTCTGCTGATATGTTGTTAATCTAGCTCGTCTCTTATGCTAATTTATTCCATTTATTTATATTATCTACCTAATGTTATGTTGTGGTACTTCAGAATAGATTTTGGATTCTTGGCTATCTCAAAGTTTTCTAATAGATTTTTCTTATTTCTTTAGCTTCTGCTGATGTTTTTGTATATCACTTGACAAAGGCTGTTTTTTGCCAGACAAGTTCATACTTCAGTGAAGATGCAAGTTTAGAAGATGCACTAACTCGTTATTAGTAATTTGCTATTAATGTTTTGCAAAACTTTGGATGTTATCCAAGTATTTTTGTTAAACGAAACTAACGAAACTCTTCATGGGAGGTTAACCAATTTATTGTAATTAATCTTACTGTTATCTCTATCTTCCTACGCCCTTTCACTATATGATCTTTTTTGTATCCATATAGCTTAGTAATATTTTGGTATTTGTTGATGAATATAGATTCTTGCGATATTAATGGTCTTGGATCAAAGGTGGTCCGTTAGAGACCACAATTATTGATCATCTCCAATGGTCAATCTAGGACCAAAGTTGCTGCTCGTCTTTAAAGTTATTTTAGGACCAGACTGTTGGTCATCTTTAAAACTACTCTAGGACCAATTTTTTAAGGTCGTTATAGATGTTCTACGAATATATTTTTCATAGTCTCTAATGCTATTTTAAGACCAGGTCATACTCGTCTCTAAAACGCTATTAGGACCACATCACGTACAGTCACAAAAGAGTATTAACGACATGAATACCATTGATATGAGTGGTCTAATTGAGACCAGATATTTAGTCCCTAAAAGGATCTCACGACTAGAGATTTGGCCTGGCGCAAAAGAATTTAGGGACGAGTTTTTTGAACTCGTCCTTACTTACCAATAGCGACTGTAGTTTTTAGAACGAGTTGCGATCAGGTTTTTCTGGTCTCAGTTGGGAATTTGAGACCAGATTTGAACTTTCAGGGACTAGAATTCCCTTCCTTAGAGACTGTTTTTCTTGTAGTGTTTGCTATGGAACACAAATAAATCAAAGGTAGCTACTATATTTATTTTATATTATTAGTTTGTCATTCTATACAATTATTCCATAAATTAAACAAGCGTTTTGATCATAAATTTTGTACAAAATTTAAAAATTGTTGAGTACTTCTAATATACATTTATTATAAAATTTGATGAATTAATATGATTTTCAAATTAGCTTAGATCATTTTTAGAAAAAAATTCACCCAACAAAACTTATTTTTTCCCAAGTACAATGCATATCCAAGCACCACTTTTAAGTTCCGAAAATCACAATTTTCATAATTTCAACTTTAAAATCTACTGTCAAACAGAAGCTAATGGTCAAATAGTTACCCATAATTAAGCCAAAATATTTTATTAGATACTTAATTTAAACTAGTTCCTATTATATGTCTTAATTTTTAACCAACTTCAAATATTAGGGATTATATTCTTATTTTTCCAACTGTTGTGGTGAAATTTTTGAATTTTTAACTGTATTCAATATATCTCATCTTTATTCAATATATCTCATGTTTATTCCACCCCCATAATCCACATTAGGATAATATTTTTTAAGTACACACCGAATACAAGAAAATAAATAAAAAATCTGCTTATTTTTCTATAAAGTATTTTCCTTCGTATCAAACCCAACCTAAGAGTTTTTTTTTCCATTCGATGTCTGATATCCATGTTGGACCTTGATTAAATTTGACGTTGCATAAAAAAAATTATATTGAGATAAAATACTTTTTAACAAAGACAACTCCGCATTTTGAATAACTCAAACTTGATGTGAGACCTCGAATTAATAACAAGAAATATTAAATTCATTTGGTTAAAAAAACTAATTATCAATTAAAAAAAAACTATGTTAATAAATTAAAGGAAATTCTTACAAAAGCAAGAGATTGGTATAGAAAAGTGAGACAAGATATAAATCCATTTATAAGTATTAAACTTTTGATGGGATTTCTCTCCATTTTCCAAAGTTTCTAAGATATAAATTCATTTAAGAATATTAAATTTTTTATCTGATTTTTCTCTATTTTTTCCAAGTTTCTAAGATATAAATACATTTAAAAGTATTAAACTTTTAATTCGATTTCTCTATTTTTCTTCTCTCCATTTTTCCAAGTTTCTACTTAAATTGGTGATACATTAGCATGTGACCTACTATAAACTATTGATCATCAACCTTTATAGTCACAATAACAAAAATAGACAAGCACTAATTTCAAGCTATAGGTAGATGCTACAAAATTATTCATTTGGGTAAGATGTTACAAGATTTGCACATGGGGGAGTAAGGAGTTGTTACTTAGCTACAACATACGAGTTATGGATATGAAGATTATATTAATAAGTTATATATTGATGTGAAGAGATGGGAGTTATACTTAATATATTCATAATAGGGAAAATTATATAAAATAGTAAATTATTAATTTAAATTAAATGTCAGTATCATTTAATTTTAACCAGTAGCAACTATTGTCATTTCCCCTTTCTCCCCTGAATTTCTCTCCTCGCCAGGCAGTCTCTCTTCGCCTCTCTCACTTTATACAAACACAAATGTATAAAATGTGTTTGAGTTTGTATAAAACGAGAGAGTAAATTTTGTGTGTGCATGTATATATATATATATATATATATATATATATATCTTTTCGTTTCCCTTTATACCCTCTCCTAAATATCGCTCATCATTCTCACTCGTCTCTCTCACTTTATACAAGCACAAATATATAAATTGTGTTTGTGTTTATATAAAGTAAGAGAAAATAGTATACACAAATACAAATATATATATTTTTGTCCTATACACTTATGATTATACAAATACATATCTTCTCCTGCTCAGTTTTCTTTTGTCTTTCTCTCTTTATACAAACATATATTATATAATTGATTCTTTTGTATATGTATATCGAAATAGATTATACAAATGCTTCTTTTATATATGTATAGCAAAATATACATATTAATAGTCATAGCAAACATAAAATTTGCTCTAAAGCACAATTATACAATTATAAATATAATATACTTATATAATCCATGTTTGCTATATGTGAAAATTGCTATTTATAATACCCTACAAGCTTTAGAAGTACTATTTCATTCTTTTGATATGCACCAACCTCATTAATCTGGAATATTAGCCATGTACCTAAAGCTTGTGGCTCGAATTCAATATATGTTTAATTTTTTTGCTTCCAAAGAATTATTAATTCACCAATAGAAAGTAGTAATAGAAGATACATAACGCGTTACAAACAAGCTATAGAGATGTTAGACAATGCAAAGGAGATGAACTGATTAGCAGAAAGAAACACATAACTCTAAGGGCCCGTTTGGTCATGCAATATGGAATCATGAGATGAAATTAAAGTTTTGTTTGGACATGCGATATGAAATTTTAGTATTATATATTATTTCATAAACAAAAAAACTCATAAGTCCTAAAATTATTAAAATAGTCTCCATTGTTTATTCAATCTTATCAAGTAAACAAAAAATTATAAAATCGCATAATAAACAATTACAAAGCTGTTATTTGTTCTACACTTAAGTAATTGTTTCAATCTAATCAACCTAACTTTCACTTCTCATCAATATATTGAGTAATAATGAAACACCTTTCACGGACTCTTCAAGATTTTATAACTCAACAATCGTGAAGTGTGAGTTAACATGACTATATGTTGGTGAGAATAATAAATTCTATGTCGGTGAGAATAGTAAACTTTAAAAAGTAATGATGTGATTATAAATTTTATTTACATGTGAAATAAATGGTTAGTAGATATAAATGTAGGATTGTTTTAACAGAATATAAACCCGTGAATCAATTTTGTATCAAAATATCTCAAATCATGATATGATATTCCCATATGATTCCATATCATGATTTTTGGAGAATATAGAATCACATCTCATGATATGGAATCATGAGATGGAATCAATGTAAAATCGCATGTTCAAGCGCTGATTCCATCTCACGATATCATATCGTGATATGATATCGCATGGTCAAACGCCTACTAGGAAAAAACATAAATGAAACATGAAAAGAAGAATAAAAGTAGTAATTGGCTCGTCATTCATTTACCATTGCCAATAGCGATTGTTTTCGATGGATTCTACAACTTGAACTTGTGAAAAATGTTAAGTGATCAAGGTTATGATAATTATACTCGTCGTCTTTATTAAAAACCGTTGATACAAAATAGTTGTCATTTTAAGGTATAATTAGTTGTTTGTTTATATAACTAGTGATTATAAATATGAAAGAGATATTAATATAATGCAAACAAAGGAAGTATTAAATTGAACGGAGTAATAAATTAGTCAAATTATCTTGTGATTAATGTTTTTTCTTAAGAAATATACAAAAGAGAACATGTCAAATAAAATAGACTCAAGAGAGTACAAGGTAACGTTATAGTTTGAATACTTTTTAAAATATGGAGACAGGGAAATGGAAATGGAATGGGAATTACAATGGAAATCAAAATCTCACTAATAAGGTTAAACTTCTCTCTAGTTTGAATATTTAATTAATTGAAAGAAGTGAAAAAGGTACCATTGATTTATTATTAGAAATATCATGATTTTACTCGATTAAAATCTTTAATTCTTTATATATCATAATTTTCTTGATTCGAACCATCAGTAAACAAGTTTTCATAATCGAAAATCAATCAATGGTACCAGAGTTTTAACAAATCGAACGTCGACCCCTGCCTTAAACATTAGCAGATTTTTTTTTTTTTTTTGGATAAAACAGAAATAGTATCATAAAAATACAGAAGCACAGAAAAAAGAAAAGAAGAGAGAGAGCATGTAATTCCATTAGCCGTTTTACGTACTATAAAACCTCTGCAAAACCCCTATTTTCTCTGCTCAGTAACACATTTTCCCCTAAAAATTGCTCCAACAGAGAAGAAGAAGAAAAGTTCTCGAAGGTCCATTTTCTCTGCTTTTTATGTATTTTATGCTTTAAATAGTTAATTTCATGCTCATTTTCTTTGGAATGGGATATGTTAGTATGTTTCTTGTTCACCTTCCTCGATTTTTATTTTTCCTTGTTTACGGAATTCACTTAGTTGGATTTCATTTGTTAGTTTAGAAGTTGAATGCATTCATGCATATATATTAGTTTTGATTTTTGTAGTTGTTTTAATATACAAAGAAAATATAGTACAGGAAACAGAAGAAAGGAAAACCCCCAAATTCTAAAACCCTGAAACCCCATTCTGCTGTAGCAAAACCCAAATGTTTGGTTTCTCTTCCACGATGTCCTTTTGTGGTGCTTATACTGTTTTTGTAAATTGATTTGCTTGAATCGTTTGCTTTTGATTTACATGAGTCTCTGTTAAGTCATATTGAATTTAGAAAGGCTTATAATCAGGTTATATTTTTTGTAATGTGTTTGGGGCATGGCTCTTTTGGGTACTACTGTATAAGAATACCATATAGAATAACATGTATTAGTGATATTGAGATTAGTTATGTTGGGTTTTGTTTTTTATCCGGTGTTTGGTTTGGTGTATTTTGGGCAGGTTTATCTGTAACCATGCTTATTCATGTATTTACAATATCGTGGTTTGCTACAATTCAAGGTTAGAGGTGGATTCATTGAACATGTTACTATATTTTGAGAATATAGTAACTTTTGGTTTGGTTATCTTCACTATTTTGTTGTTGGTACTTCATTTCTTCAATATTGCATTTTTTCCAAATGATTTTCTTGAGTTGGGATCTATCTTTAACAACTTATCTACCTGACAAAGATAGGGGTAAGGTCTGACCCCCCACTGGCATCTTGTTGTAGTAGTAATTAGCTGAATTTTAATATTATAATTCCATGTTTCCATCATATGAGTGTTCTTGTTCTGATTGTCTTTCTTGTTTCCAAATTCGAACACATTTCAGAAAAGAAAATGGATCTTGAGAAGAAGATTTGGGCTGCATTCGCGGTGCTTTTCTTGACTCTGGGTATAGCTGCTCTTGGCCACAATGCGTGGCTTGCTTGCGCAGTTATCGCAATACTACTGGGTGGACTGTTTGTAGTCTATGGTTTTCTTCGGCTACTGAACATTGGCCTTCCCCCTGATGCTGATGATACTGTTGACGCCTTCTTCATTCTCACACACCCGCTCTTGACCCTGCAGAAAAACAACCCTCATGTTCACGTACCTTTGTTCGTCTTAATGTCCACTGCAAGTTTTTTCTGTGTGCTCATGATGGTTAGGCCGCTGTCTACTGATTTTGGGATACTCCGTGGACTCTGTTACATTACTGTTTTTCTTGCCTATGTGGAGTTTGGGACTGGATGGCAAACTTGGCTAGCTTCCGGCCTTAGCGCTTTGATGATAACTCTTCGAGTGATCAAAGAGAGGCGGGCTAGACGAGATTAGTAGGAGTATGAATTATGACTTACAATACAAAATTGGAGAAATCCTTCCACTTCTACATGCTATGAAATAGCTAAAAAGTGTTTTACATCATACTTCTTTCAACTTATCCATTGTAGTAATTAGAAAATCAATTCCAGTTCTCTTTCTTTGTTAAGGGATTACAGATCCATAACTTCTCTGATATATAACATTTCAGCATGAACAGGAATTTATTGAAATATAATACAGTTTTACACTCCGTTCGTTACATATAATATAGTTTCACACTCCGTTCGTTACATATCCTTCTGTATGTATTTTAACTTATAAGCTCCTATATCGGACTGATAATATAATACAGAAATACATAAAGATTTGTTGTAATCTGATCCCATAGCTGCTAAAACTTCATAATCTTGAAATGCTATACAAATTTAATTGGTTACATTTCCATAATGATATTAAGGTAATCCACATACTCACTTAGAAATGAGATGGAACAAATCAAAAGTCAGTTAAATAATCTAATGGCGTATAAGGAACTACAGATACAATTGGCCCTTTCTGACTTCCTCTCATAATCAGATCACAGTTATTTACCGTCCATTGTGCTTACAAAAACAACATACTAGTGAAATACCACAAGTGAGGTACGGTGATGGTAGACAAACCTTACTACTACCTCATGAAGCACGGTCCAATGTGCTTAAATGTTAGAAATCCAATAACAATATAATACCATACGTAGACTACTTAGATGTTCATTCTTCGAAAAGTAAGTTGCAGGAAACCCCCCATTTATTCAAATGCAGTACATATGGGTCGCTACACTTGACATATTTCAAATTTAAGACCATAGAAATAAAAAAAAAAACTTCTTTAATTTTTTAAAAATACACAGAGAATACTAATTACTCTAAGGGGTCGTTTGGTAGGCTGCATTAGAACAAAATAGTCCATGGATTATGTTAGGTATTATTTAGTACCATATTTGGTAGAAATTTGAGTCTATGTATAACTAATCCATGGATTAGTTATATCTCCAACATGGTATTATAGGATGTATTACTAATACCTTCCATTTGGAGGTATTAGTAATACATAGGATATAATACCATGGGATAAGCTATATAAAGACAAAATTATCCTCAATCATTTTAATTATTTTGTGTATTTTCTTGATTTTATTATTTATATTTGTACAAGTAAGTTTATTTAAATAAATTAGCTTACAAATTATTTAGAGAGAATTGTTTGTTACTAATAAATTCAATATAAATCAATACAAATTTGAAATGTGAGTTGTATATTTTGTATATGAAGTTGTGATCTAGACTTAATGTGTGTGTGTGTGTATATATTTGCTTGGTTTTCTAATTATTTGTATTTTAAACAATTTAAAAAATTTACATACATATTAAAACTAAAACTTGCAATTTTATGTGTACATGTAGATGGTTTATTCACCATTGTTGACCGTTTTTTCGATTTTAAAAGTAGATGATTTATCTTTTTTTAATTGAAAATTAACCTTTTGTGAGTGATCAATTTATTAAGATGACAATTATTTAGCCTCAAATAATTCAAGTGAAAAAAATAACAAACAAGACAACTAAATTGTTCTTCCCATAGCTAATTAGAAGGTTATAAAAAATAATATTGTCCAACAATTATCTACCTTGATCCAATTACATAATAATTCAAGGGTATAATTGGAAAGAAGCTTTTCATAGAGCTATAATCCAAACACAAGATGGGTGGAAAAAAATGAACCAAACACTTGATAAAAATAAATCCTGCATTACTAATCCCTGCACTACTTATCCCTGCATTACTAATTCCTGCATTACTAATCCATGCGTTATGAATCTTTGTACCAAACTACCCATTTCTAAAGTGAAACTTTTTAGGACAATGTTCTTTTTGTTAAAATAACAAATACTCCTATTTTTTGGGACAGGGGAGTACATGTTGGCAACTCTTAATTTCCTAAGGAATAAGTTATTTATATTTTAATTTTTATATAATTTTAGAGATATTTTAATATAATATTGATAGTTGTATAAGGAATAAGTTGCTTATGTTTTAAATTTTTATATAATTTTAGAGATATTCTAATGTAATATATAATACAAACGAGAGAAGTATTAAATTGAATGGAGCGATAAATTAGTCCAATCACCTTTTTGTAAATGTTTTTTTTATTAAAAGGAATATGCAAAATAGTGTTTTAAAAGGCGTTGATATAAGCGGGGCCTTTTACATAGTATAGGGTGAGGTGTATCTTCTGAGACGTGGGACATAAGCCTTATGGATCTTTAAATTTTTAATTTGGAAAATATTTAATAATATAATAACACAAAATTATTGAAATAATTACGAACATGATTCCCTTAAAGAATCTCATAGAAAATAAAACTTCTAACATGATTATACAAGTATAAATAATCTATCATCTTAACTTTTTAATAATAAAAGAATCATTATTAAAAAAAATCATTTCTGTCAAACCATACAACTTACCCCTAAAAGAAAGTAGGGAAAAGGGTCAAAAATACCCTTCAACTTTAGTTTATTATTTAATTATATCCTACCGTTAAAACGAAGTTATTTTTCTCCCTACCGTTATTAATTTCATCATTTTTATCTCTCAAGTAACGGAAATCCCAAATTGAGTCAAATTAACCCGAATCTTCAAAAATAACCCATTTCTCATTTCAAACCCAATGCTCCGACCCGTGTAACCCATTTCTCCTTTTACCCATTCTCTCAAATTAACCCAAATCCTCCGTTGAAGCCATGTCAATCACTTCAAACAAACACCAATTTCCTCTCTTCCTCCCCCAAATCCTCTCTCTGATCCTACCTTCCTCACCTCACTCCAACTCTGAAAATCTATCAATTACGTCGCCTTCTCTAAGAACTATCAATAAACATAGTTTTGCAGGATATTTTAAAAAGTGGAAGTCTGATAGTTTTGCAGCATTTCAAGGATATGTTACTTATTAATTTAATATTTTTTTCGATTTAATTTATGTACATTATTTGATCCTCAAAAGATTATACAATATGCTCTGCCCAAAAAACAGAGCAATTGCAATGCAATAAAGGGAAGAGGCCAGTGTCCATTTCCTGATGCTTGTGTTGGTGGGGCCTTGAATACAGGTGCTTTTGACTATGTTTGGGTACAATTTTATAACAATCCACCATGTAAGTACAATCAAGAAGATGTAACTACTTTTCAAGATTCATGGAAACAGTGGATTTCATCAATTCCTGCAAAGAAAATATTTCTTGGATTGCCTGCTGCTCCTGATGCAGCTGGAAGTGGATTTATTTCAATTGTTGATCATCAAAAGTGAGGTGAGGAAGGTAGGATCGGAGAGAGGATTTGGGGGAGGAAGAGAGGAAATTGGTGTTTGTTTGAAGTGATTGCATGGCTTCAATGGAGGATTTGGGTTAATTTGAGAGAATGGGTAAAAGAAGAAATGGGTTAAACGGGTCGAAGTATTGGGTTTGAAATGAGAAATGGGTTATTTTTGAAGATTCGGGTTAATTTGATTCAATTTGAGAATTTCCGTTAATTGAGGGGTAAAAATGATAAAATTAATAACGGTAGGGGTAAAAATAACTTCGTTTTAACGGTAGGGTATAATTAACTAATAAATTAAAGTTGAAAGGTATTTTTGACCCCTGTCCCAAGAAAATAATCAATAAAACTTGCTAGGATTATAATAAAAACATCACTCCTTCATGAATATAAATAAAATTATTTTCAAATAGCCAAATAACATATGATAATTTTGAGACATGGCAAACCATGAAGATCAATCACAAGTGAAAAAATAAAATTTCGTTACGGATTTTTAAAATAAAACGTTACATAATATATAATCACTTTAACAGTGTTATCAAATAGTAAAGACGTGATATTGCAACTTGTTATTTGAGTTACTTTCAATCTTCTTATCTCTATTGATTAAAAAATTATTAAGTTCCATTAATTTATTCAACCATTATGAGGATCAACAATGTTAACTGAAAATTTTAATACATAATTTGTGCAATATTTGTTAGACGAACTTCGAGTGTTAGGCGTGCTTAAGATGTACAGTCAAACGCTTGGAGCATAAGTCTTATTGAATTAAGCCCCACACTTGAGTCTCAGGGCGTTTTGCTAGAGCCCCATCCCAGGATTAGTCCCGAGGCGAATTCCAACAAAATCTTTTAAAACACTGATATAAAATAAAACATGACAAATAAAATGAATCAAATAAGATTACAAAATTATATTAAGTCGACTATATTTTAAATACTTCATTGATTGGAAGAAATGAAAAGGTATCGATGGTGTATTATTTGAAATATTCTGATTTTACTTTAGCTATACTCTTTAATTCTCTCTGTATCATAATTTCCTTCATTTCAAAGATAATAAAACTATTTTAGAAAAATCAAGTTGAACTAGTTCAATTCGATCAACCGTTTCGTAATCGAAAATCAATCAATATCACCAAAGTTTTGAAAAATAACGTCCACCCCTGCCTAAAATATTGGCAGAATTTTTTTAGGATCATAAAATGGAATACAGAAACACTGGAAAAAAAAAAGAGACAGCAGGAAATTCCATTATCCCTTTTATGTACTATAAAACCTCTGCAAAACCCCACTTTTCTCTGCTCAGTAACACATTTTCCCCTGAAAATTGCTCCAACAGAGAAGAAGAAGAAGAAAAGTTCCCGAAGGTCCATTTTCTTTGCCTTTTATATATTTTGTGCTTTAAACTTTAGTCAATTTCATGCTCATTTTCTTGGGAATGAGATATGTTAATACGTTTTTTGTTCACCTTCATCGATTTTTTTTTTCCTTTTTTACGGAACTCACTTAGTTGGATTTCATTTTGTTAGTTTAGAAGTTGTATTTATTCATGCATATATATTAGTTTTGATTTTTGTAGTTGTTTTTATGTAGAAAAAATATATATACTCTAGTACGTATCAAAGAGGAAACAGAAGAAAGTAAAACCCCAAATTCTAAAACCCTGAAACCCTCATTCTGATGTAGCAAAACCCAAATGTTTGGTTTCTCTTCCCTGATGTACATTTTGGCCATTATTGTGGTGCTTTTACTGTTGTTGTAAATTGATTTGCTTAAATCGTTTGCTTTTGATTTACATGAGTCTCTGTTAAGTCGCATTGAATTTAGGAAGGTTTAAAATAATCAGATTTTATTTTTTGTAATGTGTTTCGGGCATGACTCTTTTGGTATAGTGTATAATAATAATATTTAGAAATAACATGTATTAGTGATATTGGATTAGTAATACTATGATTAGTTATGTTGGGGCTATTCTTTTTCCGGTGTTCGGATAGGTGTATTTTGGGCAGACTTGTCTGTAAGACTGTAACCATGTATTAATAATACAGTGGTTTGCTACAATTCAAGGTTAGAGGTGGATTTATTGAACATGTTACTATATTTTGAGAATATAGTAACTTTTGCTTTGTTAAAAGCTCTAACTTTTGGTTTTGCATTTTTTTCAAACTTGTTTTCTTAAGTTGGGATCTATCTTTAACAACTTCTCTACCCCGACAAAGTTAGGAGTAAGGTATGACCCCACTAGCATGTTGTTGTATTAGTAATTAGCTGAATTTTAATATTATAATTCCATGTTTTCATCATATGAGTTCTTGTTCTGATTGTTTTTCTTGTTTCCAAATTCAAAACACATTTCAGAAAAGAAAATGGATCTTGAGAAGAAGATTTGGGCTGCATTCGCGGTGCTTTTCTTGACTCTGGGTATAGCTGCTCTTGGCCACAAAGCATGGCTTGGTTGCACTGTTATCGCAATACTACTGGGTGGACTGTTTGTAGTCTATGGTTTTCTTCGGCTACTGAACATTGGCCTTCCCCCTGATGCTGGTGCTATTGATTTTCCAGGAATAGTGGCCTTCTTTTTCTTCACACCCCCTCTCTTGATCCTGCAGAAAAACAACCCTCATGTTCATGTAACTTTATTCCTCTTAATATCTGCTACGAGTTATTTCTGTGTGCTGATGATGGTTAGGCCGCTGACTACTGATTTCGGGGCACTCCATGGACTCCTTTACATGACTGTTTATCTTGCCAATGAAGAGTTTGGGACTCAATGGCAATATTGGTTAGCTTCTGGCCTTAGCACTTTGATGATAATTCTTCGAGTGATCATGGAGATTCGGGCTCTACGAGATTAGTAGGAGTATGAATTAGACTTACTAACCATACAAAATTGGAGAAATCCTACCACTTCTACATGCTATAAAATAGCTTCAAAAAGTGTTTTTACATCATATATGTATGCAACTTACTTCTTCCAACTTATCCATTGTAGTAATTAGAAAATCAAATCCCAGTTTTCTCTCTTTGTTAAGGGATTACAGATCTATAACTTCTGTGATATATAACATTTCGGCATGAACAGAAATTTAGTGAAAATAATACATTTTTACATAGAGGATGTTGAATCAATGTTTTGCTACTTTTTAGTAGGGGTGTGCGTTCAGGTTTTCGGTTATAGGAAAGGGTGTATCAAACATCGAACCAAATTAGTTTGTGACTTCCTTTCATAATCAGATCAAAGTTATTTACCGTCTAATGTGCTTACAACAATAATATATCAGTAAAATATCACAAGTGAGATATAGAGATTGTATACATACCTTACCACTACCTCATGAAACACTGTTCAATGTGCTTAAATGTTAGAAACCCAATTACCATAATACCATACAATTACAACATAATACCATACGCGAGTAACTTAAATGTTCATTGTTCTAGACTGTCCTTTGAGCGTTGAAATTAGTATTTCCAATGATTTTACTTGTCTTTCTTATAAAAAAATATGCTTCCCTGTGCCTAATTACTTGTCCACTTTTGAATCCACATTCGCACCTATTAAGAAAATAATAATTGACATGATGAGTTTTCCATTTTATTCTTATTAATTATGAAGTAGATGAATTAATAACTTAAGATTTTTAAGAAATTCTATATTTTTAAAGTAATTAATCGAAGGTATAATAGGTAAAAAAAGATTCATCCTTTCTTAATTTGTCAAGATGGACAACTAATTAGAAACAACTAAAAAATAAAAAATGGACCGATAATTAGGGACATACAGAGTATGATATAAAATAATTGTCAATTTAAAAAGTTGAGGTGTAATTAATTGTTCCATATTAACCTTTGCTCATGAATATGAAGAGGTATTAATTTAGAGCATCTATAAAGGAAAAAAATAAAATGAAGAATAAGAGCGGGAAGAGAGAAGCTGGGTGTACGAAAATGTGTGTGTGAGAGAGAAAATAGAAAGGGAAAAAGCAATAAACAAGGAACGCGTGTGTGTTGTCGCCTTCCCCTTTTCCAATACAAAACTCGCCTCTTCCCCTCTCTCATTCCCTTCAAACTCTTCTCCCTCATTTCTCTCTCTCTCTACATAATCCTTCTCTCCTCCGCCACCTACCGCCGCCGTCTCCGCCGCCAAGCTCAAAACTCAGGTATTGTTTTATGTGCATTATTTTCTGTTTCTCGTTTGTGAGCTGATTTTCAATATTTTTTGTTTGTTTGTTTGGATGGAGATAGTTTCAGTTCAGGGCAGTTTTGTGTTTAACCATGCTTATTCATGTATTAATAACACCGTGGTTTGCTTGAATTCAAGGATAGAGGTGGATTCATTGAACAAGTTACTATATATCTAACATTTGTGTTGCCATCACCTTATTATAGAGGCATTTTTGTGGCTAGAAAGGAAATAATGTAACATGAACTGGAATGAAAAGAGTATTACATTAATGCCCATGGTATAAAGGATCTTCTGCTAGATAGAGAATAGTCTTCCCATGGTTTGAAATTTTAGCTTTCTGTAGTTTTTTTTTTCAAGTATGAACTAGTAGGAGTAGTAATTAGCTCCACTTTTACTTTGGTTATCTTCACTATTTTGTAGGTAGTACTTCAATTCTTCAATATTTTCATCACAGTTGTAGTTTTTCAAACTTATTCTGAAAAACAATTTTCTTTAGTTCTGAGTCCACTGGTCTGTTATTGTTGTTGTAATAAGTAGCTGAATTTTAATATCATAATCCATATTTTCATCATATGAGTTATTGTTCTGATTGTCTTTTTTGTTTCCAAGTTCGAACGCATTTCAGTAAAGAAAATGGATCTTCAGAAGAAGATTTGGTCTGCATCTGCGGTACTTTTCTTGACTGTGGGCATAGCTGCTCTTGGCCACACAGCGTGGCTTGTTTGCACAGTTGTCGCAATATTACTGGGCGGACTGTTTGTAGTCCGTGGTTTTCTTCCGGTACTGAACATTAGTCCTTCCACTGATGCTGATGATCTTGATATTCCAGGAATGGTGGCCTTCTTTATCTTTGCACACCCACTCTCGATCCTGCAGAAAAACAACCCTCATGTTGATGTACCTCTGTTCGTCTTAATGTCTACTGCGAGTTATTTCTGTGTACTCATGATGGTTAGGCCGCTGGCTACTGATTTTGGGATACTCCATGGACTATGTGACATGACTGTTTTTCTTACCAAACAGTTTGGGACTGGCCGGCGATATTGGCTAGCTTTTGGCCTTTGCACTTTGATGATATTTCTTCGATTGGTCATGGAGAGGCGGGCTGTGGTCCATGTTGCTGCTAAACGAGATTAGTAGGAGTTCCTGAGACCGATCAATTACTAACGATCCAAAATTGTAGAAATACTACCACTGCTACATGCTATGAAATAGCTCAAAAAGTATTTTACGTCATATATGCAACTTACTTCTTCCGAACTATCCATTGTAGCAATTACAAAATCAATTCCAAGCTCCGTTTCTTTGTTAAGGGATTAGAGATCCATAACCTCCGTGATATATACTACATTTCTGCATAAACATAAATATAATATGATTATACATATTGCAGATTAGGATGATGAATCAATGCTTTGCTACTTTTTAGTAGGATGGGCATTCAATTTTTTTTTGTTTTTCGGTTATGGCAAAGGTGTATTGAATAGTTAGTTGGTTCGTTGTTATTCCAAGTTCGATTCAGGTTTTGTTGGTACGAGTTTGATTAAAAATGCACTATTTTATGTGGGATAGTGTGTTACAGTTGAGTAAACTTGCTGAGCTGGGAGTTACTGGATCCTAAACTATCCAAAAAACATAGGCTTTTTTCTTTGTATAATCTGATAGTTGGTGTTGAGAGATGGAGAAGAAGAGTTGTATACTTTTCTCGCAGTCGAAAATGAAGCTATGGATGATAAGGGCTACAACAATGGTGTTGTTGTGGATCTTGTTTGGTCCTGTTGACGATATTGGGGGAGCTTTTGGGGCCTAGCTTACAAAAAATTGTTCCAAGTATCCTTCTGTATGTATTTTAACTTATCTCTCTTATTTAGAGGTGGGACTTGCGTGGGACTAACATAGCTCTAAGAAGTGATACCAAAAGCATGTCAAGTTATACTATAATATCAAAAGCATTTTTTATTTTACCCATATATATAAAAGGACAAACAAAGCAACAAGAAATTGTACGAAATCTCTCTTATTTAGAAGTGGGACTCGGGTGGGACTAACATAGCTCTAAGAAGTGATACCAAAAGCATGTCAAGTTGTACTGCAATATCAAAAGCATTTTTTATTTTACCCTTATATATTAGAGGACAAACAAAGCAACAAGAAATTGTACCAAAAGTAACATAAATTGTACCTTCACTTTGAACCATATTTTTTCTTTTATTTTCTTGCCTAACCACGTGTATACAATCATTTTCTTTGGCAGACACCTTTAATTACTTATTTGTCTTTACCTTTGTGGAAAACAACTGGTTCTCTTTAATCACTTAACAATCCTCAAAATATTGATTCAATTTTCTTCTGATTTGTTCCTTCTGCTTCTCCTCTCTGCAAAATTGATGCAATCTTTTTACCCCAAATTTGGTTCTCCTTTCGCGTTGGTAAGACAACTTTTCATCTTTGCGTGGGTTAGATTTTTCCTTTTTGTTCAGAAGTTTATTTTTCGCGTCTCTTGAATTTTTAATTTACAAGGAGATTTAGGATTGTGAAATGGTTATTCAAATTTATTGCATGTGGGTGTTCCACTGAATCTTACTCATGTTTTATTCAAAAAAATTTGAAAGTTGAACTCACCAAATTTTGCGAATATTGAGTGCCGGAGAAATAGTTGCTTCTGTACTCATAAGTTCCTACTTTGTGGCATTGTTGCGTATTAAGGTTCCAATATCATGTTGGACTTGTAGTCCTACACATTACTTTAAAGCAGTGACAGTGACAGAGTTATGTTATCACATAAAGAATGTTTATGCGATATCAATTCATACTTTTATAACATGCAAAAACTGATTCCTGACTATAATTGGCATGCTTAGGACAATATAAGTGCGATTGTGCTCCTTGCCCCTCTATTATGCAGTTGAAAGTTCAAAATTACTACAAAACTTAATGTCAGTTGAAATATCTGTCAAGTTGCTTTCGATAACTCTGGACGAGTTAGAATTCATAAAATAAATAATTCAAGAATGATGATTTGAAATACAAAATTAGAAAATTCAAATATTGACAAAGACTGCTGATATATTGAAACAAAATTTTGCAGCTGATATGTATTTAGTTTTATTTATTTTACTATTTATGGATATGAATAAGTTAACTTTATAGCTTCATATCGTAAAGTATTGAAACTACTAATAATAGTTATTATTCAACAGAGATCCTAATATGTTTTCGCTGTGCATATATGTTATCCAACAATTGACATCAAAAGCTAGACTTACATCTAAAAAGATAACCGACATGATGTATATATATGTTTAGTTCAGTGCCGGCTCAGTGATTAAAAATTTTAGGCATATGCCTTAGGCCCCCAATTTTAGGGGCCTCAAATTTTACCAACAATAAATTACGTGTTAATTTTTTATATAAAAAAATTAATTATTTAAGATATGTATATATATATATATATATAAATTTTATTCTCCTTAACCTCAATCAAATAGAAGAAATCAAGACAATGTTATTTTGTCTTTAAGTTAGAGCTCTATCAAAAATATGAATCAATAGTAAAAATCATGTGTTGGATAAAGCGAATTACAAGCATGTCTAGATTGACTTATTTTATGTGCTTTTACCAAAAAAAAAAAGGAAGTTTCTAAGCAGTTTTGTCAACTTATTTCTTATAGAATAACGTTAAAAATTTATATAATAGTTGCCTCAGCTAAAATATTTTAGGCCTTTAATTTAAATTTCGCTTTAGGCCTCCATATACGTTGAGCCGCCCCTGGTTTAGTTATATATACTATTCATGTATTATATTGAAAAATTAAGTTATGGATTGATCGGCAAACGGCTATGGAAAATATACGTAGTTGTTGATCAAGTGACGGTAATATTTTTTCTGCAAGACTGATTTTCAATTCTTTAAAAGGAGAGGTGGCACGTGCTATATAATGAGCTACCATTACATTGTTAAACGATTGTACAATTCTTTTTATTGCCAATCCTGGATTTATTTTATGTGTTAAATAAAAATTAAAAAAAAATTAATAAATAATGAGAAGATAGGATTGGTGGCTGCCTCTGCTTGCATGCAGTAGTAAGAAGAAGGGTTTTAACCCACTGTCGTCACCGCCAAGACAATTTTTTGTTTTGATGCCAAAATTCTAGGTCTTTTCTGGTAATTATTTATTTATTTTTTCTTTCTTTAGATTATATAATTATATATATGAGCCTTGAATAATTATACATGTATATATAATATTATATGATATATAAGTTAGGAATTATGATTAATAAATAGTGTGGGTTAAAGTTATCTATTTATTTGAGTCATTAAGTATTTTCAATGTATCATGTATAAATTGTTCTAAGTGAATACTAGCGGTAAATATTCATTTATATGGATGGAGATTTATCTCAAGATGCTAGTAATGTCTATTAATTCATGAGAAGAGATATTAATAGTTTTCACCGATATAAAAAGGACAAAACGTAATATCTTAGATTCTCAAGTGTATTAATTGAGAACAATTTGTTGTAAGAAGGTTTGTTGTGTGACTTAGTTAAAAGAAAGACACATAATATACCTTATGCTCGTGAGATAATTATTAAAGGAGAATGAAATTTGAATAAAGTTGCTTTAATCTTTAACTATGCTTGAAACGATTAATTATTCAAATTTGGTCATAGTTTAGGTAGTCATGAATTTTTTTTATCTCTGATTGACTCGAAATTTGATGGTTCCATTGAAAATCGTTTAGATGGGTTTAAGTAGTTTGTCGAATTAAAATTTGATCTGAATATGATAAGATTATTCTTCATGTTAATTATGTTTATGTTAAATTTGGAACATGATTGCACATGGTTATTTGACATGAATTGATATGTGATAAGAATGTAGGTCATATTGTTTTAATTCCTAAAGATGTCTAAATCACTTGAATTTGAATTTGGTCATAGATTTGAAAATAAATATTTTATAGACTCCAATTGACCTGAAATTTGATAAGTTCATTGATAACGGACTAGTAAGAAGTACTCATTGTTATCTTGGAGATTCGCTTGAAGGTCTGTCTATCTTGGAGATTCGCTTGAAAGTATTCGCTCACGCTTCAAGAGGTAATTCTTGAATTTAATTTCAATATGTTTATGTGTTCTAGCATAAACGGTATTGGTTATCTATTATTTATGTAAGTTATAAAGATCCTGATATGCTTCCGTTGTAGGAAGCTTGGTTCCAACTGAGCAGGATAAGTCAACAAAAACCACTGACAAATTCATAGAGTTAATAACTTTGATGGTCACTCGACTATCAATTGTTTTCACAGAAAGTCACTCAACTTTTATTTTCAACTCAAAAGTCACTGAACTTTCATTTTCAACTCAAAAGTCACTCAATTATGATTTCTTTGCAATAAAGTCACTCAACATATTTAATTATTTTTTAATTAAAATTTAGTGATATACAATTTCGATTATTAATCAAAATTTTAAGTATTTTAGTTAATAATGAGTGGGTAGTGGGTTGGTTAATAAATTATATTAATAAATTAAATTATAGCCAATAGTTGAGCTCCAAGTATTTTAAAAAATATTTAAATAGTTTGATTTTAAAATAGTTAAATAAGTGGTCAATTTTGTACTCAAATGTGGATGACAAGGGTATTTTGGAGCCAATAGGTAGATGAGAAGGGCATTTTGGAGCCAATAAGTGGATGAAGGGTAATTTTGTACCATTTCCAATACTTTGAGGATATTTTAGGCCCTTTTCCGTATATTTTTTGTTGATACCTTTCTATTTTTACCAATTATAAAGCAAATTGGACAAGATCTAGAATAACTTTATAAAATATATACCCCTTCAGTCACACAAGAGTCAAAGTATTTAAAAATATCATCGTGAACTGTTATATGATTCTTTAAATTTATTTAAAAGAAAATTGATATGCATAAGAAAAATTATTAATAGTCAGAATTATAAGACAATGAATCCATTATTTTCAGCAAATTGATGCAAGATTTTATTTATACATAATTAATATCAAATTAGAACATTAGGTATGAGAATTATCCAAGTGAAACTATCGGTTAAACTTAAACACATGTAAAGAAAAAAGGAAAAGGTACAATATGGGATGAAAGGAAAAAGGTCTATAGAAGGAATTACTTTTTTATGATATTCTCAAACTTTAATATTACCCATATTTGTAGCAAGATTCAATAAAATGTCACCACATATCCAAGTTCAAACCCTACTTTCATATCTTGCATGGAATTGTCTAACAAATACAATATAAATAGGAGTGTATGTTGTAACAAGATTAAATAAACAAATGGAAGTGCAAGAGTACAAGTTGGAGATGATGAACAAAAATATTTTTAAGTCTATTAAGGTATTCCCAAGAGTTTTCTTGATCACTTCACGAGGATTTAATTACTTCGTGTTTGATGCCTTGCTGAAGTAATTGGGAGAACTCCTGGGTTCACTTTGAAATTTACACAGATAAGTAGAAGTGGAAGAGTACTAACGGGAGATGATGATAGAACAAATTAATGATTCATTTCTATATATATCAAGGTCTTCTCGAGAGTTCCCTTGACCACTTCATGAGGGATTGATATCTTCATTTTTGATGTCCTGCTGAAGTGTTTGGGGGAACTCCCGGGTTCACTTTGAAGTTTACACAAACAAGTAAAAAAATGCAAGAGAACTAGAGGTAGATTATGAATGCAATGCTTCATGGCTACATCGATTTATCAAGTTGTTCCCGAGAGTTCCTTTGACCACTTCATGAGGGCTTAATTACTTTATTTCTGAAGTCCTGCTGAAGTGTTTGGGGGAACTCCTGGGTTCACTTTGAAATTTACACAAACAAGTAGAAGTGCAATAGTACAAGCTGAAAATGATGAATTGAATGATTCATATCTATATCTATCAAGGTCATCCCAAGAGTTCCCTTGACCACTTCATGATGGTTTAATAGCTTCATTTTTAGTGCCCTCCTAAAGTGTTTGGGGGGGGGGGGGAACTCTCGGGTTCACTTTGAAATTTACACGAATAAGTAGAAGTGCAAGAGTACAAGCTAGATATGATGAGTGTGATGATTCATGTATACATCTATCAAGATGTTTCCGAAAGTTTCCCTGACCACTTCATAAGGGCATTATTACTTCATTTTAATTCCCTATTGAAGTGTTTGAGGGAACTCCCGGGTTCAGTTATAAATTTACACAAACAAGTAGAAGTGCAAAAGTACAAGATGGAAAGTGGACATGATGAATGCAATGATTTATGTCTACATCTATCCAGGTGATTCCGAAAAGTTATCTTGACCACTTCATGAGGAATTAATTACTTTATTTTTAATGCACTGTTGAAGTATTCGGGGGAATTTCCTGATTCACTTTGAAATTTACACAAACAAGTAGAAACGAAATAGAATAAGCTGAAAAGTACGGGAAATGATGAATGCAATGATTCATATCTACATCTATATATCAAGGTGATCCCTACAGTACCCTTGACCACTTCACGAGGAACTAATTACTTCATTTTACTACTCTATTGTAGTTTTTGGGGGAACTCCCGGATATTGATTTTGAAATTTACACAAACAAATGTTATAAATGAAATTGAACTTTAAAGGTTAGCTTATTGAATAATAATTATCATATCCACCACATAGATTGAATATTCAAACATGCTTAGGCTGCTGTTAATGGAAAAGCTCCTAAAATGGCTTTCAAGTGACCCTCAAGAACATCATGTAGTGTTCTTCTTTTTTGCTATCCTTTTCTAGGTTAATATTTTTTTTTTGTTTCTAGACTATTATATATGTATAATGTAGTGTTTTCAGGACTATTGAATAATATTATGCATTTTTTGGTAATATAATGTACTAATATATAAATAATTAATAAAAGTATTCGAGTTTTTTCATCTTTAATCATTTTTAAAGCACACTAACAATAACTCTTGACACAATTCTTAGTTCTTTTCTTTAAATCCTTATATTTCGATCTATTTTATTTATGTGACTTTTTTTATCAGCCCCTTTTTAGTGAACAAAAACATATCCTAAAACACTATAACAATTCGTCAAATGATTATTTTTGTGATTTAATTTCTTATTATTTAACCAGATTCATATTTATAATATTAGTCAAATAATGATTTTTATTATTTAATTTCCTATGATTTGACCAGATTCATATTTATCACTCTACCAATATTGGTCAAATATAGACTTTATGATTTGATTTCTTATTATTTGACCAGATTTATATTTATTACTTTAGTAAGTAACTATTATTACTTCATTAAAATAAGGTACAAAATTTTAAATGACACTAATAATATGACAAGAAAATTTATGGCAACTGGTTGATAGACCACATCAGAACCACATCGGAACTATGAGTTCATAGACAATTTTTTGTTATATATATATATGTATTTGACAGGTTTATTACAAAGTTTGAACTTGTTCCATTAATTTTTTTCTCTAGAAATACCAAGATGAATATTATGAAGATGATGAGGAATATAATGCGATGTCGGTAATTCTGATTTTGTTTTCTAACAAATATAATTATTAATTCTGATTTTGTTTTCTAACAAATATAATTATGGAGATTATAAGGACGATGTCGATGACGATATTGATGGTGAACAATATTGGAGATTCTAGAGATGATGATTATGATGATGAAACACATAATCATCTCTTAGATCTCCAATATCATCATTAACATCGTCATCATCATTGCCCGTATTGTTTTCATCATTATTTTTTTAGAAGACACAAAATCAAGATCTCCATCACCGTTATTATTATCTTCGTCATTATCTACGTTATTTCCTTTGTGAGGCATAGAATCACACTCCCCCCCCCCCCCCCGCGATGATCAGGAAGATAATGACGATATTGATAATTCTGATTTTGTTTTCTAATAAATATAATTATGGAGATTATAAGGATGATGCCGATGACGATATTGATGGTGAACAATATTGAAGATTCTAGAGATGATGATGAAACACATAATCATCTCTTAGATCTCCAATATCATCATCCACATCATCATCGTCATTGCCCCGTAGTGTTTTCATCATTATTTTTTTAGAAGACACAAAATCAAAATCTCCATCACCGTTATTATTATCTTCGTCATTATCTAGTTATTTTCTTTATGAGGCATAAAATCACACTCCCCCCTCCCCAAACCTTTATCATCATTCTTATCATTTTTTTGTTCGAAAGTGTAAAATAATAATATCTACTAATCTGATCTCATCAGTAAAATCATCATGTTTCTTGTAATAATCATTATATATACTTGTTATCAATCGGTTGTTTAGCCAAAATGATTTTATAAGAAAATATTTTTCTCTATAATATTAACTATTATATTCAGAACTATGGTCATTTACTCTATTTCTAATCTTGAAAAAAGAATTCTATAAGATGTAGAATTGCAGAAATCCTTGCACCTTCGATAGGAAAAAAAAAATTAAAGAAAAAATGCAGATTATAAAAACTTAAAGGAAAAAAAATTCACACGAGACTGACTAATTTACACATTTGACTAAGTTTGTACATATTTTTAATTTTCCTTACTTTATCGTACATAGACTTTAATGAAAATGTTTGGTAAAGTGATTATTATCATTTGATAATATTCTCATCCAACTTCTAACACTTTTTTAGGAAACATTGCATCAGCTAATTAGCCCTTTTTATTTTTCTGGAATTGGGAAAAATCGATTTTGTTGTGGAAAAGAAGAAGTTGTTCAGAAATTCTCTATTCGTAGACAACAAATGATAGTATATGAGTATGTGTTTATTGTGCTTTATCGAAAGGTCAATTTTTAAAAAAATTCACAATCTTTCAAAAAAGTTACGATCTTTTTGAAAAATTACAATCTTTAAGAAAAGTCAAAACTGTCAAAAAGTCGCAACTCTTGATCAGAAAAACCATACCACTTCATAAATGTCATTGACTGTTCATTTTCCATTCACATATTATAAACCCAACAATCTCAACTTAGAATAAATTTACCATATATGGAGATTTTTTCTTATAAAGAATCTAATTTGTATTACACTTTAGGGTGGCCGGAAGAAAACTCCATAAATTTTCACGGTAAAAACGAACCATTTTTAAGGTCAAACGAGCCCCAGAGTAGGTAAACCCCCAATTTATCGATTTTCGTGTGCTACAGTCCACCATCTGGATTGTGTTAATTTCTTAAGAAACACCTTAGATAATTATATTTTGAAAAAAACTGAAGAAATATTCAAAATACAAGTTGATTACATGTTAGTATGAACACTTTACTGGAAAAATCTGAAAAAATCCAAAAAAAAAATAGAGGTTGAAAAACCTGAATCTATTAGTTTGGTTTGGTTTGGTTTGTAGATTTTAAAACATAATATAAATGATTTGATTTGCTATTTTAAGAAATTCGAACCAACTCAAACCATATACACCCCAACGTGAATCTAATTAATTGGGCTCCAATCATAAAAAATATTTTTCAAGTACTACACCATTTTTATCCGGAATAAATTAAACAAAGTGTCAACACATCAAATAAATCCAATCAAATTTAGCACAATTACATCCAAATCAGTTATTAATAATAGGTACACGTTTGTTTGTTTTTTGCTGATTTTTTGGATTTCTTTTATTGTGCAATTTTTTCTTCCAAAGAGTATACAATGTAGCTCAAAAGGGATAATTATACGGCTAAAATAAAGCTCTAGGTAATTAAAGAGCAAAAATTAAAGTCCAATCTTCATGATTTTAATTGTTTGTGAGATTTTCAAAGTGGATCGGGGAGTTCCCTAAACACTTCAGCAGGGCTTCAAATATAATGAAATATTAAGCTCTCATGAAGTGGTCAAAGAAACTCTAAGGATAGATTTATACGTGAATAAATATTATATTCATCATCTCTAACGTATTTTTGTATTTCTACTTGTTTGCGTAATTTTCAAAGTCAACCCGGGAGTTCCCCCAAACACTTCAACAAGGCTTCTAACATCAAAGTAAGCCCTCATGAATTGGTCAAGGGAACTACAGGGATAGATTTATACGTGAACCAATATTGTATTAATCATCTCTAGCTAGTACGTATTCTTGCATTTCTACTTGTTTGCATAATTTTCAAAGTCAACCCAGGAGTTCCCCCAAACACTTCAGCAAGGCTTCTAACATCAAAGTATATAAGTCCTCATGAAGTGGTCAAGGGAACACCTTGATGGATTTATACGTGAATTATCATGTTCATCATCCATAACCAACACTCCTACACTTCTATTTGTTTAATTTGTGTAAAATTTCAAAGTGAGTCCAGGAGTTCCCCTAAACACTTCAACAGGGCATCAAACAACGAAGTAAGCCCAAATGAAATGGTCATGGGAACTCTAGGGACCACCTTGATAGACTTGAAAACCATTTTGTTCATCATCTCCACCTAGCTAGTAGTACTACTCTTGCACTTTAATTATTTGTTTAATGTTGTCACAACACACACTCCTATTTATAACATTGTTTTTATAAGAAAATTCCATCCCAAATGTGAAAGTGAGGTTTGAAGTAGGATATGGGGTGACACTATATTGAATGTGGCTACAAATATTGGTAATATTAAAGTTTGAGAATATATGAAAAGGTAATTCCTTCTTGTCTTTTAATCTCATATTGTACTTTTTCCCTTTTTTCTTTTCTTATCTTAATTTTTGGGTAATGGTTTCACTTGCTAATTCTTATGCCAAAGTTTTTAACTTTAATGACAGAAAGAATATTAGAAGACCATTTATATTTATATATATTTGGCTTCACTTTATTAACAATGCAGACCAGGTTCAAAATTTCTTGTATTCATAATTATTCCTCCGTTTTTATTCAGTTTGAACTTTGCATGTCTCTTGATAAATAATGATTAATATGAGTATTTTATACAATATTCATATTAATTGATGTTTAGTTTTAAATTAGATCTACTAAGGAAATAATTATCCGAAAAACTACTTTATTACACATACATCCATACCGGTCATATGTACTAAATTTTACTCATATTTTCAAATAATTATATATCTTACCATTTTAGTTAAGAGTTTTCTATCAAAAACTGATGAAGATACACCTAGATACTTGTATTTGCGCTACTAGATACACTAAATTAGGGATAAAGCGAGCAAGATGGGGAGGAGACGAACTACATAGTCATGTGTCTCAGATACATGTGAAATATACTGGATATATATATATATATATATATATATATATATATATATATATATATATTGGTGTGTGTGTGTGTGTGTGTGTGTGTGTCTGTGTGTGTGTCTGTGGGGGGGAGAGTATTGCGAGATGGGAGAAAGACGAACGAAATTTATCTTTATTTTTTAAATATATACAAATTCACTTGAATATAAACATATTGCAGTGTGTCTAGAATTGTAACGAATATCCTTTCTGACACAAAATATTTAGGAGGTAAAAAATGCATTTTGGTCATGTTGAACCTGGTCACAATTGTTTGTTAAATTCAAAAAATGGAATCACATTTTTTGTATCAAGTAACCACAAAATTAAAATCTATATAACTCAAAGGGGTATTGTGAGATAACGAATCTAACAAGGTTGACATAAATCACTCATATACAAATAAATAATATTCCAAAATAAACATTATTAACCATATTCATCAATTCAATTAACCAATACTCATAACAATCAAAGGAAAAGTAAAATGTTTCATTTATCAATCCAATAAATTCAAATGAGAATGGGCATGACTTAGACTTACCATAAATTTTTATTTAGACAATTAACTTAGGATTATAGGAGTACAAGTTGGGCAACCTCCTATCAAACAATTTTTTCATAGAATTTAAGTGAAACATATGTTTGCATGACATGCATCTTTATAATTGAGGATCCTCCAAATATATCCTCTTCACATATTTTGCAAATAAATGAAAATGATAGTTATGTCATGGCACAAACTGTTTCAACTAAGAGTTGCAAAATATGTGAAGAGGATATATTTGGAGGATCCTCAATTATAAAGATGTCATGCAAACATATGTTTCACTTAAATTCTATGAAAAAATTGTTTGATAGGAACATAGGTTGCCCAACTTGTACTCCTATAAATGATGGAGAATCCTAAATTACTTATGGTAAGTCTAAGTGTCCTTTTTCATTTGAATTTATTGGATTGAATAAATAAAACATTTTACTTTTATTGTGATTGTAAATATCTATGGGTTTTAAACTATATTGAAAAAATTTTACTTTATCCAATATTCCTAACATTTTTCGTTAGTCCCATAAGTTTATATTAATATATAAAGAAATTATTTCTTACACTTTATAAAGTGTAAGTTTTTCTTACACTTTGTAAAGTGAACGTTTTCTTATATTTTATAAAGTGGAAGAAAAACTTATACTTTATAAAAAGTTATTTTACTTCTTCTTCTCCCCTTTCATTTTTATGATTTCCAAATGTTTTTCATTTTGAAGATTAACAATTGATGATCCCAATTCGATAACTGAAAGCGGCCCCTCACTAAAAATCAAAATCTTGAAAGGTAACAATCCAACCCTACAAATTATATAAATTAGATATATTTTTTTTCATCCCATATTTTCATTACTTTGAAATGATGTTGTAATTTGTTCAGAATTTCAGCAAGTCTTATACAATGTGCATTCAATTATTAAATTTTGAGTTAAGAGTCCTTAATTCGAAAGAAACAAAGGAATAAAGGAATGCACATTGTATAAGATTTTGCTGAAATTTTGAACAAATTACAATATCATTTCAAAGTAATGAAAGGATATTTTTTTTACTTAATTTATATAATTTGTAGGGTCAGATTGTTATGTTGTTCGGTTGTGCTACTCCAATCTTTCAAGATTTTGATTTGTTAATGTAAGCCCACTTCAATTGTCGGATTGAAACCATCAAATGTTAATCTTCAAAGTGAAAAACATTTGGAAGCCATGAAAGTGAAAGGAGAGAAGAAGAAAGTGAAAAGTAAATAACTTTTTATATGTAAGATTTTCTTCCATTTTATAAAGTGTAATTTTTCTTTCACTTTATAAAGAGTAAGAAAAAAGTTTCACTTTATAAAGTGTAAGAAAAACTTACATTAAAGTGTAAAAAATAGTTTCGTTACATATTAAAATATATACGTTATGAGACTAAAGAAAAATATTTTGGAATATTGAATAAAGTGAATGTTTTTCTTCCACTAAACCTATTTTAGTTATTTTATAAAATAGTAGCCAATATTTTATAAGGCGGGGGCGTGAGGCGAGGCGTTTTATACCGTACGGGGCGAGACGTAAGCCTCGAGACACGGGGCGTAAATCCCATGGATGTACGTGGCGTAGTCTCATGTATATTCAATTTTATAATTTTATTACTAATTAAATTCCTTTCATTGATTTTAAATATAATTTTTTATGAAAAAACTATAATATATAGAAATTATATTATAATTTTTATTTGAGATAAATATTAATAATCTTTAATAGAGGAAAAAGTATTATCGTTACTGATTGAGAAATATCATTACACCAATAATAATAAAAATATGATTAAAGCAGTGTTTTAAAAGGCTAGGCATGAGGTGGGACATTTTACTTAGTATAGGGCGAGCTGTAAGCCCTACGGATCTTTAAATTATTAATTTACAATATAGTACTAGTATATGTGCCCGCGCGTTGCGCGGTTAGTTGATAAATAATCGTAAATATTATATTTGTATATAGAAAGATGTTTCTAGAATTATTTATTCTTGATAGATTTTTGTTAGAATGAAATTACATTTTTATTCTTAGTCGTCTTTAATACAAATATATCACCCTATTCATTTTATTTGTAAAGTTACTTTTCAACATCTTTTTCTTTAATTTCAATCAATTATATATTATTAATTTTATCATAATGGTAATAACAATAACTTGATGTTTCTAGAATTTTTTTTTTTTTTATCATTCTTGATAGATTTTTGTTAGCGTGAAATTACATTTTTGCTCTTGATCATTATTCACTTCATATATACAAAGATGTTTCTAGAATTATTAATTATCTTTCTTAATGGATTTTTGTTAGCGTGAAATTATATTTTCGCCCTTGATCGTCCTCCCACTTCACTATTCTATATAATAGAAATATAAGATTTATTAGAAATAATTTTCATTCTTTTTAACATAAAAAATATATTTTATAGTTGTAGGGGTCAAGTGACACATGTCATTCTTTTAATTAGTCATTTTTGAATACTTCATTGATTGGAACTTATAAGAAATGAAAAGATACCAATGGTGTATTATTTGAAATATCCTGATTTTACTTTAGATATACTCTTTAGTTTTCTACGTATCATAATTTTCCTCGTTTCAAAAATAATAAAACTATTTTAGAAAAATCGAGTTGAACTAGTTCGATTCGATCAACTGTTTCGTAATCGAAAATCAATCAATCCAACCAAAGTTTTAAAAAATAACGTCCACCCCTGCCTAAAATATTGGCAGAATTTTTTTTGGATTAAACAAAAATAGGATTATAAAATGGAATACAGAAACACTGGGAAAAAAAAAGAGATAGCGGGAATTCCATTATCCCTTTTACGTACTAGAAAACCTCTGCAAACCCAATTTTCTCTGCTCTTGAGGCACTGTCCAATGTGCTTAAATGTTAAAAATCAAATTACAACATAATACCATATGTAGAGTAACTTAAACGTTCATTCTTCAAGACTGTCCTGTGAGCGTTGAAATTAGTATGCCCAATGATTTTACCTGTCGTTCTTATAAAAAATATATTTCCTCTGTCTCTAATTACTTGTTCACTTTTAAATCCACATTCACACCTATTAAAAAAAAAAATAATTGGCATAGTGAGTTTACCATTTTAGTCCTATTAATTATGAAGTAGATAAATTAATAACTTAATATTTTCAAAAAATTCTATATTTTTAAAGTAATTAATTGAAGGTATAATATGTAAAAAAAAAAAAGAATTTGTCCTTTCTTGATTTATCAAGATGGACAACTAATTAGAGACAACTAAAAAATGAAAAATGGACCAATAATTAGGGACATAAAAATAATTGTCAATTTAAAAAGTTGAGGTGTAATTAATTATTGGGATAATTGTATATAATAGCAAACTAATAACCTAAAATAAATGGAGTAGCTACAGTTTGATTTAATTGTGCTCCATAGCAAACGTTTGCCAAAGTTTTTCAGTCGCCTCTCTCCCAAAAATCTCGCTCGCCACTCTCCCTCTGCTCGCCTCTCTCGCTTTATACACAGAAGTGTATAAATTGTTTTCTGTTTTATATAAAGCGAGAGAAAATTGTATATACACATGCAAAAATATATATTTTCGTGCTATACACTTAATTATACAATTTACAAATATTTTACTTCGATTCAATTGTAGATAAATGCAAATTTTATACAAATATTGCAGCGAAAAAGGCCAACGAATTATACAATTGCGAATTATACAATTGCAGTGAAATACAATTTTCTCTCGCTTTATACAACAGAAATGTATAAATTGTGTTTCTGTATAAAGCGAGAGAAAAACATATATCTTCTTCCTATACACTTATAATTATGCAATATACAAACATTTTACTTCGATTCAATTGTATGCAAAGCAAATTTTATACAGATATTGCAGCGAAATAAGCAGCGAATTATACAATTGCGCATTATACAATTGCAGTGAAATAGGCCAGCGAATTATACAATTGCAGCGAAATAGGCCAGTGAATTACACAATTTAGGCGAGCGAATTATACAATTGTATATGTATAACGAATTATACAGTTATATATTTGCTATGGAGCGCAATTATGCAAACTTTGCTATAACATACAAATATGAATTTTTTGTTTGTTATATGTGGAAGTTGTCCTTAATTGTTTCGGTATTAACCTTTGCTCATAAATATGAAGAGGTATTAATTTAGAGCAGCTATAAAGGAAAAAAAATAAAATGAAGAATAAGAGCGGGAAGAAAGAAGCTGGGTGTACGAAAATGTGTGTGTGAGAGAGAGAAAATAGAAAAGGGAAAAGCAATAAACAAGGAACGCGTGTGTGTTGTCGCCTTCCCCTTTTCCAATACAAAACTCGCCTCTTCCCCTCTCTCATTCCCTTCAAACTTTTCTCCCCCATCTCTCTCTCTCTACATAATCCATCTCTCCTCCGCCACCTACCGCCGCCGTCTCCGCCGCCAAACTCAAAACTCAGGTATTGTTTAATGTGCATTAGTTTCTGTTTCTCGTTTGTGAGCTGATTTTCAATTTTTCTTTTGTTTGGACGGAGATTCATGAGGATTGAAATATTAGAGTTTCAATTCAGGGCAGTTTTGTGTTTAACCATGCTTATTCATGTATTAATAACACCGTGGTTTGCTTGAATTCAAGGATAAAGGTGGATTCATTGAACAAGTTACTATATATTTAACATTTGTGTTGCCATCACCTTATTATAGAAGCATTTTGGTGGCTAGAAAGGAAATAATGTAACATGAACTGGAATGAAAAGAGTATTGCATTAATGCCCATGATATAAAGGATCTTCTGCTAGATAGAGTAGAGTCTTCCCATGGTTTGAAATTTTAGCTTTCTGTAGTTTTTCTTTTCAAGTATGAACTAGTAATTCGCACTATTTTTACTTTGGTTATCTTCACTATTTTGTAGGTAGTACTTCAATATCTTCATCACAGTTGTGGTTTTTCAAACTTGTTCTGAAAAACGATTTTCTTTAGTTGAGGGTGTTCCTCTGAGTCCACTGGTCTGTTATTGTTGTTGTAGTAAATAGCTGACTTTTAATATCATAAACCATATTTTCATCATACGAGTTCTTCTTCTGATTGTCTTTTTTGTTTCAAAGTTCGAACGCATTTCATAAAAGAAAATGGATCTTGAGAAGAAGATTTGGGTTGCATCCGCGGTGCTTTTCTCGACTGTGGGTATAGCTGCTCTTGGCCACACAGCGTGGCTTGTTTGCACAGTTGTCGCTATACTAATGGGCGGACTGTTTGTAGTCCATGGTTTTCTTCCGGTACTGAACATTGGTCCTCCCACTGATGCTGATGATCTTGATATTCCAGGAATGGTGGCCTTCTTTATCTTTGCACACCCACTCTCGATCCTGCAGAAAAACAACCCTCATGTTGATGTACCTCTGTTCGTCTTAATGTCTACTGCGAGTTATTTCTGTGTACTCATGATGGTTAGGCCGCTGGCTACTGATTTTGGGATACTCCATGGACTATGTGACATGACTGTTTTTCTTACCAAACAGTTTGGGACTGGCCGGCGATATTGGCTAGCTTTTGGCCTTTGCACTTTGATGATATTTCTTCGACTGCAAATGGAGAGGCGGGCTGTGGTCCATGTTGCTGCTAGACGAGATTAGTAGTAGTTCCTGAGACCGATCAATTACTAACGATCCAAAATAGTAGAAATACTACCACTGCTACATGCTATGAAATAGCTCAAAAAGTGTTTATGCAACTTACTTCGTCCGAACTATCCATTGTAGCAATTACAAAATCAATTCCAAGCTCCGTTTCTTTGTTAAGGGATTAGAGATCCATAACCTCCGTGATATATACTACATTTCTGCATAAACAGAAATATAATATGATTATACATATTGCAGATTAGGATGATGAATCAATGCTTTGCTACTTTTTAGTAGGATGGGCATTCAATTTTTTTTTGTTTTTCGGTTATGGCAAAGGTGTATTGAATAGTTAGTTGGTTCGTTGTTATTCCAAGTTCGATTCAGGTTTTGTTGGTACGAGTCTGATTAAAAATGCACTATTTTATGTCAGACAGTGTGTTACAGTTGAGTAAACTTGCTGAGCTGGGGAGTTTCTGGATCCTAAACTATCCTAAAAACATAGGCTTTTTTCTTTGTATAATGTGATAGTTGG
Organism: Solanum sitiens; assembly: GCA_016801875.1. Lineage (NCBI taxonomy): Eukaryota > Viridiplantae > Streptophyta > Magnoliopsida > Solanales > Solanaceae > Solanum > Solanum sitiens. Next base: position 606,543 of record JABWTJ010000191.1, read on the forward strand.
TGTTGAGAGATGGAGAACAAGAGTTGTATACTTTTCTCGCAGTCGAAAATGAAGCTATGGATGATAAGGGCTACAACAATGGTGGTGTTGTGGATCTTGTTTGGTCTTGTTGACGATATTGGGGGAGCTTTTGGGGCCTAGCTTACAAAAAATTGTTCAAAGTATACACTACATATACACTCAGTTATGTATTTTAACTTATCTCTCTTATTTAGAAGTGGAACTTGGGTGAGACTAACATATCTCTAAGAAGTGATACCAAAAGCATGTCAAGTTGTACTATAATATCAAAAGCATTTTTTATTTTATCCTTATATATAAGAGGACAAACAAAGCAACAAGAAATTGTACCAAAAGTAACATAAATTGTTCCTTCACTTTGGACCATATTTTTTCTTTTATTTTCTTGCCTAACCACGTGTATACAATTCTTTTCTTTGGCAGACACCTTTAATTACTTATTTGTCTTTACTTTTGTGGAAAACAACTGATTCTCTTTAATCACTTAACAATTCTCAAAATATTGATCCAATTTTCTTCTGATTTGTTCCTTCTGCTTCTCTTCTCTATGCAAAATTGATGCAATCTTTTTACCCCAAATTTGGTTCTCCTTTCGCGTTGGTAAGACAACTTTTCATCTTTGCATGGATTAGATTTTTCCTTTTTGTTCAGAAATTTATTTTTCGCGGCCTCTTGAATTTTAATTTATAAGGAGATTTAAGATTGTAAAATGGTTATTCAAATTTATTGCATGTGGGTGTTTCACTGAATCTTACTCATGTTTTATTCAAAAAAATTTGAAAGTTGAACTCACCAAATTTTGCGAATATTGAGTGCCGGTGAAATAGTTGCTTCTGCACTCATATGTTCCTACTTTGTGGCATTGTTGCGTATTAAGGTTCCAATATCATGTTGGAGTGGAGATTGGACTTGTAGTCCTACACATTATTTTAAAGCAGTGACAGTGACAGAGTTATGTTATCACATAAAGAATGTTTATGCGATATCAATTCATACTTTTATAATATGCAAAAACTGATTCCTGACTATAATTGGCATGCTTAGGACAATATAAGTGCGATTGTGCTCCTTGCCCCTCTATTATGCAGTTGAAAGTTCAAAATTACTACAAAACTTAATGTCAGTTGAAATATCTGTCAAGTTGCTTCCGATAATTCTGGACGAGTTAGAATTCATAAAATAAATAATTCAAGAATGATGATTTGAAATACAAAATTAGAAAATTCAAATATTGACAAAGACGGCTTATATATTGAAACAAAGTTTACTTTTTCCAGCTGATATGTATTTAGTTTTATTTATTTTACTATTTATGGATATGAATAAGTTAACTTTATAGCTTCATATCGTAAAGTATTGAAACTACTAATAATAGTTATTGTTCAACAAAGATCTGATATGTTTTCGCTGTGCATATATGTTATCCAACAATTGGCATCAAGAGCTAGACTTACATCTAAAAAGATAACCCGCATGATGTATATATATGTTTAGTTATATATTCTATTCATGTATTATATTAAAAAATTAAGTTATGGATTGATCGGCAAACGGCTATGGAAAATATACGTAGTTGTTGATCAAGTGACGGTAAATATTTTTCTGCAAGACTGATTTTCAATTCTTTAAAAAAAAGAGTTATAATGAGCTACCATTACATTGTTAAAGGATTGTACAGTTTTTTTTATTGCCAATCCTGGATTTATTTTATGTGTTAAAATAAAAATTAAAAAAAAATTAATAAATAAAGAGAAGATAGGATTGGTGGCTGCCTCTGCTTGCATGCAGTAGTAAGAAGAAGGGTTTTAACCCACTGTCGTCACCGCCAAGACAATTTTTTGTTTTGATGCCAAAATTCTAGGTCTTTTCTGGTAATTTTTTATTTATTTTTTCTTTCTTTAGATTATATAATTATATATATGAGCCTTGAATAATTATACATGTATATATAATATTATATGTATATAAGTTAGGAATTATGATTAATAAATAGTGTGGGCTAAAGTTATCTATTTATTTAGAATTATGTAGAATCACTAAAAACTAGTGAATTTAGCCGCACTTCGCGCATTTATAATAACTCGTTAAATTCACTAAATAACTTTATAAAATAATTGACTACTTAAAATATTATATATATATATATATATATATATATATATATATATATATATATATATATATATATATATATATATATTTTGTAGTGTCATACTAATGACTTAATATTTCAAATTTCAAGTTTTAATTAAATTTGTTTAATATTTAAGTTTTATATATTTTTGTTAGAAAAATAATGAATGTATATCATAAGATAGAACATAATGAAAAAAAATAAATTATCTATATTTTTTCATTTCTTTGCAAATTAATATCTCTCTTGTGCCTATCCAATCATAAGTTACTAAAGGAGGCATTTGATCATTATTTCTTTTATTTTTTTAAAGTTTAACTTTCAAAAGTTATTTTCGCTACAAAATTTCAAGATTCAACTCAAAAATTTCAAAAATTTGAAAGATAGTAAAAATGTATTTTTACTTCTAATTGTTGACAAAATTTCAAAAATAATTAGGATTTGCATTACAAAACTTCAATTTTCATAAATTATTTTTCATTTTGAAAATAACAATTATTTATTATTTTTTTTAAAAAGTACAATAAAAGTGACCAAATACCTACTAAGTTTTCTGATTATGATCATATTCATTGTGCTTTATGAAATTATAAAATAAGAAAATATTGAAGCAAACTCTTAGATGTCTTGTTCTTCCTTCAGACTTTCTTCACCAAAAATACGACTTCCTTTTCCTCTGGCACTTACAAAACACAAAAGATAAGTGCATAGTTAAAAAAACAATAACACTTCATAATATAATTAATGGATAATCTCTTTTGTTATATGAATTTCTTAGCAACCTTTTTTTGTTTATGGGCTTTTAAAACATTTTCTTCGAACTTGAATTTACATTTGTTCCTAAAAAATTATAAAATTATAGTTTACAATTCATATTTTATAGATATTCACATCTTTTAATCTGGTACTTTTGAAAAATGTATATAGAAAATAAAATAGATATTCCCACTTTCTTTTGGTATATGTCAATTTATTTAGCAACCTTTTTTTATTGACTTTCAAAATGTGTCATTAGGTTTGGATTCTAAATGTCACTTCCTCTTGCAAAGTATAAATTATAGTTTATAGTTAACAAATTATAAATATTCATGTCTTTAATATTCCACTTTTGAAAAATGTATATAGAAAAGAAAATAGATATCCTAACTTTTTTTTGTATGTGTGAATTTTGTTGAACCTTTTTAGGTTGAAACTTCAAGTAACGCTTTCAACTACAAAATCTAAAATCATAATTCAGGATTCACATTTCATAAACGCTCATTTTAATAAATTCCTTGTAAAAGATGCATAAATAAAAGAAGATTGATACTCTTAGCATCAATTCATATAAAAGAAAATGATAATTCGTCTTTAAAAATATTCATATAAAAGAAAATGAATTTGAGACTCCAAGAAACATGACATCCTCCTGCAAAATTTAAAACAATAATTCAGAATTCACATTTTATAAACAGTCATATCTTTTAATAAATTTGCTTTGAAAGAACGCATAAATAAAAAAAGATTCATATTTTTACCATCAATTCATATAAATAGAATAGATAATTCATTAAATATTCATGTCTTTAATATGCCACTTTTGGAAAATGTATACAGCAAAGAAATTAAATAGACATCCTAACTTCTTTTGTATGTGTGAATTTTGTAGAAATCTTTTTAGGTTGAAACTCCAAGTAACGCTTTCGCCTACAAAATATAAAATCATAATCTAGGGTTCACATTTCATAAACAGTCATTTAATAAATTCCTTGTAAAAGATGCATAAAAAAAAAAAAATTGATACTCTTGGCATCAATTCATATAAAAGAAATGATAATTCACCTTTAAAAATATTCATATAAAAGAAAATGAATTTGAGACTCCAAGAAACATGACATTCTCCTGCAAAATTTAAAACAATAATTCAGAATTCACATTTCATAAAGAGTCATATCTTTTAATAAATTTGCTTTGAAAAAATGCATAAATAAAAGAAGATTTATATTCTTACCATCAATTCATATAAAATAGATTCTTAAAGTTAATCGAGTTGCTCCATCATTGCAATGTTTCTTATATATATATGATGTCACTGCTATGCATAATATTCCGTATGGTAAAATGCCATTAAATATAATGACTTTTCAAATTTTGCATTTATTAATTTACAATGAAACTTACCTTTTCAATTCCATAACTACTACATTGATTCCTATATTTTCTTATAGAAACGTATAATACAATTAAAGTAAAATAAATTCAGGAGAAGAGGTAATTAGTTATGGTAAAGAATATCCTAATTCCTATATATGGGTATGTATACTATGTCTATACACGTTTAAAAAGTTGAAAAAGTTGAAAAAGTTGAAAAATAAAACTGATTAATAATTAATTTAATAATGATCACAAAATTAATCTAATTAAAGAAATAAAATAACGCTTACGTTTCAATTAAGAAGAAAACCAACTAATTATCTATAATTATTACCTTGATTGCTACATTTATATCAGTAGCCATAATAAGGAATAATTATAGTGTGATAGTTTGAATTGTTTATGTAGTTTTTTTAAGGAAAAATCAGAAATAATTCAAAAAAAAAAAGAGAAATAGAAAATTGCAAATGCTGGTCATTGAAGGGTGCCACATCAGCTGATATAGTTTCAGCTTTATATATATATATATATATATATATATATATATATATATATATATATATATATATATATATATATATATATATATATAGATTCTTAAAGTTTTATACATATGAGATTATATTTATACATGAATTGAGAATTATGATTAATAAATACAATCTACTGTTTTATTAAAAATATATAATATATAATATATATTTCTGAATGACTAAGTTTCGAAAAATCAATTAATCTTATGATTTAAGAGAAATCGACTTTCCAAATTAACAGAGTCGCCACTTGATTTTTTAATAAAAAATCAAGAAAAAACTTACAATTATTTTTCAAAAAGATTTAAAACAGATAAAAATCAATTGAAAAGGGTTCGAAGTTCAATGTACATTCCGAGAAGGTGTTAGGCCCTCGGAATGCCCGCTAACTCGCGGTTGACCAGCGATTTGACTAAAATGACTCTTTATTTAATTTTCAAATAATGATTAAGTAAAGAGGATTTCTTATTTTTATTTATTTATTTATTACTACTTCATTTTACTTAAGAAATAAAAAAAAATTATTTATTGACAAGGCTAATATATATATATATATATCCTAAAAATTTAATATCTATAACAAAAAAAAATTGGCTATCATTCGGGATTAATTAAATTAGAACCAAAAATCAAATAATATGTTAGTCAAATATCATGATAAAAAAAAAAAAAATGTCAAATTTGGGCCTAGCGTATACACTGATCGTATACCGCCAGATACAGACCATATTTCGATTTTGTTTTTTTGTATATTGGATTATATACTCAGTGTATACACCCTAATTCAACTTCCCAAGCATCTGTATATTTTGTTGACCTGTATATCGTATCTTCTGACTGTATATCAGTGTATACAGCCTGTGTATTCATCTGTTTAAACCTTTGGAGACCTGTAAATTTTGTTCCCAGCAAACATATTGCTGGTTTCAACCTGTACGTCATTTTCCAGGGGGCTGAACGACTCGGAGATACGAGGGAGATAAGTCCGTCATGGACTCAAAGAGGATCATGCAAAAAAATAATAAAAATAAATAAAAATCGGATGACACAAACAACATCATAATTTATTCAAAAAAAAAAAAAAAAGAGGTAGGAACAAGAATATCACCTTCTCCGGAGCAGCGAACTAGAGACGGTACGAGCAAAGAACTTGTCTTCACCACGCAACTCGGATTCAAACGACGACCGGAAATTATAGGCAATATTTTTGACCCGAACACAACTTGGATGTATTTCATCTATGTATTCTTTGCCTATTTTTTTTTATTTTTTTTGCTTGAACTACTATGAATGTTGAATTTTTTTTTTATATCAAAGAAAAATATATCATGAATAATGAATAATGAATATTGAATATTTAATATTGAATATTGAATATTAATATTGAATTGAATCATGAAATCCTCCCTCTTTCTTGAATTCTTTTAATTCTTCTATTTTTTCAAATCATGAATGAGAAAGAAGAAGAAAAGAGAATGTATTTAGGAGATTTTTATGGTAGATTTAGGGGGAAAATGGAATGGATTGGGATGAATTTGAATTTCAAATTCAAAATTCAAATTCAAAAAATTACTTTTTTTTTAGGGGGGCAAAAGGAATGGATTTTGGGATGAATTTGAATTTCAAAATTCAAAATTCAAAAATCAAAAATCAAAATTTCAAAATTCAAAATTCAAAAATTCAAAATTCAAAACAAAATTCAAAATTCAAAATTCAAAAATCAAAATTTAAAAAGTCAAAATTCAAAATTCAAAATTCAAAAATTCAAAAATTCAAAATTAAAAATTAAAAATTAAAAATTAAAAATTAAAAATTAAAAATTCAAAATTTCAAATTTTAAAATTCAAAATTCAAAACCTTCCAAAAGTGTAGTTGAGAATTAGTGGGCTGGGAAATATGGAATGGGCTGCTAAAAATTGAATTGGATCTTGCCCAAATGTTTCTCAAAATTGAGTTAAGTTGGAAGTCTAAGATGGATTAAATTTAAGAAATAGCCAAATTGTGTTATATTAATAAATTTGGCTAAACCTTGAATAAGACAAATTAATATTAATTAATTAACGAGCTTTTTAATCTTAACAAAAAATAAAATAACTAATTTAATCGTAAACTTAGTGATTCAAAAATATAACCTAAACTTACTAAATTTAATATATTTTTGAGATGGTTTTTGAATAATCATAAAATATACTAATTATGTATATAATTATGTAAGATATATATATATTATCTAAAAACTATAAGAAATGGCAAAAATTATTCAAAATAACGCAAACTTTATATTTTTTCTTAAATTTAAAAACTAATTATTTTAAATTGTTTGAGAATTTAAGAAGCTCGTGAATTAATTCCTACTGGGGAGGGTCAAAATTGGGTGTCAACAACTGTCCCTCATTTTACTTGGATTGATGCAAGAAATTTGAGGAAAATGAAATTGACCAAGCCAATTTTGACCGACCACATATCCATCTTTCAGGCAAGGGATTTGGTATGGACTTTAGGAATTATGACCGAGCCCTGAAAATGGGTTTCCTACATATCTCAGGCTATATGAGAATTCAGGCCACTTGTAGTTCGATACGCTAGATTTAACGCACGATTTTGAAAGAAATCAAAAGTCATCTCGATACCGAGTTATGAAGGAATCGGGATGCTTGGAAATAAGATTTAAGAGGGAATGTTAGAATATAGCCGAGTTTTCAACATTGAGCTCGCCTACATATCCTTAAACCATAGGAATCAGGCTGTTTGTAGTTCGACTCAATCAATTGAAAAGGAAATCTATTATGCTAGGTGACCTTTGGTTTCGGATAAGTGACAAGTAAAATTGAGTATGAAAAGGAGACTTGTAACCTCTTAGCCATGAATGTGGCGCGCTTCACACCCATAATTAAGAACCTACATGGACATAATTTTCAAAGCTCTTGGCGCATTGTCACTCAGATAGGGAACTTGCCTTCGGCAGATATCAAAATTTCAGGATGCGAAACTGAAACTGACAAAAATCAGAGAAAAACCCACATGCCTTCTGATAGGGGTGTGGTTTGATTGTGGTGGAAGTCGTTCCTCTGCTCGCGTCCTAAGAGTTTGACACTCCTCTTTGGACTATGTCCCAGTTCGCTGCTAAGAAAAAGTTCCACGTTGTGCTGCATCCTTGTTGATGCCGCCCGCACCTGTGGTTTGATTTGAAAATTCATCCTCTTGGATGCTCTCGACAAAAACTGAAACAAATTGTTAGTAGAAAACGTAACTGGAAAGTGATAGTATCTCTTACGATGCTTTTCAGTTACTCTTGATGTGAAAGATATCACATAAGTATGTTCAGTATATATCACTTTCGAATACAGTATGTCCATTACAACTCTTGATTTGCTGAGGATTCGGAGATGTCATTGCTTGTTTTATTCATGGCAAACTCCAGTCTCTGCAACGAGCTAGCTAGCTCAATAATTATCCAACTGTAATGAGGTGGATGACTCGATAATATTCCATCTGTAACGAGGTGGATGCTCGATAATATTACATCTGTAACGAGGTGGATGCTCGATAATATTCCATCTGTAACGAGGTGGATGCTCGATAATATTCCAACTGTAATAATGTGGATGCTCGATAATATTCCATCTGTAACGAGGTGGATGCTCGATAATATTTCAACTGTAACGAGGTGGATGGCTCGATAATATTCCAACTGTAACGAGGTGGATGGCTCGATAATATTCCAACTGTAACGAGGTGGATGCTCGATAATATTCCAACTGTAACAAGGTGGATGCTCGATAATATTCCAATTGTAACGAGGTGGATGCTTGATAATATTCCAATTGTAACGAGGTGGATGGCTCAATAGTATTCCATCTGTAACGAGGTGGATGGCTCGATAATATTCGCTCTGTAACGAGTTGGATGGCTCAATAATATTCCATCTGTAATGAGGTGGATGCTCGATAATATTTCAACTGTAACGAGGTGGATAGCTCGATAATATTCCATCTGTAACGAGGTGGATGCTCGATAATATCCCATCTGTAACGAGGTGGATGCTCGATAATATTCCAACTGTAACGAGGTGGATGCTCGATAATATTCTAACTGTAACGAGGTGGATGCTCGATAATATTCCATCTGTAACGAGGTGGATGGCTCGATAATATTCCATCTGTAACGAGGTGGATGGCTCGATAATATTCAAACTGTAACGAGGTGAATGGCTCGATAATATTCCATCTGTAACGAGGTGGATGCTCGATAATATTCCAATACAATTCAAAAATAGGAACCTGAATGGAAAAACAAATATACGAACCACTTATGGGGTGGATCGCCCAACAAAACTATATGCAAAGTCTTTGATTGGCCAATCAAAACACATAATCCACTTATGGGGTGGATACCCAACAAATTATAATTTTGACTCTGACAATTATCAAGAAACACGTACTCCTAAATTGCTACGCGATGAACATACTAAATTGACGTATATGCACGTCGAGACTACGATTCTCTCTTTAAAAGACAGAATTATCGAGGTGAATGACTTAATCCTTCACATTAAAATTAAAGTCACTCTCGTCTTCCTTGACAAACTCAACAGAATTAGAGTTTATCGCAGTCATTTTCAATTGTTATCGAAAACTTGTAACAATTCGATAACTTTGACTGTCAAGGAAATATTGCGGTCACCAACATCTTTCTGATGTGATGGACTCGATGATTTTCCCTTGCAACACTTCTAAGTTAGTGTCACTTTTGATCATCTTCAGATTTAATGTCGATTTCATATATAATTGACTTTTATCAATACTATCACCTGCAAAGCTCGACACCAAACATTAGTATCGATGATGAAGTAAAGAATAAAAGTAAAGTTGAGGAACTAGATTGAGTCATTTGGCTTATCGAGATTAGGCTATAATGTGCCCAACTTTAACTTTGATCATGACTCACCACTAGCGACCCTCTCACACATTGTTTGTTAAAACTTTGAAATAATCTGTCAGCGTTTGTCTTCAACATTCCTGTAAAATAAGATAAAAAAATTGTTTAAAAATCTCTTGAGGCAACATAATGAATAGAGATAAAATGAGATGGAGTTTTTCTAAGTTTTGTTGATGAGGCCACGATGGGTGCAAATGACGCCTTTTGCCACTCTTGACGTCTTCATATAGCCATTTTTGTGACTTCGATGTTCCTGCATCCAAAGAAAAATTCTTAGTTTGAAAGACTGATTTGTGTTGATCTTGTCTCCACGCTCCTTCATGAGGTTGGCTTACACGGTCGCCCGTCCTTTGTAAGACAGTCTTGATCTGTCTCGGTCTGAAATATATTTAACTCTAGTAACTTGCTTTATTAATTCTGAGGTTGCTTATTCTGGAATTTTGAGGCCCCTCCTCAAAACTCTATCCCAGTTTGCCTCGATAGTATAAGACTTTTAACAACGGACATTGTTGTGTGGAATTTTTGAGATCATCTCAAAAATTTGTCCCAGTTGCACATTTCAACATGATTCTCCATAAAATATCATCTTGGAATTTTGAGATTCGCCTAAAAATCTACCAGTTGCATTTTGGTATTTTAGTGTTGACTTGTTGAAGAAGTCCATTTTCAAATGAATTTTTGAGATCCTCTCAAAAATTCTGTCCCAGTTTCCATTATAAAGAGAAATAGAAATCTTGCTGGGAATATGACCGAGCCATTGTGGCGCCTACGTATCCCATTGAAGTGGGAATCAGGTCAAACGTAGTTCCCCCTCAAGGTTAACAGTATAAGAAAATTTACAAAGAAACCGACCGAGGCCGTCATAGGCCGCCTACGTATCTCATTCTTGAGAATTCAGGTCAGACGTAGTTCATTACAAAGGAAGGTACAACAAAATGGACAAAAAGATTCAATGTGCATTTTCAAAAGAAAGATAACAATAACTTTACATGTAGGATTCTGGCAGACGTTGGGCATACATCCTTTCAACCATTTGATGATAAATATCTTCTGTTCAAAGATATTTGGAAAGGCTTAATCAATATTGATCAAATTGTTGTTGATCATGTTTTGAATCTTGTGCTTGAGGGTTGAACAATTCTCTGTGTCGTGTCCAGCGGCTCCAGAATGATAAGCACATCTGTGGTCAGCTTTGTAAAATTTTCCCAAAGGATTGGCTGGTCTTCCTTCTATAGGATAGAGCATACCCACTGCTTTCAACCTTTCATAAAGTTGAGTTTGAGATTCCCTTATTGGTGTAAATACTTTAGGAACCTTTCTAAAGTTTGGACGGGGAAATTTTTTCTGATTGACATTATGATTTTGATATTTCCTTTGGGAAGCTGACCGCATATGGGTAGCCGTGACCATACCTACCTCCTCTGTTTTTCCTTTTGATGTATCGATATCACTAATTCTGGTATCTTTTCCATTAGCTCGCAATGCGGTAAGGTTGGTGACCTTTCCAGTCTTGAAACCATCTTCAAGAGCTTCTCCCACTTTGACAATGTCGATAAATTTTTGTCCCATCATACACAACATTCTTTCATAGTACTCAGGCTCTTGAAATCGAATGAACATTTCAGTGATCTCACGTTCGGACATGGGAGGTTGAACTCTTGCGGCCTCTTTTCTCCAACGAAGAGCGTACTCTCGATAATTTTTTGTAGACTTCTTTTTTATCTTCTCCAAGTAATAGCGATCTGGGGTAGCTTCTACATTATGTGCAAATCTTTCCATGAAATCCTTTGCGAGTGCATTCCAACTTTTCCATTGTTTTAATTTTTGTGATGTAAGCCACTCCAGAGCTTCTCCACTTAGACTTCGACTGAAGAGACGCATCAACAATGCTTCATTTTTGCCAACTCCCACGAGTTGATCACAATAAACCTTTAGATGTGTTAAAGGATTTCCAGTTCCATTAAAAGTGATGAACTTTGGCACTTTAAACCCTTCTGGAAGATCCAAATTCGAATGAATGCATAAATTTTCATAATTCAGCCCCACCTCTTCTGAAGCGTAATCAAATTCTTTTATCACTTTCGCAATCTCTTCCTTTATGATCTGCTTAGTCTTTTCCACTTTGGCCCTCCACTCCTTCTCCTTCTCTTCGTAGTGGTCAAGTTCGGAATATGCAGTATAGTGAAGATGTGGTTTGGTTCGAACTGGGATATTAAAAGTGACTTTCGAAGGTAAGGGTTGAGAGTTTTGTGGATTTTGAGTGTCTATAGAAGTGGTTTGATACATGAAAGGGGGTGTTTGATGATTGTTGACGCTTAAGCTCTGAAATGGAGGGAGTATTTGAGAGTTATTTGTGTTTTGATTTTGAAGAGGAGGAAAAACTTGAGGATTGGTATTCAGGTTCTAAAAAGGATGCGATGTTTAGTATGAAGTGCAAGCGTGATGAAAATTTGACGTGGTTAGATCAATGGTGGAAGGATTTTGAGTATGGTTGGAGGGTGGATTATTTTGGACATGTTCCGAATTTGAAGTCAGATGAGGAAAATGGAGTGGAAGTCTTCGATTGCCTAGAGTGTTGACATCGATAGTCTGAATTGACGAATCTTGTTTTTGCTTCAGCTCAACCCTCAACTCAGCAATCTGTTGCATCAACTGTGCAATTAACTCATTTTGTTCAACGGCAGGCGGTTGAACTATAGCAATTTCACTCAGGCTGGTATTCTCATTATTCTCAGTCATTCTTCTTCTTTCTTTCAATAAATTTCAATTGGGAAGTTAATCTTTGAAAACTTTGAATGTTCAACAACTAATCAACACAAACCAATTTTGAGTACCTGACAAAGAGAAATAACTCAAACAACAAATGTGTTAGTTTGTGTATGCAGTAGGTAATACAAGATATCACACACAAAGATGTAAGCACACAAGAGTCGATTCATTTGAAGAAAGACTAGCCCACATATATAAAAAAAATGATTAGATAGACAGGAATTTGTCTCTCTGATTTTTAGATTTGTGAGTGAAAAATATCGACCTGAGTCGGAACAAAACCGATTGAATATTTTATTGTCGTACTTCTGGTTTTTGACTGAGATGTAACTCTAATCTCTTTGTAAGAGTTGAAAAAGATAAAATTTCTCAAAAATGGAGACCGAACTTTGAAAGGTTGTCTACGTATCTCACAAGAGAATTCATGTCCTACGTAGTTTGACCCACTTGAATTTCTTTTGATTTGAAATGATGAATCTTTTTCTGATATGAGAGTAATATTAAAAATAAAAAAAATTAAGTTCAATTTTTTTGGGAAACTAAAGACTCGAAGAGTATTTGGATGCGCTTTTGATAGTGATTTGATATTTGTGCTTAGGGGTTCTAAAAAGTATTTGAAGAAGAGTGAGCTAGAATATCTCCAGATAAAACAACATATTCACATAAGCTGTTATAGCACATAAACAAATATTGCGCGTTCTAAACAAATATATGACCCTTTTGTGCCAAGGGTAGGCCTAGCGATTTGAGGGATGTATACGTCATTTAAAACATTTCATTGCCCCAAAACTCAAATTTGTACAAATTTATGAATAAAACTTAAATGGGGATACATAATTGGGGAACACGGGATACAAAATAATCAGTCCCACGCAGGGGTACAATTCTGAACTATGCTTCCATAGAAGGTCCTTCCCTCTTCATTTCTTCTCCTCTCCGGGTTTCCACGTCTTAGACTAGTAACTTGTGAGCTCTTTTTTTTACTAGAATAAGCTACAATGTACTCCCAATCCCGAGGACAATGATTTCTTCAGATGATGTATACATCCTTCAAATTTAAACAAATAAATATGATCGCCCGTTCAGGCCGTAAGCCCTTTTGAACTCAAGGTGGTCTATCTAATGAGCCCAGCACTCCTTGGATGTTGGGTCGTCCTAGTTCAAATGCTCCTAAATTCGGGATTTTGTTTCGCTCTATTTTAGTTTAACTTTGTATTTAGAGTGGAAAGGGTAACCCAAGCGGACGACTTGGGCTGGGACAGTTAACGATCGTTGACTATCAAGTAGTCAACTACACTCGTCAGGGTGCCCCGAGAAAAATTTAGGTTAACGAACGACTGCGAACCCGCATAATCGTCCTTTAAGTGGAAATGAAAATAATCGTCGTTTGACGGAAGATGTTATGCCGTGAATGCACTGTCATTTATATAATTTAAACAAATTAATCACATATAAGAAATTTAATAATAACAATTAGTCAAAATAGTCAAATCCGTTTGGTTAGAACTTAATTACTCCCCAGCGGATTCGCCATTTCTATTTTATTAAAAATATATAATATATAATATATATTTCTGAAAAAATGACTAAGTTTCGGAAAATCAATTAATCTTATGATTTAAGAGAAATCGACTTTCCAAATTAACAGAGTCGCCACTTGATTTTTTAATAAAAAATCAAGAAAAAACTTGCAATTATTTTTCAAAAAGATTTAAAACAGATAATCAATTGAAAAGGGTTCGAAGTTCAATGTACATTCCGAGAAGGTGTTAGGCCCTCGGAATGCCCGCTAACTCGCGGTTGACCGGCGATTTGACTAAAATGACTCTTTATTTAATTTTCAAATAATGATTAAGTAAAGAGGATTTCTTATTTTTATTTATTTATTTATTACTACTTCATTTTACTTAAGAAATAAAAAAAAATTATTTATTGACAAGGCTAATATATATATATATATATATATATATATATATATATATATATATATATATATATATATATATATATATATATATATATATATATATATATATATATATATATATATATATATATATACATAAACTAAGCAAAATATATATATATATATATATATAGCCTAAAAATTTAATATCTATAACAAAAAAAAATTGGCTATCATTCGGGATTAATTAAATTAGAACCAAAAATCAAATAATATGTTAGTCAAATATCATGATAAAAAAAAAAAAGAGAAATGTCAAATTTGGGCCTTTGGCCCAAATTCTTCTGCTGCCATTTTTTGACCTTTGGGCCTATTTTCTTTCCAAAATCTAGCGTATACACTGATCGTATACCACCAGATATAGACCATATTTCGATTTTGTTTTTTGGTATATTGGATTATATACTCAGTGTATACACCCTAATTCAACTTCCCAAGCATCTGTATATTTTGTTGACTTGTATATCGTATCTTCCGACTGTATATTAGTGTCTGTGTATTCATCTGTTTAAACCTTTGGAGACCTGTAAATTTTGTTCCCAGCAAACATATTGCTGGTTTCAACCTGTACGTCATTTTCCAGGGGGCTGGACGACTCGAAGATACGAGGGAGATAAGTCTGTCATGGACTCAAAGAGGATCATGCAAAAAACAATAAAAATAAATAAAAATCGGATGACACAAACAACATCATAATTTATTCAAAAAAAAAATGAGAGGTAGGAACAAGAATATCACCTTCTCCGGAGCAGCGAACTAGAGACGGTACGAGCAAGGAACTTGTCTTCACCACGCGACTCGGATTCAAACGACGACCGGGAATTATAGGCAATATTTTTTTACCCGAACACAACTTGGATGTATTTAATCTATGTATTCTTTGCCTATTTTTTTTTATTATTTTTTTTGCTTGAACTACTATGAATGTTGAATTTTTTTTTATATCAAAGAAAAATATATCATGAATAATGAATAATCAATAATGAATAATGAATATTGAATATTTAATATTTAATATTGAATATTGAATATTAATGTTGAATTGAAAAATGAATTGAAATAAATTGAATTGAATTCTTGAATTCTTGAATTGAATCATGAAATCCTTCCTCTTTCTTGAATTCTTTTAATTCTTCTATTTTTTCAAATCATGAATGAGAAAGAAGAAGAAAAGAGAAGGTATTTAGGAGATTTTTATGGTAGATTTAGGGGGAAAATGGAATGGATTGGGATGAATTTAAATTTCAAAATTCAAAATTCGAATTCAAAAAAAAATTTTTTTTAGGGGGGCAAAAGGAATGGATTTTGGGATTAATTTGAATTTCAAAATTCAAAATTCAAAAATCAAAAATCAAAATTTCAAAATTCAAAATTCAAAAATTCAAAATTCAAAATTCAAAATTTAAAAATTCAAAATTCAAAAAGTCAAAATTCAAAATTCAAAATTCAAAAATTCAAAAATTCAAAATTCAAAATTCAAAATTCAAAACCTCCCAAAAGTGTAGTTGAGAATTAGTGGGCTGGGAAATATGGAATGGGCTGCTAAAAATTGAATTGGATCTTGCCCAAATGTTTCTCAAAATTGAGTTAAGTTGGAAGTCTAAGATGGATTAAATTTAAGAAATAGCCAAATTGTGTTATATTAATAAATTTGGCTAAACCTTAAATAAGACAAATTAATATTAATTAATTAACGAGCTTCTTAATCTTAATAAAAAATAAAATAACTAATTTAATCGTAAACTTAGTGATTCAAAAATATAACCTAAACTTACTAAATTTAAAATATTTTTGAGATGGTTTTTGAATAATCATAAAATATACTAATTATGTAAGATATATATATTATCTAAAAACTATAAGAAATGGCAAAAATTATTCAAAACAACGCAAACTTTATATTTTTTCTTAAATTTAAAAACTAATTATTTTAAATTGTTTGAGAATTTAAGAAGCTCGTGAATTAATTCCTACTGGGGAGGGTCAAAATTGGGTGTCAACATCTACTAGCATGGTCTATTTTTGAGTCATTAAGTCATTTGGTAGAGTGTGTAAGAATAATGCAAAATAGGGTGCATTAGTAGTGCTTGCATTATTAATACTTGCATTAGTTATGCAAGCATTATTTCTTATACATTGTTTGGTTTGATGTATTAGAAATAACAAATCTTGCATAATTTCTATTTGAAAATATATGTTTACAAAAATACCCTTCATACTTTATTTATTTTTACACTTTCTTGCAAATTGCAACAAAGTCATTTGCTAAAACATCATTAACTCCTCCTCCTCTTCTTCTTCTTCTTCTTCTTTTTTTCAAATATAATATTAAATAGTTGTACTATTTGAGTCAAAATATTTTTGTGAAAAGTTAGAAAATAATTTTTTTATCAAATTTATCGCCACAATAGTAATTTTTCTTATTAAATTATTATGAAATTAGATTATTATTTTTTTACAAAAAATATATTTAAGAGGTCATAAAGTCTATGAAAACACCAACAAATTAAAAGACATAGAAAAATAAATAAAAATAAAAACACATGACAACAAAGAAAATTAAAAGAAAAGAAAATGTTAGGAAATGTTTCAAAAAGGCTTTGAGGATAGTTTTGTAATTATTTAATCTAATGCAAGTTTTAAATATAATGCATTGCATAATATTTTTAGAAAAAACAATTATTTAAAACAATACCCTCCACAAATATGGTAGAAAGGATATAAAAAAAGTTTTTAAGGCCAATTGTGTCTTTTATATTGTTAATGCATGCATTAGAACCCATTGCATTACTAATGCATAGAAATAAATGGTATTAGTAATACACTCTTTAATACACAATAGAGTGTATTACTAATACATGCATTATTTATGCATAGGTTAGAAAAGTGTACCAAACAAGGTACTACTAATACATCAAGCTAATGCATGCATTATTTTCTCAATGTATCATGTATAAATAATTCTAAGTGAATACTAGCGGTAAATATTCATTTATATGGATGGAGATTTATCTCAAGATGCTAGTAATGTCTATTAATTTATGAGAAGAGATATTAATAGTTTTCACCGGTATAAAAAGGACAAAACGTAATATCTTGAATTCTCAAGTGTATTAATTGAGAACAATTTGTTGTAAGAAGGTTTGTTGTGTGGCTTAGTTAAAATAAAGACACATAATATACCTTATGCTCGTGAGATAATTATTAAAGGAGAATGAAATTTGAATCAAGTTGCTTTAACCTTTAACTATGCCTGAAACGATTAATTATTCAAATTTGGTCATAGTTTAGGTAGTCATAAATTTTTTCATCTCTGATTGACTTGAAATTTGATGGTTCCATCGAAAATCGTTTAGATGGGTTTAAGTAGTTTGTCGGATTAAAATTTAATTTGAATATGATAAGATCATTCTTCATGTTAATTATGTTTATGTTAAATTTGGAACATGATTGAACATGGTTATTTGACCTAAATTGATATGTGATAAGAATGTAGGTCATATTGTTTTAATTCCTAAAGATGTCTAAATAACTTGAATTTGAATTTGGTCATATATTTGGAAATAAATATTTTATAGACTCCAATTGACCTGAAATTTGATAAGTTCATTGATAACGGACTAGTAAGAAGTACTCATTGCTATCTTGGAGATTCGCTTGAAGGTCTGTCTATCTTGGAGATTCGCTTGAAAGTATTCGCTCATGCTTCAAGAGGTAATTCTTGAATTTAATTTCAGTATGTTTATGTGTTATAGCATAAACGGTATTGGTTATCTATTATTCATGTAAGTTGTAAAGATCATGATGCTTCCGCTGTGCATATATGTTATCCTAACATAGGGAGCTTGGTTCCAGCTGAGCAGGATAAGTCAACAAAAACCACTGACAAATTCATAGCACCATTTTTTAACATGGAAGGGAAACGAGGCGAGAATAAAAATGGCTCGTTGATCAGAAATTGGACATTTTTGAACTACTTGTCACCCTTAGAGAGAGTACCTTGTAAAGCTTTCCTTTATTGGAATAGTGGTTGGCTACTGGAAGAGTTATAGCTTTATATACTTTTAGGCGCTCCTTGACTGTATGTTCATTATCATCAACTCGCCCCTGAAAACAAAATGTTATGTTATATATTTCCTCTAAAGAACAAAACTGAAACATAAAAGCATATGCATTCACTTTTTCTTTTAATCAGTAATAAAATTATAAAAATACATCAATAGTTTGAAATATTTATAAACATGATTAAAGAATCTCATAGAAAATAAAAGGATTAAGTCTTACACAGCCCCTTAAAGTTGTCTGCATATTTTATTGAGAAAAGGGTCAAAAATACCTCTCAACTTTGTTTTATTGGTTGATTATGCCCTTACCGTTAAATAGAAGTTATTTTTACCCCTACCGTTATTAATCTCATCATTTATACACCTCAGTTGGATGGAAAATCCCAAATCAACTTAAATTAACCCAATTTCAATTGAATAATCTGATTTTTTCTTTTAGCCCGGATCCGACCCACCAAAACCAAATTAAGCCCCAAACCCATCTTCTAATGTTCTTCCTCCCTTGAAACACCATCGAATGTTCTTCCTCCATTGAAACACCATCGAAGATAACTTGACTCATTCATGGTGTTTCTTCACAACCATTACTCAAATGCATAGTATTTAATGAGACACCCTTTAGCTCATCTTACTCAATCTATGCCGATTTTTTTTTATCTTTTAGGTATTTCCTTGATGCTCAATGTTACGTAAGCATCATAGTCGGACATTGAATTGAATTGAATTTCACCATGAAAAAATTGGTTATGTATTTAATTTTGCTGATGAGAGTATTTTGATTTGGTGATTTACAGGAAGTATGAGAACTAGTCCATCACATATTGAAGATTTTTGTTATATTACGGGCCATACATATACGAAAGAAGAAGTGGTGAAGATGGAAGCAGGTGTGCTAAAATAGCTTCAATTTGAGATGGAAATCCCACTGCGAAATCATTTCTCAGAAGATTTACCGGGATTGCTCAAGATGAATATACAAGCCCCAATTTGTAGTTTGAGTTTTTGGGCTATTACATATCATTGTTAAGCATACTAGATTATAACGGTGTGAAATTCTTACATTCTTTGGTGCTGCTTCTGTTCTATTCCTTTCAAGGTTTATACTACAAACAAATGCACATTTATGGAGTGCAATTCTTCAACGATATTCCTACATGACTTGCAATTGTTGCTGCACTAAGTTTTTTATCAGATGTGAGAGAGAAAGAGGAGATGGGTTTGTGTATTTGTTATTTAGCATTGTGGATCGGTTTTGTGTTAGGGTTTAAAATATAAAATTGGGTAATTTCAATTGAAATTGGGTTAATTTAAGTCAATTTGAGATTTTCCATCCAATTTAGGGATATAAATGATGAGATTAATAACGGAAGGGGTAAAAATAACTTATATTTAACGGCAAAGGTATAATCAACCAATAAAACAAAGTTAAGGGGTATTTTTGACCCTTTTCCCTATTTTATTTAGACACCTTAACTAGGACTATTATCTATTGAACACTTAAATTGTTCGAAAATTGTACCTATCAAACACAAAATACTGGTATGACAAAAGAAGTGTTTTTCACTTCTTATGGGCGCGTGAAAGTTTTTGAAATGCTATTTTATTTTTATTTTTTCCAAAAAGCTTACATTTGTTCTTCTTTAATTGACACATGGCATTTAAATAAATTAAAAATAATTTTTTAATATTTTTAAAATAATATTCTTAAGTCAAAAAGTAAAGAGCACCCCTTACCCCCCCCCCCCAAAGTCATATTCTTCTCCAAATTTAAATTTTCAAACACAACTAAAGAATCTTCATTTTTTTGTTTTTTTCTTTTCTATTTGTTTTCATCAATCATTAAAAAACAAACTGAATCAAGTATTTAAATTTGCAAGAAAAATAGCGAAAGTTGATTTTTGAACATTGAGATAAACAAGTAAGTCGACGTTTCATCTCCATTTTTGGTCACCTTCAAATAAATATTACAATTCAAATAAAATTGTAAACCCACTAAACTTATCAAAAACAATATGAAATAGTTGGCTAAATTAATTTAGATCCTCTAGATTTTTCCTTACAATTTATTTTAAGATGATAAACTATTGACAAACTTCCTTTATTCATTACTCTTGTACCAACTCTTTGAACATCTTTCTCTATCACGTATTAGGAATGATAAATAATTTTTGATAAAATTAATTTGGGTCCTTTCAATTTTTCTTTGCAATCGATTTTCGAATGAGTAACCATTGACAAACTTCTTCATCACTATTGTATCAATCTCTTTAAATATCTTTCTCTCTCACGTATTAGGAATACAAAATATTTGGAAAAAAAATAAAATAAAATCAACAAGTAGGAAGGTTTTTGTTGTTTGAGAAAAAAAATTGACGAGAAAAAGATAAAGAAGAAAGGGCGTTGGGTAGGGTGGGTTGAGTAAAATTGATTGTCATTTCATTTATTTTCATTAAGATGATATAAGATTTATTAGAAATAATTTTCATTCTTTTTAACATAAAAAAAGTATTTTATAGTTGTTGGGGTCAAGTGACACATGTCATCTTTTAATAAGTCATTTTTGTTACATCATAGCAAGTGTATCTCACACACTTTACCATTTTTTTTATTGATTATCGAAAAAAGTCTAATAGGAACAGATTTGAATTAATAAAATTATTCAATAGGCACTAGTCTTAGTTGAGCTGTCTAAGTAAATTATGCGACCAACTTTAAGGGGCCGCATCAGCCAAAATAAAACTTCTAACATGATTATACAAGTATACATAATCTAACATCTTAACTTTCTAATAATAAAAGAATTATTATTTTTAATAAAAATTATGTCTATCAACTATCCGAGGTTGAAGCATGGTTGACGTTGAATCTAAAGGATCTACTGCTCGATAAATACCTTTGGCAGCCAATCCTCTTGATAGTACGGTAGTAGCATCTAAATGTCCAAATGTCGTAGCAGGAGCAGGGTCGGTCAAATCGTTTGCGGGTACATAAATTGCTTGAATAGAGGTTATGGACCCTTCTTTGGTAGAAGTAATTCTTCTTGTAAAGAACCCATTTCGGTACTTAGGGTCGGTTGATCTCAGATCAGCCCATCCACACCTATTATGATGATATAGAACCCGGGACATTCAAAGACAGGAATCACCTCTTGGATTCCTTTCTTTCGCTCATGCTCCCATCTCTAAATATCCCTGTTGCTACGTTCATTTGGTCGAGCAAGGTCTTCCCTCGTCTTCTATGTATGACTGGCTCTTCTTGATCTCGAGGTCATGGGCTAAGTCGACCGTAGGGAGAGGGGTTCAAGATGCCCTCGTCTAAGTCTGTCTATTTCTTTCTTTGCTTTACAACTTACCCCCCTTAAAGAAATTAATCAATAAAACTTATTAGGATTATAATAGAAACATCACTCCATCATGAATATAAATAAAATTATTTCAAATAGCTAAAGAACATATGATAATTTTGAGACATGACAAAACAATGAAGATCAATCATAAGTGAAAAAACAAAATTCCGCTACGTATTTTTAAAATAAATGTTACATATTATATAATCACTTTAACAGTGTTACCAAATATTAAAGATGTGATATTACAACTTGTTATTTGACTTACTTTAAATCTTCTTATCTCTATAGATTAAAAAATTATTAAGTTTCATTCATTTATTCAAGAATTATGAGGATCAACAATTCTAACTAAAGATTTTCATACATAATTTGTGCAATATTTGTTAGGCGAACCCCGAGCGCTAGGCGTGCTTAAGACGTACAGTCAGGCGCTTGGGCGTAAGTCTTATAGAATTAAGCCACACTTGAGTCTCATGGCTGTTGACACCCAATTTTGACCTTCGACGATATGAATTAATTTACGAGCCTCTTAATTCTGCACGATTTATTTTTTTTAAAAAAAATTTAATAATAATAATCATAATTACATTTTGTAAAGTCTAAAATATTTTAAGTTACTTTTAATAATTTTAGATAATATATATGTTTTACATAATTATGTATATAATTAATATATTCTATGATTATTCGAAAATCGTCTCAAAAAGATTTACTTTGCTCAATTATTTTACTAATTTGTTTAGTTATATAATAGCTTACATTTTTGGATTAGTTGTTTTATAATTAAGTCGACTATTTTATCTTGTTAAAATTAAGAAGTTCGCTAATTAATTAATGTCAATTCGTTTCATCTAAGCTTTAGCCAGATTGGCTAATCAAATTTGATTTGGTTACAAATTTATTTTAATTTGATTAGCAAATTTATTTTAGGGAAAATTTTCAAAATGTCAATATTTTGATATTTAATAGGACTCATTGTCAATACTTTCAATATTTAGTAAAAATGTCAAAAAAAAAAACAATTGTTAAAAACAGAAAGGAGAAATAAGGGGAGAGAAAAATATTAAAAAGAAACAATTGCTTAAAAGTCTTATCCGTTACAAAAATTCAAAAACAAAGAACTAATTGACAATTTATCAAAATACATCAACTTTCATCTCTTTCTTCTTCTTCTTTCACCATGTTCTAAAAAACACGCCTATCACCATTGTTCTAAAAATTCAATATTTAATTTTCTTAAATTTTTTTTGTTTGTAAACACATTTATTTACCATACATTATCATATTTGAAGCAGTTTATTCTACTAAGGCTTCATTTTGACGTTATGAAATTATAATTTATCTTTAAAAATATTTAAATTTTTATGAAGTTATTTGGCTATCATGTTAAGGTAATGAAGTTTATGTATCTCCTTTAAGAAATTTTCCAGTATTCAGAATACAATACTCATGTATATTCATGGTATAGGTATTCATCCATCTTACATATGTATTTTATTTTGCTTATTTCCAATATCACTTTGTATACCAAATAATTTGTATTTAGATTTAATTTTGTATTCGTCCTAATGTATACCATAAAGTTTGTATTTAGATTTGATTTCGTATTCGTCGTAATGTATATCATAAAGTTTTGTATTTATATTTTGATTTGGTATTCATTCTCAACTATAAATAGCCAAAATATAGTTTATTTATGTATTCATTATATGTGTATTCATCCTAATTGCATCAGTCAAATAGTTTTGTATTTCATTTTGCTCATTATATGTTTATACCAACTAGTTTATCTTTGATTTCGTATTCATTCACATTTTTAAATAATCAAATTACAGATTTATATTTGGATTATCACTTTGTAAAAACAAATTTGACTACAAACTACCGAACATTCAAAATACTTTCAAATACTTTTGCGAAATAACTCAATACCTAAATCCTAATGTAGTTTCTACTAAATCTGAAATATATAAACAAATCATAAAAAAATCAAAAAAATTTATTTAAAATACTAAAAATCTGAAATACATAAATATTTGATGAATATGTTAACAAAATCACATAAAAAATGACGGAAAATCCTCAATACATACAATCCAAAAATTCAACATAATGTGTGATTCTGAAAACAAAATCTCGCAAAATAAATGATGACTTCAAAAATACCTTTATCAATTGAGAGATTTCTTCATTAATTGATAGATTCTGAATAAATTCTTATAAACTTGAATAATTAGTTCTTCTCCAACAATGAGAAAGAATAATGGTGAAATTTTGATGAAAGAAAAAAAGAAGAGAAAAGTGAATGATGGGGATGTTGAAAACTGAAAAGTTGATGAAACAGAAAAAAAATTGAAAAATGAAAGATGAAAAATAAATTTAATGGTATTAAAGCATAGGAAGAAGTGTAAATGGATAATAGATGCAGAATTTGATTCAATGTTGGACTGTTTTGAGAAATAAAATTTGAATACAAATTACTTTCTAAAGTATTGACATTTTGACATTTTTAATAATTATTTTAAAATATAGATGTTTTTACTAATTAAGTTAGGAATTGTGACTAGTTTACTAATTTTTCCTTTATTTTATTGGGGCTATTTGTTAATTACAATTAAATCCAAAACCTTTTAATTGGCTTCTAACACTTTAGGAGACCAATCTTGGGCCATTTGTTTAGTAAAAATTGTCCTCCAGGCAGCCCTTTCAGTTTCTTACGTCCAGCCCAAATTCCATAACCTTGACCCGGCCTTTTTTTTATTATTCACAAAAGACCCAACGTACCGACCCAGCCCCTATACGTTTTTCCTCTTCTTTCTCCAGCAAAAATCATCCAGAAACCGAGCAGAGACCCAGCGACCCGATTCTTTTCTTCTTCCTCATGACCAGTATGATCCGGCAGTGAACCCAGACGCAACCCAAGTCGCGTGACCCTCTTTTCTCCCTTGTTCTCTCGTACAAAATACAGGTGGAGCAATCTTGCTTCTCCTTGGTCTTTTGCTCAGAAATCGAGCGGCCTCAATCCTCTATCCGTTGGAATTAATACAATTTATAGCTAGCCAATCTTAGAATTCGAATTTTGAATTTTGAAGGCATCTAATTCTTTCACCCGTTTTCCCCCCTAAATCAACCCTGGTCTCCTTCTATAAAAACTCTGTTGTCTTTCACTTTAAGGGGGGGAGGGGGGGAAAAAAAGAACAGGAGAAGAAAATTTTCGGGGGGATTTTTTTTAGATCTTGTTTTTTGGGAATTTTTCTTGACAACAAAAACAGAGAAATCTCTCTATTCAAAATTTGGAGAAGAAAAAAAATATACAGGAAGAAAGTTTTGAAGAAAGGGGGTTGGTGGTTAGAAATCTTCCTTTAGCATTGAGAATATTTTATAGCAAATAGGCGATAAGAATACACAAGAATACATTAAAAAAGAAGATAAGTTTCAGTTTTTTTTAGAGTTGCGCTTCTCCCTGTTGGTTCATCACTATTCTCAAGCAGATTCAGTTTTTTGCGTCGTCTCTCAAGTCTCCCATTTGCTGACCACATCCGACTTCGTGGTGGTAGAAACTCTGCTCGAATACCTTGTCCCTGTTCGCTGCCTCGGAAAAGCTTAATATTGATCGTTGGCTATGGTTAGGAAGATTTGGTTTGTTCAGAATCATGTGCTCATCCAAATAATCAGGATTTAATGTCATCTCTCGAGTTGTGTACCCCTCTCATAGAACTGCCCTTCTAATTGATTATTGTCAAGTTATTGTAGACTTTTGTTATGAACATTTTGTGTTGAATGAATTTGCTCGATATTCCGTAACTTAGTACTTATGTGTCTTTATTTGTTTTGCCGCATGTGAAAATTCGACCGAGTTCGCTATGAACTCTCGTCTCCCCTTTGCATCTCGGAGAGTCATAAAGGCTCAAAATTCTTCCATCGAGTCAACCGTAAAATTCGGTGGACAGATTCTTGAAGCCGAACTAGCATGAGAATTTGAAGAAAGTCGAAGAAGTTAGATTAGAAGGCCCATTCTTATTTTATGCATAATTGTATTTTGTTATGTTTGGCCATAAGCCCCTTATCATCTTTGTATTGCTTTGTTAGAACTTAGGACAGGTACCGCATAGATGGAGGTTGGCCAAAAACCCAAAAGAAAATAGGTCCAAATACCAGTCCAGGCGGACAGAAACCGGATTTGGACCCAAATCTCTCTCCCTCTCTCTTTTTTTAATATTTATTTTACTTGCTTTATTTGTTAGTTAGTTTAAAGTTAAGAAACTTCCAAATCCCCGCAAACGTCGTTTTGTTTTAACAATTTAAAAGTAAATCAAGTTCGAATAGTTTTTAAAATAATTTTATTCAAGTTAGGTATTTCATTTAGGTAAAAGTTAGACGTTAATTTTCAAACAACTCTAAAAAATATTTTATCGCAATTTTAAGTTTTAGCCAAATCAATTAGTTGTCGGAAAATCGCAAGTTAGCGGACGTCTTAGGTGCTCTCAAAACCTTCCTAAGACGTTAATATGAATCCCCGAACCCCCATTTAAAAGTTTTCAAATGATTTTATCTGTTTAAGTCTTTTGAAAACGAGTTTTCTTGATTTTTCTTTAAAATTAAGTGGCGACTCTAAAAGTCAAAAAATTCCTTCAAACTAAATATTTTCCGAATTATTTTGATAAAACAATGGCGTTTTGCTAAAGCCCCGTTCCGGAATGAGTTCCGAGGCGAGTTCCAATAGAATTTTTCAAAACACTGACACAAAATAAAATATGACAAATAAAATGAATAAAAAGAGACTACGAAATTATATTATAGTCGACTATATTTTGAATACTTCATTGATTGGAAGAAATGAAAAGGTACCAATGGTGTATTATTTGAAATATCCTGATTTTACTTTAGCTATACTCTTTTACTTCTCTACGTACCATAATTTCCCCCGTTTCAAAAATAATAAAACTATTTTAGAAAAATCGAGTTGAACTAGTTCGATTCGATCGACCGTTTTGTGATCGAAATCAATCAATCCAACCAAAGTTTTGAAAAATAAAGTCCACCCTTGCCTAAAATACTGACAGATTTTTTTTTTGGATTAAACAGAATTAGGATCATAAAATGGAATACAGAATTACTGGGAAAAAAAGACAGCAGGAAATTCCATTATCTCTTTTACGTACTATAAAACCTCTGCAAAACCCCAATTTTCTCTGCTCTTGAAGCACCGTCCAATGTGCTTAAATGTTAGAAATCAAATTACAACGTAATACCATACGTAGAGCAACTTAAATGTTGATTCTTCAAGACTGTCCTGTGAGTGTTGAATTAGTATGCCCAATAATTTTACATGTCGTTCTTATAAAAAATATACTTCATCTGTGTCTAATTACTTGTTGAATCCACATTCGCACCTATTAAGAAAATAATAATTGACATGGTGAGTTTTCCATTTTATTCCTATTAATTATGAAGTAGATGAATTAATAACTTAAGATTTAAGAAATTCTACATTTTTAAAGTAATTAACCGAAAGTATAATAGGTAAAAAAAGATTTGTCCTTTCTTGATTTGTCCAGATGGACAACTAATTAGAAACAACTAAAAAATGAAAAATGGACCGATAATTAGGAACATACAGAGTATGATATAAAATAATTGTCAATTTAAAAAGTTGAGGTGTAATTAATTGTTTCCATATTAACCTTTGCTCATAAATATGAAGAGGTATTATTTTAGAGCAGCTATAAAGGAAAAAAATAAAATGAAGAATAAGAGCGGGAAGAGAGAAGTTGGGTGTACGAAAATGTGTGTGTGAGAGAGAGAAAATAGAAAAGGGAAAAGCAATAAACAAGGAAAATGTGTGTGTTGTCGCCTTCCCCTTTTCCAATACAAAACTCTCCTCTTCCCCTCTCTCATTCCCTTCAAACTCTTCTCCCTCATTTCTCTCTCTCTCTCTCTACATAATCCTTCTCTCCTCCGCCACCTACCGCCGCCAAACTCAAAACTCAGGTATTGTTTTATGTGCATTAGTTTCTGTTTCTCGTTTGTGAGCTGATTTTCAATATTTTTTTTGTTTGTTTGGACGGAGATAGTTTCAGTTCAGGGCAGTTTTGCTTATTCATGTATTAATAACACCGTGGTTTGCTTGAATTCAAGGATAGAGGTGGATTCATTGAACAAGTTACTATATATTTAACATTTGTGTTGCCATCACCTTATTATAGAGGCATTTTGGTGGCTAGAAAGGAAATAATGTAACATGAACTGGAATGAAAAGAGTATTGCATTAATGCCCATGGTATAAAGGATCTTCTGCTAGATAGAGTAGAGTCTTCCCATGGTTTGAAATTTTAACTTTCTGTAGTTTTTCTTTTCAAGTATGAACTAGTAATTCGCACTATTTTTACTTTGGTTATCTTCACTATTTTGTAGGTAGTACTTCAATATCTTCATCACAGTTGTGATTTTTCAAACTTGTTCTGAAAAACGATTTTCTTTAGTTGAGGGTGTTCCTCTGAGTCCACTGGTCTGTTATTGTTGTTGTAGTAAATAGCTGACTTTTAATATCATAATCCATATTTTCATCATACGAATTCTTCTTCTGATTGTCTTTTTTATTTCAAAGTTCGAACGCATTTCAGAAAAGAAAATGGATCTTGAGAAGAAGATTTGGGCTGCATCCGCGGTGCTTTTCTCGACTGTGGGTATAGCTGCTCTTGGCCACACAGCGTGGCTTGTTTGCACAGTTGTCGCCATACTAATGGGCGGACTGTTTGTAGTCCGTGGTTTTCTTCCGGTACTGAACATTGGTCCTCCCACTGATGATGATGATCTTGATATTCCAGGAATGGTGGCCTTCTTTATCTTTGCACACCCACTCTCGATCCTGCAGAAAAACAACCCTCATGTTGATGTACCTCTGTTCGTCTTGATGTCTACTGCGAGTTACTTCTGTGTACTCATGATGGTTAGGCCGCTGGCTACTGATTTTGGGATACTCCATGGACTCTGTGACATGACTGTTTTTCTTACCAAACAGTTTGGGACTGGCCGGCGATATTGGCTAGCTTTTGGCCTTTGCACTTTGATGATATTTCTTCGACTGCAAATGGAGAGGCGGGCTGTGGTCCATGTTGCTGCTAGACAAGATTAGTAGTAGTTCCTGAGACCGATCAATTACTAACGATCCAATACTACCACTGCTACATGCTATGAAATAGCTCAAAAAGTGTTTATGCAACTTACTTCGTCCGAACTATCCATTGTAGCAATTACAAAATCAATTCCAAGCTTCATTTCTTTGTTAAGGGATTAGAGATCCATAACCTCCGTGATATATACTACATTTCTGCATAAACAGAAATATAATATGATTATACGTATTGCAGATTAGGATGATGAATCAATGCTTTGCTACTTTTTAGTAGGATGGGCATTCAATTTTTTTTGTTTTTCGGTTATGGCAAAGGTGTATTGAATAGTTAGTTGGTTCGTTGTTATTCCAAGTTTGATTCAGGTTTTGTTGGTACGAGTCTGATTAAAAATGCACTATTTTATGTCGGACAGTGTGTTACAGTTGAGTAAACTTGCTGAGCTGGGGAGTTTCTGGATCCTAAACTATCCAAAAAGCATAGGCTTTTTTCTTTGTATAATCTGATAGTTGGTGTTGAGAGATGGAGAACAAGAGTTGTATACTTTTCTCGCAGTCTAAAATGAAGCTATGGATGATAAGGGCTACAACAATGGTGTTGTTGTGGATCTTGCTTGGTCCTGTTGACGATACTGGGGGAGCTTTTGGGGCCTAGCTTACTAAAAATTGTTCCAAGTATACACTACATATACACTCAGTTACATATCCTTCTGTATGTATTTTAACTTATCTCTCTT
Organism: Solanum sitiens; assembly: GCA_016801875.1. Taxonomy (NCBI): domain Eukaryota; kingdom Viridiplantae; phylum Streptophyta; class Magnoliopsida; order Solanales; family Solanaceae; genus Solanum; species Solanum sitiens. Next base: position 636,319 of record JABWTJ010000191.1, read on the forward strand.
ATTTAGAAGTGGGACTTGAGTCGGACCAACATAGCTCTAAGAAGTGCTACCAAAAGGATGTCAAGTTGTACTATAATATCAAAAGCATTTTCTATTTTACCCTTGTATATAAGAGGACAAACAAAACAAAGCAACAAGAAATTTTACCGAAAGTAACATAAATTGTACCTTCACTTTGGACTATTTTATTTCTTTTATTTTCTTGCCTAACCAGTGTATACAGTCCTTTTCTTTGGCAGACACCTTTAATTACTTATTTGTCTTTACCTTTGTGGAAAACAGCTGATTCTCTTTAATCACTTAATAGTCTCCAAAATATTAATCCAATTTTCTTCTGATTTGTTCCTTCTGCTTCTCTTCTCTATGCAAAATTGATAAATCTTTTACCCCAAAGTGGTTCTCCTTTCGCGTCGGTAAGACAACTTTTCATTTTTGTGTAAGTTAGATTTTTCCTTTTTGTTCAGCAGTTTATTTTTTCACGGCCTCTTGAATTTTTCATTTATAAGGAAATTCAGGATTGTGAAATGGTTATTCAAATTTATTGCATGTGGGTGTTTCACCGAATCTTGCTCATGTTTTGTTCGAAAACTTATGAAAGTTGAACTCACCAAATTTTGCGAATATTGAGTTGCTGGGAAAATAGTTGCTTCTACACTCATAAGTTCCTACTTTGTGGCATTGTTGCGCATTAAGGTTCCAATATCATGTTGGACTGGAGATTGAACTTATAGTCCTATACATTACTTTAAAGCAGTAACATTTACAGAATTATGTTATCACATAAAGAAAAATTTTATGCGATATCAATTCATACTTTTATAACATGCAAAAACTTATTCCTGACTATAATTAGCATGCATAGGGCATAGAAAGTGTGATTGTGCTCCTTGCCCCTTTATTATGCAGTTGAAAGTTAATTTCGGTTGAAATATCTGTCAAGTTACTTCCGATAACTCTGGACGAGTTAGAATTCATAAAATAAATAATTTAAGAATGATGATTTGAAATACAAAATTAGAAAATTCAAATATTGACAAAGACTGCTTAAATATTAAAACAAAGTTTACTTTTTGCAGCTGATATGTTTAATTTTATTTATTTTACTATTTATGGATATGAATAAGTTAACTTAATAACTTCATATCGTAAAGTATTGAAATACTAATAATAGTTATTGTTAAACAAATGTTCAACAGAACATTGAGTGTATTCGCCATTGTGTATCACAGATTGATGAAAATGAATATGATGTTTATGGATGAAAACGAATATGATGTTTATAGTATTTATCTCCAGGTAGCTACTCTTGTGAAGGGGCAGATCATAATTTACAGAAATGTAAGTGGTGTGATTAAGCCCCGTAGAATTGTATCTGCTATAGAGACTTTCAAGTTCTAAAAGACTATGCGTACTTTGTTTTCAGATTTGAACAAAAAGCTCGATCAGGCCCTAAAGGTGAGATTTTTCAATCCATATAAATTGAAGTTTTCTTCTTCTTTTTGTGAACTCGGGTTACTGGTAAGAGAACCAATAATGGAAATGGGCTACATGAATTTGTACCACAAAGAACAATAGCTAAAATTAGCCAGCATGAATGTGTCGGAAGAAATTATTGTAAGGGGAACTTCGAAATTTTCTCCAAGATGTCAAGGATTTGGCTCTAAATTTGGTTAGTGCATTCTTTTAGTATATTTCTAAAATAAAATTCAATAAACCAAATTTTACATCTTTTTTGTGGTGAAAAATGATAAATATGATCTATGTTGGATGAACTTACTTAACTATATCAACTTTTCAAATAAAAACTTATTTGAAGGTACAACAGTCATCAAACAAGAAAAAAGTAAAGGTTACTATGACCTGATCTTTTATGTGAATCATATTCTTGTAGCAACTTTGAATAGTATCCACCATACTGCTTTTTTTTAAAATAATAATAATAATAATAATATATATTACTTAAATATATATTTATATTTATATTAGAAAAGGATTGTTTCAACATGTCTGTTTCATTACTCTCAGGGGTATTTTTGTCTTTCTCATTCTTTATTATGACTACGTGTCTTCTTCACATGCTATCAATTTGTCTTTCAGTTCCCTACGTGTCTTTCTCCTATGTTATCAATATTTACATTATGTTATTTGTAATCTTCATTCATGCTCCACCGTCTGTGCACAAGTTCAGTTCTTTCTCTTCAGCATTCTCCAGGTAAGGTTCTTTCATATTTCAATTGAGTTTTTTTTGTGCCATTTTCCTTTTCGTTAAAGTCGAAGTTCCAAATTGATCTAGGTTTGTGAATGTTTGCTGATTTTTTCATTTGGTTATTGCTGTTGAATTATCCTTGTATTTGGAAGTACCAATAATATCAATAGTTGTGTTTTCAATTTTGGTTGAGTGATTATACTTTTCCTGTTCTACTTTGGATTGTCAGAAAATTGTTCAGATTCAGATTTTTGTTGTATTTTCTCACATGCAATAATTAATTTGGTCTTTTTGCCGTCGAATTAACTTTATGGGATTCTTTATCGGAATTCTTTTGAATTTCCTCTGTTCATGTATGAGTTTCTCATCAGAATCAATTTTCTGGGCTCTTGTGGGTTTAGCTTGGAGTTTAAGGATTTTCATTTACTTATACTCGGATTGACCTACTGGTCTATTAGTAGATCTAGGATAAGTCCTCTAACCTTTAGAATTTAAATTATCGCTAATGTTTGAGTAAATAGTGATGTTGTATTTATGCAAATATTGAACAGAAAGATGGCATCAAACTAAATTCGATTGAAACCCAAGTTTCTGTACATACACATGAACACTTCTCCCACGTAAAAGATCTTGTAACCCCACACAAGCCTGGGAGGAAAGCTCAAAACATCTTGATGGCTAAAATGCTTATGTTGGGTAATAATTTTTTACTTCTACTTGCTATTCACTTTGTGATAATTGGAAAAAAAGGTTCTTGGCAATTTGGTGTTTGATGGGAGGAAAGCTCAAAACTTTATTGTTCTCACTTGTGGGGGAAAAAAAAGATATGATGTTCTCCCTTTACTTGGGGCTTGTGTGTAGTGTTAGATTGCTATCTGTTGCTGCTATATTGGTGATTGGTAATGCTTTTTATGTAATAAAGAAAATCAACTTTCTTTTATTAGAAAGTCAAATGTTTTTGGACTTGAACAAGAAATTGTATGCTTTATCATGGTTGGTTATTGTCATTTGAGTAACACGAAAATTGCATCAATTAAAGAACTACCTTCAGGAAGGTTTCTCAAACATCTCAAACAGTTATTTCATATACCAACTTCATGCTGATCAACAGAGCTGAAAGTCTCTCCCAAAAGTAAAAAACGACTTAAAAGTAGATTTGATGAACTTTTAATTGAATCCAAACAAGTTCTAGATTATGGCTCTTTATATTGGTCTTTTGGGACATGAATTCTCAATTAGTAATTGATTATGGAATATGTCAGTGTAGGTGAATTAAGTTCATTGAACAAGGTATAAGTAACCCAAGAAAGTAGGAGTAGTGAGAGAGGTTTATTGGTTTTGACGAAAAAGGCAACAACTTGTTTGAACTCGAATGGAGAGGAGAAATGGTGGAGTACGGTACCAGCTACTCCAAAAAGCATCAAACACATGCTCAAACAGATTGTGACAAAGTAGGATTGAAAGGTATTCTCTACACGTCTTTTACCTTTTCAATATTCCACGGGTTCTCTACTCGAGTTTGTGCTATTTTCATCTTTTTTCTCCAACAACATACCAAATTTATTTTTACTTGATATATGCTATGATACCTTATTTGGTTGATGGTATAAATTAATCTCGAGATAAATGTATACCATCAACCAAATATGAGATGTCCAACCTTATACCTCCTACCAAACGATCAAACATATCAGCTCTTCAAGATGTATTAATTTAACAAATAAATGCTTCACTCCATACTGAGTTGTTAATTATTTTGTCATTAAGAACATCACTGCTCCAGCACTTAGACTGACGTAATTTCTTCTACATTTTAAGAGCATAACTTGTGTGATCAAGGATACTGTATTTCTCATTTCATTTCTAAGTTTGCTGGTTATTTTGAGATTTCATTGTTTAAAATAAGCTATTTTGTTCTTGGGGTGTTCTCTAATTATAAAAAGCATAACTTGTGTGAATCGAAGATATTGACTCATCCATTGCTCATCTTCCTTTGAGTTCTTTCCGCTAAGTTCTTTTGAATTGAGAACACTTATTGTTGTCTTCAATCCAAGCTAAACTACGTTCATATTTGTCAACAATCTATAAAGAATATGTGTACATATTATGCAATTCAACAGCCTTTACATGTTGTTGCTAACCCAATTATGGATGCAACTTATCCTGAAACTCAAGTGACAATGTCTCCAGCACATATAATTGGAACACTATCAGACACACAAGCATCTGGAAGAATGCGAGTTACTCCACGTGATGCCGCTGAAATAGTGTAGAAAGGAGGCAGAAGAGGATGATTAAAAATAGGGAATCCGCAGCTCGGTCACGAGCAAGAAAGTAGGTCCTTTTGCTTATTTTGCATCTTTTGTGATGTAGTTTTTCATCTATGCGCCAGTGAAATTTTACTCTTCTGACTAACAGGCTTACACCTATGAACTAGAGAACAAGGTTTCATTTCTTGAAGAGGGGAATGAAAGACTGAAGAGACAGAATGTAGGATTGCAAATCAAAATAATTCATGCTTGAATTCAGTGATAACATTTTCTTCAAACAGTTATACATTCTCATTAATTCCATGTTGGTTGTGATAATCAATCTTTCTCTGTGGAAGAAACTATAGTTGAATCTGGTCTATGAATGTTGTGACGATATTTCCTCATTTAATGGTGTTTTGAAATTGTGCTTGGACATGCAATTTTTAGGAAATGTTTGTCCCAACCTCTCTTTGCAGATTGGAGGCCTTCGATATGTTTGTTGGGCAGGTGCTTTGACATATATCTCTTCTATAAACTACTATGTATGCAAACTACAGTGGTACATATTTAATCATTCCCTATTCGTCGTTATACATAGCATTTGATATCTTGTTGTCTATTGTTTGAAAATTTGGTGAAGCACCCACCCTGTATTTCTACCATTATGCATAAACACGTGCACTAAACTAGACTTTTGTGATAGTTATTTTATTTGATGTTGTCAGTTACTACTTTCTTATCCCTCGCCTTGCATTTCATTTGACAACAATTGGTGTTGTCATAGAGTTGTCATATAATGTTTTACTATTGATGCTAGAAGGAATCTTGTGAATGTAAAGATATCTACTTCCTCAACCATGTTATATCCTCTTAAACAGGGAAGCTTTGATTTTATATCAAACAATACTAAATGAGTTCTGCAAATAAAAACAGGTTCATTCGTCTCCTAAACATTCTCTAACATGAGCAGTACCATGAATGTAGATAAGTATCTACACCATATTGTCATTTGTAAATTCTTTTGGATTTCACTTGACAATTATTTCTCGTTATTTTGACTAATTTATACTATGTTTTTGGAATATGGTTGACATGTTGATGTCGCACACTTTTGTTCCCTACTTTCGAGAAAATCGTTGGCTCATATTCGCTGCAGCATCAGGTATGACCGAAAATGTTTACAATATACTTGGATCTTGCATGCTCCAATCCATCATTAACTTAGTATGCTTCCTCTATAGTGTAGCTGATGACTTTAAAAATTTTATGTAGACAGTAGACATGTACTGCTAAATGGGCTTATCTCCTGTATAGATGTTACATTCTTCAATGGACGTCTGAATGGTAGGCAAAAAGGTGTCTTGCTTTGTTTAGAATGAACTAGGACTCTACCCCTCCCATCTCTGTGAACTCTACTTAAGCATTTAGGTATAACCTACTACACTCCACAAACAATGAGGAATAAATGTCAAGACTTAGCATGTCTTGAGTTGCTTAGTCCCTTTAACTATTTAAATCCAACCGCATGTTTACCACCTTAACTATACAATCCGATAAAGAAATGATAATTTGTACTTTTATTGTATCGATTATCATTTCAATGATCAACTTCTCCCATAGTTTTTTAGTTGTTAGAACTTAGAACTATTAAAATCATAACATAAAAATGCATACATAGTTAGACAAATACATATATGTATGAACTAAAAATATTTCACTTTGTACCTAAATTCTTTTTCCCTCTTCTGATGCTTCTTGATAGGTGCTTACAACTGGATAGCAGGAAAATGCAGCACTAAGTAAATAGTACATGATGTATAATATCCAATGTAAACAAGGAGACTACAAACAATTGTGTTTGTGTGTTGTGAATTAGCCCAAAACGGTGTATGTGTGTCTATTTAGCTCGCAAAAATCTTTCAAATGTTGGGCCCGTGCAAGCACGAGCCATCTCTTCCTAGCATATATATATATATATATATATACATATATATATATATATATATATATATATATATATAGCGAAAGGAGAAATGTAGAGAGGATTACAAGGTGGGTAATTGAACCTTCACCAATAAAGTGATAGTTCAGATACTTTACCAATCGAACTAATAAAATTCTCCCCACAAGTTCAGACAATCAACCAATCAAACTAATAAGATTCTCCCCACCAGTTTTTTCAATTTTGACTGCTACATGGTAACCAAGAAGCTGACATACACACCTAGAGTGGTGTGCTTCTGAGTCATGAGCAAGTAAGCATATTGTGAAAAAATCAAATAATTTCTCAAGTTGTTTTAGGTGAACAAATTTATCGTAGTATTATCGATTTCCTGTTTAAAAAGTCTTATTCGTATGTCATGTCATAAAAAACTAAAGGTAAACGGGATCAGATACTTAAATTGTAATGCACATTAAGATATTCATTTCTTTATCTTTTGGTTAACGCATACTTACTTGAATTAGTATGTATATTTTATGATATATATATATATATATATATTGGTCTTCACATGTTTTGAGAATTAAGGACCAAATGCTCTGCTGGAGGTTTAGTGGAACATTGATTGACTATAATTGTTATATTTTGAGTTAAGCAGTCAAGATTATTTGTTGTTATTCTGATTCTGAAATTCTTAAGCTTTAGTCTTCACCCTAGCTCAAAGACTCAAAATTATGATGTGCCCAGGGTTCAAAATGTTGCATACTAACCACTAATTCTTTGATTCTAGTGGTTTTTAACTATCTAAAATTTATGATTTTCTAATTTGCTTCAATATTTAGCATCAGTTCAAATGCTCTCGAAACAATTTTACAGATGAAATTGTCTTCATAACAATCGTCTTCAACATTATTTGTATTGTTACACATGTTGTATCTAATACCATTAAAATACTTATTACACTCATAATGGGAATAAATATCTCTTTAAAACACTTATTCTCTGCTACTATCTACTCTAGAAATTAGTCACGAAACAATATTGTAGGGTAAGTTTATTAGTTCCAAAACAATATAGTTGTAAATTTTATTTAATATTTAACTAATATTGTTCTTAATTTTATTGCAGCTTACACCTGTTGGCCAAATTCAGATATCGACAAGTAAATTTGTTATCGATCCATGCGTGCTAGAGGGTTAAACAAATTTGACAAGGACCAAATAACACATTTTGTTATGTTAGTGAATTGTGATTAGTTGAGTTATTTTGTTTTACATATGGTTAGTTCCCCTTGTGAATATAAAGGTGATAAAATGTTCCTTTATAGTTGAAGTATCCTCTAAAAATCCTGTAGTATACGTATTCATAAATTGAAATTCCATTCTTCCATTTAATACTTAGAATACCTTATCTTCTGAATATGAAAACTCTCCGTTTAGACCTTATCTGTGCAATTCAAAGAGAAGGTTTCATCGGTATATCAAAGAAAAGATCTTTTTACTTCTCTATATGTAAAATAAAGTAATCTCAAATAATACAATTAAATCTGTTTTTTTTTCTTTGATACTCTAGAATTCCACTTGTTGGTCCATCTAGTAAGCTCCTATATCGGACTGATAATATAATAAAGATTCGTTGTCTGATCCCATAGCCGCTAAAACTTCATAATATTGAAACATAGCGGCGGGTAGAACCACGCTAGCAAAATGGTCCCTCAATAGCATCCCAACATATATAATGCAATTAACTAAGCTGCCTGCTTGTATCACTAAAAAGGGTGGATCAAATCGAACGTAATTTTATTTGGGGCTCCACGGATACTAGGAAAAAGCTCCACGCCACTAATTGGAACTTAGTTACGACTAGCAAAAAAGATGGTGGTCTAGGTGTACAAAGATGTAGCATAAAAAATAGTCATGTTAGCAAGACTAGCCTGGAGGGTATTTAAAAACCCAAATGCCCTATGGACAAAAACGCTCCTAGACATTTATACAAAATCAAATGGTCTAAGGAATAACTCTAAGACATAAAAAACAACAAAGTTCCTATTGGAAAAACATAATAAATGGATGGGAAGAGTGCAAAGAATGCACTCGCTGGGTAATTGGGGACGGAAAACAAATAAACTTTTGGACGGATCCATGGATCCCAAACTCCACGACACTAAGAAACATGCTTAGTGGTCCTCTTCCTGTGGAAGAATCAGCAGAGGTTAGTAAATTCAGTCATTATAGAGGGGCAGTGGAAGCTTGAGAATATTCCCTACCCTTTACCACAAAGTGTCATTTACAATATTAATCAAATTAACATCCCTCACGTTCCAAATCCAAAAGATAAGCCTTCTTGGGCACTTACAGCTAATGGGTCCTTCACCACATCATCAGCGTATCATCATATAAAGGGAAAATCAAAACATAAAGTTACTACCACTAAAGAATTCAATTGGATTTGGAAACTCAAGTGTCCGAACAAAACTAAGTTCTTCCTCTGGCTTAGCAATCATAGGAGATTATCGACAAGCCAGCATCTACACACAATAGGGATCAACATCAGTCCAAGTTGTCCTGTATGCGGAGATGTAGAAACCGATACGCGTATCTTTGTAGAATGCCCATAGGCGCTCAAACTTTGGGGGAAATTAGGCCTAGTCGATCAGTTAAAACCTATCATAGATAAAAGGGAAACAGACTGGTTTTTTACCATTAGGAAAATCAAGAAATTTACCATAGACCATAACATTGATTGGAATTATGCTTTTCCTTATTATGTATGGAGCATATGGTTGAACAGGAACCATAATTTACATAACGGGAAGAAAGACGACATCTCAAACTTCTGCACCGCTAGACAGAGCCTTAGAGTTCTTCTACCTAGGTTTGGAGGAAAACTTTGGAAATAAGACTAGAACTAATCTAAGGTGGGTAGCGCCCGAAAAGGGTTTTAAACTAAACACAGATGGTTCTTTTAATTATCTCACGAAGAAAGGGGGAGCAGGAGAAGTTTTACGGGATACTAGGGGTTCATGGATAACAAGGTTCTCAGCAAAGACAAGCATTATGAATGCACTCCACGCTGAAATATTAGCTCTCCTAATGGGATTAAGAACGGCCGATAGACACAAGTATTCACCACTCCAATTAGAAACAGACTCATCAGATATCATTGTGCTGATTTACAAAGGGAACGATTCTTTTTCTAACATAATCCTTGAATGCAGGGCATTGCTCCAGAGGCTGGGGAACCCATAGATCACCCTTAAGACGCAGGGAGCAAAACCAGGTGGCTGATAGATTAGCTAAAGAAGCGGTTAAGCTAAAGGAAAGCATAGATTTTGTGGAATGGTAAGCCCCACCCTTGTTCATCATGAAGAATATCAATGCGGACAAGGAGGGAGAAACCTTAATTAGGCATGACATGCTATCTTCATCACCGAATAGCTTAACTCTAGTTGATAATGTAGTAAGTATTCCTGTATTTTGTAATATGGAGCGGGCAGCTACCTCTTTGTTCAGCACGAATTCTATAGATGCTGTAAAGAAGGGAGCAAATTTTCAGACCTTTGACATGCCTCCTCCATCTTCGGATAGTATAGCCTTAGTAGCTAATTTACCTAGTATTCAAGCTGATTGTAATGCTTCTAGCCACCTGGATTGTTGGATGCATATTATATATAAATAAATTAACTCCTTTTCAACAAAAAAAAAAAGAAAAAGAAAAATCCTGTACTCACTTAGAAATGAGATGGAACAAATCATAAGTCAGTTAAATAATCTAATGGTGTATAAGGAACAGCAGAAATAATCGGTCCTTTCTGACTCTCTCATAATCAGATCAGAGTTATTTACTGTCCAATGTGCTTACAACAACATACCACAGATCAGAGTTATTTACTATCCAATGTGCTTACAACAACAACATCTTCCATGAAATTATCAAAACTTGCAGGAACATTGACTGCAGAAGTAATGTATTTGACACAGTGTTATTCTTATGTGTGTCGCATGTGTGTATGCAATACTGGTTATAGCATGAAAGAGCAAAGGTAATGTGTAACAATTACAACAAAAAAAGGAAAAGAAAAAGACAATCTGTAAACTTGCTGGATGAGAGGTTTGGTTTGCGTAAAGATTGGCAACAGAGGAGGCAGATTTTATCTTCAAGATTGGCAGTTTTGACTCTTTTTCACCAGAAAAGCAGGAACAAATAGCAAAACTTGGACTAGCAATTTGCCTTTTCATTTTTTCTTCCATGAATTGATCTACATTCTAGTGTGCTTTTCTACAGCAAATTCAACTTCTTCAATTACTATCACTCGCTTCTGTAGGAATCAGTTTATGTCGACAACCTGCTAAAGTGAAAAAATGGAGCCATAAACATGTCTACAACAAATTGGATATAGTGATACTTTTCAGCAAAGGCAAAGGGTGTAAGAGAGAAGATAGCAAGCTAGAGCAATACCCTAATTAGGTAGAAAACACAGTTGCAAGAAGGAATTGATCAATTCAGAAAAATCATGATCTTGATGCAAATATATACTTGGCAACATAGCAGCAGGAGAACGCAAAATGTACCTCAATGAAGCAAAAATTGGACGGACTCGTTCAAATATCTCTTCCTGAGTTCCAGTACCATCGACCTGCAAGAATTTGTTGATGAATAAAAACTGCTACACTAATAGGGAGCTTGGTTCCAGCTGAGCAGGATAAGTCAATAAAAACCACTGACAAATTCATACCACCTTTAATTAACATGAAAACGAAATGAGGCGAGAATAAAAAAGGCCTGTTGAGCAGAAATTGGACATTTTTGAACTACTTGTCACCCTTAGAGAGAGTACCTTGTAAAGCTTTCCTTTCTTGGCATAGTGGTTGGCTACTGGAAGAGTTATAGCTTTATATACTTTTAGGCGCTCCTTGACTGTATGTTCATTATCATCAACTCGCCCCTGAAAACAAAATGTTATGTTATCGTTTTCCTCTTCAGAACGAAACTGAAACATAAAAGCATATGCATTCACTTTTTCTTTTAATAAGTATTAACATCACCTCATTCCGGTTCAATACTCGTTTGACCATTACTTCTTCAGGGCAATCAAAGAAAAGCACAAAGTTCGGTTCAGCACCAATCTGCATTCACATCTGAACTTCAAAATCTTAACAATCAACCACAGGATCACTGCATTCACAGTGCAGTGGGTAAACTAGCAAAAGTTCCTTTTAAACAACTAAACATTCCTAGAGAATAACTTAATAGATAATGCTCATTACAATAAGAAAAGATAAGCATCTAATTAAAGAAACTTACAATACTCTCATACGCCACTCTATTCTCTTCACTTCTTGGGAAACCATCTATTAGAAACTTGCGATTTTCAGCTGATTCAATTGCCTTTTTAATCAGCTTGACAGTCACCTCTGATGGAGCAATACTTCCTTCCTTCATTAACTTTTGAATCATTGCACTGAATTTAGACAGAATGACATTACAAATTTTTTCGGGAAATGAACTAAAAATCCACAATGAGAAATGGAGTTCATACCCATTCTCAGAGTCAGAATGCATCTCTTTCCTCAATAGATCTCCTGCACCTATGTGATCGAACCCAAAGGTTTCAGCAATCTTCAGGCATTGAGTGCCTTTACCACTACCAGGACCTCCTATAAAAGGACAGCAAAAACTGCTCAGTAATTATATATTTTACCCAAATAATCTACTAAAAGAGTCATTTTGTCTATTCTCATGTATAATCACGTGATTTTAGCTGAAAACTGTCATTAAGAAGGAAAGAATCAACTAATCCCCTCATAGTTATTAAACAAACTGATATTATAGGTTGTCTGCAAAGGAACCTATGTTTATTCACTTTCCACTACAAACTAGCAAAGAATGAGATGAAGGCAGACTCTTTAGCAAACTTGACAAATTTCTAATCACACAAGCATGTGCAAGATTGACAAAATGTCGCAACGTTAAGGATTAAAAACTGGTTTAAATAAAAAAAGTCATATGAGCATATGTAGCTCAACAACAGACATAATAAGCAATATGACATGTTACTTCTAGACATGTTCTCTTCATTCCAACAAGAGTGACCTTATCAGTATCATGTAAAAGTCCATCTCGCCATAAGGAAATCTTTTGTACCTCATTATCTTTTGCTTAATGTTATACATAATTAAATAAGAATTAGTTGAGAATCATGAGCGCTCAAATTTAAATTCTGCATAGGACAAAAAACACTAGATGATTTCTTGTCATCTGTCCTAGCCTTGGTGGACAGAGTTACCTATCTACTCTGGTACCTTTTGCTGCTAGGAGGTTGTAGGAATTCCATGGAATTAGTAGAGGTGCACAAAAGCAAATTACATGGAATTAGTTGAAGTGCACAAAAATGGCTCGAACACCACTATTATCAGAAATGAAAACCAGTGTCAAAATTCTCAAAAAAACAAAAAAAAGTTCCATCCCCTCTCACCCTGTCCCGGACCGAAACCCCCCGAAAAACAGGAGAAAAATAAAATATTTTAACAAACAACTACAAAAGAGTAGTACAATCTATCTACTTAAGAGGTTGGAGTGATATCTATCTCAGATGAGCTACAATCAGGCTAGATTTAACAGAGATCACATGAGAGATAAATTAATCAAATTTTCAAAGAGATAAAGGAGATTTAGCTTTTAGTGTCCGAATAGTGCACAGTTATTAATAGACTAAAATGTGTAATTAATTACCCAATACAAAAGCGACAAAAGGACTATTTCTTCCGGAATTACTTTCACCTTCTACCTACACGCATTCAAAGGAAAAAAAACAGTAGTCAATAACATTTTGTAGGAAAAAAAACATTTCAGAGATGATTAAAAACAAATAGACGATATTGAGAGAGAGAGAAAATGAATAACCGGCGGTTTGACAGTTTCAGTACAAAATGCTTGACAAATCTTCAGCTCATCAGCTCTTCTCACCTAGAGTAATTGAGAACAATATTAAGAGATTTGCAGCAACAAAACCAAAAAGATTTGATCAATTTGTGAAGTAAAATTACCTGTTGAAGATGCGAAAAGAATAAAGGGAGTGAAGTGAAACGCCTCCACATCTTTGATCGGTGTTTCGTTTTCTGGATTTGGGTTTCAATGGCGAAAGAGCGTTTGTATTAAGCACGTCGAGTGAGTGTAAAAGCGTGAGTCCCATAAACAATACAATACCTGTCTGCACGTTCACTCGCTTAAACGTTGCAACACTTTAGGGGCCCGATTAGTTCCTTCTAGATCGGCTTTGGGTCTCCACTTGCCCCTTGTTCAATTAGATATTTGAGTTTAGGCCAATTAACCCTTTTCGAGCGGTTACATCTCATTTTCTATTATGTAATTTTATTTATTATGTGACGATAAATTATTTTATAAGAAATAAAATAAAAGTTTTTAAATTAAATTATTTTTTCAATTACTTAAAGTTATCAAGAAGGGTTGTGATGGGTAGTAAGTATTTTTTTATTTTAAATTAAAAAATCTCAAATTCGAACCCCTAATAAGTTAGTGTTTGGACAATATTCGATTGAAATTGTATATGGATATAAATTTCATTTAGAAAAATATAAATCGTTTTGGATAAAAAAAATCTCTATTTAATAATGTACCCCAATATACTTATTTCAAGATTTCTCTATTTCAAAGTTTTAAGTTGGTATCGAGCTATGTTTAATTCCAATTTAAAGATTATTCTTTTCATATAATTTATATTGAATTATTAATATATTTTTCTTTTAAAAAGAAGGTAAAACCATATGTTAATTTATGCTAATTTTTATTGTGAAAGTTAAATTTCCTAAAATTACAACCAAAACTTTTAAGGTATAAATGTATACCCTCTCTAAGAACAAAACAAAAACACCCCTAAATAACAATTTACATATTATATACTTTACGTAAATAAGCACCTTTGTTTTCCATTTCGTTTTAGAGGGTTGCTCAAATTCAAATCGAAAAAGATATTTTCGATTTGCCATAATAAATTATTGATTTAATAACTAGATAAAGATTGTAATAATTTTTTGTTAATTTATAGATTTCGTAAAGATTTAAATTTTATTTTTACGAATTAACCTATACTTCAATAATAGTGAATGATAAATCTGATTGGTCCATTGTATTTTAGTACTTGGGTTATGCAAATAATACAAAATCAATTGATTCCTTTTGTATCAAATATACCGCTAGTTATTTTGTACTTGCCATTTATCTTTCATAATATATCGTGTGCACACACTTTGTTGTTAATACTTATTCTAAATTGGTAGATGATACTTAATTTAATGAAATTTTATTTCCAAGTTCAAATTACTTTCTTTTTTTGGTAAAGAAGGATATTATATATACTACTACCATCATACAGGGAGTCATAGGCTCAATGCTACCCAAAGGTTGCATATTACACAAAAAGGTAGAGATTGATGGATATAAAACAGTAGAGTTACCGACATTACTACTATCTAAATTACTATAATTGTAAGAGATAGTTGAGATGATCCTTTTCCTTTGCTTCCCTGTCTGATGATCAGCAAGCATGGAGTTGACAAAATTTGGTGGCGTTCAACACAACAATCTCTTCCAAAAAGTTGTGTGAAGATGCTTCTTTAGCTAAACTATTTGCTACTCCGTTGTTTTCCCTATATGTGTGCCTTAGCTTAGGATTATTCAGTTGGTGAAGAAGCCACCTGCAATCAAACAAGAGATTAGATTCATTAGCATGAGGATTACAAAATAGTTGTATGACGGAATTTTGACCAAACTAAGTTATTATTTAAACCAATTTATCAAAATAATACGTTTTTATTTTTTTTACAAAACTAGTATAAACGTACTTCTGAGTAACGTTTTAGGGTATTTTTATTTTAAAATTTTAACGGACAAAAAGCTGACTGGTTGACGACGTTAATGAATAAACGTGACTGTGAGTAACGTTTTAGGTGTAAAACGTGACTGTGAGTAACGTTTTAGGTGTAAAACGTTACTCACAAGTACGTTTATGGAGAATCCAATCACGGGTCCCTGACTCCAATCCTGCAAAGGCGGAATCAAATCATGTACTGTAAAACGTTACTCAGAGTAACGTTTTACATCTAAAATGTTACTGTGAGTAACATTTCTTAAGAATCCAATCACGGGCCTTCGACTCCTGCAAATTTAGAATTGAATCCTGCATATTTAGCTATAAAACGTAACTCATAGTAACATTTTACCTTAAAAACGTGACTATTAGTTACAACACTCTGTTAAAGTCACATTCTTTCATTTTTCAAACTGACCAAAGTGACTAAATAAATGTTGTTGTAATATTTTGCATGTCCAACATAATTCAGCAAAACTTTTACTTGTGTGGCCAATTTTTATAATAATATTCACAAAACTTCATCAGGTTTGAATTAAATACGTCAGATTTATCATAGTTTTTTAAATTCTTACTATAACTTTAAAATTATTTTTCTAATTTATTAATATTATTTAGAAAATATCTTTTTTTTATGTGTAGGATAAAGATGACGAGCTTTGAACATAATGTGATGGTTGCTTTGTATTGGGGTGGCGAAATAATTACGGATATGAACGGATTTAGGTATACTGAATGCGCTAGAACGATTATTAGCATGTCTACCTCAACTAACTATGTTGAATTAGTTGGATTGTTGCATGAGAAAATGGGAACAAATAGTGAAAATATTCATATAGATATTTCTGGAAAATATCCATGTACAATTCAAGGTAACAATACAAGGTTCATTGAGTTTAAAATTGAGAATGACCAATCTCTATTACAATTTCTTTTCATACCTCCAAAATTTGCGAATAAGATTGATATAAATGTTTTGGAGATGTATGTAAAGACCAAATCAACACATCAAAATGTTGTATTTCAAATTAGTGGTCATCATGGTTATCACATGAATTTATTGGCTCAGAATTATGGCTTTACCACGACCAATCAATCTCATGTTGTAGAACCAGTTGTTCAACCACTATTCCAACAATTGTTGATGCACGGTCATCGATCATTTGGTGAAGGCTCAAGTAGTCAAATGCATATTGATAATAGTCACAGTGAATACGATGCCAGGTAAACAACAAATCTATATTTTACTGAATTTTAGTGTCACGAGTTAATAAGATAATTTCTATTGTCAGTATACACAAATTATCTCTTATTAATAGAAGAAATAAGCTTTAGAGTATAAATTATCGCTTTTAAAATAAAATTCTATATTTATAATTTTGCTAGAATTTGACTAATATTTTTTTTTACAGAGATAATGATATCAACCTTGATCTATATAATGATGTAAATGCTGAAATTAGTGATGAAAGTTCAGAGGAAGATGAACCTCCAAAAGATGGTGATGAAAGTGAACCTGGTGATGAAAGTGAACCTGATGAAGATATTGATGATATTAGGGATTTTTCTCAAAATGGTGTAAATCTTCATAATCATGATCAGGGTGTGTCTCATGACATACCCTATTTCAGGACACTAGAGAATGAGGAAGACATTTTTATGTCTACATGTAAATCTGAGATAGAATATTGTTCAGTTTGGTCTGAGGAAGCAAAAAAAGATTTGAAAAAAGGTATGTTTTTTAGTAATAAAGAAAAGTTGATGTAACGGCCTGTATTTTTGTATGTGGTAGTTCTATTCATGTTATACTTGACATAGACTTATAGTGTAGGTGAGGGATCATGTTTCTTATGTGATTAGTGTTGGTTTAAACTAGCTTGGAAGGTGATGTAATGCCTTGCACGTTTTAGCATTTGTATTGCAAGTTAACTCCGATGGAAAGTATTTAAGTAATTATAGTAAGATGGTAATTGAGCTAGCAGCTGCATCACCTACTTGATCTATATTATAGTTAAAGGGCCCAAGTTTGATTGACCAGATTTAGGCTTATATTTAGGGGCTCATTTGAAGCCCAAACCTATTAAAGAAAATTGTGAATGAAAGAAGGCCCAGCAGCCAAATCTGCCAATTGGCCCATTATGGATAAAGCCCAAGTGAAACTAGGTAAGTGCATGACCTCCTAAGATTTGTTTTACCATGTTATTGGGCCAAGTGTGTACCACCTACTTGCATTAATCTGTCCCAAGTGGAATAACAGAACAAAGGGAAAATGGACAGCCAAGGTCCAATAATATTAAGTCCAAAAAGGCCCAAGTTAAAAGGACAAGCAGGTGGGGCACCTACTTGACATTATATGGCCCAAAATTGGTCAAGAGTGTCGGCCATAACACCTCCTTTTTCAAAGGATAAGGATCAAGTCTTAATGTAACACCCCGTAGCCAAAACAGACCAAAAATTAGTTTTCAGGAAAAAAAAATTGCAGACAGTTAAGGAGAAATGCAGTTGGGTCAACTTAAAATGATCATAACTCTTATCACAAAATGAATTATGTCTCTCATGACCTACCCACAGATAGATAATTTAATTATCTTTCCATAGCCACCGACCTTGCTAAAATCAGACCTCCGAGTAAAAGGTTATGCCCATTTTAGTAAAGGCCTGTCGAACAGGCCCTCACGACGGATCCAACGACGGGGCGTCGGGAACACGACGGACCGTCAGTCCTGGCCGTCGTGTGGCCCGACAGCAACCTTCCCAGGGGTCTTTTTGACCATTCCCACTCCGTTTAAACCATAAGTTACGTCATTTTGACCCTAAATCATCAGATTTTAGTCAGTTTAATCCTAGAAACATAATTAAAACATATTCAAGTCAAATCATTAAATCAAAACCTAGAAAATTAGAAGCAAGAGAGGAGAAAAAAAAAGCTCAAGAACCCTAGTTCAAGAAAGCCACAAGCTCCAGCAGTTCCAGCCCAGAAACTTAATTATTTTTCCGTGGATTTCATCACCAGGTATGCGGGATTTCACTAGTGGGTTCCTTTCACCCATTGGGTCCCTAGTTTTCAGTCAGATTATTGATTTTCTTATCATGATTAAACCTAGGGTTTCTAGAACTTTGATAGAACTTCATGAATTTATTAAATATATGTTCCAAATCAGATTATCATTCTATTACTCAGATTATCGCATGAATTTCAGAACCCTAGCTTTGTATTTCTTTAGTCCTTGAATTACACATGCTAGGTCAGATATTTCAGACACTTCAGATATACATGCCTCAGTTATAAATGCATAATTACCAGATTAATTGTTGCATTCTCAGTTTGCATGTTCAGTTTCGAGCTATCCAGTATTTACAGAAACTTAGACATAATCAGTTAATTTACAGAATTCATTGGGAGTAGCATAATACCGAGTTGGACTAGGGTTTAGCGTACCCAATAGTCCCAGAACTACTAGCCAAGTAGGTTGTAAGTCCCCTCTGTGGGCAATCAGTTTAGTGATCACGCCAGCATGCCTTTATACCTTTGGCAGGGTATATTGGGTCCTCTCGATGGGGCGTATACATCGGACTCCACATTTAGCTCATGTGGTTTTATTATCGGTTATTAGTAGCTCCCACAGTTCAGTCAGACTCTCTGCATGACCATTTATCAGTATATTCAGTATTCAGTTTTAGCATGTTATAAATTGGTCATTGCATTCAGTTAGCTCAGAAATTCAGTATATCATGTTCAGATTATTATACTTGCTTTTGTGCTTGTTCAGTTATGTTTTATTTCAGCTTTACTCTATCCTACATGCTCAGTACCTTTCAAGTACTGACGCATACGTGCGCTACATCTTCTCGTGATGTAGGTTTAGGTTCTCAGCATCCAGATCACGCATAGATCGATTTCTCGATCTCCAGATCAGCAGATTCAGTGGTGAGTCCTCATTCTCCGAGGACAAGACTCATGAGTTTCTCTTCAGTATTTAGTCTTTTAGTTTTAGTTTTTGCTAGATTTAGCTGGGGCTTGTCCCAGTATTTCTAGTCCAGTTTAGAGGCTATTTTCAGACATAGTTAGTTTCAGCTTAGTAGTGAGTTAATATTTCTTTGTATTAAACTCATCAGTTTTTCATATATCTCAGTTTTAGCATATGGGTATTTCCCATCTTTTCAGATTAAATTATGATTTAGCTTCCGCATCAGTTTATTATTCTTTATTATGCTCATGATCATGCCAGCAGGGTTAGCTTGGGATCACTTGTGGTCCTAGGTTCCGTGTCCGCGTCTCGGGGGTAGCTCGGGGCGTGACAAAACTTGGTATCAGAGCACTAGGTTCAAGAGTCCTAGGATGTCTGAAAAAGCCGCACTAAGTAGAGTCCTTTTCATGGGTGTGAAGTGCACCACATCTAATGAGAGGGAGGCTATGAAGTGTTTTAGGAAAACTTCACTTTCTTGATATTCTTATCGTGCGTTGGTATGATCTTCTTTCTAATCCATCGTTATGCGCTTAAGATCATGCATTCTCGTAGAGCTTAGGCATGAAATGCTAATGCACGCAATGCTAACGCAGTTCCTCTAGTACCAGATAAGGAAGTTCAAATGCAGAGTTTCAGAATGCCAATTCAGTTTTTGGCTCAGAGTACGAACAACAAGAACAATCAGTAGGTTCGAGTTCCTACTAATATAAATGATCGATTAGTGGCAGCCAGAGTTTGTGATTTCGTTAGGATGGATCCACCTAAGTTTTTAGGGTCGCAAGTTAGTAAGGACCCGTAGAAGTTCATTGACAAGGTCAAGAAAATATTTGGTGTGATGTCAGTAACTGGTAGTGATAGGTGAGATTGGCATCCTACCAACTCAAGGATGTGACTCACATATGGTTCACTCAGACAACGGACATGACTTTGTCTTTTGTAACTCAGTATAGCAGTCCGATTCAGTGTTAGTTCAGAAACTCTCTCAGAACCTTTCTCAGTATCTACTCAGTTGGTGACCCAGTTATAGCTAGACGGATATACAGAAATTGCCCTATCACAGTCTCTCAGAAAGTCACCTCAGCAGATTTAGTAGAGTTAGAAATGGTAGACTTCGATGTCATTCTAGGCATGGATTGGTTACATTCATGTTATGCCTCAGTCGATTGTAGAACTAGGATTGTTCATTTTCAGTTTCCAGACGAACCAATCTTAGAATGGAAGGGTAGTAGCCTAGCACCTATGGGTCGATTTATTTCTTACCTTAAGGCCAGAAAGATGATATCTAAGGGTTATCTCTATCATCTAGTTCGGGTTAAGGATTCTAGCCTTGAAACCCCAACTCTTGAGTCAGTTCCAGTAGTCTGTGAATTTCCAGAAGTATTTCCAAAAGATCTTCCTGGGATCCCTCCCAAAAGGGAAATCGACTTTGGAATTGATCTCCATCCAGATACCCAGCCTATTTCTATTCCTCCTTACAGAATGGCTCCAGCAGAGCTTAAGGAATTGAAAGAGCAGTTGAAAGACCTTCTAGATAAGGGTTTCATCAGACCTAGTATTTCACCATGGGGTGCACCAGTATTGTTCGTAAAGAAGAAAGATGGTTCTCTCAGAATGTGCATTGACTATAGACAGTTGAACAAGGTCACAATCAAGAATAAGTATCCCATCCCCAGGATTGATGACTTGTTTGACCAACTTCAGGGTGCTAGCCATTTCTCAAAGATAGACCTCAGATCGGGTTATCATCAGCTCAGAGTCAGAGATAGTGACATTCCAAAAACAGCCTTCAAAACTCGGTATGGTCATTATGAATTTGTAGTTATGTCGTTTGGACTAACTAATGCTCCTGCAGCTTTCATGGATTTGATTAACAGAGTGTTCAAACAGTACTTGGACTTGTTCGTTATCGTCTTTATTGATGATATCCTCATTTACTCTAGGAGCGAGGAAGAACATGCAAGTCATTTGAGAATTGTTCTACAGACTCTCAAGGATCGCCAGTTATTCGCTAACTTTAGCAAATGTGAGTTTTGGTTGCAATCCGTTGCTTTTCTTGGTCACATTGTATCTAGCGAAGGGATCCGCGTAGATTCACAGAAGATAGAAGCAGTAAAACAATGGCCCAGACCTACCTCTGCTACAGATATCAGAAGTTTCTTAGGTCTAGCGGGTTATTACAGGAGGTTCGTGGAAGGATTTTCATCCATAGCCTCACCATTGACTAGGTTGACTCAGAAGATGGTCAAGTTCCAATGGTCAGATGATTGTGAGAAAAGCTTCGCAGAATTGAAAACTAGATTGACTACAGCTCCTGTCTTGACTATACCAGAGGGTTCAGATGGTAATGTGATCTATTGCGATGCATCCAGAGTTGGCCTTGGTTGTGTGTTGATGCAAAGAGATAAGGTTATATCTTATGCCTCTAGACAACTTAAGGTGCATGAGAAGAACTATCCAACTCATGACCTCGAGCTTGCAGCAGTGGTGTTTGCACTCAAGATATGGAGACACTACTTGTATGGTGTTCATGTAGATGTGTTCACCGATCATAAGAGCCTTCAGTATGTGTTCACCCAGAAAGAGTTGAATCTTCGCCAGAGGAGATGGCTTGAGTTCCTTAAGGATTATGATATGAGTGTGCATTATCATCCTGGAAAGGCGAATGTAGTGGCCGATGCTCTTAGTAGATTATCTATGGGTAGTGTAGCCCATGTTGAGGAAAAAAGAAAGGAGCTAGTGAAGGATGTTCACAGGCTTGCTCGCTTGGGAGTTCGCCTTATGAGCATATCAGACAGCGGTGTAACAGTTCAGAATGGGGCAGAATCGTCTTTGGTAGTGGAGGTTAAGGAAAAGCAAGAGAGTGATCCGATCTTGCTTGAACTAAAGGGTGCAGTCAACAATCAGAGAGTGGAGGTTTTCTCCCAAGGGGGAGATGGTGTACTTCGCTACCAAGGTAGATTGTGTGTTCCTGATGTGGGAGAGTTGAGGAAGCATATTCTTGCAGAAGCTCATAACTCCAGGTATTCTATTCATCCAGGTGCCACTAAGATGTACCGCGATCTGCGGGAAGTCTATTGGTGGAATGGCATGAAGAGGGATATAGCAGACTTTGTGAGTAAGTGCCCCAATTGCCAGCAAGTCAAGGTAGAACATCAGAAACCAGGAGGTATGACTCAAGAGATCGATATTCCTACTTGGAAGTGGGATGTGATCAATATGGATTTCATCACAGGGTTACCTCGTACTCGCAGACAGCATGACTCAATTTGGGTGATAGTCGATAGGATGACTAAGTCTTCTCGCTTTTTGGCGGTCAAGACTACGTATTCGGCAGAGGACTATACTAAGCTTTACCTTAATGAAATTGTGAGGTTGCATGGGGTTCCTTTGTCTATCATCTCAGATAGAGGTCCTCAGTTTACCTCTCATTTCTGGAAGTCATTTCAAAAAGGTCTTGGTACTCAAGTTAACCTTAGTACAGCATTTCATCCACAGACGGATGGGCAGGCAGAGCGTACCATTCAGACCTTAGAGGATATGTTGAGAGCTTGTGTGATCGATTTCAAAGGTAGTTGGGATGATCACCTTCCTCTTATTGAGTTTGCCTACAATAATAGCTACCATTTCAGCATTCAGATGGCCCCTTATGAGGCTTTATATGGGCGTAGATGTAGATCTCCTGTTGGTTGGTTTGAAGTAGGTGAAGCAGCTTTGATAGGGCCAGATTCAGTCCTTTATGCTATGGAGAAAGTTCAACTCATTAGAGATAGACTTAAGATAGCCCAAAGTCGTCAGAAATCTTATGTAAATGTAAGGAGAAGGGAGCTAGAGTTCCAAGTTGATGATTGGGTTTTTCTGAAAGTCTCACCTATGAAAGGGGTGATGAGATTTGGAAAGAAAGGGAAGCTCAGTCCTAGGTATGTAGGACCTTACAAGATATTGAAAAGGGTTGGCAAGGTGGCATATGAGTTAGAGTTGCCAGCAGAATTAGTAGCAGTGCATCCGGTCTTCCACATCTCACTCTTGAAGAAGTGTGTGGGTGATCCAGCCTCTATAGTGCCATTAGAGAGTGTGGCGGTGAAAGATAGTCTTTCTTATGAGGATGTACCAGTTGAGATTCTTGACTGTCAGGTTAGAAGGTTGAGAAACAAAGAAGTCGCTTCAGTCAAGGTTTTGTGGAGGAGTCAGTCCGTAGAGGGAGCTACTTGGGAAGCAGAAGCAGCCATGAAAGCCAAGTATCCTTACCTTTTTCCTTCCGATTCTACTCCAGCTTGAGGTAATAGTTCCTCTTCAGTTTTACAGTCATTCATTAGAATCATGTTCCCTCAGTTTGTACTTGCATTTTCAGCGTAATTGCATGTACTCAGAACTCAATTCAGTCAGAAACTCAGTTCTCAGTGTTTAGTAGTGGGGTTTGCAGCTCTCTCCCTCCATTTCAGATAGTTTAGTCTTCATTCGAGGATGAATGTTTCCAAGGGGGAGATAATGTAACACCCCGTAGCCAAAACAGACCAAAAATTAGTTTTCAGGAAAAACAAATTGCAGACAGTTAAGGGGAAATGCAGTTGGGTCAACTTAAAATGATCATAACTCTTATCACAAAATGAATTATGTCTCTCATGACCTACCCACAGATAGATAATTTAATTATATTTCCATAGCCACCGACCTTGCTAAAATCAGACCTCCGAGTAAAAAGTTATGCCCATTTTAGTAAAGGCCTGTCGAACAGGCCCTCACGACGGATCCAACGACGGGGCGTCGGGAACACGACGGACCGTCAGTCCTGGCCGTCATGTGGCCCGACAGCAACCTTCCCAGGGGTCTTTTTGACCTTTCCCACTCCGTTTAAACCATAAGTTACGTCGTTTTGACCCTAAATCATCAGATTTTAGTCAGTTTAATCCTAGAAACATAATTAAAACATATCCAAGTCAAATCATTAAATCAAAACCTAGAAAATTAGAAGCAAGAGAGGAGAAAAAAAAAGCTCAAGAACCCTAGTTCAAGAACGCCACAAGCTCCAGCAGTTCCAGCCCAGAAACTTAATTATTTTTCCGTGGATTTCATCACCAGGTATGCGGGATTTCACTAGTGGGTTCCTTTCACCCATTGGGTCCCTAGTTTTCAGTCAGATTCTTGATTTTCTTATCATGATTAAACCTAGGGTTTCTAGAACTTTGATAGAACTTCATGAATTTATTAAATATATGTTCCAAATCAGATTATCATTCTATTACTCAGATTATCGCATGAATTTCAGAACCCTAGCTTTGTATTTCTTTAGTCCTTGAATTACACATGCTAGGTCAGATATTTCAGACACTTCAGATATACATGCCTCAGTTATAAATGCATAATTACCAGATTAATTGTTGCATTCTCAGTTTGCATGTTCAGTTTCGAGCTATCCAGTATTTACAGAAACTTAGACATAATCAGTTAATTTACAGAATTCATTGGGAGTAGAATAATACCGAGTTGGACTAGGGTTTAGCGTACCCAATAGTCCCAGAACTACTAGCCAAGTAGGTTGTAAGTCCCCTCTGTGGGCAATCAGTTTAGTGATCACGCCAGCATGCCTTTATACCTTTGGCAGGGTATATTGGGTCCTCTCGATGGGGCGTATACATCGGACTACACATTTAGCTCATGTGGTTTTATTATCGGTTATTAGTAGCTCCCACAGTTCAGTCAGACTCTCTGCATGACCATTTATCAGTATATTCAGTATTCAGTTTTAGCATGTTATAAATTGGTCATTGCATTCAGTTAGCTCAGAAATTCAGTATATCATGTTCAGATTATTATACTTGCTTTTGTGCTTGTTCAGTTATGTTTTATTTCAGCTTTACTCTATCCTACATGCTCAGTACCTTTCAAGTACTGACGCATACGTGCGCTACATCTTCTCGTGATGTAGGTTTAGGTTCTCAGCATCCAGATCACGCATAGATCGATTTCTCGATCTCCAGATCAGCAGATTCAGTGGTGAGTCCTCATTCTCCGAGGACAAGACTCATGAGTTTCTCTTCAGTATTTAGTCTTTTAGTTTCAGTTTTTGCTAGATTTAGCTGGGGCTTGTCCCAGTATTTCTAGTCCAGTTTAGAGGCTATTTTCAGACATAGTTAGTTTCAGCTTAGTAGTGAGTTAATATTTCTTTGTATTAAACTCATCAGTTTTTCATATATCTCAGTTTTAGCATATGGGTATTTCCCATCTTTTCAGATTAAATTATGATTTAGCTTCCGCATCAGTTTTTTATTATTCTTTATTATGCTCATGATCATGCCAGCAGGGTTAGCTTGGGATCACTTGTGGTCCTAGGTTCCGTGTCCGCGTCTCGGGGGTAGCTCGGGGCGTGACAATTCTCCATTTTGAACTTGCAAAAGTTTCAGATTTCCTAAGTTCTTTCTTGGTCTCTCTTGGCTTCAATTAGCAGCCCTAAGGCACCTTAGAGTTCTTGAGTGCTGTCTAATTTTTCAAGTAAGAGTTTGAAGGAGAGTTTGAATTCTTGAAGTACAAGTTTAGAGGATAAATTTCCAGAATTAAGGTAAGACTTCAACCCATTTGTTTTCCTCTCTTTGATAATGTTTGGAGTGGAGAATTTTGTATATGTTTATCAAGAATTCATGGATTGTGATAAATCTTTGAGTCAATATTCTCCTATTATGCTGAAAGATTTGAGATTGATAGTGGCTGCCTTATGAATATTGTTGTTGAGGGCTGTTTGGGTAGCTTGGGAGATGATGTATGAAGTTGTATTAATGTGTAGAGGAAGGGTGTGGTGGTTCACCATTTATGTAAGGGTTGTTTGGGCCTGATTTCCATCAAATATTTTAGCTACTGTTTTGGAGGACCTTATTGTGATTAGCTGCTGATGTTAGCTTAATCATGACTTATGTTGTAGATTAGCACCCAATAAGGAAGGCTGAATCGTGATAGTGGTATTGGTCAGAAAAATAAGGTATGTAAGGCTATTCGATTCTATATCCTTTTGGCATGAAATCTGGCACCTGCAATTAATATCAATGAAGTGTTTCCCATAAGTTCTATTTCTAGAAAAGGAAGCATAGTGGCAGCGTACTATCTCCAAATAGCTAACAATATTTCTTTCCCCATTCTAAGTGCATAGAACTACTTCATTATATGTTCACTACTCTATACTTGTGTAATTATTCCCCTTGTGCTGTTATAAAAATGGTATTTGCAAAACAAAGTTTGATGAATCCCTCTCCTAAGCCAATTGAAGTCAATTGTGCCATTAAGGTCTTAAAGTAAGGTGTTGATGTTTCATAGCTCCTTATGTCATTGTTACTGCATCAAAGTATTATTTTCATGTATTCCACTACTGTTCCGTATTTCCATATCTCCAAGATGATTCTGACCACCAAATCAACATCTCAAAAGTGTTAAGATTATCCAAAATAACATCTCAAAAGAGTTATGAACTGATTAACAATAATCTCAAAGATTAAAGAATCTAAGTGAAGAAATCTATTTAATTAAGGGTGGCAGCTCAGGGGCGAAAGCCTAGCATGGGCCGATCCCTATTGATATAGAAGGGTGGCAGCTCAGGGGCAAAAGCCTAGTATGGGCCGATCCCAAGTTGCGTAATTATGAGGACCGCATCCCAGGGGTTAATACGCCTAGCATGGGTCATCCTCTTCTACCACTGATCAGCTGGTCACTTGTATCACATGCCCAACAAAGATTATAGCATACAACAAGGTAAAAAAAAGAATGTAGCTTACTTGATCCCATAAGAGTAAGCAAAGGTGGTCTTCTCTCATAATCTATGCACCCTTATGTTGCTACTTGATTTCATTTGAGCTTTGTATTACATATACTATTTGTCTTACATATTCAGTACATTTTTCGTACTGACGTCCTGTATTGGGGACGCTGCATTTCATGCTGCAGGCTCAGGTACTCCAGCTAGTAGACCTCCTCAGTAGGAGCACTCAAAATTCTGCTACTTTTGGTGAGCTCCAAGTTGATTCGGAGCTTTATTAAGTCCTTGTTAAATTCGTTTGGTATTGTATCGTAGTTAAGGGTAAGGCGGGGTCTGTCCCGACCTACTCTAGTCTTCTATCTTTTAGAGGCTTTGTAGACGTATGTACATGGTTCAGTTGTGTCTTAAGGAGTTGTGGCCTCAACGGCCAAGTCTTGTATATAACTTTTGGACCTACTTAAGTTGTTTTGTATTGCTGCATCTTAGGTTAACTTGTCACAATTGATATAGTATATGCACAGTAAGAACAGGTTGCAGGTTGGTTCTCTCGGGCCTTTAGGGCATCGGGTGCCTGTCCGTCTTAATAGGTTTTGAGGCGTGACAAAAGTGGTATCAGAGCAGGTCATCCTAGGGAGTCTACAAAGCCGTGTCTGTGTAGAGTCTTACTTATGGATGTGTTGTGCACCACATCTATAAACAGGAGGCTACGGGACATATAGGAGTTGTCTCATTTCTTTCATTTCTTAGATCGTGCGATAGAACCAGTGTTGTAGGTGAATCATATCTAATTTCTCAATTGTTTTATTATAGCATAGATGCCGATTACGAGAAGGAGTAAAAGTACTGGTAAACGAGTAGATGTGGATGTCCAAGAAGGGACCAGCCAACCACCACCAAGTCAAGCTGTTCAAAGTGGGGCGCAAGATGAGTCTCTATCGCAGACTTCCTCGACGCCTCCATCTCCTGAAGAACTAAGGAGGGAAGATGAACCTCAGGAATCCCCTATTAATGCTACCGAGCAAGATTTGAGGAATGCAGTCCAATTATTGACTCGTATAGTTGCTGGTCATGGCCAAAGGCAAGAAGGTCCAGTTGCAGGTACTAGTGGTGTAGTTAGATCAGCTGGAACACGGATACGTGATTTTCTTAACTTGGACCCTCCATCATTTACCGGGTCAGATCCTAATGAAGATCCCCAAGACTTTATAGATCAAATCCAACGCACTTTGGATATTATGCATGTAAGTGGTAAAGAAGCACTTGAGCTAGCTGCATACAGATTAAAGGGTGTGGCTATATTGTGGTATGAAGCTTGGAAGCAATCTAGGGGAACAAATGCACCTTCAGCTATGTGGAAAGAGTTCAAAAAGGCATTCCTTGATCATTATCTGCCATTGGAGATCCGAGAGGCCCGTGCGGATCAGTTCTTAAATCTCTACCAAGAAAATATGAGTGTGAGGGAGTATAGTCTCAAATTTAATTCCTTGGCTAGGTATGCCCCTAATGTAGTAGCTACTATGGAGGATAGAGTTCATCGTTTTGTGGACAGGTTAGATTCATATCTGGTTAGAGACTGTACAATTGCTTCATTAAATAAAGATATGGATATAGCAAGGATGCAGGCTTTTGCACAAAAATTGGAGGATCAAAGGCAAAGAAGAAGAACACAAGAGTTGGAAACAGGGCATTCTAAGAGGGCCAGATCAATGGGGCAGTTTACACCATCCCAAGGTAAGTTTAGGCCTCGGTTCTCTAACAGACCACCTAGGCCATCATCTTTCTACTCTACAGCTAGTGCTCCACCACGGTTCCAAGGGTTTAGAGGCAATCAGTTTGGGCAAGAAGTGAAAGCCAAGGCAGTCATCAAGATCAAGGAAGTACGAGCCAATCAAGGCCTCCACGACAGCCTTATAAACAGTGTGGAAGGAATCATCTAGGTGCATGCAGGTTTGGGATGGATGTTTGTTTTTGGTGTGGCACACCAGGGCATATGATGAGAAACTGCCCTCATAGGGGAGTGGGTGGCGTTGTTCAACCAACTAGATCAGTTGTTGCGTCGACCTCATCAACTCCTTCTTTAGGTAGGGGACTACATATGCCTACAGGTCGTGGTAGAGGAGCTAGGGGAGCAACTAGTTCTAGTGGAGGTCAGAATCGCACATATGCACTAGGGGATCGACAAAATTTAGAAGCCTCGCCGGATGTGGTTACAGGTATATTGTCCATCTTTTCACATATTGTATATGCATTAATCGATCCGGGGTCTACACTATCATATGTTACACCATTGATTGCTGGAAAGTTCAAAAGAACACCAGAATTATTAGCAAAGTCATTTGAAGTGTCTACACCGATTGGAGAATCTATTATAGCTAGGAGAGTGTATCGTAATTGCATTGTAACTGTTTGTGATCGCGATATATTGGCTGACCTTGTTGAGCTAGACATGGTAGATTTTGATGTTATAATGGGTATGGATTGGTTAGCTTCTTGTTATGCCACGGTAGATTGCCGAACTAAGATAGTGCATTTCCAGTTTCCAAAAGAGGTAGTCCTCGAATGGAAGGGTAATATTGGGATGCCAAGAGGTAAATTTATTTCTTATCTTAAGGCAAAGAAGATGATTTCCAAAGGATACATATGCCATCTGGTTAGAGTGAAAAATGTAGATGCAGAGCCACCAACCCTTCAATCCATTCCGGTGGTAAATGAATTTCCAGATGTGTTTCCTGAAGATCTTCCAGGTTTGCCTCCAGAACGAGAAGTAGAGTTCGGTATTGATGTGCTTTCAGATACTCAACCTATCTCAATTCCTCCATATAGAATGGCTCCGGCAGAATTACGAGAGTTGAAGGAGCAGTTAAAAGACTTATTACAAAAAGGATTCATAAGGCCTAGTGTGTCTCCATGGGGAGCACCAGTTTTATTTGTGCGCAAAAAAAGATGGCTCATTAAGAATGTGTATTGACTACCGGCAGTTGAATAAGGTAACAATTAAGAACAAATATCCCCTCCCTAGAATTGATGATCTGTTTGATCAATTACAAGGTGCTAGGTGTTTTTCAAAGATCGACCTGAGGTCAGGTTATCACCAAGTGAGGGTCAAGGACAAAAATATACCCAAGACAGCTTTCCGAACACGGTATGGTCATTTTGAGTTCTTAGTCATGTCATTCGGGCTAACAAATGCACCAGCAGCTTTTACGGATTTTATGAATAGGGTATTCAAGCCATTCTTAATGTGTTTGTGATAGTGTTCATAGATGACATTTTGGTGTATTCAAGATCAAAAGAGGATCATGCTAATCACTTGCGGCAGGTTTTACAAATTCTCCGTGATCGTAAATTGTATGCAAAGTTCTCTAAATGTGAGTTCTGGTTGAAATCTGTGGCATTCCTAGGTCATATCGTATCCGAGGAAGGAATAAGGGTTGATAACCAGAAAATAGAAGCCGTGAAAAGATGGCCAAGACCTACAACGCCTACGGAGATCCGTAGTTTTCTTGGATTGGCAGGTTATTACAGAAGGTTTGTTGAAGGATTCTCTTCCATGGCTGCACCCTTAACAAAGCTAACACATAAAGGAACCAAGTTTCAGTGGAGCGATGAGTGTGAAAGAAGCTTCCAAGAGTTGAAGAGTAAATTAACTTCTACACCTGTGTTGGTACTTCCAGAAGGTACAGAAGGCTATGTAGTGTATTGTGATGCTTCGGGAGTGGGCTTAGGTTGTGTATTGATGCAGCATGGTAAAGTTATAGCTTATGGCTCAAGGCAGCTGCGGCCACATGAGAAAAATTATCCAACCCATGATCTAGAGCTAGCAGCAGTTGTGTTTGCTTTGAAGATATGGCGCCACTACTTGTATGGATTTCATGTTGACATATACACTGATCACAAAAGCTTGCAATATATTTTTAAGCAAAAAGACTTAAATCTGAGGCAGCGAAGGTGGCTGGAGCTATTAAAAGATTATGACATTGACATCTTATATCATCCCGGTAAAGCTAATGTAGTAGCTGATGCTTTAAGCCGTAAAATAATGGCAAGCACTTATGGGAAGTCTGTGGAAAGACAAGGAATGACTAAGGATCTGTCCCAACTAGCGAACTTGGGTGTTCGCCTTCTTGAATCTCAAGGCGAAGGGGTTATTGTGCAAAATGCGGCAGAATCCTCATTAATAGTGGAAGTGAAAGAGAAGCAGTACACTGATCCAATTCTTTTACAACTTAAAGAGAATATACTACATGGTATGACAAAGGCATTTGAGCTTAAGCAAGACGGAGAACTTCGATGTCAAAACAGATTGTGTGTACCTAATGTAGATGAACTAAGAAAGAGGATCATGATGGAAGCACATAATTCAAGATACTCTGTTCATCCGGGGTCAACTAAAATGTATCAGGACTTGAAAGAAATGTATTGGTGGGGGACATGAAGAAGAACATTGCAGAATTCGTGGCTCAGTGTCCAAATTGTCAACAGGTAAAAGTAGAACACCAAAAGCCCAGAGGTTACATGCAGCGTATAGAACTTCCAATTTGGAAATGGGACATGATCAACATGGATTTTATTACTGGTTTGCCTCGCTCATTCCGGAAGTTTGACTCCATATGGGTAATAGTTGATAGACTTACCAAAACAGCATACTTCTTGCCGGTGAAGACTACCTATACAGCTGAAGAGTATGCGAGGTTGTACATTAAAGAGATAGTTCGACTACATGGAGTGCCAATCTCTATAATATCTGATAGAGGAGCTCAATTCACAGCAAATTTTTGGAAGTCATTTCAAAAGAGTTTGGGAACACAAGTGAATTTAAGTACAGTCTTTCATCCTCAAATGGATGGTCAGGCAGAACGTACAATTCAGACACTTGAGGATATGCTGTGAGCTTGTATATTAGATTTCAAGGGTAGCTGGGATGATCACCTACCACTTATTGAATTTGCTTATAACAATAGCTATCATTCGAGTATTAAAATGGCACCTTATGAAGCTTTATATGGTCGAAAGTGTAGATCACCAATTGACTGGTTCGAAACGGGTGAAACTGCCTTATTTGGGCCAGATCTTGTTCATCAAGCTATGGAAAAAGTCAAAGTGATACAGCAGCGGCTAGAAACAGCTCAAAGTCGACATAAATCATATGCAGATATTAGAAGGAGAGGACTAGAATTTTCTATAGGGGATTGGGTGTTCTTGAAGGTGTCTCCGATGAAAGGGGCAATGAGGTTTGGTAAAAAGGGAAAGCTGAGTCCACGCTATATAGGGCCATATAAGATTATCCGAAAATTTGGCCAAGTAGCCTATGAGTTAGAGCTACCACAAGAGCTTTCATCAGTTCATCCGGTGTTCCATGTCTCAATGCTACGGAAATGCGTAGGTGACCCATTTCGTATTACTCCTACTGAAGACGTACAGGTTATGGGAGAACACCCTTATGAAGAAGTACCCATTGCTATTCTGGATCGACAAGTTAGGAAGTTAAGAAATAAAGAAGTAGCTTCTGTAAAAGTACTATGGAGAAACCAACAAGTAGAAGAAGTTACATGGGAAGTATAAGAAACAATGAAATTGAAGTATCCTCACCTCTTTCACACTAGTGGGAATGATCAAAATGTTAGTGGAGGCATTGACAAGTAAGTATAAGTCTATATGTTCAATGTGATTAATAGTAGTACTAACTTAGGCTTGAACTTGTTTAGGCTGGGCAACCATCCTAACATTCGAGGACGAATGTTCCAAGGGAGGAAGGATGTAACGGCCTGTATTTTTGTATGTGGTAGTTCTATTCATGTTATACTTGACATAGACTTATAGTGTAGGTGAGGGATCATGTTTCTTATGTGATTAGTGTTGGTTTAAACTAGCTTGGAAGGTGATGTAATGCCTTGCACGTTTTAGCATTTGTATTGCAAGTTAACTCCGATGGAAAGTATTTAAGTAATTATAGTAAGATGGTAATTGAGCTAACAGCTGCATCACCTACTTGATCTATATTATAGTTAAAGGGCCCAAATTTGATTGACCAGATTTAGGCTTATATTTAGGGGCTCATTTGAAGCCCAAACCTATTAAAGAAAATTGTGAATGAAAGAAGGCCCAGCAGCCAAATCTGCCAATTGGCCCATTATGGATAAAGCCCAAGTGAAACTAGGTAAGTGCATGACCTCCTAAGATTTGTTTTACCATGTTATTGGGCCAAGTGTGTACCACCTACTTGCATTAATCTGTCCCAAGTGGAATAAAAGAACAAACGGAAAATGGACAGCCAAGGTCCAATAATATTAAGTCCAAAAAGGCCCAAGTTAAAAGGACAAGCAGGTGGGGCACCTACTTGACATTATATGGACCAAAATTGGTCAAGAGTGTCGGCCATAACACCTCCTTTTTCAAAGGATAAGGATCAAGTCTTATTCTCCATTTTGAACTTGCAAAAGTTTCAGATTTCCTAAGTTCTTTCTTGGTCTCTCTTGGCTTCAATTAGCAGCCCTAAGGCACCTTAGAGTTCTAGAGTGCTGTCTAATTTTTCAAGTAAGAGTTTGAAGGAGAGTTTGAATTCTTGAAGTACAAGTTTAGAGGATAAATTTCCAGAATTAAGGTAAGACTTCAACCCATTTGTTTTCCTCTCTTTGATAATGTTTGGAGTAGAGAATTTTGTATATGTTTATCAAGAATTCATGGATTGTGATAAATCTTTGAGTCAATATTCTCCTATTATGCTGAAAGATTTGAGATTGATAGTGGCTGCCTTATGAATATTGTTGTTGAGGGCTGTTTGGGTAGCTTGGGAGATGATGTATGAAGTTGTATTAATGTGTAGAGGAAGGGTGTGGTGGTTCACCATTTATGTAAGGGTTGTTTGGGCCTGATTTCCATCAAATATTTTAGCTACTGTTTTGGAGGACCTTATTGTGATTAGCTGCTGATGTTAGCTTAATCATGACTTATGTTGTAGATTAGCACCCAATAAGGAAGGCTGAATCGTGATAGTGGTATTGGTCAGAAAAATAAGGTATGTAAGGCTATTCGATTCTATATCCTTTTGGCATGAAATCTGGCACCTGCAATTAATATCAATGAAGTGTTTCCCATAAGTTCTATTTCTAGAAAAGGAAGCATAGTGGCAGCGTACTATCTCCAAATAGCTAACAATATTTCTTTCCCCATTCTAAGTGCATAGAACTACTTCATTATATGTTCACTACTCTATACTTGTGTAATTATTCCCCTTGTGCTGTTATAGAAATGGTATTTGCAAAACAAAGTTTGATGAATCCCTCTCCTAAGCCAATTGAAGTCAATTGTGCCATTAAGGTCTTAAAGTAAGGTGTTGATGTTTCATAGCTCCTTATGTCATTGTTACTGCCTCAAAGTATTATTTTCATGTATTCCACTACTGTTCCGTATTTCCATATCTCCAAGATGATTCTGACCACCAAATCAACATCTCAAAAGTGTTAAGATTATCCAAAATAACATCTCAAAAGAGTTATGAACTGATTAACAATAATCTCAAAGATTAAAGAATCTAAGTGAAGAAATCTATTTAATTAAGGGTGGCAGCTCAGGGGCGAAAGCCTAGCATGGGCCGATCCCTATTGGTATAGAAGGGTGGCAGCTCAGGGGCAAAAGCCTAGCATGGGCCGATCCCAAGTTGTGTAATTATGAGGACCGCATCCCAGGGGTTAATACGCCTAGCATGGGTCATCCTCTTCTACCACTGATCAGCTGGTCACTTGTATCACATGCCCAACAAAGATTATAGCATACAATAAGGTAAAGAAAAGAATGTAGCTTACTTGATACCATAAGAGTAAGCAAAGGTGGTCTTTTCTCCTAATCTATGCACCCTTATGTTGCTACTTGATTTCATTTGAGCTTTGTATTACATATACTATTTGTCTTACATATTCAGTACATTTTTCGTACTGACGTCCTGTATTGGGGACGCTGCATTTCATGCTGCAGGCTCAGGTACTCCAGCTAGTAGACCTCCTCAGTAGGAGCACTCAAAATTCTGCTACTTTTGGTGAGCTCCAAGTTGATTCGGAGCTTTATTAAGTCCTTGTTAAATTCGTTTGGTATTGTATCGTATTTAAGGGTAAGGCGGGGTCTGTCCCGACCTACTCTAGTCTTCTATCTTTTAGAGGCTTTGTAGACGTATGTACATGGTTCAGTTGTGTCTTAAGGAGTTGTGGCCTCAACGGCCAAGTCTTGTATATAACTTTTGGACCTACTTACGTTGTTTTGTATCGCTGCATCCTAGGTTAACTTGTCACAATTGTTATAGTATATGCACAGTAAGAACAGGTTGCAGGTTGGTTCTCTCGGGCCTTTAGGGCATCGGGTGCCTGTCCGTCTTAATAGGTTTTGAGGCGTGACAGTTGAAAAGGGCTGTAACGATTTGGAGTGCACAAAAATAAGGAGTTCAAGGTGGTTACATCTACCAAAAGTCTATGGGTTGTGAGATGTAAGTTTTATAATTCATTGGGTTGCTTGTGGTTTCTTCGAGGACGAAAAATTGGAGATAGCCTTTGAAAGATAGGAAAATATATTGAAAATCATAGATGTGAGACTGAAGGGCTTTCTAGCGGCCACACCAATCTAAATACCAATTTGATTGCATCACTATTTCTAAATCAAATTAGAAAAAATCCTAAGTACTTGGTGGTAGATGTCATTTCAAAGGTTCACAAAAAATTTGGTCATCAAGTGACATACAGAAAAGCATGGCTTGGACGTCAACGTGCATTTGAATTGGTGTATGGTGACTTTGAGAAATCATTTAGTGACTTACCTAAATGTTTTGCAGCTTTTCAACACTTTAACCATGGAACAATTGTTGAATGGAAACACGGAGAGTCTATGAGTTCATCGGAGGTAAAAACTTTTAAATTTGTATTTTGGGCTTTCAAGCCATGCATTGATGGATTCCAAACATGTCGCCCAGTTATTTCAGTAGATGGAACTCATATTTATGGAAAATATGAGATCAAATTATTAATTGCTGTTGGAATTGATGGAAATGATAACATTCTCCCTTTAGCATTTGCTATTGTAGACAAAGAGTCAAAAGAGGCATGGAAATGATTTTTTAGAAATTTGAGTGCACATGTCATAAAAAGTAGACAAGATGTATGTGTTATATCTGATAGGGCAAAAGGAATCTTGACTAGTTTGCAGGAGTTGCGGCGATTTCAAGAGCCTAGAGCCTTCCATCGATTTTGCATAAGACATCTGAAGAGCAACTTTCAATCTAAATTTCCAAACAAGTATCTCAGCAGATTGATGTGGAGGGCTGCTTCAGCCCATCAAGTAAGAAGTTTGAATCCTTGATGTGGCAAATTAAAGAAGAAAATGTCGAAGCACATGAATACCTCATGGAAATTCCCTTGGACAAATGGACTGTTAGCCATGATAATGGAAAAAGATGGGGCGTGTTGACAATAAATCTTTCAGAGTCGTTCAATGGAGTGTTGAAAAAAGCACGAGGTTTGCCTGTCACTGCTATGGTTAGACTTTCATTGGAGCAAACTATTGAACGGTATACCAACTTGCAGAACAAAATGAATTATGGACTGGGAGGTTCAAAATAAAGTGGGAGAAGAATTATGAAAGTTCAAAAAGGCACTTTGTTTTTTATTGGAATATACCCACAGGGGTATACGAGGTTAGATCTATTCAGGTTGATGGTGTTGGTGGTAATTCTCATTGTGTTTCACTGAATGAAAGAAAATGTGATTGTGGAAAATGGGTTAATTTGCACTTCCCATGTTCACATGTCATGAAGGTAACTGATAGAATGGGAGGGCTAGCTAGAAATTTTGTTAGCGAGCATTTCACAATAGAGAATTATGTTGGAACATATTCTGGGTCATTCTCACCAGTTGGTCATGAGGCATATTGGCCATCTCCAAGTTTTACAGTGAGAAGTAATGAATTCTATCGTCGTCCTAATCGGCCAAGGACAACTAGAATACCTAACGAAATGGATCGTAGTTCTACGGTATATGAGCGAGCTTGTGGATTATGCAAGCAGACGGGACATGATAGGCGTCGATGTCCCAATCGTAATTAAATTTAAATGAATAGTTGTGGATCTATGTCTAATTGTGTTAATTTTCTTTCAGTTATCTATTATAATGTGAATTTTTTCGGATTTTCAGATTTCTCAAATTCCAAATTTCCAATTGTGTTAATTTTCTTTCAATTATTAGTACATAAAGTTATCTACTACTTAAAATTAGAACTGTAGAGGGAAAAACTAACATAAACTTCACAATTCAAATTTATACTTGGAAAAGGAAACAGTTTAACCAAAGAAAAAAATAATCTTGGAAACCTATGAAAACTAGAATTTTATGTATTGATACAATTGGACAGTTATAACAAACTTTAGTTATATATCAGAAATAAAATGTTAGTTTCTCTTGTGCGATAAAAATAGGTTGCAACAATAAAAGCATATCAAAAATTCATTGGACAAAACTTGGTGCGCTATTTACAAAACATCAGTAAGTATCCTTCTTTTCTAGTGAATACCCAAAAGCACAAATTTACAAAACCTGTCCTATCAAAATCTAAATCTTGATTTTAAAGTAATCCTGGTCAAAATGATGCAATCTCATATATCTATCTTCACCACCACTTGCGAAGCTGCAAATATCAAATAGGGAGGGAGTTTACACGACACTGAAATGGAAGAACAATTAACTTGGCCAACAAATCAGCTTTTAAAACTTATTCAAATTGAAAAATGATCAACATTACTGGAACTCTAGCACGCCATATATCTCGTCCAATGTGACAATAGTCGGAAAGACTCTCAATTAACTCATCAGAATATGGTTCCCAAATAAACTAGACGAAAAGAAAATTCAAATGAGTTTCAACTACAATATACATGATAAATAAAATAACGCTAATATTATATTGTACCTGATCATCTGTCATGGAATCAAGTGCATCCCTAAACACTTTCAATACATGCTTACTAGTGTCGGTCCAACTAAAATGTGCGAACCATCTAGTAGCGTATGGTCCCCTAGGTAAACTAGCTGGAAAAATATTTCGAATGTCCCTTTGTGCTATCACCTGGGGTCTGAGCACAGTAACTCTCTCCCATGCCCAAATCTAAACATAATATATATAAAATTAGGTAACTAAATAACAAGAATATTAATGAATAATCTATGTAGTTATTAAGTATACCTGAAGTAGTGGTAGAAATCCCGCTATCTCATTTTGGTTACTTTGTGAGGCCTTACAGAGAAAACGGTACAAGCACGCTACGGTCGCACTACCCCAACTATAAGACCCAGTTGCATTGACGTCCTCAAGCATAGGAAGGTACATAAGCTTTAAAAAACTGCCAGATGTATCAGCCATCATCATACCAGCAATCATCCAAAACATGTAACACCTAGCCTTTTGATTGATCATATCTTGTGTTGCCATGTCCGACAATAATGATTGTCCTAACATGTGCGCATTAAGTGCAGAGACCTTAAGACTATTACGGTTGAAGTCTTGAGCCTGTGGGATAAAACCTAATAACCTTTGACAAATATCTTGCCAATCTTCTATAGTCTTTGTTGTCTCATTACCAAGTACAGGATCACCATTCACGAGTAAGCCATACAATACCTCTACATCTTGCAATGTGAGAGTTGCCTCACCTGTCCTAAAGTGAAATGTATGCGTCTCAGGACGCCATCTCTCAACTAGTGAAGTGATCAAACTACGATCAATCATAGGCCGATGAGACCTATAAACACCGTACAATCCAGATAATTGAATCACTTCTAATACTCGAGGAGGGATGGGATGTTTCTTTACAAGGTCCCAAAATTTACCATCACACCTCCTTGTATTTAATATCATATTAACACTTCCATCCCATATATCCCGTGATCTATGGGTGAGTTGTTCAGTTAATACTGATGATTCAAGTGGACCGGGATCCAGTTGGTATGCATTGTTTCCCGTCATACTACTACCTATGAAATTTTACATATGAAAATAAATATGTTAGGCTGATGTTAACCTAAAAAAATGGAAGAGGCAAAAAAGAAAGACTGAAAAACGCAATACTTTAGGTGCACTTTTGATAATTAACTCATTTTAATACTACAACCTTTCACTTTCTGGTTGCAATTTAGGCATCCATTTCACAATTTTAGGAAATAATGTGTACTTTTTCTATAATAAAAACAAGTAAATTTTATTTCCAATGATCTGTCTTATATGAACCATTTGATTCCATTATATTCTAAACCAAATCCACATTTATTCTAAGAAATTGTCTTTGACATAATTTGCTCCATATGGTTTTAAGTTTACCTTCTCTTCTTCTATAAATGTTCAAGCATTGGAGTACCTCACCTACATTCCGATACATATTAGAGGTCCAAGTTGGACAAGATCAAACTATCTCAGGCGTTCTCTCTTTTTTCTTTTCATCAAGTAAAGTGAGGTGCGCTCATTAATCTACATCTGTGGGATGCTGATAAAAACAGCAGCTGAGCAAAAATATCAGCTCCTGTACATGATTTGTTTGACGACTTGATCTCTAAATATAATCAAGTGGCTAATAAAATAAATGAATTAAGAGTAAATAGATTTCTGTGTATAGACCAACAGAAAGGTCACTAAAAATCTGCAACTACTTAATATTTACTAGAACAATCAATTTTGATACTTGAGTACATTTAAGTAGTTAAAGAAGGTTTTGATTCTACAAATAGTGTTATATAAATGGGATAAATAAAATACCAAACTCTGGCTCCTCTCTATTGAACCAAATAGTCGACTGGTAGTTGTTGAAAGAACAGTTTGATATTCCAAGCTATACGATATTGCCCGTCCTCTGCTAAAAATATAAAATCACAAAAGAAAGATGATCCATCACTATACTAAAAAAATAAAATCAGAAAAGTAGAAAACCATTGCATTGCTAAATACAAAAAAATCACCTGCAATCGAAAAGAATGATTGATCCACCACTATTCTAAGCCCTCTAGTAACCAGGGGCGGACCCACATGGTGTCCGCCGGGTGCTCGAGCACCCATTAACTTCGTTACGAAATATATATATTTATGTAGAAATTGATAGGTATTTGTATAAAATTAACATAGAGCACCCAATGAATAAATGATATAGTTGGCCCAATGGTTCTTGAATGGGTACTTAAGGCTCTTTGAGTGTTGTTACCAAGGTTCAAATCTCATTGTTAACACATATTTTTTACGTTTTCACTTCAGAGCACCCACAACCTTAAAATCCTAGATCCGCCACTGCTAGTAACAAGAAGAATCGGAAAACGGAGTTGTGAGGGATGAAAATTTCTGAAAGGCTGGTACCATAAGGGTTTTACTGCTTGAGGTAAATGGAATCGAAATTGGGGCATAAATAATTAAGGCAATTAAAACGGCACCGTTTATTTGAGTGGGTTGAAAATATTTTGATATGGGCGTAGATTACGTATTTTTCTTAAAACGTTATTCAGGATAACGTTTATTCATTTAACGTTTCTACTTCCGTCAATTTTCATCCGTTAAAATTTTAAAATAAAATTACCCTAAAACGTTACTCAGAAATACGTTTATACTAGTTTTGTAAAAAAAAAACGTATTATTTTGGTGAATTGATTTAAATAATGACTTAGTTTCGTCAAACTATCTTGTATGACTGCCAGAGCATCCATTTTAATTTGTAACAGTTGTATGTTGTGAAGTTGAGCAATGCGGAGACCGTGAAATACCGCAAGCAATTTCAGTAGCTAGAGAAGATGTGTTTTGTACTGATCCCATGAATCCAGTAATCCACGATCCGGAAGAGTCGCGAATGACTCCACCAAAACCTCCTTTTCGAGTAGTCTGCGACCATGCCCCATCAGTGTTTAATATGAAACAGTTAAGCGGAGGGGGTGACCAAGATAAGTTGATGGAAATGGAACTTCCAGATCGAGTGCTTGGTCTCAAAGAGTGAAACTCAATAGCCTTTTGAATTGTTTGTCTGTAATCTGGATAATTATTAGTATGATTAAAGTGGTTATTATTTCGATTAATTCAAAGAGTCCAAATACCAAAGCAAACAAGAGTGGACGAAGGGATGAGATAGATAGGAGTTTCCTCAGATTGTTAATTACTTTATAGATACTATATTAGATTTCGTTTATGTAATTGATATAGACAATTTTTTATGTTTAATTTTAGTAGTTAAATTGATAATAATTAATAATTAATAAATATCTTAATAATTTAACATGTCTAAAAAATAATAATCAATAAATCAAATTGAAACTGACTCGAGTCAATTGATACTCAACTCTATTCTAGAGTACTGACTCGACACTTTCACGTGTTAATTATGATATATGTTTTGTCAGTTAGTAATATATCTATTTCATGCAAGTTTAGTCATTTCAATAGCTAGCCACCTCTTATTCAAAAGTCCCATCTCTTATACCATTTGGCCCAAAAGAAAAAGAAAATTGGGATTGCTTTGCTGATTAAATGAAACTAATAAAAGGTGGTTTTTCAAATTATAGCTACTTTTTTTTTATTTAATTTGAATATGAGTTTGAATTACTAATGGTGCAAAAAGAAAAAATTCTAGAAGAGCGCAAAAATAATTGTATATGTGTATATGTTAAATAATTATATATTATACATATGTATTTGTATGTTCTGACGAATTATATATATACAAACGTGACTAATTATACAAATTCAAAGTCAACCCACGTAATTATTATATAATATTAATCGCGAGTAGTAATTATTGTAAACTATGACTAGAATGAGTAATTAAATAGTATACGTTTTCTTAATTGGATAATTTTCCCTCTTATTTATTTTTCACGTTGGGCACCTGAAGAAATAAAGTTGGCTTTTTAGAGCTATAAAATATCTTAATTATTTGTGGATAGATTAGAAGTCTACAAGAGTAGTTGTCAAGAAAAAGTACAATATGGATACTAAAAAGAAACTATGATAGTCAAACTTTATGATTAACAAATACCATATTATTGTAATAAATCGTTATATTGAAAGTGATCTCTACCTTCATAGTCTATCAGTGAATAAAGTAATCAACTTAGAAGATGTTCATCCGAAAATGTGAACTGTATGGGTAGTAAAGATTTTAAGATAGAAAAGAAATGGCTGGCTATTATGTTAAAATCCTAAATAAGACATCAACAAATCTCACACGTGCAAAATCAAATTTAGATTAAGACTCAGTATATCCAATGCACAAAAATAACAAGTCGATTCATTTTACCTTATAAGTTTGTATCTTCTCTTTTCCCGACTTTTTACCATTCTAATAGAAGAGAATTCTATATAATAAAGAGAATAAATATTTTTCTGATTAATAAGAGACTTATATCTTTTCATATAAGACATAAAAGTAAGGGCAAAAAAAGGACACACAAGAATAAAGAGCGGATACTATAAGAATTTCTATATTTTTTGCATTACAAAAGAAATTTTTAATGCCAACATTTCCCCACTAATAGAAAGACAAATAAAAAAAGTAAATTCTAGAAAG
This sequence comes from Solanum sitiens, assembly GCA_016801875.1. Classification (NCBI taxonomy): domain Eukaryota; kingdom Viridiplantae; phylum Streptophyta; class Magnoliopsida; order Solanales; family Solanaceae; genus Solanum; species Solanum sitiens. The sequence continues at coordinate 678,868 of JABWTJ010000191.1, forward strand.
AAAAAAAAAGAACATGTATTACCGTGTCAATATCTATCAATTTGAATTACACATAGTGAATCGAGACAACAACTATATCTACTAAGTGAAGTGCTCTAAAATTGAATGGATTTAAGGTGAGACTCTCATACATATCATATTCTTAATAAAGAGAGAAAAAACGACCCACAATTTCTTTTTTTATTTTCTGCTTACAAAAGAATGTATTAAGATCAATAATATAATATCTATATAAATGTGCTCAAATATTTAAAGTAGATAATATAATTATTTAGTCATACATTTGTAATAAAACCGATTCAGTAAAGCCCTTTTCCCTCACAAAGTTTTTCTTTTTTCCTACTATTCTCAAGAGTGAAGTCTTATTAACCACTTTTGGCTTTTAGAAAGCTCATTTTTATTTTATATTCCATAGTTCAATGGTAATTAGGTAAACTTCTGTTACAAATGAGAGGGAGTAAAACTCCAAGATTACTACATTCATCACTATTTATTCTTCTTCATTTCCCTTTGTTCTGATCTAATTCTGTCTTTGGGAATTTGATGATAAGAGCAAAAAAAAGAACAGAAAAAACTTCTATCCTCACTTGGAAAGAAAATTAGATGGTAGCTAAAGTCATATTGGAAACAGACAAGTCCGGAAGGCTTTACTTAACATTATTACTCAATTATAAGGCGAACAGAGAGTTCCTTCGTTCAATTCTCTTTTCGTTGCATAATAGATATGAAATATGAATGATAAAAGAAGAAAACATCCAGGAAGAATGATGAAATGACACGAGTTACTATTGGAACGTCCAATTCTAGGAGGAAAAGTAATATCAAGATGAGTATTGATCCGAGGACTAAACTGTTAGATAACTAAATGTCTTTTACTGTAGTAACAATCAGAAATCAGAGTTTCTGGAGATCACAGTGATTGGCTGGTTGCTTGTAAAGCTTCCATCTTCTATCAATATACTATATTCTTGGTAAGGGAGGAGCAACTTTGATGGCCTCCCAAGACTGATATGCCTTTGTTTTCCCCCAGAATATGGGTTTGATAGTGAAATTTTGAGAATCTAGGCTTGGGGTTCCCAATAGCAGGGACAAAGTCAAGAATACCAGAGATGTCTACTATTTGGACTGCCACAAGCATTGTCAGTGGTTCAACGGCCATTTCATCCTGAACACTGATAAACTGCAAAATTTACCATATTGAAGACCACTTATGTACAATCCCTAACAAAAGGGGTTGAGGAGAAGGGAAGGGTGCAATTAAATGGTATCTACATATTTTCCACAGCATTTGAGATCACTTCAGTCCTCCTTGAAATACATCATTGAATGTCAAAGCGATACCATTTGCAGCACAACCCTCAATTTGGCAGGATGCGGACCTTTTAAACCAAATGATCAACATCTCTTCACCTGGGGCCTTAGCTGAGGTGGAGGATAGATCCTATTACGGTTGATGCCATCACATTTTTGTCGTGGAAATGCCACTCAAGCTCTTAGAAACAAAGAGAGACAGCATTTAACTGCAAAAGCAGCAATCTCTTTTTCTCAAGGAACCGATGGGTTTGCAGCTTCTACTGATTCTTTAGAGTTCTTTCCAATTAAATCGTAATTAATTGAAGCCAGCTGTGACAAGTTCTGGAAATATCCAAGGAAGAAAGATGGAAGGCAAATGAGATAGAGAAAAGAGGTCAGTTAGTACACTGCATAGAGAAATATAGTAACTAAATCTATCGTGTTCACTAGTTCCTCTCAAACAGCAGCAAGAACATCAGGCATCAGAATATGTAAAGCAAAAACAAGAGATGTATTCATATCCATGAATGTTATTCAAACAATAGGGTAATAGAAAGGCAGCATTTCTCACCTTAAAAGAAAAGTTACTGAAGGAGTAATTCACATTCAGGGAAGGGGTACTAAAGTCTGCTAGATTACCGCATTCATCTCCCTGTTACGAAAAATTCTGGGTTAGAACAGTGATAACAACAACATATACCAGCAGTTAGTGGGTATAGAGAAAAAAAAAGTTTTATGTTAATTATGTATTTGAATATCAGAGGGTCAAACGGCAGGCAGGTATAAACCAGTAGTCATAATCAAATTTTAGACTTTGATATGCTCTGCAAATCTGAGAAAGGTATACCTCTTCATCTTGTGGATTGCTGTATGAACTGCTGCCAAATGAAGCACTGCCACTCTCACTCAACTCATAAAAATCGCTACCTCCATTGACATTCTCATCTTCTGGATTCCAAATGTAACGGCTCATAAAATAGCTAGTATCATGTGCATCAGCAGATGGGACAAACGTAGCCTGTCGAAATTTAATTACAGCTTTATTATTCCTCCACTGAATAAATCAGTTTTATTGGAGAGTGGAGAGAAGATAGAAAGAGAAAGAAAACCTTTTGCCTTGCAAGTGTGTCCCAGTTGATGTCCCTAAAGAAAGGAAGTCGCTTTACCTGTTAAAATAAAGAAGGTAAAAAAGAATAAACTTAAATTTTCTTTTACATTTTGCATTTATAGAAGCAGCTGGATTACAGTGTAACTTGTTAATTGGAGATTTTTACCTCTCCTGACCCTGTTGCACCTAACCTTTGAATTGGGTTTTCGTTCAACAACCTTACAATAGCAAAAGTAAAGTTAAGCACAGAAGCAGGCAGCTACCCAATCATGTATCAAGTATCTTCTTGATAAAAGCTACTGAGACTGTTATGAGTAGTATAGATAAATTATTTAAACATGTGAAAGAAACTGGTAATATCAACCTTTTTTTGTATTTTTCCAAGAAAGCATATAATAACTCCGAGGGTAGATGATAGGGGTTTCGTTGGCCTTGCCAATTCAGACCCACAATCATTTCTGGTAATTAACTAAAACCAAAAACCTTTATTGCAAGACTTACTTGTTAATCAAGTCATAAGCTTCTAAGCTCATTTCCTCTGGTATCTTGGGCCAAGGTATGTCCCTGTTAATGATATTGTCAAAAATTTGCTGCAACAAAATAGGAACTTGATATTAGATTCTATCACACTTTTATACATGTCAAGCGAAATAAAAAAACTACAATGAACTATCAATTCATTTGCAAACTTCCTCAAAAGTCAGATGAAGTGAATATAGAGAATTTGGCCAATTGGAGCCAAGAAAAACTAACCATACACAGAAAATCCCTTATTGAAAAACCCATATAACAAGCAGAACGAATTAAGTAAAGTTAAAAAGCATTTGGCTCTTAAATAGGTTCATACAATTAATATAGCAGCACCAACAGAACATAAAGAACCAAAATGCTCCTCATGAAGTAATCTTTTTTGAAACAATTGGTCATAGATCCAAGAATTAAATCTGTTCCAAATTTTAACAACCAAAACATACCTTCTGACGCATTCAGAATTAATTGTATTGCACTCAAGAATGTATGAAAAAATTAGCACAATATAGTTGGTGCAACCAATTATATAACTACATGTTACAGCACCCCAGGACTGTCAACATAACAAAATAAGAAAACAGGATACCCAACTATAAAGAAAAACACTCAATGTGGATATTTTAACCAGTGGTTTGAGGGTTGGTTGTAGCACGCGTTAGGAGAAGGAGAGATAGTCTGAAAAAATCTAGGAGGAGGTGATTAGACAGGACATAACACAACTTCAGCTTATTGAGGACATGATCCTAGATAGGAAGGTATAAAGGTCGATGATTAGGGTAGAAAGTTAGCCGGTAGCCAAATGTTGTCACACTTTAGGTGGGAGAGGAAGGGGCTAAGCCCATCTCCTCTCCTTCTTATTAGTAGTAGCATTTAGAAATCACATAGTTTCTTATTCTTCAATGCGTTTTACTATTGGTTGATTCATTTGCCTTGTATCTCGATATTTTGTTGTCATATTTTCTTACAACCCTGCTTTGAATGATTGGATTAGCTTATTTTAAGTAGTTTTTTATTTTTAAGCTATTTTTTAAAAAAAATTAGAGGTGTTTGGGGAAGACAAAAAGTATTTTTAAACACTTAGGGGTCGTTTGGTTGGGAACAAGTTATCCTAGGATTAGTTATATTGGGGTTAGCTATCCTTGGATAACTTATCCCACCATGTATATGAGATAACTTATCCCATCCCTATGATATAAATGGTGGGATGAGTTATCCCAAACATGGCAACCAAACAAGATACAAAAAATTTATCCCATCACTATTTGTATTTTTTCCCTCACACCAAAGGACCCCTTACATTTAGGCCATAAAAGTACAAAACTAAGCTAAAAGTCAAACGGTAGGTATGACCAACTTATGGCTATTAGCTTGTAAGCTACTTAAAAAAAGTCAATCCAAACACCCCCATACTTCTCTTTTGAGATCAGGATCTATTGGAAACCGTCTCTCGTGATAAGGTCTGTGTACATCTTGCTCTCCCTATACTCCACTTGTGGGAACACTAAGTAAGTTGTTGTTGTGTCCTTCAAGAACCATAAAGCTCATCCCTAGTGTGTTAAAATCATGGAACACACTCTCATCCATCTCTAAGGGGCGGGATCTAATGTTTTTGTTATGGGTTCACGCAAAACTAGTATCATTTGCGTTGTACTGCCTTTTGATTAAGAAATTCACTTATATCTATAAATATTTGAGTAGGAACCCATAAACTTTATATCCTGATTTTAAATCCTGATTCCGCCTCTGTATCTCGAACATGTTTCTCCATATATTCAACTATACTGTTTGGTGAAATTATATAGGAAATTCAACATAAAGACTGAAAAAAAATACACACAACCATCCAACTTCATGCTTAAAATCAACCTATTTGTCACAGTCTACAATGAGGACTGGTCATTCTGCAAAACTACAATTCTGTGATATCCATCTTGGCAGGAAAAAAGTTGCGAAAGAGAGGGAAATCCTGATTTGATGAAATTGTTTTCCATTTGCTGTTCTGAGATTTGAAAAGCATTCAACATTGATATAATCTTGCATCTAAAATAGCCTTTAATATATAAATCAACATTAAAATCAAGTAACAAGTAAAGAATAGTTAACTCTACAAAAGAAAAAACTGCTGAGTTATCACAAGGCCTGCCGAGGCCATCTCTCCTTGTCTAGTAGTCTGCAAATTATCAGACACAGAAAGCATACCTGAGGATGTTCTGCATTAAAAGGAGGAATACCGACAAGCAGCTCAAACAAAATGACACCCACTGACCACCAATCAGCTGTGGCACCTAGAAAAGAAAAATAGACTTAATATAGCAGAACTCATAATAAAACAACTTGTATAAAAATATATGCACTCTCTCCTACTAATCAGACACAGCTTGGATTAAGTAACGGTGTTGATTTTACTTAACAAATATTTTAGGTGAAAGTAAGAACTTCCAAAATAGTTCTCAAAAGCTGGTTCGATATGAAACATGACGTGTCAAAATGTAAATTCTTGACACTAGTAATGGAGCTAGAAGAGTCGTAGAAGTTTGTCAAACTCATTCAGATGTTCCAGAGGGAGGTGTGCTGCATAAACTGGGAAAAGGGAGTAGTTTGTGACTATGAAAGATCAATTGTCAGATGGGTCCATACCATGTCCCATTCCGAGAAGTATCTCGGGTGCTAAATAATCAGGGGTGCCAACAACTGCATTTTTCTGCCTCTGTTCTCTTTTGAGTGAATTTTCATCCATCTTGGATCCATCTTCCCCAAGATAGGCAGAACTTGGAACTGACGGTCCTGCTAAGTCATCAGTGCTATCGATGAGACCAACCTTTGAGAGCCCAAAATCTGTTAACTGTAATTATGAAGATTAGATTGTGAGAACTAGGAACTAAAAGAAAATACAAGTTACATAAGATGTTGTCAAGCAAGCTCAACTTAACAACAATAATTCCAACACACAAGCTTTTGGAACTTTAAAAAAATTAAAAACAGTAGTAGTCTCATAAAAGTATCTTTTACCTTAATGTGACCGCTTGGACTAATCAACAAGTTATCTGGCTTCAGATCTCTATGAATGATATTTAGAGAATGGAGATACTCCAATGCAAGAACCTGAAAAGGAAAAATAAGATCTATATACAACTTCTGAGAATGATAGAGAAATTGGTAGGATGTCGAAGTTTAGCAAGCCTATTAAATTAGTCCTTACTAGTTCTGCAATGTATATACGTGCCATATCTTCCTCTAAGCAGCCCAGATTTCTCAGCAATGAAAAAAGATCCCCACCATTTAGGTACTCCATGACCAGATAAAGGTTCTCCCTGCATGTGAAGGAGTAAAAAAAGCGGACCTGTTCACCCACCAGATAACCATTAGTATGGTGTCTTAGAAGTGCTTTGTTTCTTATTTTAACAGTTTGATATATGTTAATTTCCAATAAACTAAACTTGGTTCACGAAGGAAGAGTATATCTGGCATTGACTAACCACAAAAGGATTGCGGACTGATATTAAAATGTCTCTCTCAGCCAGTATACTTTCTACTGAATTTTTGCGTATCATGTCAGCCTTTTTCAAAACCTGTGAAAAATAAGGTTGTTAAATTCAGGAGATGAATTGAACTACGACCTAAAGTCGGTGGAAAAAAATCAGGGAAGGAAGCTTCCAGACTTTAATTCTGAATAAATTAGTGGATGGAACCATGGTGTATGTTAGTTTCAGCTAGTTGCAACACATACGGACTGATAAGAACATCTCCTGCAAATTTCTTGAAATTATTATCTTTCAATGGGATAAATTTTTTACCTTGATTGCAAATAAGTCACCTGTGGCCCTTTTCCTGGCGAGAAAAACTCTACCAAAAGCTCCCCTACTGATTGGTTTTATAATTTCAAAATCTTCAATAGATGTTCGTTCCTTGGACAATGTATTTATAGGGCTTGCACGCATACTGCGACTTGAATCATCTTCTGTTGAACTGTCCTCATCACCTGTGGTATTGGATGGGTCCACTCTTTCATCTTCAATGTGCCCACAAAGTAATATATATTTCTCCCTGTAGAGTTTGAGAAAAGATGCTAAGTAGAACTAGAATGACATCTGAAGTCAAGATGAATTAAAATTGAAACATAATCTCTTCTTAATTTCTGTGGATATTATCAGTTTTACAAGAATAATAAAACTCACTGCAATAGTTTCTCAATACGTCTCCCAAAGGTCTCAACAACAAGAGCATCCACCTTCCTATCCTGGATTGCATATTTTAGGTCTTCAAGTTGGTCAAGCAAGTATTCCAGTGTACTGTAATCATTGTTGTTTGCATTGGAAACTGATCGAGCAATATCCAATAGCTTATTTATCTGCCATGATTCTCCACAATATAATTAACAGACTTAATCAACATCCAACTGACAAACAAGGAGCCTATACTATTTAGCCCCCAAGTAGGTGGTACTAGGAGTACAAATGTCAAAACTATGACAACAAGAAGGATATGAAAATAATGATCAACAACTTATACTGTTTATAAAGATGCAAACCCCAATAGTAGCTTCGTTGGTGGTTCAATACTCCTACATATACAAACCTGAGGTTCATCCTCAAGTTCTTGCTACTAACTTCAACATTTTGGGGCTAACTTCGTCCATTTGTGGTACTACATCCCGTATCTTTATGCGCACCATCTACCTAATTTTCTTGAGAACACTCTTAATTACATTAAGTTTTTGCAAACAAATTCATGTAAAATACAAAAGTAAAGTATTATTCCAAAATATGAGCATGCTGCAAAAGTTTGCCATAGTTTATAATAATAATAATATGGGACTGCTGCCTGTTTTGATTATTGGGTTTTAGGGAATTACTAGTAAAAATAAAACATAGAAGTACAGGAGGTAGCGAGAAGAAAGAGAGAAAAGATGAAGTTTGGAAGAGGCAATTTACAAGGGAACTCTTCTGAAGGACGCACTAACCATGCCATGGACCAAAAAAAGACTAGGGGGGAGAGCGAAAGACCACATACATGTAGTTGAAATTCTTCTGAAAGGGGCATCAACTATGTACATAAACCAAAAGGACTTGGCGCAAGGAAAGCCTTGTCCTTCTTGTCAGGGCAAGATCTAGGGGGCGGGAGGGTGTTGACCCGAACCCCTATGCAAAAAATTACATTGTATATGTAAGGTAATTTTTTATTTTTATGTATATATAAAGATTTTAAATTCCCTAAACATAATACTAGAGGTTGTCTTAGTAAGTTATGGAATTCAAAATTCATCTTGAGTTCCAAGTTCAAATCTCAAAGCTTACATTTTTATTTTTCAAAGCCCCTTAGTAAAAATCCTAGATACACTGCCAGTGCATCTTGTTCCAAAATAATTCCTTTGTATTACTGCCACACTGCATTGATGATTTATTTTTAATTGAACTCCAGCTACCTAAAACCATAGCACTTAACTCAGTTTGATATTGGTATCTCATAATTGCTAGATATCAGCTCTTTTACCATTTTTAGATTTTTTTGTTCAAACCAACTGGGATAATTATTCTGTCATAGTCTTCTCACACAAATTTCTTCCAAATTCATAATACCAAGAAACTACTAAAGTTAACTCAAATCTAGAAAATAACCTATAAATCGAGAACTAGCATAATTACATTAACTGTCAATTATACAGAAACCGATAAAGGCTCAACAATCTCAATTATAGAACTTTCTTACTAGAACATCAGTCACCATATAAATTATCTGAACTTCCCATCAAGAATATTAAATATGTTGGAGCAAGACAAGGAGGCAAAACAGTTGAGAATATATGATAGGCAACTTTGATGAATGATTTCAAGAACCTTAACAGATAAAACAATGTATACCACAAAAAGCCTAAAATATCAATAACTGATGAAAAGAAAAAAACACCAAATCCTGTGAATGTCAATAAGAAGAAACCAACTTTGCAATAATGACCTGTACTGGGGCATAAGAACAAGACCAACCTTTGCCCAAGAAAAGTTTCTTGTATTAGATTGGGATGTCCTACTCTCCATAGCACAAACAGTTAAATTTGGGCTAAAAATATACCTTAAACAAAAACAGATTCTTTATAGTTTGTATACTTTAGTGTACATTATATCTTTCTTGACAGTTATCGAAAAGAAAAACAAGCAGCAATATGTAGAGGTTTGAGTAAAATGATTTTAGCTGTATGTAGTAGATTGCAAATGTTAAACGGTAAGATTAAAATTGGTAACCTCAAGAAAATATCCAGAAGTGAGAGGAAAGTACCATAAATTTAATTTCATTTTCTATACCTGCTGATAACTTTCATGTTCAGATACCATTATGCGTCCACTCAGCATCAGCTCAATCTGACCAGTTCGTGGAGTCACTAAAGGTGACCTGGGTGTTAAGCTACCAGCTAATGACTGTTTCTTAGATATGTCAGTCAAGCTGTTGGCATTTTCCAGAAGACATCTACTATCAGACTCAGGAAGACAATCTAGCATATCTTCAGAGCATCGTTGAGACAAGCCACTCTGCTTGACTAACAAGGCATTCAACTCTTCAGGCATATTCAAAGTAGACCCTCTTGATACATCAGGACTTCCTGCCCCTGTGTCTGTACTCTTTGGAGTCCATGATTCAAGTATTCTTTCAAGAGTATCCACAACTCTTTCTAATCTTTCATTTACTGTCCATCCCTTCAAATCACATCTATCAGCAATCGTACATATTCTTGAGTGCTGTTCTACGTACACAGTTGGTATTTCAACTTCGCATATTCGACAAATAAATGAATCTTCATATGACAAGCAAGGCTGATCCCACATTCCCCAGTTTACCTTCTTAATCTTTGAAGTTTCCTCGGAATTCTCAGGAGGGCATGGAGTGTTTCCAAAATGATCCATCTCCTCTTTGTGTTGCAGACTATCAGTCTTTTCCTTGGATGGGGTGGTTTCAACAGAGTCATTGCCCCTGCGGCTTCTGTCAGCTGCAGAAGGAAGCTTCTTCCATGACGACATTCTGTAGCTGTTTGCAGCAGAAGAAGCAACACTTTTTGCAGTGCTAACCTCCAAGGTATCTCCGACTTCACTTGTGCGGCCATGTTTGACAGGCAGATTGCTTTGCTCGTATCCTAGGAACTTTTGACCTCTTCTTGTACTTAAGTCCTGGCTTTTTGACCCACTAATTCGTTCTGGATAAAATCCAAGGTCACTAAGTTGGTGAAAAGACAAAATGTGGTCTTCATCATAACCACTCTCCTTCTGGAACTGCACAAGTCTAGTGCAACGAGTGAGAATAAACAGAAGGCGGGTGTGCGCTTGTTTTACGGTTCCCACAGGTAACTCTTGACGGTGGTCATCTAGAGTCTGAACAATGCCTTCACACTTTGACCAGAATTCACTTGGTGGCATCTTAGTGCAACGCCTTGCTGTAACCAGCAAATCTTCCAAACTCTCTCTCCATTCAGGATGAGATTCTGAAGTCTTCTCAAGTATCCCAACCAAATCTCCTGCAAATATGCCTAGGTCCGAATTGACCTCTTCCTTTAATTTGTCAAATTTTGCTCGAACCATCACCATAATTTCCTGTGAATGGCATATCAGACAGTAAAAAAAGGTTAAGCATGTAAAGTAGGGCCTCAGGCAGCAAATGTGGCATAATGGGAGTTAAGAAAAGCCAACATACTTCCATACGCCCTAGAGCACGAGACTTCCAAAATGGAAATGGGCGGACTCCTTTTGAATTTAGTTCATGAGAGAAGCTCTTGATATCTGGAACTCTCTTTCTACGACCACTGGTAGCTCGCAGTATAGCCTGAAAACGTGGAGATTGCATTTCCTTGGAAGAAGCTGCATGACTTCCCTATTTTGAGAAAAATTACAATGAATTTTCTCCACGAAATGATTGAATTAACCTTTTCCAAAAGGAATATAAAATCATGAAACAAAAGGAAATAAAGTAAAAGGTGAGTTCACCTCTGCACTTGAAATACTTGGTGGCGGCACTTTCAAAGGTCTTGACTGACTCCATGGAACTTTTTTACCTGAAAAATTACTCACTATTCAGAGTGGTAGTTATATGTTTCTTCAGTGATTTCTCATGTTAAATTTTAAAATTCTCAAACAATCTTCCGCAGCCACCACATTTGTAAAATAACTGGTATTCTTTCAGTACAAAGACAAAGGATCATAGCTTGTTTCCGAATTCTCTTATGGCCTATATGGATGGAGACATTTAGATTTAAGAAGCTATTTCACATTTATAAGTTACAAAGTTATTTAAGATTTCAGATCCAAAGAGGTGAAAATATTCCAGGTTTTGAATTGAGATACACAAATCCAAATTACTGCATTTAAACAAGCCCGAGAATCTTAATATTTCTTTCACAAGGATAGAATTAAAGGGAACGCAAAATCATCCACCTTGTTCGGAAGAATTTCCAGCAGGATGTTGAACAAAGGAGGATGATTTAGAGCCTACGCTGTCGACTCCATCAAATGGAGTACCGAAAGAATTGCAAGCCCTAAGAGGTGACGGAGAGGAACGAGTCCTTATATGGTTTAGGCCGAGAATTGAAGCCTCGTTCGTCAATGATGCTTCACTTCTGCTTTCATGATCTTCCTCCTCATTAGCGTCTTCATCAGGAAGACTATCTTCAGCAACTGGATGGTGTCCCGGTTTAGAAGGAATCTTCCTTAGCTTTAAATTCACGGACGGCGACGTTGAAGGCGCTTGGCTCCGGTGGGAAGAATGTGAAGCTGTGGCGATCGGATTTAGTTTGTTTTTCTCAAGCTCGAGATTAGCGGGAGTTGTCGACATTGTAGTTAATTGTAGGATTAACGATCCGGTTCATAATGCATGGTGATCAAAGAAGTAATTGATATCACTAATCATCAATTTTGGTTAATTAAGTGAGAGAAATATGATACTAAAATGGAAATTGGGATTGGGAAATCCAGATTTTAGGATAATTAAGGGGAGAAGATTAAAGAGTTTGAAGAAGAGGGAGATTTTCGCGGGAAAGGGGGAAGTTAGAGGGTGACACGCAGGGAGAGGGGTGTATTGGAAATGGACAGAGTTGGTTAATTCACTATATTACGTGCTTCCAACTACTGCGACCATATGGTAGTTAACTTGGCAACTATCTTTGACAAGCAAATATTTTAGGGTGTGTTTGGAAGGAAACTAGAAAATATTCTATTTTGCTTGATTAGTAAGAAAGAAAATATTATTCCAAAGATAACAAAGTATAATATGGATAAATATAACTATTAACACAAACCCATATTGACCATAACTCGAGATTCGACCTGACCCCAACCTCGACTCATCCTGAAACTCGACTCAAACCTGAGACCCGGGACCTTACTCTCGTCCCAACTCTGGACCCCAAGACCGACTCCTAACTCTGACTTGAAACTCTAGACCAGACCCCTGACCTTGACCTCGACTCAAAACTTGATCCTCAACTTAACCCTGACCTAACCCTAATTCATGATTCGACAACGATCCTAACCACACCTCGGTACCTAATTAACCCCAACCATAATCTCAAACTAGGATCGAGACCCGACTAACTTGACCTCATGTTAGGGCTGGGTTTGGGATACGGGTCGGGTCCTAGGTTGAGTTGAAGGTGAGGTCAGGAGTCGAGTTCTGAGTGAAGGTGAGGTCAGGAGTCGAGTTCTGAGTGAAGGTCGGGAGTTGAATTTCAGGTCTCAATTGGATTGGCTAGTTAAAATTGAAAGAAAATTTTAAAAATATTTTCATATATATATATATATATATATATATATATATATAGATATATATATATGAAAGTCACTTTCTTTCCTTGAATTGAATGGGAGGGGAAAAAGTCCATTTGGAACTCTGGTAGGTATGCTCCCCTACTTTTTTTTTTTAAGTTTAAAATGGTGTAATATAATAAGGGGCATTCTGTCATTTTCGGTCAAAATCGTCATTAGACCTTCTGCGAGAACGCTTTATCAAGCCGATAAACGCCATTTCTCACCGGACTTCTTTTCCCGGTTTCCAGTTTCCAGTTCTACTGCTTGGACTCCGATTACAGCCGGCCCCTTCTGCAGATTGAGCGAACAAGAGGAGCAGAACCTCGTTGTTCAGAGTCAGCAGTTTCGTCTACGGCGAACGCCAGTCGTCATGCACGCTCTAATTCGCAAGTCCGCCGTTGTTCATGTACGAGCCAACTCCAACTTCATCCACATTTCAACATCTACAGCTCCCTCAATCAAAGAGACGGGCCTCTACGGCTTTCATCATTTGAAAACTCCCAAAGGCTTCCAACGATTCGTTGACGATGCTATTGAGAGGTAAGCATTTACAAAACAGATAGAAAAAATTCTCTACTTTCGTTCGGTGAATGTCGATTGTTTCGCTTGTCTTTTATCGCAATGTTACAGAAATTGCTTTACTTCATCTGGAGTTAAATAAGTGTTTGCTTTTTCATGTCCTCCTCGTGTTTGATAGAAAATTTTCACATGCTTAATAGGTCACAAGAACTTGTGAACTATATCGCTGGCATGCCCTCATCTCCCGAAATTGTCCGTGCAATGGATGAGATTTCTGATACTGTAAGTTTGGGTTTTGTGGTCTAATTCTGCTTTTGTCGAAACAAAACGCCAGACCATAACTGACCTGTTTAATTTGATAGGTGTGCTCAGTAATTGATTCAGCTGAATTGTGCAGACATACTCATCCAAACAGGTGGTGAACTAGGATTGCAATAAACTATGCATCCGTATCTACAGTCTCTGATCTTCTTTTCAATTGCTTTGAGTACTTACATAAAAATTGTCACATTTTAGGGAGTTTGTTGATGAGGCAAGCAAGGCATCCTTGAGAGTAAATGAGTTTCTACACGTAAGGTTCCTGAAATTTGATTGGGTTTATTAGCTTTTTTTTTTGTCTTGCTGGTTATATCAAATTTGAAAAAATAGCTGCTTAAGCTGTATAATTCCCTACCATCCAAGAGCTCTTACCCACTCTCTATGGGAAATTAAAACCTGGAGATCCATTTTAGACTTTAAAAGTTGAAGGAATATAAAATGACGTTACACTGACTGTTGTATTGGACCTAAATTGCCTCAAATTTCAGCTAGCTAGTGATGTCAAAGAATAAATAGTTGAACTATCCAATGGTAGAAAAAAGTAGGATCATTAGGATTTTACATTTTTATGTCACTTGACTGTCTCATTTGGAGTATGCTCCTTGATACACTTTTGATCTTTATCTTTTCTCGCACTTGATGGTTGCCAATAATTAGACGTAAACTTCAGTAGACTCCTGAAGTTTGAGGTGATCTGGATTCGGTTTATTCGTGGTATATTAGGTTAGCTAAATTTAATGTAAAGTTCTTTTACCTCCCTGTGTGTGGTATTGCACTGATTATCCTTTGCACATGTCTTTGTCAAATTAGCAACTAGAGCATCAGATTAATACCAAGTAGAAAATGAAGAGGTAAAAGTAAATCCACCCTCATGTAGAATCTGTTCTACTCCCCCCCCCCCCCAGGGGTTGCGGAACCAAAACTGTTGTCCAAGCTGGCAATGTTCATAAGGATAGTCTTATTCTGGAAATGTCACTTGCCAGTGATGGATTCTCTTCAAGATGTAGTTGCTTTGGAAGATTCTCAGAATTGGTTTTTTGACTTTTTTGCTCCTTGGTATGCAGTATCTTAATACAAACCATAGTATATACAAGGCAGTGAACAAAGCAGAAAAAGACAGCAATTCACTCACACATGAAGCACATAGGGCAGCCCGCTTTCTACGAATGGACTTGGAGAAGGGTGGAATCCATCTTTGCTCTGGTACTTGACTTCTTACAACTGCTGTTTTTTTCGGTAAATTGTTGCTGTTACACTAATTTAAGAACCTTTGGTGGTTTCACAGAAAAACTGGATCGAGCTAATGAGCTTGCCATTGACATTATTCAGTTGTCTAGGGAGTAAGTGAGAATCGCCTCCTTGTTAGTCTTCCTGGAATTTTATGGACTGATGGACCTTTTTGATGTTTTCTGTAATTTTCATGCTGTTGTTAAAAGAGATCACATGATGCTTGTAGGTCTAGAAGTTGGTTTTGTATTTGAAATGAGATTTACCCACTATTTCTTGCCCTCTTGTGTACTGTTTGTTTTATATCAATTGATATTTGAATCACAGCTTTATTCTTCAATTAAGTGGACTTACGCCATGGAACATTTGAATTTTGACTATATGTTGGATCCAGTCTACTGAATCTTTACCAGTTATGCTGTTCTAACTTAAATTTAATTTCTTGGGTGATTATCAAATTTAACATATTCCTAATGGAAAAAATTATATTCACTTTTTCACAGATCTGTAGTTGAGTTTAAGTGAGCACCCATACAGCACGTGCAACATTTTTTTAGATGATTTACTGAACTAGCATTTGGAGAAATAAAATTTGGTGTTGACCTAGATTTTTTTGTTTCTTTTTAATTAATGTTTTCTTTAATTTGTTTATAACAAAGCTCGAATTTTTCAGGCTGAGTTTATGCATCTAATTTGAAATGCATCTAAATTTGCATAAGCAGAATAAAATAGGTGCTCAGTATTTTGCTTTTCAACTGTGAACTCTTGAGTAATACCTTTGAAGGCCTCTAGCTGGTGAAGGGTCAAAAGGAGCAGTTCATCTCCTCCTTCCTTTTTTTCTTCCTTAATGACGGTACAATTTTTTCTCTTCTGTTCATTGTAAGTGGCAGTTATGGGACCAACGATGTAGTCTTTGCAAACTCACCTCTGGGTTATCTGTTGGATCAGGACTCGATTCAGCTCTTAATTTCATTTTGACTATTGTTCATTGCATAATGTATCAATTTTCCCTTTAATGTTTCTAGTCATGCAGCTCCCTATGACTGAATGAATGCTCATTTTTCCTTTTTCCTTTTTCCTTTTGTCAGGTATAATGAAAATATTATTACTGACCCAGGCCATGTGGATATATTTCCAGCGTCTAAGATCCCTAAAAAATTGCACCACCTTGTCAGCCCTATCTATCGTAACCTGCCAGGTTCATCTAAGGGATCTTGGGGGTTAAGAGATAAAACAAAAGAAAAGGGATTTCGCTTAGCAACTGAGTCAAGTACTCTGCAAGGCTTTCTTCAATGTGCACCAGATGCTGGGGTAACATTAAGCAACCTCAGATTTCTGTTAGTTATAACTTAATCCTGTTCAGAAATTTTTTAAATGGTTTTTAGAGCAATCAAAATTATGCATATCTACATTAGTACTGCAACTTCTTCCCTGTTCACTCTCTCCTAGCGTCGGTAAACTAAATCATTAGCAGCTCAAGGTAAACCTCTTACATTAACATAGATAATCATGAATGACAGTCTTTGGTCAAAAAAATATGGATGACAGTGGAAGCCTAGTAAACATAATATCTATTTCAACGATTAATGGGTTTATGTATGGGAGTCTTGAATGATGAATTTAGATTTAGAGAAAGGAAAAGAGAACACCACCAAAGAAAAAAATAATAATTAGGGCACCAATTCATGAATTGTGCATTAATTTTTGGACTTGTCAAATATGGAGAACAGAAAAGATGTGGACTATCCTTTGCTTTGTGAAATTTTTCACTTTATTTCTACTAAGTGCAATTACCTTGTTATTCCGTTCCTCATATAAACACCTTTCAACATCCAAAAGATTCCATCTAATCTCTCTATACATTGACTGGTTAAAAAGAGACTTAAAACATTTATATTTCTCTCAACTGTTTTTACCTTATTTGTTAATTTTCATGATCTTTCGTTCAAATACCGATGGGAAAAAGAAAAGAGCTTTACGTTCAATGACTGAATGATTTAGTGTATTTTTCTCATGATCTTGTCCAGGTCAGGAAGGTGGCATATGTTCAAGGAAATTCCGTTCCACATGCAAACCTTGAGGTTCTTGATAAGCTTATTGCAACTAGACACGAATTTGCACAGGTTGGTGTGTGGAAACTTTTGGTCTAGCAAAGTGATTAGTTTTGTTGAATTGTGTTAAGCATCAAAATAATTGAGTGATCTTTTCATAAAAAACTCAAGCTATTAGAGAAAGGGCACTTCTAATTCTAAATTATTTAGTTCTAGAACAAGCCTCCTCATTTGTAGCCTGATTCTATTTTTTGGGCCTAGCATGTGGAGATTTTGTTTATCGGTAGCAGTAAGGATCCTACACAAAACCTCTGCATGTTGTTGTTCTATGTTAAATTTTCTGACCATCTTATTTAAAAGTTTAAGTTGTGCGAGAAGGGACATTTTTAATTACCAATTTAGTTCTGAAACATTGTGTGAAATAAGAGAGTAAAGTTGATTTGAATCTTTGATGATAATGTAATACAAGATACACTTATTTATTGGCGTGAGATACATTCCACAAAAGGTGATTTGATGACATAATGAAATACAAGAAACACCTTTTTGTTGGTTTGATATACATTCTATGTGTCTGCATTTTAAATTTAATCAGTGCGTGACTAACTTAATATTAACACGTAATGTTGCTAAAGTCAAACATGTACCTAGAACTCATGGTAGAGATACCAAGTTGAGTTTGCTTATTTCGAAAACATGTAAAGCAAATAGTCCAGTTGGTTGTTGAAAACTTTGCAGCAAAATCAGTAAAAAAAATTATCGTCGCAGAATCTCATCAGAGAAGTCTAGTCGTTGGAATCTCGCTGGAAATGGCTGAAAAAGAGACGTGCCACTGAAAATCACTGGAAAAGATATATAGTGCTGTTGAAACGGTCACTTCAAAGAGGCATGGTATTGCTGGAGCAGCCAGACTGGCAGTATAAGGTCGTAAGCCAGTAGACGGAAGGTAGTCTCTACCAATATCATAGAGGTTCTGATGCCATATGGTCAAATAAGAAAATAAAGAAGATGGCCTAATGATAATGGAATTCATGAAAGACCTAACTTTAGATGTGAGATACAATTCACATCTTATATTCAGTTCATGAAAATCTAGCTTTTACCAAAAATATTCTAACATGCATCAGTTTCATTACAATTTGTAGTTGTGCATTTTTGTTTCAAAATAGAACTTCAAATTATACTGAGAGGCGATGGAATGTCCTTTAACCTTACCCTTTCCAAGTACAGGTGTGAAGTCAGGGATATTATTTACACTTGTTGTATGCGTGAGTCTGTATGTAGATAGACAACAACCTTTGTGGATATTTTCTTTTTAGTTAGGCCCAAAATTCATTTCTTTACATGGTATCAGTGCATGTAGAGCTCCTGGGATCAGTAAAAAATTTATCATCGCAGAATCTTATCAGAGAAGTCTAGTCGTTGGAATCTCGCTGGAAATGGCTGAAAAAGTGATGCGCCGCTGAAAAATCACTGGAAAAGATATATAGTGCTGCTGAAATGGTCACTCCAAAGAGGCATGGTATTGCTGGAGCAGCCAGACTGGCAGTATAAAGTCGTAAGCCAGTAGACGGAAGCTACTTTAGTCTCTACCAATATCATAGAGGTTCTGATGCCATGTGGTCAAATAAGAAAATAAGAAGATGGCCTAATGATAATGGAATTCATGAAAGACCTAATTTTAGATGTGAGATACAATTCACATCTTATATTCAGTTCAAAAAAAATAATATTCAGTTATTAAAATCTAGCTTTTACCAAAAATATTCTAACATGCATCAGTTTCATTATAAAATTTGTAGTTGTGCATTTTTGTTTCAAAGTAGAACTTCAAATTATACTGAGAGGTGATGGAATGTCCTTTAACCTTACCCTTTCCAAGTACAGGGGTGAAGTCAGGGATATTATTTACACTTGTTGTATGCGTGAGTCTGTATTTACATAGGCAACAACCTTTGTGGATATTTTCTTTTTGAGGATGAGTTAGGCCCAAAATTCATTTCTTTACATGGTATCAGTGCATGTGGAGCACACGCAGCTCCTGGGATCAAATCTCCCCCCATTCATTATCAAATGGATTTTCCACATACTTGGCCCATGAAAAAGAATTAGGCCCGCACGTGAGGAGACGTGTTGAGAATAGTATTAAATAATAAAACGTATTTTCTCTCTAATAGCTTAGAGATGATCACGCACTTCAACATGGTATTAGTAGTATCGAAGCAGGCAAAGGTCCTAGGAATCAAATTTCACCGTCACCCATTATCAAAAAAAAATTGTGTGCTTGACCCATGAAAAAGAATCAGGTTCGGACATGAGGGAGCCTGCTGAGAATACAATTAAAAGGATAACAGCTTATGCTTTTAGATGTGATGGTCACACATTTTAACTGAGGCTGGATATTTCACCACAATTCCAGGGGAAAAAAATATAAAAACATGGGAACATGATGCAAAAAGGTACTATTGGAGTAGAAGACATCTTGACCTTCCCTTTATAGTTTCCATAGGAATAGCAGCATAAGAAGATACGCAGTAAAATATCTTGTCACAATCTAAGCAGGAAAGTAAGATAACTATTTCGGGGAAGAGATTGTAACTCGTGATTGGCAATTTTGAATTTATATTTTCCTGATTCGACGAATCATTATTCAGTACTTCTTTTCCATCTTTGGTTCTAATTGAATTTCAAATGGAAGAAATCCAAAGATATTTTACAGCCAGATAGCTCTCCTTGATTCTCACTGTTCACTATTACTTCCACTTGTGCATTATTTACTAAGCATCTTTCCCAAAAGAGAAAAAAGGAAGAAAAAAGAGAAATTGTTGTCAACACTAATATGCCTTGCCCTTTTAATTTGCAGCTTATGGGGCACAAATCTTATGTTGAATTTGCTCTGCATTCTACTATGGCTGCATCTCCTGAAGTGGTCATGTCCTTTTTGCTTGAGATGAGCAAAGTGGTCAGACCCAAGGCTGATCAAGTATGTCCTGGAAGTAGATTTTACTTTATATAAATGAGACACTGAATTTGTTATTCTGCAGGAGCTGTTTCAAGCTCTTCTAAATGTTCATATGTTTGACTAGGAGTTTGAGGCGATTCAGAATTTCAAGAGAGAGAATAGTGGTGATCCCAATGGAGAGTTGGATCCATGGGATGAGGCGTACTTCACGTGGTTGATGAAGTCTGCAAAATACAAGTTGGACTCCTCGGTAAAGAGTTAAGCCTAATGGTTTTTCCGTTATCTTTGCTGCCTCTTTGAGCTTTTATTATCAAGGTGTATTAATGCTCTTCTTGCTCTGCATTCTTATTTTCGTGTATCCATAGATAGATGAGAACTTATTATTTATTTGATGATAGCTAATCAGGGATGAAAAGTCGTTGATTAAATTGAACTAAAAATGAAAACTAAAGCATGTTTCCCAGGCATTGAGAGGTCAGGGTCCTCCTGGAACTTAAAGCATCGAGGTAATAACTTACTTTAAAAAGGATTTGTCCACATCCTTGTTCCTGATTGGAGCAAATCTAGCACCACTGTTAGGGTCTCGGGCTTTGTCAAAGTGTAGTCTATTTCATGTGTAACTAACATAATTGAGTAAATTGGACTTGGTCTTGTAATCTTATTTTTGTTTTCATGGAAATGTTACCTTTTATTTGTTGTTGTTCGTGAAGTTGGATGTAAATTTTAAAATGAGGTGGACGGAGGAGAGAGCATACACTTGAAATTTTTAAGGTGTACTTATTTCCTGTTTCTGCTTACTTTTGTTGTAAATGGGTATGCCATATAGACCTATACTATCGAGAAGTACTTATAGATTTCTGATTCAGTTGACACATGAAGTGCAGAATGCTGCTCTAATGAAGACTTTTACATGCTCTGAAGGGTTTTCTCTATCTTGACAGAACTATTCTTGTCTTTCAATATTGCAGGTTATAGCATCATATTTTCCTTTACAACAGTGTATTGAGGGTTTGAAGGTTTTGGTTGAGTCACTCTTTGGTGTGACCTTTCATGGAGTACCCCTTGCACCTGGTGAATCATGGCATCCTGATGTGATGAAGATAGTGTTACATCATCCTACTGAGGCAAGTTTAATATGCTAGAAATAGTGGTTGTCTTGTTATATTGTTACATATGTCATATTAACTATGAGATTACTGAATTCCCAGTTCTGACCACTTCAAGAGAATTCCTTTTCTTTCTTTATTTTAGCTTTTTCCTTTTGAGATGATAAATTTGGTGTGGCAAAGGGGAAATCTCCTTCGTGATTATTATTACTAATGCTATTTATTTACTAATCACCTATCAGTACATTGACATGAATCATTCTTTTTCTTTGCAATATGGACCTTTGGACGGCAAGAATGGAATAGTTGTCAATAATTCGGAATGTTGGCAGATTTAACTTAACTTTACCTTTCTTTTTTCTGTTGAGTTGATCATTTAATATTCTGATGTGCATTTGGCTCTTTTATTAATGTCCATTTAGTAGTAGTCTTAACATCCATCCACTTGAACTAGTTTATAACACGTCTTTTCAGGGAGACCTGGGGTACTTATACCTCGATCTAAAATCAAGAAAAGGTAAACATCCCATCTGTGCTCATTTTGCTATCCGAGGAGGGCGTCGAGTTTCTGAGACAGAATACCAACTTCCTGTATGTAAGAGCATTATTCTCTTTTTCTTCATATCAGTTTTTCATTATATACTACACATGTAGTTTCTTGTGTCTCTGTGTAGCAAGTGGCTATAGTAACTTATAAGTCTGAGGAATACAGAACCACCAGGAAATGCTCTGTCGATCAGTCAACCTCTTTTAACATTGACTTTTTCAACTACCTATTTAGATTGGGTATGATGTGGTTATTGGGACTTAAATTTCACAATTCCCTGGAAATTGGTAAAAATTAAGTGTGCTTGCACCTGCCTAGCTTAAAACTGGACAATAACTCTGAAGGTCAACCAATAAGTTTATTATAGTATTTGGCTTTATTCTGATAGACCTCAAAATTTTCTTAAATGAAATGTTTGTTTCTACTTGCAAGTTGTGGAATTTGTGATTTTTACTTCCTCTGTTCCTATTTATACGATGCATTTTCCTTTTTAGTGTGTCCCAAAAAGAATGATACTACCTTCCCATATTTACTACTACTACTAACAATTTAGCTTCAAACTTGCCCTTTTATACTCTTATGAGACAATTCTTTTAGACCACAAGTTCTAAAAGTAATTTCTTTCTTGAACTCTGTGCACAGTCAAACTACACCACATAAATTGAGATGGATGGAATACGTATTATTTTATTGTGTTTTCAAAGGTCACCCAGAGAAGTTGTTATTACTTTATGCTAATAGAAACTTGTTCCACATAAAATGTTTGTTTTTACATGTAAATTTTTAGCTTTCTATAATCTCAAGGTAGTCTTTTATTTTATTTTTTGTTGAAATGGTGAAGGTATTATCAATAAAAGGTACCAAGATGGTAAAAAAAAAAAGTGTAGGACTCGAGACGGATAAGAAACTACTGTACATATTGTACTACAACAAAGATGCAACTACTATCTTCCTCCTGACATTTCCAAGAAATCCATACACTGCTCCATACTTTCAATTTGCCTGCTATTATACCAGAAAAAAAGATTGTGCAAACAATTGTGCTTAGTTCTAGAGATAAAGGCTTTTTGTCCTTCAAAACAAGCTCTATTCCATTCCAACCATAGAGTCCAAAAAAATCATAGAGGAATAGTGATCCTGATTTGTTTCAAGTTTTTTGAATTCCCTATCCCTGCCAGCAGCACTCCAGCAGACCCCTCATGCTATTAGGTATTGTCCAAGAAACACCACCAGATACTGAGGAATAGATCCCAGCACTGCCTGGACCCATTTACATTGGAGAAACAAATGTTCTATTGGTTCCTGATCTCTTCACACAAATAACACCTGTTAACAATAGAGAAACCTCTCTTCTGGAGATTATTCTGAGCTATGAAAGCTTCAAAGGCTGTAATCCAATCAAAGCATGCCACCTTTGATTTATCTTCCAAATTATCTTCCAGGGCCAATTAAGTTCCCAACAGTCTGATTGCCTCGTCAAAATTCTGGAACAGTTATCAATTGAGAACTTATTCTGCCCTTATCGAGGATTCCCTTCTGTTCTGATCTGTAACTCAATCTAGCTGTTGCAACTTGCAACATCTGACAGAAACAATCCACTCATCCACTTCCCAGTCATTCAAGTTTGAATGAAATTCAGCTATAGTACCACTCTTATTGATGGAGAAACTGTATATCACTGGAAATTTGATCTTTAAGCTTTCGTACCCTGTCCAGATATCTTAGCACAACCTAACGTCTTCAGCATTTCCCACTCCTATTTTAATATGTGACTGAGACTCAACCCACAACCTGCTAATGTTTTTCCAAATCCATCCGCTCAAAGTCGAATGTGAGTTTCAGGACAAGGTCTCCAACCATCTTTTTTACCATAGACAGCTTCAATTATCTTCTTCCAGAATGCTTGATCTTCTGAATTATATTTCCACAACCACTTGAAAATCAAACTCTTGTTGTGCATCTTCAGATTTTTTACTCCCATTCCTCCCCCCTTTCTGTCCCTCATAACCTTCTCCCATTTAACCAGATGAAACTTCCTGTGTTTGGCATTCTCCTCCCAGAAGAACTGATTCCTTAAATGCATATATCATGCTAGAGTCTGCTTTAAGCTCATTGCTTCATGGATATTCTGTGGATCGTTGCAGTAATTCTATTGTATTTTACCTAGTTATTGAAAATGATCTGTGCATGTTAACTATTTTACCTAGTAGGAGTAATTGAAAATGATCTGTGCATGTTAATTTGCAGGTTGTAGCGCTTGTTTGCAATTTCTCTGGGTCGAGTTTGGCTCCGGTGAGGCTTAACCATTCTGAAGTAGAAACACTTTTCCATGAGTTTGGGCATGCTCTACATTCATTGCTTTCAAGAACGGTACTAGTTTTATTCTGATTCTATTTGCTAGTGGTTTTCACTTGTGCTTTGAAATCATAATTGAATTCACTTGATGGCTGGCTCCTGTGCAGGAATACCAACACTTTTCTGGTACGAGGGTGGTTCTTGATTTTGCTGAAACGCCTTCAAACCTATTTGAGTGAGCCAAATTCAATATCTTTGATCCATAACTTTCATCAGCAATGAAGAAAATGTTTAGATGCACACTGCTCATTTGATCATCTGCTGTTTATTTACCTTTTTCTTTCTTGTGATATCATCGTCATTAGATTTGGCACGAAATGGAAAAGTCTTTTAATTCTAGTTTCAGGTTAATCCACCACTATTATGCAATATACATGCTATTTATTCAATCTTCAGGATAAATGTGCATGTTAGTACTGTCTTATCAGTTATTACTAAAGCTTTTTAACTGTTGTTGATCCATAGGTCCTATGCCTGGGATTATCGGGTGTTAAAGACATTTGCTAAACACTACTCAACTGGTGATATTATTCCCAAAGAACTTGTAGAATCAATGGTGGGAGCTAAAAAGATGTTTGCTGCAACTGAATTGCAACGCCAGGTATGTTTTACGGGCCCCTTCCTAGTTAACTCTTTTTATAAGCATTTCTTTAGTTCCACTTTATTTAACTTGAGGCAGGAATTTTGACCTATGCAACTTTCTCATTTATGCAGATTCTCTATGCACTAGTTGATCAAACACTCTTTGGGGAGCAGCCATCCACGGGGATAGATACGATGGCAATTGTTGCAGATTTAAAAAGAGAACATACAAGTTGGACGCATGTGGATGGAACACATTGGCATACCCGATTTAGTCACCTTACAAACTATGGCGCAGGTATCAGAACATTATAGTTAATTGACTCATGTTTGTGATAGTTGCCTGTATATGTGAGAGAATATTGCACTATTTTTTGTCTGATATACCATCTGCACACCTACTGTTTGGCTATTCAGACATAATTTACTAGAAACGCATGATTCATAGTTGGTGCTCCAATCAGGACGTTTTTATCAACTTAATACTAAGAGCTAAGGTCTGTCTTGAAAAGCGAACTAAGTGATAGATTGGTTGCTTGATAGATGTGGGATTCCTCTATAATTTGTTGTGCGATTCTCAGAACTCAGTAGTAGTGAGAGACAGTGATGGGGCTAGTTAAAGTTTTGGGAAGATGTTATGGTGGGTGGTATTTTTGTTTTTGCCTTTTCTTCTTACTGAGTGATTAGATCATGTATTCTCTTTTTCTGGACGTCAATTCTTCGTTCTTAGAGACCTCTGCAATCTTATCGAAAGGGGATTCAACTGATGAACCAAAATTTTGAGATGCCACAACTTATTATATAAATTAAAATATGTTCTGTAATCAAATGATGTCCATAAAGGTTTTTTGTTCCCTAAAAGGCAGTAGTTGACATAGAAAATTCACTGCTTCATATAGTGTAATGGAGAACTGTGGAAATAGCAGATGCAAGAATTTTCTATTCCATAACATACAACCCTTTTATTTTCAACTTGTTCTAGTTGTAGAGTTCTGTTCTAAAAGCTGTACATGCAGAAGATTTTAGTTTAGAGTGTAATAAATAATTACCTTTTCCAGAAGGTAGAGCAACATTCATATTAGATATTTGTGAAGATTTTCTGTCTTCATTGTTATTTGACTTATCTCTTTTTAATACATTGCTATTTGGAATGTTTGGTTTTGAATCTCTGGATTTTGTCAGTTCTTTTTGAGAATAGTAACAGTAAGGATTTTGTCAATTTTTTTTTGAGAATGGTAGCAGTAAGGAATTTGTCATTTCTTTTTTGAGAATAATAACAGTAAGGATTTTATCAGTTCTATGGTAGCTTATATCCATTGTATTTTTAGTTTTGCTCAATGCCCTTGCTAAGAAAATGATGCAATTACTTTTGCCTTACTTGTGCAGGTTATTATAGCTACTTGTATGCAAAATGCTTTGCCACAAGTATCTGGCAACGGATGTGCCAAGAGGATCCTTTATCATTGGACACTGGTTTGGCTTTAAGAACAAAATTCTTGCAGCATGGAGGAGCCAAAGATCCAGCTGATATACTGAATGATCTTGCTGGGAGTGGCATTGTAAGGAGTTGCCATGGGGGAATAATACCGGACATTACAAGCCTTTGCAAGGAAATGGAACTCTTGAAATGCTAAAAGGAGTTCTAACCCCCGCATTGAGAAAACGTATTCCCTCCCCTGTACTAAACCATGACGAGGCCAAGTAGTTGTGCACGCAGATAGCAGCCCACCATTGAAGAGTTGGAGTTGATTTTAAAAGAAGCTTTCCATAGTGATTTCATCATGGCCTAGCAAGCAAATTAAAGTATTTTCAAGCATGTCATTCTTTAAGATGGCGTTCAGAGGAAACATCTCATGGCCAGACTATTTATTGAGCAATTCTTCGGAGAGACTACTTATGTGTATTTTAATTGTTTTTTTGCTTAATTTGGATAGTGTTTCTATAATCTGATAAAACCAAGGAGATGTAACTATGCTAGGAGTATATCAACAACAACATACCCAGTGTAATCTCACAAAGTGGAGCTTGGGAGGGTAAAGTGCTCATAGACCTTACCCTTAATGAGTAAGACATTGTTTTCGAGCTGAAGAAAAAAATAATCCAAAGTAGAGAAAGAAATAACTAGTAGTAGTAGGAGTATAGCAATGCGTGAAATGAATTTTCACCATGTTTGGTTAAGGGGCGCGTATCAGTTGGTTTGGTTCTGTATTATCGGTTCGGTTTGATTTATTGGTTTCTGGTTTGTAAATACGTCAAACCAATAAAATACTTATTATTAATTTTTCATCCTGTTCGGTTTCAAATTTATCAATAAAGAATTTACTCTTTTAGAAGTCCACACAAATTACAAGTAGAAGCAAATTCAAACACATTATTGCTAAGATAACTTTGATTGCTTTCTTGTTAAGTAGCTCTATACACCAAATCAACAATGATAAAAATGTAAAAAGAAAATAGGGTCTATCTTTAAATTTTAAAGTCACTATTATATAATTAGAGGTACATTATATAATGATCTCATAGGATTATCAAT
The DNA here is from genome assembly GCA_016801875.1 of Solanum sitiens. NCBI lineage: Eukaryota > Viridiplantae > Streptophyta > Magnoliopsida > Solanales > Solanaceae > Solanum > Solanum sitiens. The sequence goes on from JABWTJ010000191.1 coordinate 705,779, forward strand.
ATGATCATTAACTATAATTTTAGTTTATTTTCTGGGATAAGAAATAAGGAAATGTGTGCTAAACATAAAAAACAATTGAGAGTGATAACAATTAAAGAAAGAAGACGAGAAAAAAAAGAAGAGGCAGTTAACAACAAAGTAAACTGAAAATGGCGCTACTACTGAACTCACCACATACCAAGAGACCTCATCTTCATCTTCTCCACTCTCAACCACATCAACACTCCAACCCCAGAAATTTCTCCATCAAATTACAGGACTCTTCTTCTGATAATTCTTCAGAGGATACTGCATCATCTCCGGTGGCTAAGAAGGCAGCCAGCTCCAGTTCTTTAGGTTTTGGGTCATCAGTTTCCACCACAGTAAAGAAGAAACAACAAAAGGGGAAAAGAGAGAGGGATACAATTATCCGACGAGAACCCATTCAAAAGCCCAACTTAGCTACCCAACCGGCAGAAGAATCTGGATCCAAGGAATTTCAGAAAAATGAGAGTGCGTTTCTTCTTGCTTGGTTAGGACTTGGTGGAATTATCCTTGTCGAGGGTATTCTTCTTGCTGCCTCAGGTAAAAATTCTGGCCCTTCACTTTTCACCCTTTAATTGTATATGTAATTTTCCCCTTTTTTTTTCTCTTCATTCTTAGTGTGGTGTTCCACATTGCAGTAACTATAAGGAGTAGCTTCTTTTCTTATGATATAAATGTGTGATTGTCTGATGAATTCTTGAATGCATACTTGTATATGGGTCTAGTCCCAATATGTTCTTGGTTACCTCTTCCCATGTGCGTATAAACAGGGGTGCAGCTAAAGGGAGGAAAAGGTTCAATCTAATTCCCTTAGTCGGGATATTCAGAAATTGTATTGTGCAAATGGGGCTAAAACAAACTTCTTTGGTTATATATTAATTGTTGAATCTCCTTGACATAAATGAAGATTCCAGTGTAATGGCAAAGGAGTTTCAAAGTTGCTTTAGATCACATGTTCAAAATCCTGGTGTGAGTGAGTACTCTCTAGTACTTGTTTTAATTCCCTAGTATGAATTTTTGACTTCGCCGATGTACATAACCTCGTTATTATGCTGGGAGCCTGGGACGCAAAACATGTCACGGGGAGCAATGAGCTAATTATTCTTGGGATATATCATGAATCCCATGTATAAAGATATTACTAATTCCCAGGGTAATCTTCTGAAAACTTCTAGTGAGATGTGTACAACCTTTGAAGTGGTTGTGCAACAAAGTGTATTTGTTGCATCAGGCAGATATTAAAGCTTAATTGAGTTAAGAAAAAGACATCGATGATTAACAATTACATCACCGTCCTCGATAGAAAATGAAAACCAGAAATAGTCATCAGTACTATTGATAAGCAATACAAAGACAACTCTCTTATGTAAATAATAGGTTTCTAATGCAGAACTTACATGTAAATATAATAAGACGTATTCGAGATTTCACCTGTGAAAAGACACTATAGTTGTGAAAATGAATACCAGACATGCATAAGCACAGTTAGAGGAAAGTGTTAATTTTGAATTTAAGCATATAGAACAACTATAAGAACAAATGTAGGATGTATTTATAAATGTACCAATAGAGAATACTTTCCATCTTTACATGATGTTTCCTAATTATTCTTGGGGTATACTATGAGCAATCATTTCCATGTATAATGATATTACTCATTCCCGGGGTAGTCTTCTGAAAACTTCTGGTGATATGTGTATGACCTTGAAGTGGATTTGCTTTAACAAAGTGTATCAAGCAGATACTAGAACTTAATTGAGTTAAGAAGAAGTTAATGATGGTAACAATTATATCATAGTCCTCAACAGAAAATGAAAACCAGAAATAGTCGTCAGTATTAATAAGTATTACGAAGGATAACTCTCTTATATACATTAATAGGGTTTACAATTTAATGCAGAACTTACATGTAAATGTAATAAGGTGTATTCGAGACTTCACCTGTGATAAGACACTATAGTTGTGAAAATGAGTACCAGACATTCTTAAGCACGGTTAGAGTAAAGTGTTGATTTGAAATATACACATATAGAAGAACTAAAAAGAAATATACACATATAGAAGAACTAAAAAGAATAAATCTACAATGTATTTATAGATGTACCAATAGAGAATATTATAGATGCCGTTTATATTTATTAAACTACATCAATCTGAAATAATTTGACAAAGATATTGAAATAAATTTGTTGAACCCGTACAGTATAGACAAACTATCCCCCATCCCCACCAATCCCAAAAAATAAGGAAAAAGAAACCTAGCGGTTGTTGTATTCCAATGCAACCGCAAACAAATGTAAACAAATTTCTAATGCATCATAGACAAGTGATGAAGTGCTTGACATTTGAGAAGTAAAGTGAAGATGAGAATTGATATAAAGCATTTAATAGAATGTGATTACCAAGGCCTAATCGTTATAATCATACAACTCTTAAAATTTAACAGCTCAATCTTTCTTGATAGAGCCAATTATAATAGTTCTGACTATGTTCCACCCTTTGTAGTAAATCTCCTAGTTCACAAATGGACACATTTGCCTCTGATAAAATTGAGGGTGTAAATTCCCAAAGTGCCAAGAGAGCAAGTATAAAGAAGATCTTTTTGGTGACCCATTCAGTATTTGCCACAGTTTCCTTGTCAGTATAGTGTTGGTCTCTATATACCATAGAGCTTTCAATTCATACGATCTTTACTTATTAAAACATATGTAGCTCCATGTTAGCAAGATCAGTTGTGCTTAACTAGTGGTAGGTTCCCTCCAAGTTTTGAAAATAGAAATCTCCATTTTAAAGTTTCTATTTTTATGATCAGTCTGCTCATTGCCTACTCTCTTCTCCAGTTTCTCCTCAAGAAAGGGTGTCAATCAACAAAGTGGTGTTCAGTCTCCATACCTCAAGTTGATCTGTGAGCTGCACGAGAATGTTATTTGAACCACAACATGATTTTCCAGCTTTTAACACTGACATGCAACTTTCGTCGGAATAAAATTCCTATAAAGGCAGAAAATTTTAAAACTACTATCCTAATGGTGTCCAATAGAGTGGTAAGGGTGGAAGACTTGAGAATATTAAAATTAGGAGAAACGTATGAGTTGGTCTCTCCCAAGTGCCTTTCTAGTACTCTATGAGGGGTCGTTTGGTAAGGTATATAAGAATAGTGTTGAATATGGTGTATTAGTATTGTTGCCTTTAGTAATGGTGGTATTAATTATTTTTTATGCATCGTTTGGTTTGGTGTATTAAAAATAGCAAGTATATCATAATAGCATGTATATCATAATTTCTATAAAAAAAATTGTTAACAAAAGTACCCTTTACAAATATGGTGGAAATGATGTGGAAAAGGTTTTGAGGGACAATTGTGGCTTTAACCATGCTAATGCATGCATTAAAAAACCTTGTATTGCTAATAACATAGTTTGCTATGTACTAGTTATGCATACCATAATACCAAATAGAGTGTAACTAATGCAAGTTGAAAAAGTATACCAAACAAGGTATTAGTAATACACAAAACTAAGGCATGCATTGTTATTTTTAGTGCATCCTACCAAACAACCCCTTTAGTGTTGATAACAGTTTATATAGGCAGCATTAAGCTTGGTGTTCATGTTTCCTACAAGTTCTCCTTTATAGTATTTGCTTGGAATGACATAGTATTAAAGGACCAAGCACTTCCCACAATATGATGATGTTTGATAACATCAAATTAGGAAGCATGAGCATTGTTACAGTCTATAATCATGATTTTTCACAACTTCCTTTTTTTCATCATAGGTTGAACATTTGTTCTTGTTACTAACAGAGTGAGTAGATTTTAGTTTCAGAACAACTTACTAAAAGTAGTTTGACATGAGTTGTGTTGTCATGATACACATCGTAAATCTTTCTCGCTTTAAGTATCTCTATAGATAGAAATGTTTGGATTTGATGAATTAGTTTGACATTGCAGCTGAATCTATGAGCAATTACTTTAGATTATGTATATCTCCACGTGGAAATTTTCTTAACTCTTCTGTTGCATCTAGGCCTTTTACCAGAGGCTTGGGACAATTTTTTTGTGAAGTATCTGTATCCATCCTTTACTCCGACGGTCTTCCTGTTTGTGGCTGGAACAGTTGGTTATGGAGTATTGAAGTACCTGCAGAATGAGAAATTTAATAGTGAAAACTGATGCTTTTTGCATGTATTATAAAGTATTTAGTTAACTTTAGTTTTGTTCAGTCATGTAAAGTACAAATGTGAAACTCTGACAATGTAATTCTAAGAAATACTTATGAAAGTGGAGTATACCTCAGGCTAATGTGTTATCCTGTATCTCCTTCATACAGTAACAGTTTGAATCTATCATTCTTAAAAACTCACTAGAGTTGATGTTGCCATATTTGCAAGCTCAAAATGGAAAACTAAAGTATAGATTTTGATTTTGTGCGGTTATGGGAAACTTAGGTGTGGATGTATACTCGTTCCGTTCATAAATAAGTGATGTTTTTAGTTTGGACATATTCCCATTCCAGAAAATAGAGAGTATTTTTACTTGCTCTTAAATAAATACTTTGAAAAATAGGTACTCCCTTCGTCCTTATTTACTTGTTAATTTTGACTTGGCACACTATTAAGAATACAATGATTGGTATGGTAAATTTATCATTTTATCCCTATTAATTGATAGAGTTTCAAACATATTTACTTACAACATTTTGAATTTTTCAAAGACATGTCAATGTAAATAAATTGGGGTATAAAAGGGAAAAAAATGTTGTCCGTCCTTGATTTGTCAAAAATTGACAAATAAGAAAAAATAAAATTAGAAAGTATTTTAACAAGTATATAGGGACGGAAATATATAACAAGTATATAGGGACGGAGGAAGTAGCTCTTTAGTAGTTTCTTGGTTAGGTAAAACTCCCTTTATTTGAAGAAAGGATAAAATTGGAAGAACATCATTAATGTCTTCTTGATTATACAGGAAAAGAGGGAGTATTATATTTTGTGTTTTTGCAAAATTCAAAGTCAAAGTTCTTAATTTCTCACTTGCCCTTTCCCTATTCCAACTTTCTTTTATTTTTGTTTTGGCCATTGAATTTTTTTTAGCTTGAAAATGACATTGTGGGATTGATGGGGCATTAAACACATTAAGGTGAATCAACCGAAGTTTATTTTTGTTTCTACTCTACAAATAAACGATAAGCAAGGGCGGAGCTATAGTTCTAATTACGTATTTGGTAAAACCAATAATTTTTGACGAAACTTGCATTCGTGTTAAAAAATTCACTTAGTATGTAAAGATAATTTATCCATAATCCAGTAAGTTTTCCTTTTTTAAAATCAAAATTCATAAAATTTAAAATCCTGAATCTGTCTCCGTCAATACACCTTAATGCCAAGCATGTTAATTAGTTAGTTTATTCAATACTCATGTAGTAAATAGCAATAGATATATAGGTATTTGAAGTTGTGACTTCAACTTCCATATTGAATACCATGTTTCCCAGACAGCAACTGTAAATGAATTGGTACCATCCATAAATTCATTGGTCTCACAGTTTAATTTTTATATTATGGTAAAGAAACTCAACCTAATAAATTTATAATTTATCTATTTAATTAAAAATCCACATTCATATGTATATAGTGCAGCTTAGCTTGCAGATGGCTACCTTTATTAGTCAGCCAGCCAGTCTCATAAGATATCATCCACCCATTATAATTATAATAATTATGGCTATTATATTATTATTCAGTCTCATTCATATATAGTTCCAAAAATTATAGTAATAATTTGATTTGTATTTAGAGGCATTTTGAAGACCACCACTAGAATTATCTTTTTTTTTTCCATTCCGTGTCTGAAATTCGAGTTTTGACTAAATTCGAATCGTGCGCTACATGGCCCATTTGGAGATGACGTTTTCAACAGAATTTTCTCTATACACAAGGCTCAAATTCTGAATAAAAATAGAACAGTTCCACTACTGCACCAAGGTGACCACTAGGATTATCAGGTGATAGGTACATGATATATAAAACCCAGGAAGCTGTCTTTGATGTCAAAAGTAACAATGAGAGGTCCCTAATTGTTGTCATTCTTTGCCTCCAGCTTTGCCCTTTTAAAGCCAAACCATTAAACATCAAATCCCATTAGGACTTTGTCATTTACCTTATTCTCTTCTTACCCACTCAACCAAGTTGACCATAATATTATTTCTCAAAAAAAAAAAGAGTATTGTTTGTCTTGCCTTCCCTGCCACTTTGTCTCATTACTTGGGTCTAGGGGTTGTAAATCAATTTAAACGAATTAAAATGAATTGAATCAATAAATAAATGAGTGATTGTACGCTCAAAGTGAACAAATATGTGATTTTGGAAGTTGTTTAAGTAATGGTTGCACTTTGGACATACAATAATTTGCGAAGGTTAACTTTGAATATTTTTTTACTAATTGGTTCCAACTTGCAAAAACCATTTAAAAAATAATGTCACACAAATCTAGCTGTCATCCAAACAAGTAAAGGGAATGGATATTCCAAAGTAGATTGGATATCGAACTTGCTAATCAAGTAATTAAAGCAAAATATGATCAATTATAATCATAATTATGGATTAATTTACAAACATCGAGGCACTTAAGGACAAATATATTCTTTTTATTTTATCCCTCATGGAGTGGTGGGTCAAAATATAGCTTCCCTTTAGGCGCCGCTATTATGCTTTTTGCTACTATTGACTCTTGTTGTCATTCTTTAATCACTACTACTAATGTTGTCTAAACATTAATCATATTTTTATCAAATCTTTAATCAAATGTATGTCCTAATAGTAGAATAATTTGTCTCACCTTTTGCTAGGGTCCTTACTTTTGCTTTGTTTGAGGAATGACTACTCCATCTATGGTTTAGTGGGAGCAAATAAATACTCCCTTCGTTTCAAAAAGGATGGCCTAGTTTGAGTTGAAATAAAGTTTAGGAAAAAAAAGACTTTTTAATCTTTTGGTTCTAAATTAAAGATATGTCAAATGTACTAAAATGCCCTTTAATCTTGTTGTCTTAAACATGTTACATGAAAAATTAAAGTTAAAGTGTTGCCAAAAAAGGAAAAGGGTCATTCTTTTTTAAACAAACTAAAAAGGAAATAGGGACATTCTTTTTTAAACGGAGGAAGTATTAGATTTACCAACCTGGGTTGTGATGTAATGGTGGATTGTCTCGAGTTTGAGTCTTGGAAATGAAGAAAATTATATTGGGGAATGCCATTCTAAATTTGCCCAACAGTCTGCAATTTAATTAGTCGGAGCTCTAATGCGAACATCAATCGAACATCGGGTAAAAAACAAAAGAAATAATATTAGATTGTACCCCTTTGATGTGACATACTCTGTTAATTATTTTTTAATGAGAAATTTTCATTAGAACGATAACGTTTCTAATGTAATCTCATAGATAAGATCTAAAATATTGAGTTTTTTTTTTCAAATTATATGAACATTCTATATATTTAAGGTAATTGAAACATGGAACCACAATGTGGTGGAGTGTGAGGCCTAGTCTTCCCACTTAGAAAGAGACTTGGCAAACAAATTCTCGAGCACTATTCTTAACTCACCCATTTTTGTTGGTGCGTGGATTATACTAGTTGAGTTAAAAGTGGGTTTTTTTATTTGTACTATGTTTCGATTAAATTTGGATCACGTTTTAAGCTTATTTTAGATGGTTTTTTTAATAAAATTCAAATTTAAATACGAGATCTCTTATTAAGGAGAAGGCAGTCTCATCACTTCATTACAATTCAGGTTTGAAAAAGTGGTCAAATATCAAGAAAATGTGTAGTAGACAAGTTTGAGGAAACATTGTTGAGTAAAAGCTTTCTCACGAAGAGATTTGATTAGAAGGTCATGGAGTAAATAAATAATGTATTAAGCCTAATAATATATATATTATTGGTATTTAATTAAGAGAACATAATGATTTATCTTATTTAATTTATATGTCAAATATTTAAAATAATTTAACAATTTCTGTTTTACTATTAAAAAAATTTACCTATATCATTATATGCTTAACATTTAATTTTTAGGCTACAATCTTACAAGTCTTGTGGTATATAAATCAGGACTAATTTAACTAAAGAATAATATTCCCTTCTTATAACTCTCTAATTCCCTTCTAACTTTTCATTCGACATGTTTAATATTACAAAATTTAAAAAACAATATTTACTTTCTCAACCCCTATTTTAAGTCAAAACTCAAATAAACGAATTAAATTGAAGATAGTAGAATTTTGGAGTTTCAATATGTTTAGAACTTATGCATGGGCTTCACTTGCTCGGACGTAGCAGCTGGCCCTAAATATAATGATCCGTAATAATAATTAATATGTAATTCTCTATGATAAAACTTAATTTGATAACATAAATAATTAATTATTTTTAAAATAAAAAAGTGTTCTTGAAATAAGTATAAGAATTAATTATTATAGCATTATTAGTAATATAATGTACTAATGTAGCATATGTTAAATCATCGACAAAGATAGCGTTGAGTCAACTTCAGTAGGATAGTTTCTCAGAGTTAAAATAGACAGCCTGGCTTTTGTTTTCTCTCTCAACTTGTTCCTTCTACTTGTGCTTTTAGTGAATTTGGATAACATATATAAACATTCTTTAATTACTACTTTACTTTTCGTTGGATATCGAAATTAAATTTTGATATGATTTTTTGATTTCAGGATGATGATTTATAATAAGGGATAATTGTATAGAATGACAAATTAATAATATAAAATAAATATAGTAGATATTCTTTGATTTATTTGTGTTCCATATCAAACTGTTTGTCAGTCTCTCTTCCTCATATTCTCGCTCGCCACTCTCCTTCTCTCGCTCGCTTCCTGTCGCTCGCCTCTCTCACTTTATACAATAGAATTGTATAAATTGTGTTTCTAATTATATAAAGCGAGAGAAAATTGTATAAACGCATGCAAATACATATATCTTCGTCTTATACACTTATAATTATACAATACAAATATTTTCTTGCCTTTCACATTTTATATAAATTCAAATTGTATATAATTTCTCTCTTTCTCGTTTTATACAATTCGGTTCAATTGTATATTCCCCGCACAAGTCTCTTTTTGCCTCTCTCTTTCTCGTTTTATACAAATTCAAATTGTATGTAATTTCTCTCTTTCTCGTTTTATACAATTCAATTCTGTCTTTCTCGCTTTCTCGTTTTAGACAATTCAAATTGTATATAATTTCTCTCTTTCTCGTTTTATACAATCCGCTTCAATTGTATATGTATAACGAATTATACATATATAAGTTTGTTATGGAGCGCAATTATGCAAACTTTGTTATAGCATACAAATATGAATTTTATGTTTGTTATATGTGAAAGTTGTCCTAATAATAATAGTATTATATTTAATATTTATATGTACTTAATCTTTTGTTAGTAAAAATATATTGTTTGATATTAAAATTCATATTCGTATCGTGACTTCTAGCTTCGCTCTTGATTAGTCAGGTCCTTATCGAAACCCTTTAACAAATACTTTCGCAACTAGACTCTTCTTTTGAAAAAAAATAATGATCATCGTTGATATTAGATAGTAGTTATAGTTAAAGAAACTGAGGATAATCCGTGATTAAAATTTCCCACTCAGGGTCGTTTGATTAGATATTTAGGATTAGTTATTTGGAATAAGTTATTCTACCATGTATATGAGATAATTTATCTTACTCTATAATATAAATGATGAGATAAGTTATTCTAAATACGACAATCAAACAAGAGATCAAAATTTCATCCAAAATTTTATTTTGAAACTCTTTATTTTTATCCCTCATATCAATCGATCCCTAAGATGATAAAAAACCTTTTCTAAAATTAGATTTTAGGGTCGATTAATGAATAATTAATTATAAATATTAATTAATTCTATAATATTTTATTTCATAATTTATATTAAAATGATGAAGTTAACTTATTATATCTATGTATAAAAGTTATACTCTTTATATTTTAAAAAGAATAATCTAGACTTGACATGAAATTTAAAAAGCTAAACAAAACTTTTCTGGTTCAAATCCAAAGTTATATAAAATGTATAACATTACCCTCTTAAATTAAAATATTATAAAATAAGTTTTTTTTTAAAAAAAATAATGAAAAAGAGAAGATTTTTTTTTTTAAACAGAGAAAGTAATAGTTAATCTCATAAACATATTCTTATTTTATTCGCCTACCAAACGACTCCGTGGTAACATTTGTCTAATTATGTCAACATGTAGCAGCACTAGTAAAACGCTTCATTTGATTTTGATAACGAAAATAAACAGGTAATTTGTCTATGAACCATAAGATGTGAATTATCTTTTAATTTTATAAATAATTTAGTATCTATTTAAAATTAAAATAACATCAATATTTATCAATATCAAATTAAAAAACAAATTATGTCATTAAATTTTTTTAAAAAAAAAAATTGATATTTAAAATTTCAAATTATATAACCAAACGTACTTTTCGAAGTTCACCAAAAAAATTTCATGCCAAACACTTCATCCAAGACAAACGCTACCAACTTTTCTCAGAAGTCCTAATATTTGAATACTCTATGAGGAATGTGATGATACAGTAAAAATCCTACAAAAACAATTCAAAATTTAGATAAACTGAAGCAAAGTAATCTCAGCTCTGTGTACAAAATTAGAACTATTTTTATTACACTACACATCTTATGGTAAAAAAAAAAACAGAGCTTAATTAATATGCATCATAACCCAAAATTTAAACATAAATAAGAACCAAAATGCTTGTATTTTGAATTTTGTAAACTAAAAATTTACTGATCAAGTGCATTAGGTCCACTGCAATAATTCAGAACATGATTCCACACCCACTGAACCAAAAATCTCCTTCTCACCCCATTCATATTATACGTAGCACCATCTTCTCCGTTCAACATTTGCCCTGTATACGACCCACCGCCGCCGGTACCGTAAATTCCTTCACAAAGATCCGCAATCTCTACCGGGAAACTAGGGTCCTGACCCGCATACCAAGCGTTAACTAATGGATTCGTTGATACCTCCGCAATTTCATGAGCAATCACGCTTATCATTCCGTCAACAGCCACGTCGTTGTTCGGGGATTTTACAGCTTTGAAACCCGGCATGTAACTGGGCACGGAAAATGGGTATGCGCATGTACCCGGGCAGAGTTTAGCGGAGTTACCCACCCAAGCGTACGGTAGAGTGTAACCGACGATGGACGGGAAAGTGAAGTAGTGGAATCCGCAAACGTTTTGGCAGAAATCCTGAACGTATACATCATCGGAAGTGAGTAATAAGTAGACGCCGGTTTTGGGGTTTAACGGTAGTGGACGGGTACGGGCGGTGACGGCGGATTTTATCACCGATTGTACGGATAATCGGGTTAGGGATTTACTGTGGGAGTAAAATCGGTCGTTTTTTTCTTCTCCGAGATGGAGGGTACGAGAAATGTTGGCTCCGGTTTGATCGGTGTAGAGCTGAACGGTTTTCCACCAACCAGCGACGGAAGGGTGTTTAGAATCGACGGCGGAGAAAGAGCTGATGAAATCGCGGATAATCCGCTTTTGGGAGTTTCCCCACCGGCCGTACCAAATGGGATAAACGGTAATATTTGCAGTGAGAACAGGGCCCATGTGATATTTCAAATGGACAAACTCCGATGACCCCTCATATTTTTTGGACCCGCCGTAGAGTAATTCTGTGGCGTTTGGCTTTTGGTTGGGCCATGGACGCCACCCATTTACAGGCAAAGTGAAGAAAAAGAATAAGAAAGCTCCGAAGATTACCGGTACCGGAGCTTCCGGCCGGCGGGAGAGGGAACGGTGAGACATGTTGAAGAGTAGTAGCTGAGAAGAAAGTAACAAGTGTTAGAGTGGAATAAAGGGTATTTATATGCACAAATTATTACAGAAAGTCAGTAATTCAAATTGGTAGAAACAAACAAAAAAATAAGTTGAATAGTGTAAGGGAGTTTTGCTTTAGCTATAGCTTTGTTTGGGGTTATTCCATATTGATACTACCTCTTGTTTCATATAATATATTTAGTTTTATAAAGAATAATTTTAATTTGACTTGACATGAAATTTAAGAATATAAAAAAAAATTGAATTTTATGATCTTAAATTAAAGATACGTTAAATATATAAATTTGTCTTTAATTTTATAGTCTTAAACATGTCATGTAAAAAGCTGAAATTAAAATGTTACCAAAAAAAGAAAGATATCATTCTTTTTTAAACAGATGGAAAAGGAAAATGTCATTCTTTTTAAACGGATTGAGTAATAACTATACTTTTTAAGGTTAGAAGATATTTTTTTTTTGTTGTTTGGTTAAAACAAGTTATCTTGAAATTAGTTATTTTAAAATAAGTTATTTTATCATTATATGAAAATACTTATCATATCATTATGTATAAATGGTGGATAAATAATTTCAAGATTGTTTGATACCTCTAACCAAATATATGATAAAATCGTCATGCATTTTATTTTTGATTATTATACCTTATTAGTCACATCAAACGACTCATTTTATGTATTATTTGTATTATTTAATACTATTATATTTGATTAAAAATTTGGGTCTATATCTCACATGATATTATGGAATGTATAACGATACCCTTCAAATCTTTTTAATTTGTCTATTGCTTGATCTTATGTTTTATATTAGTATTAGAAAATTTATTTAAATATTTAAACTTACAAGTTTTATTATTTAGAGAGAGTTGTTTGTTGCTAAACAAATTCAATAGAAATCAATATAATATTTGAAATGTAAGTTGTTTAACGTTTACATTTGTTATCTTAGTTGAATGTATTATTTATTGACATATATATGTCGCATTTCGATTATTTATATTTTGAATAATTTATAAAATTTCATACATATTAAAATTATAAGGTGCAATTTTCATGTGTAAGTGTGGACCATTCATTCAATTTTATTATTAAGTATCGTCTTTCAATCTCAAAAGTAGATTATTTATCTTGTTTAAATTGAAAATTGATATTTTATGAGTGATCAATTCATTAAGATAACAATTATTTAAGTTCAAAATAATTCAAGTGGGAAAATAGCAAACATAGTGACAAAATTTTCTTCTCCCAGTTAGTTAGAAGGCCACAAAAAAATAATATTGTCAGATAGTTATCTATCTTGACTTAATTATTAAAAATTTCATAATACTTCAATACTACAATTCAAAAAAGAAAATCGTTACATTACTAATTCCAGAGTTGATAACATTATCTTATATTAAACTTTTTTTTTTATAAATGTGCCCTTCAAATTTTTTAAAAATTGCATAAGAGTGAAAAAAAATATATCCAATTTAATTATTCAAATTTTATGAGTAAAATAGAGAGTTAATATCTTAAAAGATCACTCAACTTTAGATATTAATTTAGCAAAATCATTAAAGTTTGTTTTGTATTAAAAAATTACTAAACTTAAATTTTTATATTAATAAAATTACTCAACTTTTGAGATATCTAACTCGTAAAATACAACATAGGAGATATGAAACGATAGATAATAAGTTAAGCATCCAAACAAGGTGTTGTTAGAGAGGTGGATAATGGAGTCCAGAGGGATTCTTAAAAGTATAGAAAAAAGGTAGGACCCACAAACGGTGGGGGTGCAGGGTAGGGGCCCCTAAGGGAACCTCATATCAATGATGGTCATCGTCGTCATTTTATCTGACCATATCTGATCAGCGACTATCACATTTTAGCAAAAATAAATAAATATATTCATAAATTATGGTAAATAGATATGTAGATATCTTTGAGATATTAATATTTTGTCATTTAAAAATTATAGATATATATCATATATATTAACAGACATATATGTATTATAATTTTATTTATCAACTTAATATTTATTAAATATTAAATTGATGAATAAAATTGCATTGTGTCTCTATTTAGTTTTTTTTATTAGAGTGAAGCTCATGTATTATAATTTTTAGACGAAAAATGTTTTAATATCTTAAAAATATAACAAAGAATTTTTTATTTATTTATTTATGTATAGTAATTATACTAAGTTGCGCGGGAAATAGGAACAAAAGGGTATTTTGGGAATTTAAAAGTAAGTAGCACGTCTTTTAATCCATCATCGCTTTTTGGGGACCGCAGGAGGTGTTTGTCCCTTTGTTTTGGTATGGGAAGGCAAAAAAGGAGATTTTCCCATGCAATCACAATCCCTACATAATAGGTGAGTTAATTTTGAGGTAAACTTTAGTTATTATTTTATTTTAATATAATTTATTTAAGCATAATTAATTTTAACCTAATTTATTTTTAAATTATATTATCTTTAAGGAATCGTTTAATAAAGAGTATATAAATAATGTCGAATAGAGTAGACCGTTAGTAATATTTGCATTCTTAATGTTTGTATGAATTATGCACAAATTATTTCTTATATATTATTTGGCTAAAGATTATTTCTTATGTTTGTATTAACATGCATTGCATACGTTTTTAAAAATAAAATGCATGTTATTTTTATTACATCAAATCAAACAATGGATAACATAATTTATGCATAATTAATTCTTTTTCCATTCATTTTTAACTGTCAGGATTTTTAGTTTTAGAGTCAAACTATAAGAACTTTGACTAATATTTTAAGGTATATTTTTTCATCATATTAATATGCAAAAATTGCAATTTAATGTAACTTTTCATATAACTTTTGAATATCTAATTAATATAATCTAATTTAACTTTAAAATTAGTCAAATTAACTTTCAAAAAGTGCAACATGACAAATAAAAGTGGACGAAGAATGTACAAATGTAAATTATACAAATATCACTAATACAAATACTAATGCACTCTATTTAGCATTATTCTTATACACTTTACCAAACCATCGTAAAACTATAAGAATATTGTCGACCACTAATGAAAGTCGTTATTACAATGAGGTTAGGATTGTGCATAGTCAGTCTTGTTCGATTTTATGTATTTTCATTTTTTATTTTTAAACACGCTAAATTAATAACCGAATCAATAAGATATTTTTATCGATTTTTATCCTTATTCGATTTTGGATATAACCAATTAGAAAATACTTACAAAATAAATATATATGACTTCTCGAACAATTTGACGAAACAAGATAACAAGGTACTTTATAGAACACTCATAAAATAGAAATAATAATAACTAATATATAAAGAACTACATAAAAAAAACTACGCAATTGCAACACAAAGAGAATTAAAAATTGAGTTGTTATTTTAGATTTTATGTCTTATATATTGTAGAGTTGTGAACTCAAAGCCACTCTGAAGTATGAACTGAATGTTATAGGGTAAAAATAGAATCGATAAGGTGCTAGTTTGATTAACATTTAGTTCTTATCTAGGAGTAAAGTAGTAAGTTACTATTATCTTGATGGGTTATCGATTTATCTAATAACTCAATATTAAAATAATCAAAAGTTCAAAACTGAATCTGTAATTCCATTAAAAAATATTATGAAATTGTTATAAAAATTGCGGATCCAATGAGGCAATAGTAATATTAAATTATTAGCATTTTTCAAATTTAATTTATCGATATGTTCTATTTTTCACACACTATATGAGGTGCAGCTAAATTTATAAGATTTAAATGACAAAAAAATCGAATTGGTTAGATATATCAAAGTAATCAGAGTGGAAAAAAAAAAGAAGAGAGAATAGAAATAAAATTATTAAAAGTATATAAATATCAATAATATAAAGTAGGTGTAATTTAGAGCCATAATATATAAATGTGTCTTTTAATTTAGTCTCATAATTTTATATTTACACTCTTCTATTATAAGTGTGCACAAGTAGACACTTAAATTTATATAACGTCGAACAAGTAGACATATGAATCCTATTTGACATAATATACGTAGGACATCATATAGGATGCAAATTATCACATTTAATATCACATAGAACGTGTATGTCTATTTGTTTCAGTTTTATATAAATTTAACCGTCTATTTGTGCAGACATAGAGTTTGAAGGCATAAATATAAAACAAGACAATATTAAAAATGATATTTATGTATTATGACAAGTTTAGCCGGGCAATAGTAGGATAAAACTCTACTGAAAGTAATACTATTCTCGAAGAAGTATTTGATGTTCTACATGATAATGATTTACAATTTATATAGGGGGGCAATCCTTCAAAAAGAGACTGATTAATGAGTTTTAACCCCTCAATAATTCATAATAAATAGCTAATTAAATGACATTAATATAAAAGGAGATTATGATCGGCATTGTTCTTCGATCCATTATGTAACGATTAATAACAACTAGCGAGGTCTGATTGATATTTACTTTATTTGATGTAGCATATTTCGCTTAATATAGACAATATGATTGATTATTTTCTAGATGATCTACCCTTGGTCAATTTCAACTACACATCATGTGTTGCATCCTTTATTCTCCACATGTGTCACGATTTAAATTATCTATATATCTTGATTATTTTTTTATCCTATATTGAAATTACAATTGTACAAAAAGGAAAAAAAAAAAAAAGGGGGGGGAATGACCATATTGCGATTAATTTATCATTAGGTAGTTGAAAGCTTTCTATTACCATTAACAAAAATGCAAATCTATAATTGGCATTTGAAGTGTACTAATCGATAATGCTAAATGACTAGAAAATTTAGTCAGAATTTGATTAGAAAATTTTAAAAGTGTATAATATCTTTTTATTTAAAATAAATTGATCTTGTTCTATTTGTTAATTAAAAGATATTAAAGTTCAAAGGATAAAAATGTTTAAAAAGATAAAATAACATAAGTAAAATATATTATTCTAACAAAATTTCCTGGCCAATTTTTTTTCCTTTGCATTATAATTTTAATCCTTATTCATAATTGTGAGAGTGGAATTCAAGGTAATATTTTATATTAATTCTTGAGAGTAAATTGGTATTGGTGGGGGTCTAGGAATTATAAATAATTTTCTTGTTAGTTGAGAAAATCAATGAAGAGGGTATAAAATTAATGTATTGTCTATATCATCTGCTAGATATTTATTTCTGATGGAGGAAATTCATGAAAAATAAAACCAACTTTATTTAATCAAGCAATGAATTAGCCCAAAAGAAACAAAGAATCTAATCTATTTGTACTTTATGCTTCTTATGGTTGATGGAACTAATTGGATGATTTTCATCTATTTTGCCATAATGAATCATTTAAATGTGATGTTGTTTCTTGCTTGAATGGATGGGACTAATGAATTAGGATTTTGATTTTTCGGATGGTCATTTAATTTATATTTATAATTTTTTTAGAAAATTTTTTGTAGTAAGGAAAGAGAAAAATGACGATTAATTGAATAATCATAAAAGAAATCAATTCGATGAACTAGATAGCTTTTCATATATAATATGAACATTGAAATAGATCATTCGCAAAATTTCATTTCAATCGAGAATTGAATTGACATTTTCCTTATTTTGAGCAGAGAGTCTAACAGAAACATTATTGTGATTAATTCTCGAACATTTGATTATTTTTTTTTGTATGTCAAGCTAGGGTTCCCGATTGGCTTTAAAATCCTATCACTCTAGCTCTTACAAGTGAGCCATAAATTGTGAATGAGTTTTTGAGAAGTAAAGATTGAACATTGAGATACCAATAGATCAATTTGTCTTTGCTCAATATAATTTATAGCTCGAATTCCTCATCTGTTGGATGAGCGAAAGTCTATTTATATGAATTTTAA
The DNA here is from genome assembly GCA_016801875.1 of Solanum sitiens. NCBI lineage: Eukaryota > Viridiplantae > Streptophyta > Magnoliopsida > Solanales > Solanaceae > Solanum > Solanum sitiens. The sequence continues at coordinate 723,617 of JABWTJ010000191.1, forward strand.
CCATCTTCACTTTATGAGTTAATAGTTAGGACTATCATAGATTCAAAGTATATTTCTTATCATGATATCAAAGTTAGAGGCATCGATCATTTCTATATGTTATTTCATTGTGTTATATTATTCACACTTTGATTAACACACAAATATTAAAGTTCAAATAAAATCAGATTATGATAGGTTGTATAAGTTGCCATATATTGACTCTAAGCAAGCCAATCCTCACATTTTGAATGTAGTTTTTGACATAAGAGGAAGCATTAAAATTTTATGGTAACCTTTATATATATATATGACATAAATTGAGATTAGTCGGATCAATAAGTTACGAAGTCTGGACAAACCAAAGTCCATTGTGTACTCTTTAGTGTTTACCATATAAGTATAAGTTAGATTTTTTAAATTTATTTTTCACTCGATATTCGATATTCACATTGAAATCCAACTAAATTTAAATTTACATCGAAAAGTCTTATATTTAAAGATAAAATGCTCCCTAATGAAGGTGACTCTGTATTCAAAAAGGTCAAACCCAAAATCTCTTAATTAAAAATAAACAACTACTTATCACTACACTACAACTCTTATCGATATAAATCTACTTAATTTCAGACTCCACAGAAAGTAAAAATTGGATTGACTTGTATGGTTGTACTGTATACCATTTTCTTTATACGCATGAGGCATGACCCACACTTCAATCAACTGCCGCCTCAAATTTATGTTTCTTTGGTACCAATAATAAATTAATAAAAATAGATGTTTTTCAGTAACATATTTTTTCCTCTACTAAGGTTGCTTGCTCTTTACGTAGTATAAATCTTAATAAAATATTTAATACGGAAAAGGCTAAAAAATACTCTTAAACTATTCAAAATAGCTCATATATACCCTTAAACTTTATTTTGGCTCAAAATTACCCTTCCCGTCATACTATTGGGTCAAAAGTACCCTTCTTATTAACGAAAGTTGTTAAATGCCACGTAGATGCCACGTGGATGCCATATGGATGCGACATTGCATGTCAATAGGATTCCACTGCCACGTACACTAAATAGAAAGGTTCAAAAATACCCTTAAACTATATGAAATAGCTCATATTTACCCTTAAACTATATTTCAGCTCAAACTTACCCTTCCCGTCAAACTATTGGATCAAAAGTGCCCTTCTTATTAACGGAAAATGTTAAATGCCATGTGGATGCCACATGGCACGCCAATAGATTTCCACTGCCACATAGACTAAAAGGAAAAGAGTCAAAAGTACCCTTAAACTATTCGAAATAGCTCATATTTACCCTTAAACTATATTTCGGCTCAAAACTACCCTTTCCGTCAAACTATTGGGTCAAAAGTGACCTTCTTATTAGCGGAAGTCGTTAAATTCCACATGTGCCACATTGACTAAATTCCTAAATCTTAATTACTCATTTTCCCCTCATTTCATTATTTTCCAGAAACGATTTCACCCCTTCTCCCTCATTTTGCGGCTAAGGTTTCACAGTTTTCTTCGTCGCTGGGTTTCAAAGTGGATATTCGTGGTTGTAGGTTAGTAAACTTTTTTCTTATTTTATTGTGTTTACAACCACGAAATTTCACTTTGAAACCCAGCTCCAAAGAAAGTTATGAAACCTTGGCCGCGAAATGACGGGAAAGTTGTGAAATTCTAACTATCATACTTTGAAATCGTAAACGTAATAAAATAAGAAAAAATATTTACTAACCTACAATCATGAATATCACTTTGAAACTCAGCCTTAAGAAAGCTACGAAGCCTTAGCTGCAAAATTAGGGAAAAGTTGTGAAATCCTAACTATCATGCTTTGAAATCGTAAACATAATAAAATAAGAAAAAATATTTACTAACCTACAAGCATGAATATCCACTTTGAAACCCAACCACGAAGAAAAGTATGAAATTCTAGCCGCGAAATGAGGGAGAACGGGTGAATATATCATTTCTGAAAATAATGAAATGTGGGGGAATTAGGATTTAGAGATTTAGTCTATGTAGCAGTGGAACCTTATTGGCATGCAATGTGGAATCCACATGACATTTAACAACTTTTGTTAATAAGAAGGGCACTTTTGATCCAATAGTTTGACGGGAAGGGTAGTTTTAAGCTGAAATATAGTTTAAGGGTAAATATGAGCTATTTCATATAGTTTAAGGGTATTTTTGAACTATTTAGTGTACGTGGCAGTGGAATCCTATTGGCATGCAATGTGGCATCCATATGGCATCCACGTGGCATTTAACAACTTTCGTTAATAAGAAGGGTACTTTTGACCCAATAGTATGACGGGAAGGGTAATGTTAAACCAAAATAAAGTTTAAGGGTATATATGAGCTATTTCGAATAGTTTAGGGGTATATATGGACTATATATGGACCTTATTACTATTTAATAGAAATAAAAAATTTATTTTCAATAGATTCTTAACTCGAGTATATTCAAGTATAAAAAAAGAAGAAATTTATTTCAATAGTCAGAGAATTTTAACAAAATTTTAATTAATTGGTGGTGTATAACAGTTGGATAGCTATTAAGTTTTCAATTACACCACTTTATAAATGCTTTAATTTTTACTTGATTCACACTTGTATATATGATGATTATTAAATGTAATCTTGGAAAGTCAGAAAGAAAGTTGTTGTGCACTTAGTATTAAAAGTGGAAGTACTCAAAACCAAAGTGTAGACAATAATTATAAAACATGAGGCCTAATCAAACTTATAACCAAATTGTACCTAGCTAGTTCATGTCTTTCTAAAAGGAAAAAAGAAATAATTTAATCTCATCCTATTTTGTTAGTTCACTTTTAACTAAACATAATCAGTAAAAATTAAAAATTGAAAAAAAAAAAAAAGTTTTACTTTTTCGTATTCTCTCCTTCTCTTAACTTGTCTAGATATATATGTAACAAAAAATATAAAAGAATAGAACAATAACACAAGTGATCGAGGACTTAATATCTCATATGATCACGCATTTAATAAGGACAGTTTATTCAAAAAATTATTTTTAAAAAATATAATTCAAAAGTCACTCAATTATTGATATTTCATACGTAAAGTCATTCAATTATTTTTGATGATTTTTACATTTAATTTTGTTGACATGAAACTTTTACTTTAAGCAAGACTTTTAAGAAATATAAATTCTACCCATTTTAATCATTTTATTTCTTACGAAATTGGCTGAAAATAATCATCGACCTTTTTTAAATGAAAAAATCACCTAAAATGATTGATTAATTTTAAAAATAAAATATCAATAATTGAGTGATTTAAATTATAAAATAAAAAATATATTTCTAAAGATATTATCTTAAGCAATCGAACTAGGTTTACAATGTAATACTAATATTGATATAGAGTTTACCACAAACACAATATTGATATGAGTTTACCACACACAGAGATTAATTTCTTATTTAAATTTTCACCTTTAGTTTTTAATTATGACACATGACTTTCATTTAAGTATATAGTTGAAGAAATGGAGAAAATAAATAACGGAGAGAAATTAAATCTATATATTTAGGCTCAAATCGTAGTATATTCTCTTTTCACTTCCCAATCTCTACTGTAAATAACTTTTTTTTTTTGCTTTTTTTTTTAATAAGATAATGAGGCTTTGGAAAAAATGAATGACTTGACTAATAATGCATTAGTGGTAGTAGTGAATTGTCCCATTGATATCTTAGAGTCTACCCCAATGACTTGACTTATAATGCTATTAATAACGCTTCTATTAATTATACGTATTATTTCATTGGTAATTGATTTAGTATATTAAAAATAGTATGTATTGTATAAAAATATTTATTTATAAAAAATATCATTTATTATAGTGAAAAAAAATTGAGAGTCAATGAGATTTTTAATCATGCTGATACATGCACTAAAATCTCTTGCATTACTAATATCTAAAAACTAATGACACTAATACTACACACCAGAATGTATAACTAATATAAGCATTAGTTATATACCTAACATAAAATATAACTAATATACGAAACTAATACATACATTATTTTTACTGATACACTACGATAATTTCTTGACTTGTGTGGTGAATAGTCCAATGCATAGGTTAGGGCTTAGAGTGTATCTAAAAGTACAAATAAGGGTTTAGTTAATCACGGCGTGAATGGCGCGGTCCCTCTTAATTATGGGTCCATAAAGCCACAATCTGCTGCCAAGGAAGACCAATTCACACATCATAATTCATAAATATTGTCCATCAAATATGTACTAATACCTATATTTAATAAATTTTAGTACTAATAGTCTCAACTGTGTAGGTGAAACATAAATATGCAGTTTTTAAAGAAATTATTACATATGTACATGACACCATTTAATAATGATCTGTTATGATATAGAAAATATTTACTTTTATAACAGACTCCAACATTACAATATAGGGATACTATTTAGTAGCTTAATAAAAAAACTCCAGATTATCTGAGAAGAGTGGAGTGTACGCAAATCTTATTTCTATTTTATAGAGAAAAAGATAAATTATTTTCTATAAACCCTCGGTTTCAGATAAAGCATATCCAAGCAATTTTGAAAAGGGAGTATAGAAATAAGAACAATTACAACAATATTAGAATAACGTAAAATGAAGAACAATACACAACATACGAGAAATGAACAATAAGAAAACAATTAATGTGGTATTCGAAGAAGAAAACACACGTGATACGAAAATAGTACAAGGTATAACTAAATATATATGTAAAATAAATTTATACACTATATAATCAAATATTAATGTAGAATTATATAACATGTATATATACACTATATAATTAAATATATGTGTGAAATAATTGTATACATGATATAATCAAATATATAGAGAGAATTCTATAATATGTATAAATACATTGTATCATTAAGCTTATACCTGGAATAAATTTATACATGATATAATCAAATATGTGTGTAAAATTATATAATATGTATATATATACGATGTTTTAAATATGTAAATTACAATAGTATAAATTGTGTATAAATGTATGTTTACTGGTTTAATAATGATACACATTTTTTTTATATATAGAATGATTAATTATGTCAACAATAGTGTAAAATAAAAAATATATACTCTGTATTATATATAGTTTAGTGATGATATTTAATAGTATACTAACGAAAATGGTATTTTTTTAATGTATAAGTGAGAATAAGAATAATTGTGGGGAAAAAATGTGCATTAAAAATTAGTAAACTAGTCACAATTTCTAACTTAATTAGTAAAAACATCTACACTTTAAAATATTTATTCAAAATGTCAAAATGTCAATATTTTAAAAATAATTTGTATCTAAATACTATTATTTGTCTTTCCTTTTATTTCTCAAAGCAGTCCAACATTAAATATATTCACTATTCATCTAGACTTCTTCTAGACTTTAATACCATTAAATTTATTTTCATTTTTAAGATTTTTATTTTTTTTCTCTTTTACCATTTTCACCATTATTCTCTTTCTCATTGTTGAAGAAGAACTAATTATTCATGTTCATACCAATTTATTCAGACCTATCGATTAATTCAAGAAATCTCTCAATACATAAAGGTATTTTCGAAATCATCATTTATTTTGCGAGATTTCATGAGATTTTGTTTTCGAAATAAAAAATTATGTTGAATGTTGGATTGTATGTATTACAGATTTTTCGTCATTTTTTTAATTTTTATATGAGTTTGTTAACATACTCATCAAATATTTATGCATTTCGGAATTTTAGTAGTTGAAACATTATTTTTTATGAATTTGTTTTCATATTTGAGATTTAGTAGATTGTAATTTGTAGTAATCCACATAAGCATTCATACATAATATATTGTTTGATTTTTTTTGTATATTCATATTTAATAATTTTGAATTTTGCTTATAGAGTTATTAATTCACAAATAAAACAAATTCAGATTTGAATTTGGTGAAAAAAATTGGAAAAAAGGAACATAGCAGACGAAAAGAAAGAGAGAGTCAAAGAAGAAGGTTGCGAAATTGTATTCATATCAGAATAATATTCATATTAATTTTTGTTTGTCAATTACTTTTCTTTTACTCATCATTTGTATTTTTATTAAGAACATTGTATTTCTTTTTTATTTGTAGTCATTCAAATACGTATCTCATATGAATTTGTATTTCTCAAGTATAGATGTATCCTATTTTTGATAGTCAATTTTTAAGAATTCTGTATTCTGATTATATCATTTTCACTATGTATACTATCTCATATGAATTTGTATTTATTAAACATATATGTATCTTGTTTTCAACAGTTAATTTGTATTTTTTTTAGAATATTGTATTCTGATTATATTATTTTACTATGTATGCTATCTGTTTTCCAGAATCTTGTATTCTTATTACTTTCATAGTCAATTTGTATTTATTTTTTAGAATATTATATCCTTTCTCAACAGATTTATTATTTCCATCAAGTATGCTATTTTCCTCCCAAAATCTTGTACCCTTTTATAAATCATATTCGAAAAATATTTAGGGGTTCGTAGTTTATAGGCTTGTGGCTCTTTAAAAGTCATGATTAGCGTTTCAAAATTTGACATTTGGTTTCTTTGGAGCCAACCTTTGACTATTTCTGCCTTCTAATCTTAACCTATGAGTCAGCAATTTGACTCAATTGCCTGAGTCCTGATGTTTCAAACGTATATACAACTTTGACATAGACTTTTTGTTCCGATGTTGTGCATGTAGATAGAGAAGTGGCTAGCAGCTGCTGATATGTCATTTCCATATATATATAGTGAGATATGTGTATATATACACATAAAATATAAAAAATATTGGTATACAATTATAATGAAAACATAATAAAGGAAAGTTAATCTAATAGAATGAAAAAGGATTTTTTTTTTGAAATTGTAGATGATGAGAATTTTAAGTGATATGTTCCTTTTCTAAAAAATATTATCTCACTTTTTCATCATACTATTTTTTTGTATTTTATATATTATTATACAATATTCTAAATAAAAACTAGAATAAATAGAAATACAAATAAAAACATATTGAAATAAATACGAAGTACAAGATTTTCGAAGAAATAAATAAATACACATGAAAAAAATATATGAATACAAATATGTTTTTAAATATTTATAGATTCATTTGGCATACTTATTGGAATGAATACAAACTAATAAAAAAAAGGTTAAGATTCTGGAGAAAACAAAAAGAAAAAAATTTGAGTTTTATTTGAAAATGTAAGTGATGAGAAAATTAAGGAATCTTTACCTTTTCATTAAATATTCTCTCCCTTGATTTTCTCCCTTTTGTTATTAAATAATTGTATTCTTTAAATAAAAACATAAATAAGATACCTAACAAATTAAAATTTTGACATTTTTACTGAATATTAAAAGTGTTGCTAATGAGCCCTCTTAAATATTAAAATATTGACATTTTGAAAAATTTTCCTTAAAAAATAATATACAAGGAGGGGAAATTCTTCGAAACATCATCCTATGTTTATCTATGGACTATGGAAGATAGAGAGGACTAATTAATAATATTTATATAATTTCCCATATGATTAAAGATAAGAATCCCAACTGAGTGTTTATTTAGTCGCTCATGAATAGTAGTATTATTATATGTAGGTGTGGCTTTTTAAAAAAATAATAATAATTGTTATATATGATACAAAAAGTAATGTATTCGTAGTATTCAAAAGGTGTGTTATTATTGCTTAAAGAAAATTAATTATAAAAACTATTGCATTCGTAGTAGTTTAAAGGAAAAACTACACAATATAGCAAACATCAATTTATATTCCAAATATCTAGCTATAATTTTTTTTAAAGCTATATGGATATACTTACATATTAATTAGCAAACTTAATTAATCATGAATTGTCAGGGTTTTTTTAAAAAAAATATCTGTATTTAAATAATTATTACTAAAGGAAAATATATCACTATACACCTAATAAATGCATTATGCACGTGTCATGGGGCTATGTTTCCCATACTTACCTTATTCAATATTTTTCTCTTTCAATATACATGTATCAGTGTCTTTTTTATTATTATTTTTCCTCCATTTTCCTTCTAATCAAGATCCTTTGCATGATTATATGAACGACTTTTGTAACTCATCTTCATTGGGTATTTTCTAATTGCATTTTTTTTCTCGTTTATATGAAGTTTATATTTGTATACATATATATGATTCTCGACTTTCGTAGGATTTTATTTGAAGAAGTTATTTTCACCGACATTCAAATACATAATTTAATTATGTTAAATTCACTTTGATATAAATAACGTCATACATGAATACATTTCATTCTCTTCATACTCACATATAATTGTATTTGAATGTTGAACACAATGTGATACATATACATTTGAATACTTTTTATTCTCTTCATACTCACATATAATTGTATTTGAATGTTGAACACAATGTGATACATATACATTTGAATACTTTTTATTTTTCATGGGTTGTCCAATTAGAAATACAAGTGCATTTGGATACATTAATACATTACACAGATTTAAATGTATACGTATACAACACATCTATTTATATATTTTTTTTAATACAGTGAAATACATATACATTTAGATAATCATATTGTAGTATAGTTCATTGTCATTTTTTTTTCTAGATTGTCCAATACTTCAATTTTATTGATATATCTAACACAATTGTATTGAGAAATCTTAGAGATACAATTACGCTTATCGTATATTTGAAATCAAAACAAACAAGATTCATCACAATTACAATAGATCAATTTAACTAAAGAAATGTAAGTGAAATACCTTTACGTTTGAACAAGAACAATAGCTACAATGAAAATTTGTATACAACGTATTCAAAAAAATTTAAAAAGTAATTGGAATCCGAAAATATACACATTGACTATGTAATCATTAGTTGTTAATGTAATAATGGAAAGTTGAGAATTTTAGCACATAATTAAAGGGATTCAACTATTTTATTTAATTCACTATAATTCTACTTGTATTACTGTATAGTTTTTTTTTAAAACCAAATACAGCTAGATATTCATATAAAGTGTAGTCATTTTTAGTAAATAACATACTTATAGCTATTGAACTCCAATAACCCTATAAATATAGTCATTTATGTAAGTTGCTCATTGTTTAAAAGATGTGTGGTATATAACTCTTATGACTGTTTTATAGGATAAAAATCTCTTTATTTCACTCTTTTAACGTATATGAGAAAAACAGATTGAAAACATAATTGTATTTCCAAATTTATATATGTAGTATGGGTGAAAGCATTGAAAGTTAAGAACTCGCACGTTTAAAAATGAAAATATTTTACTAGAAAAGATAAGATTAGAACAAAAATATATCGGGACAATCTAAAGTGAGAGTAGCCTCCTAGTGAAAAGACATTGGAAGCAACATTGAGATAGTTAGGAGTTAGGACATTTGAAGATGAGTCAGTGTCACACAGAAACTCTAGTGAGAATGTGTGGGAAATTGACGGAGATTGATTTGAAAAGAAGTAGCAGTAGATTGAAGAAGAATTGAGAAAAAATAATTAAATAACACATATTATTTCTCTCATTCACCAAATATATGACCTTAAATAGGAGAACATCAAAGTTAACGATTACATATAGTAGGTAGTTGGAGGCTTTGTTTTTTTATGTGGTGGAACAAAATTTCAATCTGAAACATCTATTTACCTTCTATTGTTATTGTTGTTGTTATTATTATTATTTTTTTATTATTATTATTAACATTATTATACTGATATTATTTTATTCGTTCATTCTATTACGATTTCTTTTACTTTGAGTATCTTTACATTTACTTCCCTTTTAAAAATACTTTCATCATAATTTTGTATCCTTGTAGTTTTTTCAAATCTGTTTGGAAAAATGATTATCTTGAGTCCACAGTTTTAAAAAATAATATTTCTACCAATATAAAAATATATAAACTCTAATTTTTTTAGATTCTATTTATAATACTATACTAATATGTTGTTGTAGATATTGTTATAATTGATTACTCTATTTATTTCATTTCCACCCTTTTTTTATAAAAAGAGAAGTGGACCCAAAATTTTCTTTTTGAATGGAATTTTCATTTTTTGGGGGGAGATATTTTGTTATATTTCATAGCCAATAATCACAAGGTACCTTTTGGCAGACACAATATTTTGTTATATTGTGGACTGCAAATTGTAGACAATGTGGCGCAAACAGCGGACCAATTTAAATATTTTTAAAAAGGTAGTATTTTATGTTATTAAATTATATTAAACTGAAGAAAAAATTGAATTAAATCGATAAATGATATATACATAATATAATATTTATAAAGATTTTGTATATTATTTTTTGAAATTTATTTATCTGTAATAGATTAATCGACTTTAGATTTTAAACTAGTTATGAAAAAAGTTAAAGATGATTTTTTGAATGACATAGATTTCTCTAGAATGTCCTAGTATAGAAATTTAGAAATTATCTTGAAGAAATATATAGATAATGTAGAGTAGTTATCTTAAGGAAATATCTAGATATTTTAAAATAGTTGCTAGAAGATAAGTTCACTAAAACTTTCTTATGGATGTATCTAGAAGACTTTTTAGAACCATCCCTAGACAAGTATAAATAGGAGATGACCTTGTACATTTGTATTCAAGAAAAAATCAAAGTACTTAAAAGTCTTCTTCCATTACAAAGCTTTTTCCAAATTCCTTTTTTAACTATCTAGCTTCCTCTTCTTCCTTAGTTGAATTTTTCGATCTTAGTTAACAATTTTGGGCTAGCAGAAGGCTTCCAGAATTATACTTTTCTTCTGCTATTCTCTACACTAATTTGGTAAAAGGAAGTCATGAATTCAAACTCATATATTTTTAAAAAGAACTATTAAATTTTTTGTTTTTATGAATTTTTTCGACTTCATATACTCGACTTTTTAAAACTATCTTCATAGTTAACTAAAACTCAATGAACCTTCTCTCCCATTATTTTTGAAAAATAAAATAAAAAAAATGAAAATAGTAATAATCTAAAAAACCCATCTTTTAGCTATAAGAGAGGCCGAGGTGATTTTTTTTTTAAAATAAATAAATAATACTTTGTATTTTGATCAATACAAATCACAATCTGCTTTTGAAAGAAAACAAATTTATGGGAAGGGAAAACGAAGTGAAAAAAAAGGGGGAAATTGAGGATCTTAGTTTGTATTAAAGTATACTATATGAAGTTATAATTTCAAATTATTGAATATGTAATTTATATTTATAATTTAAAATTTCAAAAAAAAAAAGATCTGAGACTTTCAATTGTGATTTTATTTGTAGAATATTAAAATTAATCCATAAATTTATGTTTTTGTAAATAAAAGACTCATTATTTAAAATTTTACAAAAGAAAAAAAAGAAGAAATATGTATGTTCAGTGTAAAGAGGTTATTTGTACCATATGAAATAATTATATTAAAGAATACTCTCTTCATTCCAAAATAACTTCACCTGAATTAAAGTTACGTTCATTAAGAAATTAATAAATAAAGTGTGTAGTTTATGAAATTATTCCTATTTAACACATGTCTCTTGAAATATGAACATACAGTTGAAATAATATGTGGTACTAATTTTTGTCTTAAATTTTTAAAGTAACATTTATTTTGAGATAATTTTTTTTATTTGCTATGAAAACACTTATTTTGAGACTTAAGGAGTAACTAGCTAATCTATTGTTGAATAGTAAATCTTTATAAAATTATATGTATTTAAAAGTTTTAATCAGAATCGTTTATTTTTTTAAAAAAAGCATGAAGATATATCATTTAATGACTAGTTCTTTGATGGATGACCCTCTTTAATAGTTGATTGTTGTCCCCAATCTAACACAACTATTTGACTATACAATTATTTTGATAACGAGAGAAAGGAGAGATGACACATTCTTTACCATCTTATGGTTAAAAATAAAAATAATTCTAAGTACACAATAATTAATTTAGCTTAAACGTATTTACAAAAATAGCAACGAACTTTGATTTTCAATAGGTCAACTTGCCATAATTATTAGATTAGGTATAACTTTGATAATCATTAGATCAATCTAATGAAACATCTAGGTAGGAGGAGGCATATTGAGTTTTACTAAACTCATTAGGGATGTTTTATAATTGAACTAATTATTTAACTCATGTAAAATTATAATTTTTAAAGTTAGAAAATTGAAAATTTTATTTGGATATACATTTTATTTGCATTTTTTGAAGTTCAATGAGTCTGTCAAAATTCCAAAATGGAAAAGGGCCTAAAATGTCCTTAAAGTATTAGAAATAATACAAAACTATCTTCCATCCACCTATTGACTCTAAAATACTCTTCTCAACCATCTATTGGCTCCAAAATACCCTTGTCATCCACCTTTGCCTTTAAAATTAACCACTTATTTAACAATTTTAAATTTAAACTATTTAAATATTTTTTTAAACATGTGGCGTTCAACTATTTGTTATAATTTAACTTATTAATATTATTTATAAACAAATTCACTATCCTCCTATTAATAATTAAACTCCACCAATTGATAAATCCGCCCCATTACTAATGCAACACCAAGAAAAATACTGTCTGAGTGTTTCTAAAAATTTGAGGCGAAAATGTCTATAGAATTATATTATCATACATACATTCAATTCCTCATTCAAAACATATTATAATTGAAGTGTCTAAATAAAAATTACCGATAAACTTAAAACTGTTTATCTTAATTATTCCTTCGTCTCAATTATGTGATGTTACTTAATAGATAACTTTTTTTTAAAAAATATTGAAGTTATAATATTTCAAATAAATCATAAATATTTATAAAATTATATTTTAAAAAAGTGCATGAATTATTCGGGATATACTACTTCTTTACATTTAATCATAAATTCGAATTCAAGCTTGAAAGATAATCCTAGTGAAAGTGGCCACCTAAATAAGCGGCTCAATCTAAATTTAATTGGGGCTTTAATTCGGACTCGAATAACTTTGGATGTCACAGGAATCTGTAAGTTCGTCGTGTTTTAGTAGTGTTTAGGGTGATTTTTATATTAGAATTGATTTATTAATTGGGTGGGTAGTGAGTTTGTTTATAAATGATATTAATAAATTAAATTATAACCAATAGTTGAGCGCCAAATATTTTTAAAAATATTTAATTGTTTAAATTTAAAACTGTTAAATAAGTGGTCAATTTTGAACCAAAATGTGAATGATAGGGATATTTTGGAGCCAATAGATGAATGAGAAGACATTTTAGTTTGAATTTTGTTGATGTTATATGAGTGTCCCGAAATCTCAAAATCTTAAACTTGGAAATATTTAAAGATTAAATTTTCAAAATCTAATTATATGTCATGACAAACAGATATGTGAAGATTAGTAGATGACTATTTAAAATCTAATTCAAAATCTACAAATGTAAAATATATTTAGATAAAAATTTTTAGGAAAAGAAGAGTCTAATAATATTAAAACAAATAAACAATCTCTAAATTAGGGCAGTAATTTGTAAGGACTACAGATTGGACGTGTGATTTTGTTAAAAAAGGGGCTTTTACTATTTGTTGGAATGACTAAAGAGAGCATAATTAATGAAGGTAATTAAACCGAAAGAATCCTTAATCATTCATCTAAATGTGATTCTGTCTTCATCATCTTTTATAAAAGGCAGTGATATTGTAAGTGAATTTAAAATTTATAAATTCTAATAATCCCTCATTTGTCATTGAATCTTTTAACTCATTTATGCTATTGCTTTACCAACTTTTTATATGTGGATATTTAATGAGATTCTAAACGTATTATATGTAAATAAAGTTATTATTTTAAATATATAAGAAATTTAATAATATTTTTAAAAATTTATCAATTTAAAATCTTGGATACGCCAGAGGTGGAGAAAGGTAATATTAATTAAATGTACACAGTGTCGTTTCAACTATAAGGTCACTAAAGCAATTGCTTAGGCCCCAATTTCTCCCAAACTATATAGAGATCAATAATTGAGAAATTGAATAGGGTTTAGTTAATTGTAGCATCTTTTCTACGTGACTATCCATATTGTTGCCTCATATATATAACGATTATCATGAACAATATTATTATTCTAATAGTTATTTTTTTTTATCCTTTCACTATTTTTATTCTCTCATAATTGAAGTTTTTACAGCCTTTCAAACAATCAAACCTTCTACATTATGCAAAATTTTTGGTTGTCTGTTCATAAAAAGTCAAATTTATTTTTTGGTGTCTTCTTCAAATTTCAAGCACTAAAACTAATCAACACTAAATTAACATCATGATATCAACCTATAAAATTCAGCACAACACTATTTTGATATTATTATATAAATTTTTCAAACTTTTGAGTCATGTTTTATTGTTCTTACCTTATTATATATATTTGTATTTAAAAATTTACATTGTTTACATTCTTACTTCATAACATTCGCATATATTTCACTTCTCCGGACCTCATTTACTAAATTACAGTGAATATGTCATAAGAGTCTCTTTATAAAGTTTGGCTTTAGACCCTCAAACTCGTTGAGATGACCCTGAATGCACATTTTTTTTCCACCCTGAATGTACATAAATACATTATACTATATGTGCACCACTTTTCCATCCCATACGTTGTTGTTGGTACTAAAAAAAATATTATTTTTTCTAGAAAAATAAGTTTCTTAATAATGAACAAAATAACGTCTTTAATAGAAGTAGAAATGATAAGCTTCTTAGGTAAACATTTTAAATTTATTGGCTCTTCTCTACTCACCACCCCTCAAATCCATCCCATAATATTTTGTTAGATTACATATAAATATTTTAAAATAATATTTTTTATCTTTAACTTATCAAAAATTAAAAAATAAGTAAAAGATCTATTTATTTTTTAACGAAATGTTTTTAAGATTTTCTCTTTCCTCCTACCAAACATATTAAATCATCCTATTTCTAAAATTACTACTACTGTTGGGGTAAGTGATGTTTTTAACAAAAGTTTGGGCAATGAAATGGAGTGTGATGATTGCAAAGATCACAAAAGAAATCAACCTCAAATTTAGGAATGATATATTGATGTTAACTTGATGGACTATCTTTTTCTCCTCTAATGGCCCACTACTCTTTTTTTTTCTTTTTTTTTATAGGTCACTCAGATATGACCCTAATTGGCACTCTACTTTCCTAATAATTTGTTGTTATTTTTTTTATAGGATGTTTTGAGCTTATATAGAAGAATCAATAAAATTTTAATTACTCTTTGTAAGATTCACCTGGAGGTAACGCTTTTAATAAAGTTTTTTAATATGCAAAGTTTGAATTCGATACATTAGGTTAATGACGAAACACTATCATCATTACACCATGACCTTGGTCAAGTAATTTGTTAAGACTAGGGTGTTTGTGGTTCGACTACGATCGGTTATTAATGAAAACCAAATCAAATTAATCTAAGTCGGTTTTTAAATTTCTAAAACCAAACAAAAAAAATAACTGTCGCTTTGGTTATTGTCGGTTTTAATTCGATTTGGTTCAGTTTTTTTTTCTTTCGATTTGAATGTAATAAAAATTTTGAGGACATGTATCTCGATAGACATGGACACCTACTACATGAACAATCTACAGAGAAATCTAATGTGAGTTCAATTAATAATTAAGCAATACAAGAGTTATTATCACACGAACAAATTTATTCAATTAAGAAAAATGTGACTATCTTGTGTGAGGTAGGGTAGATATAGACTAAAATAATGGATTTTGATAGACTTGGACTTAGGGTTGTCATAGTTGAGCTAAAATTAAGTGTTGGACTTGAGAAAATGGTAAAGTTAAAGACTCAAGTTAATAAAAATTTAACAAAATATTTATGTTTTATTTATGAATAATATATATCTAATTTTTTGGTTCGATTTGGTTATTTTTGCGATTGTTTCTTAGTAAAATCAAAACCAAATTAAAATAATATCAATTTTTAAAATCAAACCTAACCAAATATTAAATCTTTTTAATCGATTCGATTTAAATTACAATTTAATTTCATTTTTAACCATAATCATGAACCACCCTAGTTAGGACTTCGTCCTCACATTGCTACCAACTGCATCTCATAAGAGTGATTGATATGTAGGTACAAGTTTTTTTATTATATAGAATTGATACTTTTTAGAAGTATTTAATAAATTTTAAGCCTAAGAGAATTAGCATTGGACAGACAATGTTTTTTATCCGTTTATTTTGCTTGGAAATAGAAAGGGGAGATAATATCTTTTTTTTTTTACGTTATTGTATTTTTAAAATTAATTTTTTTTTGTTACCTTATTTTGTTGTTAGATATTCCTAAAAATAAGGATCTATTATTTTATTTTGTTTGGAGTAAAGTTAAAAGACTTTTCTGTTTTACCAAAGCATTGAATTTCTTTATATGTAAATACAAATTTATTAGATAATTCTGGAGCAATATATATATTTAATATTAATTTATTAGGTATTATGGACCAAAGAGTATCAATGCAAACAAATGTATATAAATTTATCACAGGATGTATATATTATATATATGTATGCGAACCCAACTAAAAATCAATTAAGTATATCTGCATTCAATAAACAATATGTGTATATTGTGTGTGTATACCAATCACGAATCTAACAGCAAAATCTCTGAAAAGGGAATACAAGATACTAAAAAGAAAAAGGAAAAAAGGTCTGGAATATATATTTGAACTATGACAGAAATTGTTGTAACGATATCAAACTTTGAAATGATCTTTTATCTTCCTGCACTATTTAATAGTGTATTTTACAGGTATATATATGCCCACGTGAACATAAAAAGTATTGCATAATTATAAATAATAATGTGTGCACGTAGACATATATATACCTTTAAAATACACTATTAAATAGTTCAGGCGTATAAGCTCCTCCATAAAATTCGGTATCATAACAACAATATCGACCAAAATTGAAGTATTTTTCAGACCCTTTTTCCAAAGAAAAACTAAGGAAATTAATACAAAAACTCACTTTCTATGGCCAAAATTCTCGCAAAGCCTGCAGCCTTCGCAACTTGTTAATTACTTGGCCAAAAAGGGATTGGAAAAAGGAGAATGACATAAAATTGTATGATATTGTTATTCGAATAGACTGATTTTTATTTTTTATTTTTTAAGTAGACTGATTTTTTATGTTTGATATTTTACTCATCAAACTTATGTTTAGTGGGGAATAATGTTCTTTAAAATGGAGTCATTCCCTCACATAACTTATGTATATTATGATACGAAAATATGAACTTATACGTCATACAAAAATTATTTATTAAGAGGAATTAAAGAGCACCATAAAATATGGCTAGAAATGCAAATGGTGCAGGATATGATGTCCGAACATAACTTATGTATATTATGATACGAAAAATATAACTATAAAAAAAATTATTTGTCATGAGGAACATAAATTAAATAGGACCACAAAATATGACTAGAAGTGCAAATGACCTAGGAAATGGTGCATTTAGGTAGACTTTTGATTTGATGGCCCGAAAGCCCAATTCCAATCAACTCGTAAAGAAATTCAATTGTTCTATGTTTCTGGTAAATTAATCTTCTAATATAATGTAATTATGGATATAAATTGATGTTTAGTTCGAACACAATGTACTTAAACTTGACTAGATGTTTGAAATCCGTGTCTGAGTCAGAAATTTCAAACTTGCCAGAAATCACTAGGCTACAGTGTTTTGTTGGGTGTCAAAAATATGTGAGTTAACCATTTAACCATATTATTTTACTTGTATATGTATGATATAAGGGTGTCCAAAATATGTGATTTAACTATTTTAGGCTTTTAACGTATCATTTTCCTTGTATATATGGTATAAAGGGTATTCAAAATATGTATTTTAACCATTTAGCGTATCATTTTATTTGTATATATAATATTATTTTTCTCAAGAAGGTGTCCCCTGAGTATATTGTACCTCTGCCCTTGCTTGAAAATGTAGAGGATGATTTAGACCTTTTGTACTTGATGAAAATTTGTTGTTTCTTTTGTAGTTTATGATATGTGACAAAGTTACAAAGGATTTCCATTTATAGTTGTAGAATAAAGCTAACAACTATACAAAAATTGAGGTTTAACAACTTTTTAGGTCAAATTCATCGACGACCTCATAAAGTTCGCATCAAGTGTATATTTTAAATACCTTATGTAGGGTTCTATTGTGTCATTTTGACACTTTTTGCTGACATGTCAAAACGAATGTGATACGCTAAAAAATAGTGCGTGAAAAGCTTAATTTAGTGATTTATTATTTTATTTTCTCTTCTTCTTTTTCATTTTTCATGCCACCACCCCCACTTTTTATTCAAATTTAAACTCCTTCCATGGAGATCAGATTTTTCATTCAAATTCGTTTTTAAGTCATTTTTCTTCTTCTTCATTGTATTACTTTTCTAAACCTACCATCATCTCCCTCCACTTTTTGCCGAAAAAATGAATACCAGCACCCATATTTCATAATTATTATCTCTTTCTTTCTTCCTCTTCCTCTTTTCTCTCCAAAAAGCAACACTAAAAGAAAGAAGAAGAATAAATATGAAAAATAGTAAAAGAAAAGAATAATTCTTTTAAAAAAGCACAAAAGAGAGTTTGAGAGTTTGAGTGTAATGAAAAAAAGAGACTTTTTTAGAATAACATTTTTATTTTATTTACCAAAACGATTTTAAAATATTCAGTTTTTTCTTTATTATCAGAAAAATATCAAAATAATATAACGAAACCGCATATGCTAAAATAAAAATATCATTTTGATTAAGGTATCTAAATAAAATTTGTTTCTTTTTATAATTTATGATATATGACAAAGTTCGAAAGGACTTCCATTTATAGTCGTAGAATAAAGCTGACAACATGCATATATAGACAAAAAATGAGTTTTAACTTCTTCTTAATAACAAAATATTGACCAAGGATATCCATTTTACTCAGAGTCTAAATCATTTTTCAACAGGTTTTGGGCTTTTGGCTATTGCTGCAAACTCATCAAAGTTGAGCCTCAAGATGTTTCTGTTTTTGTTGAGCCTCAAGATATTTTTGGCAAATAGATTCTGGACCAAGCCACTAATGACTTTCCTTGGGTCATTTGTTATAAATTAGAAAACGTGAAGTGAATAAGAACATATAGTTATTGTTGAAGAGAAGAGATATACTTGAAAAGTTAAAAGAAAAGATAATAAAAGAACTCTAGTTTGCTCTTTAGAATATTTATGATGTAATTTGAGGTGGAATATACAGAGTTAACAGTAGGGGTGGACAATTCGCCTATTTGTAAGTAAACTATTCATTTTAATATGTGTTTCACGGATGATTAATGTCATAAAAAAATATCTATTTTGAAGCCGAACTCCGTAAGAGTCCACAATTTGCCTCTCCTCCTCCTTCCTCATCTCTTTTTTTCCCTACATTTACACAAACCTTTTCTTCTTCTTAGACTCATTTCATTGCACATAATTCCCTCTTTATTTCATATTCCTCTCCCCCCCTCTCTCTCTCTTTATGTTATCCTCTTTCACATCTTGACCCGCTTTTCAAGAATACATATATATATATCAATTACTTACACAAACCTACTTTGTTTATATAAAGTAGTATGTGTTATGTATTATTGATTCGATTTATTGTTTTAAGTTTTTTTAAATGTATTAAACCAAATAATAAAGATATAGTATCCAACCTCTTCTCCGTAACCACCTCTTCTTCTTCTTTTCTTTTTGTTTTTGACTCATTTCATTGCACATATGATTCCCTCTTATCCCAAATTCCTTTTCTTTCTCTGTTTCTGTTATTCTCTTTCATATTCCTATATGTATTCATTCCTATATTATAGCTCATACTTTTACCCATCCAAACCCAAAAACACTTCTACACAAACCTAGTTTCTTCGCCGCCACATTTTACACAATGAATGCATTTCTTCTTCTTCATGTAGTTTTACTGTAAATTTAGTCACCCATCAATCAATCAATCAATCAATATGGACAAGCACCGGAAATGGACGTATTCCATTACCAAGCTTGTTTTCTGGGCAACCATTTTTGCAGGTGCCTTTCTTTTCTTTTGTTTCCGTTCTTCTTCTCCTCCATCTCATTCTACAAATATGAAATGGGGTAGTAGTAGTAATACCCCACAATGGGAAAACCGTGTCAGATTATCTGCTCGTTCACGTTCCGGTCATTTATCCGTTCTTGTTACCGGCGCCGCCGGGTTCGTTGGGTCTCATGTTTCCGCCGCACTCAAACGCCGGGGTGATGGGGTTGTTGGATTAGATAATTTCAACAGCTATTATGACCCATCGTTGAAAAGGGCCCGTCAGAAATTGTTGGAACAGAAAGGGGTTTTCGTCATTGAAGGTGATATCAATGATGAGAAGCTTCTGAAAAAGCTTTTCGACATTGTTGAATTTACCCATGTAATGCACTTAGCTGCACAGGCCGGCGTTCGTTACGCAATGAAGAATCCTGGTTCTTACATCCATAGCAACATTGCAGGTCTCGTTACCCTTTTCGAGGCCTGCAAATCCGCTAACCCACAACCTTCAATTGTTTGGGCATCATCCAGTTCTGTTTATGGGCTCAATTCCAAAGTACCCTTCTCAGAAAAAGATCAAACGGATCAACCAGCGAGTCTATACGCTGCTACAAAGAAAGCCGGTGAAGAAATTGCACATACGTACAATCACATCTACGGTCTTTCCATTACAGGGTTAAGATTCTTCACTGTTTATGGACCTTGGGGTAGGCCAGATATGGCGTATTTCTTCTTCACAAAGAACATACTAAAAGGAAAGCCCATTTCAGTATTTCAAGGTTCAAACAACAAAAGTGTAGCTAGAGATTTTACCTACATTGATGATATAGTAAAAGGGTGTTTAGGGGCTTTGGATACAGCAGAGAAGAGCACAGGAAGTGGTGGAAAGAAGAAGAAGAATGCACAATTAAGAGTGTTTAATTTGGGGAATACTTCACCAGTTCCAGTAACAAAGCTAGTTAGCATATTGGAGAAACTACTAAAGGTAAAGGCTAAAAGAAATGTGTTGCCATTGCCAAGAAATGGAGATGTGATGTTTACTCATGCTAATATCAGTTATGCTCACAAGGAATTTGGATACAAACCCACCACAGATTTGCAGATGGGGTTGCACAAATTTGTTCATTGGTATCTTGATTACTATTCAATAAGTGAAAAGAAGATTTATTGATCAAGTATATGGTGTTCCATGAGACTCTTGTATAGCCATTTCAATTCTTTTTTTCTTGGATTAGTTTGTATTGATTACTTGCAGTTAGGCAGATTTATTATGCTAATGATCTCACACGTAGTGTTAATGAGTTGAGGTTCTATCAAAATGTGCTCATGCCTTTTATTGCTCTTTATATGATTGTGCTATTAAGGGTACTTACTAATTGTATAAATTTCCTTTTGGGGGTAAGAAATTCACTTCTTGGTAGATGATAAGTTGTGTCAACATACATTTTGGTCACACTTGAATTTAGATTCTCGTCAATCAAAACCCAATAGATGTGTGTTCTTTAGTTATTTTATTATGCCTTTGATCGCATTCTTTTTGCAGCAAAATATCACCAAGTGCCACTTGGATGTTAATGAAAACCTGACAATGGCTAATCTACACAATAATAGCAAATACTATTTTAGTGCAGTGTACTGAATTTTATGCATTTTGGCAAATGAAGCGCATCAACTATTAGAAGGGCTCGGGTTCATTTAACATGTGCAATATAAAAAGTAGGAGTATTTACTGAAAATTATCTCCTTGGGATTTCTTATTGAATTTTAAGATATTCAACGTACTCCCTGCGTAATAGTCAGATTATTGTTTAGAGATACATTTTGAAGATAGAGGAGGGAACGACTAGAAGATTTGAGAGAAGCTCAAGTCCATGCAACTGTCAGGCACTTGAAGAATGAGAACTCGAGAAGCAGTGTTATCGTTCACTGCTTCTCTGGGCGAGATACTGAAACGAGATACTGAAAAGTTTAACTTGATTTATGTATACAAGCAAGTATCCCCAGAAACTTAAGGTCATCATAACTCAGGTTATAAACAGAAGGAACACCACAATACAGGAAAAAAAACCAAGAGAATGTACCTACAACTGAGCTTATATCATCTCAGCTCGCATTAATCATGGATCGCTATTTGTGACATAATAAAACTACTAGTTCCTGTATAGAATTCTAATCATTTTCGCAAAAACACTGTTCATCCAAATCAGCAAGTAGCACAAGAAACTCTGAATCTGAAACGAGAAAAGCTTGACCAGGTTGACATAGGTAATCTTGACTAGGGATGGTGATGGCCATTTTTGCTGTCACTGTCCATTTCCTCCGCATCTTCAAACCTTTGATCATTAATCTGAAGCTGCAGTTCAAAAAATCACGTCTCAATATTCATGCAACAAATAGGCAATAAATGATAGAAGTTCCATGTGAAATAACTAAAGCAGAAAGCAGGATGCTCACATCCCCACCTACTTTTACATGCACACTTCAACCCCCCCCCCCCCCCCCCCCCCCCCAAAAAAAAGAATTACAGATCTCATAAATGAGGTGTTATAAAAGGAACCTTTCACATGCCACTGCTTAATGAGGTTGCACATGCAATTGTCAAGGATAATAGTTTATATCAGTTAATAAACATGATAGTTACTCAAGAAAAAAGTCCCCAGAGAGGAGCTCTAAATGCTTCACAGTGCTTGTAGATAACATATCAAAGAACCAATTGACAAATGATAGAGGGAACCTAGTGAAAAGTATCATCCACATCCAACCTTGAGGTTGCCATCATTGTAAACTCCTGGGCATAGGTGCATGGGTTTACTGTTTACAATTACAGGTGATTCAGCCTCGGCCTCCATTTTATATACCATGCATGGATGCAGAAATTCAGGTAAAGAGTTCTAAAGCTCTCCACAACTTATCTCCACAAAAGGAAATATTGAAGAAGAATGACAATGCAGATTATTCATGAGGAGAAATACACATAGAAATCAAGCATAGTCAGGCTCTGAAACTTGACATTGTGTTGTTGAATATGTATAACAAACTAATCTCGATTCCCAAATATGTAAGACTGACTATGTGCTTATTACTTTAAATATTAGTATTGAATTTGTTCTAATTCACCTCCATTTGGCTACCCAGCCCCAAGACCTACCAAACCAGCCAAACGGAAGGCAACAAACAAGATTAATCACAATTCTGAATTTCAAGTGTCAAATTAAATCACAATCACAGGCCTACCTGAAGTACATTATGAGCTAAGTCGTGATCCCCATTTGAATGACCAATCGGATGTGTAGAATTTTGAGAAATCATCCATTCAGAATCTTCTTCTAAAGTTAGACCAGCTAGAATAGAAGTACGTTGACAAAATCAGAATTGGTTTCAATTAAAAAAACAGCCAATGTCTATCAATTCTTACCAGCTTCCTGATTTTCCAGCTGATCTGCGCTGAAGATCCAATTATGTTCTTCCTCCTCCTCTACGGAAAGCAACACCAGACTTTAGTAAAGTAGTAAGAAAACATGTGCGAGTACAAAATGTGTTAATGAGTATGTCCAAAGAAGAAGAAAACTACCTTCAATTGCTTCAGGATTAAGCTCAGCACAATCACAAAAGATCTGGAAGAGAGTATCCACTGTCGACATAGAACATACAAAGCAAACTTTTATCTTTAGGAGCTAAAGTAGCAGAAAAGTATTTATCCTATATGAAAAACAATGAAAGAGAATGAAGCACCTTGATTAGGATCTGATGGCACAAGTCTCAACTCAGTGATCCTTGATAAATCTGATGACACATCACCCTCATCACTGGAACCTTCTGATTCGTCATCCTCCACTCCATTGTCAATCTTCATGAATGAAGCAAGAGAAAAAAATTACACTCGTTAAAGTAAAACATATTTCACATTTAAGAAATAGAAACAAATGTTTAACCAGCACTCAGGATTCCCTTCAGGGAGAAAACTCCCAAAAAGTGATCATCCGAAATATTACACAAGCCTGAAAGAAAATAATTTCTCTACCAGAAAGACTCATTACTTATAAAGCCAGAGATTTATTCTAACAGAACTGACATGCATAATCATGCAACTAATCCATCTGGCTCAACCATACATGATTTATCCAGCTTCAGAGAGTAGATTGCATACACTACACAATCCTACCATAATAAATTACAGAAATTGCATTTCATAATGTCTTGGATATCCAACTATATATTGACCGTGTCAGATAGTTTACTGACAAATGAAAAAAATAAAGAAAATAGTTGGATGATCTCCTCCAAGCTTCAATTAAACAGGGAATACTACAAATGATTTTTTTTAAAAAAAAACTAAACAGGATGAATTGCCCTATTGAATGTGTAGTGGAGTTTTGTACTGTTCTACACCTGTCGATAGCATTAAGTGAGAGCTCTAATAGATTAAGCCTCAGAAATATTGAAGGTCAGGTCGATCCTCATTATCTTTCCTCTCCACTTGCAAGTTCATCTAAGACTGACAATTGGCCCAAGACTGAAGACATTTTTAACCAAATTATAGTATGTTTTTTTAATGAAACAAGTTGTATTGAAAAAGCATCAAGGAGATGCATGAAAGATTACAAATCAAAAGGTTATAACTCCAAACAATGCAAAAAAAACAAGTAAGACCTGGGAGTTAATAACCAAAAGCAAAAGGCTCAAGGCTGCTAAGCGCCTAAGCCACTGAGAGGGAACTGATAAAATCAAGAAGAGGGTGATATCATTTACAGGGGAAAGGTTGATCCCACTATAAAGATTCAACAAACACTTAAATCTAAGAGAGCAATTGGGAGTTGAAGTCCCATCATGATAATCTTTTGATGCCTTTTCAATACAACTTATCTCATCCATAGTTTGTTAAATAGCCATAAGATACTGCACGCTAGTATTGGCTGAGACTTCAGTCGAATTATTAGTATCATAATTCTAAACCAACTGAATACCCAGTTAAGGATCCAAACCTACAACGTTACATAAAAGAGTGGACACAGAATCCATAATCATAAAAGACCCAAGAATCTCTAATTTGTCGAATGCTTAGATAGCAAAATGAGCCTAGCTTGGGAAATTGAAATATACAAAGACACCATAAACATTAGTAGTCAAACTATACTGCTAGTGGACAATAATCTATGTCACCGTTGCAGATTTTAAGGTAATCAATGACTAATTGTTGACACCCAATTTTGTCTGTCCCTCCGGAACATCTTTTTGGGCTTCTTATACATTAAAATGAATTAAATAGAAATTTACTAATATTATATTGATATTCGAATCAACTTTATTTGTTCAAGCTAGTGTTACTGAAAAATCATGTCATTATCATCCCTATGTTTGTTTTAAACTAATTAATATCACTTTTTGCTTTTAAAACAGAATATATATATATATATTCTAATTTTTATAAATGTTAATAATATTTTGTAATGTAGTTTCTGATTGTTATAGCACCACATATTTTTGCAAGATATCACCGCATCAATATATACTTATTATTGCATTGCACATTAAAATATCTTGCTTGAATACTGAGGGTCGCTTAATAGGATGCATAAAAAATAAAATAATACATGTACCAACTTTGTGTAGTACTATACTTTGTTTGGTAAATTTTTACAACATATGTATAACTAATCCAATGGTGTTATGCTATGTATAACTAATACATGGAAAACCGTGGTATTAGCAAAGCAAGTGATTTATAAAATCATGCATTAGCATGGTTAAAGACACAATTCCACCTCAAAACCCTCTTCACATCCTTTCCACAGTACGTGCCGAGTATATTTTTTGTAAATATATCTTCTTTTTTTAAATTATGTGATGCATGTTATTTTTAATACACCAAACCAAACATTACATTAGAAATAATCTCAAGCATAACTAATACTAGCATTACTAATACACCATATTCAACACTTTCTTATACACCCAACCAAAAGACCCCTAAATGTTTTAAAAATACTCATTGCATTTTACTATCGTTTTTTTCAAGTAATTTATATTATTACTACATAGCTATTAAGAAATCATTATTGTATGTAACATAAAAAAAACTAAAATATCCATTCAAAGCATTTAGGAAATTGGAGAAGTCCAAAAGATATAAAAAGGAGGCGACAAAATGGCCTTTGTGACACAACCAGAAACATCTTCAAGCCCAATTGATTCTAGATTTACCTTTGCCTAATTAGAGTTTCAACCTCCTTTCCTTTCCCACACAGATTGTGGTGTTTTTCCTAAAAATCATTTCTTTCCATAAGTTCTCTCTATCTGTCATGGCAGGAAAAATTTAAGTCTTAGCTTCGCCAATTAGGTGAAAATCTGGCAACCACCATTGTCAGATCAGAATGGCTCTTTTAGCCGATTGAATTTCAAAAGGACTCCTATTTTAGTCCCCACAAAATCATCTATAAAACACCCCAAGTAGGATTTCGTTATTATATGAGGTTATAGGCAAAATTGACTTATACTAAGTAATGCTAGAATGGATAAACGATATGTCATGATGACTTGTTGGATTCCAGATGAACCCTGCATGCTTCCTTCTAATGCATCCCATCAAGGTGCAGTTTGACCCAGTGTTTTGGACGTCGAGAGGCGACAAAAGGCCTGCCTCGCCATGCGGCGAAGCGCTTGCCTTTTTGAATCAAGGCGCCAATTAATAAGAAAAATTAAAAATATTATATTGCATATATAAATATCAATTAATAGATTATTGAATTGCATATATAACTACTAATTAATAGATTATTGAATTGTATAATACTTCCAAACACAAGACAAGTCTAACCTCTCAACAATACAGAGTTACAGACCAACAAACAATCTTCACAAAATGCATACTGATCCTGAAGTTGAAGAGAAGTAGAGAACTCAAGAAGAAGACGAGGAACTGAAAAGAAGAAGAAAAAAAAAGAGGTAAACCTAGGTCCTGGCGGCTGGCAGCAACTCGAGAGGAAGAGACTAAGAGGAGTAGCGACTGAAGGTTAGTGAAGAGAAAACGCGACTTTTGCTGATGAAAATTTGAAAAAAGAAAAAAAAAAACCTAATTTTGACAATATTATTAAGTTAAATCTTTTTTTAAAAAAATAAATCAAAATGGCGCCGCCATTTACGTCACCTTGGGTCGCCTATTGAGCTCGCCTCGCCTCAGTGCAGAATGGCGAGAATGGCTCGCCTCGCCTCGCCATATTGCCTTTGGCGAATGGCGCTCGCCATTCACAACACTGGTTTGACCATAGAAGGCAATGAAGAGAGACTGCAGTCTTCACCAAGAAAATGAACCCTCGCCAACGACCTTCAACTCCACCGCAGCATCACCTTTCCTACACCCTTTGTTGTCCTTCACTTATCGAGAACCATCAAAGAGTCACCGCTGCATTCTCATCTTGAATTACCTTCCACCATGTTTCCTTATAAAATACTCACAAACTAAAAAAAAGCAACTGTCTGACCGATGTAAAAGACATACACTGATAGATATGGCAAACACTTCAGTAGTTAATGTCTTATTAATGGCACACAACTACCACCTGATAACACCAATGACCTAGTACTTATAGCCAAATTAGCACCATATCTGCCTCACACGCTTGAAACTATAGCCATCACTACTCAAAGCATTAACCAGGTTGGCATTCTAAAAGGCTCCAAACATATTTATATATAACATTCTGTTATAAGCAACTCTGTTGCATTGTAGCCGTTTGAATGGTGAAACAAGTAAAAAGGCCCAAACTAGCTTTCTTGTTAGTTTGAACCTCAAAATCCTAATGAAGTACTGGATTGGAAACATACATGGACTAGAAACATACATTCCACTGTAATAAGAAATGGACCTTAGGCCTAAATCAACTTAAAAAGCTAGCTCATGAAGTGAGGGTTGTCCAAGACCATATAAGATTTTTTCTCATTCCAACCAATGTGGGACAATCTAACACATACCCCCCACTTCCCACGTTGACGCCTACCAACTGAAGCATGGATAACATTACATGGGAGTTCAACATTGAAAAAACACACCAACAAGAATGGGTTTGGCTCTGATACCATGAGAAGGAAATGGACATTGGGCTAACTCAATCTCATAAGTTAGCTCATGCGGTGAGGATTGTCCAAAACAATATAAGGAGATCATTTCACATCCCTTCAAAAAAAGTGTGACAATTTAAAAGGCTTTAACTTCTTCCCATCAATAAATATTTCCCAAAAATCTTTTGGAACTTCTACATTATGTTGACAACACTACTGACCAGCACTTCTTTAATAATCAAGAACATCTGCAAGCTCAATTCGTAAATGTAAGCTTTTCGGAATCACTATCATACTCATCGGTTTGTAAAAACATGAAGACGAATCATTTATTCAGGAAATGGATTATTGGTGATGTAAATTGTATATTCACTACAAGATCATTAGTCCATCAATACATACTAACCCTCTATAACAATCTCACAGCTGCTAACATCCAATAACAGATAACAATAGAAGTGCCACTAAATAATGAAACAAGTCTCATAACATAAGAGAAGAGAAAAGGAAACAGCATGGACCTTAGGAACACCAAGGACAAGCTAAGAAAAATGAACCATAAACAATCCTTTCTGTACCTTTACAACAAGTGAGTGTCAGGTATTGCATCTCTCTCTCTAACAATGCTGGTACAGTGTAGTTCTAATAATTTCTTACTACTATTAGTTCCATTTTATGACCCGTAGTCCTTCAAATTTCATCACAAATTAATCCAAATAGAGGCAGGTTAAACAAATTGATTATACAACAAAAAGAAAATATTGACTCTACAAAATCGATAGTGTTATAAGTATGAAACTTTTTAATTTCACAAATTAATCTTCAGTTCTGTTTTGCTATCTCACTTATATAAGTAAAATCCTAGTACCAAAATAACGGGGAAAATATAACAAAAGAGATTGTACCTGAGCATATAAACAAGGATCCCGATAAGCCTCGGGGTCTCTAGAGACAGCATGAAGTGAAACAGACAGGAAATCAACTGCATAACCTTTACTCCTATCAGTATCGCTTAGCCACACCACTTGCCTGGTGATATTTAACGAGTTACAAAAATAAAACTCAACGGCTAATTATGAAACAAACTAGATTTATGAGCACAAACAAAAGTAAGCTGAAGGTCGAGATGTTACTTGGAGGTGATATAGAGAGTGCCAGGGGACTCGGGAGGGCGGCTGCCGAGGACTACGGCAGTTCCAGGTTGAACATGCATGAGTTCCTCGCCGTTGTGAGTGTCGAGGAATGGCTGTCCGGCTCCGTCACCGGTTCTTTCAGCGACGAACTTCAAGCCTGACATATTTTCCGGCTAATCGTTGTTGCTTAGCTTAGCAAAAAGAGTAGTCTAGGGTTTTAGTTTAGGTTGGGCGCCAAAATTAACTTCGACAGCACTTTACACCCGTAAGAAATTTCTAGACTGTCAGTCCCCTATTGACCAAAGTCAAAATCATTAGGGTTTTTTTTGGGTCATTTTTTGATACATTGGAAAATAAAAAATTCTAAAAAAAAGTTCACTGCAAATATATTTGTGATTACTTGTACTATTAGTAGTGAATTTTTGATTCATCCACTTTATAATTAATAGAGATAAAATAAAAAATTTATTATATTAATAATTATTTTTTTAATTGATGTGTTAATTCGAAAGTAAACAAGTAATTGGTAACAAATGGATAATAAAGAATAAAAATTCTATTACATAAACAAAAAGGGATGAAATGCGTTTAAAATTATGTACAATTAAATAAACTGTCATTCGTTAAAAGTTTCGTTCGAAGATATTTTTGTCATTAATAATTTAATTCAAAAGTACTCTTATTTTCACTTAACTGGATCAAATTGTCTTGCTTTAATAAAAATATCATTGTTTTTCTATCTAAACAAAATTTTCTTATAGAAATATTATTTTAAAAGATAAAATTATTTTTTCATACTAAAATACAAAATATTTTTATTTCTTAATCTTTTTCGAGTTGAGCTAGGATAAACATTTAAGGGATAATGCACAAATGCTCCCTCAACCTATGCCCGAAATCTCAGAGACACACTTAATACTATACTAAGGTCCTATTACCCCATGAACTTATTTTATTAATAATTTTCTACCCCATTTTGACTTACGTGACACTATCTTGTGGGTCCAACGCTGGTTGACTTTTTTTTAAGGCTAGTGCCACGTAGGCCGAAAAGGGGTGAAAAATTACTTATAAAATAAGTTCAGGAGATTAATAGGAACTTAGTATAGTATAAGTATGTCTCTAGAATTTTGAGCATAGGTTGAGGGGTATTTGTGCATTTTCTCATTCTTTCTTTTTATTGGTAGTATAGTTTTTTCCTCTTTTTAATTTTTTTCTCTCTTTTTCATCATACATGTACTTAATAATGTCACCCTATGGTCTTCATTTTGATAGAGATCATCGATATATTCTTCAAGATTAATCAAATGGATGTTTACATTAGTTTGATACAAGTTTATCAAAATGAAAAAGTAATCTTAACTTTCTTGAAAGATTTCATCAAGAAGATGATCATATTCATTAGTACAAAAGTTTGAATGATTTCCAAATTTTTGAAGATTCATTCATTTATTGTTTTGATTTCAATTAATATCATTCTCTTCTTTTTTATTTTATTTTGATTAGATATATAATTTCATGTTATTCAACAAAATCAAATTATGAAAGTCTAATAATCAACACATTACAAAAGCTCAATCCACATTTTTTTACTCATTTTACTTTGCTTTTTTTCTTCTTCTTCTTCTTCTTATGTGAATGAATGAAGATGAAAAGTTATACAGTTTTATTTTTGTGTATATCTTTTTATCAAGTTCTAATAAATATTTTAATTCATGTCACAAATGAAAGATATAATATTGCACATAATATATTTCTCATAGCTATTACATATTGATGCCTCTAAAAAATAGATGATATGGTTTATCATATTAAAAAACAGTCACAAAATAAATAATAGATAAATCATCGTTTTAGTAGTTTTAAAAATTTTAATGAATAAACAAGTTATTTATTGAAAAGAATGAAGAAAAAATTTCTCCTTATCACATTAATTATATTAAAACTAAAAAATGTTATTTCTTTAACTTCTCTTAATTATTGTAAATGAGAAGAATAAAAAAAGTGATGTGACATTTATCATTTGTCTCTTTTTTTACTCTTTTTCTTATTTAAATTAATTGATGTTTTGTAAAAGTAGTTACTCAATTAATTACAAATAATTTTTAATTAATAGAGAAACATTTACAACAAAAACTCTTCACATACTAATTTAAAATGAGTAATTAATAACTATGTAATGATCCTTTAGGTCGTTTTGAGTATTAAAGCTTTTTATTAATGGGTAGTTTTAATAGTAAATTTATTTGATGGTTAAAGAAGATAACATTAAAATTAATAGTGGGCTACTTTCATAATTGGTTGTATATACTAATTAGGGTAGTAAATAATTGGGAGAAAATGAAATAGAGGCATGGTTACGGAAGGACATGGAAGCGGCTACTCCTTCAGGTAAAAATTCATGAAGTTTTAATGTTTGTATACACATTGATTGATATGTGCGTGTTAGCTAGTACGTTCGCTTACAATTGTTACTATCTTCACGAGTCCAGTAATAAAACCCCTAGTTAGGTTAAGTTATGTTGTTGGATGGACTCCAATTGCAATGTCTAAAAGCAGTAGGAACTAGCGGTATGGAGAAATTTGGAATATAATGTTGTGTTAAAGTACTGATAATTGTTTAATGAGTTTAACCAAGATAAGACAAATGTTATGCCTCAACTCCTCATGAGCACATGCTTACACACCGTCCTTAATTTAGTAGGAGTTGGCAACTTTAATAACAAATAAAGTTGGGGAGGTTAGGTTGTTGTAACAATTAGAGAGGGTTATATATAGGGTTGGGCATAATATGGTTAAAATCGAAAAAATCGATCGAACCAATTTTTTTGAATTTCGGTTTTGATTTTTCGATTATTTCGGTCTATTTTGATTTTGATTTTCAATATATCAGTTTTTTGGTTTTTAGCTTAAAAAATTTGGTTAATAAAAAAAAACGAAATTATTTATATATATTGTTTTATCCCCTTGAATCTTAATTAACTTTCAACCCATGCTCAGCCTAATCGGCCCAATAACCCACAACCTTAACATCAAATTCTAATCAAAATTCAGCCCATGCCCAGCCCAAATTCCATTCAATATTTAAAAAATCCCTAAATTAACTTCCCTAACATCAGTCATCTCTCATCTCTCAAAAATAAAAATATGCCGCAACTCTCACCTCTCACCTCTCATTTCTCAAATCTCGTCTCTCAACAATCAACTATTATCTCACCTCTCGTCTCAGTTACGACTTACGTCGCTGGCTCGCAACTCGTCTCTCAACTCTCATCCCTCATTCTTAGTCTCAACTCGTCGTTCATTACTCCTGGATTCTCGCTGAGTTCTCGGCTGCTCGCAACTTATGTCGCTTGTGAGTTGTGAGGTGTTTATGAAGAAGGGTATCCACTGTCATGCACTTGTTGATTTATGGGTCTTGACTCTTGAATATGGTATCCTCTGGGAGCTCATTGCATTTAGAAGTCTGGGTGTTGATTGATGACTGGTGTATTAGCAAGAGTAGTTATAGTCTATAGATCTTGATTGAAGTATTTGACTATACTTAAGGAGAAGCCTCTATTTTGACCCTCATAATCACATTATCCATGTCATGAAAGAAGGTTATCTTGCTCTCCAATTTGTTTAAATGCCATGAAAGAATGGTTGAAAGTTGAGGCTTGGTGAAACAAATTAAGGCTAAGAAAATCAAATTTTGATCAGTTTATAATCAAGCCACCAGAAAATTATCCAAGTGCCACAGCGCAGAGGCCGCTATAATTAAATTTGGTTAAATCAAAAATCAAATCGAAATAAATCAAACCAAAATTTTAATAATGAAATTTATTTCAGTTTGGTTTGGTTCATATTTTGTCACACTGAAAATCAAAATAATCGAACCTACTGAATGTCCAGCCTAGTTATATATATGTGTGTGTAATTAGACAGTGAGTTATAAAGATGATATGACGGTTTGTGTATGAATTGTGGATAAAAGTTATTGCAAGCAGTGGGGTATGAACTTTATGGATACAATTATTTTATTATCAATTGATATTATAATTAACCTTTATCATAGGATATGAATTGAATTGAATGCCTGGTACAAGACCAGTATTTTGGTAACCTGTGATTTTAGATTCTTAATATTTTTCTTTAGTTATCATATTATAAACGATATTTTGATATATTGAGATAAGTAATTAAATATTAGGTATATCGAATTATTTAATTCATTAAAGTTATGTTTAATGGAGGAATAAGATTACCCTTGGGCTTGAACTTTAGGAAAGTAATTATAGTAATATGAGTGTGTATAGACTCGCTAACTTACAAATTATGCATATATATATATATATATATATAGATAGATAGATATAAAAGAATGTGCTAATAGTTTTGGTATATCGCAACTGCTATTTTTTTAAAAAAAAATTCTGTAATAATAATTATTGTGTTGTTATTTTTTTTATTTTGAATGTTTGATTTTCATATCAGATTCATGCTATATTAAAAAAATAAAATAAGTGTAGTATATTATTAGTTGAATAATGCAAATATATATGATATTCCTATTGAATTGCTTATGTAGTGTTGATATAATTTCTCAATATACTGAATATGATTTTCACCAAACTAAAAGTCTACTTTTTATTATTTTGCAAGCAACAAATTCTAAAAGATTTAATTATTTTAGATAAAATAATATGTAAGAGAATGTAAATTCTAATTTTATTAAATTATTGGTTATCTATTTATTTAGAGTAACTTTTTTCATTAATATTTTTTATGACACCGTAAAAATTAACTCCGCCCTAAAAATATAATTTAGAATTAATTACGGACACACAAACAAAACAAAATTTTCTTCAAATTATTTTTGTTTCTTTACACGTTTTCAAAGATAACATACCAATAGATTATACGAAATCAACTATTGGGAAAATGCACAAGTACTCCTCCAACCTATGCCCGAAATCTCAGAGACACACTTATATTATATTAAGGTCCTATTATCCCCTGAACTTATTTTATTAATAATTTTCTATCCTTTTTTGGCCTACGTGGCACTATCTTGTGGGCCGAGTGCGTGTTGACATTTTTTTCAAGCTAGTGCCACGTAGGTCGGAAAGGGGTAGAAAATTATTTATAAAATAAGTTCAGAGGGGTAATAGGACCTTAGTATAGTATAAGTGTGTCTCTGATATTTCGGGCATAGGTTTGGAGATACTTATGCATTTTTCCTCAACTATATTTAAAGTACTAAAAGCATATACAGTGGATTATAAGTTGAAATATAATTTATTGGGTTCAATAGTAATAATATATGACTCGAAATATTTTTTGAAAAATATTATTCATAAATCTAATGAGGTCCGCACAAAGCGCGGATATATTTACTAGTTTTAGTTATAATTCTAAGAGATTCAAGCCAAAAGTCCAATATGAGTACTCCTCTTATCACTTTCTAACTTTTGCTAGTAACTCTTACATAACTTTTTCAAAATAATATCAAAACAAACTGTACCAATATGATTAAAATAGTTTTAAAAAAGTGATCTAATTTTAATTATAGCTAAACTGTAGCGATATCAAAGAAATATCTATAAGATTGGACTGATTTTAAAAAGTCTAATTGTGTACAAATTAAAATAGTGAAAAAATTGATACTGACACAAGTTTTATAAAATAATCTATCCAATTGAACCCTTGCGCCCCTAATTAAAAATTTGATGGTCCAAGTCAATGAACAACATGACATTTCTAATGGTTTGAGTCTGGAGTCTGGACTGTGCAGGAATGGTGTTTTTGACAACCTCAAATCAGGCCTTCGGCGAGAGTGATGCTTTGATAAGACAACCCCTAATTAAGAGATGATGGTCCAAACCAATCAATAATCTAACATCTCTAGCTTTTTGACTTGAAACAGTACAACAACACTAGTTTTTGACAACCTCAAACTTGGGCCGTCGGCGAAAGCGCAACTCTATTAAGTCAGCCCCTAATCAAAAGATGATGGTCCAATTCAACGAATAACCTGACATCTCTAGTGGTTTGACTTGAAACTACGCCCTAACTCGGGCGGCCATCGGTGAGACCGCTGCTCTGTTAAGCCAGCTTAGTAAAATATTTTATTTTACTCCCAACCGTAAACATGATGCACTTATTATGAACTCGCTATTTGTGTCGACGACTAAAGATTTGAATGTCTCGATCATCTTAATGCCCCCACGTGGGTTACAAGCTCACACTACTGAGCTCGGCGATATATGTTGTCTTGTTGAGTACTTATAAAAAGAAACTTTTGGTCTACTGTCACCGATGTGAGATGTGACTTGATTATTGCTTAATTAAATCTTGTATAGTAATTATGGATGTGTTCGACATAAAGGATTTGTTTTAGTTTTTTCATATTCGGTTGATCAAATATGTTTGAAAATACTTTTGTAGAAAAACAGATTCGCTATTAATATGAAAAACAATTTCCCTAATGGAAGTATGGGGAAAAAAATTCGCAAATGAAATTTCACATTGATTGTGTTGTTCTCACCATCCAAACACACTTCATCCTTGCCCCAATAACCCCATCCCAACAACCCCAATGTATAGTGATCACTCTCGCTAAAGTCCAACGCGAGTACTCATCTTATCATGTATAAGCTTATTGACGATGACTCTTACATAACATTTTCTAAAAATTATGAAAAAACAATCAAATCGTATAGATGTAACTGCAAAGTGTAATTTTAATTATAATTTCTAGTGAATCGCGTTAAAATGCAATACAAGCACTCATCTTATAACATTTTTTCTTCTACTAGGGAAGAATCGTACATAACATTATAAAAAAGAGTGTTAGACGCTAATTGAGTTGTACCCGTATGATTGGATTGATATTGAAAAGATTAATTCTAGTTATAACGTCTAAGAGACTCGCTAAAATACACCTTATCTTCATCCCTCCCCCCTACACCCACATAGCCTTATCCCCACCACCCCATTATTTAGAGACTTTCGCCAAAATTTCAATATGAGTACTTATCTTGTTATGTTCTAACTTCTGCTAGTCACAAGTTTTACATGACGTTTTAAAAAGTTAACGACGATTAATCA
Organism: Solanum sitiens; assembly: GCA_016801875.1. NCBI lineage: Eukaryota > Viridiplantae > Streptophyta > Magnoliopsida > Solanales > Solanaceae > Solanum > Solanum sitiens. Next base: position 760,060 of record JABWTJ010000191.1, read on the forward strand.
AATTGTATGTGTAATTTTAGTAATAATTAATGTCTAATGAACTGCTAAAATTCAATACAAACATTCATATGATCATGTTCTAGATTCTACTAGTCACGTATCTTACATAACATATTAATTAATACATAAAAAAGCCCCTAAACTTGACAACATAATTTACTTTAGCACTTCAACTACACGGGCATTTAAATACTCTCTTTAACATCTTTGAAGTGATTTTTTTCCACCCGGAGACTGTAACACCACTCTCACTAGCCACATCATAGTCACGTAAGCGACACATCATAACCATGTAGATAATATGTCATTAATTTTTATTTCTTTTCTACTTATTCACTATTTAATCTAAAACACTTTTTAAAATTAACTATATCAATTAATTATTTTATAAATGCATACGACCACCCCAACCCCCCAACCCTCCCTTCTTCTTCCTTGTTGTTCACCGTTTCAACCTTCAATATTTTCTTCTCTTCTTCTTCATTATTCAACAATTTCTTTAAGTAACTTTAAAAAAGAAAATTCACCATAATATTCACACTTCTTCGGATCCTCCTCATGAATTTACCCTCTTCGAGAATGAATTATTTTGAAAATTTAATTTTCTTGACAACTCAAATAAGAAATGAAGATTGCATAAGAAAGTTAATCCAAAAATATATATAAATTCTATGACAAATTTTTGAATGAATCTAAAAATAAAAATGGTTCACTTAAGGTTACATTTATGAAATCAACATTAATAACATAAACTAAAATCGGCGTCAATAGAATGACATTGGTATTGAATTTTAGAATTAGTAAAGGACTAGTGAAATGAAAATAGTGGATAGAGATGGGGATGAGAGGTAGAGGAGGTGTTTTAATGGAAAAAGAGGTGTATTGAGGAAGACAACAAAATGAAAATAATTAATTAAAAAGGAGACCCACTTCACTAACCTCTAAATAATAAAAAATTTACATATTCTTAAAGAGTTAATATATCAAAAAAATTACTTACTATATATTGACCACTAAAAAATAGGTCATGTGTAGGACTTTAAAAAAAATCAACTTTTTTTCTCCTTTTCACGTGCTTTTAGGAGAGTGTACTCACTTTCTCTGTCATGTCACCTCTTAGGAGGGGTTTAAATTATTTGAAAATTATTAAGAGGGATATTTAAACGCTCGTGTAGTTGAAGTGCTAAAGTAAGTTTTGCTACCAAGTTTAAATTTTTTTTTTAGGATAAATGACAGAAATCTCACCTTTAAGTTTTCTTATTACTATTAGGGAAAATGCATAAGTACTCACCCACCACCACCACCACCTATGCCCGAATTTCCAGAGATACTTATACTATACTAAGGTCCCATTACCCCCCTGAACTTATTTTATAAATAATTTTCTACTCCTTTTCGGCCTACGTGGCACAAGTTTGGAAAAAAATGTCATCACACGCTGGGTCCACAAGATAGTGCCACGTAGGCCCTAAAAGGGTAGAAAATTATTTGTAAAATAACTTCAGGGGTTATAGGACCTTAGTATAGTATAAGTATGTCTCTAAGATTTCGTGCATAGGTTGAGGGGGTACTTGTGCATTATCCCTTACCATTATCCCCTATTAGTTTTATAAATTTCCAAAATCCCTCATTTTCACGCATCAGATTAATGTATCAGCGCATCAAATGAATGTATCTCGTGCATCAGATTTGTGTATCTCGCCCATCACATTAGTGTATCATGTATAAAATGTAATATATCTTACTTAACAATTAATGTATCTCGCTCATCAGATTAATGTATCGGCGCTTATATTATTATATCAATTTGAGGGATTTTTGTAATTATAAACTTATAAGGGACAAATGGTAATTTTGCCTTAAAAGTGTGTGATTTTTTTCCTTCGCCTTTTTTTTTAAATGTATTTTCTCTTAGAAACATTAACAAACTTAAAATTTACAAAACTTATATAAGAGAAAATGGTTAAAAAAAACCTCAACCTATACCCGAAATCTCAACTACACACTTATTCATTACAGGGTCCTATTACCCCCTTATGCTATTTTAAAGTATAATTAATTGCTCCCTAAATGATGAGGTGGCAAAGAAAATGTAGCAAGTGAAAGGTAAAAATAATATTAAAATTATAATTTTAAAAATATTTCTTAAATTTCATATTATAATTTTTTTATTCTTCAAAAATATTTATGTTCCCTTTTAATTTTTTTTAATCGTTTTTCTTCTTCTCTTCATCAAAGAAACATTGACGACTTTTTATCGTCTTTGTTCCACCACCAGGTCGTCGGCCTGCTCCACCACCAAGTCGCCGACCTCACCAATCTTTCATCATGAAGTTAACTTTTATTCTTAAATCACAAATTTCTCATAGTAAATTCACTTCTCATCAGTGAGTAAAATTGACAATAATTTAAAATCAAAATCGAAAGACATCGGCAACGACAACGGCTCTATTCCACCACATGTCGCCGCCCTCACTTAGCGCTCATCATTAAGTCAACTTTCATTCTCAAATCACAAATTTCTTACAGTAAATTCACTTCTCATCAGTGCGAAAAATTGACAATAACTCAAAATTAAAATCAAAAGTCAAGAGAATCGAACTTTAGAGTTATTAATGGAGAAAAACTCATCAAGCTACAGATCCTTCAATGGAGTAGAATTCATCAATGAAATGCTTAAGTGACAAACTCATTAATGAAAAAGACCGAATAATCGAAATGAGTTGCTCCACATTGTTAAATTCTAGCTTCAATAGAGAGCATCAAAATTTTGTTGGTGTTCATAACTCCGGTGAAGCTTGAAGAAGATGGTGGCAATCAAGAATATATCCTCAAATCTGAAAAATCAATTTGTCAAGATCAAAAGAAGAGAGAAATGGAAAAGGAAAGTGAAAGAGGGAAATATAGATGAAAAATTGTAGAATAAATGATTTTTTTTGAAAAAAAAAACGTAATATTACATGGCACACGCATGCAGTTACCTTTTTTTATAAATCTAGCTGTGAGTTTTTAAGAGGCTATATATTATACTTTTAAAATGTTCAGGAGGTAATAAAACTCTCGTAAAGAATAAGTGTGAAGTTGAAAATTGAGTAATAAATTTGAAGAGGGGGGGTGGGGTGGGGTTAGACCATTTTCTCCTTTAATAATTTATCACTTACATAGCTAGCTTTCTTTGAATTTTAAAGGAAAAATGCACAAGTACCCCCTCAATCTATGCCCGAAATTTCAGAGACACTTATACTATACTAAGGTCCTATTACCCCCCTGAACTTATTTTATAAGTAATTTTCTACCCCTTTTCGGCCTACGTGGCACTAGTTTGAAAAAAAAAAGTCAACCAGCATTGGGCCCATAAGATAGTGCCACGTAAGCCGAAAAGGGGTAGAAAATTATTAATAAAATAAGTTCAGGGGGTAATAGGACCTTAGTATAGTATAAGTGTGTCTCTGAAATTTCGGGCATACGTTGAGGAGGTACTTGTGCATTATCCCAATTTTAAAATTTGAAAGTATAGCAATCTAACTTTATAATGAATTGAATTTAACAAACTTACAATGTCCAACACTTTCAAAAAACTATTTCTTACTTAGCTAACTTACTTCGAAAAAAAGTCTAACAATCTAACATTTATAAAGAATTAAATTTTAAAACTAAAAATAAGTTATTAAAAATCACAACTTATATATTTAATAATATTTTTTTAAAATTTATCATGTCGCAATCTATTTCATCTCGTAAAATAGGTGAATCGGGACGGGACTATCGCTTTTGACCCATTTTCCTGGTCCGGGATAGGCCCATTTCCAGCTCAATACCTACCAATGTTGTTCCGAACCCGTCCCATCCGCCCCCCATCTCGAACCAAGTCCCCTTGCCACCTTAGACTTTCATAGTGCGAATGAAGGTAAGGTCTCAACTTACTTAAATATTCAAACACACTTACCTTGGTTATTTTTAAATTTTTCTTCCAAAACAACATTTTAAAATTGAATTTTCACAATGCCACCAGTATTATTTTTTCTTTTCTATACATGAGAAGATCAAGAGATTAATTTAGTTTGTTCTTCTCAAGAGATTAATTTAGCTTTTTCTTCTCAAGAGATTAATTTAGCTTGTTTAGGTGTAAAATTATGACTGAGCAACAATATCCCTAACATAATCCTTGTTTGCATAAAAGTTTTGTTAATAGATAACTATTTTAATCATATTTTTATTCTTTCATTATTTCCGAGGTATTAGTAGAGCTTGTGTATATTTTACTTCTCTCTCACATCCGCTTTATGAGAATATACCTCATTAAAATACCTTCGAAGTATTGAAAATGGTACAAAACTATCCTCCATTCATCTATTGGCTCCAAAATGCCTTTCTGATCCACCTATTGGCTCCAAAATACCCTTGACATCCACCTTTGATGTCAAAATTGACCACTTATTTAACGATTTTAAATTTAAATTGTTTAAATATTTTTTTAAAATACTTGGCGCTCAGCTATTGATTATAATTTAATTTATTAATATAATTTATTTATTAATATAATTTATGAACCAACCCACTACCCACTCATACTAATTAAACCCCACCCAATTAATAAACCAATTCTAATATCAAAATCACCCTAAGCACTACTAAAACACGATGAAATTACAGATTTCTGAAAATGACATCCAAAATTATTCAAGTCCGAATTGAAGCCCCAATTAAATTTAAGTTGAGCCGCTTATTTAGGAGGACACTTTCAATAGAATTCTCTTTCAAACTTGAATTCGAAATTTATAATTAAAGTTAAAGAAGTAGTACATCCCGAATTAATTTATGTACTTTTTTTAATATAACTTTATAAATATTTATGATTTATTTTAAATATTAAAACTTTAATATATTATTTTTTAAAAAAACATTATCTATTAAGTAACATCACATAATTGAGACGAAAAAATAATTAAGATGAACATAGTCAGACTTTTAAGTTTATCGATAATTTTATTTATACACTTGAATTATAATATGTTTTGATTGAAGACTTGAATGTATGATAATGTACTGCTATAGACATTTTCGCATTAAATTTTTAGAAACACTCATTGGCAGTAGTTTTTCTTTTGTTGCATTAGTATATGGAATGTGTTTATTAATTGGTGGAGTTTAATTAATAATGGGTGGACAGTGGATTGATTTATAATTATATTAATAAGTTAAATTATACCAAATAGTTGAGCGCCAAATATTTTTAAAAATATTTAAATAGTTTAAATTTAAAACCGTTAAAAAAGTGATCAATTTTGAACTCAAAGATGGATGACAAGGGTATTTTAGGGCTAATAGGTGAGTGAGAAGGATATTTTAAATCAATGGGTGAATGAAAGAATTTTATACCATTTCTAATACTTTAAGGATATTTTAGGCCCTTTTCCTTATTTTATTTTGATATGTATTCAGCTTCAATGCATCCAAACTTCCACTAATTTTATGAAATATGTGTTGCCTCACATGAATATTAGATGATTTCTTTTCATATTTCTAATCTCATTATTATGCTGCTACTCTTTGGGATCATTTCGTGCGCAAAATAAAGTGGATTACTCCAAGCTTAATCTTGGAGTAAAATTTATTATGCATTTAGTTGTAGAAATAAATTACCATCAATCAACCGAAACATCTAAATTTAATCCAAGCTTAATCATGAAATAACTCAACCTTAGTCCAAAGATTAAAATCCCAAGAATATGATCACAGAATAACGACTCCCTTGAGGTTCAAAATTGGTACTTCACTGCCATGCACATAAAGAGTAATGAGCATTGAACCACAATTTTCAACAATCCAAATTACAGAGCAGCCACAGCAGTTGGATATTGGCTTTTCATGTTACCACTATAAGCTTGAGAAACAAGTCATTCATTTGAATATCTAAATAAAAGCATCTATCCTTAACACTTGGTAAAAATAGGAGCAAATACTATCCAGAAAACTATCTTCCATTGAGTAGCATGATTAAATCAAACAAAATTGGATTTAGCAAACAGTTCATGATACAAGAAAACTACATATTGCGATCAGCCAAAGCTACTCCAGCTCAACTCACCCTATGCCACAAGTGTGCTGGCAGTGGTAGATTCGCTGCACATAAGCAGAAATAAAAATAATCAGCAACCTTAAGTTATATAAGAATTGCTGCAAATGAATAAGATGGTTTACTATACACCTTGCTTTTAAACCAGGAAAGTAGTAAAAACAACAGAAAAAAAGGAAATTACAGCACATGTTGGTTTTAGAACCATATAACTTGTAAGATTGTTTTAAACCAAGAACAATGCTCAAAACTCAAATGAATAATGAGCCATCCTTCTTTCTCCATAAAAAACAAGGTTTTAGTTTGGGGCAAGGTCAATACCCATAACGTGCACCTAATCCACACATAACATGCTAAACTCTTACAAGTAGACCGAAGACCCAGGAACAGAACCACGTAAGAAAATCACCAAAAACATTTAGAAAAGCATACAAGGAACAGTTTGAAGAATCAATTTCAACGGATTATATGCTGCGTGTCCCAGTATATAAGTATTCCACTACAAGCAAACCAGAGTACTATGGTATGAAATAAAACTTAGCTGTATTTAAGGAAAACATATACCAAAACCTGGAAACAACTATTTCTTCACCATTCACAACTTTTCCTTAAACAGTTTAGTTGTTTTCTTGGTGCATTTTTCAATAATATGCACCAAACACAATTTAGATATAAAATGATACCAAAGTTAAACTAGAGAGTAAAACAAGGTGTCAAGGAACGGTGGGTTTAATTACAACTTCAAAGATAGCTATACATAAACCAGGAAATTTCATTTACAATGGAGCATATATCAAGAGAGGGAAGCAAACAATAACAAGTTGACAACCATGTCTCGATCCAGAGCAAGTTGGAGGTTAGCAAATGAATCCTCACAATTCATTTTGCTCAATTAAGACGGACATCACAATCAAAAACAGTATAAACCTATCACAGACAATAATCCTAAATATTAGAAAGATTTTAGCTAACTTGTTAAATTGTAAGGAAATAATCTTATGCCTAGCTCAATTCGAAAAGCAAACTCATGATGTGGGGAGACAACCCAACAACCCATTCTTTAGCGTACACATAGGCCATGGAGGCTAAGCATTGGGCAAACAAAGAATAGGGGTGGGGGAGGGAAGAAGTTTGGGATTAAACCTTCCCCAAAAGCGAAGCTAACTCACTAAGTGATTACCTAATGACCATATGAGCAGCCAACAACTCATTCTTTCAACCAGTGTGGCTCCCTTTAACATTAACAAACTATTTCTTGCTACTGATCTTTCGGGGTCATCAGTTCACTAAAATTAAATAAGAAAACCAATGTTTAACGCAGTGAAACCAAACTACTCCAGCAATCTTAACGGAATTGACAATGCACACTATCTGCAGTGCGGTAAATGCAACACGATAGCACACTAAGATATTCAAAGTAATGCAAAAAACTATATACAAGATACAGTAGCAAGTACGCTTACTATTTCCAGACAGGAGGGAGCTTTTTTGTTTTCTTGTAATAGCGAGCAAGGCGATGGATCCTGCTCTCCACCAAAATCAAACGGAACTTGGAATCCTTATCCTTCCTGTTCCTCTCCAAATGCTTCCTAATGGCAACAGCCTTCTTAATCAGGTGGTACAAATCCTCTGGAATCTCAGGTGCAAGCCCTATCAAGTTTCCCCAAAAATATTCATACATCTCAAACCACATTCATTCAAATACTCATATACCAAACCACATTCACATAAACAATGATAAAAACGTACCATGTGCCTTGAGGATACGCAAGATCTTGCTACCAGTAACACTCTTCACTTGTGCAATTCCATGAGAATCACGAAGAATCACACCAATCTGTGAAGGGGTCAATCCTTTCTTAGCGAACTTGCAAATGTTGTCCTCAACCTGAAATCACAAAATCAAGCAAAACTTAATTAAAATTTCTAAAAACATCTATATAGTATAGTAGTAGATAAATTAAAAGTGGGTGAATTTACATCTGGAGCAGAGATCTTGAGCCAACTAGGAGGAGTTCTCTTGTAAGGGAGAGCAGAAGCTGAAATACCCTTACTGAAACCACAAAAAACAGTAGAACACAAAAAAAATGTCAGATTGATGCGCAGAAAAATGAACAAAAAAATAGAGATTCAAAAGAGAGAATGACGAACCCACGACTGTGCATACGACCCATGATGGCGGAGGCTACTGGTGGTCTGCAATGGAGGCTTACCTTTGGTTGTGCGGAACAATTTTTCTGAAAGCTGCTTCTCTTCTTTAATCTATGGCGTTTTACTAGGGTTTAGTATTACTATTATGGGCCATCATAAGCCCAATTCTATGGGTTTACTGGGCTGGGTTAAAAGTTTCCTATAAAAGGTGGGCCTATTATTCAGCTTACTATATCTTCAGCCCAAGTCGTGTAAACCTGTAATAATTCAGGACCTCAATTTTTTCTTATTTCAACTTCAATTTCAAATCTCAAATTCTCCGGAAAGTAGGATTTTAAAATTTGAAATTGTTATTTCAAAACACATAAAAATAAAATTTTATTTTATAAGTTTCTATTTTGTAAAAAGATGAGTCATTATTTTAAATTTTGCCAAAAAAAAATAATAAACAAATCCATGCTCGATGTGAAAAATATTACTATATTAAAGATTAGTTAGTTATTAGGGAAAATACACAAGTACCCCCTCAACCTATGCCCAAAATCACATAGACACACTTATACTATACTAAGGTCCTATTACCCTTGAACTTATTTTATAAGTAATTTTCTACCTCTTTTCGGCCTACGTGGCACTAGCTTGAAAAAAAAATCAACCAGCGTTGGGGCCCACAAGATAGTGTCACATAGGCCGAAAAGGGGTAGAAAATTATTAATAAAATAAGTTTAGGGGGGTAATAGAATCTTAGTATAGTATAAGTGTGTCTCTGAGATTTCGGGCATAGGTTGAGGGGGTACTTGTGCATTATCCCTAGTTATTATTACTATTGTTGACTAGTGGATCTTTGTAAAATAAATTGATATTCAAAATTATTTCATTCGGGATCTCTTAAGAGCAACTTACAAAAATAATTATATTTATAGAGTGAATAAATATCAATAGCTATATATGTTATTTACTATAAATGGTTGTAATTTATGTCACTTTTCGATGTACTTTTGTATAGTTTTTTAATTTTTTTATTTATACATTAATATATCTTTAAGTACAGCAAGCTAAATAAGAAATTGACTCTAAATATAATCCATTATCCTTACATTACGTCCATACAGTAAGTAACTTTCCATAATTAACTTATAACTAAAAATTACTTATTTAAAAACATATCAGATCATATTTTTTTGTCAGTTAACAAAAATTGTGATACATCATACTCAATTTTCTTGTTGTCTCTATATTTTTCATTCTGGCGTCGAAAAGATAGTAATAATTTGTTTTTTGTTAATTCAAGTTATTGTATATAAGCAAATTGTTGAATTTGTGAATGAAGGTTAAGTATTTCAATTTTGAAAGGTGAACTACATGGAAATAGATACACTAGTTGTTAAACAAAAAATTAATACACCAATATAAAATACAATGAATACATTGTTGTTAAACACAAAAATAAATACGTTGGATATAACTATACTTGTATTCCCTAATCAACTTTTTATCTTGGATATAGTACTTATCTATCTAGATATAACTGTATTCCCAAATCAACATTTTCAACTTGTGCTTATATAATAATATAAGTATCTATGTATAAAAATATGGATACATTAGACAAACGAGCAAAAACGATATAATATATGGGTATCAAACTATCTAAATAATAGCAAAAAAGATACAATTTATGGGTATCAAACTGTATAAATATTCTTCTAAATAAAATTTTGAAAAGGCTAACAATATAGTATTGTTGTACCTAACTATACTTGAAATTTGCTAATCAATCTTTTAAATTTGTCAGAGTACATATGCATTCAAATGTATTGTATTCACAGATCAACTTGTGGTTATATAATAATACAAATGTCCATGTATATAAGTATTCTATTATATACAAAATTGACAATCAGAGAACCCTCAATCTCTTTTTTGTTTATGTTCTTCTTGTACTCATTTTTTAACAACTATATACATACGAAATCAAATTTTCTAACAATTTCAATACAAAAGGACAATCCATAATGACGATGGCACAAAATACATGTGTTGAGATATATAAGTAAATGACATTAAACTAAAAAGAAAATAAAGCATACAAATCTTAATTACATTTTCCTCTTGTTCCTGCTCAACTGACCTTTTTTCACACCCACTTGAATCAATATTGTTGACTTTTCTCCTTTATTCAAGATTAGTTTTCACTTCTGAACCTTTTTTTTCTCTTTACTAATTTTACATGTTCGATTTCTTCAAGCAGATAGGATATATGGTCATTAACCTTTTTGTTCTTCTTTCGTTCTCCATTGCATCAACAAAGCCTGAAATTTTGGCTTGTCGTGAATAATACACAAATTAAAAGAAGGAACAATTTATCAAATAAATATATATCTCTCGTAACCCACCTCGGAGTACTAATTTCAGCCATTGAAATGAATAAAAAAAAAATTGAATCAAAACCCTATGAAGATAGAAGAAGTGTAGATGTGTAGATATAAAATGCTCATAAAATTTAGATAAATATGCAATTAGAAGATACTTAATGGATACAAAATCACAAAAATCGCTCATGCAGTGACGTAAAAGATTTTGAAATTGAATGAATTTATGAACATTGATATAAGAGAAAAATTTGATGATGGTAAACATTGAAAAAGATCACAAATGTGTCTGCCATAATTAATTGGGAAAAATTCCTTCAATAATTACTTTTCTATTTAATATTTATTTATTATATTAAATACATAGAAAAATAATATTTATTTGTATATAATTAACTTTGCTATTTATAGTCTAATTATATCCATATAACACGAAAAAAATAAAACATACTTATTTTTCTTAAATATATATGGATATTTACCATATTCTGAAGTTTTTCCATCTTTTAATCTGTCAAAATGTTAAGCTTGTAATATCATATAAAATACCACATTGTTGCATATTCTAATTAAAATTACGATGGTGTGTCAAAGTCACACTGTCATATCGTGTACCCAAATTACTCCTATCGTTTGACTAACTAACAACACTTATAAATTACAATTATTTGTTGTTGAATTATACCCCTAAGAAATTCAATATTCAAATTGGAAAGATTTGTGTTACATGAAAGGTCACTTCCAAGTTCAAACCATTAGAAATAAAATTGCTAATTTTTTCTTGTTATTGATAGATTTTTGTTATTAATAGAGTGGTATTCTCCGTCCTGTCAAATAAAGTACAGCTTCATTATTGATAGGTTCTTCGGTTTGGATAAAGCGTTCAACAGTTAGATCACTTGGATGTCAAGCATCGTCTACGTCTATGGGATTGCTAAAATTCTCATAATGAAGTCATCCCAAATTGGAGTCTCGCCATAAATTGATAATTCATTGACCACAAGTGACATTGAATATTGCCAAGTGATACCATGAAAGTTTAAGATTACTTGTGATTATTTTATTCCTAAACAACAAACATGCGTTGCACAGGATCAATAAATCAATTACCTAGTATATATATTAAAATGATTCGTAATATATTGTGCGTAATTTAACAAAAACTCACCACCTGCATGTTTGTGCTCACAAGTGTAAAAAGCATATAACCATGAAAAAATGACTGTTCATCCATCATATTTGCGTTATATTTTGTTGCATATGAAAGGTTGCAAAGTTGACATGAGTAAACACAAGATCATTTTGAATCAACATTTCAAAGATCCCGTTAGGATAAATGAAAAGCAGAAGTACTGAATAGAGTTTTAAGTTACACGGCGTCTAAACTATACACCAAGGAAGAAGCAACTGTACTTTTACGTTCTACATGATTATAGGATGCCAAATACCACATACAGGATAACACCTGAATCACAAATTGTTCAATGACAGTTAACAACTGAAAAACACCAAAATCAATCCTACGAAATTGCAAATTAGATGCACTTGAACATGCCAAAATGAAAGACCAAGCTACAAATACTCGCAAAGTCAGCTTCTTGTTTTCATCCAACGAATATTACACCCACAAATTTCAGATCACCTGCATGCGGAAATTCAAAAAAAAAAACAAGAAAATTAGTTGAACTTTTAAGTATTTAAGTAGATTCCTAATCAGAATAAAAAAACTCTGTGCTGAGGACAGTATTGAAATGCAAAATAATAGCCATGAAATTGGACACAAGTTTTATCCATGATTATGATGTCTTATTTGGCTGCCACTTAAAACTTCTTTTCAGCAAGTAATTTAGAAGCTTGAACAAGTCATGTAGAAGAGCTTTCAGCACGGGCATCTTGACAATTCAACTAATCTAACATCTCCCACTAGAACAAACATCAGATTGTTCTACCGCCAAACCAACTAGAAATAAATCGTCTAACGCTCTTTTGCCTCTGCTAAAATTTGAATCCTGGTCTCCCATAGTTTTCACTCCAGTTCAATTTTTATGCACAAAACTATTCAAATCCCCACCAAAATAGATAAGAGATAACTTTACCACCAAACCTTTGGCAACTAGAAATAAATAATATGATACTCTTTAGTCTCTACTAGTATTTGAACCCTAATCTATCATGACTGTCATCCATTCAACTTTTATGCACAAACTTACATGGTTGGAGGAGGAGGAGGAGGAGGCAAAGTCGTCCTCGAAGGAAGAGAAAAGGGAATCACCTAGTTTGGGTAGTCGATAGTAATTGGTAGTATTAGGAGGAGGACAAATTATTCAAGCTCAAAAGTCAAAACCTTAACCTAATTGAAGGAAAGTGACATTAACATTGTCAGAACCTTGTCCATAGTTAGTGTAGTACTGGAGGGAAAAGGCCAACCTAAAGGATGTACCCATTTCTTACCATAGTAGTAGAAGGAGGAAGAGAAAGTAAAAAAGGAAAAAGAAGGGAAATAAACAAAAACCCTTCTTAATTTCCAACTTCAACCTATTCAAGCCCTAAACCTTACCTAATTGAACAGTAGGGATATTAACCTGGTCGGAACCTTGTCTATGGGAGTAAACCTAGTATTGGAGGGGATAACGCAAACCTAAAAGATGTAATCATTTCTTATAGTTGTAGGAGGAGGAGGAGAAATTATTCAAGCTCTAAACCTTAAATCTAATTGAAGGGTTGTCACATTAACAAGATCAGAATCTTGTCTATTGGAGTTAACTTAGTGTTGGAGGGAAAAGGCCAACCTAAAGATGTAATCATTTCCCATCATGGTCGTACTACATAAAAGGGAAAATATCAAATCTTGAGGGTTCCCAAACAATCAACAAGATTTGACAATATAAATATATGGCATAGATTAACAAAACCATGCAACTTAACTCCTTTCCTATTGGGTATATTTTTGATGTTTTATCCGTATAAGGATGACCTTCGAAATAGATATGATACCCGTCCAATCTCTCCTCACCAAGCACAATAAGCAATATGGTAGCATCATTTTCTCTATCATGATTAATGTATCTAGCCGTATGACCTCTACTACTGTCGATGACCTATTAGCCGTATGACCTATCATTTTCTCTATCTGTCTTACGGTCGTGCAGGAATTATTTTTTGCAAGTATTTGATTTATTGATTCCCACTTACTCTTGTGTTTGGAGTAAAACTCTACAAAAAAAAAATTATTTCCTATTATACCCTTGTGTTATTATGAGATTGTTTATTTCATGTAACCGCCGGATACTATTATTTTTTTTTGTAGGATTTCCTTCTTCATTAACTAGTTAAGTTGAATATATATATATATATATCTATATATATATATATATATATATATATATATATATTTGAGGTGTGATGTACCACTAAGGAGATCTTTGATAGCATGGTGTATTTCCTATTTTTTGTTGGTCAAATATATCTTAAACTTAACATAGATTTAAGACCATTTTTCTTATGACTAGGGAAACCCGTAGCCGCTACCCTAAGACAACTTATATTGTTCAATAGCTAAAACATAAAAAATAGTTCAAGTGATGAGTCAACAAACTATATTGAATAAAAAATATTAGTGAAATCATTAAATTACACTAAACAAATTTGGAGAATTAACAAGAACATCTATAATTATACTTATCAATATAAATAAAAAGGAAAATCAAATTACTAAAGAAAAATGAATAAAGGGATAAGTTTTGTTATTTAGGACTCGTTTGGTAGGCGCTTTTAAATAGAATACTCCATGGATTAAAATTTAGTCCATTTAGTATGTTGTTTGATTACTTCATTTTATTTAATTCATGGATTACTTATACACCATATGTGGTCTTATTTTATCCCTAAGAAATGGAGGGATAGCTAATCCACGGATTGATAATACCCCTAAATGACAAAGATGTCCCTTTATTCATTTTCCTAAATTTCTTTTGTAGGGTCTTATCCCAGGTTTAACAAACCTTAGATTAGATAAAATAAAGTAACCAAACAATGTATTAGATGGACCAAATTTTAATCCATGGACTATTCTATTTTATAGCGCCTACCAAACGAGTCCTAAATAACAAAACTCTCTCTTTATTCATTTTCCTAAATTTCATTTGTAATTTGATTTTCTTTTTATTTATATTGATATAATTATAGATGTTCTTTTTAAATCTCCAATTTTGTTTAGTGTAATTTAATGATTTCACTAATATGTTTTCTCTTTTTTTATTCAATATAGTTCGTCGACTAACCAGTTGAACTATTTTTAATAAGCTTTAGCTATTGAACAATATAAGTAGTCTTAAATCTATGTAAGTTAAAGATATATTTGACCAACGAAAAATTAAAAATACACAATGCCATCAAGGATCTCTTTAGTGGTACATCATACCTCAAATATATATATAAAACTTAACTAGTTGAATGAAAGAGAAAATCCCAAAAAAAAAATAAAAAAAATCCAGTGGTTATCTACTTTGACTCATTACATGAAATAAACAATCTCATAATAACACAAGAGTATAATAGGAAATAATTTTTTTGTAGGGTTCTAAATCAAACACAAGATTAAGTGGGAAGCAATGAACCAAACACTTGACAAAAAATAATCCCTACACTACTAATCCTTGTGTTACTAATGTCTGCATTAGTAATCCTTGCGTTATCAATGTTTGTACCAAACGACCCCTTAGGGGTAGGTTTAAAAAACCTTGGATCAGTTATCCGTCCATTTCCCAGGGATAAAATAAGACCACATATGGTGTATAACCTATGGATTAAATAAAATAAAGTAACTAAACAATGTATTACAGACTAAATTTTAATTCATGGACTATTCTATTTAATACCGCCTACCAAACGAGTCCTTATAGTTTTATGGACTAAGGGCAATACATCAAAATCAACCCCAAACCAATAAAGTTACCAGCATTAGTCATTTTCGAGGAACAAGCCTTACACAATTGAAGACACTAGTACGAGAGGGCAAGAAAATTTTGTTGATATCACAAAAACCCTCGTCATTCTATTTAAGAATGAAGGAAAAATATTTATACTTGACTTGAATTTTTAAGCACTTACTACCCCTGATTATCCTCTCATCACACCACCAGTGGAGTGGAGGAGCATGAGTTCATTATAGACAGACTTTCAAGTAAGATGCATAGTGGGGAGCAAAAACCAAAAGTTAATTAGAAAGGCAAGTTGAGTCATGTTGTTCCCTTACATCCACATACAACAAAGACAGTCTGCAGTGGTTTTAAGGAGAACATTGATCTGGCTCGCATAAAAAGGTTGCATAAGTTGAAGGACCACCATGCAACCCATTGAATGAAGCCTCATGGACTGTCTCCCTCCTCTTTACAAGTTACCTTTTAACAGGACTAAATTAATTAAGGTGTTTGGGAACAGAGTAAGGCAAGAGTGGAGAGATAAATGACAGCATTATCTTTTGTATTTTAGATTGACAAAGTACTCCATTTTCACAAGTTTGACCTGGTGTTTCAAGCAAATCTCCGCTTTAATGTAATGAACCCTCAGAAACTCTACTTTGTTAATTACTGACGGAAAAGGAATATAGGATTATCACACAACAACTACTTTTACATCAGCAAGTATTATGCCAAAATAAAATGAATAAATTCTACACTAATAAAACCCACAAAATCTAGTTGCCAAAGAAGAAAATTAGAATAAAACAGACGGGACATCTGCCTCCACAATCAATCCCTATTACCTACTGAGAATGGAAAACTTTCTATATAACTTTCACCTCATGAGACACAGTATCTAGACATGAAGCATCTTTCGATTAGGAAGTGGGGATATCCTATCAATTTCCAAAGTTCTCTTCCACTGCAACCTGAACTGACTTCAACTTACTTAATAGAGCTCTTTTTGATAGACGGTATGTATGAATAGGACAAATTTTAAAGAGGTCTTCCATAAATGCAAACTTTACATAGTTAAGTTCTAATTTGGATGTACAATAGATGAATCAGTAAAAATTTATTAGGAAGTCAGTAAGAAGAATTTAATTGGTGAATTTGCTGCAAAGGAATTGCTTTTGATTTGTCAGATATGAAAGCAAGTTTCGTAGATGCGGGGGTTTAAACTCATGCTTCCAATTACAGATGCACGAGTTGTCACTGAGTTATAACACAAAAGTTTCATTTTCCATTTACAAGCAAAACATGAAAACCGTTTGACCCAACATGCAGGTTTCTCAACATATCTCTGGCCAAACCACACTAGGGGGTGGGGATATTTGTCAATGAAGAGCTCAAAGTTTTCTGTAAGCAATACATAATTAAAAAATGGAAAATATTTTCAACCTGTTCCTTAGTGTAGTTGATGCTTGTTATCAAGATAATGAACAAAATGTGCGAACAAAGAGGACTTTGTTACGCCAAATACAGAAATGTTTTTTCACAAAAATCCAAAAAGGAAATATAGCTAGCATATTAGTGCACATTTGCCTTTCTTAAAATACAGGTTGCTCTTACAGACAAGAAACCAGTTCGTCAACCGTTGCTACTCTGAACCCATATATGACCAGAATCACCATGCTTTATTTCAACTCACCATCATCTCCCTCCACCATTTCTCACAAAACAGCACTGGACGATGGCTGTTCCTACAGTTTCAGAACCTTTATTCACTGTAAATAGCCCACTGATGCTGTCCCTCTCCCAGGACACCTCATAGTGTTTATTTTCTTACAAAAGTTACCTCTAGAACATCAAAAACACAAAACAGTTTAAAATAACCTTCCCCAAAACACTCCTTAGAACTAACGATAAAATGGTACAACTGTACAAGCCTATAGAACATATCCCGTTGAAGTAAGCTCATAACCTTCCTTAAATACTCTTGCAAAATAGGTCATTTTGGCAGCAATATTTAAATCCAAATTAAACTAGGACTATATCTTAAAAGCAACTTGCAACTTGAACAAATAACAAAGTGTATAAAATCTGATGAATATGAAAGCCCTAAATAACTCATGACTGTGGCAGATGAATACAAAAGCCAGGAACTGATATTGCTAAGGCAATGACGAGAAGTCTCTTAGGCAGAACAATGAGTAACACCGTTCCCCCACATCAGCCAAAGCTCTTCCCTTTCACTTACAACTTTCAAGAATGGCAAAACAGAAAAGAAACAAACGCAAAAACTTTTAACGACATCCTGGGAATTCCATCTATCTTGTTGTCCAGTAGGGTATTGAACGCATGTATGACACCATAACTTTTCTCCACTACTAGTTTAGCCAATAGATTTCAACATTTCTCTCTACTTAAATAAATGTAAACAGTACTAGTCTACGCCCATGACTTTCAGTCATAAGCATAAAAGTAGATTCTGGCACAAACAAAAAAGGCAATTATTCAACAATGGAATCTGCTCTCAGAAGCAAATGCATTTTTCACAACTAATTGTCCGAAAATGTGAAATGCCTATACATTTCAAAGCAACGCCTTTTTAGTTATCCCAGGCAACTTTATATATAAAACATGCAGCTTAATGAGCGCGTTTTAGCATTGATTTTACATAGAGTACATGTGAATAAAATGTTCCCTGCCAAAAATATCTGAAAGTTGCAAACAGTATCCTTCTTTGACCAAAACTCGTATGGCATATTACTAGCAAATTGCATAGCCTCAAAGCAAAGATATGAGCGCAGACAAAAATTGAGTCAACACAAATCATAACACATGATTAAAGCATTTCTAGCAAAAAAGACCTTGAATTTTCAAAGAACAAAATCTTCTTAAAGAATTGAAATTGTAAACGGTATGAGTACTCACAGGCGAAATCACTTGGCAACCATCCTGGCAATGAATTCCTCGTACTTAATCTTTCCATCTGATCCAACATCAACCTCTCGGATCCACTCATCAAACTCCGAAGCCTCTAGCTTTTCACCTATACTGGTGAGGATATGCTTGAGATCCGCAACAACAACATAACCGGTAGAATCCTTATCGAGGACCTTGAAGGCATCACGGAGCTGGCGATCAAAGGGCTCAGGCTTGAGGTGTTTGGACATAAGCTCAAGGAAACGGTTGAAATCGAAGGGCGCATTAAGTTTCTCCTCGGCGATTATGGATTTGAGTTGAGCTTGGGTCGGGTTGCCGCCGAGTGAACGCATAAGGATACCTAGCTCCGATGGGGCGATCTTACCGTCACCGTCGGTATCGAAGAGAGTGAAGGCCTCCTTCATGGAGGATATTTGATCGTTGCTCAGATCTTTCCCCATTTGCTCCGATGATTTCTCTCTCTAGCTGCTTTTCTCCTTCACTCGCCAAATTTCTCTCTGTAGATTTTTGGGATTCAAATTTTTGGTTAAAATGAAGCTGGAGGGGGAGCTTCACCATTTTCAAGATGCATTCGGGGTTTTTCGGTTTGGGCCAAGGGTGTTAATGTCAGCCCATCTCAAAACTAGGCCCAGATAGAAGGCCCATTGGGAATATAGCATGAGTTTTGAAATGTTGAATGTGGTATAACAAAAGAATTTAAAATGACATAACAAAATATCTTGATAAATTATATAATTTTATGTTTGTTTATAAATACATATTTATGATTATAAATTTATAAAGATCCACTAGTTAACAATAGTTATTCTTTAATATGACCATTTCACATGATATAATAATCTCTTCAAGTCAATTTTTTTATAAAATATAAACTTATAAATCAAGTTTTACATTTAAAAAAATATATAAAAATTATGATATAGAATCCCAAATTTTGTTTCTTAGAGTATTTAAAATCGTAATCTCAAATCACATATTTAAACGTTGATATGTCTGAACGCAAGATTTTACAAGTACTTAACTTTGAAGAGCTAAGTGGGCCTTAATGAGTCTAGGAAAATTGATTCCATATTGCGAAGCCTTGTGCTAAATTGCATTGTTTTACACGAACCCATCCGAAAAGGAGGAGGAGCAAAAAATAAGTAAAATGACAATAAATTTGAAGACTTGGCTGCACAAATATTATCTTTACACAAATATTAACTTACACATAAACTTGAGATAAAAATAATGAAATAACACTCTAGTTGGATTCGAACTTAGGTCTCATATGTGGATCTTTTAGCTTGTATCGACATTTTTATGCTTTTCATTGGTGTACTATTAATTATATTCTAATTTATGTTAGTTTTTCAAAATAAATATATATGATATTTTTCGAAATTAACAGGTGCACGTGCACCTCCTCCTGGAGGGTTGGATCCACCTCTGGATCTAATTACATTTTATTTTTATTCTTTTTTAAATTAGAAAATTAGAATCCCTAAAATTTATAGGATCTTTAATACATCAGGAAATCAGCGGATACATAGGTTACGAATTGCGAATCATACATTATTTAATGGGAGGGATGCATCCGCGAGGGGATAGGGATGTATCCGAGAGAAATTTTTTGTAATTTTCTTTTAATGGTAGGGATTTTAAAAATTATGATAAAATAGGACGTGTATTTATAAAAATTTTCCCCCAAAAAAAATAGAGTAAAAAAAAGGTACTATGTTATAAATTAATTTTATATATTATTGTGATTTTTTTTTTCCAGATAGTGAAGTTTTATCTATAAATTCATATTAAACCTAAGGTTCTCTAAAATTATAGCTACTTTTTCTTTATTTATTGTCATTTCTCAAGAGCGAAACTTAATGCTTACAATTTTTTTTGATAAAAGCTTACGGATAGTAAGTAACCTTCGAACAAATTTGGTTTTCCACTCATAAATAGAGAATTTTTTATTCATCCCTTGAAGAAATATAATAATTTTATTATCTTCTCTCTATTTTTCTTTACAATATTCTTCTTCGAACTTCACTATTTTTAACACTATAGTAATAATAATAGTAATAGTAATTATAAGCAAAGTGACATGAGAGGTGAGGACTGATGAGAGAGACTTTTATAGTGGAGATGCAGTGGAAAAAATAAGATCCATAACGTAAGCAAATATTGTAAATGCAAAAAATTAAAGACAACCATAGAGCAAAGCCTTTTATTTTTGTTTTAAAAAAAATTCACTCTCATGTAATATCATAAAGGGTTTTTATACCCAATAATGCTAAAAAAGCAAGATGCATTTCTAGGCTAACTCCTAGCTAACAACAAAACTGAAAAGGTAGAAGAAAAATACTCATGATTAAAGAATTGCAACAAACAAGAAATTTTTATATGGCATTAAGAATGGTCCAGGGGTCAATCAAACAGGTATAATTATATGAGACCAAGAATCAAATTTATTAAAATGCCAACTCCCAAACACTACAGTTAGCAAATCTTTACACCATACACATTCGTTCACTTCTTATTTCAATTTGTTTGTCATATTTTATGTTCTTTAGAGACTATCTGGTTTAGTTTTAAAAAGATAGTTTTTAAGTCAAAAATAAAAAATCAAATTGAAATAAATTTTTAAGTCAAAAAATAAAAAGTACCGGGAGACTTACTTTTAATTTTTGACTTATTTTAAGTCATTTTTTACCTTCCCAAACACTTTCCAACTTATTTTAAATTATTTTTTGACTTATTTTTTATATTTGCCATACACTTTCAGAAATAAAAAACTGAATTAAAAGTAGGTTTGACCGACTTTTAAGTCAATCCAAACAGACTTTTAATTTTGTTATCTTAACCATGTCACGTGAAAAATTACAATTAAAAAATTGAAAAAAAAAGATATACATACCTTTTTATACAAACTAGAACTAAAAAGGAAAAATAGACAAATAAATTAAAACGAAAAAAATATATGTTTTTTTGAATTTGATGGAGACGATAAACAGATAAAGCCAAATATATAGATACAAGTTACAACCAAATAAGGAGTATGTGTTTTGATTTAGTTTGTCATTGTGTTCACAATTTCACTCGTGACTGGTACACGAGAGTTTGTCTGAAATTGGGCTATATTTCTTTTTAATTTGCTATTCAAAATGAAAATGTAAATTCAATTATTCTTTTTTAAACGGACTAAAAGAAAAAAAAGGAGATTATTCTTTTTGAAAACGAAAGAAGTAACTACTTTCTTCGTCTTAAAATACTTATCCTGCCCATTTCTTAAAAAAATATTAATAAAAATAAATATATTTATTTCTCCTCTCTGTTTAATATTTCTTTCTTTCGCACCATATTATAATATCTCCTTATTTTCTGATTGCGGATATAAAGGATAGAAACAAACAACTAAAATGACAAGTATTATAAATCATCTATTTGTACTAAGGTAACTGAGGGTAAAGGTCGGAAACTAACAACTAAAATGACAAGTATTATATACCATCTATTTATAAAAATTTCAAATTAGCGTTTTATTACTTTGTGATATTCTTCACAATATATTATGATACTTTAGTTTTCCACAACGAAATAAACTTTCCAGTGCAACTCATGAATTATTATAGCAAAAAGGAAGGTCGTATACCACAATTCGAGTTAAAAAGAAGAACGGGGACACCATATAGAAACGATAAATGCATGAGAGTTGGGACCATACTCTTCATGAATTCTTTTATTTCATTATTATAAAAATCATCACTATCACTTCCATTTTTTAATTATTATTTTTCGAAATATCAAATTTTTGGAGACCCTTTTGTTTCTTGTAATGCATGTGACACACTATACGCTAAACTTAGGTTACTTAAATAATATAATAAATGCAACAATGTAACTTAACAACGTTTGGACATGATATGAATTGATGATTTGATGTTAGAAAATTTATTTAGATTTTTTAAGTTATGAGTATATTTTTTCTCATAATATGAAAACCCTACTAGTTTTATACTTGTGCAAACTATAAAAAGTAATAATTCAATTCTTATATGATCTTATCAAATAAAGTGACAAATTATAGTTACTCAACTTTGTTGTATTCAATTTTTGCTATTACCTTCCATAGTCATTATATTCAAAAATTATAATTTATGATACCTATTTAACAGTAATATAGCCATCTAGGGTTGTTAGTCGGACACCCTTCATCGAAATATTATATTATATATATAGAAAACAATATGAAATATATATGTATACATATCTGCGAACGACTGATACAGTGATATGGAATTCAAATTGCTGACACTAAAATGGGAATGGAAGAAGCGATTTTGCTGTTTGTTGTTTGTTGTGTTGCTGAATTCAAATTAAGTTGTAACTGACACACACAAGAAAGAGAGTTGCCAGCTGTGAAGAATCTTTTTTTTCCTCGCTGAATCCACGTTGAAGTCCTGACTAAAGTTAAATCGGACACTGTAATATCCATCCACAGATGATACTAACAACAGAATTTTCATTATATTTAAAGCTCAAACTCGAGACTTCTAATTAAGGATGAATTAATCTTACGAGTGTGGGTAGTTGTGAAGAATCTTACTATACAAGCGTGGTGGAGGGTCCTTGAACCAAAAGCAGAATATATATATATATATATATATATATAATAGTGTCACTTAATCCTAAAAGGCTGTTTTAAAGGTTAGAATTCGATGCCTTATTCTTTTCCTTTTACAGGGCATTGGGAAAGGTATCATAATTCACATTTCAAAAAGGGAAAAGTGAAGTAGTAATCAACGTGAGGGCGACTCCTTTTTTATTTTTACAAAACTACCTTCCAATAATACAACCAACAATATATCTATTATATTTTTATAAGTTGCGTATTAAAAATATAACATATGCTCGTCTCATCATTATTTAATGAATATAGAGAGATTGTTTCAAATAAATTCTTCGTTCAAATAGCTAATAACAAGACAATTTGAAATAGACAATACAAAGGTAGAACTAGTACGTTTCCATAATACAACCAAGAATCACACTTCACCTCAAATATTGCTACTGGCTAAAGCCATCTATACACACTTCACCTCAAATAAAGAATTTAATAAAAAAATACAAGAATTACATTACTCGTAATATTTCAGATATCACTCGTCAATCAATAGCTAATTATATTTAATTTCTCATCCTCAATTTAGAAATGAACTTGAGTACTTTATGCATGTTTGACTTTATATTCTTAATTACACCATGGCATCCTTGTGATAAATGAATGGTCGACCTATGTATAGAAAATTAAAAATAAATTATTAGTTATATTATAGTTGTATTCCTTTTCTACTCGAATTTATTATTTCAAATCAATTGCTCTTCTAGGCATGTATTGAATCGCTCATAACTATTAATAACATGTTATAGCACCAATCAAATAAAAACTACAAAAAACACTTTTGTTTAAAATTATTTTTTACTTTTTAGTATCACCATTAAGAAAACACCGTCGAAGATCAATTTTCTCTCATTCCAGTCACCAATACAATCATCATTTTCTATAAATTAGATCCACTATAGCATAGTAAATACACGGGAATTTCAACAATTTATTGTTTATTGGTTTTTATGTTTTAAGTTCTTAGAAAAGCATGTTTATTTGTAATATACATAAAACTATTAATAATTATCAATTAATCAAAACTTTTTTCTTTCATTGACGTTTATCTTATAAAAATAGTGTGTGTTTTTTCTTTGAAAAGTTAAGCACTTAAAAAAAAAAGAAACACTTTCCCTTAAAAACATCCTAGAGATAATATTGATCAAATGATGAAATTGCCGAATCAAGAATAGAAAAGAAATATTCTTGAATGCTATTTATTTTGTGACTTAGTTAAATCTCGAAAATAAAATATTTATTAATTTTTCTATTTACTCTGGAAAGAGACTCTAATTATCTTTAGAAAACATATTAACGTATCTCTAAACCAAACAAATTTTATTTTCATATTTCTTATGATAGTATTATCATTCTTAGTGTAACTAGATGTCCCCCATCTAAGCGGCCAGGTTTACGTGAGAACTCCTCCAAATACAATAATAATAATAATAATAATAATAATAATAATAATAATAATAATAGTAATAATAATACCCAAATGTAGGTGATTATATATATAAGTACAAGGACAAAGATTTTATTTAGCTAGCCAAGTCTTGGATAAGGATATGAATAAAACAAATTAACATGCATGTGCTGGCAACTTAATAAAACAATTATATTTGTAATTAGCATCTCATATATATATATATAGTGAGACCATGCAAAAGCTAGTTATATAGCATGGGTACGACACTATTATCCTAACCTAAAATTAATTAATTATGCACATATATCGATCTAAGCAATGCCTAAAAAGCAACACGACACAAAACAAATGCATAATAGTAAAATTTAAAATCAGCTTTTTGTTTGTTTGTTTAATTTAGTCTAAAACATTTTACTATTCAAAACTTCTTTTTCGATCTAATCGAATATCATGTGTTTGTTTACTGTGACAAAATAGAAAATTTACTTATGTGTTTTTCTAGGCTAAATGAATATACAGACGGTGCACTACTTTATCTTAAAATGTACACTACAATATAAATCAATTTATTTTGTTGGAACGATCAATATTCTTGTGTTTCTTACTTTGTCACTATATATTCATCTTGTTTCTTTAATCGATACATCGATTAGTTGTTATGATGGATAAATTAAAGTTTTTCTTTTCATTTTTAACTTTGCTACAAAGTTTTTGTTTTGATCATGTTACTTCCGATGATTACTTTATTTGTCATCCTTATAAAAAATAAACGATAATAGTATTTGTCATCTTAAAAAATCAAGTTAGAATTGATTATATTATTTTCATTTTGCCCTGATTTAATATATGTGAAGAGAGATTAATTAATATAATGAAAAGAGAGTAATACTTACTGGGATGAAAAAAAAAATAAGGACAATTTGATCAAATTACCATTTTAATTAATATTTTCTTTAAAAATATGATAAATAAATTGGACAGTAGAGAGTAATTTTTATCAAATGGGGTTTGAGAATAATGTGATTTAGTGTCATAATGATGGTTATTATTACTGTTATTAATGATATATGATGTAACTAATTATTATGATATCTCTCCACATAATGCAAGACAACTATATTACCTATAGATTTTCCCTTAATTAATCCCCATAATAATCATGCAGTGTGTTTCGACATTATTGGTGATAGCCTTCGATTTGATAGGGAGTACTAATTAATGTTTTGATACGAGGTACTATATAATAAAATAAATTATGTTCTGTCTTATATATATAGTGGTGTATAAATATGTTAATTGTTTAAATGCTAACGTGACTTATATGTGATAATTGTAATTGTGAAGTAAAATATTAGTTTAATACTCTCTCTGTTTACTATTATTTGTCATAATTTATATTTTTAGAGTCAAATTATATAAATTTTGACTAATATTTTAAGATGTATTTTTTCATCATATTGATATGCATAAAATTGCAATTTAGAGTACTTTTTCATATAGTTTTTGAATATCTAAATTTTTTGTTTAAAATATCGAATTAATGTAATTTAATTTAACTTTAAAAATTTATCAAATTGACTTTTGAAAAACGCAATATGACAAATAAAAGTGAACAAAGAGATTAGTTGGAGAGTTATTTTGATGTATCATCATATCAAATTGAAGTTCAAAATATAGGTATAATGTAATATGTTTGAATTCTTACGATTTCTAGTCATTCTTCAAATCATTTTACGTCAATTAATAGGAATAGTATAACAGAATAGTCATATCAATAATTATTTTCTTATTAAATATATCAAATTTAAAAATAACTCGTAAAAATAAATGAAAGGTTATCTTATTTTTGATTTATACATAATCAATGCATCAATAACAAGTTCAAGGTCTTGTGACTTGTCAGACAAATAAACCATAACTAGGAAGAGTTTACTATGTACCTGCCTGAATATATTTCCTTCTATGGTTAACACATTATTTGGCATATAGCCTATAGGTAGTAACATCAATTAGTTTCAAATTGAACATCAACTGTATTTTCCAAATTTAATAACAAAAAAAAAAAAGTAAAACGTATCCAGCACTGTTACGTTGTCAATTATAAATTGTCAAATTAATATTTAATTGGATACTAAAGAGTTGATAATCGAGTTATAAATTATGATTCAATTTTCAACTAGTCTAACATCGCATAACGCTATTGTGATTTGTGACCATTAGAAAACATCTGATAGTTGCATTAATTAAAACTACATAAATTGAGAAAAATGTAGTAAACATAAAATTAATAATTCAACAAAACTAACATGATACACTAATATAAATTACAATTTATTATTTATCAATATGCTAAAAATATACTTCCTCCGTCTATAATTATTTGTTATGTTAAGGTCATGCACACCGCTTAAGGAAAATTTAATACAATGTATAATTTGACTAATATAATCCTATCAAAAATATCAAAAGTCTACCTAACTTTCCAATTGAACTACACTATCATTAGGATAAATTTGAAAAAAAGTGACTAATTATTTTTTAATTATTTAAATTGACAATATATCTTAGATATTTACTTTTAGCATATCTGTTAAATAATTGTGGACGGAGGGAGTATATTATAAAATCAATTTTAAGGGAGTATTAAAGGGAGTTATAAATAGTAGTCCCAAGACAATTAAAAACCGTCAAATTAGTGTCAGAGCCTCCCATAAAAAACATTATTTATTACTCAATTTACTGTGCTAGTTTGCTCATTGGAGGACCACCAACTTCATCCACATATACTACTACTACTACTACTTTTTATGTGCTGTCCAAACTCAATCTAAATGAGATTTTAGATCGGTGTGGTCGATAGATAAGAATAATAATTATATTTTTATTTATTTTAATTTATTATATTGTATTTTTAAAATTAATTTGACTAATTTTTAAAGTTAAATTTAATTATATTAATTTAATATTTTAAATTAAAAAATTTAGATATTCAAAATTATATGAAAAGTACTATAAATTGCATTTTTTTATATTAATATGATAGAAAAAATACATTTAAAATGTTAGTTAAAATTTTTATGGTTTGACTCTAAAATAGAAATCATAACAAACAATAATGAACGAAGAGAATAGTTTAAAGATTTGTATACTTAAAAATAAATTGTTCTGAGATTAATTACATCATTAGATAAGCTATTATATTATATATATGAAATAACTTATCTTATTATTAAAATTTATCATGATCAAATTCTCTTTTTTATCTTTTTCTTTCAAATTTTATTTGATAGAGAGTTTGGACAAGTTCTCCTTTTTATCTTTTCCCCTTTTCATATTTTCTTTTTTCTTGTAAAAAAATAAAGCCACTTTTGGTGGATTTTTTGGTCCAAAGTGTATATCACTAGCTAATTAGTAAAGTGTTTAATTTAGTGGATTGCATATTTTTGACATGGATTTAGCCAATGCTGAACTTGAAGTCACCATATATAGTGAATCCATAACTTTATATATACGTGTATATATCTTTATATATATAAAAAAATTTAATTCAATTCCTCTGTGTGTGATCACAATAATTCATAATTGATGAAACTCAAGTTGAAGTAAAAGGCACAACGTGAAAAAGAGGCTTATGTGGGCACTGTGGGGTTCGAATTTAATTACATTAAATTAATAATATTGATGATGCATCGTACACTAAGTTTGAATAGTTGTTATATATAGTTTTTATAATGTTATTTTATGTGTTAGTATTGTTTGGATAGTTATAATGTTTGAATAGATTGTATTATATATATATATATTTTATCGTTATATAGTATTATATACGGAGTATATATTTATCATTTG
The DNA here is from genome assembly GCA_016801875.1 of Solanum sitiens. Lineage (NCBI taxonomy): Eukaryota > Viridiplantae > Streptophyta > Magnoliopsida > Solanales > Solanaceae > Solanum > Solanum sitiens. The sequence goes on from JABWTJ010000191.1 coordinate 788,429, forward strand.
AATGAAGATATAAATACAATTATTATAAAAAAGTAAGATAAGATATAAATATAGCATAGTTAAATAATTACCACGTCAAAATCGTTTATTAATAAAATGAGATTTTTGTTAATTATTACATAAGATGAATTCAACGATACAATACAAAAAAATTATATTTAAATTAACAATACAATACCACACATTTAATGATAACATATTAACATGTTAACAATATTCTTTTTGACATGTTAAACTCAAAATAGGAAGAAAAGAGAAAATTAAATTGTCGTTACTAGAAGATTTTTTTTTTTTTTACTCTCATTCGGTGTCGGATATTCACATTGAGTTGTGCCAGAAAGTTTCACATTGTGGGTAGAATGCTTCCTAACAAAATCAATTCCATACCCAAGGGAATTCAAATCGGAGACCTGTTGATTAAGGATGAAAAAATATTTATAACTTCATCACAATTTTTATCTATGATAACTTCAAGAGTTATTATTATTATTATTATAATTTGAAAATCTAACACTAATTGATCTGAAATTAAAGGTTCTTAATAGAACAACAGTTATTATGGCATAAAATAAAAAATTGCCACATAGTTTCAACATGCAAAAACTATAATTTTCTCTACAATAATGTACTGTGCCATATATGGGCAATGGGCAATAACAACTTCAATAGAATATTTCTTATTTTTCCCAAAACAAGTCCATGCATATTTTGCTGACTTGGGGAAATCTCCTTCATTCCCTAATTTCAATAATTTGTACTACTATTTTGTCCATTTTTTTTATGCTATACTAATATTATTTTCCTTAAGAAACACTTTGTTTATTAAATATTTATATTCTTGATTCTTGTTTGATGTTGAGTAACTTATCACTATGAACATTGATACCATATCAATAATGGAAATATTTTCCTTCCAACTATTTACAGGTTCAGTGACGGAGTCAGAATTAAAAGTTTGAAATTCTAATTTTAGAACAATCCTTTTTTTTTTCCTTTGTATTTTTGTAACCAATGTTTGGAATTGGGACATCTCTATGATTTTGTCCCTTCTTATTGTCTAATCCCATTTCAAAATAGAAAGAGATTCTGAAGAGTTACTTTCACTTCTCTTAAGTCTTAACTGCACGCTTAACCCTCGATTTTTGTTCTATCATGCCAAGAACATAGGACAACACCACAAACACACCACAAGAACAATTTCTTCCTTTTTTTTTTAAATCATAAAAGATAACGAACACTAAAGCAAACATTTTTTTTTCTTCATTTCTTCATGTATCTGTATTTGAGTCCAATTAATTATTGAAGAATTCATTTTGGGCAGCACTCCAATATTTTTCTTTTCAAAACTTAGAATTTTAAATTTCTGACTAAAAGTGAAGAAATCTCAATCATTTCATCATAATTTATTTGTATTGTTAGGACTGAAATAATAAGATATCATGCATAAGCTATCAATGCAAACCTTGAAAGACCAGAGAAGATAAAACGAGAAATATATTAAAAGATATAATTTTTTTAATGTGATTAAGTCAATCGACCTACATTCACAAAAAGAAATGAATAATTCATTATATAAAAAAGAAAGTACACACAATATTGAGAATAATAATCCTACAAATTTATTTCGAATAACAAGAGGTTCACATGAGTGATAACTTTAACACTTGTGTTTCACGAATCCCCTAAACAAAACTCTCAAATTGCTTGTAACTACATTATGAATGTTACTCTCTCCGTCCGGTATTATTTGTCATGTTACGCTTTTAAAAGTTAATTTGATTAATTTTCAAAGTTAAATTAGATCACATTAATTTAATATTTTAAATAAAAAAATTAGATATTCTAAAACTATATAAAAAGTATTATAAAATTATAATATTTTGCATATTAATATAATTAAAAAATATATCTTAAAATATCAGTCAAAATTTTTGTAGTTTAAACTCTAAAAATAAAAACTATGACAAATAATATTGAATAAAAAAAATACTATATAAATTTAAAGAAAAAATCTCTATTTATAAAATCGTAAAATTAAATTATAATAAGAAATTCAGAGCAAAACGTCAAAACACCTATTGAGAGACAGAGAGACACATTTAAAGAAACATTAGTACTACTGCTCAAAAGAAAAAAAGATACCAACTGAGTCAGTACTAGTACTTCATCTCTGTAACAAAACAAGAACCTTACTCTCCACCATTTCCAGTCAAAGGTGGGTAAAAACTAACATGGGTTTTCCTCCATTATTCCTCTGTTTTCTCTTCATACTCTTTTCACTCTCTGTAAGTGGAAATGCTGAGTTACAAGCTTTAATGGACTTAAAAGCTAGTCTTGACCCTGAAAATGCTTTGCTCACTTCATGGACTGTTTCTGGTAATCCATGTGATGGTTCTTTTGAAGGTGTTGCTTGTAATGAAAAGGGTCAAGTTGCTAACATTTCTCTACAAGGTAAAGGCCTTAAAGGGAAGTTGTCACCTGCCATTGCTGGGCTAACTCACTTGACTGGACTCTACTTGCATTATAATTCATTGTATGGAGAGATACCAAGAGAAATTTCTAATTTGGTTGAGCTATCTGATTTGTATTTGAATGTTAATGATCTCTCTGGTGAGATCCCTCAAGAACTTGGAAACATGTCAAACTTGCAAGGTTAGTGACTAAGAAACTAACTTCTCTGTTTTGTGCATTATGTTTTTCTTGATTTTTGGGTTATTTTAGATTTTGAAAGTTACAAACTTTGAAATTTGAAAATGTGAATTTTTGTTACTATGATAAAAAGATGATATTTTTACATTTTCTTTGTCCTTTCTGAATATTTTGTCCAAATGTGTTAGCTTCTGCTGTTAATCATTTATGTCTCACTGAAGTTACAAACTGGAACTTGTTCTATTTGGGAAATCATAAAGATTTGCTTTTTCCCCCCAAATTGTTTGAGAGTTCAATTTCAGTCTTGTAATCCAATCTCTTGTATTCCCTTTCATACTAGTAGCAGTTACATTACTCCTATAGTTTCTTGTTCTATGATTTTGTATTTTGGTTATAGTATTATTTTGTTGTAGTTACTATTTAGAGTGATTTGTCAGGCTTTGTGTAGTATTTCCCATGGCTTGTTCAATTCTTTTGTTTCCTTATCTGTACTGCTTTGAATTGTTTTTTCTTGAGCCAAGGGTTTATTGGAAGCAAACTCTCTACCTCCAAGGTAAGGTAAGGGTAAGGTCTGTGTATATTTTACCCTTCCCGGTGCCTACTTTATGGGATTACATTGGGTATGTTGTCGTTGTTGTAGTTCATCCCCGTTGTTCTATAGGTGGCTTTAAGTTTTGTTTTTGTGTGATTATTTACAACCTCATTTTGATAATGGAGTCTGTCTCACTTTAGTTTATTGTCTTGTTCCATATTGTACAGTTTTGCAACTATGCTATAACCATTTTACTGGTAGCATACCCACTCAACTAGGGACTCTAACAAAGCTCAATGTCCTGGCTCTGCAATCTAATCGGTTAACTGGCGCGATCCCGGCTAGCTTGGGTGACTTGGGAGTGTTGATGAGGGTGGACTTGAGTTATAATAGTCTTTTCGGTTCAATTCCTTCAAAACTTGCGGATGCTCCCCTACTCGAAGTCTTGGATATCCGAAACAACAAGATTTCTGGCAATGTGCCTCTTGGTAATGAATTTTCTCGCCCTACATTGTACTCTCCGTAGGAATTTTGAGAGTCAACCAAGTTTTTTTTATTGACATTACCGTATATGCCTTTTTGATAATTTTAGTTGTTAATTATTGTGTTTCATAGTACTTACTATGTAGTTTTCAAATATATAAGTTTTATTTCAAAAAACTTAAAGCTTTTATGTCCGACTCATGGTCAATGTTTAGACGTCTGAATCTTGAAATTCCAACTGTGCCACATAAGTTGAGACAGAGGGAGTTATGTATGTGTAGTCCCATAAGAGTCTTACATATAGTTTCTTGGTAAATTATATCTTATCTGGTCTTTTGCTTTCTGTCTTATGAAGCTTTGAAGAGATTAGTTGGAGGTTTCCAGTATGAGAATAATCCAGGACTATGCGGTGTGGGTTTTCCATCCTTGCGAGTTTGTACATCTTTCGATCGCTCGAATCCTAATAGACCAGAGCCCTATGGAGTTGGCTCAAGTGGTTTATCTACTAGAGATATTCCAGAAACAGCTAATCTCAATCTAAATTGCATCGGAAATGCTTGCACAACGTCGTCTAAAACCTCACAGGCATCTGTTGTTGTAGGGGTTATTGTGGTTACTATTATTGCATCTGCTATAGGAATTCTTTCCTTCACGCACTATAGAAGACGAAAACAGAAACTTGGAGGTGGACTGGAAATGTGTGATAGCCGTCTCAGTATCGACCAGGCCAAGGAAGTTAATAGGAAGAATGGTTCTCCCCTAGTCAGTCTTGAGTACTCGATTGGTTGGGATCCTTTGGCTGAGGGCCGGCGTTATGATGGAGTTTCCCAAGAGATTCTGCAGAGATACAGATTCAATTTGGAAGAGGTGGAGTCAGCTACACAGTACTTTGCTGATAAGAATCTATTGGCTAAGAGCAACTTTTCAACTACATATAGAGGGACTCTAAGAGATGGATCACTTGTTGCTGTTACGAGAATTGCCAAAATTAGCTGCAAGTCAGAAGAAGCTGAGTTTTTAAGAGGACTAAACATTTTGACGTCTCTGAGACATGATAATTTAGTTAGGCTGAGAGGTTTCTGTTGCTCTAAAAGTAGAGGAGAATGTTTTCTCGTTTATGATTTTGTGCCAAGAGGAAACTTGTTGCACTACCTAGATTTGAAGGAGGACGAAGCTCGTGCTCTTGAATGGTCCACGAGGGTATCTATCATTAGTGGCACTGCGAAAGGTCAGTGTTTGAATCAACTCTCTCTTGTAAGGTCTAAAGTACAGCAATTTGACATAATATTACTTGTTGTAAGCTTACTGTATCAATAATTTAATAATGCCTTTTTATCTATCTGTTATCTTCTTGAACAGGCGTTGAGTATTTGCACGGGTGCAAGGTGAATAAGCCAGCTCTAGTGCATCAGAATATCTGTGCTGAAAACGTGCTCCTTGACCAGCGATTCAAACCATTGCTTTCAAATTCAGGCCTTCATAAGCTCCTCACAAATGATACCGTCTTTTCAGCGCTCAAGACAAGTGCTGCCATGGGATATTTAGCTCCAGAGTACTCCACTACAGGCCGATTTACTGAGAGGAGTGATATTTATGCCTTTGGAGTGCTCATTTTCCAAATTTTATCTGGCAAGCGAAAGTTCACCAGTTCAATGCGTGCTGCTGCTGAATTGTCCAAATTCCACGACTTGATGGACGTGAATCTCCGTGGAAGGTTCTCCGAGTCTGAAGCAACAAAAATAGCGAAAATCGCTTTGTTATGCACACATGAATGTCCAGAGGAGAGACCAACCATGGAAACAATCGTACGAGAAATTGGTAATTTAGCTAGTCCCTCCTAATGCTATTGATCTTCTTCCATCAACTATTGCCTGTGGGGCAAGTTTTCAATCCTCCTAACTTATTAGCTTGAGATAGATTCGTACTAACCTCTCACGAGTATTGGAGCTTCAAATTTTTATTCAGTCTGAGAACTTCTTCGACTGAGGACTTGACCAATTTGTGAATGTTTGTATCTCGTATGCCATTTAACCTTAGGATTTCTCATGTTGGAGGATTTTCCTCTGTTTGTCTCATGGATTCTTATTAATCTGTTTGTAAAAAGATGAATGTTCCTCCATTTACATAGGATCATTGCTTCGTTTTTGTTTTGTGCCTTGATTTACTTGGAAGTGAGAGATGCATCCGAGCAACTCCCTCTTGTCTGTAGAGGATTCAACTTTGATTAATAAGAATGTCAAAAAATTGTTATTTAGGTTCATCAAAACTTCCCCTCATACATATTTTTTTCTTTGTTAGTTCAATTCTACATCAAGTAACTATTTACAATTCCAATCTACTACAATATCTCGCGATTTAGGCTTCAACCACTCTCCTTCGAGGAGATTTTACTCTGTATACATGTTCTTCCCCTGTACATTTATCTACTTTAACAATCCAGTGTCCGCGATCAGTATCCACTTTCATCTTTGCAGCTATTCTGGTCAGCAGCAGCCCTTCTCCTATAGGCAACAATTGTGTCCTCAAAGGGCTGCTCTTCCATGACTCCTTGCAAAAAGCATTGTACCCCAAAACAATGGTACTTTTATCCCTTCTGCTCTTTCGCAACGATCCTAGAATCTCTTCATGATTTTGAATGTTACAATCCACAGCTATGAAGTCAGCATCTTTGTAGTAATTTGGCAGCAGCACCTGTAGAGTCTGAGAGTTCGCGACAACAAACTCAAGTTGACTAGAATTCTTGCCTAGAGCCATTTTGGAGAGATGTAATTCTTCTATGCCCCGGAGGATGCAGATCACTCGTCCTCCTGTTTGTTGAGCTGCAGCCACCAGGGCTAGGGTGGTTGAGTCTGCAACATTGGCACAAGCAACCACCATGATTTGTGCATTGTTTCCTGCTGCAAGCGCGGAAATGAACTCTGCCCCGTTTGGCTCATTAGCTCTCTTCCCCTAAATCAATCAAAATGAACACAATTTTAGCAAATAAATTCAATTGGAAAACACTAACGAAACTCTCCAGTCAGACCGTTCTATAACAATCATGTTTTCTGTGAAATCGTTCTTCTATAGCACATTTCTCTATAGAGAGTTCAAAAACATCGTGACACAAACAACATTATTATAGAAATGTTTCACTCGATTTCATCATACTACTTACCATGTTCATGGTTTTGAGAAAGGCTTTGGTGGCATTTTCTGCAGACCAACAACTCATTTTTCTTATTATTTTTCTTTATTTGAAAGAAGTATAGAGCTAGAGATGTAATCAAGTTATTTATATACAGGACAGACACAACCTAATTAGTGTGTCCATGTGGAATTGATTTGGTAAAAATTCTCAACTTGGTCTTTACCTAAAATAAAATATGAAAAATTATTACAAAATGGATACCTTTTTATTTATTTATTATTCTTGAAATTCTTGATCTAGAAATGGTAGATTATAATTTGGGTAAAATAGTGCTACTAGGTCTCAAGATTGAATTAGTATTATTATTTAATTTGGGTGTATATTTTGAGTCACAAGTTGTTGGGCATAAAGTAACGTGAAGGCCATGTTATGAATGACCTAAGGCGACCTTCCTGGAGACTGAAAAAATTGATAAAATAATTGATGACGAGGTGTCCATTAAGCTCTATAATGTGGATAGAGATTGAAACAAAGGGTCGGTTGTTAGTGTATTAGAAAAAATAATGCATATATTAATTTTGTGTATTACTAGTATGTTATTTAATGCATTCTTTTTTTAGATATGTTTTATTTGGTATTAAGATATGTATATTAAATAAATACATGACAATCCACGCGATTAGTAATGCAAGGGGTGTTAGTGCGTACATTAGTATGGTTAAAGACACGATTATCCTTCAAAATCTTTTCCACATCTTCTTCAATGTATTTATGGAGTGTATTTGTAGAAACAAATATTTTAATATACAAAATCAAATAATACTACATATGAAACAATTTCGACATAACTAATGCTTGCGTTATTAATATCATCAACATTATTAACGCATCATATTCAATATTATTTTTATACCGCTTTTACTTCATTAAGCAGTATTAAGCATGTTTTAAGGTACAAACAGTGTGCTAATGAATATGCTTAACCCAAAACCAGGTTCTCCTTTGTATTAACAGCTGTCTTTTGAGAAGATTCAAGAAGCAAGATTGTTAGGTTGCTGGGATTGTAATACTACTAGCTTGCTATGTCTAACTTGTGTATGGGGTTTCCTTGTTTATTTTTTCTGAAAAAACAAAAACAAGTGTGTGTCTTGGAAAATCCAAGTGTTTGGCCATATTTCTTTAAAATAAAAATTAAAAAATTAGGAGGAGCCACTTTAAGTTAGCTGATAAATATTTAAAGCTCTTTTTTTGTTTCTCAAAGTGATTTGTTAAATAAGCAATTTATTTTGAGATTTTTTTTAAAAATAATTTAGAAGTGTTGTAAATATCTCATTTTTAACCACCCTCAATTGCAAGAAAAGAAGTACAATAACGCACCATTTATAATCTTTCAAGTGTTAATTTTAATTTTTAATCTTTATTTTCATTTTTTGTTTTTCTTATTTTATTAACTATAATTGCTTTTTCTTCTTCATTACCGTCCTCTGCTCTTCTTCAATCCTTCTAGCTGCCATCACCAAAATCTTCTACGTAGCTGTCATCTTCGTCAATTCTTTGGAGTAGTCTTCATCATTTTTACCATCTTCATCATTAATATCTTCAAGTTATTGTTGAATCAAAAATAAAATTACTAACAAATTATAAATTGAAAATTAGTAATCACCTCCAATCTATCATCTCCTTTTTAAAATTACAATAATTATGCAGCGTAACACCATTATGATGAAGGTAATGAAATTCTATAATATTCTCAAATCAATGAAATTTCTTTATTTACATGCTAATTAAAGAACTACATAACAATTTTTATTTTATTCTTTTAAAAAGCAATAATGTTATCAAGGAGGTGTAAAATTACTACTATTTTGAAAAAAAATAAGGGCAAAAGAAGAAAAACGAACAAAGAGAAGCAAGAAGACAAGAAAAAAAACCGAGTGAAGTAAATGAGTCTTTAAAGAAGAGTTAGTTTGTTCTTTGAAAATTTTGGGAAAGAAGATAACAAAATTAAAGAAGGGAAAAGGGTCAAAATACCCCTCAACTTTATTTTATTGGTTGAATTTATCCCTACCGTTAAAAGCAAGTTATTTTTACCTGTGCCGTCAATAAACTTAACAAATATATCCCTCCTTAGCTGGAATGTCTCAAATCAATTAAAATTACCCGATTTTACTTAAATTACCCTATTTTAACCCGAGCCGACCCACTAAATAAAATAACTCATTTCTTTTACCCAAATCAACTTTGTTTTCCCCACCTTAATATTGAAAATATTGTAGAAATCCATGTAGAAATCTCACATAGAGAAATCAATGATTGTATTGATAGTGTTGATCAATATTGATATATTGATATATTGATGAATATAATGTTGAGTTACAAGCTGCAGATATAGGAGAAAATTGTAGAGTCCTAAGTTAATCATACTTAGAGTCCTACTACAATACTTATTATTATTATAATAGTAAAATAATTAAATCCTAATTGTACTATAACTCTAATAGTAATCTAATCCTTGTTATAATCTTAATCATAATATAATTTTTAGACGAAATATAATCCTAATTAACATAGGTAGTCTAATCCTAGTGCGACTCTAATTCTTATTAGTGTTGTGAACTCGCCAGTCAGCTTCGTTGGACCTGTTCTTTCGACATGTTTCAATCGTCAGCTTCCTTCCTCATCAACACTTGTTGCAGATAGGTCAATCAACTGCGTTGGACCTGTTTCTTTGACATGTTCCAATTGTTAGTTTCATTCTTTTTCAACAAATATTAGAGTGATTCTAAGAAACGATAGAGCATTCTAGAGAGTAGAAAATATCTCTAACAAGATCCTTTCATTGGTATCTATAAATAGGGATGATTATTTGAGTTCTTAGCAAATAAAGAAGCATAGTCATCAAGCGTAAAGTATGTGAGAGAGCCAGAATAGGAAGACGCAGTACATCAACACATACGTCTTACGTGACATAATACATGTAGAACGTCACATAAGACATAAAATTGCCATATAAGAAGTCACGTAGGATAATTGTGTCTATTTATCTAATTTTATGCAAGTTTAAATGCATATTTGTGTACATTTAAAATTAAAAGACATAAATACCTGTTTGAACCGCCTAGTTAAAGAACACATTTATGTGTATGCCTAAATAAATTGCTAGTAAAAGAAAAATATTTATGCATAAAGAAGTGTTGGACCAAAGTTAATTCTTACTTTGCAATGATATAGTACGAAAAGATTTATGCATAAAGAAGTGTTGGACCAAACTCATTTGTTTAACCATATTCAAAGTAAACTCCCTCATTCGAGGACTAACAATCTCGTAATGGCCAGTACCCCACCACTCCTGGCAATTTAGCAGGCTAGACTAGTACATATTTGAGTCGCTTTTGGATCGATCTTCACTGATACCAATTGTTATAAACGGAATATAAGTGTTCAACCTCAAAGACCAACCTATTAGGTATAAAAGAGCTAATTTGATCTACAAATTCACTGGTATTTCTCTTCTGACTTAATACTCGTCTGTTCTTAATTACTTGTCCAATTTTTTTTTCATTTGTCCCGTTTGTTTTGACAAATCAAGAAAGAATAATTTCTTTTTACCTATTATATCCTCATTTAATTAGCTTTGAAAAATGTAGAAATTTTGAAAATCTTAAATTTTTAATTCATCAACTTCATAATCAATAGGGGTAAAATGGTAAATTTACTATGTCAATCATTGTTTTCTTAATAGGTATGTCAATTCAAAAGTGGACAAATAATTATGAACAAACATAGTAAACTCGTTCCGCTCAAAATAACTACATAGATTTTATATTTGCAAAGAGACAATTTTCACGCTTGAATATATGACTTTCTAATCATACAACGACTATTGCGCAAAAGCTACCCTTTAGCAAACCATAGAGATGTTAGGACTGTAAATAAGCAGGTGTAACCGCGGAAGCTGGCAATGCAAACCTCAAAAGACTACGAGTAAGAAGACAAACGAGAAATAAACCCAAAGACACAAAGATTTAACGTGGTTCGGTCAATCGACCTACGTCCACAAAGGAGATGGGCAATCCACTATAAATATGAGAGTACAAAATACAGAGGGAAACAACCTCAACCAATTCACTCAGAATACATGGAAGGTTCACACAAGTGATAACGTATCAAGCTTGTGACCCATAAATTCTCCCCCTAACCAAAACTCTCAAAGCCCTTAAGACTACATTGTGAATGCTGATTAAGTTAGAAGGAACAAACCTATATTTATAGAGTCCTAAACCTTTTCCTACTAGAAAAAGAATTAGTCAATACAAAACCTTTTCCTAAAAGAAACCTATTAATGGTAAGAAATCAGGGCAAATAAAACCCAACAAATCTCCCCCTTGGCCTGAATTTCTGACAAAATATATTTGTCCACCTTCTTCACTTAATCTTCAACAACTTGCTTCTCCTCTCCATAATCTCCTTTGCAAAATTTATGTCTCAACACAGAGAACCTCTCTGAAACAATTTCTCCAACAGAAATCTTCATTACTGTAAAAAAGGTTGCTGCTAGAACTACACCCGCCAAGATGAACACCTCTTTCTAACCTGGTTCAATCATCGATTATCGAACCACTGAACCTGACTCCATCATTGAATCTGGCTCTGATACTACTTGTTGGGACCGAAAAATAAGCAGGTGTAACCGCGGAAGCTGGCAATGCAAACCTCAAAAGACTACGAGTAAGAAGACAAACGAGAAATAAACCCAAAGACACAAAGATTTAACGTGGTTCGGTCAATCGACCTACGTCCACAAAGGAGATGAGCAATCCACTATAAATATGAGAGTACAAAATACAGAGGGAAACAACTTCAACCAATTCACTCAGAATACATGGGAGGTTCACACAAGTGATAACGTATCAAGCTTGTGACCCATAAATTCTCCCCCTAACCAAAACTCTCAAAGCCCTTAAGACTACATTGTGAATGCTGATTAAGTTAGAAGGAACAAGCCTATATTTATAGAGTCCTAAACCTTTTCCTACTAGAAAAAGAATTAGTCAATACAAAACCTTTTCCTAAAAGGAAACCTATTAATGGTAAGAAATCAGGGCAAATAAAACCCAACAAGAGATAAGCCAGGGAAAATTAATATTACCTTTGTATGAATCTTTCGATGCCACAACGTATCAAATTTTCCAAAAATACACTATTTCTGGCGAATCGACACCCACCCCTTTGACTCTTGAATATGAAATGACAATTTAGCATAAGAATAGGCGGTAGTTCAGAGGCAGAACAAGTCAGAGTTTGGTTTGCCTGTGGATAGGGAAGCATAGATGTAGATCCAATCAAGTTGAGAACTTGTTGTCTTAACACAGAAACAACGTGCATAAATTCTATGTCCCCTGGTCTTACAATCCAGGACCCATTATATATATTATCTTCTGATTCTTCACTTGTAGTAAGTAATGGAAAAAACAAACAGAATTTAACTATTTCTTCACAAAAAGACACTTCTTGGAACTTACTCTCTTATTCTAGTTTATATGATATAAAATTATAAAAAAATGGAAATGGCAGAAGAGAGATTTGATTCATTAAAAAAGTTTAATATTTTGTAATATGATTATGCAAGCTGTGACCTAAATATTAGGATGTTGTATTGAAAGTGTTAACTTAATGGTGGACATAATTGCACCAACTTGCCGTGTCCTTAATGTGGAAAAATCATATTAGTATTCTTTCATTTAGCTCAAAATTAGTTATAACATGTTCTGATATTATTTGTTTTTGTTTTTAAAAAAATTTCTCCACTTTATATATAATTTTTCAATTTGTTGGCACGGCCAACAATCTCCCCCTTCGAACTAAGTTCCATGTGGTCCATCACCACAATCTATGGGCAGAGGCCGACCTAGAATATGAGTGTGACGGGGCACTACTATCTTCAGAATTAGTCAAACACCATAAAAAATATAAACGGGTGTAGCTAAGACTCGAACTCTAATCTCACGCTTGCGCTCAAGGCCTAAGGGACATGATGACCAAGATACCCCAATCCAGTTGATATAGTTTTTCCTATAGTTAACTGGTGTCCGTGCACCTCTAGGATAGGTCTCTCCTCAAACTACGTACTTTGTGGAGCGCATTACTATGATCCACTCTGTATATTTACAAGTTTCATTAAGTGTCATCCACATGATCGACTATTTATGGCTAGAGACGGAGTCAGGATTTTCAATAAGGGGGTTTAAAATCTGTAGATAGATAGACGAAGGGGTTTCGACATCTACTATATATACCTATAAACTTATTTTAACCATATATAAATAATATAATATTCCGCCGAAGGTAGCTCCGCCCCTGTTTATGGCCATCAAAGTGTTGGATTTTATTTGCCCTGATTTGTTACCATAAATAGGTTTTCCTTTTAGGAAAATGTTTTGGATTGACTAATCTTTTTTCTGGTAGGAAAACGCTTAGGACTCTATAAATAGAGGCATGTTCCTTCTTACTTAATCAGCATTCACAATGTAGTCTTAAGGGCTTTGAGAGTTTTGGTTAGGGGGAGAATTTGTGGGTCACAAGCTTGATACATTATCACTTGTGTGAACCTCCCATGTATTCCGGGTGAATTGGTTGAGCTTGTTTCTCTCTGTATTTTATACTCTCATATTTATAGTGGATTGCTCATCTCCTTTGTGGACGTACATGTTAAATCTTTGTGTCTTTTGGTGTATTTCTCGTTTGTCTTCTTACTCGTGGTCTTTCGAGATTTGCTTTGCTAGCTTCCGCATCACACCTACTTATTTTCAGTCTTAACACAAAGCTCATAACTTGTTGTGCGTGTCTCTAAGCTATCTTTGACATATTGAAGGTAGTAAGCCGAGCAACACCCAATTGGCAATTGCTTCTTCCATATCACACTCATCTCGTTGAATCATTATCTTTGATATATGTTATTTGACTAAATCAGCTTGAAAATACTCTTAACATGATGCGATACTATTCTCCTTGGGCCAAACCCATATTGGTTTCTCAAAATACCTCACATCAATAAAAAATATATATTCATATAGCTTATATGTTGTTTCAATTACCCTGTGAAACTTTGTTCTCACATCCAACCTCCCTAATATACCCTAATAGATACTACCTACTCCCTCCGATCCATTTTAATTAGTTGTCATGTTTACCTTTTGCATACTCGGGAACGTCACGGGGAGGAAGATAGAAAGGTAACCTATGATACCAGGAAATTACACTTTTTCGTTAAGAAAACATTTGTTACAATGCTGACTTGACTAAACTACCCTTATTTATCCTTTTGATCTCAATTTAACTCTTCCTTTCACTATTTTAGTCTCTTTCCACATTTTATTTTTATTAGAGAAACGATAAAAGTTAGAAGAAATTATTTTCTATCTTTGATTATATTATTATCTAATTTAAGTAAGAGACTAACTATTATGTTGCCACAAGCACACGTGCGTGTAGCGCTGTTATTCATGTGGATGAGATGCAGATCATAAGCATCTTTTCACGATCCTCTTTATAATTAGCTCAAATAAATTCAGTCAACATTATTGATCGTCTTCATACTATTGAATTTAGATTATTGATTTGGTATTTTGCCCACCAAATTAGACTTGTAAGCCCTATGATTAAGGGAAAAAAGAAGAAGTAGAACGTGTACGTAGTTGTTGAAAGCTGGCCGATTCAATCACATAATACATAAATATGTTATTTAACTTGATCTCATTTCACATTCATGCCTTCCAGCTACACGTAGACAGTTAAACTTGTACTCCCTCCACAAGATTAAAGGGCATTTTGGTACATAACTTTAAATTTAGAACCACAAGATTAAAAAGTCTTATTTATTTTCTTAAACTCCGTTCCAAGTCAAACTAGGTCATTCTTTTTGAAACAGAGGGAGTATAAAGTTGAAAAAGTAGACAATTAGCCTTATGTGACATAATATATGTAGAACACCATGTAGGACACAAATTGCATAACACGTAGGACATATCCGTCTGTTAGTTAAATTTTGTACAAATTTAAGAGTTTACTTGTGCACGTCCAAAGTTAGAGATAATGAATATGAAATGAAGCTAAATATACCATGTTTACATAATCATATATAAAACATATTCATTAATTGACGTGAACATTAAGTAATTTGCACTGGTAAATGAAGTACTGTACCTTGTAGATGCTACATCTCAAATTACGGCAACAGAGAGATATTGAATGAAGAATTGCATTATGTAAAATGACAAAGTATATACTAAATTACTAATCAATAGGCTTAATTAATCAATATTGCAGCTATATACAGTTCAAAATCATGGTGGAAAAATCCCTTTTTCCCCTAATTAATCAATACTACTAATCAATCTATTAAATAAAGTTTACAAAACAGAGAGAGCCTTAAGCTTCTACTGGTTTTCCCCTGATTCTAAAAACATGTTCTTCCCCTGTGCATTTATCTACTTTAACAATCCATTTACTTTTCTTCCCTGAAACTCCCAAATTTCCCCCTTTTTTTGCCGTTTTGTTACTTGTCACTAACAATCCTTCTCCTATAGGAAGCAAATGAGCATTGAAGCTCTGGCACCTCCACGAATCCATACAAAGCGCGTTGTATCCCAAAACACTCACGTTTTCTCCCATCATTCGCACTGTTTGAATGATGCCTTCGCAGTTGTTGAGGTTACAGTCAATGAGTACAAAATCCGCTTCTCTATATTCGCTCATTAGTAATGTATTGACATCACCAGTGACAAACTCAACAAATCTCGAGTTGTGCCCTAGAGATTCAATTGATTGGATCAGCTGACAAGCTGATCCAATGATACAGATGACTCGGCCACCTGTCTGGTGGGCTGCAGCCACCAGAGCTAACACGGTGGCCGAGTCAGCTGCACCTGCACATGCAACAATCATAAGTTGTGCATTGTTGCCTGCTGCTAGTGCTGAAATGAACTCTGCCATCTCTGGCTCCTTTGCACTCTTTCCCTGAAAAAAATTACAAATTTAATATAAGATTACAACATTATAAATTGGAAATTGAAGGTAGAAAAGATGTAAACAAATTGATACTAACCATTTTAATTGCTCTAAGATAGGCTTTGGTAGCATTTTCAGCTGACCAGCAGGCCATTTTTTTTTACTATACTTTTTTTGCCTTTGAAATTTGATTGACTCTTGAGTGCCCTGGATAATGGATATGTATTTTTAGGTATATATATAGCATAAAAGATAGGGAAGTAGTTATGGGCAAAGAGGTACATAGGGGTCCAATTGTCCAATCAATGTAGCAATGTCCTAATATGTAGGCAAAACCAGATAAAATAGGCATTCTTTTTTATTACTCCATCTGTCAAATATTCCCTCTGTTTAAAAAAGAATAATCTAGTTTGACTTGAAACGGAGTTTAAGTAAAGAAAGAAAATTTTTTAATTTTGTGATTCTAAATTAAAGTTATGTCAAATGTACCAAAATGCCCTTTAATCTTGTGGTCTTAAACATGCCACGTGGAAAGTTAAAGTTAAAGTGTTGCCAAACAAGAAAAGGGGTCATTCTTTTTTGAAACAGACTAAAAAGAAAATGGGTACATTCTTTTTTAAACGGAGGGAGTAATAGTTGTCTATTGTTAACTTGATACAGAAATTAATAACCATTAAATGATAAGGTAACTTTACCAAATTACCCTTATTAAATATGAGTCATTTGAACATTGAAAAATGAATTTAATAACAAGGTAAAATAAAAACAACATGACAAATTATTCATTGATTTTATAAACTAGACAAGTATTGTTGGACATTTCAATATAGTATAGTGAACAAATAAAAATGAACAGAGAAAATATTAATTAATTAAAGCATTTAACTTTCCTATACACAGAGACAATACAACCCTTCTTAGTGGAGGGTTAGGCTAGACCCCTACCTCGTAGATTAATAGAACATAGCAAAATACATATACGATAGGAATATAAAGCCTAACCTCTTCGTACGAGGCGTAAGTGTTGGACTGATATAACTTCTAAGAGATATATGAGATACGAGATATGAGGTCTTTTTAAATTTTACCTTGTCACGATTAACTCCACAAAATTACAAAATTTACAAATTATCAGCAAAATATATAGATATACATCATTGTATCAAAAGACCAGTTCATGAGTCTTTATTTCTTCCTAATCCTAAGGTTAGGGATCTTTAATTTATCCATTTGAATTAAACCTCTCACTTATCTAATTGGGAGACTATCCAGGGATGTCTAGCTAAATCTTCTCATGCCAGTAAATAATTGAGTAATTACTATTATTTAGGAGATTTGATAGCGTAAAAATTATTTGATATTAAAGAATATTTAGACTCTTATTTTATTTTCCAATTACACCGTGCGTTGCATTAATATATAAAACGATTGACATTACCAAAATATTCGATTAATTAGCTAGCTGTAGTGTTGTACATGAGGGAGACAAATGAAAATTAATTATAATGTGTAAGTAGGATTATATTATCGAAGCAATTTATATATTTATTTATATAAATCAATTAGTCTCTCATAGAGACAAAACTGATGAGGTTCATGTTAGACCTGATTCCCATCCAACAAACTTGTTGTATTTTTCAAGATTCTACTTTTTTTTTAAAAAATAATTATTATATGAATTATTAATCATTAATAAAATATTATATGTATATAATTGATCTTGTCCGGCCTTGGTCCTTTTAGAGTACGTACGGTTCAATTCAAATCCTTCAAGAAATAATGTATTTAGTCATGATTAGGTTGTTAGCTTAGATATCTTACAAAATTGGTTGTTGTGATTGATTTCTCTTAAAAATAATTAATTAGTGGAATTCAATTACTCAAGAAAAAATAAGTAAATGTGTCCCAAGAGCATCTATAAACACTATGTTGGATTGTGTTATTTCTTGTTTGACGAAGGAAAATATTTTTCATGAAAATAACTTTCTTTTTTTCCCAGTAATATGAAAAGTAAGTCAAAAAAAATGAACACGTTCAATTCAATAAAAACAGATTTCTTTTGTCACCTTGTTACGAAAATAATTGACATAATAAAACCAAAGATAAATTACTGCATGGAGGTTCATGCATTGAACACACTATATAGTATATATACACAAACGCTGAAAACAAAGCAAGGAATAGTCCAATTAAGTATCAATCTGATGTCTAGTGGTCTTATAGTATTATCTCTTTCATTTGTGAGGGACCAAATTGTTACATCATGTTGGATAATTAAAATCTTATAATTTTAACCATATCTTAGCCTTGTGGCGGTGAAGCCACTACTCACTCACGTATAATATGTCCTTGTTCTTGTTTTTATTTTTATTTTAATAATAGTACGTGCTGTTTGAGTCACCTTGTGCAAACCTCAACATGTAATTATCATCTTTCATCAGCATATATATCGTATAATTGATAAGAAATATACCCTGAACCCTAACTCAACTCCAAAAATCAGCTTCATGCATTAGGTGAAGATTTCTCGATTAGACCATATAAGGAAATCAAGTTCACATCCTACGACTAATGCATGTGAGAAACTTAACATGTCACACGCTTATAGGTTTTCCAATTGGAGCACGAACAACATAATGGGAAGCCCAATTATATATGGTAAATCTAGAATCAGGATCATGAATTTAACTCGGTATATATATAAGAAAATTTGATTTTGATTTAACTCAACCCTATATACAGTAATAGCTCATGATACGAGAATTGTTCAAAACCACATATAAATTAAAATGGGCCAAGTGATCCAAATCCCAAACAATTGTTGTAGGACAACTTAAGAAGATATAAAAGGAACATATTTCCAAAAGAATATTGAATGGATTATATTGGAAGAATGAGGAAGATAAGTTTGAAGAAATATGGACAAGTTATGGGTCTAAGAAAAAAAAATTAAATAAGTGGTAGAAAGAGTAGTTGTAATAAAAGGGACATATGTGCATGGGGTTGTGAAGTTGGACCAGTAGATATATATATATATATTGCTTCATAAAAGGTAACTTTGATATGATGTTTCTGCTGAATTTGCCACTACCATGCCAGGCTGCTGCAATGCATCTATATATCTTTATTATGATAATTAAGGGGGCTCCCTCTTCATATTTGGCTTCATGCATGCATCTTTCCATGTGGAACCATGCAACTATTGTTGTAAATGTAATTAAAGAATTTTCATGTGATCATATTGACTCCATTAGAAATGCTCCATCCTCAC
This sequence comes from Solanum sitiens, assembly GCA_016801875.1. NCBI lineage: Eukaryota > Viridiplantae > Streptophyta > Magnoliopsida > Solanales > Solanaceae > Solanum > Solanum sitiens. The sequence goes on from JABWTJ010000191.1 coordinate 807,500, forward strand.
CTTATTAATGCTTCCTCGATTCGTTTTTACTTGTCCACTTTGAATTATATACGCACGTTTCTTAAGAAACAATAATGATTGATATGAGGAGTATTTTACTGATTGATGTATTGTTTTGAGGCGAATAATTAATTAATGTTGAGGGTAAAATAGAAAAATAATAGCAATTATTATCTTTTCTTAATATGTTAAAAGTCAGAAGTAAAAAATAAAAATTTATTTTTAGAAGGCAGGACAAGCTATAAAGTGAACAGAGGGAGTATCTAAATGTGAAGTTTAAGAATATAATTGAAAAGATTTTTGAATATTGTATTTTTAGACATGTCAAGTGAGATGTTCAATTCATGTTGTAGTTATTTTAACTATTAAAAAGAAAAATAAAACACATAATTTTAAATAGATATATTTCATGAACTAGATGGAATCCTTTTGAGGTTGTGTTTCCATTATGCTTATTATTTTATTTCATTTTCTCATCCAACAAGGGAAATAGGGAGAAAAAAAACAAATCAAACGATCGAAATAAATAACTCTGTATTTGTAAAGATTAACAAAAGATGTATCCAAATGGAAATAAAACAAAAGAGTAACAATCATAGCTAATCATGACAAGAACTAAAACAAATTAAATACCATTTAATGCGGGAAGGAGAAATAGTAAGTATAATTCCATTTTCTATAAAAAAAGTAATAATTATAAAAAGTATAATAATGGTGTATATTAATTATGAATTATAACGGGAGTGAAGTAAAAAGGTATTGAGGAGCTCCTAATTATCTCTTTTGTTGGCCAAATTAAATTAAGCACTTAATTTGTACTAGTTGTTTGCTTTGGATCACTAGTTTGTGATTTTGTTTGTAAAAGATTGTCTTAATCTCATAATATTTTCCAAATTCAATAAAAATAATAATCATAAATGTATTTTTGATACCTCAAGTATATTATTGTTAATGTGTTTTTTTTTCGAAACATAAGCTAAACATAAAATTTTATACTTTTAAGGAAAAATTACTGAAATACACGTCTTATGTTTCCCTTATTTTCAATATCTCCTTCTATTTTTAAAACGTCTAATATTCCTTATTTTTAATGTATCCGAGCTACGTATTAATGTATCAGAGTCAGTATTTAATATATCCGAGCTACCTATTATGTAGCCGATTTATGTTATAATGTATTCGAGATACTCTTTAATGTATCCGAGCTATATATTAATGTATCCGATTTGTGTTACTTTTAAGAAATTAATGTAATTACAAACTAAAGAGAGAGATATTATAATTTCATATTAAAACTTGGAATTCCTAAAATTTATCCTAATTTTAATCCATAAGCATTTAGCAAAACTTAAATTTTAAGAGCTAAACTAAATGTCAATTCAAATGATAGCACCACTTACATTTTTATTTAAATGTAAAAAGTGGAAACAAAAGAAAAAAGGGAAAAAAAGATTAAAATAGAGAAAATTTAAGAAAGGGAAAATTAGCAAATTAGTCAATAAATTAAACATATTAAGTAAAAACCTCCATACTTTAAAATAATTAATAAAAATGTCAAAATGTCATTATTTTAAGAAAGATTGTGCATCCTAATTTACTTCCTATTTATCTCACCTTAATTACACATTTTCCAATTAATTCTCTCATATGTTTTTAAAAAATAAAATATTTTCTCTCTCTCTCTCATATTTTCATCTTTCAATTCTTCTCATGTTCTTCATTTCAAAAAAGCCTCTCTCTTCCTTTTTTTTTTTTAGCATCTTTATTCATTTTTTAAGATTTATTTTATGATTTTATTTTTGTTTAAATTGTTCAAAATTGTTGTTTGTAGTTGAAATTACGTCTATGATTTGATAAACTCTAAATCACTCTCCAATGGCAGAATGTAAGATATTCACAAGAATCTCATTGATTAAGATATGCATCTTTATTCGATTATTAGGGTTGTTAACCGATTTTGTTTTTGTTTAAATCTTTCAAAGAAATTGTTTATTTAGTGTTTTGGATAATGAAAACATCAAGGATCCCTTCTAATGACCCTCTAAGAGGATTACAAGTGGTATCCCACTTAATTATCAATTTTCTAGATCGAAGCATACACATGACTGATTATTGCTACTAATCAGTGTCGGGAGAATGGTGGCGTCATTGTTGTTTCTCACCACCGACCTCACAATCATCGACCACAGAACACAAATTAAATGATAAAAGAAAATTGTATTTTTATTTTGCTCATTTTGTATTTCAGTATCACATTGTAAACATACAAGTTTGTATTTGTTTTTTTTTTGTATTCATAGTAATGGTATACCAACAAAGTCACATTTGTATTACAATTGAAGTATTATTGTACCTATTTTATATTTCAATCTCACTTTTATTTCAAACTCAATTTTCAATGCCAACAAGTATGTATTTCTTTGTTATTATGTTTTTCATCATTATTGTATACCAACAACTTCGTATATTATGTGTTCACTTTACTATTCAAATTAAAATTGAACAAAACTGTATTTTTGTATCCAAGTTAAAAATGTATGTATTTACAATGGTACTTGTATCATGTTTTGAACAAAACTGTATTTTCCTATTTCAATTGTAAGCTACGACTGCCAACAAAACCCTAACATAACAAAAATGTATTTTTTTTCATTTGTACCTAAGTTAAAATAATATTTATTTACAATGGGACTCTTATCTTGTTTTGAACAAAATTATATTTAATTATATTTCGTGCATCACAATTTTATAATATGTCAGCCAACATATATGTATATTAAAGTAATATACAAATTGTATTCAGGTTAAACACTTACAAAATACATTACATTTATGATATTCTTTTCGATAAGGGATACAAAATAGTTCAAAAAATAGAAAACAAATAACAATAGAAAAATGAAAATACAGTACAATTGTCGTAATTTTTACGTTTGGGATACCATTTTGTTCAAAAAACTAAAAAGAATTAGCCAACAAAAATGTCAGTCCTCAAACAATCCATTATTATCTTCGTATTCAACCAACAAAAGAAATTCAACGAATTCGTCAAAACTCATTAATACAAACTTGTTCATAATACATACAATTTTGTATGTAAATAGATACGCTGTACAATTATGTAAAAAGTTTCATATCAAATTTATAGTCAATTAGAAACACTTAAGAATGAAGCAATTAACTAATAATTGATCCAAATTGTATTTCATCAATTTTATCGAATTCCTAGTAAAAAATTACTTTTCGAAAGCTGCTTGTCAACGATTTTTTAACCTATTTCATTTCAAATTTTCTAACCAAAAAGAAAAAAATTGACCAGAAATCAAGTATTATCAATTGAAAATTTATAATGAGAAATGTAATCAATTATGTGAATACCTTTGGCAGTTAACTTTTATTTTGTAACTAATGAAATTTTTTAGTAATTGTTCCTTTTTTAAATTATTCTCTCCCCTAAATTTTTCCGTTCTATTATTTAATAATTGTATTCTTTCAATAAAAGCAAATAATAAAAACATAAATAAGATACATAACAAACTAAAATTTTGACATTATTAATAAATATTGAAAGTGTTGACAATGGGTCCTATTAAATGTTAAAATAATGACATTTTGAAAAATTCCTTTAAGAAATATACAATTATCTAGCTGATGTTGTCACGAAACAAATATAGCCCAAAACTTACCTTACAAATATTTTAGCCCAAAACACAACATGTATAATACATAAATATGGTTGGCCCACCCCATTCGGGCCAATCCATAAAGGCTTTGAAATTTGATGGGCGCCGGGTTAATTCATTTAATCTGCGGGTCACAAGATGATCGATCCAACCCACAAGTACGTGGGCTACGGCTTTACCAGACCAATCCTTTTTTCCTTAAAAGTAATTTTTTTTATAATTTTTTATATTAAATTATAATTTAAAAAATATTATCATAAATATAGATAAGACAATATTACATGGTGTTAGTGATACTATTGTTAATCAAATACACAAATAAAATTATTTTTATAATATTTATTAAGTTTGATTTCAAGTAAAAACATAAATTTAGCTAAATAGAAATATTAACCTAGTTGTTTTTCAATGATCATAATAAAAAACAAAAACTATGATTCCATAAGCTATGACCTATGTAGTGATTCCCTATAAATTTTAGGAAATTTTTATTTTATGTAGTACATATTTTATAAACATAATTTGTTTAAATTGTAATATTTCAACCTTTAAACAGATTTTGAGTTTAGACTCTTGTTATATTTAGGAAAAATTATATATAATAGCAAAGTATTAATCAATTTAAATGTTATAGACACAATTTAATTTAATTGTATCCCATAACAAACTGTTGTTATTTTTGCCTCTCTCCCTGGTGGAATCTCGCTCACCACTCGTTGTCGCTGCCAGTTTCGCTTGCCTCTCTCGCTTTTGTACAAAAACAAATGTATAAAATGTGTTTGTATTTGTATAAAATGAGAGATTATTGTATATATACATATATTTTCGTTCTCCTCTCTCCCCTCTCCTAGATCTCGCTCGCCACTCTCACTCGTTTCTCTCACTTTATACAAATTTATACATTGTCTTTGTGTAAACGAGAGAAAATTGTATATACAAATACAAATGCATATATTTTTGTCCTATACACTTATGATTATACAAAAACTATATTTCCCTGCTCAGTTTTCTTCTGTCTTTCTCTGTTTCTCGCTTTATAAAAACACAGATTATATAATTGATTCTTTTGTATATGTATACCGAAACAGATTATACAATTGCTTCTTTTGTATATATGTATAGCGAAATATCCATTTTTTATATATGTATAGCGAAATATCCATTTTGTATATATGTATAGCGAAATATCCATTTTTATATATGTATAGCGAAATAGCCAGCTTCTTTTGTATATATGTATAGAGAAATAGCCATAGAAAACATAAAGTTTGTTATGGAGTGCAATCATGCAAACTATAGTTATAACATATACAAATATGATTTTTGTGTTTTTTATATGTGAAAGATTCTCTTTTTTTTAGTACTCTCTTTTATTTTTTAGTTAATTTTCATTTGGTCCACGGACCGACCCTATCCATATTTCTCAAGCCCCAAAAATCGGCAGGCTTATGCAGGCCGTGCTAAAAAGCCATTTCTTAAATGGACTCCAAAAATTGTAGCTCTCCCCTATCTAATCATGGGTTAGGTCAGACCGGCCGACGAACCTAGCCCATATTAAAGGCTCTAATACTACATCATAAATCAGTATACAACAGCATACAACACTTTCATTATTGTATTTTTACAAAAATGTTTTAAAATGTGATATTATACACCTAATATACAATATTATAAAAAATTAAAGAGTTATTTATCATCACGATTTGAGTCTACATCCTAAACGTGACCGGCACTCGGAATCATTGTTGGTCTGAGTGAATCCTGACCTGACATACTGTAAGGCCTCATTTGTTTTCATTAACATTAAGACGTCTGAATTTGAATACATATCTGAATGATTAAGATGTTGTCTCTACAGCTGAACACTAAATGATTAAGAAAATGTGTTTTTCAATATTTGAATATGCGTAATTATTTATTTTCAAATATCTTAAATATATAATATAAATAAAAATATAATTATCTGGGTTATATATTTGAAAAGAGTAGAAATTTTGTAACTACCTGATGAAAAGTACAAATTCTAGACCACCTAGCGAACCATCTCCGTTCTTCACAATTGATAAACAACAATACACTAAAAAATATTATTGCAATTAGTGTTTTTGACACACATCAATACAAGAAAATTATTAATATAAAAAAAATATTTGAAAGGATTTATGAAAATTTACCAGTTGGGAAAATGGTGTTTGATTGAGAAAAGTGAGAAAGAAAGTTTTTAGTTATGAGATAAAAAGGCACGCCCAAAGCAGAGAAGCTATGATTTATTATTTGATAACTTATCACATGAGTCTGAATATTGTTAAGAGTCTCCTACAGATCTGATTTGTTCGGACCTATTCAAACCCACTAAGAGGTTTTTTAAAAGCTAGATAATTTAAGGCCCGTGATACGGGCCCAATATAATGAAAGACTCGTTTATAGGCTCAATATAACAATATTATATATACTTATAATAGAAATTTAATTAGTTTTCAAAAAGAAAAATTCTTATGACATTTTCAAATAAACATGATAAGAAATAATAATAAAATATCACATGCTCCAGTGATTATTTTAACATTGTGTGAAACAATATATTCGAATTAAATAATTAATTTAATGATATTTTTTTTATTTGAAAATCATCACGAGAATAAATTAAAATTATGAGTCTTAATATATTAACAATTTTCATAAACTATATGAAGATAGAGTCTATTGATCCATCTATAGATTAATTCTGAATACATTTAAAGTTTGTTTTATAGGTGTTTCACAAATAAAAATAATGACGTATTTTTAAAATATATTTTTTAAATATTGAAACTTAACTATTTTATTTTTTAATTCAATTTAATAAATATTATTAATTTATGATCACACTTATTTCTTTTTCAGGTATATTAATTAAAGCCAAATAAAAGTGACAATAATTATTATTTTTTAAAATAATAATTTTTTATATTAAAGTAGAGATTTTAGTAAGTATAATGAATAGAAAAATATTAAGAATTAAATTAAAATAATAATAAAATAGAGTAATAAATAGATATGCAATAACTCATAAAAACAAGTGAAGTAATAACAAAATGAGTTAATAGTAATAACAATAACTAAAGATGTTTCTAGAACTATTTAGTTTTCGTGTTAGATTTTTTTTAGCGTGAAGTTACATTTTTATTTTCGATCATCATTCACTTCATATATAGAAAGATATTTATAGAATTATTTGTTTTTCTTGCTATCTCTCTTAATATATTTTTTTAAAATAAAATTATATATTTATTCTTGATTGTCTTAAATGTAAATATATCATCCTATTCATTTTTATTTGTAAAGTTACTTTTAACAGTCTTTTCTTTAGTTTTAATTTGATATATATTATTAATTTTATCACACTTATTTCTTTTTAAGTATATTAATTAGATCCAAATACAGGTGAAAATAATTAATTTATAATAAATTTATATATTTAAAGTAGATATTTTTGATAAGTATAATGAATATAAAAAATATTAAGAACTAATTAAATCAAAGTAAGTAAAATAGAGTAATAAATATATATCACAATAATTCATAAAAGAAAAGAAAGTGAAGTAATAACTTAATAGTAAAACAATAACTAAAGATATTTCTAGAAATAATTAATTTTCTTGTTATCATTCTCGGTAGATTTTTGTTAGCATGAAATTACTTTTTTTAACACTTGATCATTATTCACTTCATATATAGAAAGATGTTTCTAGAATTATTTACTATATTTCTTAAGAGATTTTTGTTAGAATGAAATTACATTTTTACCCTTGGTTGTCCTACCACTTCACTCTTCTATATAGTGGATGGAAATAAAACAAATGAACTTAATGTGCCCTAAAAACCAATCATACTTAATTGACTGAATCTGAATGATTAAGATTTAAACCTTCATTAAGTGCAAACAAATGAGGCCTAAGACTCTTTCACAAATTTGATTCGGTCAAATATATTCAAACCTATTAAGAGATATTTTTTTTTAAAAACCTAAATGCACTTAATGGGCTTAGGTCTGAATCATTTTGATTTAAATTTCTAGTAAGTGCAAACAAATGATGCATAGAGACTAGTGAAAAAGTTTTTAAAAGATGACCATTTAATACAATAACTTTAAAAACAAACCCAACAACGATTCATAAATTAAAAGACTGAAATTTTTTATAGTAGACATATGCTTATAAAACAACTATGACCGTAATTCAATTGACTCATCTATGAAGTTTCTAACATACTAAAGAAAGGTTACCATGACAAGACCCTAAGCTACCTGAATATTGTACTAACAACATCAATAAACTACTAGTACTCAAGATAAGTTGGAGTCCTAAGAAAGTCGGGGGGTCTCACCAAAACTAAATGAAAGTGATTCCAGTGCTACGTCTGTTGTCGATCCCATATACCTAAATTTGTATCACTAAAAGATGCAACTTTATTTGAAGACGATAATACACTAAATGTACGGTATATAAAATAACGGAATGAAACAGCTGACTAAAACTGAACATACCGGACTAAATGAGTAGCTCTGAAGATAGAATTATAAAAAGCCAACTGAATAGTATAAAATAAGATTATCAACCGAAAGCATAGAGATTTTCTAAAACTAATTAACTGAAACATGATATTTGAATATCTGAGATAAAGACAAACATAAAATAATATACAAGATGCGTAACAATACTTTAATCATCTAATGATAAAGTCAAACTGTTTCTATTTATAACTAGAACAAAGTACATGCATGTCTAGAACCTTAATTTGAGAGATTATACTACATAGATAATCATACTGGTTCAAACTATAATGTATATACGTAATTTTAAGTGGAGAGTTACTTACAACTGACATACATCATGTGAGCTCTTGGTGCACTAACTTACAAACCCACTTGAGGATGACTGTCATACCTTGCTAGGTATAGAATCTATCTGCTTACTATAGATGCACTAATCTAAGCCACAGTCACTACAATAAAAATAATCATTAGCGGCAATTAATTCTTAATTGCCACTAAATATGTATTTTTAGTGGCAATTGTCACTCTTGTATATGTCCCTAAAGCCTTTAGCGACATTGATTCTAATGACACTTAACTAATGCCGGTAAATACTTTAGCACTCTTTATTAGTGTCAATATTTAATGCAGCTAAAAGTTGTTTTTGTTATAGTGAGTGAGGTAAATGAGTTGATCGTCAAAGCAACATACTCAAATACTTTGGTGACACATAGTGAGAGAATTTGACTTTTTAAATCCACATCCTCTCAGTACGTACTAAATAATCCTCCCGAAATAATATACTCACATATGCTCATAACATATCATGGTGTTAGGATTGAAAATAAGCAGGTGTAAACGCGGAAGCTAGCAAAGCAAATCTCGAAAGACTACGAGTAAGAAGACAAACGAGAAATAAATTGAAAGATTTAAAGATTTAATGTGGTTCGATCAATCGACCTACGTCCACAAAAGAGATAAACAATCCACTAAAAATATGAGAGTAAAAAATAGAGGGAAACAACCTCAACCAATTCACTCAGAATACATGAGAGGTTCACGCAAATAATGACGTATCAAACTGTGACCCACAAATTCTCCCCCTAACCAAAACTCTCAAAGCCCTTAAGACTACATTGTGAATGCTTATTAAGTTAGAAGGAACATTCCTCTATTTATAGAATCCTAAACTTTTTCCTACAAGAAAAAAGATTAGTCAATCCAAAACATTTTTCTGAAAGGAAAAACTATTTATGGTAAGAAATCAGGGCAAATAAAACCCAACAAATCTCCCCCTTGGCTTGAATCTCTGACAGAATAAATTTGTCCACCTTCTTCACTTAATCTTCAACAACTTTCTTCTCCTCTCCATAATCTCCTTTGCAAAATTTATGTCTCAACACAGAGAACCTCTCTAAAACAATTTCTCCAACAAAAATCTTCATTACTGTCAAAAAAGGTTGTGGCTAGAACTACACCCATCAAGATGAACACCTAATTCTAACCTGGTTCAATCATCGATTGTCAAACCACTGAACCTGACTACATCATTGAATCTAGCTCTGATACCACTTGTTAGGATAAAAAATAAGCAGGTGTATACGCGGAAGCTAGCAAAGCAAACCTCGAAAGACTACGAGTAAGAAGACAAATGAGAAATACACCAAAAAATTTAAAAATTTAACGTGGTTCGGTCAATCGACCTACGTCTACAAAGAAGATGAGCAATCCACTAAAAATATGAGAGTACAAAATACAGAGGGAAACAACCTCAACCAATTCACTCAGAATACATGGGAGGTTCACACAAGTGATAACATATCAAACTTGTGACCCACAAATTCTCCCCCTAACCAAAACTCTCAAAGCCCTTAAGACTACATTGTGAATGCTGATTAAGTTAGAAGGAACATTCCTCTATTTATAGAGTCCTAAACTTTTTCATACAAGAAAAATGATTAGTCAATCCAAAACCTTTTCCTAAAAGAAAAACCTATTTATGGTAAAAAATCAGGGTAAATAAAACCCAACATTTTGTATATGAAAACATATGGCGAGTCATTGCTCAAATTTGTAAGACTATACAACTAGTGAAACAATGCTCACAAATATCTGAAGCACACTAATATTCTGAGTTCTCGTGATAAAGAATAATTCTCTTTGAAAATCATATATCTATATGTAATGAAGAATCGTTAACTTTCATGATGAATCTTTGAAGTGACTAAACTTCTTCAAAACATAATCTTTAAAATATGTATTTATTTGAGGAGTAGGAGGAGATGAAGTAAGAAATGAAATACTTTTATAAAAGAAATTCAAACAAAATAAAAAACTTTAAAAATGGTGTGGGGTAAGAAAAATATTTTACATTTTATTTTATAAAGAAAATATTATTTTTTTATAATAGTTTTTTAATTTTTATTTAACTAATACTAATAATTTATTTATTTTTTGTCAAGGTTGAATGTTTTGTCCATGTGAAGTGTGATGTGGAAATTCTTTAAAATAAAAGAGAGAGTGTATTACACATACCATGATGAGAGTGGTATAAAAGAGAGAGGTGTGTTTCTCAAACTAAAAAGTGATAGTTCAGGTATGAAACTCAAACTTTCAATAGTTAAGGTATGAAACTAAAAAAAAAGGTATAGTTTAGGTGTGTTTTTGACACTTATCTCTTATATAAATATACATTCTTGAACTCTTTCTTGAAATAATGCACTTGAAGTTTAATAAGTATTCTTGAAGTACCTCTTAAAAATAAAAACAACACATAAGGTATAATATGACAATATAATAGTTAAGGGTCATGTTTATGTATTAGGACAAAGAATTAAACCCATGTAATTAGTTGTATGACAAAATATTTGTCTTATAACAAAAGAGGAAATAAAGTTCATAACGTATGAAGAAAAATGCATCTTAAGAACAACTCCAACGTTCCAATCATTATGCTTCAACTTGTTCATCATTTTACTTAGACCAGACTCTTCAGATTTCAGATTCGCACTCAGTTTAAAATCTTGATGTATAACGACATCTAGATCATTTCAGATTTGACGGAATTCTGTGAAATGTTTGTACATACCAGTTGATCATGTGTTTTTTCCATTGCATTCTTTCTCGATTCACCTTTCCTGAAAAGAAATATAATGTTAAATATCATAATGACTCTGATGAAATTCAGAGTTTTTTTGGCATCAATATAATCATAAGAGTTTTGATGTTATTGAGAAAGCAAGGTAGGCTAGCAAAACACAACATTTCAAGAAAATATCTATCAATAGCATAATATTTGGTATGGGATACATAGTTAATTGAATAACTGTCGCACTTTCTTGTCTTTGATATGATAATGAACAGTTGCATTCTGAAATTTTGAGAAGTTTGTCATAACCATGTTTGTCTGAAATTTTGAAATATCAATAGCATAATATTTGTTAAAAATGATCCTTCAAACACACCAAGAAGAGTCGACAATCTTAACATTCCCGACAAATTGGAGAAAGAATATAATCAGGACCAACTGCAGGTTAGCCTAATGAAAATTGATTTCAAAGTAGAAGTGCCTGGCACACAAAAACTTCAGAACCAACAAATCTGAAAGTAAACTCTCATGTCTATGTTAAGTGTCTCCGCTCTGCTCCGAACAAATTAAACATTTTCTTATGCAACTCCTCTCATATCTAAATTAGGACAACCCGAAACACAAGTAATCAATCTCTCTCTTTTGCCGATGGAGATGAAAAATCTGAAGAAGCAAAAGGTAACAGAGGAAGAAGGAATCAGTAAGTTGCCGGATCTACTCCTCGTTCATATTCTCTCACTTCTCTCAACAAAGGATGCATTCAAAACTTGTTCAATGAACTGTCTATCCCAACATTTATCTCTATTGGCCGACAAATTGTTAGGTTGTCCAAGATCGTCCACCAATGCTGCGATTAACTTCCAGTTGTGAGCTTTGCATGAGTTCACTGCTTGTAGTTTCCTGTCTCGAGATATTAGAAATCTTGCCTTATATATTTTGAGTTTTTGATAAACTACTCATGGAATCTTTGTCTTCTCTATGTATGTGTGTAACTAATTATTATTGGAATTACCCTTGTGGTAACCAAATGTTATGGTTTCTAATGAAAAATTTTCTGTATTCACTTTGCTGGCATATGCGAATCAGAAGTGTTGTTTCATGTGTTTTTGTTTAGAAATGACAATCTTTACATGAGAAAAACATTTTATGAGTAATGATCCAAACGAAAAGTGATTCAGGCACTACAGATTTAGGTCATTTGGACGACCATCTGGCAATTGAATGATTTGGTCTACAGCTTTAGGTCTTGTGGACGACCAAAGGAGCTCTTGGAGTTTCACATTAATTATGCCGCTTGTTACTCTTTTAAGTGCCCACATTTTTTTAAAAAAATTCAAGCCATTCACCATCTAAGAAATCATTAAAAGACTGAATCTTTCAACTAAAATTTTCCACTTTTAGCCTAGCTTTTCGGTAATTATTTCTTCCCAGTACATGTATTAAATTATAGTTAGTCGAGGATTAACAAAAGGGAGGGAGGCAGTCTTATGGCTGTGCTAGCTGTGTCCCAGCCTCCTGTTGGGGACAAAACACCACAACAACATATCCAAAATACTACTGATTCAACACTACATAAACCAACATACGTTGCACAACTTCAAGCCAATTCTTCTACCACGCCTATATCCAAAACTGAGTTGAAACCAATTAAATTCATTCATGGAGAGCCAACCATCGCATTCACCATGGATGAAGTTAATGAATTTGGCATAGAGGAAGGACAACATCAAGCTGTTATTCTCAAATTTTCTTAAGGAAAACCAGATTTACATGAATTGCGCAAGGTTCTTCCAAAGCAACTCGATATTAAAGGTCATTGTAACATTGGATAACTCGAGTCTCGTCATCTCCTGATCAGGTTTGATTTATATGAAGACTTCGTTCAAGTTTTGTCGAGAAATTCCAGTTATATCAAATTTAGTGGTGAAGAGTTTCTATTTAGAATGTTTCTTGGACTATATGGTTCAATCCTAAGGAAGAAACATCGAAAGCATTGACATGGATATCTTTTCCAGATCTTCCACCAAATCTTTTTGCCAGAAAATCACTTTTATCAATTGCTTCAGCCGTTTGGAAACCAGTTGTTGTAGATAAAGCCACTCAGGAACGTACCAAGCCAAGTACTGCTAGAGTTAGGGATGCAATTTCAGCCCATATTAATAAAATGAGTCCACTTTGACCAAATTAATGACTTGGATCACTCATATTTTAATTGGTTAAATACAGGCTTCAAACTATTTTAAGAGTCTTATAAATATTGTCAAAATGAGTTAAATATGGGTATCCATATTTGACCCATAATAAATCACTTATTTTCAATTTCACTCAAAATTCTTAATTGTGCTAAAAATAAAAAAATTAATATTATTTTTTCAGAAACATTTTTTTTTTGGCAAAATAGATTTTTTTTATTTTTGAAAAAATAATTTAGGGTTAGGTTGGTGGAAGGGGGCGGAGGGAGGGGGTATAATTCTTTTTTGCAAAATAGTTTTCTTTTTTGAGAAAAAAAATTAGGGATATATTGATGGAAGGTGGGTAGGAGTGGGGGGGGGAGGGGGGAGGAGGGGAGGGAAATTTCGGGGAATTGAGGTTGGTAGGAAGGTGGGGGCGGGGAGGCGGACGTTCGGAGGGGGTAAATTTTTTTTTTTTATGAAAAACAAAATATGTAGGGTAGGCGGTGGACGGGAGGGGTGGCTGGCGTCAGGATGAGTAACTTTTTTTTTTTTTTTTTTTTTGAAAAACAAAAAATATTTAGGGGTAGGTTGGTGGAAGGGAGGGGGGGCGGAGGTAGGGGGTAATTTTTTTTTTTTTGCAAAAACATTTTTTTGTATTTGAAAAACAAAAAAAAATTAAGGGTAGGTTGGTGGAAGGTGAATGTACTCAATTCGACTTGTTGAGAGATGAGAATGTTGGACAAAAAAAAAGGATACATGGTACATAAGAATTATCTACTGAATTTGGGAGTATTTTAGGCAAATCCCAACTTGTTACTGGTGTACTTCAGCAAACACAAAATTCTGCCCAGTTTGACAAAGATGTTAACAATTTGAGTCTTGTTCCTCGAGAATTGAACAAGAATAGGGAGCATGTTGATCAACAAGTTGTTTTGACACATGAAAATGAGTTCATTGCTACAGAGGGGATAGTTGGTAAAGAAATCAGTCCAAATACACCTATCATGACTGTTCGAAACCAGAGGAAGCTAAAAACGGTTTGAATGTTTCTAACGAAAAACAAAAGGAAACGAGTGCTTCTAAATGGGCAGATTTAGTTGAAGAAGAGGAAAACATTACTTCACCTCCTATGTGTATGTTAAGCCCTCAAGCACCCGAATTTGTGCCTACAAGTAAGGCAAATTCATCTATGGCAATGGCAGTTGATAGCTTTAAAAAGAATTTGGCCATGAACACCAAAGATATTGGAGTATTGGCTGAGAGTCATGATCCAGAAGTTATAGTTTCAGGAATTAGTCTAACTGCAGGTTATAATATTGACTTGGGAACAGACACGTCCGATGGGGATGATGAGGAAGAGATGTTGGACATGTGCTTTGATAAGGTGTCCAAGGAAGGGGATCTCTCACCATGGAAACAAAGAAGTGGAAGCAACAAAATAAAAAAAAAGCACATGGAAGGCAACACATATGGATGGTAAGGTGACTGAGGAATTTGTTCTAAGGCACCTACCAGTGCGACTAGCAAAGCAAAATCATATGACAGTGTCAACAACTTTAACAAGATCCAATAAATCCAAGAAGAATTAATTTTTAATCAAGTGTTTTGGACAGAGTTGAAGAAGAAAATACCTCAAGTTACTTTTGCCGGGCAAACTATCTTTTTTAGTTCATACATATATTAATCTAAGTTTGAGGCTAATAACTCAATCTTATTCTTGACTTTTATATTCTTGCATTACTTAAGTATCTTCATTTGTAATATCATTTTAGAGAATACTATAAACTCTACGATGATCATAGAATACCTAGTTTTCTCTAGCTCTTTTTTTCTTCATGCTTGTTAAGTAGTAGAGTTTTATTATTGCAATAGGATCTGTAAGGTAAGGTCTAGCCCCCCTTGCTTGTACTCTTCCACGAAGGTTCTATTATCTATTAATTAAAATTTCTTAGTTAATTTTTTTTATAGTTAGTCTGATCAGCTTTAATATATATGTGGATTTGTGTTGATTCTTTTTTCAAATTGTTTGTGGCAATAATCATCCATTGATCATTTTGGTGTCATAGTAACAGATATATAATGGTACATCTAAATCATCATGTAAATGGCAAAAATTAAAGTACATGAAAGCTGATGTGAAAAGTGATTCAACTGCAACTACTTAGACTCCAATTCATTAATAAAGACAGAATGTACCATTATATATCTGTTACTATGACACCAAAATGATGATTTAGATGTACCAAAATGATGATTTAGATGATTTAGATTGACAAACCCAATTTTGATCGAACACATGATCTTTGTAGAGAAGTGCGGTTGAATGTGGTGGAAGTCAATCCCAGACTTGTCTCCAAAAGGTTCTATGATATGTTGCGTCCTTGTTGAAGTAATTCGCACATGTGGCTCCTCTGAGAGTGCATCCTCTAGAATGTTCTAAAAAAAACAAAGATAATGTTTTATCGAAAAAAATAATAAATATATAATATATATTTTAAAAAATGACTAAGTTTCGGAAAATCAATTAATCTTATGATTTAAGAAAAATTGACTTTCCAAATTAACAGAGTCGCCACTTGATTTTTTAGAAAAATCAAGAAAACTTAAATTATTTTTCAAAAGATTTAAAACAGATAAAAATCAATTGAAAAGGGTTCGAAGTTCAATGTACATTCCGAGAAGGTGTTAGGCCCTCGGAATGCCCGCTAACTCGCGGTTGACCGGCGATTTGACTAAAAGACTTTTTAAAATAATTTTTCAAATTTTAAACTATAAAAGAATTATTTTTTTTTGTTCTTAATTTAATTATTATATTATATTGAGGGGAAAATGAAGTAGGGAAAATTGTAAAAAAAAAAGGTGAATATGTGTTAACAAGACCAATATTAAAATAAAATCTAAGTAATAAACATATATAAAATAAATATTTGTATTTTTTTTTATTATTATTATTTTATTTTTATTTTTTTGAATATAAAAAGAGATGGCTATCTTGGGAATATAATTAAATTAGCCAAAATCAATCAAGTAATGTTAGTCAATATAATAATAAATTGGAAGCAAAAAGGGAGATGTCATTTTTTGGGCCTTTGGCCAAATTTCTGCTAATGGACCTGCTGGAAATTGTTAAGGCTTTGGGCCTATTTTCCTTTGAAAAAACCAGCGTATACATTTTATGTATATCGCTGTATACGAGCAACATTTCGAGCGTTGTTTCCTGCATCGTCCCTGTATATCAATTTTGACCTGTATCTTTATCCAAAATATGCACTCCTGCAATTTCCAAGACTTGTACGACGTATATTTCGACTGTATATCAGTGTATACAACTGGTATATCGACCTGTTCTTCAACTTTTGAGGACTGGAAAATTAATTTCCAGTAATGACTTTACTGCTTTTGATCTGTACACCAATTGGAGGGGCTGGCCTACTCAAGGAAGATATTTTGGAGTCTTTATGTCTCGATGGATAACCGCAAAGAGATGGATTAAAGTCCGTGAGGACTCGAGGAGAGTTTCACATGCAATAAAATAGAAATGAATTAGCCATAAAGTGATGAAATAAGGCACATCTTAAGCACAACATAATTTATGAGTAGATAAAAAAAAAATATTTTAAGAGATTCGAGTTAAGCCGAAATATATAACTCAAAAATAAAATAAAATTAAAGATCTTACAACCTTCAGATAATAAAAACCTACATCTTGAGAAGTAAATGATGCAAGAAGAAGTGATATTTACCTTTCTGAGTGCAGCGATTCCGGGATAGTACGAGCAGGGTATGCAGCGACTTCACCTCACAATTTGGATTCGAACGACGATCGAGAATTTCAAGTGATATCTTCGACCCGAATACGACTTGAACTACTATGAATGTTCAATTTTTTTTTATATCAAAGAAAAATATATCATGAATAATGAATATTGAATATTGAATATTGAATATTGAATGTTGAATTGAAAAATGAATTGAATTTTTGAATTCTTCAATTCTTGCCTCTTTTTTTTTTTTAAATCATGAATTGAGAAAGAAGAAGAAAAGAGAAGGTATTTATAGGAGATTTTTATGATAGATTTAGGGGGAAAATGGAATGGATTGGGATGAATTTGAATTTCAAAATTCAAAATTCAAATTCAAAAAATTACTTTTTTTTAGGGGGGCAAAAGGAATGGATTTTGGGATGAATTTGAAATTCAAAATTCAAAAATCAAAATTTCAAACTTCAAAATTCAAAAATTCAAAAATCAAAAATTCAAAGTTCAAAATTCAAAATTCAAAACAAAATTCAAAATTCAAAACCTCCCAAAAGTGTAGTTGAGAATTAGTGGGCTGGGAATTGTATTGAACTGCAGTAATTTGGAGGAAAGAATTGGGCCTAGGAAATTGTAAAGGAATTTGAAAAAGAATAGGCTGCTGAAGGTAATTGTGAAGAATGGCTGGAAAATATGGAATGGGCTGTTAAAAATTGAATTGGATCTTGGCCCAAATATTTCTCAAAGTTGAGTTAAGTTGGAAGTCTAAGATGGATTAAATTTAAGAAATAGCCAAATTGTGTTATATTAATAAATTTGGCTAAACCTTAAATAAGACAATTTAATATTAATTAATTAACGAGCTTCTTAATCTTAACAAAAAATAAAATAATTAATTTAATCGTAAACTTAGTGATTCAAAAATATATCCTAAACTTACTAAATTTAAAATATTTTTGAGATGGTTTTTGAATAATCATAAATATACTAATTATATACATAATTATGTAAGATATATATATTATCTAAAAACTATAAGAAATGGCAAAAATTATTCAAGATAACGCAAACTTTATATTTTTTCTTAAATTTAAAAACTAATTATTTTAAATTGTTTCAGAATTTAAGAAGCTCATGAATTAATCCTACTGGGGAGGGTCAAAATTGGGTGTCAACAGATAAAACTAATTAATATAGGCAAAACTAAAAGAAAAAGGGCAGCATCTCTTATGATACGATAAATGGAGATAAATACAGGTCCCTTGGTAGGACGAATGAAGATGATGATCAATCTGTAGGATTTGAAATGTATGTCCATCGGTAGGACGAATGAAAAAAAAATGATGATCCATCGATAGGATTTTGAATGTATGTCCATCGGTAGGACAAAACGAAAACATCTTTCAACGCACGTTTCCACCGACTTGAACGTTGAATAGATAGAGTGCACAATCTTCACCTCCAAATAGATGTGTCTTAAATGCAAATATCATTCAACGCAAGTTTTCACCGACTTGAACGTTGAAAAGATATGGTGCACATCCTTCACCTCCGAATAGATGCGTCTTAAATGCAAATATCTTTCAACGCAAGTTTTCACCGACTTAAACGTTGAAAAGATATGGTGCACATCCTTCACCTCCGAATAGATGTGTCTTAAATGGAAATATCATTCAACGCAAGCTTTCACTGACTTAAACGTTGAAAAGATATGGTGCACATCCTTCACCTCCGAATAGATGCGTCTTAAATGCAAATATCTTTCAACGCAAGTTTCCACCGACTTGAACGTTGAAAAGATATGGTGCACATCCTTCACCTCCGAATAGATGCGTCTTAAATGCAAATGCAAATATCTTCTTGCGATGCATGAATATTAACTCTCGATGCATGAATATCGACTCTCGATGCATGAATTTCCTACGGGGCATGAATATCTTCCCGCAATGCATAAATTCTGCAAGGTATGAAATCTTCTTGCGGTGCATGAATTTCTGCGAGGTATGAAATCTTCTCGCTATGCATGAATTTCTGCGAGGTATGAAATCTTCTCGCGATGCATGAATATTAACTCTCGATGCATGAATTAACTCGCGATGCATGATCTTCTACGGGGCATGAATATCTTCCCGCAATGCATAAATTCTGCAAGGTATGAAATCTTCTTGCGGTGCATGAATTTCTGCGAGGTATGAAATCTTCTCGCTATGCATGAATTTCTGCGAGGTATGAAATCTTCTCGCGATGCATGAATATTAACTCTCGATGCATGAATTAACTCGCGATGCATGATCTTCTACGGGGCATGAATATCTTCCCGCAATGCATAAATTCTGCAAGGTATGAAATCTTCTTGCGATGCATGAATTTCTGCGAGGTATGAAATCTTCTCGCTATGCATGAATTTCTGCGAGGTATGAAATCTTCTCGCGATGCATGAATATTAACTCTCGATGCATGAATTAACTCGCGATGCATGAATATTAATTCGCAATGCATGATTTTTGCAATGCATGAATATTGACTCGCGATGCATGATTTTTTCAATGTATGAATATTGACCTCAATGCATGATCTTCTGCGGGGCATGAATATTTTCCCGCAATGCATAAATTTTGCGAGGGATGGAATCTTCTCGCGATGTATAAATTTTTGCGAGGAATGAAATCTTCTCGCGATGCATGAATTCCGCAAGGTATGAATATTGACTCCCGATGCATGATTTTTCGCAATGCATGAATATTGACTCGCGATGCATGATCTTCTTATGCTCATGCGATCTTTTGCAATGCATGAATATTGACTCGCGATGCATGATGATTTTTTTTTTTTTTGCAATGCATGAATATTGACTCGCGATGCATGATTTCGCGATGCCATGCATGATGCATGCATGAATATTGACTCGCGATGCATGATTTTTGCAATGCATGAATATTAACTCTCAATGCATGATCTTTGTAGTTGCTATCAAGCTTCTCGCAGTACTTATCAGAATTTTGAGGTCTTTCTCAAAAATTCTGTCCCAGTTAGAATTTTGGCTAATCTCAAAATGATCTTCAATCTTGACTTGTTGACGATAACACCTCTATTGAGAATTTTTGAGATATTTTCAAAAATTCTGTCCCAGTTTTTATTGTAAGGAGAAATAATAATCACACTGGGTATATGACCGAGCCGTCGTGGCGCCTACATATCCTGTTGATCCAGGAATCAGGTCAAATGTAGTTCCAAACTTGTAGATGATGAATACTGCAAAGAATCTGAAAGAAGATCATCAGTAGAAAATGTACAATATGAACATGATGAAATAGGAAAATAATATTGCATGTGATATCCAAAGCCTATAAAAAAAAACATGTCACATTTTTGGACGAACAATCCATGCCGTAAGATATGACTCTCACACATACGAGATTAACCCGATGACACCTTTTACAATGACCAGCTCAAAAGGCAATTTTTTTTTATTTATAAAATTGAAAGACTCTTAAAAAGGTTTTAAAATATTAAAGAATGAGTGTTTTTTCACTTTTTCTTTTCTTTTTGAAAAATAAAAAAAATGTGATGAGATAGTCAAACCTTCACTACAATTGGTACCAACAGTTAAGATTGCAGGTAAATCTCTCATTTTTTTTCTTTTTTTTTTTTAAGATTGAATTTAAAGTAATTCCTACAGCTTCAAGTGGTACCTCCAATATACTTAAGGATCAACATGATCCGTTCATCTTGTTTCAACAAAGGTTTTGAATTGTATCAATCCTCATGTTTCCAGTGCCCTCACGAAAAAGACTTGTCCTATTTCACACGTATTTAAAACATTTGACTTTAGGACATTTTGAAAGTGCACTCACACTCACAAGAATGTTCAATGCATACAACTGTGATACCATAAGCTTGACCCTTATGTAAATCTCCACTAATGTGAGAACATTCGGAATGAGATCATGTAGGGCTTGTCATTGGCTTGTAAAGTAGGCTTAGGGACGGGTAGGATATTTATTTGGGATAAAAGTGACTGAATTCCTCCTTGAGCGTCACACAGAATTTGTGCTCTTAATGATTGGTACGCTTTTGGCGTTAGATCCTCTTCATCATTATCTGCCCTCTCAAACTCTTTTGAATTATCATTTTTAACGCCCTTCCTCTTTTTTTTTTTTTTTTTGGAGCTCTGATTTTTTGGAGCTTTTCTCTTCTTCTCTTTTCCTTCTTTTGAGTCCTTATTCCTTGGAGCTTTTCTTTCATTCGCTTCTTTATTATAATAAATTTTCCTTTTTTTTTAAAAGTATTTTCCTTCCCACTTTTCATTGACTCTGTAAAGGTATTTTTTACCTTTCTTTATTTCTTCCACCCTTTTTTTTCTTCCTTTCTCTCCTTTCTCTAGAGTCTTTGCTTCCTTGATTTTGGGAGACTCAATATCTTTGCTTTTGGAAATTTCAAACATGGATCTTCTCTTATAATTTGCACATTCTTGGTGCACTCAAGAAGGTTGGGCCAAGAGAGGATAGTGCTTGTAAGCACTCAAAAGGTAGTGATTAAGATGTGGTTATCCAAATAAAGGTTTCAGGCTCAAAATGGGAAAACTAGGGATTAATGTAATTTGGTAAGCTTCGAAAGGCACAATCGGGTCAAAAAAGGCCTACAATCCTTTCTCAAACCAAACATTACTCAGGATTTCACCTAAAAAAACATTCAAGTCAAGTTCTAGATCAACAGTGTAACACAATTGAACTTTGATCAAAATCTCACCACACAATGCACATGAAACATAAGGTTAGTTTTATTCTTATTTTGATTGCATGCAAGAGAATTTTCAAGCATCACAAAAATACAGATAAGAGGTACCACGAGAATCTATAGTTTACCGCAAAGTCAGTCTTTTCCATCATATCAAATATATTTACATGCGCTTAACTACATAGGTCCCAACCGAGCTGAAGACATGACTCTTACAGTATGTACAAGTAATTTTTTTTTTGAAAGAATGATTACCGAATCCGAGAAGGGCTGCCTACGTATCTCATTAAGATGAGAATCAGGAGTGCGTAGTTCATGCAGATATGACTTGGAAAATATGCACAAACTATTTTTTTTTTTTACCTTTTTTGCAGAAGATAATACCGAACCCGAGAAGGGTTGCCTACGTATCTCATTAAAATGAGAATCAGGTACGCGTAGTTCGTCCAGATATGACTTGGAAAATATGCACAAACTATTTTATTTTTTTTATTTCATTTTTTTACCTTTTTTGGAGAAGATAATACCGAACCCGAGAAGGGTTGCCTACGTATCTCATGAAAATGAGAATCAGGTACGCGTAGTTCATCCAGATAAGGCATATAATAATTTAAAGATTTAGACAACTCAAAGAATTTTTTTTTTTTGTTTTTGACCCTCTTTTTTTTTTCCCGCACCAATATGTTTTATAGTCTCTTAATCGTCAATTTTTTATATTGTCTTTTGAATGTAACCTGCGAATTTTCACAGTAATTTCTACGTATACTCTTTTTGGATGTTTTCTTGGAACTGTCTCCTCCCAAATTTTCACGAGATCCAAACATTGTCATGACCATCCCCGACTGATGTCGGGGACGGTATTCCTACAAAAATATGAGAAATATGTGAGAGCAGGACCATCATGCAAAATAATAATAAAAATAAGCGGGTGTCACCTCATAGTCAAATACTCCCCTGATTTATGGTTTTTACTTAATATTAATGTCTTGTGAAATACAAGGACTCACATTTCGCTAATCCTCTTGTCTCTTGCGACTTCGGACAAATAATGATTTTTGAATCAATTTTTCGCTGTGAAGAAGAACAACTCAAAATGTAAGAGTGTTAGTTCATGTATATAATGGATAATGCAAAATATCACACAAATAATGAATTAAACACACAAATATTATTTTAATTAAAGACAAACTGAAATATATCACATAGCATACAAACAATTATTGCACGTCCTATACAAATATGTGACCCTTTTATGCCTAGGGTAGGCCTACCGATTTAAAGGATGTATATATCATTTGAAACATTCCATTGTCCCGAAATCTAAATTTATACAAATTTATACGAATAAAATGAATGGGGATACATAATAGGGAAAATGGGACACAAAATATTCAGTCCCGCGCAGGGGTTCAATCCTATACTATGCTTCCATAGAAGGTCTTTCTCTCTTTATTTCTTCTCTTCTTTGGGTTCCCGCGTCTTAGACTAGTAACTTGTGAGATTTTTTTTTTAAAAAAATAAATAGAATAAGTTACAATATACTCCCAATTCCGAGGACAATGATTTTTTCAGATGGTGTATACATCCTTCAAATTTAAACAAATAAATATGATCGTCCGTTCAGGCCGTAGGCACTTTTGGACTCAAGGTGGTCTATCTAATGAACCCAACACACCTTGGGTGTTGGGTCATCTTAGTTCAATGCTTAGATTTGGATTTGGTTTTGCTCTATCTTAGGCTTCACTAGAATAGTTTTCAAGTTGACGGTAACCCGAGTCGGACAAACAACGGGGTGAAGCTACCAAACGACGTCGGATGACCGCATTCCAACTATTCGTTTGATACTTCCAAATGAAACTCTTGTGTATTTCTTAAAGAAGCCGTGGAAAGCCACGTAACTTCCATTTTCCTAATGCATACTATTTGCCATTTGGCGGAAAGATGTATGAGTGCAATGACAATATACATACAATAAAAGAAAATTGAATAAACAACAAATACAATATACACATCATCAACGAAATATAAAAATACAAGGTATAACACAATAAAAGAATTTCCTCAATTTAAAAAAAAATGAATTCATATGGTTAGAACCTCTAATAGTCCCAGCGGAGTCGCCATTCTGTTTACATCCCCACTCTGTTCAAATAGGGCGAAACGTCGCGGCAACTCAAAAAATTATTAATTGATTCAATTTTAGTGAATTTTAAAAATAAACAGTTTTAAAAAGAGTCGCCACCTAATCTTAGGAAAAAACTAGGAAACCATTAAATGATCTACGAAACCAATTTGATTCTAGGTAAGGGGTTCAAATTATTTCGAAGGGAAGGGGTTAGGCACCCTTCGAAATCCACAAGTGTGGGTCCCGACTGAATTCTTTTTTTTTTCAAATTGAGGAGGAAAATAAAATAATGTACAAGTATAATAAACATTCAATATGTACAAATAATAAAATAATAAATATAAGAAACGGCCTAAAGTTTGCCTAACGTCAATATATACAAAATAATGAAATAAAAGTATGATTCGAACTACATTCGAATAATTTCAAGGAGAAGCACCTCCGGGTACCTGTAAAGACACTCAGTAAAAGAGTTAGTACCAAATAAATAAAAATAAAAATGAATAACTCAAATAATAACTTAAAAATAAAAATCCATCTTATTAACATGGAAGGCCTTGGAAATCGACAGTAATTTCTTCATCGGCCATTTTTAACAAGTAAAATATATAAAATTAACTAAATTTTCCGTCTTTTAAAATGGGGAGGCCTCTAAACCCGACGGATAGATTTTCATTGGCCATTTTAACAAGTAATTAATATAGATTTAACTAAATTTCCGTCTTTTAAAATGGGAAAGCCTCCAAAACCGACGGAGAGATTTTATCATTAGCCATTTAATTGGTTTCTTAACAATTAAATAAAATTAACAAGTAACCAAATGTCTCTAAAACAATCCAAGACAAAAACTACAACTTAAAAATAATAACAATTATTGAAGGAAATAACCTTATAATGTGACATTTCATGTCAGACCCCTCAAAAGTATTCAAATAGTTGGTCAAATTAACATGAACAGTAAAGACAACTAACATTATTGACAATGACAAATTGAATATATAAAACGCTAGAAGAAACAAATAAAATAAGCAAATATATTTTGACCGTCAAACTAATCAACAAAGGAATATAATGTCATTAAATTTATAGCTCAATAATAATAATAATGGTAATATATTGAAATAATAAAAGTGAATTGACCTTGCAACAACAAAACAAATGGGCATCATCATTAACTAAAATTACTTTAAATTGAACAACATTATTATTCACTGCAAGGAATAAATAATAGAATAAATAATTAATAATAATAACTAAGCATATTCACCAACTAAATATATCCGGATCAATTGAAGACAATAACAATAAATGAAAAAATGGAATAAATCTAAACAATAACAAGCATTAAAACTTGAACTAAAAATTTCCTTCTTTTAATATTGCGTAGGCCTCCAAAATCGACGGAGAGTTTTTTCATTGGCCATTCTAACAACTAAAATATATAAACTTAAATTAAAATTCCGTCATTTTAAAATGGGAAGGCCTCCAAAACCGACGGAGAGATTTTATCATTGGCCATAACTCCTAAACTATAACTAATACACAAATAAATTCCTAAAGAAACATAAGCAAAACTAAGAAAATAAATAAATAAATAAATTTACAACTAACAGTAAATAAAACAGTAGGAACAAAAGAAACGCTACTAAAATGTCATACCACAACCTAATACACGAAAGCTAAAACAAAGCTAATTAACATATAACAGATAAAAAAGCTAGAAATTAAATAATACAAAGCTAAGAAAGAATTTACCTGGTTCTGGGCAGCGAACCGGAACTGCGAATTTGACGAAGACGATCCACCACCTCCCCAAACTCGAACAGCCTCGAAAAATATTTTAAAAATATTAAACTATGGAACCAAGAATTCCCGAAAACTTTCTGGGTACTCTTTTGTCTCCTCTTTTTTTTTCCTCTCCTCTTTAGTGTAATGAAGAGGGGCTTATATAGGACCAATTTTGGGTTCAAAATAGATGTGGGAAGCGATGTGGGACAAATGCAAAAAAAATCCAAAATTTGTCTATTTGAATGGTTTTAAAGTAATTGATTAATAGGATGAATTCACATAAATTAATTTAGAGAGCTTCTTAATCTTAACAAAATAAATTAATTGATTCGAATATGAATTAAGTGATTTTAGCAAATCGAAATTGAAACTATAAAATTATGAATTTTTTAAAATGTTAAGCCAAAATTGGGTGTCAACAATCTTAACATGATATAGAGAATTCTGAGCTAATTGAATGCAATGACCAATTTATAACATGCTGTAACTGAATACTGAATATACTGACAATTGGTCAATGCAAGAGAGTCTGACTGAACTGTGGGAGCTACTAAATACCGATAATAAAATCACATGAGCTAAATGTGGAGTCCGATGTATACGCCCCATCGAAAGGACCCAATATACCCTGCCAAAGGTATAAAGGCATGCTGGCGTGATCACTAAACTGATTGCCCACAGAGGGGACTTACAACCTACTTGGCTAATAGTTCTGGGACTAGTTGGGCACGCTGAACCCTAGTCCAACTCGGTATTATGCTGCTCCCATTGATTTAGGTAGTTAACTGATTATGTCTGAATTTCTGTAAAATACTAGATAGCTCAAAACTGAACATGCAAACTGAGAATGCAACATTTAATCTGATAATGATGCATTAATGACTGAGGTATGTGTATCTGAAGTAACTGAAATATCTGACCTAGTATGTGTAATTCGAGAACTAAAGAAACACAAAGCTAGGGTTCTGAAATTCATGCGATAATCTGAATAATAACTTTACAATCTGATTTGGAACATATACTTAATAAATTCATGAAGTTCTAGAAACCCTAGGTTTAATCATAACAAGAGAATCAAGAACTGACTGAAAATTTGGCACCCAGTGGGTGAAAGGAACCCACTAGTGAAATCCCACATACATGGTGATGAAATTCACGGAGAAGCACTTAGATTTTATGGCTGGAACTGCTGTAACCTTGCTGCGTTCTTGAACTAGGGTTCTTGACCTTTTTCTCCTTTCTTGCTTCTAATTTTCTAAGTTTTGATTAATGATTTGACTTAGGTAAGTTTTAGTTATGTTTCTAGGCTTAAAGTGACTAAAATCTGATGATTTAGGATCAAAATGACGTATCTTAAGGTTTAAACAAAGTGGAAAAAGACCAAAAGACCCCTGGGTAAGTTATTGTCGGACCAAACGACGACCTGGACAGACGGTTCCTCATTCAATCGACGGTCCGTCGTTTGGTCCGTAGGTTGGGTCTGTTCGACATTCCTTTACTAAAATGGGCATAACTTTTTACTCGGAGCTCTGATTTTAGCAAGGTTGGTGGATATGGAAATCTAATTCAATTATTTATCTTTTGCTATGTTATAGGCCACCTAATTCATTTTGTGCTAAGAGTTATGATCATTTGAAGTTAACCCAACTGCATTTCCCTCTTAACCGTCTGCTAATTCACACCTACGGTGAGACCTACGGACCGTGGGTCCACCTAAGGACCGTGCTGGTCAACCATGGTTCTTGTCAGAGAGTGGGTGAATGGGGTGTCGATCGACGATCTCAGACTACGGACCGTAGTCTGTCCATCGATCAGGACTTAACCAAATTTTCTTGGGCTGAGACTTTGGGGGTTTCTGACCCCATTGAGGATGTGCAAGATGGACCGTGGGTCAGGCTACGGTCCGTCGATGGCCACGTTGGTTGCACCTGCAGGTTTTCTGACAAACTGATTTTTGGTCTGTTTTGGGTACGGGGTGTTACAATCCAAAAGTCTTGTTCACGGCTAGACTGGATGAAACAAATCCGATTTCTAATACAAACACTGATATATATTATTATCGCATGAATACAAAGTACAACGTATAATACACACAACAAAGTAATAACATACTAATTACGGATAGACTGACATAGAAGAAGGTAAGTAGATGATGAGAAACTAGAACAAAGAAAAGGGATGAGAAATAACTGAAAGTCAAAGCTTTGACATAATTTGAATAACCATTCTTTTTAATCGCTAGACCTTTTTAACAAGAGCAACTTTCACATATAGCAAACACAAAATTCATATTTGTATGCTATAACAAAGTTTGCATAATTGCGCTCCATAGCAAACATAAATATGTATAATTAGATATACATATACAAAGAAACCAATTGTATAATTCGCTATACATATACAAAAGAAAGCAGTTGTATACAAATCAATTGTATAACTTGTGTATGTATAAAACGAGAAAGAGATAAAGACAAAAGAAAATTGGGCAAGGAAATATTTATATTGTATAATTATAGTGTATTTGCATGTGTATATACATTTTTCTCTCGCTTTATACAAACAGAAACGCAATTTATATAATTCGTTTCTGTTTGTATAAGCGATAGAGACGAGGGTGAAGAGCGAGATCTGGGAGAGTGGCGAGCGAGATCTGGGAGAGGGGACAGAGGGGAACAAAAATATATGTATATATACAATTTTTTCTCGCTTTATACAAACACAAATGCATTTTATACACTTGTGTTGTATAAAAGTGAAAGGAAGCAAGCGAGAGATGAAGCGAGAGAGGGAGAGTGGCGAGCGAGAGTTTGAGGGAGAGAGGTGACCGACAAACAGTTTGCTATACGGCACAATAAAATCAAAGTGTGATTATAACATTTAATTTGATTTATTAGTTTGCCATTATATACAATTTTCCCTATTAACAATAGCTGCAAAAGAACCTTGTCCTCAAGGTTTATGTCAGTAAACTTCATCGGGTAACCTGGAGTATTATATATTTCTTGGCTATTACCGGTGGAAACCTTTATGAACAGTATCAAGATTTGGTTGGCAACTTGGAGGATTGCAGAATTGACTTCATCGTCTTACTTACCTTCTGATCATTGATGACTTTTTTACAAGATTACATGACAAAGTTATGTAATAATTTCATATATGTGCAAACGAGTGATATCACTCAAGTTTCCATATATAATTCTTTCAATCTTAAAACATTACTAGCAACAACACTAGGAACATATGACATATTAACAAACAGAAACTCACTGATATAGCTAAGCACATCAATTCCTTTTCTATCAATTGATATATGATAGGTGATACTTATTAGCATGCTCTGACCCATCGAAGTTAAAATTGTCCACCTTTAAGTACCGCCAAACTGTTTTGGAAGCTCGACCTCTATCAAGTCTCTCCATTGCAGCTAAGCCATGATATATTCTATGGTGTACAACCAAATTGATCATATCAATGACACCATAGAATGCAAGTGCAGCAGCTGCGGGTTGCATATTACTACATAAGGTTGCAGTGTCTAGACGAGCAGTTGTCTTGTAATCATTGTTGTTCATCTTGTATTCCAAACATACTTAGAACAAAACTTTGAACATCTTTGTGAGACAACAAAGTTTAAGAACATTTTCACAACTAGAAAATTAAAACTAGTAGCGAAACTAGAATCAGAAACAGATTAGAAAAAAATATACGAAATATTTTTCTTAAAAAGAATTGTTGTTGATATGTGTCAAAAAAATCTTACTGATTCCAACAAACTTTGCAGAAACGCGAAGTTACCAAGTTTAATGAACCAGTGAAAAACAAAAGAATGGAAGAACTGAAATTAATTCATAAATCTAAAATTTGTAAAACACGTACCAAAATCTGGAAAAATTTTCATAGGAAAAAGATCAAGTCCACTGAACTCACAGTGTCCCCTTAAGGAAATTATTCCCCTCTAGTATCCGAGGTTTGATTTGGAATATGACCTCCCAGGATAAAATGATCTCAATCACCAGAATATAGATACCAAAAATTCTGGTGTCAGCAAACCACTCAATGGCAATAAAGTACACTTAGAATAATAGATTTAGTAGTTGAAGAAGAAGTCCATAAATTCTATATTTAAAATGACAGGAAATCCCTCAATTTATAGAAAACAAAGGGTAGTGTGAAAAGGTTCTTATTGTGCCTTATCGGAAATGTCACAAACCTTTGGAAAAGTCACAATCTTTCGAAAAGGTCGTCACCTTTCATAAAATTCACAACTTTCCATAAAAGTCACAACTTTTCATAAAAGTCGCAACTTTTCATAAAAATCACAACTTTTCACAAAAGTCGCAACCTTTCATAAAAGTCACAACTCTTCATAAAAGTCGCAACTCTTCATTTTCCATTCACACCTTTTAATACCCAACAATCCCCCGCATGAATGGGGAATGACTCTAAGACAAAGAAACGAACAAGTATGTGTACTTTACAAGCAAGAACTAATTGCATCTGGATAAGTAGGTTTCCCCTTGGACTTTTCGTAGTGAACATATGTCGGATATACTCGGTCAATCGGTAGATGTGATATCTTTGAACCGTCGAACTTTGGTGTATACCTAGACAACCATATGTCACACAATTAACCCTTTACCGTTTATGGTTCTTACGGTTGTGTTCGTTTTAGCCATGAACACCTCCTGGTTTCATGAGTGTATAGAGAGATGGGCTTTTGACAATCATCTTCTTTGAAGCGGCTTACACTTCACACTCACATAGGTGATTCCTAACCGTGTTATCGCGTAGATACACTATTTGGTCAACTCTGCCAAACTTAGCAAATCATTAAAACCATTAAGCTTTATTAACTCATTAACAAGCCTTAATGTTGTATCCTTGTCCCTGAGCATTGTCTTCATCATGAGAATGGATTGAGTTTGTTGACAATGCCGAACCGTCATTTACAACTTTGTTTTTCTCCTTGAATCTAGCTCTTGGGATCTCCAGTCTGCTAGATAGAGTTACCGCCATGATGACTTGTCCTAAGCCGTAAATCCATTCCCTTAGATGATCTTTCAACTTTCTCTCTAGTTAGGCCTTTTTGTAAGTGGATCCGACACATTATCCTTTGACTTTACATAGTCAGTTCTGATAATTCCACTAGAGAGTAGTTTTCTAACTATATCATGTCTATGTCATATATGACGAGACTTTCCATTATACGTCATGCTCCATGCCTACCTATTGCATCTTGACTATCAAAGTGTATGCATACTAATGCCAATGGTTTGAGCCAAAAAAGAATATCTATCAAGAAATTCCGGAGTCTTTCAACTTATTCACCGACCTTATCTAGAGCACCTAGCTCAGAGATCATTGTAGAGCTAGCGATACATGTCTCTTTGGAAATATTTCCAAGAGACTGCTTCTCTACCAAGAGTAAATACATATCCACTCGTGGATTTCACTTTATTTGTCCGATGATCCAATTTGCATCACTATATCCATTCAATACTGCTGGATATTGTTATAATACAAGGCATCGTTTTAAGTATTATTTTAAATACTCCAAAACTCTATTTATTGCCATCTAATGAGTTTATTTGGGATAACTTGTGAACCGACTCAGTTTATAATAGCAAATGCTATATCTGATCGCGCACACTTCATGATATACATCATACTTCCCAATACTCTAGCACAATCCAATTGTGAGTCACTTTTGCTTTCACTCTTTTGAAATGCAAAGCTCACATTTATTGGAGACTTGACAATATTGACATCCAAATATTTGAACTAGTCAAGTACCTTTTCAATGCAATGAGACCGTGAAAATGCTAAACATTATGGAGTTCTAAGGATTCTTATATCTAAGATCGCATCAGCAACTCCAATATTTTTCATTTCAAACTTGCTTTGTAGCATACATTTAGTAGCATTTTTGTCATTAGTGTCTCTAATGATGATCAGCATATCACCAATATACAAACAAACAATGACCTTATGATTTTAATGTGAACACATTTATCACTTCCATCATTCTTAAATCCATTTGCCAATATGGTTTGGTCAAATTTCTTATGTCATTGTTTGGGTGCTTGCTTTAGTCCATAATGTGACTTAACAAGTTTGCACACTTTCTTTTATTTACCAGGAACCACAAAACCCTCGGGTTGTTCCATGTAAATTTCTTCCTCCAATTCTACATTTAAGAAAGTTCTTTTCATATTCATTTGATGAATTTGGAGTTCATATACCATAACTAATAATTTTAGCATCCGAATGGATGTAATTCTAGTTACTAACGAGTATATATATCGACAAGATCAAAATCTTTTTTTTTTTGTCTAAAGCCTTTGACACAAAGTCTTGCTCTATATTTGTCAACAGTTCTATCCACTTTCCTTTTTCTTTTGAGGATTCACTTTGAACCCAAAATTTTATTTCCTAGAGGTAGATTAACCAATTTCCAATAGGATTGCTCAAGATTGAACCAATCTCACTATTGACACCATTTGTCCAAAAGGATGAGTCTACATAAGACAAAAGAAATGTTACAAAATCATATTTGAAGGAAGTATATGTCCCTTGACATTTACTACGCCTTTGAATCTCTTTATTTAGTACATTCTCCTTTTGTTCTTTCCAAGGTCGTTTAGACCTTTCACTAGACTACTCAAGTCTAATTTTACAGTCCACAGTCTTAGGTCCTATTTCAATTCTTTTAGGAATAGGAACTTTGACTTTGGCTGGACCCCCCCACATTTTGAAATATTTCAAGTTGGATTTCCTTCATTTCCATTTCTCATATGGAATAGATTGTGTCCTGAACAAACAAAATTGCTTTCTTTATCAAAAGATAAAAAAAAAATTCCCTTTTGCAATAAGGATAGTTCCTCCACAAAAGTTTTGTGGTAAACCCGAACTTTTAGATAATGCATCCATCATTTCTTTCAACGTTCGGTATTTTATTAGATTGAGGTGAATAGGGCAGTAGTTTGATGGATAATTCCATTTTCCAAACATATTTCTGCACAAGGATATTTATACTCTCCATTCTTATCACTTCTTATCTTTTTTCAAACTGATTTTCAACTTCGATATTACATTGTCTAGACTACCATCAGCAAATAGACATAGTCATTTTTAATGCAATTGTTAATAAAAGTAACGAGATACTTTTTCCCACCATGAGATGATATTAACTTCATATCACAAATATCAGTGTAAATCAATTCTAAAGGATTATAATTCCTTTCAACAGATTTATAAGAATGCTCAACAAACTTAGATTCCACAAAAACTTGACATTTTTTATTTATTGCACTCAAAGTTAGACAAAACTTCTAAGTTGATCAGTTTTCCATACAAGGTTTTGTAATTGACATGCCCCAAGTGTTCATGTCACAAACATTGACTCAAGAAAGTAAGAACAAATAAAAATATTGAGTTTGAAAAGCTCTTCGCAATGTAGCTTTTTCCTCACTAATATTTTGTTCCTATTTCTTACAATTTTGTGTGATACAAACATTGTTTAGAGTCATCACCTTGTCAAATGTCCTTTTCATAAGGACCTTTCAATAACTTTCAATTTGATTGTTATAGAACTAACCATGAACAAAGTTTCATCGGATTTAATAAAGACAATATAGTCCAAATGTTACTTTTACAAAAACATAACAAATGACTATTCACCAATATTCATGTCTATGCAAATACTTTTATTATAATAGACATATCTTTTCATGAAAAATCACAACATTTTAAGTGTTTTTTTTCATAAAAGAACACAATCATTTTGAACAAGTATATATATAATTTGGTTGTTTCATACTAGTCACACTATATACTAGTAATAGAAAAACTCAACAACCACAATAGCAAATATACTCCAACAGTTTTTTTTTTTTTTTTGGTCTAACATAATACAAAAGTATCATTGAATTTCATATCTTTTGCTCCAAAGTTAAATTAGACACCAAGTCTAATCATAAGCAAAGAACCCCCCACATTTCAAATGTGATCTCAAAAATATTTTTCAAGTATTTGAAAATAGTTTTTCCACATACTTTCCTAGACTTTTAAAATGTCGTTGACAATATGAAACCTCTTTTGGAAATATTATTCTACAAAAGAGTTATGCTCCTTCAATTCTCTTTGACAATGTTTACACAATGTCAAAGTTCATTCCATAGAGGCATAAAATCACAAACTCTAAGTCACTGGTATTTTTCCTCTATCACAAACATATAGACATACCACTTAGTATTCTAAATACTAACAATAAGGACAAAAAAGAATTGTACAATTTATTTCTATATAACATTGAAGTTTATAGAAAATCAAAAGTACAACACTAATTTATTATGTGAAGTTTTCATATTCTTCAAACTAATTGCATAGTCTAATTTATCTAGAGTAGAAAACCACAAAAAATTTTAGTCTACAAAAATCAGAGGCACTAACATTTCACAGGGAGTACAAAACTACAAAAGTCCTTTTTTTTTTCTCTTCTCCAAACAGAATAATACATATTCTTAGACCATCAAATAGAAATATTTTTCTTTTCAAACAGTCTTCCAACTATGACATTTTAAACATACTATTTATCAAACAAAAATATGCACATCTTATTCTGCAAACTAGTAAATTTTAAAGGCAACACTATTTGGCAAAAAAAAATCATTTAAGAAATATACGATTTGCAGAACTTTTTTCAAATACACACCCGATAAATATCAAAATTGATAACCTTTAGAAACTATTTTCCTCCTTAGATAAACAATAAGAATGTTACCAGGTGTAATCTTTAATCGGAATACCACCAATTTTTTCTAGTACATTCTCACTTCGACCTTGCTAAACAAAGCAACAAATTATGAAGAAGTAATGCATTTATCTTCTATTTCCATGATCAAATTCTCTCAATCAGTAGAATACAAGAAATACTAACAGTATAGTAATTTCCTTAAGATTGTTGTTCATCTTGTATTCTAAACATACTTAGAACAAAACTTTGAACATCTTTGTGAGACAACAAAGTTTAAGAATATTTTCACAACTAGAAAATTAAAACTAATAGCGAAACTAGAATCAGAAACAGATTAGAAAAATATACGAAATATTTTTCTTAAAAAGAATTGTTGTTAATATGTGTCAAAAAAATCTTACTGATTCCAACAAACTTTGCAGAAACGCGAAGTTACCAAGTTTAATGAACCAGTGAAAAACAAAAGAATAGAAGAACTGAAATTAATTCATAAATCTAAAATTTGTAAAACACGTACCAGAATCTGCAAAACTTTTCATAGGAAAAAGATCAAGTCCACTGAACTCACAGTGTCCCCTTAAGGAAATTATTCCCCTCTAGTATCCGAGGTTTGATTTGGAATATGACCTCCCAGGGTAAAATGATCTCAATCACCAGAGTATAGATACCAAAAACTCTGGTGTCAGCGAACCACTCAATGGCAATAAAGTACACTTAGAATAATAGATTTAGTAGTTGAAGAAGAAGTCCATAAATTCTATATTTAAAATGACAGGAAATCCCTCAATTTATAGAAAACAAAGGGTAGTGTGAAAAGGTTCTTATTGTACCTTATCGGAAATGTCACAAACCTTTGGAAAAGTCACAATCTTTCGAAAAGGTCGTCACCTTTCATAAAAGTCACAACTTTCCATAAAAGTCACAACTTTTCATAAAAGTTGCAACTTTTTATAAAAATCACAACTTTTCACAAAAGTCGCAACCTTTCATAAAAGTCACAACTCTTCATAAAAGTCGCAACTCTTCATTTTTCATTCACACCTTTTAATACCCAACAATCAACCCCACCGATTATGACGACAAGCCTATCATAGTCGAATTCCTGTGCTATTTCAACAGATTGCTCAACTTGGATGAGGAAACTCAATAGTAGTGTTGAGAAAGGTGGTTTTGGAAGTGATCGTGGCATCCGATGTTGAAAAGTTTGTACCCAAAGAGAGACAAAATGATTTACCATATGATAAGAAACCATAGAAATTTCTTCCCTGCCCAGTATATATACAGCTGCAAGAATTTCTCGAACTTGATATAACAAACTCATCATGATCCAAGTCACTCGAGGCAACACAAAATGTCAAATTGAACATCATAAGTAAACTAGAGCCAGGATCAAATGGAAACTCTAAGCCAAATTGAACTGCGTAGTCTTCATCTTCGAATGAAATAGGCTTCTTATAGATTTTCGTAGTTAGGCTCTTAGATCTCTAAAAGGATAACCCAAGGGAATTTCTTTCAATCAAGGATTTGTAGTGGTCTATCATTCTGCTTTCACTTCTGATGTTGATCTTCTATCCTCTCTATTTATTTATTTCCAAGCTTGAGGTTAATCTTCCGTATTATGTAGTTCTTTCTGGCCTGCAACCAACTTTTTCCTGCAATGTAAAACGTCATTATTAAAACCTAACTTAAAATCAATTTGAAACTAACAAAAACAACCCCAACAGAATAAAGAAATAGTTCCGATCATTTTACTTCAACTTGTTAGTATTTGTAAAATACAGGAGAATGGAACAATCTTACTTATTTTATAAGGAAAACAATCAGAAAATCCCTAAATATGTCTATCTATGACTGTGCTATGTATTCTATAGAAAAATATGTCTATGTACATTCTAACAGTATTTAATACGGTATTTTCAGTTGCTTCAAGTTCATACTCTTCAGATTTTAGATTCTCAATCTGTTGAAGTTAAGTGTAAGGAGGTTTTGTGTGCGTCTACATTCCTTTCTGGCCTAACATTTTCCTGCAATTTTATTTTCGTCATGCATTCAGCTTTCTCGAAAAGAAATGGTAAATGTCATAATGACAAGTTCTGATAATTACACCACTAAACGGTAGCAACTTTTCTTCCTAAAACATGTGTCTCTTGCTGAAACGGCGCCGGAGGGACATTTAAGTAATTTAACTTTTAAATTTGGGACATAGCCCTTATAAATATACCTAATACTCTTTTTGTTAATGCTGAACTGTCAAAACATTTTATTGTCTGAGAAACCCTACCCTATTCATGTCTCTCTTTTGAGTTTTGCCCACCAACCCCAAAAATGTTGAGAAATTCCAAGAAGCGAAAGGTGGAATCAAGAAAATCGAAGAAGCAAAAGGTAAAAGAGGAAGAAGCACCAATTGATCAGTTGCCAGATGAAGTCCTGGTAAACATTCTCTCACTTTTGCCAACAGAGGAAGCATTCAGAACTTGTGTTATCTCTAAAAAGTGGCAGATTCTCTCAACTTTAATTCATAGCTTCAATTTCATTTGTTCAGAATACCGGGCAACAGAAGATTTATCCTTTATTCATAATGCATTAGAATATTCCCGCTCTTCAAAAATTGAAAAGTTTGAACTCGACTTAACTGAATTCGTGGACTTGGGTCAATTAGACAACAATTTGAAGTCTGATTATGATTCCCTAGTCAATCGTTGTTGTAGTTTTGCTGTTAAGAGAAATGTCGAAAATCTTGTATTGTGTTTATATGATCATGAAGAGTGATCATTGCCTGAATCTCTCTACACCTGTTCGTCATTGATAACTTTAGATGTTATGCAATGTTGTGGCTTTATTAATGATGCGGTCATTTCGTGGAACTCTCTAAAGAGCATAACATTGGAATATGTGGTGTTTACCGATGACGAAATGATGAAATTACTGTCAGGCTGTCCTGTATTGGAAACAATGGAATTATATGGGTATGAGGGTTTCCGTCACCTGGAAATTAATTCAAAAAAATTTAAGACACTGAAGCTGATAAATTATGGGATTCCTGGAGTTAGAGATGAATTAAATGGGGTTTCTGAAGTTAGAGATGAGTTTGAAATTATTTCCCCGCATCTTCAGAATTTGGAAATATCAGGAGATTTTCTTGATGTTAAGTGTAAACTTATTGATGTATCTTCCATAATTAATGCTAAGATTAATCACAACAATGAATGTATCAATCACGTCCCAAATGTTTATGAAGAACACAACTGCCATGACTATCATCAAGTATTATATTCCCTAGTCCAAGACAATCTTCAAAAGTTATGTTATGCAACTGAGCTAACAATTGGAAATTGGTTCACACATGTATGTCATTAACTCGAAACTCCTTACTCATTTTTTGGTTAATCTTAAGCAGACAATTAATTACAGAAATTTGTGGCCCATTCTCCTGTCTAGTTTATAAAGTAAGGTCTTTATTCATACTGGAAAAGATATGTCCTGAAACGAGGTTTTATACATTAGATTTGTCAAAGTATGTACTATCTGTTTATTGTGAAGTACTTCCCTGTTACTGTTACTGCTTTCTCCGTTATTTACTAGTTTCGTTGGAATTATTGCACCAGGTCATGTGCATGTTGCAGTTCAAACGGATGCCCGTTTCAGATTTTCACTGCAAATACCTAACCCTGCAGTTGCAAATGAAAAAGTTTAACTTGTATGGAGTAGCTGGATTTTTGAGAGCCTCGCCTCATGTGGAAACACTCAACATAGACATGCAAACTATGGAGGTAACTTCCTGGAAATTATCTCTTCTTTTTACATTTATTCATTTTCTTGAAGTTTTAATACCTCTCCATGTTTGCTTCCGAAGAAGAATGCAAACATTTCTTAATTATCAGTAAGAAGCTTTGCCTATGTCACTGTAAAGCTTTACGTTACCATAGTAAGTATTGTTGCTTTCTTTGTGGCAAATGAGTTCTGAAATGAGAAGTATAGTAGCGCTATCAATTTTTTATAGAATCATTTTTTGTTAGATTTGTGCAATTTCATTTAAGCTGACTTGCATTTGGTCCTGATTATATTTTGTGTCTCCAGTCAGATGATATTTGCAACTATGTTGACAATTCACGCTGCAACTCCGAGTTACGTGATTTGGCCAAAGGAGATAATATGGATTTGCAGAATTGTGTTTCAACCCTTGAGTTTCACAACCTCAAGAATGTTAAGATTGTCATCTCATCGAAGCTATGCTTGAAGTATCGTGTCAAATGGGGCTTCAAGAAGCTATTCAAACTTTCAGAATTTCTGTTAGCCAATGCATCCGTTTTGGAGAAGTTCATTATCATATCAAAGAGAAGAAGGTGTGAGACATGTTCAAGAAACTGTCTATCCAAATATTTATTTCTATTGGCTTTTAAATTGTTAGATTGTCCAAGATCGTCAACCAATTCTGTGATTTTATTCCAGGAGTGAGTTTTTCATGACTTCATTACTGGTAGAATGCTGTCTCAAGATACTAGAAACGTTGCCTTATATTAAGTTTGTAACTAATTACTAGTTTTACTATTGGATTTACCCTTGTGGCATACCAAATGTTATGGTATATTGGTTTCTTATGAAGCTTTTTGTTTTTGTTATATTGATGTTGTGATAATTAGCCGCATGAAATGATATGCTTTGCTACCTTTTCTTTGTCGGTAGCATCAAGGTCTGTGATTGTGCTATTAAATATTTTACTTGAAGTCAAACTCATATGATTAGATCTATCTTTTTCTTCGGGCATATATTTCTACAGCTCTCTTGATAAATGGTGTTATTTAGAAATGGCAGTGTGTAATACGCAGAAAAATGCATCTTAAAAGTAACTCCATAGTTACAATAATTATTATGCTTCAACTTGCTCATCATTTTACCTAAAGGCCAGACTCTTCAGATTTCAGATTCGACAATCTTAACATTCTTTTCAAACGCATCACTCTTTTTCTATAAGAGGGATATTTAAGTATGGCATTTAACATTATATTTTTTTTCAAACGCATCACTCTCAAAATTGCGTCTTTTGCTAAAGCAGCGCCTGTTTTTATAAGAGGGATATTTAAGTAATTTAACTTTAAATTTAAATAATGCAGATCTTTGACTTTTAAATTTAAATTCTGAAGATCTTTGAATGTTAAGATAGTATATATATCTGGCAGGTAATACTGATCTGTCAAAGCATTTTATTTCCTGATATAAACACAAACAAACCAATCGATCAATCTCTCTCTTTTGCCAATGGAGATGACTAATCTGAAGAATCAAAAGGTAACAGAGAAAGAAGGAATCAGTAAGTTGCCGGATGTACTCCTTGTTCAAATTCTTTCACTTCTCCCAACAAAGGATGCATTCAGAACTTGTCTAGTTTCCCCAACTTGGCGGCCTCTCCCAACTTTAATTGATAGCTTCAATTTCACTTGTTCAACTGACCGGGAAAGAGAAGAATTATATAGCTATACTGGTTTCCATCGTGTTAGCGGAAACGTGAAACTAAAGAACAAGGAAGAACAACAATATTTAACGTGGTTCGGATCAAAATGATCCTATGTCCACCAAAGAACAACTGCACTGATATTTATTTCATTCTACAAAGAATACAAGTGAAATACTACAAGAGAGAGAACACAAATGCCTTAGAAGGTGAGAAGGCAAGTGAGAGGATGATTTGAAAATGAATTAAGAGCTACCTATTTATAGGAATAAATTCATCCTATTGATGTCATCCATGACATCACTATGTGTCAAAATTGTCAAGGTTAAGATAGCAAACCATTTTATGGTTTGCCTAACTTTCACCTACCAAGATACAATCTTTGACTTGTATTTTGTACTAATTATCTTCCTACCAAATATTCATACTAATTCATCTTCCATTTAGTTTGATTCCACAAGAACCAAAACCAACTCTTTCAATTTCCACCTTGGTTTGTGTTCCAAGCATGCGTATAAACAACTCCGGCCAAAACTTCTAAGCTTACTGGGCAATCCCATTGTAAGAAACAAGAAGAATCAAACCTTTGTTGAACATACCAGCTCCACCTAGCCGTTGTTCTCTTAGAGTTGCATCAATTGATGCATACTCCCGCCAAGTCCTTGCAGTGTGCAAACTTGGCAAGCAGGACTATTTTGGTCAACATGTCTGCAGCGTTATCGTCTGTGATAACCTTCTCAACCTTGATAGCTCCCTTTTCTACGACATCTCGAATAAAATGAAATCTGACATCAATGTGTTTGGTGCGCTCATGAAATCTTTGATTTTTAATCAAATGAATAGCACTTTGACTATCACATTTTAGAATTGATTTAAGCTGAACTGAACTCAATTCTGCCACCAAACCTTTCAACCAGATAGCTTCTTTCACTGCCTCCGTTGCTGCCATATATTCTGCCTCTGTTGTAGACAAAGCGACAATCGACTGTAAAGTCGATTTCCAACTAACGGCACTGCCAACGAGAGTAAAGATGTATCCAGTTGTGGACCTCCTTCGATCAAGATCCCCTGCATAGTCAGAATCAACATAACCGAGAATTGAAATACCTTCACTTTTCCGGAAGGTTAGGCCAACATCAGGAGCTCCTTTGAGATATCTCAATATCCATTTGACAGCTTCCCAGTGCCTTTTTCCTGGATTTGCCATGTACTTGCTTACCACACTTACAGATTGGGCAATATCTGGACGTGTGCATACCATAGCATACATAATGCTACCAACTGCACTCGCATAAGGAACCTTTGACATATGCTCCACCTCATCCATAGATTGAGGCATTTGTAACTCTGAAAGCTTGAAATGAGAAGCTAAAGGTGTACTTACAGGCTTGCTCATATGCATATTGAATCTTTCAAGAACTTTTCGGATGTACCTCTTCTGAGAAAGATGTACAACACCATTTTCTCTTGAAATTTCCATTCCAAGGATTTTCTTTGCAACTCCTAGATCCTTCATGTCAAATTCCTTGCTCAACAGTTTCTTCAAAATATTTATCTCTGTGATGTTGTTAGCCGCAATAAGCATATCATCAACATACAACAATAGATAAATCATAGAGTTACCAGACATCTTCTTGTGATACAGACAACTATCAAATGCACTCCTCGAAAATCCATGTGTAGTCATGAATGCATCAAACCTCTTGTACCACTGTCTAGGGGATTGCTTCAAACCATACAAAGACTTCTTCAGTTGACATACATGGTCTTCTTTTCCTTCAGCTAGAAAACCTTCAGGCTGATCCATATAGATTGTTTCTTCTAGATCACCATGTAAGAAAGCGGTTTTGACATCAAGCTGTTGAAGCTCTAAATCAAATTGTGCAACCAATGCTAGTAGCACGCGAATTGAGCTATGTTTCACAACTGGAGAAAAGATCTCATTGTAGTCAATTCCCTCCTTCTGACTGAAACCCTTTGCAACCAATCTCACCTTGAACTTAGCATCTTCCACTTCTTGAATACCTTCTTTCTTTCTGTAGACCCATTTACATCCAACTGTCCTCATCCCCTTTGGCCTTTTAACTAAGACCCATGTCTCGTTTTTGTGAAGAGACTCCATCTCTTCCATCATGGCTAACTGCCATTGTGCAGCATCTTTGCAAGAAGTTGCTTCAACATACGAAGAGGGCTCGAGATCCTTAATCTCTTCTTCTGCAGCTACGAACGCATGTGCAATCAGATTTTCTTGCTCTATAAGACGTTCCGGTTTCCGTATCTGCCTTTTGTCCCTTCCCTTCGCAATTGTGTATGGTTCATTGGAAGCAAGTTCTTTAAGATCTGCATCTTTTGACTCATCAATTTGAGTCTCTTGATCCTGTTCCTTGGTAAGCTCCACCGGTAGCTCCACCTGCTCGTTATTCTCGTTTCTAGATAACTCCACAGAAACTTTACGAGGATCAAGTATAGAGGATTCATCAAAGGTAACATCTCTACTAACTACAAATTTGAGTAAAGACAAACACCATAGTTTGTACCCTTTTACTCCATCTACATACCCTACGAATATGGCCTTTTTAGCCCTTGGTTCAAGCTTTCCTTCATTAACATGATAATAAGCTGGACACCCAAATATTCGCAAGTATGAATAGTTAGAGGGTTCACCTGACCAGACCTCATTCGGAGTCTTAAAGTCAATCGCTGATGCTGGAGACCGATTGACAATATGAGAAGCAGTATGAACTGCTTCAGCCCAAAATACTTTGGACATCTTAGCTTGTAAGAGCATACAACGAGCCTTCTCAAGAAGAGTTCTGTTCATTCTCTCGGCAACTCCATTCTGCTGTGGTGTGTGCCTGACCGTCTTATGTCTTGCGATCCCATGAACCTTGCAGAAATCATTGAACTCTTCACTGCAAAACTCCAAGCCATTGTCCGTGCGAAGATACTTGATTTTCCTC
The DNA here is from genome assembly GCA_016801875.1 of Solanum sitiens. Taxonomy (NCBI): domain Eukaryota; kingdom Viridiplantae; phylum Streptophyta; class Magnoliopsida; order Solanales; family Solanaceae; genus Solanum; species Solanum sitiens. Next base: position 850,527 of record JABWTJ010000191.1, read on the forward strand.
TCCATTTGATTTTCAACCAAAATCTTCCACTCTTTAAATGCTTCAAAAGCATCACCTTTTGTCTTCAGAAAATGCACCCAAACCTTTCGTGAAAAATCATCAATGAATGTGAGAAGATACCTCTTTCCTCCCTTCGATGGAAGCTTAGAGGGACCCCATAAATCTGAATGGATGTAGTCTAGCACCCCTCCCGTCTTGTGCTTGCCAGTGCTGAAGCTGACCTTTTTCTGCTTCCCTAAGACGCAGTGTTCACAAAATTCAAGTGTGCTGATCTTCTCACCATTCAAAAGGTTGCGGTTGCTCAATATCTCCAATCCTCGTGCGCTCATATGGCCTAGTCTCATGTGCCATAATTTTGCCTTGTCATCATTAGATAACTGCACTGTAGATGCATTTACAGAGCCAATAATGGTGCTTCCCGCAAGTGTGTAGAGGTCATCCTCCAGCTTGGCCTTCAACATGACTAAAGACCCTTTAGTCACTTTCATAGTTCCTCCTTCACTCATGTACTTATAGCCTTGTTTATCTAAAGTACCCAGGGAGATCAAATTCTTCTTTAGATCAGAAACATGACGGACTTCTGTAATAGTCCTCACGATTCCATCATGGCAGCGAACATGAACTGAACCAATGCCAACTATTTTACAAGTTGCATTATTGCCCATTAATACAGTTCCTCTGCTTGTTTCATAGCTGTTGAACCAATCTTTTCGGAATGTCATATGCAGAGTACAACCAGAGTCTAAGACCCATTTGTTGTCATAGACTCCACTATTGCATGATGTTGTTAGTACATAATCATCATCATTATCATGTACTTGCTCAACAATGGATGCGCTCGCCTTTTCTTTGGACTTCGACATAGGGCAATCTCGTTCAAAGTGCCCCTTCTTGTGACAGCCCCAACATTCCGCATTCTTTTTGTTCACACGAGACTTTGATCTGTACTTCGATTTGCTCCTTCCCTGTTGGCTAGTACGACCTCTTACAAAGAGTCCACTAGCTTCGTCACTTTTGTCTCCTTCAAAATGCATCCGCACATCACAAGAGTTTAGTGCTTGCCGCACTTGCTCAAGTTTAATAGGTTGTTTGCTATACATCATTGAATTCTCAATATCACGATATTTTGAAGTCAATGAAAATAGCAAAGAACATGCAAGCGTCTCCTCGTCCTTTTTAATTCCAGCAGTTTGTAAGTCCATCACAAGTTTATTGAACGCATCTAGATGGTCTTGCAACAAAGTACCTGAATCCATCTTAAATGTATGAAGACGCCGTTGTAACAACATCCTTGTTGTCACTGACTGGTCCTGGTAAAGCCCTTCCAGCTTTTCCCATAACTCTTTGGCCGTCTCTTCGGTACTTGTACTCACTTCACAAAGTACGTTAGGTGCAAGGGACAGTTGGATTGCACTCAATGCATCTCCTTCAATCTTTTCCTTGTCGGAATCCGATATCTTATCGGGGTACTTTCCGTCAATAGCATGGATTGAACCTTCCCTCTGCAGTAACGCTATCATCTGGATTTTCCAGATATTGAAGTTGTTGCGCCCACTAAATCTATCAATTTCAAACTTCATGGAACTCATTCTTTTACTTGTTCTTCCTTTTCTACTATAATGTATTTGGAACTACAGAAAACCAAAGTAATCCTTTTCTGATGTGGAAGTTCAGACTGTGCTGCAACCACAGAGCATACTCAGACAGAACCTTGGCTCTGATACCAATTGTTAGCGGAAACGTGAAACTAAAGAACAAGGAAGAACAACAATATTTAACGTGGTTCGGATCAAAATGATCCTATGTCCACCAAAGAACAACTGCACTGATATTTATTTCACTCTACAAAGAATACAAGTGAAATACTACAAGAGAGAGAACACAAATGTCTTAGAAGGTGAGAAGGCAAGTGAGAGGATGATTTGAAAATGAATTAAGAGCTACCTATTTATAGGAATAAATTCATCCTATTGATGTCATCCATGACATCACTATGTGTCAAAATTGTCAAGGTTAAGATAGCAAACCATTTTATGGTTTGCCTAACTTTCACCTACCAAGATACAATCTTTGACTTGTATTTTGTACTAATTATCTTCCTACCAAATATTCATATTAATTCATCTTCCATTTAGTTTGATTCCACAAGAACCAAAACCAACTCTTTCACATAGCCTGGAAATTAATTCCCAAAAGTTGAAAGATTATCTTCGGAGTGGTGGGAATGGAGATGACTTAGAAATTCTTGCCCCGTATATTCAGCATTTGGAAATATCAGGAAAGGATCTCAAGTGTAGGCTTGTTGATGTATCTTCTGTAGTTACTGCTAAGCTCATTTACAGCTTTGCCTGTATCAAAGGCATTCCAAGTACTTATGTGGAAGACTGCTGCCGTGACTATCATCAAGTAGTATATACCCTCGTCCAAGATAATCTTCAAGAGTTATGTTATGCAACTGATCTAACAATTGGAACTTGGTTCACACAGGTTTGTCTTTAACTCGAAAGTCCTTACATTAATGTTTCTTAGAGCTTATTTAGATATAGATTTGTCAAAGTACTATCTGTCTGTTGTGAATTACTTCCCTTTTGGTGTAATTGTTTTCTCCATTATTTACTAGTTTCGTTGGGATTACTGCACCAGGTCATGTGCACATCGCAGTTCAAAGGGTTGCCCATTTCAGAATTGAATTGCAAATATTTAACGCTGATGTTGCTTATGACAACGTTTAATATGTACGGAGTAGCTGGTCTTTTGAGAGCCTCGCCACATGTGGAAACAATCAGCATAGAATTGGAATATACGCTGGTAAACTTCCTGGAACTTATCTCTTCTTTTTACATCTTTTCATTTGGTTGAAGTAGTCCTGCATTTGGTCCTGATAATATTTATTTTGTCTCCAGTTAAATAATTTCCCGTTCTACAATTTCTGCCGCAACTCTGAGTTATGTGATTTTGCCAAAGAAGATTATATGGATTTGCTGAGTGGGGTTTCAAGCGTTGAGTTTCATAACCTCAAGAAGGTTATGATTGTCATCTCCTCAGATGCGTGCTGGAAAGATCATGTCAAAAGGGGCTTTGAAAAGGTTACCAAACTTTCAGAATTTCTGTTATTGAATGCACCGGTTTTGGAGAATTTCGTCATTATCATATCAAAGAGAAGAAGGTGCGAGACATGTTCAATGAACTGTCTATCCCAAAATTTATCTCTATTGGCCGACAAATTGTTAGGTTGTCCAAGATCGTCCACCAATGTTGCGATTAGCTTCCAGGAGTGAGCTTTGCATTAGTTCACTGCTAGTAGTTTCCTGTCTTGAGATATTAGAAATGTTGCCTTAAATATTTTGAGTTTTTGATAAACTACTCATGGAATCTTTGTCTTCTCTATGTATGTGTGTGACTAATTACTATTGGAATTACCCTTGTGGTAACCAAATGTTATGGTTTCTTATGAAACATTTTCTTTATTCACTTTGCTGGCATATGCTAATCAGAAGTATTGTTTTATGTGGTTTTGTTTAGAAATGACAATCTTTACATGAGAAAACCATTTCATGAGTAATGATCCAAACGAAAACTTTAGGTCTTTTGGACGACCATCTGGCAATTGACTGATTAGGTCTACAACATTAGGTCTTGTGGATGACCAAAGGTCTTATTTTTTCAATGTAACTCCTCAATGATTTACTTTGAATGCTTCATATATCCAATAGGTTTAGGAATGCAAAAATACTTTTTGGTGTAAATACATTACCCCCACTTGCTGTTGTTAGTAATAGTTGGTAAATTTCTGTACTTCAGAATTCTCTGAAAGACTGAATCTACTTTATTAAAACTTTCTACTTTTAGCCTAAGTTTTTGGTAATCATTTCATCCAATGCACACTGATCATATCCCACATTTTAAAAAAAAAAAATTCAAGCCATTCACTATCTAAGATATCATTAAAAGACTGAATCTTTCAACTAAATTTTCCACTTTTAGCCTAGATTTTTGGTAATTAATTCTTCCTAGTGCATGTCTTAAATTATAGTTAGTCGAGGTTAACAAAAGGGAGGGCGGCAGTCTTATGGCTGTTCTAGCTGTGTCCCAGCCTCCTTCTGGGGACAAAACACCACCACAACATATCTAAAATACTACAGATTCAACAAATAAACCAACATACATTGCACAACTTCAAGCCGATTCTTCTACCAGGCCTATATCCAAAACAGAGTTGAAACCAATTAAATTCATTCATAGAGAGCCGACCATCAAATTCACCATGGATGAAGTTGATGAATTTGGCATAGAGGAAGGACTACATCAAGCCGTTATTCTCAAATTTTCTTAAGAAAAACCAGATTTACTTGAATTGCGCAAGGTTCTTCCAAAGCAACTCGATATTAAAGGTCATTGTAACATTGGACAACTTGAGTTTCATCATCTCTTGTCCAGGTTTGATTTATATGAAGACTTCGTTCAAGTTTTGTCGAGAAATTCTGGTTATATCAAATTCAGTGGTGAAGAATTTCTGTTTAGAACGTTTCTTTGGACTATATGGTTCGATCCTAAGGAAGAAACATCAAAAACATTGACATGGACATCTTTTCCAGATCTGCCACCAAATCCTTTTGCCAACAAATCACTTTTATCAATTGCTTCAGCCATTTGGAAACCAGTTGCTGTAGATAAAGCCACTCAGGAACGTACTGCTAGAGTTAAGGTCATTCTAGATCTACTGCATAAGCATTAAAAAAAAATTAAGTTATTCTTCGTGGATAAAGATTCAGGCAAAGTTATTGAGCATTATCAAGAGTTTGTTTATGATAATCTCCCAAGGTATTGTATACACTGTAAGCGACAAGGGCATGATGAAAATAGTTGGTGTGTGTTTCTCGGCAAGGTTGGTGCTAAAAATCAGAATGATGCAACGGATAAAGGCACAGACGTGGAACAATATCAAGGTGATGCAAGGGAGATTATAAATACTAAATTTCATAGCAAAAGCAACGAAGAAGAACTGTAACAGTTGGTCCGTGATGATAATTCTCGTGAAGGAAGAGATTCTGGAAATAATTTGGGGGTTGTCAAGGATGCTACTATTGATCGAGCTGTTGCAAATAGTTCTGAAGAAGCTACAAAGTTTAACTCTAATAATGAAGAGAATCTAGAGAACAAAAACAAATCGATTGAGGCCTCTAGGCGGGGTGTTGAGAAAGATGGAGTGTTGGGTTCGCCTAATGTAGTTGTGGCTAAACAAGACAATTCCGTTCCAGAAAACTCCAATAATGAATGGACTTTGGTCTCACATAAAAAAATGGTGTTTCTAAGTCCCAAAACAATAAGATTTTCCACCAAAACAATTCTATTGAGGTTGAGCTTGATAGAAGCAACATTGTTATTGAATGTACTCAATTCAACGTGTTGTGAGATGAGAATATTGGACAAAAAGAATGGATACATGGTACAAATGAATTATCTACTGAATTTGGGAGTAGTTTAGGCAAATCCCAACCTGTTACTGGTGTATTTCAGCACACAAAATTCTGCCCAGTTTGACAAATACGTTAACAATTTGAGTCTTGTTCCTCGAGAATTGAACAAGAATAGGGAGCATGTTGATCAACAAGTTGTTTTGAGTTATGAAAATGAGTTTATTGCTACAGAGGGGATTGCTGGTAAAGAAATCGGTCCAAATACACCTATCATATTACGACCCAATTTCTCGAGTCATGAAGGCACCTACTATAACCCACCAGTAGGTAAGCCAACCCGTAACCCAGAACAACACGTAATGGGTGTGAGGGTAGAAACTAAACAAGAGTAAGAAAAATTACTATAACAACATAAGCAAACCAACACATAAATACAATTAAAGATCCCTCCCAGAACCTGAAAGTCACTACTACAGAGCTACCAACAAAACGAGTACAAGACCCAACAGTGGACCACCGAAACTAGACTGCCTCGAAAAGTAAAAGACAAGTCTTTATATATACAGATGGAGACTGAAATAGTACAAAACACCGTGTGCTCACCCCCGTCTCTAGACCAGAATGCTCCAAACTCGATCAATGCTGGCTACTGGTGCTCGGACCTGCATCACGAAAATAGATGCAGACCGTAGCATGAGTACCAAACAACAGGTACCCAGTAGGCATTATAGGCCGACTGAACTAGAAAAGTAAAGCAATATGAAAAGACGGAATCACATAACTAGAGGTCAAGAACGAAAGGCTAAGTAACAATGGAATGCACACGAGTGTATAAAGATCTAACTAAATTAATATATAAGCTAACTACATCTAACTGGACCCCCATAAGCCCAGAAGGTACACTCGTGCGCAAGTTTAAATAAAAACCCGAACGGACCCCATAAGCCCGACGAGTACACAGAATAACTATAACTAAGGAGAATAGAACTCAAGGCCAAAGAACGTCGAACCAAATGCTCCAAACCAAATAGTAGAATCTGACGGTACGGAGGTCCGGCCTTGAACCGGACGCTCACCAGAATTACACAAGTAGCCAATCACAAAATATAAGTAACTGAGGCCGGACCTCTAACCGGATGCTCTACATACTTGAGGCCGGACCTCTAACCGGATGCTCTACATAAGTATCTGGATGGTCGAGGCCGGACCTTAAATCCGAATACCCGACAAAGATGTCGATATAGCTGCTGAAAGAGTCTCTATCTATCCTTAATCATAAATACCCGTGGAACACCATCCACACTTAGCTAATCAATGTAAGTCCTTGAAGCCGAATCGAAAATCAACTTTGAATTGCGGAGCGGAATTCATTGTCATCGATGTAACTCGTGAAGCCGTACCATTGAAGAAATAAGGATAACTATCGCCGGAGCGAGCTCATAGTCTAGCTAAGGACCAAACTATCAGACTCAGGTCTGCTACACCAGTCTACAAGGATTTAAGCCGGCCGAGCGACGTCGGGGCTAAACTAAGTCCTACCGACTTTGAATCATGCATTTCTAAGGCAAGCCCTAGTTAAACCTAAACTAAGGCCCAACATACTTCTGATAACCAGTATTCAAACATACAAGTACTTCATATAGCAAAGAAGGTCAATTAATAACAATAAACATGCTCACACTTACCCGATAATTCTCAGAAAAAGGACGAAAATATGATTTTTAACACCTATGCATGATCCAATAACTACCCAACCCAAATCCCAACTAATCAACATGCATTCACATGTTCGTGTTCAATCTAAGAAAGGAAACCGTAGCCTACCTGTACGCAGATCACGCGCTCTCCAAAAATTACTTCCTCAGAGCTTTTCCTTTCTGAATGGCCTCAAAACGTTGATACACTATCAAAAATAGAGTCACAACGTTATTACGGTCATTTAAACACTAAAATCGCAAGAAACGGAGACGGGCCAATTTCGCGGTCAAAACGAAAAAAGTGGGATCCGCATTGAGAAATCCAGAATTAATCCCAAATAAAGGTCCTAAACAGCTCTCGGAACTTGTGTTCCAAAATGGAACACAATGCGGGACTCGAAACAGTCCCAACATGAACATGCAACCAAAAACCCAAATTCTACGTTAAAATTCAACAACAATGGCAGCAGCTATTTACAAGAATTTACCAAAAATGAACGTCCAACTGCTAAAACCAATCACACCAAGATGATCCTCACGAAAACCCCCACAATATAGGCTCTTGAATCACCAGATTCGGACCTAAAATGGCCAAGAAATCACCTTCTAAAAGTTTCCCAAAAGTTGAGCTCGAAAATGAGCTATGACAGCAGTTAAAACACAAAATTTACCTCAAATGGGGTCCCCAAATCAGATTCCAAGCTCACCAATGCGTTTCCCTCAAAAAATCTCACAACTTAGACTTTTGAATCGCCCAATTTGGAGTTCTATAGCTCAATATATCGAAATTCTAAAGTAAGAAATAAAGGCTGAAATTTGGGCTTTCATAAAGGACGAAGCTTGTCGCTAATAAACCCAAAAATCTGGTCGTTAAAACCCCAAATTCTGGTCGTTAAAGGGTTGCACCAGATTTCAGCTTTGTCTAATTTCTTCAAAGTCTCCGACGGGGTGCTCGGAATCCGTTCGAAACCTGATAAAAATAAAACAGATATGTTACCCTACCAAAGTCGACATTCCGGACTCAATGGCGCAGTCGAAATTTCCATCAGAGGTCATCTCGATAACATGTGGGTCCCACTTCCATTGGCCATTTTAAGTCAAAACCACAAAAGGGCTCGGAAAAATATCAAAAACCTCAGGACATGAAAGAAGGGTCAAGCTAGACCAAAATTGACATTCCGGAGCTAGCCGTGCTGACGAAATTCTCATCCGAGCGCGTTTACTCAGAATGTTGACTAAAGTCAAACTTAGCCTTAAATTTAAAGTTAAAATGCCTAATCGCACCAACTCACACTAAAAACTTCGGGAGTCATGTCGACTATGCTACTAGCCTAAAATGACCCTTCCGGAACTGATGGAATTGTCAGAATTGGATTCCGATGTCATCTTCTTAAAGTTTTGATCGAAAATGATCGTTCAAGGTTCATAAGCTCCAAAAACACTAAAGCTCACACAATAACCAAACGAACGACCAGGTGACCGAACTGTCAGTCCCAGCAAGTCATAAATGACTTGGGATCGCTATAGGAATACTCTAAACGATGCACAGAAGATAAAACACAAAAATGACAAGAAGAGTCATTACAATATCCACTACTAACAAGGACTATCGTCCGCGAAAGTAAAGGTCAAGAAGTACCTGAAGGCTCAAACAAGCCGGGAAACTGCTCTCGTATCTCTTGCTCGATCTTCCAGGTAGCCTCCTCGACTAAACGATGCCTCCAACTGACCTTAACAATAGGAATTGCTCTCGAGCGCAATTTTCTCACATCTTTGGCTAGGATGGCAACTGGCTCTTCTACAAATGTCAAACGGTCATCCAACTCAACTGCATCATACTGGAGCACATGGGACTCATCAGGAATATATCGACGTAGCATCGAGACATAGAAAACTGGGTGTATGGCTGAAAATGCTGGAGGTAGGGCCAACTCATAAGCAACCTTCCTAACTGTCCGGAGTATCTCAAAAGGCCCAATGTACCTGGGGCTAAGCTTACCCCGCCTCCCAAATCTCATCACACCCTTCATGGGCTACACACGGAGGAATACCAAATCACCAACAGAGAATCTCAAAGGTCAACGCCTCCGATTCGCATAGCTCTGGTGCCTACTCTGAGCTATCCTGAGTCTATCCTGAATCACTCTCACCTGCTCCAAAGCCTCCTGAATCAAATCTGTACCTCACAGCCTAGGCTTTGTAGACTCGAACTAGCCCACTGGAGAGCGATAACGCCTACCATACAAGGCCTCGAACGGGGCCATCTGAATGCTAGAATGGTAGCTGTTGTTATACGCAAACTCCGCCAAAGGCAAGAACTGGTCCCAATGACCACCAAACTCCAAAACACAAGCCCGTAGCATGTTCTTAAGGACCTGAATAGTGCGCTCTGACTGGCCATCAGTCTGCGGGTGGAAAGCTGTGCTAAGGTCTACCCGGGTGCCCAACTCATCCTGAAAGGTCCTCCAAAAGCTAGACGTGAACTGAGAACCCCAATGTGATATAATAGAAACTGGCACCCCATGAAGTTGAACCACCTCCCGAATGTATATACGAGCCAACCTCTCGGCGCTAAATGAAGACTGAACGGGAAAAAAATGTGCTGACTTGGTCAATCGATCAACGATGACCCAAACACTATCAACTCCTCTAGAAGTCCGCGGTAGACCAGCCACAAAATTTATAGTAATGCGGTCCCACTTCCACTCCGGAATGGGTAATCTCTGAAATTCACCACCAGGCCTCAAATGCTCGGCCTTTACCTGCTGGCAGCACAAGCAACGAGAAACAAAATCAGCAATATCTCGACTCATGCCACTCCACCAGTAATGCTGTCTCAAATCACGATACATCTTCAGTGTACCTGGATGGATAGAATATCTAGACTCATGAGCCTCAGAAAGTATCAACTGTATCAAATCCCCAACTCTCGGGACACAGATGCGACTGGCGAATCTCAACACTCTATCAGGATCTAAGGTAGCCTGATCACCATCATCCGTTAACACTCGATCTCTAAGGGCCACCAAGGCCTTATCCTCAAACGGACAACCACGGATCCTATCATGCAAAGAAGACTGAACTCCCATATAAGCCAAGACGCGTCTAGAATCTGAGATATCTAATCGAACCATGCTATTGGCTAAAAACTGAATGTCCAAAGCCAAGGGTCTCTCCCCCGCAGATAAGAAGGCTAGACTACCCATACTCACCGCCTTTCGGCTCAAGGCGTCCGCTACCACATTCGCCTTGCCCGGATGATAGAGAATAAAAAGATCATAATCCTTCAGGAGCTCAATCCAACGACGCTGCCTCGAATTAAGGTCCCTCTGGCTCATGATGTACTGAAGACTCTTGTGGTCGGTATATATCTTACATCGAACTCCATACAAGTAGTGCCTCCAAATCTTAAGCGCGAATACTACCGCCGCCAACTCCAAGTCATAGGTGGGGTAGTTGCGCTCATGGACCTTAAGCTGCCTCGACGCATATGCAATAACCTGGCCCTGCTGTATCAATACACAACCCACACCAACACCAGATGCGTCACAATAAATCGTGAAACCCTCGCCCTCAACCGAAAGAGTCAATATAGGAGCGCTAGTAAGCAACTTCTTGAGCTTCAGAAATCTCATCTCATACTCCTCCGACCACACAAAGGGAACATCCTGGCGAGTCAACCGAGTCAAAGGAGCTGCAATAGTAGAAAAGCCCTCAATAAAGCGCTTGTAGTAACTCGCTAACCCGACAAAGCTACGAACCTCAGTAATAGAAGTGGGTCTGTCCCAACCACGAATAGCCTCAATCTTCATCGGATCAACCCTAATACCCTCCTTGGACACCACGTGTCCCAAGAATGCTACATACGCAAGCCAAAACTCGCACTTTGAGAACTTGGCATAAAGCCGCTGATCTCTCAAAGTCTGGAGCACTATCCTCAAATGCTGCTCATGCTCACTTCGTCTCCACGAGTATACCAATATGTCATCATTGAAGATGATAACAAATGAATCAAGGTATGGTCTGAACACACGTGTTATCAAGTCCATGAAGGCGGCTGGGGCATTAGTCAATCCAAAAGACATCACAAGGAACTCATAATGGCCGTAACGAGTCCTAAATGCGGTCTTAGGGATGTCTGCTCCTCTAATCCTCAGCTGATGGTACCCATACCTCAAATCAATCTTAGAAAATACGACGGCACCCTGAAGCTGATCAAACAAATCATCTATACGAGGCATAGGGTAACGATTTTTCACCGTCACCTTGTTCAGCTGCCTGTAGTTAATGCACATCCTCATAGTCCCATCATTCTTTTTCATAAACAAAACTGGAGCACCCCAAGGCGACACACTCGGACGAATGAACCCCTTTCCTAAGAGGTCCTCTAACTGAACACTGTCTGAGCTCTGCAGGAGCCATCTGGTAAGGCGGAATAGAAATAGGACGGGTGCCGGGCTCCAAATCTATGGCAAAATCAATGTCACGCTCTGGGGGTAGGCTAGGTAGATCTGTAGGGAACACATCTGCATACTCTCTAACCACAGGAACTGAGTTAACTGAAGGGCCCTCCCTACTCACATCTTTGATGTGGGCCAAATAAGCTAAACCCAGAAGCAACCAACCGCCTAGCCCGTATAAAAGAGATGATCCCCGTCGGTGTGTTACTATAAGCAGCCTGCCACAACACCGGGGGAATATCAGGCATGGATAAGGTAACAGTCTTGGCATAGCAATCCAAGACCACATGGTAGGGGGATAACCAGTCCATGCCCAAAATCACATCAAAATCAATCATATCTAGCATAATAAGATCAGCTCTAGTATCATAACCCTGGATAGTCACTAAGCAAGATCGCAATACTTGATCCACTACTAAGGACTCACCCACCGGGGTCGAAACATGAACCGGCTCTGCCAAAGACTCAGACTTCATACCCAATCGGGGAACAAAATAAATAGATACATACGAGAATGTGGACCCTGGATCAAATAATACTGTAGAAGGATGATGGCATAACAAGAGCATACCTGAGATGACATCGTCAGATGCCTCAGCCGTCGCCCTCGCCGGGGCTGCGTAGAAATGTCCCTGAGCACCTCTGCCTGGTGCACCCGATATACCACCTGACCAGCCTCCCCGAGCTCCACCCCTAGTACCCTGTCGACGGTCCTGAACCTGACCACCTCCTCCAGCCGAAGAAGACACTGCTGAAACGGGTCTAGGTGCAGGTGAAGCTGGTGCAATTGCCCCTCGACCTCGCCAGGGGCATTCTCTAGACCAATGGTCAAGAGTACCACAATAATAACACCTCAAAGATGAACGCCCTGTAGTAACCCGACCGCGGCATGAAGGAAGGTAATTTGATCCCCTCGAATTCTGGCTTGTACTAGGACCACTCTACTGATAATGGCCTCTCTCAGAAGCAGGTAATGCCGCCTGAACAGGACGACTGGACTGACCGTGCTGGAATATCTGACGGGGCCTATCATATGAGTCCCTCGCCCTAGTCTACGACCCGCTGTAGCTACCCTGGTAGCGTGCCCTCTTATTGCTGCCCCCTTGGGCCTTACGATGAATATGCTCCATGGATCGGGCATGATCGACCACATTGAGAAAAGAACGTCTAGCTGAAACCATATGCTCTGTGTCAACCCTCAAACGGTATCGCAACCCACGTACAAAACAACGAACTCTCTCTCCCTCTGTGGGAAGGATCATAGTAGCATGGCGAGACAACTCATGGAACCTCGCCTAATACTCTGAAACGGTCATAGAGCCCTGCTCCAATCTAGAGAACTGATCTCGAAGCCTATCTCTGACGCTCCGTGGCATGAACCGGGCCAAGAAAGCCTCTGAGAACTCACTCCAAGATATATGAGGAGATCCAACTGGCCTGGACTCTCGATACGTGGCCACCACTGCCTGGCTAGCCCACAGAACTGATGAGCGGTAAAGTCAACTCCTCTCGACTCTAAGAGGCCTAATGACTGTAACTGCTCCTGGCAAGTGAACTGGAACTCGTAAGCGTCCTCCCCAATCGCCCCTGAGAATATAGGAGGTGCCAACCTCTGAAATACCTCGAGAATCTTCTGATCCCGCAGTGGCATCTCTCTAATCTCTAAGTCTGGCGGGGCGGCCACATGAACTGGTGGCGGCTGAACTTGCAGCGCTGGTGCTGGTGCTGGTACTGCTGGGGCTGGTGCCTGTCGCATATCCCCAATATCTGCTAGTATCTAAGTCAAGAGGAATGAAGATCATGTGTTGCAACTGGTGCGGGTGGTGGCTGGGCTGGCCTCAGCCCCACTGGCTGTGGCGGTACATGCGCTGCATGAGGCTCCACTTCCCTATCCCGGGCTGGTGCTGCGGCCCTACCTCGACCTCGGGGTCGGCATCTACCCCAAGCTGGGGCTCCTGGTGCATCTTCCCCGGACGCACCACCTCGCGTGCGAGCCATCCTGCAATAGAGTGAAACAACTGAGATTTTAAGAAACAAACAAGACACACGCGGCACGAATTTGAAACAAAATAGATATCTTCCTAAACACATCATGTAGCCTCCCGAAGATAAGTTACGGACATCTCCACATTGATCCGCAGGACTCTACTAGACGTTAGCTCTGTAAAAGTGAGACCGTTGAACTTGGGTCTCTGATACCAACTTATCATGACCCAATTTCTCGAGTCATGAAGGCACCTACTATAACCCACCAGTAGGTAAGCCAACCCGTAACCCAGAACAACACGTAATGGGTGTGAGGGTAGAAACTAAACAAGAGTAAGCAAAATTACTATAACAACATAAGCAAATCAAAACATAAATACAATTAAAGATCCTTCCCAGAACCTGAAAGTCACTAGTACAAAGCTACCAACAAAATGAGTACAAGTCCCAATAGTGGACCACCGAAAGTAGACTGTCTCTAAAAGTAAAAGACAAGTCTTTATATATACAGATGGAGACTGAAATAATACAAAATGCCGTGTGCTCACCCCCGTCTCCAGACCAGAATGCTCCAAACTCGATCAACGCTGGCTACTGGTGCTCGGACCTGCATCACAAAAATAGATGCAGAGCATAGCATGAGTACCAAACAACAGGTACCCAGTAGGCATCATAGGCCGACTGAACTAGAAAAGTAAAGCAATATGAAAAGACAGAATCACATAACTAGAGGTCAAGAACGGAAGGCTAAGTAACAATGGAATGCACACGAGTGTATGAAGATCTAACTAAATTAATATATAAGCTAACTACATCTAACTGGACCCCCATAAGCCCAGAAGGTACACTCGTGCGCAAGTTTAAATAAAAACCCGAACGGACCCCTATAAGCCCGACGAGTACACAGAATAACTATAACTAAGGAGAATATAACTCAAGGCCAAAGAACATCGAACCAAATGCTCCAAACCAAATAGTAGAATCTGACGATACGGAGGTCGGGCCTTGAACCGGACGCTCACCAGAATTACACAAGTAGCCAATCACAAAATATAAGTAACTGAGGCCGGACCTCTAACCGGATGCTCTACATAGTTGAGGCCAGACCTCTAACCGGATGCTCTACATAAGTATGTGGATGGTCGAGGCCGGACCTTAAATCCGGATACGCGACAAAGATGTCGATATAGCTGCTGAAAGAGTCTCTATCTATCCATAATCATAAATACCCGTGGAACACCATCCTCACTTAGCTAATCAATGTAAGTCCTTGAAGCCGAATCGAAACTCAACTTTGAATTGCGGAGCAGAATTCATTATTATCGACGTAACTCGTGAAGCCGTAACATCGAAGAAATAAGGATAACTATCGCCGGAGCGAGCTCATCGTCTAGCTAATGACCAAACTATCAGACTCAAGTCTGCTACACCAGTCTACAAGAATTTAAGCTGCTAAACTAAGTCCTACCTGTTGACACCAAATTTCGGTCTGATAGTTTTAAAATTAGTACATTTTTGCGTATTTTATTTTAAATGGTTCAAAATACATGTTTTTGTCATTTTAATGAAATTTGTTGATAATCATCCTCTTTGTCAAAGTATTAGGATTTTTATCGATTGTTATGTTTATATTATTTTGTCACAGCCAGACGTTCAAATATTTGTGCATTTTTTATAAAATCATTATTTCTGTTAAATCGCATTTTTTAAATGTAATTGATTACGTTCATTACATTTTTCATATTCATTTTTTTTGTTACATTGTTAATATTCATTTTTGATATTCTGCGCAGTCTAAGAAACTTATTCAAATTCAAAGATAATTTGCATATACGAATATTTTATCAACAAATAATTTTTGGGCCACTATTTCAAGCCCATAATTTAGGCCCATTTTTAATAATTTTCTATATATAGAACATTTTGCCATTAGGTTAAGGGGGTGGATAAATTTTAGGGTTGATTTTTTCAGATTTCTAGGCTTCAAAGAATTATTCTTTTATTGTTTGTTATTTTTTCCGGCAAGTCGCCGGAGTTCCGTCGGAATTCGACGAGTCCACCACCCAAAACCCCTTTTTCTTTTTTTTTTTTTTCTCCGACAGACCAGCTTCCAGTCACCTTATTCTCTTATTCTTCCTCACTGCCTTTGAACCATCAGATCTCCACCACACCCATCAAACCTCCCTCTCTCTCACGACGGGGGACCACCAGAAACCAGCCCATTTCACCATTCTCTCCGAAATCCCACCACCTTTTCCGACCAAAATACTACTGAAACAGCCACACCAAATCCATTTCACCAACCACCAAAAAATCCAACCCAAACTACTTTGTAACGGACTAAACACTGTCAGTCCTCTTTCCCCTTTACAAGTTTTATTTGTTTATAGGTGTACAAATCTCTTTTTTTTTTAGTGAAGTAAAGCTCCAAACCAGCATTAACATGGATGAGCGGGGTAAAATCCGGTGAACCATCACTGTCACACACCGAATCTGGCCGGAAAAGCTTCCCTCTGGTAATTTCTTTTCCTATTGTTTTTCCCCATGTATTTTTAATTCTTTGGTGCTATTATTCGAATATTTTGTTGTTACTGTCTGCTGGACCAAATGGGTCTTATATTTAATATTTTTCTATGCCTATTATTATCATTATTATTGTGAATGATTTATGTTTGTTCGTAGTTTTACATGTTTATTTTATCACTATTTCTAATAACTTGTTGATTGTTTTGATTGGTTTTGATGAGCTATTGTATTCTTTTGTTTAGCTTTTCTTTTTGTTAAATATATTATTATTATTATTATTATTATTATTATTAAAAAATGGTTATATTTATTTTAGTTTTGATGGGTTGTTGTTTAACTATTAAATATTCTTGCTTTAACATCTTTTCTTGAAATATGTAGTTCACCTTTTGGTAATATGATTTTATTATTATTATATTGTTATTATTTATTGTTATTGTAGGTGTTGTTATTGTTAATATTATTATATATTATTATTTGGAATCTTTTTTTTTTATTCACATTGTTCATCGTACATTTGCTATTATTTGAATTATTTTTAAATTGTTTATCATATTCACTATTTGTTGGTATGTTTAATTTGTTTATTTGTTAAATTGGCCGATGAAGAAATTACCGTCGATTTCCAAGGCCTCCAATTTTAATAAGACGGATTTTTATTTTTAAATTATTATTTCATATATTCAATTTTATTCATATTTATTACTAACACTTTTACTAAGTGTGTTTACAGGTACCCCGGAGTTGCTTTCCATTGAAGTTATTCGAATTAAGTTTGAATTATACTCTTTATTCAATATTTTGTATATATTACGTTAGGCAAACTTTAGGCCGTTTCTTATAGTTTCTTATTCTATTATTTGTGTATATAGCATGTTTATTATATTTATATATTATTTTATTCTCCTCCTCAATTTGAAAAAATAGACTCAGTCGGGAACCACAGTTGTGGATTTCGAAGGGTGCCTAACCCATTCCCTTCGGAATAATTTGAACCCCTTACCTAGAATCAATTTGGTTTCGTAGACTATCTTTTAAATTAATTTATTAATCGGTTTCCTAGTTTTTCCTAAAATTAGGTGGCGACTCCCTTTTTCCTTTAACCCCCTTTTACCCGTAAGTTCAAAATTCTTTTTTTTTTAAAATTGAGTCACCGCGACGTTGCTCCCGTCCAAAGGATGTCAACAGAATGGCGACTCTGCTGGGGACATAGAGGTTCTAACCATTATGGGTTTATTTTTTCAAATTGAGGATATTATTCTTTTATTGTTTTATTCATTATATCTTGCATATTTTGTTGATTATTTGCATATTGTACTCAGTATTCATTCATTATTTATTGTATATTGTCATTGCATTTATGATTTTTTTTCAACATGTATGTATAGTATATTAAAGAACGGTTTTGCGGAACCGCAGACCGGATTTTTTATACTCAACCCTATTTCAGAATGATCGACAATTTATTGGTTCGTCATGCGTCCAATGGTTGTCGTATGTTCTAGCCTAAGTTGTCCGCTTGGGTTCCCAGTCATTCAAAGTCACTCTTGGTCATAGTTTTAGAACATTCATAAACTCAATCCATTCTCTATCCGAGTTACAATTTGTTGGAACTATGTTTGACCTGATTCCTGTTTCAACGGGATACGTAGGCGCCATAAGAGCTCTGTCATCTTCCCTATAAGTTTTCCAAATTTTTAAAAAGAAACTGGGCAAAAATTTTTTGAGGAGGTCTCCAAAAATTTTACAAAGGAGATAGTTGTTACAAGATTAAATACCGAAGGTTGTTGAAGCTGACAGGGGCAAATTTTTTAGGAATGCCCTAAAAAATTTCGTCAAGGTTGTACACAGACTTTTGAATTTATGAGCCTTCACTTCGAGTTGGCTTGTATATTTTGCAATAATTTCTGTACATAATGTCATATTCATTGTATATCTTTGATTCTTATTTATCTTACATTCCATTAAAAATATTGTTTTTAATTAACTTTTTTTTTAGTTGGTTGTCCGCCCTTCAATGTGACTTATTCATTTTTTATTTATGTTATTTTTTTTAAATTAATAAATAATATTTTTGTTAAGTTTTGGTAGTCCGCCCTTCAATGTGACTCATTAATTTTTTATTTTAATTTTGTTACTTTTGTTAAATTTGGGAGGTCCGCCCTTCAATGTGATTCACTGATTTCTTCGTTCTTGTTCAGTTTTCTTTGATTAATAAAAAAAAAAAATTTGTTAAATTTAGGTTTCCCGCCTTTCAATTTGGCTCATTGGTTTTTATTATTATTATTATTATTTTCCTTTAAAAAATTTCATTTGTTGTCCAAATTATAGGCTTTATGTCATATCTAGAAGAACTACGCAAACCTGATTCTCATCAATGAGATACGTAGGCAGCCCTTATTGGGTTCGGTATTCTTTATTCAAAAGATTTTTTATTCTTTTAATGTTTATATTTTAAAAATTATTTTTTGACTTGGTTGGTGCCAACACAGTTCAAGTGTGCATGTGAAAAATAATTTGTACAATAAAGAAGATTGACTTCTTGTTAAACCATAGATTCTTTTGGTACCTCTCATTCATACTTTTATTACACTTGTAAATGTTCTCTTGTATACATTCAAGATTAGAACAAAACCAGATTCATTGTTTCATGTGCATTGTGTGGTGAGTTTTGAATTAAATTCAATTGTTTTGCATTGTTGATCTAGAACTTGGCCTAAATGTTATTGAGGCGAAATTCTGAGTAATGTTTGATTTGAAAAATGATTGTAGGCCTCCTTTGACCCGTTTGAGCCTTTCAAAGCCTACCAAATGACGTCAATCCTTAGTATGTCCCACTTTGAGCCTTAAGCCTTTTCTTTGGACAACCACATTTCAGCCTATATCTTTTTTAAGTGCTCATATGCACTAACACTCTTTGGACCAGACTTTCTTGAGCGTATTGAAGTCGTGCAAGTTACTAAAAAGATTCAAAGTTCAAATTTGTCAAAGACAAAAGTTGTCAAAGTCCTTGAAAGTCAAGAAGACAAAAATGACTTCAAAAGAAAAAAAAGGTTCAAAATTCTCCACGAGTTTAAGAAAGCAAAATTTGAAGAAAAGAAGAAAAACATTCCAAACAAAAAGGAGAAAATTCAAAAGGGGAAAAACTCAGACAAACAAAGTTTCAAAGAAGTCAAAAGTGTAAAAGGAAGGGACAACAAAGAGAATCAAACGCTAAAAGCGTAACAAATGTTGAAAGCACCAATTTAGTGCAATGCTCAAGAAAAGAATAAATCACTTTTATCCCAAATGACTATCCTACCCGTCCCTAAGCCTACATTACAAGCTATTAACAAGCCCTACATGATTTCAATTCATTTGTTCTCATATTAGTGGAGATTTACAAGAAGGCCAAGCCTATGGTATCACAGTTGCATGCGTTGAATATTTTTCTGAGTGTGAGTGTGCTTTTCCAAATGTTCCCAAATCAAAATATTTTAAATGTGTGGAAATTGAGATTTTCTTTATAGTGAGGGCACTTGAAACATGATTTTTGGTCTAGTTCAAAGTCTTTGTTTATAGCAAGATGGACAAATCTTGTTGTTACTTAAGAACATTTGAGGTACCGCTTGAATCCATAGGATTTACCTCGAAATCAATCTCAGTTGAAAGATAAAGAACTATGAGAATTTTTTGTACAATACTTTTGTTGGTGCTAACCAAGTTAAAATATGTTTCATTGTTCATAAAACAAAAATGGGTTAAAATCCACTTTTCAATTTTTGTCCAAACATGTGGACCGTTTCATTGTTGATATTTGTTCAAATAACTTTGTGGACCATTTCAAAGTTCAAATCATATTTTTGGGTAGTCATACCCTTCAAAATGACATCTTTTTATTTTTGGATCGTCATATCCTTCAAAATGACATCTTTTTAAATTTAGGTCGTCATACCTTTCAAAATGACATCTTTTCATTTTTGGGTCGTCATACCTTTCAAAATGATAGATTTTAGAAATTATTTTATTATCTCAAATAACTAATTCTTTTCAAATTGGTTTGTCATGCCGTTCAATATGACACTTTTTATTTTGTTATCCAATTTCAAATTGTCATTTTTTTTATTTAAGTTCAAATTGCCCCATCAGTTAATTACCTTGTCTATATGAGGTCATGGTTGCATATTTTATGTCGCTTTTATGTTATATTTGCTACTAACATGGTTATTGCAGATTTTGTGATACGTCATTCATGTTAAGTTCAAGTTGGGTCGTCCGCCTTTCAAAGAGACACGTTGGGTTGTCATATCCCTTCAAATGACATGTTATGTTCAAGTTGGGTCGTCCGCCTTTCAAAGAGACACGTTGGGTTGTCATATCCCTTCAAATGACATGTTATGTTCAAGTTGGGTCGTCCGCCTTTCAAAGAGACACGTTGGGTTGTCATATCCCTTCAAATGACATGTTATGTTCAAGTTGGGTCGTCCGCCTTTCAAAGAGACACGTTGGGTTGTCATATCCCTTCAAATGACACGTTAAGTTCAAGATTGGGTTGTCATCTCCCTTCAAATGACACGTTATGTTCAACATTGGGTCGTCATCCCCCTTCAAATGACACGTTATGTTCAACATTGGGTTGTCATCCCCCTTCAAATGACACATTAAGTTCAAGATTGGGTTGTCACCTCGTTCAAAGTGACATGTTAAATTCAAGTTGGGTCGTCCGCCTTTCAAAGAGACAAGATTGGATTGTTACCTCTTTCAAAGTGACATGTTGGGTCGTCCGCCTTTCAATGAGACACGTTGGGTTGTCACCTCGTTCAAAGTGACACGTAATTTTCAAATTGGATCGTCCGCCTTTCAAAGAGACACGTTGGGTTGTCACCTCGTTCAAAGTGACATGTTATGTTCAAATTGGGTCGTCCTCCTTTCAAAGAGACGCGCTGGGTTGTCACCTCATTCAAAGTGACATGTTATTCACATCATCCTCCTTTCAAAAGGTACACCACCTTCATTGTGCAATTTTGTAAGTAACATCAAAGGTATGTGAATTTTCTCAGTTTACAATAAATCTTTGTCTTTTACTTATTATTTTCAGCCCAGTCAACGGACGTGGAGTCTTGCTCAAAAGCTCTACTAACGTATCATTTTTGTTCAAAGTTTATCAAACCAAATTTGGGTTCGTCAACTTTGTTTGACAAGGATCTCTTTCATCGATCCTAATCAAACAAAGGGGCAAGTTGTTGACACCAAATTTCGGTCTGATAGTTTTAAAATTAGTACATTTTTGCGTATTTTATTTTAAATGGTTCAAAATACATGTTTTTGTCATTTTAATGAAATTTGTTGATAATCATCCTCTTTGTCAAAGTATTAGGATTTTTATCGATTGTTATGTTTATATTATTTTGTCACAGCCAGACGTTCAAATATTTGTGCATTTTTTATAAAATCATTATTTCTGTTAAATCGCATTTTTTAAATGTAATTGATTACGTTCATTACATTTTTCATATTCATTTTTTTTGTTACACTGTTAATATTCATTTTTGATATTCTGCGCAGTCTAAGAAACTTATTCAAATTCAAAGATAATTTGCATATACGAATATTTTATCAACAAATAATTTTTGGGCCACTATTTCAAACCCATAATTTAGGCCCATTTTTAATAATTTTCTATATATAGAACATTTTGCCATTAGGTTAAGGGGGTGGATAAATTTTAGGGTTGATTTTTTCAGATTTCTAGGCTTCAAAGAATTATTCTTTTATTGTTTGTCATTTTTTCCGGCAAGTCGCCGGAGTTCCGTCGGAATTCGACGAGTCCACCACCCAAAACCCCTTTTTCTTTTTTTTTTTTTTCTCCGACAGACCAGCTTCCAGTCACCTTATTCTCTTATTCTTCCTCACTGCCTTTGAACCATCAGATCTCCACCACACCCATCAAACCTCCCTCTCTCTCACGACGGGGGACCACCAGAAACCAGCCCATTTCACCATTCTCTCCGAAATCCCACCACCTTTTCCGACCAAAATACTACTGAAACAGCCACACCAAATCCATTTCACCAACCACCAAAAAATCCAACCCAAACTACTTTGTAACGGACTAAACACTGCCAGTCCTCTTTCCCCTTTACAAGTTTTATTTGTTTATAGGTGTACAAATCTCTTTTTTTTTTAGTGAAGTAAAGCTCCAAACCAGCATTAACATGGATGAGCGGGGTAAAATCCGGTGAACCATCACTGTCACACACCGAATCTGGCCGGAAAAGCTTCCCTCTGGTAATTTCTTTTCCTATTGTTTTTCCCCATGTATTTTTAATTCTTTGGTGCTATTATTCGAATATTTTGTTGTTACTGTCTGCTGGACCAAATGGGTCTTATATTTAATATTTTTCTATGCCTATTATTATCATTATTATTGTGAATGGTTTATGTTTGTTCGTAGTTTTACATGTTTATTTTATCACTATTTCTAATAACTTGTTGATTGTTTTGATTGGTTTTGATGAGCTATTGTATTCTTTTGTTTAGCTTTTCTTTTTGTTAAAAATATTATTATTATTATTATTATTATTATTATTATTTAAAAAATGGTTATATTTATTTTAGTTTTGATGGGTTGTTGTTTAACTATTAAATATTCTTGCTTTAACATCTTTTCTTGAAATATGTAGTTCACCTTTTGGTAATATGATTTTATTATTATTATATTGTTATTATTAGTTTTGTTATTATTTATTGTTATTGTAGGTGTTGTTATTGTTAATATTATTATATATTATTATTTGGAATCTTTTTTTTTTATTCACATTGTTCATCGTACATTTGCTATTATTTGAATTATTTTTAAATTGTTTATCATATTCACTATTTGTTGGTATGTTTAATTTGTATATTTGTTAAATTGGCCGATGAAGAAATTACCGTCGATTTCCAAGGCCTCCAATTTTAATAAGACGGATTTTTATTTTTAAATTATTATTTCATATATTCAATTTTATTCATATTTATTACTAACACTTTTACTAAGTGTGTTTACAGGTACCCCGGAGTTGCTTTCCATTGAAGTTATTCGAATTAAGTTTGAATTATACTCTTTATTCAATATTTTGTATATATTACGTTAGGCAAACTTTAGGCCGTTTCTTATAGTTTCTTATTCTATTATTTGTGTATATTGCATGTTTATTATATTTATATATTATTTTATTCTCCTCCTCAATTTGAAAAAATAGACTCAGTCGGGAACCACAGTTGTGGATTTCGAAGGGTGCCTAACCCCTTCCCTTCGGAATAATTTGAACCCCTTACCTAGAATCAATTTGGTTTCGTAGACTATCTTTTAAATTAATTTATTAATCGGTTTCCTAGTTTTTCCTAAAATTAGGTGGCGACTCCCTTTTTCCTTTAACCCCCTTTTACCCGTAATTAAATTCTTTTTTTTTTAAATTGAGTCACCGCGACGTTGTTCCCGTCCAATGGATGTCAACACTACCGACTTCGAATCATGCATTTCTAAGGCAAGCCCTAGTTAAATCTAAACTAAGGCCCAACGTACTTCTGACAACCAGTATTTAAACATACAAGTACTTCATATAGCAAAGAAGGTCAATTAATAACAATAAACATGCTCACAGTTACCCGATAATTCTCAAAAAAAAGGTCGAAAATATGATTTTTAACACCTATGCATGATCCAATAACTACCCAACCCAAATCCCAACTAATCAACATGCATTCACATGTTCGAGTTCAATCTAAGAAAGGAAACCGTAGCCTACCTGTACGCAGATCACGCGCGCTCCAAAAATTACTCCCCCGGAGCTTTTCCTTTCTGAATAGCCTCAAAACGTTGATACACTATCAAAAATAGAGTCACAACGTTATTACGGTCATTTAAACACTAAAATCGCAAGAAATGGAGACGGGCCAATTTCGCGGTCAAAATGGAAAAAGTGGGATCCGAATTGATAAATCCAGAATTAATCCTAAATAAAGGTCCTAAACAACTCTCATAACTTGTGTCCCAAAATGGAACACAATTCGGGACTCGAAACTGTCCCAACATGAACATGCAACCAAAAACCCAAATTCTACGCTAAAATTCAACAACAATGGCAGCAGCTATTTACAAGAATTTACCAAAAATGAACGTCCAACTGCTAAAACCAATCAGACCAAGACGATCCTCACGAAAACCCCCACAATATAGGCTCTTGAATCACCAGATTCGGACTTAAAATGGCCAACAAATCACCTTCTAAAAGTTGAGCTCGAAAATGAGCTATGACAGCAGTTAAAACACAAAATTTACCTCAAATCGGGTCCCCAAATCAGATTCCAAGCTCACCAATGCGTTGCCCTCAAAAAATCTCACAACTTAGACTTTTGAATCGTCCAATTTGGAGTTCCATAGCTCAATATATCGCAATTTTAAAGTAAGACATAAAGGCTGAAATTTGGGCTTTTATAAAGGACGAAGCTGGTCGCTAATACACCCAAAAATATGGTCGTTAAAACGCCAAATTCTGGTCGTTAAAGGTCTGCACCAGATTTCAGCTTTGTCTAATTTCTTCAAAGTCTCCGACGGGGTGCTCGGAATCTGTTCGAAACCTGATAAAAATAAAACAGATATGCTACCCTACCAAAGTCGACATTCCGGACTCAATGGCGCAGTCGAAATTTCCATCAGAGGTCATCTCGATAAAATGTGGGTCCCACTTTCATTGGCCATTTTAAGTCAAAACCACAAAAGGGCTCGGAAAAATATTGAAAACCTCAAGACACGAAAGAAGGGTCAAACTAGACCAAAATCGACATTCCAGAGCTAGCCGCGCTGACGAAATTCTCATCCAAGCGCGTTTACTCAGAATGTTGACTAAAGTCAAACTTAGCCTTAAACTTAAAGTTAAATCGCCTAATCGCACCAACTCACACTAAAAACTTCGGGAGTCATGTCGACTATGCTACTAGCCTAAAATGACCCTTCCGGAACTGATGGAATCGTCAGAATTGGATTCCGATGTCATCTTCTTGAACTTTTGATCGAAAATGATCGTTCAAGGTTCATAAGCTCCAAAAACACTAAAGCTCACACAATAACCAAATGAACGACCAGGTGACCGAACTGTCAGTCCCAGCAAGTCATAACTGACTTGGGATCTCTATAGGAATGCTCTAAACGATGCACAGAAGATAAAACACAAAAATGACAAGAAGAGTCATTACATATCATGGCTGTTTCAAAACCAGAGGAAGCTAAAACAGTTTGAATGTTTCTAACGAAAAACAAAAGGAAACGAGTGCTTCTAACTGGCAGATTTAGTTGAGGAAGAGAAAAACATTACTTCACCTCCTATGAGTAAGTTAAGCCCTCAAGCACCCGAATTTGTGCCTACATGTAAGGCAAATCCATCTATGACAATGACAGTTGATAGCTTTAAAAAGAGTTTGGCATGAACACCAAAGATATTGGAGTATTAGCTAAGAGTCATGATCCAAAAGTTATAGTTTCAGGAATTAATCCAACTGCATGTTATAATTATTGACTTGGGAACAGACATGTCCGATGGGGATGATGAGGAAGAGATATAGGACATATGCTTTGATAAGGTGGCCAAGGAAAGGGATCTCTCACCAAGGCAACAAAAAAGTGGAAGCAACAAATTAAAATAATTTTTTTTAAAAAAAAAGCACATGGAAGGCAACACATATGGGATGGCACTATAATAAAAATGACTATTAGCGGCATTTAATTCTTAATTGCCGCTAAATATGTATTTTTAGCGGCAATCTTCACTCTTAACATATGTCAGTAAAGCCTTTAGCGACATTGGTTCTAATGGAACTTAACTAATGCCGGTAAAGACGTTAGCACTCTTTATTAGTATCAATATTTAATGCCGCTAAAAGTTATTTTTGTTGTAGTGTGGTAAGGTGACTGAGCAATTTGTTCCAAGGCACCTACCAATGTAACTAGAAAAACAAAATCATATGACATTGTCAACAACTTTAACAAGATTCAATAAATCCAAGAAGAATTGATGAACTATCAAGTGTTTTTGGACAGAGTTGAAAAAGAAAATACCTCAAGTTACTTTTGACGGACAAACTAACTTTTTAAGTTCATACATATATAATTATATTGAAGTTTGAGGCTAATCACTAAATCTTATTCTTGACTTTTATATTCTTGCATTACTTAAGTATCTTCATTTGTAATATCATTTTAGAGAATACTATAAACTCTACGATGATCATAGAATACCTAGTTTTCTCTAGATCTTTTTTTTTTCATGCTTGTTAAGTAGTAGAGTTTTATTATTGCAATAAGATTGGTAAGGTAAGGTCTAGCCCCCTTGGTTGTACTCTTGCTCGAAGGTTCTTTATTTATTAATGAAATTTCTTAGTTAAAAAAATTTATAGTTAGTCTGATCAGCTTTAATATATATGTGGATTTGTGTTGATTTTTTTTTTCCAATTTGTTTGTGGCAATAATAGTTATTATCCATTGATCATTTTGGTGTCACAGTGATAGATATATAATGGTACATCTAAATCATCATGTAAATGGCAAAAATTAAAGTACATGAAAGCTGATGTGAAAAGTGATTCAACTGCAACTACTTAGATTCCAATTCGTTAATGAAGACAGAGTTTGGAAAGAACATAATAATTTGTTGATTGAAGCTCTTATACAAGGTTCTTCTAGGCCCTTTGCTGCTTTATATCTTTGCCTTTGTAAAACGCTATGAAATTATTCAAAAATTGTTCTAATGATGATAAAGGTTCAATTAGCGTTATATTTTTATGACTCTTTATGGTTGTTGGTATTTGTGATGACTTATATGATTGTTTACTTATTCGAATAAGGTAATTAAAGTTAAAACTTATTTGTCTTCTTCGCATGTCCTGATTCACTCTACCATAAAGCATGTGTCGTTGTACATGTTTTAAAAAGTATTGCTTGAGATGACTATTCAAATCACTGTTTGTTATATTCAGTTAGTAGAATACAAAACAAGATCTTCTAACCTATCTAAGCTAACAACTCTTCCTTAATTTCTCCTCTTTGTTTCGTATGTAGGTTATGATTGTCGCAAGCAACATATACATGTTTTCCCTCTATAAGGTGTTCTGGAGTATTTATTGTGTTTCATGCTGAAGTTAGAGAATCATAAAGTTATATGTTTCCTTGTATATAATATTCTAAGCTAATTCTTAGGGATTTAGATATTTAGTTACCTTAGTTAGTCTTCTCTTTACCTGTATTTAAATCATTGTCTTCTTTTGATAATATACATTGAAATTACTCCATACTTCTGTTTCAAGATGGTATCAGAGCCAAGCTTGTAGCTTCGGCTAAGTTAGCCTTGCCTAATCGGAGTTGAGTCATCTCCATAGCCGGGAGGCACTATTGCTTAGCTAGAAGTTAATAGTGATTGTCTGGTGACTGTTTCATTAAAACTAACCTCGTGAGTCTCACGTTCCAGTGACTCCATTTAGTTCACACTTTGCCGGCAAGTGCGTGAGGGCAATTGGTATATTTGTGATCGATTTTGCTTTCTGTCGATCTTCCTTTTTCGACATCTGTTGTTATTTTAGGTCAAGATCTATTGGTGCTTGTTGAACATACCACCATCTGAGAAGAACTGTGTGTTTCTGGCTTAAAGAATCTGGTTATTGCCCCACTCTTTCTTCCAGCCTGCATCTGGACTTCCATCTTTATTGTGCTGTTTGTGTCTGGTTGAAGTCTCGTCCAGGCAATGTGAAAGCACCAAGTTTTGTTCCATTGGTCAAAAATCTGCATTTGACTTTTATAACGTCCATGTTCTATTTGCTCTCTTTTAAGAAGTTCCTACTGAATTTGTTTTCGTTTGGAAAAAAATTGTTGGGGATTAGTGTTGCTGCTACTGGCAGTTCATCTTTTGATAAAATGATTTTGATTCCCACGCATAAGTTTGCAAAATTATCTCAATATCCAAAATCATTGAAGATATTCACTTCAACCACTGCATTTGCTAAGCCAGGTGAAACATGTCTTATCACCCCTTCAAATAAATGGGTAATTGATTCAGGTGCCACAAATCATATGATTGGTAATTCTAATTTTTTTTTCTAGCTTTCAATCACACAAAGCTCCCTCTCCAGTCACCGTAGCTGATGGGTCTACTTGTACTGATGTTATATTTGAAACTGTTAAGCCAACCTCTTCTATTACTCTGTCATCTGTGTTAAGTCTACCAAAATTGGCTTTTAATTTGATCTATGTTAGTACACTTACCAAAGACCTTAATTGTTGTATTTCATTCTTTCCCAATCATTGCTTGTTTCATGATCTTAAGACAAATCAGGTTATTGGTAAAGGACATGTATCTGATGATCTTTACATCCTTGATAAGTGGGAGTCTCAGTCAGTTGTTTGCTCTAGTGTCGTGTCTCCATATGACATCCTTCTCTACCTCTATTAAAGAATTTATGTCCTCGGTTTCAGAATATTTCTTCATTGGAATGTGAATCTTGTCGATTTGCAAAACATCATTAAGTTCAGGGGTAATAAGCGGGCTGGGTCAGCTTTTGAGTTAATTCATTCTGATGTTTAGGGACCATGTCCTATCATTTCTAAAACTGAGCATAAGTACTATATTAATTTTGTGGATAATTTCTCTTGGATGACTTGGATTTACTTAACGAAGAGTTGGTTAGAAGTGTTTACTCACTTTTGTGCCTTTTGTGTTGAAGTAAAAACTCAATTCAATGCTTCAGTACCTATTCTAAGAAGTGACAATGTCTAATGTGTCAGAAATATTTCAGTCAAATATGAGACAACATGGTATTCTTCATCAATCTTCTTGTGTTGATACACCCGCTCAAAATGGAGTTGCTGAGAGAAAGAATAGACATTTACTTGAGACAGCTTGAGCACTTATATTCCAAATGAAGATTCCTAAACAGTTTTGGGAGTATCTATGACTTACTTTCTTATTAATCGCATACCATCTACTGTGCTTGCTGGTACTATGCCTCATAGTGTTCTGTTTCCAAACAAGTCACCTTTTTCCGGTGGAACCTAAGGTATTTGGATGCACACGTTATGTTCGACATGATTGTTACCAAGTTGGATCCCAAGGCATTGAAGTGTGTTTTCCTAGATTATTCTCGCCTCCAAAAGGGGTATCGACGTTATTCTACTGAACTTGGCAGATATTTGGTGTTAATTGATATGGCAATTTCAAAGTCTACACCATTCTTCTATGCACTTCCAATTTCTACAAGTCAGGAGGAGGAAGATGAGTGGTTAGTCTATCAGGTTACCCGTGTTTTGACGGAAGAATAAAATGTTGTCTCTCCATCTTCAAGTTCTTTTATTGAGGATCAATCGACTATTGTCCCATCAGTTCCTACTCCATCGGCGGTAGTAAGACCACCAACTGTTCAAGTTTACTCGAGGAGGCGAGAGACCAGTGATACATGTCCTACAACAATCCATTTGCCACCAAATCATGCTGAAAATATTGACCTCCCTATTGCTCTTCGCAAAGGTACTCGTAGTTGCAAGTCCACATATTCTTTTCCTAATTTTGTTTCCTATGATGGCTTATCCTCTATGTCTAGATCATTGATTGCCTCTCTAGACTCTATCTCTGTACCCAAAATAGTGAAAGAGACTTTGAATCATCCTGGATGGTCTGATGCAATGCTTGATGAAATACATGCCTTAGAGTAAAATCACACATGGGATTGTGAGATTTACCCAAGGGAAAGAAATCAGTCGGATGTAAGTGGGTCTTCACAGTTAAAGTGAATCCAGATGGGTTTATAGCAAGACTTAAGGCTAGACTTGTGGCTAAAAGATATGCTCAAACCTATGGGGTAGATTATTCAGACACTTTCTCTCCGGTTGTCAAACTCACTTCTATTCGCTTGTTTATTTCTCTAGCTGATTCTCATAATTGGCCTTTACATCAGTAAAATATTAAGAATACATTATCTTTAGGAGGAAGTGTATATGGAGCAACCACTTGGTTTTATTGTCCGGGGGGGAGGGGATATGGGAAAGTCTGTCATTTGAAAAAGTCCTTATATGGCTTGAAACAAAGTTCCCGGGCTTGGTTTGGCAAGTTCAATGAGGTAGTTCAGGATTTTGGGCTGAAAATGAGGAAATACGATCACTCAGTCTTCTACCAACAATCAACAACAGACATTATCCTCCTCGTTGTATATGTTGATGACATTGTTATCACAGGAAATGATTATGCAGGGATTTCTTCCCTCAAGTCTTTTATGCATACTAGATTTCATACAAAGGACTTGGGACAGCTAAAATACATCTTGGGAGTAGAAGTGAACAGAAGCAAGAAGGGAATTTTTCTGTATTAGACAAAGTATATTCTTAACCTATTTGCAAACACTGGAAAGTTGGCAGCTAAACCATACAACACTTCAATGGTACCTAATGTATATCTTATGTAAGATGATGGTTATCCTTTTGATGATCTAGAAAGATATAGAAAATTGGTTAGGAAGTTAAAGTATTTGACTGTGACTCGTCCAGATATTGCTTTTGCGGTAAGTGTTGTTAGTTAGTTCATATCCGCACCTACGATCAAACATTGGGAAACTGTGGAACATATTCTATATTACTTAAAAGGAGCTCCTGGACTTGGCATATTGTATAACAATCATGGTCATACTCGTGTTGAATGAGGAAAATATAGGAGTGCATGAATGGATGAACCAGGAAAATCCACAACATCAAGATGGGTTTGAGGGATGGTTGTTACAAAATCCTTAGGTGGAGAAGGATCATCGCAAGGAGATTCATATACCGGAAGAGTGTGAGATGAGGAAAATATAGGAGTGCAGAGTAAGTGGATTTGAAAGGAAAAACACATTCATGAAAATGGACATCCCTTAACACAAACATCTTTTTAGAATCAAAAGATAAAAGTTTGTATCCTTTTGTCCATGGGGAAACCCCAAGAAAACACAAGGGACAACTCTAGGTGAAAACTTTGACCGATTTCGAGTTAAAGTAGAAACATAACAAAGACACCCAAAGGGAAAGATTTTTGAATCGTGTAATTTTAAAGGGAAAATTATGTAACTAAGCTAATTTTTACTACTTAATTATATATTATAGTTATAGTATTAATTAATTATCGAAAAGGGTTAATGTTTAAGATAATGATTAATATGGATCCCACCACTTTTGTATTTCAACGTGTATATTCACATTTCTTCTTTTATACAATTTTTTTGCTAGCTCTCTCCAACTCACTAATTAATTTGTCCCTCAATTCTCTCATTCTCCCTTTAATTTCTCAACTGATCCAAAATTTAAAATTTGAACATTTTTAATCATCCTCTTAAAGCTTCCAATAGTGCAAAATAAGGTAATTTCACTTTCTTTTTTAACTTTCATTCGTTCTTGATTTTCTTTTGTTTGATAATATTTTTGATTTCCTCAAAAATTGTCATAACTCCACACCTAAATTTTAAATTCTTTGGTGCAATCAATCTAACATGGAAGAAGAATTTTCATCAAATAGAATCACCAGAGGTATACAATTGCATATGACAAATTTAGTTGGGAATTCATTTTTTTGGTTGGATTTAACTCAAGAATTTGAAGCACTTACAGGTTCTATTGCTAAATTTAAAACTTTTGATTTAAACACAACAAAAAAAGAGATTAGATCTAAGTTTATCAATGACCCCACTAATATGGGGTTAAATGACTCTGAGTTGATGATTCCTATATATAAAAAAAAGGTAAAAAGTATCTTCAAGCAAAAATGACTCAAAAATCACCGTGAAAAGATGGATTATGTCGAAATGGACCAACAACTAGGCAGAGATTTTGAGGTATAGCTCTGTTTTCATTTTTTCCCTTTTTGTATTTGGATAATTTAAGTTGTATATGACATGATAAGCGAATTGCAATTTTGGATAATTGTATATATTTTGTAATTAATATCAAGCATATGCATGCATAATTAGTTGTGTTATTGTTTATAGTTATACAAGTTCAATTGATATATACAATTACAACTATTTGTATAATGAATTTATGTTATTTACATACAAATATTTAAATTAATGTTCTTTATTATAGGGTCTAATTTATATCAATGATTGCATGTTGCATGTTATTGTACCATGACACACTGTTGACAATGTATATATCCTAGGAAATGTATAATATGTATATTTAAATATATACTTAATACAATTACTTATTCTACAAATCAAAGGGTAACATATACAAAATCGATAAAAGTAATAAAAAATTATTCAATTATATTCATTTGTTGACTTAAATTACATAACGATTTGTATAAAATCTATCTAATATACAAATTATATTCAAAACTGATGCAATTAACTGAAAATTGAAAATTACTAAATTATATA
Organism: Solanum sitiens; assembly: GCA_016801875.1. Lineage (NCBI taxonomy): Eukaryota > Viridiplantae > Streptophyta > Magnoliopsida > Solanales > Solanaceae > Solanum > Solanum sitiens. Next base: position 883,017 of record JABWTJ010000191.1, read on the forward strand.
CACTTGTTGACTTAAAGTATATAACGAATTGTATAAAATCTATCTAATATACAAATCACACTGTAACTTATACAAACTGCTATAGTAGTACTCCAAAATCACTATATTATATTAACTTGTTGACTCAGAATACATAACGACTTGTATAAAATTCATCAAATACATAAATAAATTGTAACGTATGTAAACTGATGGAATTAATGGGAAATTATTCAATTACATTCACTTGTTGACTTAGAATATATAACGACTTGTATAACGTCTATCTAATATACAAAGCAAAATGTGATATATACAAATTGTTAGAAGTAATGAAAATTTACTATATTATTTTAACTTTTTGATTCAAAATATATAACGACTTGTATGAGATCTATCTAATATACAAATCACATAGTAATATAGACAAATTGATACAAGTACTTAAAATTACTCAATTTCACACTCTTGTTTAATTAGAATTTTTATTGAATTGTATAAAATCTATTTAATATACAAAACAAATAGTAACATATACAAAATGATACAACTAATCGAAAAACACTCCATTATATGTTTAGACAAAAGGCACTCACAAACAATCTTAACGTAGAATTCATTACCAATTCTTTACATCTATAAATTATTTTCAAACAAAATTAACTACTCCATATAGAATATCATTTTAATCGATATCCGTAGGCAATAACACAATAATACAAATTAAAGACGAATTAACCAAGAAATATATGAAATACATATACATTGAATGTAGTTTTTTATACAGCTCGTAAGGAATAGATTCTTGTGTTTATGTTTTTCTTGCTCAAACCATAAAAATAAATTAATTATTTTTGTTCAAATACATAAGAAACTTTGATTAAAGTAAAATAATGAATAGTCCTAAAAAGGAAGAAGTCTTGGTTTGGTAACGTCTCCTAATTAAAATAAATGATCTTTAATTAAGGCACTCCTCAATTAATTCTTAATTAGTTAGATATAATTAAATAATTTTTTGTATAATTAATTATAAATAGAATGAATATACAAATCAGAAAAGTAATAGCTATTTAAACTATAGCTATGATGCATAAATAGGCAAACTATAGTTAAGGGGGCCTATTATGTTTCACAGTGTAGCTGTTTGTGAATTTTCCCCTTAATCTTTTAAATTGGATAGAACACTTATGTATCCATATATAATTGTATTCACAAATCAGCATTTCAACTTGCGTTTATATAACAATACAAGTATTTATGCATATAAATATTCTGACTGTGTACATAATTGATAATTATACAAACCTTAATCTCTTTTCCCTCATAGTCCTTGTGTACTCTATATACATATTTGTATTCACAAATTACCACTTCAACTTTTGTCAATATTACATTACAAGTATCTATGTATATGTATTACGCTATATACACAATTGACAATTAGATAACCCTCAATCTCTTTTTGCTCATGTTCTTTATGTACTCATTTTTACAACTATATACATATGAATTCAATTTGTTTAACTATTTCAATACAAGAGGAAAATTCATAATGACAATGTCACACAATACACCAAGATATATAAGTATATATATGATATCAAACTAAAACATAAAGCAAACAGATCTTAATCTCATTTGCCTCCGATTCTGCTGGATTACTCTAATTTTTTCATCCCCACTTGAATCAACATGTTTTCTCCTCTTTTTTTAAGATTAATTTTCAGTTTAAAGATTTTGAACCTTCTTTCATGTTTATTGATTTTACATGTTCGACTTCTTCAAGTATATTGAAAAGTATAGGGTCATTAACCTTCTTTATTCTTCTTGCATTCTCCATTATTGTAGCAATAGAGCCTGGAACTTTGACTTGTTGTTAAGTAATACACAAATCAAAAAAACATAGTTCATTCAATAATTTATCATATCAATGTATACCTCTCGTGACCCTCTTTGGTATACAAATTTCTGTCATTGTAATGAAAAATAAATTCTTCAATCAAAATACTTTAAAAATAGATGAAAATATAAATGCATAGAAATACAATATTCATAAGAATGAGATAAAAATGTAATTAAAAATTACTTGATGGATACAACTCACAAAAGTTGCTCCTAAAATGATGCAAAAGAGTTTGAATTGAAAGGAATATGAGCAAGAAAATCAGAAAATATGTGATACAAAGATGTTGATGAATATTTTTTATTGATAATGATAACGTAAAACATGCATGACATAATTAATTAGGAATGTAATAACTTCACTATTTAATACTTATTTCTATTAAATTAAAAAAAACCATTTATTTGCCTATATGCAACTTTGCTATTTACTGTGGAAGTGTAACCATATAATATGAAAAAAATTAAATATAGCTATTTTTCTGAAATGTATATTGATGTTTGTCATATTCTGTAGTTTTTCCAAAGATTAATTAGAGAATACAAGTAAAGTTGATTATATTAACACTGTATTTTTACAATAAAATACTTAAGTTAACACTAAATGTCAAATATTACAGGAAAAATTGACCAAAAAGATATTGACATTTTATTGATTTTTTATTTTTTATATAGTTGATTACTTATAGAGTTTGATATCCACACATTTTATTAATTTTCAATTTTCTTGCTTTTGAGTTGTCCAATGTATCCATTTTATGTTTAACAACAATTTATTCATATATATACTATATTGGTGTATTTATTTTTATTTAACAGTGGTGATTGTTGTGATTTTTTGTTAAAAGTTCTATACTTTACATTGTTTAATATATTAATACATTAAATTTTAGTGAATACCTTGGATACATCAAAACTTTAAGTTTTATATGCTAATGGTACAAAATATATTATTCATTTGTAGGAAATTAAATTCGATGTGCTAGATTGTCCGATTGAAGCCCCACATATGCAGATGTACGGAAATCATAACATAGTTCATAATTTGAAGGAGAAGCTTTCACATGTATAGTTAAATAAATTTAAGAATACATATTTTGGCATGTATGCGCGTATGCATGAGTGTTGTGTTCAAAATCAAATTTTTAGGTGTTTAATCATTTGCCAGTTGAAGGATAGTTCATCAGATACTTTGTTCATTCGTATAAATCAGATCATATTTCAATTCTGTATTCAAGAGTTTGTCATTTTCTTATTTAACAACAATGTATTCATATGTATAGTATATTGGTGTATTCATTATTTTGGTTTAACAATAGTGTATTCATTTTTCAAATTGTTGTATTCATATGTTGAAATTGTACTACTTTTTCTTGTTTGATATATTAATACATTAATTTTTATAAATACTTGTATCCTTGATATATTAATACTTTAAGTTTTATAATAGAAACACCAATTTGAATTCAAAGTATTCATATGCTAATTGTACAAGTAATAATTTTCCTTATTTGGTTATTATAATTACAACTGTATTAGTGTATAAATAAATAAAAAATAAAATACATCTGCAAAAATACAACTAGAAAAAGACATGAATACTCTTTTATATTCAAAATTTTATGAACACCTTTATATAAGTATTTAGTGAATATATTGTATTTAAGAATATAAATACAACTTCTTGTATTATGTGAGTGAATCATATTTGCATACAATATGTAATTATTAGTTGGTAATTTAATAATGGAAATTTCAGTTATTTAGGAACATAATAAAAGGTACACACTTGGGAGTTATGATAACATATCATACCTTATTTAGTGCTTTGTATAAATAATAATAATAACAATAAAAAAAAATTTAATACAAACATGCAGCTAAAAATTGACATAAAGTGTAGTCATTTCTAGTAAATAACATATTTATAACTATTGAACTTCAATAACCCTGTAAATATAGTCATTTTTGTAAGTTGCTCAAATATTTAGCCCAAAACACAACATGTATAATACTTGGAGCTATCAATATGGGTTGGTCCACCCCATTCGGGCCAACCCATAAAGATTGAAATTTGATGGGTGCCGGGTTAATCCATTTATTCTGTGGATCACAAGTTGATCGACCCAACCCACAAGTACGTGGGCTACTGCTTTACCATACCAATCATTTTTTCCTTAAAAGTAAATTTTTTATAATTTTTTAAATTAAATTATAATTTAAAAATATTATCATAAATATCAACAAGACAATATTACATGGTGTTAGTGGTACTATTGTTAATCAAATACACAAATAAAATTATCTTTATAAAAGTTACTTATTAAGTTTGATTTCAAGTAAAAACATAAATTTAGCTAAATAGAAATATTAACCTAATTGTTTTTCAATGATCATAATAAAAAACAAAAACTATGACTCCATAATCTATGACCTATGTAGTGACTCCCTATAAATTTTAGGAAATTTTTATTTTATGTAGTACATATTTTATAAACATAATTTGATTAAATTGTAATATTTCAACCTTTAAACATATTTTGAGTTTAGACTCTTGTTATTTTTAGGGAAAATTGTATATAAAAGCAAAGTATTAATCAAATTAAATGTTATAAACACAGTTTATTTAATTGTATCCCATAGCAAACTGTTGTTATTTTCGCCTCTCTCCCTGGTGGAATCTCGTTCGCCACTCGTTTTCGCTGCCAGTTTCGCTTGCCTCTCTCGCTTTTGTACAAACACAAATGTATAAAATGTGTTTGTATAAAACGAGAGATAATTGTATATATACATATATTTTCGTTCTCCTCTCTTCCCTCTCCCCTCTCCCCTCTCCTAGATCTCGCTCGCCACTCTTACTCGTCTCTCTCACTTTATACAAATGTATACATTGTCTTTGTGTTTGTATAAAACGGGAGAAAATTGTATATACAAATACAAATGCATATATTTTTGTCCTATACACTTATGATTATGCAAATACTATATTTCCCTGCTCAGTTTTCTTCACTCTTTCTCTGTTTCTCGCTTTATAAAAACACACATTATACAATTGATTCTTTTGTATGTGTATACCAAAACAAATTATATAATTGCTTCTTTTGTATATATGTATAGCGAAATAGCCATTTTCTTTATATATGTATAGCGAAATAGCCAGCTTCATTTGTATATATGTTTAGAGAAATAACCAAAGAAAACATAAAGTTTGTTATGGAGTGCAATCATGCAAACTACAGTTATAACATATATAAATATAATTTTTGTGTTTGTTATATGTGAAAGTTTCTCTTTTTTTAGTACTCTCTTTTATTTTTTAATTAATTTTCAGTTGGCCCACGGACCGACCCTATCCATATTTCTCAAACTCCAAAAATCGTAGCTCTGCCCTATCTAATCATGGGTTAGGCCAGGCCGGTCCAACGAACCTAGCCCATATTGAAGGCTCTATTACTACATCATAAATTCAGTATACAACAACATACAAAACTTCCATTTTTTTTTACAAAAATGTTTTAAAATGTGATATTATACACCTAATATATAGTATTATACAAAATTAAAGAGTTATTTATCATCACGATTTGAGTCTATATCCTAGACGTGGTCGGCACTCGGAACCATTATTGGTCCCAGTGAATCCTGATCTGACATACTGTAAGGCCTCATTTGTTTTCATTAACATTAAAACGTCTGAATTTGAATACATATCTGAATGATTAAGATGTTCTACATCTGAACACTAAATGATTAAGAAAATTTGTTTTTCAATATTTAAATATGCGTAATTATTTTTTTCAAATATCTTAAATATATAATTTAAATAAAAATATAATTATCTGGGTTATATATTTGAAAAGAGTAGAAATTTTGTAACTACCTGATGAAAAGTACAAATTCTAGACCACCTAGCGAACCATCTCAGTTCTTCACAATTGATAAACAACAGTACATCAAAAATATTATTACAATCAATGTTCTTGACACAAATCAATACAAGAAAATTATTAATATAAAAAAAAATACTTGAAAGGATTTATGAAAATTTACCAGTTGGGAAAAATGGTGTTTGATTGAGAAAAGGAAAGAAAGTTTTAAGTTATGAGATAAAAAGGCACGCCAAAGCAGAGAAGATATGATTTATTATTTGATAACTTATGAAATGAGTCTGAATGTTGTTAATAGTCTCCTACAGATCTAATTCGTTCAGATCTATTCAGACCCATTAAGAGTTTTTTTAAAAAATTAGATAATTTAAGGCTTGTGATACGGGCCCAATATAATGAAAGACTCGTTTATAGGCTCAATATAACTATATTATATATACTTATAATAGAAACTTAATTAGTTTTCAAAAAGAAATTTTTTTTATGACATTTTCAAATAAACATGATAAGAAATAATAATAAAATATCACATGCTCCAGTGATTATTTTAACATTGTGTCAAACAATATATTCAAATTAAATAATTAATTTAATGATATTTTTTTCTATTTTATTTGGAAATCATCACGAGAATAAATTAAAATTTGAGTCTCGATATAATAACAATTTTCATAAACTATATGAAGATAGAGTCTATTGATCCATCTATAGATTAATTCTGAATACATTTAAAGTTTGTTTTATAGGTGTTTAACAAATAAAAACAATGACCTATTCTTAAAATATATTTTTTAAATATTGAAACTTAACCTTTTTTTTATTTTTTAATTTCAATTTAATATATATTATTAATTTATGATCACACTTATTTCTTTTTCAAGTATATTAATTAGCACCAAAATAAAAGTGACAATAATTATTATTTTTTAAAATAATAATTTTTTTTATATTAAAGTAGACATTTTTAGTAAGTATAATGAATAGAAAAATATTAAGAATTAAATTAAAATAATAATAAAATAGAGTAATAAATAGATACAGAATAACTCATAAAAACAAGTGAAGCAATAACAAAATAAGTTAATAGTAATAACAATAACTAAAGATGTTTCTAGAACTATTTAGTTTTCTTGTTATATTTTTGTTAGCGTGAAGTTACATTTTTATCGTCGATCATCATTCACTTCATATATAGAAAGATATTTCTAGAATTATTTGTTTTGTTTGCTATCTCTCTTAATATATTTTTGTTAAAATGAAATTATATATTTATTCTTGATTGTCTTAAATGCAAATATATCATCCTATTCATTTTTATTTGTAAAGTTACTTTTAACATTCTTTTCTTTAGTTTTAATCTGATATATGTTATTAATTTTATCACACTTATTTCTTTCAAGTATATTAATTAGATCCAAAGTAAAGGTGAAAATAATTAATTCATAATAAATTTATATATTTAAAGTAGGCATTTTTTATAAGTATAATGAATATAAAAAATATTAAGAACTAATTAAATCAAAGTAAGTAAAATAGAGTAATAAATATATATCACAATAATTCACAAAAGAAAAGAAACTGAAGTAATAACAAAATGAGTTAATAGTAATAACAATAACTAAATATTTTTCTAGAACTATTTAGTTTTCTTGTTATCATGCTTGTTAGATTTTTGTTAGCGTGAAGTTACATTTTTATCTTCGATCATCATTCACTTCATACATAGAAAGATATTTCTAGATTTTTTTTTTGCTATCTCTCTTAATATATTTTTGTTAGAATGAAATTATATATTTATTCTTGATTGTCTTAAATGCAAATATATCATCCTATTATTTTTATTTGTAAAGTTACTTTTAACATTCTTTTCTTTAATTTTAATATGATATATATTATTAATTTTATCAAACTTATTTCTTTTCAAGTATATTAATTAGAGCCAAAATAAAGACGAAAATAATTAATTCATGATAAATTTATATATTTAAAGTAGGCATTTTTGATAAGTATAATGAATATAAAAAAAATTAATAACTAAATCAAAGTAAGAAAAATAGAGTAATAAATATATATCACAATAATTCACAAAAGAAAAGAAAGTGAAGTACTAACAAAATAAGTTAATAGTAAAACAATAACTAAAGATGTTTATAGAAATAATTAATTTTCTTGTTATCATTCTTGGTAGATTTTTGTTAGCGTGAAATTACTTTTTTACCCTTGATCATTATTTACTTCATATATAGAAAGATGTTTCTAGAATTATTTACTATCTTTCTTAATAGATTTTTGTTAGAATAAAATTATATTTTTACCCTTGGTTGTCCTACCACTTCACTCTTTTATATAATGGAAATAAAACAAATGAACTTAATGTGCTGAATCTGAATGATTCAAATTCAGACCTAAAAATCAAACATACTTAATGGACTGAATCTGAATGATTAAGATTCAGACCTTTAAGTGCAAATAAATGAGGCCTAAGAATCTTTTACAAATTTGATTCGGTCAAATGTATTCAAACCTAGAGATACTTTTAAAAATAAAACAAATGCACTTAATGGGCTTAGGTCTGAATCATTTAGATTTAAATTTTTTGTAAGTGCAAACAAATGACGCATAGAGACTAGTGCAAAAGCTTTTAAAAGATGACCATTTAATACAATAACTTTAAAAACAAACCCAACAACGATTCATAAATTAAAAGACTGAAATTTTTTATAGTAGACATATGCTTATAAAACAACTATGACCGTAATTCAATTGACTCATCTATGAAGTTTCTAACATACTAAAGAAAGGTTACCATTATAAGACCCTAAGCTACCTGAATAACGTACTAACAACATCAATAAACTACTAATACTCAAGATAAGTTGGAGTCTCTCAGAGAGTCGGGGAGTCTCACCTAAACTAAATGAAAGTGATTCCAGTGCTACGTATGTTGTCGATCCCATATACCTAAATTTGTATCACTAAAAGAAGCAACTTTGAATGACGATAATACACGAAATGTATTGTATATAAAATAACGGAATGAGTTGACTAAAACTGGACTAAATGAGTAGCTTTGAAGATAGACTTATAAAAAGCCAACTAAATAGTATAAAATAAGATTATCAACCGAAAGCATAGAGATTTTCTAAACTAATTAACTGAAACATGATATTTGAATATCTGAGATCTAGAAAAGACAAACATAAAATAATATACAAGATGCGTAACAATACTTTAATCATCTAATGATAAAGTCAAAACTGTTTCTAGTTATAACTAGAACAAAATACATGCATGTCTAGAACCTTAAATTTGAGAGATTATACTACATAGATAATCATACCGGTTCAAACTATAATGTATATACGTAATTTTTAAGTGGAGAGTTACTTACAACCGACATGCATGTGAGCTCTTGGTGCACTAACTTACAAACCCAGTTGAGGATGACTGTCATACCTTGCTAGGGTATAGAATCTATCTGCTTACTGTAGATGCACTAATCTGAGCCACATTGAGGTAAATGAGTTGATCGTCAAAGCAGCATACTCAAATACTTTGGTGACACATAGTAAGAGAATTTGAAATTTTAAATCCACATCCTCTGATTACGTACTAAATAATCCGCCCGAAATAATATACTCACATATGCTCATAACATATCATGAATTTGCATATGAAAACATATGGCGAGTCATTGCTCAAATTTGTAAGACTATACAACTAGTGAAACAATGCTCACAAATATCTGAAGCACACTAATATTCTGAGTTCTCGTGATAAAGAACAATTCTCTTTGAAAATCATACATCTATATGTAATGAAGAATTGTTAACTTTCATGATGAATCTTTGAAGTGACTAAACTTCTTCAAAACATAATCTTTAAAATATGTATTTATATAAATATACATTCTTGAACTCTTTCTTGAAATAATGCACTTGAAGTTTAATAAGTATTCTTGAAGTACCTCTTAAAAATAAAAACAACACATAAGGTATAATATGACAATATAATAGTTAAGGGTCATGTTTATGTATTAGGACAAAGAATTAAACCCATGTAATTAGTTGTATGACAAAATATTTGTCTTATAACAAAAGAGGAAATAAAGTTCATAACGTATGAAGAAAAATGCATCTTAAGAACAACTCCAACGTTCCAATCATTATGCTTCAACTTGTTCATCATTTTACTTAGACCAGACTCTTCAGATTTCAGATTCGCACTCAGTTTAAAATCTTGATGTATAACGACATCTAGATCATTTCAGATTTGACGGAATTCTGTGAAATGTTTGTACATACCAGTTGATCATGTGTTTTTTCCATTGCATTCTTCTTTCTCGATTCACCTTTCCTGAAAAGAAATATAATGTTTAAATGTCATAATGACTCTGATGAAATTCAGAGTTTTTTTGGCATCAATATAATCATAAGAGTTTTTGATGTTATTGAGAAAGCAGGGTAGGGTAGCAAAACACAACATTTCAAGAAAATATCTATCAATAGCATAATATTTGTAATGGGATACATAGTTAATTGAATAACTGTCGCACTTTCTTGTCTTTGATATGATAATGAACAGTTGCATTCTGAAATTTTGAGAAGTTTGTCATAACCATGTTAAAAATGATCTTCCAAACACACCAAGAAGAGTCGACAATCTTAACATTCCCGACAAATTGGAGAAAGAATATAATCAGGACCAACTGCAGGTTAGCCTAATGAAAATTGATTTCAAAGTAGAAGTGCCTGGCACACAAAAACTTCAGAACCAACAAATCTGAAAGTAAACTCTCATGTCAGCTCTGCTCCGAACAAATTAAACATTTTCTTATGCAACTCCTCTCATATCTAAATTAGGACAACCCGAAACTCAAGTAATCAATCTCTCTCTTTTGCCGATGGAGATGAAAAATCTGAAGAAGCAAAAAGGTAACAGAGGAAGAAGGAATCAGTCAGTTGCTGGATCTACTCCTCGTTCATATTCTCTCACTTCTCCCAACAAAGGATGCATTCAAAACTTGTTCAATGAACTGTCTATCCCAACATTTATCTCTATTGGCCGACAAATTGTTAGGTTGTCCAAGATCGTCCACCAATGCTGCGATTAACTTCCAGTTGTGAGCTTTGCATGAGTTCACTGCTTGTAGTTTCCTGTCTCGAGATATTAGAAATCTTGCCTTATATATTTTGAGTTTTTGATAAACTACTCATGGAATCTTTGTCTTCTCTATGTATGTGTGTAACTAATTATTATTGGAATTACCCTTGTGGTAACCAAATGTTATGGTTTCTAATGAAAAATTTTCTGTATTCACTTTGCTGGCATATGCGAATCAGAAGTGTTGTTTCATGTGTTTTTGTTTAGAAATGACTATCTTTACATGAGAAAACCATTTTATGAGTAATGATCCAAACGAAAAGTGATTCAGGCACTACAGATTTAGGTCATTTGGACGACCATCTGGCAATTGAATGATTTGGTCTACAGCTTTAGGTCTTGTGGACGACCAAAGGAGCTCTTGGAGTTTCACATTAATTATGCCGCTTGTTACTCTTTTAAGTGCCCACATTTTTTTAAAAAAATTCAAGCCATTCACCATCTAAGAAATCATTAAAAGACTGAATCTTTCAACTAAAATTTTCCACTTTTAGCCTAGCTTTTCGGTAATTATTTCTTCCCAGTACATGTATTAAATTATAGTTAGTCGAGGATTAACAAAAGGGAGGGAGGCAGTCTTATGGCTGTGCTAGCTGTGTCCCAGCCTCCTGTTGGGGACAAAACACCACAACAACATATCCAAAATACTACTGATTCAACACTACATAAACCAACATACGTTGCACAACTTCAAGCCAATTCTTCTACCACGCCTATATCCAAAACTGAGTTGAAACCAATTAAATTCATTCATGGAGAGCCAACCATCGCATTCACCATGGATGAAGTTAATGAATTTGGCATAGAGGAAGGACAACATCAAGCTGTTATTCTCAAATTTTCTTAAGGAAAACCAAATTTACATGAATTGCGCAAGGTTCTTCCAAAGCAACTCGATATTAAAGGTCATTGTAACATTGGATAACTCGAGTCTCGTCATCTCCTGATCAGGTTTGATTTATATGAAGACTTCGTTCAAGTTTTGTCAAAAAATTCCAGTTATATCAAATTTAGTAGTGAAGAGTTTCTATTTAGAATGTTTCTTGGACTATATGGTTCAATCCTAAGGAAAAAACATTGAAAGCATTGACATGGATATCTTTTCCAGATCTTCCACCAAATCTTTTTGCCAGAAAATCACTTTTATCAATTGCTTCAGCCGTTTGGAAACCAGTTGTTGTAGATAAAGCCACTCAGTAACGTACCAAGCCAAGTACTACTAGAGTTAGGGGATGCAATTTCCGCCCATATTAATAAAATGAGTCCATTTTGACCATAATTAATGACTTGGATCACTCATATTTTAAATGGTTAAATACTGGCTTCAAACTATTTTAAGAGTCTCTATAAATATTGTCAAAATGAGTTAAATATGGGTATCCATATTTGACCCATAATAGATCACTTATTTTCAATTTCACTCAAAATTCTTAATTGTGCTAAAAATAAAAAAATTAATCTTATTTTTTCAGAAACAGATTTTTTTTTGGCAAAATAGATTTTTTTATTTTTGAAAAAAAAATAGGGTTAGGTTGGTGGAAGGGGGCGGAGGGAGGGAGTATAATTCTTTTTTGCAAAACAGTTTTCTTTTTTGAGAAAAAAAAATTAGGGATAGGTTGATGGAAGGTGGGGCGGGGGGGGGGGTTAAATTTAGGGGTAGGTTGGTGGAAGGTGGGGGAGGGGGGGGCGGAGGTAGTGGGTAATTTTTTTTTTTTTTTTTTTGCAAAAACATTTTTTTTTTTGAAAAACAAAAAATATTTAGGGGTAGGTTGGTGGAAGGGGGGGGCGGAGGTAGGGGGTAATTATTTTTTTTTGCAAAAACATTTTTTTTGTATTTGTAAAACAAAAAAAAATTAGGGATACGTTGGTGGAAGGTGAATGTACTCAATTCGACTTGTTGAGAGATGAGAATGTTGGACAAAAAGAAAGGATACATGGTACATAAGAATTATCTACTGAATCTAGGAGTATTTTAGGCAAATCCCAACCTGTTACTGGTGTACTTCAGCAAACACAAAATTCTGCCCAGTTTAACAAAGATGTTAACAATTTGAGTCTTGTTCCTCGAGAATTGAACAAGAATAGGGAGCATGTTGATCAACAAGTTGTTTTGACACATGAAAATGAGTTCATTGCTACTGAGGGGATAGTTGGTAAAGAAATCAGTCCAAATACACCTATCATGGCTTTTTCGAAACCAGAGGAAGCTAAAAATGGTTTGAATGTTTCTAACGAAAAACAAAAGGAAACAAGTGCTTCTAAATGGGCAGATTTAGTTGAAGAAGAGAAAAACATTACTTCACCTCCTATGTGTAAGTTAAGCCCTCAAGCACCCGAATTTGTGCCTACAAGTAAGGCAAATTCATCTATGGCAATGACAGTTGATAGCTTTAAAAAGAATTTGGCCATGAACACCAAAGATATTGGAGTATTGACTGAGAGTCATGATCCAGAAGTTATAGTTTTAGGAATTAGTCTAACTGCAGGTTATAATATTGACTTGGGAACAGACACGTCCGATGGGGATGATGAGGAAGAGATGTTGGACATCTGCTTTGATAAGGTGTCCAAGGAAGGGGATCTCTCACCATGGCAACAAAGAAGTGGAAGCAATAAAATCAAAAAAAGCACATGGAAGGCAACACATATGGGATGGTAAGGTGACTGAGGAATTTGTTCTAAGGCACCTACCAGTGCGACTAGCAAAGCAAAATCATATGACTGTGTCAACAACTTTAACAAGATCCAATAAATCCAAGAAGAATTGATGAACTATCAAGTGTTTTGTACAGAGTTGAAGAAGAAAATACCTCAAGTTACTTTTGCCGGGCAATTATCTTTTTTAGTTCATACATATATAAATCTAAGTTTGAGGCTAATAACTCAATCTTATTCTTGACTTTTATATTCTTGCATTACTTAAGTATCTTCATTTGTAATATCATTTTAGAGAATACTATAAACTCTACCATGATCATAGAATACCTAGTTTTCTCTAGCTCTTTTTTTCTTCATGCTTGTTAAGTAGTAGAGTTTTATTATTGCAATAGGATCTGTAAGGTAAGGTCTAGCCCCCCTTGCTTGTACTCTTCCACGAAGGTTCTATTATCTATTAATTAAAATTTCTTAGTTAAAAAAAATTTATAGTTAGTCTGATCAGCTTTAATATATATGTGGATTTGTGTTGATTCTTTTTTCAAATTGTTTGTGGCAATAATCATCCATTGATCATTTTGGTGTCACAATGACAGATATATAATGGTACATCTAAATCATCATGTAAATGGCAAAAATTAAAGTACATGAAAGCTGATGTGAAAAGTGATTCAACTGCAACTACTTAGACTCCAATCCATTAATAAAGACAGAGTTTGGAAAGAACATAATTTGTTGCTGAGTGAAGCTCTTATACAAGGTTCTTCTAGGCCCTTAGCTGCTTTATATCTTTGCCTTTGTAAAACGCCATGATATATTCAAAAATCGTTCTAATGATGATAAAGGTTAAATTACCGTGATATTTTTATGACTCTTTAGGTGATGACTTATATGAGTGTTTACTTGATTCGAATATGTGATTCTGATTCAGTATTTTGTTTGTTATAATACTCAAAGAAATTTTGTTTGTTGTATTCAGTTTGTAGAATACAATACAAGATCTCTAACCCATCTAAGCTAATAACTCTTCCGTAATTTCTCCTCTTTGTTTCGTATGTAGGTTATGATTGTCGCATGCAGCATGTATGTGTTTTTCCTCTATAAGTTATTCTCGAGTATTTATTGTGTTTCATGTATTTACACTTAGGTGAGAAGCCGTATTAGGAACTTCCTTTCTAAGCCTCTGAAAATTGTTTTATATCATACATTACTGGAATGAACTTTTTTTCCCTATTTGTCGTCTGTTGAATATTCCAATATGTTCCTATTAGGCTGCATTTCATCTTGATTATATTGTCTGTTGCAGTTTCATGATTTCCACTGCAAACATGAGCGAAACTATTTGCTCAAAGGAGATAATATAAATCTGTAAAGTTGGATGCTAAACATTGTGTTTCCCAATCTCAAGAATGTTAAAATTGCCTGCTGCATAACACATCGTTCGAAAGAGGCGATAAGCTTTTTGAACTTTCATAGTTTTTGCTAAAGAAGACAATAACTTGAAGAAGTCCTTTATCATATCAAAGATGAGAATCTGCTGGAAATGTTCGGAACAACATGTTTCCCAATATTTATCACAAATCATCATATCCATGTCACGCCCTGAGCTACCCACGAGACGTGGACACGGAACCTAGGACCACAGGTGATCCCAAGCTAACCCTGCTGGCATGATCATGAGCATACTAAAGATAATAAACTGTTACGGAAGCTTAATCATACTTAAAATGAAAAGATGGGGAATACCCATATGCTAAGATATATGAAATCTGATAAGTTTAATACAAAGAAATATTAACTCAACGCTAAGCTGTAACTAACTATGTCTGAAAATAGCCTCTAAACTGAACTAGAAATACTGGGACAAGCCCAAACTAATATTTAGCAAAAACTGAAACTAAATGACTAAAAGACTGAAATGAAACTCATGACTGTTGTCTCGGAGAATGAGGACTCACCATTGAATCTGCTGAACTGGAGATCGTAAATCGATCTATGCGTGATCTGGATGCTGAGAACATGAACCTACATCACTAGAAGATGTAGCGCACGTATGCGTCAGTACTTGAAAGGTACTGAGCATGTAGGATAGATTAAAGCTGAAACAAAACATAACTGAACAAGCACAAAAGCAAGTATAATAATCTGAACATGATATAGAGAATTCTGAGCTAACTGAATGCAATGACCAATTTATAACATGCTGAAACTGAATACTGAATATACTGACAATTGGTCAATGCAAGAGGGTCTGACTGAACTGTGGGAGCTACTAAATTCCGATAATAAAACCACATGAGCTAAATGTGGAGTCCGATGTATACGCCCCATCGAGAGGACCCAATATACCCTGCCAAAGGTATAAAGGCATGCTGGCGTGATCATTAAACTGATTGCCCACAGAGGGGACTTACAACCTACTTGGCTAATAGTTCTGGGACTAGTTGGGTACGCTGAACCCTAGTCCAACTCGGTATTATGCTGCTCCTATTGATTTATATAGTTAACTGATTATGTCTAAATTTCTGTAAAATACTGGATAGCTCAAAACTGAACATGCAAACTGAGAATGCAACATTTAATCTGATAATGATGCATTAATAACTGAGGCATGTGTATCTGAAGTAACTGAAATATCTGACCTAGTATGTGTAATTTGAGAACTAAAGAAACAGAAAGCTAGGGTTCTGAAATTCATGCGATAATCTGAATAATAACTTTACAATCTGATTTGGAACATATACTTAATAAATTCATGAAGTTCTATCAAAGTTCTAGAAACCCTAGGTTTAATCATAATAAGAGAATCAAGAACTGACTGAAAACTAGGCACCCAGTGGGTGAAAGGAACCCACTAGTGAAATCCCACATACCTGGTGATGAAATCACGGAGAAACACTTAGATTTCGTGGTTGGAACTGCTGGAACCTTGCTGCGTTCTTGAACTAGGGTTCTTGACCTTTTTCTCCTTTCTTGCTTATAATTTTCTAAGTTTTGATTAATGATTTGACTTAGGTAAGTTTTAGTTATGTTTCCAGGCTTAAAGTGACTAAAATCTGATGATTTAGGGTCAAAACGACGTATCTTAAGGTTTAAACAAAGTGTAAAAAGACCAAAAGACCCCTGGATAAGTTGCTGTCGGACCAAACGACGACCTGGACAGACGGTCCGTCGTTTGATCCGTAGGTTGGGTCTGTTCGACATGCCTTTACTAAAACGAGCATAACATTTTACTCGAAGCTCTGATTTTAGCAAGGTCGGTGGCTATGAAAAGCTAATTCAATTATCTATCATTTAATATGTGATAGGACACCTCATTCATTTTGTGCTAAGAGATATGATCATTTGAAGTTGACCCAACTGCATTTTCCTTCTAACCGTCTGCTAATTCCCACCTACGGTTAGACCTACGGACCGTGGGTCCACCTACGGACCGTGCTGGTTAACTTATGTTCTTGTCAGAGAGTGGGTGAATGGGGTGTCGATCGACGGTCTCAGACTACATACCGTAGTCTGACCTACGGACCGTAGGTCCGTCCGTCGATCAGGACTTAACCAAATTTTCCTCGGCTGAGACTTTGGGGGTTTCTGACCCCATTGACGGATGTGCAGGACGGACCGTGGGTCAGGCTACGATCCGTCGATGGCCACGTTGGTTGCACCTGCACGTTTTGTGACAAACTGGTTTTTGGTCTGTTTTGGGTACGGGGTGTTACAATCCAAAAGTCTTGTTCACGGCTAGACTGGATGAAGAAAACCCGATTTCTAATACAAACACTGATATATATTGTTATCGCTTAATACAAAGTACAACGTATAATACACACAACAAAGTAACATACTAATTACGGATAGATTGACATAGAAGAAGGTAAGTAGATGATGACAAACTAGAACAAAGAAAAGGAATGAGAAATAACTGAAAGTCAAAACTTCGACATAATTTGAATAACCATTCTTTTTAATCGCTAGACCTTTTTAACAAGAGCAACTTTCACATATAGCAAACACAAAATTCATATTTGTATGCTATAACAAAGTTTGCATAATTGCGCTCCATAGCAAACATAAATATGTATAATTCGATATACATATACAAAGAAACCAATTGTAAAATTCGCTATACATATACAAAAGAAAGCAGTTGTATACAAATCAATTGTATAACTTGTGTATGTATAAAACGAGAAAGAGATAAAGACAAAAGAAAATTGGGCAGGGGAATATTTACATTGTATAATTATAAGTGTATAGGACGAAGATATATGTATTTGCATGTGTATATACTTTTTTCCTCGCTTTATACAAACAGAAACCCAATTTATATAATTCGTTTGTGTTTGTATAAGCGATAGAGACGAGAGTGGAGAGCGAGATCTGGGAGAGTGGCGAGCGAGATCTGGGAGAGGGGAGAGAGGGGAACGAAAATATATGTATATATACAATTTTTTCTCGCTTTATACAAACACAAACGCATTTTATACACTTGTGTTTGTATAAAAGTGAAAGGAAGCAAGCGAGAGATGAAGCGAGAGAGGGAGAGTGGCGAGCAAGAGTTTGAGGGAAAGAGGTGACTGACAAACAGTTTGCTATACGACACAATTAAATCAAAGTGTGATTATAACATTTAATTTGATTTATTAGTTTGCCATTATATACAATTTCCCCTATTAACAATAGCTGCAAAAGAACCTTGTCCTCAAGGTTTATGTCAGTAAACTTCATCAGGTAACCTGGAGTATTATATATTTCTTGGCTATTACCGGTGGAAACCTTTATGAACAGTATCAAGATTTGGTTGGCAACTTGGAGGATTGCAGAATTGACTTCATCGTCTTACTTACCTTCTGATCATTCATCACTTTTTTACAAGATTACATGACAAAGTTGTGTAATAATTTCATATATGTGCAAACGAGTAAAGCACCTAATGATATCACTCAAGCTTCCATATATAATTCTTTCGATCTTAAAACATTACTAGCAGCAACACTAGGAACATTTGACATATTAACAAACAGAAACTCACTGATATAGCTAAGCACATCAATTCCTTTTCTATATATGATAGGTGATACTTATTAGCATGCTCTGACCCATCAAAGTTAAAATTGTCCACCTTTAAGTACCGCCGAACAGTTTTGGAAGCTCCACCTCTATCAGGTCTCTCCATTTCAGCTAAGCCATGATATAGTCTATGGTGTACAACCAAATTGATCATATCAATGACACCATAGAACGCAAGTGCAGCAGCTGCGGGCTGCATTTTACTACATAAGGTTGCAGTGTCTAGACGAGCAGTTGTCTTGTAATCAACCCCACCGATTATGACGACAAGCCTATCATAGTCGAATTCCTGTGCTATTTCAACAGATTGCTCAACTTGGATGAGGAAACTCAATAGTAGTGTTGAGAAAGGTGGTTTTGGAAGTGATCGTGGCATCCGATGTTGAAAAGTTTGTACCCAAAGAGAGACAAAATGATTTACCATATGATAAGAAGCCATAGAAATTTCTTCCCTGCCCAGTATATATACAGCTGCAAGAATTTCTCAAACTTGATATAACGAACTCATCATGATCCAAGTCACTCGAGGCAACACAAAATGTCAAATTGAACATCATAAGTAAACTAGAGCCAGGATCAAATGGAAACTCTAAGCCAAACTGAAGTGTGTAGTCTTCATCTTTGAATGAAATAGGCTTCTTATAGAGTTTCGTAGTTAGGCTCTTAGTTCTCTAAAAGGATAACCCAAGGGAGTTTCTTTCAATCAAGGATTTGTAGTGGTCTATCATTCTACTTTCACTTCTGATGTTGATCTTCTATCCTCTCCATTTATTTATTTCCAAGCTTGAGGTTAATCTTCCGTATTATGTAGTTCTTTCTTCCTTCAGCGGTTGTGATTCCCGTAGATCTGGTCTCATGATTCAGGAGTTATTCAAGCTTGAGGTTAATCTTCTTTCCTAGGTTTTGCATGTGGTCTACATCCCTTTCTGGCCTGCAACCAACTTTTTCCTGCAATGTAAAAATGTCATTATTAAAACGTAACTTTAAATCAATTTGAAACTAACAAAAACAACTCCAACAGAATAAAGAAATGGTTCAGATCATTTTACTTCAACTTGTTAGTATTTGTAAAATACAGAGAGAATAGAACAATCTTCCTTATTTTATAATCCAAAAAGGAGAGCTATTTGTAGGAGTACGGATAATCTATCTAAGGAAAACAGATAATCTATCTAAGGAAAACAAATCAGAAAATCCCTAAATATGTCTATCTATGATTGTGCTATGTATTCTAGAAAAGTATGTCTATGTACATTCTAACAGTATTTAATACG
This sequence comes from Solanum sitiens, assembly GCA_016801875.1. Taxonomy (NCBI): domain Eukaryota; kingdom Viridiplantae; phylum Streptophyta; class Magnoliopsida; order Solanales; family Solanaceae; genus Solanum; species Solanum sitiens. The sequence continues at coordinate 902,944 of JABWTJ010000191.1, forward strand.
GTATTTTCAGTTGCTTCAACTTGCACATCAATTTCTTCAAGTTCAGACTCTTCAGATTTTAGATTCTCAATCTGTTAAAGTTAAGTGTAAGACCTTTGTTCATACATTTCTTTGCGCTGATTTGTGCAAGGAGGTTTTGTGTGCATTTACATTCCTTTCTGACCTAACGTTTTCCAGTAATTTTATTTTCGTCATGCATTCAGCTTTCTCGAAAAGAAATGGTAAATGCCATAATGACAAGTTCTGATAATTTCACAACTAAACGGTAGCAACTTTTCTTCCTAAAACATGTGTCTCTTGCTGAAACGGCGCCGGAGGGACATTTAAGTAATTTAACTTTTAAATTTGGGACATAGCCCTTATAAATATACCTAATACTCTTTTTGTTAATGCTGAACTGTCAAAACATTTTATTGTCTGAGAAACCCTACCCTATTCATGTCTCTCTTTTGAGTTTTGCCCACCAACCCCAAAAATGTTGAGAAATTCCAAGAAGCGAAAGGTGGAATCAAGAAAATCGAAGAAGCAAAAGGTAAAAGAGGAAGAAGCACCAATTGATCAGTTGCCAGATGAAGTCCTGGTAAACATTCTCTCACTTTTGCCAACAGAGGAAGCATTCAGAACTTGTGTTATCTCTAAAAAGTGGCAGATTCTCTCAACTTTAATTCATAGCTTCAATTTCATTTGTTCAGAATACCGGGCAACAGAAGATTTATCCTTTATTCATAATGCATTAGAACATTCCCGCTCTTCCAAAATTGAAAAGTTTGAACTCGACTTAACTGAATTCGTGGACTTGGGTCAATTAGACAACAATTTGAAGTCTGATTATGATTCCCTAGTCAATCGTTGTTGTAGTTTTGCTGTTAAGAGAAATGTCAAAAATCTTGTATTGTGTTTATATGATCATGAAGAGTGCCCATTGCCTGAATCTCTCTACACCTGTTCGTCATTGATAACTTTAGATGTTATGCAATGTTGTGGCTTTTTTAATGATGCGGTCATTTCGTGGAACTCTCTAAAGAGCATAACATTGGAATATGTGGTGTTTACCGATGACGAAATGATGAAATTACTGTCAGGCTGTCCTGTATTGGAAACAATGGAATTATATGGGTATGAGGGTTTCCGTCGCCTGGAAATTAATTCAAAAAAATTTAAGACACTGAAGCTGATAAATTATGGGATTCCTGGAGTTAGAGATGAATTAAATGGGGTTTCTGGAGTTAGAGATGAGTTTGAAATTATTTCCCCGCATCTTCAGAATTTGGAAATATCAGGAGATTTTCTTGATGTTAAGTGTAAACTTGTTGATGTATCTTCCATAATTAATGCTAAGATTAATTACAACAATGAATGTATCAATCACGTCCCAAATGTTTATGAAGAACACAACTGCCGTGACTATCATCAAGTATTATATTCCCTAGTCCAAGACAATCTTCAAAAGTTATGTTATGCAACTGAGCTAACAATTGGAAATTGGTTCACACAGGTATGTCATTAACTCGAAACTCCTTACTCCTTTTTTGGTTAATCTTAAGCAGACAATTAAGTACGGAAACTTGTGGCCCATTCTCCTGTCTAGTTTATAAAGTAAGGTCTTTATTCATACCGGAAAAGATATGTCCTGAAACGAGGTTTTATACATTAGATTTGTCAAAGTATGTACTATCTGTTTATTGTGAAGTACTTCCCTGTTACTGTTACTGCTTTCTCCGTTATTTACTAGTTTCGTTGGAATTATTGCACCAGGTCATGTGCATGTTGCAGTTCAAACGGATGCCCGTTTCAGATTTTCACTGCAAATACCTAACCCTGCAGTTGCAAATGAAAAAGTTTAACTTGTATGGAGTAGCTGGATTTTTGAGAGCCTCGCCTCATGTGGAAACACTCAACATAGACATGCAAACTATGGAGGTAACTTCCTGGAAATTATCTCTTCTTTTTACATTTATTCATTTTCTTGAAGTTTTAATACCCCTCCATGTTTGCTTCCGAAGAAGAATGCAAACATTTCTTAATTATCAGTAAGAAGCTTTGCCTATGTCATTGTAAAGCTTTACGTTACCATAGTAAGTATTGTTGCTTTCTTTGTGGCAAATGAGTTCTGAAATGAGAAGTATAGTTAAGCTGACTTGCATTTGGTCCTGATTATATTTTGTGTCTCCAGTCAGATGATATTTGCAACTATGTTGACAATTCACGCTGCAACTCCGAGTTACGTGATTTGGCCAAAGGAGATAATATGGATTTGCAGAATTGTGTTTCAAGCCTTGAGTTTCACAACCTCAAGAATGTTAAGATTGTCATCTCATCGAAGCTATGCTTGAAGTATCGTGTCAAATGGGGCTTCAAGAAATTATATAAACTTTCAGAATTTCTGTTAGCCAATGCATCCGTTTTGGAGAAGTTCATTATCATATCAAAGAGAAGAAGGTGTGAGACATGTTCAAGAAACTGTCTATCCAAATATTTATTTCTATTGGCTTTCAAATTGTTAGATTGTCCAGGATCGTCAACCAATTCTGTGAGTTTATTCCAAGAGTGAGTTTTTCATGACTTCATTACTGGTAGATTGCTGTCTCAAGATACTAGAAACGTTGCCTTATATTAAGTTTGTAACTAGTTACTAGTTTTACTATTGGCTTTACCCTTGTGGCATACCAAATGTTATGGTATATTGGTTTCTTATGAAGCTTTTTGTTTTTGTTATATTGATGTTGTGATAATTAGCCGCATGAAATGATATGCGTTGCTACCTTTTCTTTGTTGGTAGCATCAAGGTCTGTGATTGTGCTATTAAATATTTTACTTGAAGTCAAACTCATATGATTAGATCTATCTTTTTCTTCGGGCATATATTTCTACAGCTCTCTTGATAAATGGTGTTATTTAGAAATGGCAGTGTGTAATACTTTTTTTCATTTTAGGGATCACATACAAAGTTAAAAAAGGAGGCACTGCAGTCTGCAAGTTTAGTACTAATTCAAACAGTTAGTAATGAATAGTAGTTGTTAGGTAGTAAACCTCAGTAGTGAATAAATGATGTTCCGTACTGAATACGTCTGCTATAAAAACATTGTTTGTTACTATCTTTGTGCTAGACAAATTCCATAAGTAGCCGTAGGTATGCACTTACTCCTCTATTTGACAACACGCTCACTTGCCCTCTGCTACACATCTCTTTCGTTCGCCCAATGGAACTCTGCCCTTTTTGTTGGGTTAGAGTTAATATGAAGTCAGGGAGGAAGCAGAGAGGGAAGAAATAATATACTAATATTTACCTTTCCCAGCTCTCAAAAATGGAGAAGGAATAAAAAATCTAGTGAAAGAAGAATGAGATAAGCTAACACAAAAAAATGTCGATTCGATTGACAATATTTCTCTACAAATAGGCAGATTGATGTAGCCAAGTCACGAGGGCTTCTTCTTCTACTCCCTTCCCGGAAGATAAAGGAAACATGGCCTCATTTGTTTCCATTAAGATTAGAGGTTTGAATCTTAACACATATCTGAATATTAAGATTTGCATTAAGATCTGAGTGTTTTGAGCTGAATACACATCTAAATATTAAGATGTGGTCTCTAAATCTGAACACTTAATAATTAATATCGTTTGTTTTCAATATCTGAATGTGCAAGTGAAATTGAACGTTATATCAATAAAATATTATAAAATTTTCATTTCAACAAAATATATCACTATTAATAAAAAAAAAGTTTTAATAATCATGATTTTGGAGTACTATTTTTTCATTCAAAAACCTTGATAAACAACAATACACCAAAAATATTATTGCAATCAGTGTTCTTGACACACATCAATACAAGAAAATTATTAATATAAAAGTACTTGAAAGGATTTATGAAAACTTAATTAACAGTTGAGAAAAATGGTGTTTGATTGAGAAAGAGCGTTTTTAGTTATGAGATAAAAAGACACATCCAAAGCAGAGAAGCTATGATTTATTATTTGATAACTTATCAAATGAGTCTGAATGTTGTTAAGAGTCTCCTACAGATCTGATTCATTCAGATCTCTTCAGACCCATTAAAAGGTTTTTTAAAAAATAAAACAAATGAACTTAATGGGTTGAATCTGAATAATTCAAATTCAGACCTAAAAACCAAACGTATTTAATGGGCTGAATCTGAATAATTAAGATTCAAACCTCCATTAAGTGCAAACAAATGAGGCCTTAGCCTCTGACAAAGACACAAAGTAGTAGCTGACATACGAATAGCTGGCAAAGGAAGAGCTTCCGCTAAGATTTTGACTTATTTGGAAACTAAATTTGCTGCCCCTCATCCAGGCTGTTAAGGAAAACTAAAGTAGATATGACACCAGATAGCGCTTGTAGCACCCTTTTCTTAAACATATACACTCTTCAAAATTTATTTAACGATTAACCAATCTGGTACTGAACCACCTTCACCTCCTCCTGCTTCATTAGCCAGTTCAGTCCACTATGCACACACCACTGCTTATGCCGAAAAAACAATCATGGATTCCGGCGAGAATGTAGAAGAAACAACAGTTGTAGACAACAACAAACCATGGATTTCGGTGAAAAGATAGAAGAAACAGTAACGGTAGACTGATCAGCTAGTTGCATGAAGCTCTTTTTCTTAACATTCTCTCTTATGCCAACATGATGAGATATCCATAACAAGTGCTCTCTCAAAGTACTGATTATAGCTTAGCTAATAATTTTCTTCAATTAGTTTTTCATTCTCAAAAAATAAATAATAAAAATCTATTTCTCATCCAAATTAAAAGATTTCAACTTGACAACTTTGATCAAGGGACAATGTGAAACTCAGGTCAGTTTTTAAAGAAGAACGTTTATACACATTCATTTGATGATACTAATTTTGAGATTTTGATGTTATTTGGCTATAACGTGAAAGTCTCCGAATAGTATAAAATTGAAGTGGATGGTGTTATCGGACCATATTGTGAATTTATTGTTGGGTTGTTCATCATTAGAAATAGAGATGTCAAAATAGGTTTGAACCGCTAGGCCGACAAATAGTTAGGTTGTCCGATATCGTCCACCAATGCTGCAATTAGCTTCCAGGAGTGAGCTTTGCATTAGTTCACTGCTAGTAGTTTCTTGTCTCGAGATATTAGAAATGTTGCCTTATATATTTTGAGTTTTTGATAAACTACTCATGGAATCTTTGTCTTCTCTATGTATGTGTGTAACTAATTACTATTGGAATTACCCTTGTGGTAACCAAATGTTATGGTTTCTTATGAAACATTTTCTGTATTCACTTTGCTGGCATATGCTAATCAGAAGTGTTGTTTCATGTGGTTTTGTTTAGAAATGACTATCTTTACATGAGAAAACCATTTCATGAGTAATGATCCAAACGAGAAGTGATTCAGGCACTACAACTTTAGGTCTTTTGGCCGACCATCTGGCAATTGACTGATTTGGTCTACAACTTTAGGTCTTGTGGACGACCAAAGGAGCTCTTGGAGTTTCACATTAATTATGCCGCTTGTTACTCTTTTAAGTGCCCACATCGTTACAGTCTTACGTTTCTCTTCATTCATTTTCATTTTTTCCATTTTTCATTTATCACTGCTCTCTCCTTCAAATTTCTTCATTTCCCCTTGTTACTAATGCTTTCAGTTCCGCAAGATCATGATTCATGGGACTGTAAGGCTGGTAGACATCCATTTCACCTTTATTTTTCTCCATCTTATTTTTTCAATGTAACTCCTAAATGATTTACTTTGAATGCGTCAGATATCCAATAGGTTGAGGAATACAAAAATACTTTTTGGTGTAAATACATCGCCCTCCCACACACCCACTTGCTGTTGTTAGTAATAGTAGGTAAATTTCTATACTTCAGAATTCTCTGAAAGGCTGAATCTACTTTATTAAAACTTTCTACTTTTAGCCTAAGTTTTTGGTAATCATTTCGTCAAATGCACACCGATCATATCCCACATTTGTTTTTAAAATTCAAGCCATTCACCATCTAAGAAATCATTAATAGACTGAATCTTTCAACTAAAATTTTCCACTTTTAGCCTAGCCTCCTGCTTGGGACAAAACACCACCACAACATATCCAAAATACTACTGATTCAACACATAAACCAACATATGTTGCACAACTTCAAGCCAATTCATCTACCAGGCCTATATCCAAAACTGAGTTGAAACCAATTAAATTCATTCATGGAGAGCCAACCATCGGATTCACCATGGATGAAGTTAATGAATTTGGCATTGAGGAAGGACTACATCAAGCCGTTATTCACAAATTTTCTGAAGAAAAACCAGATTTACATGAATTGCGCAAGGTTCTTCCAAAGAGACTCGATATTAAAGGTCATTGTAACATTGGACGACTTGAGTTTCTTCATCTCTTGATCAAGTTTGATTTATATGAAGACTTCGTTCAAGTTTTGTCGAGAAATTCTGGTTATATCAAATTCAGTGCTGAAGAGTTTCTATTTAGAACATTTCTTTGGACTATATGGTTCAATCCTAAGGAAGAAACATCGAAAACATTGACATGGATATCTTTTCCAGATCTGCCACTAAATCTTTTTGCCAAAAAATCACTTTTATCAATTGCTTCAGCCGTTTGGAAATCAGTTGTTGTAGATAAAGCCACTCACGAACATACCAGGCCAAGCACTGCTAGAGTTAAGGTCATTCTAGATCTACTGGATAAGCATCCAAAAAACATAAAGTTATTCTTCGTGGACAAAGATTCAGGCAAAGTTATTGAGCATTATCAAAAGTTTGTTTATGATAATCTCCCAAGGTATTGTATACACTGTAAACGACAAGGGCATGATAAAAATAGTTGTCGTGTGTTTCTCGGCAAGGTTGGTGCTAAAAATCAGAATGATGCAACGGATAAAGGTACGGATGTGGAGCAATATCAAGGTGATGCAAGGGAGATTATAAATGTTAAATTTCAGAGCAAAAGCAACTAAGAAGAACAACAACAGTTGGTCCCTGATGATCATTCTGGTGAAAGAAGAGATTCTGAAAATAATTTGGGGGTTGTCAAGGATGCTACTATTGATTGAGCTGTTGCAAATAGTTCTGAAGAAGCTACACATTTTAACTCTAATAATGAAGAGAATCTAGAGAACAAAGGCAAATCGATTGAGGCCGCTAGGCGGGGTGTTGAGAAAGATGGTGTTGGGTTCGCCTAATGTAGTTGCGCTAAACAAGACAACCCCGTTGCAGGAAACTCCTTACTGAATGGACTTTGGTCTCACATAAAAAAAATGATGTCTAAGTCCACAAACAATCAGATTTTGCACCAAAACAATTCTATATAGGTTGAGCTTGATAGAAGCAACACCGTAATTGAATGTACTTAATTCAACGTGTTGCGGGATGAGAATGTTGGACAGAAATAAAGGATACATGGTACAGATGAATTATCTACTGAATTTTGGAGTACTTTAGGCAAATCCCAACCTGTTACTGGTGTACTTCAGCACACACAAAGTTCTACCCAATTTGGCAAAGACGTTAACAATTTGAGTCTTGTTTCTCGAGAATTGAACAAGAATAGGGAGCATGTTGATCAAAAAGTTGCTTTGAGACATGAAAATGAGTTCATTGGTACAGAGGGAATAGCTGGTAAAGAAATCAGTCCAAATACACCTATCATGGTTGTTTCGAAACCAGAGGAAGCTAAAAACAGTTTGAATGTTGCTAACGAAAGACAAAAGGAAACGAGTGCTTCTAAATGGGAAGATTTAGTTGAGGAAGAGGAAAACATTACTTCACCTCCTATGAGTAAGTTAAGCCTTTAAGCACCCGAATTTGTGCGTACAAGTAAGGCAAATCCATCTATGGCTATGATAGTTGATAGCTGTAAAAAGAGTTTGTCCATGAACACCGAAGATATTGGAGTATTGTCTCATGATCCAGAAGTTAAAGTTTCAGGAATTAGTCCAACTGCAGGTAATAATATTGACTTGGGAACAGACATGTACGATGGGGATGATAAGGAAGAGATGTTGGACATATGCTTTGATAAGGTGGCCAAGGAAGGGGATCTCTCTCCAAGGAAATAAAAAAGTGGAAGCAACAAAATAAAAAAAAAAGCACATGGAAGGCAATACATATGGGATGGTAAGGTCGTTTTCAATCTGTGTTTGTAAAATAGAATTACTGATTCTAATATACTTTGCAGAAACACAAACTTACCAAAGTTTAATGAACCAGTAAGATAGATGAACAAAAATTAATTCAGAAAAAACTAAAATCTGTAAATGTACCTGAATTTGAAAATAAGAACAGAAAACGATCAAGCCAACTGAATATAGAGTGTCCCCTTAAGGAAATTATTCCCCTCTAGTATCCGAGGTTTGATTTGGAATATGTCCTCCCAGGATAGAATGATCTCAATCACCAACGTATTGTCTTTTCATAAATAAAGCAATTTTGTTTGTTCAGGACACAATCTATTCCATATGAGAAATGGAAAGGAAGGAAATCCAACTTGAAATATTTCGAAGTGTGGGGATGCCTAGACAAAGTCCAAGTTCCTATTGCTAAAATGATTGAAATAGGACCTAAGACTGTGGACTGTAAAATTAGACTTGAGTAGTCTAGTGAAAGGTCTAAATGACCTTGGAAAGAACAAAAGGAGAATGTATTTAATAAAGAGATTCAGAGGCGTAGTAAATGTCAAGGGACATATACTTCCTTCGAGTATGATTTTGTAACATTTCTTGTGTCTTATGTAGACTCATCATTTTGGACAAATGGTGTCAATAGTGAGATTGGTTCAATGTTGAGCAATCCTATTGGAAGTTGGTTGATCTTCCTCCAGGAAATAAATTTTTGGGTTCAAAGTGAATCCTCAAAAGGAAAATGAAAGTGGATAGAACTGTTGACAAATATCGAGCAAGACTTTGTGTCAAAGGCTTTAGACAAAAATAAGGTTTTGATCTTGTTGATATATATATTCGTCAGTAACTAGAATCACATTCATTCGGATGCTAATATTATTAGTTGTGGTATATGACCTCCAAATTCATCAAATGAATGTGAAAACAACTCTCTTAAATGGAGAATTGGAGGACGAAATTTACATGGAACAACCCGAGGGTTTTGTGGTTCCTGGTATATAATAGAAAGTGTGCGAACTTGTTAAGTCACATTATGGACTAAAACAAGCACCCAAACAATGACATAAGAAATTTGACCAAACCATGTTGGCAAATGAATTTAACAATAATGGAAGTGATAAATGTGTTCACATTAAAATCACAAGGTCATTGTTTGTTTGTATATTGGTGATATGTTGATCATCAATAGAGACACTAATGACATAAATGCTACTGCACGTATGCTAGAAAGCAAGTTTGGAATGAAATATTATGGAGTTGCTGATGCAATCTTAGGTATAAGAATTCTTATAACTCCACAATGTTTAGCATTTTCACGGTCTCATTGCATTGAAAAGGTACTTGACTAGTTCAAATATTTGGATTTAAATATTGTCAAGTCTCCAATAAATGTGAGCTTTACATTTCAAAAGAGTGAAGGTGAAAGTGACTCACAATTGGATTGTGCTAGAGTATTGGGAAGTATGACGTATATCACGAAGTGTGCGCGATCATATATATCATTTGCAATTAATGAATTGAGTCAGTTCACGAGTGATCCCGATAAAACTTATTAGATGATAATAAATAGAGTTTCGGAGTAATTTAAAAATACTTAAAACTATGTCTTGCATTATAACAATATCCAGCAGTATTGAAAGGATATAGTGATGCAAATTGGATCACCGCACAAATGAAGTAAAATCCACAAGTGGACATGTATTTACTCTTGGTAGAGGATCAATCTCTTGGAAATATTTCAAAAGAGACATGTATCGCTAGCTCTACAATGATCTTTGAGCTACATGCTCTAGATAAGGTCGGTGAATAAGTTGAAAGACTCCGGAATTTCTTGATAGATATTCTTTTTTGGCCCAAACCATTGGCATTACTATGCATACACTTTGATAGTCAAGATGCAATAGGTAGGGCATGGAGCATGATGTATAACGGAAAGTCTCGTCATATAGGACATAGACATGATACCGTTAGAAAATTACTCTCTAGTGGAATTATCAGAATTGAATATGTAAAGTCAAAAAATAATGTGTCAGATCCACTAACAAAAAGTCCTAACTAGAGAGAGTTTAAGATCATCCAAGGGAATGATTTTACTGCTTAGGACAAGTCATCATGACGGTAACTCTATCTAGAAGACTGGAGATCCCAAGAGCTAGATTCAAGGAGAAAAATAAAGTTATGAATGACGGTTCAACATTGTCAACTAACTCAATTCATTCTCATGATGAGACAATGCTCAGGAACAAAGGTACAACATTAAGGCTTGTTAATAAGTTAATAAAGCTTAATAGTTTTAATGATTTGCTAAGTTTGGCACAGTTGACCAAATAGTGTATCTACGCTATAACACGATTAGAAATCACCTATGTGAGTGTGAAGTGTAAGCCACTTCAAAGAGAATTATTGTCAAAAAACTATTCTCTATACACTCATTAAACCAGGAGGTGTTCATGGCTGAAACGAACACAACCGTAAGAACCATAAACGGTAAAGGTTTAATTGTGTGACATATGGTTGTCTAGGTATACACCAAAGCTCGACGGTTCAAAGATATCACATCTACCGATTCACCGAGTATATCCGACATATGTTCACTACGGAAAGTACAAGGGGAAACCTACTTATCCAAATGCAATTAATTCTTGCTTGGAAAGTACATGTACTTGTCCGTTTCTTTGTCTTGGAGTCATTTCCCATTCATGCGGGGGATTGTTGGTTTTTCAAAGGTGTGAATAGAAAATGAAGAGTTGCAAATTTTATGAAGAGTTGCGACTTTTATAAAAGGTTGTGACTTTTATGAAAAGTTATGACTTTTATGAAAAGTTGTGACTTTTATGAAAATTTATGACTTTTATGAAAGGTGTTTGTGACATTTCCAGTAAGGCACAATAAGAAACTTTTTGCACTACCCTTTGTTTTTTATAAATTGAGGGATTTCCTCTCATTTTAAAAATAGAATATATGGACTTCTTCTACTACTACTAGTAAATCTAGTATTCTTAGTGCACTTTACTGCCGTTGAGTGGGTCACTGACACCAGCGTTTTGAGTATTAATACACTGGTGATTGAGATCATTCTATCCTGAGAGGACATATTCCAAATCAAACCTCGGATACTAGAGGGAATAATTTTCTTAAGGGGAAACTGTGCATTTAATGGGCTTGATCTTCTTTTTGTTTTTCCAGATTCTGGTATGTGTTACAGATTTTAGATTTGTGAATTAATTTCTGTTCTTCTATTCTTCACTGGTTCATCAAACTTTGGTAACTTCGTATTTCTGCAAAGTTTGTTGGAATAAGTAAGATTCTTTAAATACAGGTTGACAACAATTCTTCTTTAAGAAAAATATTTCATATATTTTTCTAATATATTTCTTATTTTAGTTTCTCTACTAGTTTTAATTTTTAGAGTTGTGAAAATGTTCTTAAACTTTGTTGTGTATTATTAAGTTCTTCAAAGTTTTGTTCTAAGTATCTTAGGAATACAAGATGAACAACAAAGGTGACTGAGGAATTTGTTTCAAAGCACCCTACCAATGCGACTAGCAAAGCAAAATCATATGACAGTGTCAACAACTTTAACAAGATCCAATAAATCCAAGAATAATTGATGAACTATCAAGTGTTTTGGACAGAGTTGAAGAAGAAAATATATCAAGTTACTTTTGACGGGCAAACTATTTTTTTTAGTTCATACATATATAAATTGAAGTTTAAGGCTAATAACTAATTCTTATTCTTGGATTTTATATTCTTGAATTACTTAAGAATCTTCATTTGTAATATCATTTTATGATCATAGAATACCTAGTTTTCTCTAACTCTTTTTTTCTTCATGCTTGTTAGGATCTGTAAGATAAGGTCTAGCCCCCCTTTCTTGTACTCTTCCTCGAAGGTTCTATTATCTATTAATTAAATTTCTTGGTTAAAATTTTTTTATAGTTAGTTTGATCATCTTTAATATATATGTGGATTTGTGTTGATTCTTTTTTCAATTTGTATGTGGCAATAATCATCCATTGATCATTTTGGTGTCACAGTGACAGATATATAATGGTACATCTAAATCATCATGTAAATGGCAAAAATTAAAGTACATGAAAGCTGATGTGAAAAGTGATTCTTTGCAACTACTTAGATTCCACACTCGCGGGATTTGAGATTAACATTGTTGTCAAAATGGTATATTTATATTAGTTGAAAATAGTTTCGTGGGAGTATAGGACTCTCACAAACATTAAGTGTCTACTTGAAAAATATGTATAAATTTAAGTATTGCACGCATTCATGACAACACAGCTTTACAATTGTCTCTCGGTAGAGAACAAAACAACTTATGGCTCACACGTGCAACGTACGTGCCCATGACTAGTAGAAAAATAAGCAAACAGGGAAGAGTTTAAAATGTAGCAAGACAAGTCTTCACCCACCCTATTGTCATCTAGATTTAAGAAAATTACATCATAGGTGGATCTAGGGGTGGGAGGGTGTTCACCTGAATCCCCTTGATAAAGAATTACCCATTATATATGTATGGTAATTTATTTATATTTACGTACATATGTAGATTTTGACTACCCTAAATAATAGAGTAGAGGTAGGTTCGATGGTTAAGGGGGTTCGAAATTCACCTTGAGATATCAAGTATAAATGTTAGGCACTATATTTATAGTTCTCAAATCTCCTTAATGAAAATTCTTAATTAACCAATGACTTACACAAGGAAAAATGAGATTATTATGTCGGTTCAATGGAACTTATCTTCTCTACTGTCTCCAAAGTTCGTAAAAATCTAACACATATGACAAAAAATATTTTCCTCTAACTTTCAATGTATTTCTCTTTCTTCGGAATCTCATCATTCATCAATCTACAATTGGAACTATTCCAAATGTTTAGATGTAGTTCTCAATCAATGAAAAATCAAAAATGATTTCCGGATTTTATAATTTCTAGAAATCTAAGCGATAATTACAATGCAATTTCAAAGCAACATGAAAAATTATTTTTAAAAAAATTATTTACCCTCCTAATCAGATATAAGCTATCAAAAAACACAAAGCATGTTCATACCATATTTAGGGTTAAGTTGTTTGAGCAATCCAGCAGATTGAGGGAATTGTGATTGACGACTCCCATAAGCATCCCCCATTTTTTATTCTCTCCACACTTTAAAGAACAATTCACAATAATAATAAAAAAAGGATACGAGTGAAGTATATAACATAGAGAGAAAACGTAATTAAGTAGAAACCTTGAAGAAGAAAATCCTAACACTCTGCAAGGATTTAGACTTGTAACAATAAAATTTGAAGGAGAAACTTAGGTTTTATTATTCTATGTCTGGTGTGCATCAGGTGTACATTTTTATGATAGTACACCCGATAGTTATCTAACACGTAACTCAAATAGACATTGCAGTTATTTTTTTTAAGAAAACTATATTTTAACTTTTATTTGAAGTTAGATTTAATTAGATCAATTGTTAAAATAAATAGTTATTTAGAAACTATATATGAAAAGCATTAAAAGTTGTGATTCGTATTATGTTAAATGGTTAAAATAATACTGATCAAAATTTATAATATTTGAATCTCGAAAAGAAACATGTATCAGTTGAATCTGGATAAATTGATTTTATACTCTTTTGGATCAAGAAGAAAATATTTGTAGTACTAGTATTACTAAAAGCATGAACAAAAAAAGTTGAAAGTTGAATTACGGTTTTACCCCTTCTATAAATTAAATTGTTATAAAATATTTAAATATTTGATTATATAAGTTTAATTAAAATATTAATGACTTTTCGACTTCCCAAGATTAATTCCTAATTAAATATCTAATTTATTGATATTTATCATCTATAATCTATATGTATATAATAATTATAATTTTTTGTTAAGAAAAAAGTCTCTACCTAAATTGCTATATTTTCCTCTTCTCATAACTTTTTCCTTTTACCCCTCTCATAAATAATATAATTTATGTGGATAACGTATTATTCTTTATGATAAATAAAAAAATTTAATAATTTAAATGGTGCAAATCTGCAAAATGGAGACACACACATTGATAATGTTCCTCTTGATTATTATTAAAGAATGACTCTAGCTTCACAAATTTAAATTCATTAATTGATGCTTAATTACATGATAAGAACTTTAGTTGTTCTTTCTACATGGTTTGCTAACTTTAATTTTCTTTTTCCTATTCTTCATTTATTTATTAGTATTATTTTTTAATTACTTATTCAACTTGTATATTCTTAATATCCATAACTGACATCTTTTCATATTCATAACCTTCAAATATTTAATCTAAAACTTATAGATATCTTTTGATATTCCTTCTATTCTATCTATATAAATTCAATTTTTTTATCTCATGAAACTCCTACCAAGATTATGAGGCTATTATCTTTTATTCTATAGTTAAAGTAGATGAAGAAGACTCTTGAATTTTGATAGGATATGGAAGGAGTCGATAAGAACTTAGAGAGTTACGTACTAATTTTGTACTTATTTTTCATCTATATATACATCAGTCTTATAAGAATAATATATACATTGTATTTTTTCTTAAATCTGTTTCTTTTTGTTTTTTTTCTCTATTAGACTTCTTAATTTAGTTTTCTATGAATATTTTATTATCGTAAGTCTTCATTCTTATTTTGTAATTGTTGCATTTTATTATTCATTAAAATTTACATATATATTTTCATGAAATTTTAGTCATTCTGACGTATTTATAAATATTCACATAAAACACACGTGCAAAACACGTGCTCAGAAACTAGTTCATTAATAAAGACAGAGTTTGGAAAGAACATAATTTGTTGTTGAGTGAAGCTCTTATACAAGGTTATTCTAGGCCCTTTGCTACTTTATATCTTTGCCTTTGTAAAACGCCATGATATTATTCAAAAATCGTTCTAATGATGATAAAGGTTCAATTAGCTTTATATTTTGGCCAAACCCATCAATGGCCCCTTAAAATTGGCACAAAATTTCACTTAGACACCTTAACTGAGCGATGTTCATTTTAGACACTTCATGTAGGGTCCCGTTGTGTCATTTCGACACTTTTTGCTGACATGTCAAAGTGAGTGTGATACACTCAATAACGGCGCGTGAAAGGCTTAATTTAGCTAATTTTTTATTTTATTTTATCTTCTTCTTCTCCAATTTTCAAGTCACCACCTCCCACCATTTATTCAAGCTTAAACTCCTTCAATGGAGGTCAATTTTTTTTTTATTCAAATCCATTTTTAAGTTATTTTTTTCTTCTTCATTGTATTACTTTTCTAAATTTACCATCACCTCCCTCTACTTTTTTTGTCGAATCAATGAATACCAACATCCATATTTCATATTTGATCTCACATTCTTCTCTTCCCACAAAACAACACTAAAAAGAAAGAAAATACTAAAAGAAAAGAAAAAAAGCAAAAAACTGATATAGTGTGTATGAAAAAAGACGATTTCCGATTCCACCTTTTTGATCGGCAAAAATGAATATGAACACTCATATTTTACAATTTTTATTTCTTCCTCCTTGTCTCCCTCCTCCTCCTCTCTTTTCTCTCGAATCAACATTAAGATAGAAAGAAAAAAAAGAATCTAAAACAAGTTTAAAGAGTAAATTAAGAAAATTATTGGGTATAGTAGAGAAGACATACCCTGGGGGCGGGGGTGGTGAGGGGTTAAATTGATTTTTTTAGAATAAAATTTTTATGTTATTTACTAAATAGATTTTAAAATAATTTTTAACTTAAAATAACACATGTAATCATTTAATTCGTCGTTTGTCACGTCATCAACGAGTGTATTACACTCTCCTTCAGCTTTTTTCTTATCATATATTATTATTAGTGGGAAGCTTCTAACTTAAAAGTTAAATTACCATTTTGCCCTTATTTTATTTCTAAACTAAATTAAATATTAATTAATTAATTTAATATTAAATAATTATATTTAAATACATACATCTAGAGACAATGGTTCAAATTCTAATTATTTAAATACTAAGTAAAAATTATATTACATTATACCAAATACTAAAAATAAGAAGGTGTAAAGTCAAACTTTGAAAGATAAAAAAATTTCATAGAAAAATTGTTAGAAATTATTTCATAGAAAATTGTTAGAAATTACTCTTTTTCAAAATAAAAATTCTTTATTCTTTCTCTATAATTAGTGTGGTTAAATGGACTAGATTTATTATCTTTTCTCTATAATTAGTATAATTAAATGTATTGAATTTAGTAAAAACGATCAACCTTTCCTCTCCCCCATGTCTAAGATCACTATCTTCTAAAAATTAATTTAAACAACTCTTCACCTTTTCATCTTATCCTATAAATCTTTAGCTATATATATGTATCATGAAAAAGTAATTTTTCTTACCACTTGCCTCTTGTTGATGTGAATCATTCGACAATTTTCATATACTTTTTTTTGTAAATATTGATATTTGTTTGTCCTAATAATATTTGTTACTCCTTATATATTTTTTTTTACTATATATATTATTGTAATTAATGTCTTAAGATGGATATGAATGTTGTATTTGTTCTTATATGTTTAATTTTTTTGTATTCTTTACCGATTTATACTTCTTTAAATTAATCTTCTATGAAATTATGAATGTTATAAGTCTAATTTTATTAGTGCTGAAATTACTAATTTATGACTTTTATATTTGTTTTTAAATGTACTTTTATAATACTTTTTCTTTTATTCTTTCCTTACTGATATAGTTTCTTTAAGTAGATACATATTTGTGTACTTACTATATGGAGCATAATGAGAGATTATTAAGGATAAATTATATAGATACATTCATATTATTAGATGCTATAGTAATATTATTATTTTCCATATTTTTCATATTATTAGGTGTCATAGTAATATTATTATTTTTCCATATATATTTCTTGCTTGATGGTCAATGTAATATTCGATTATTATGAATTTTATTAGTGAATAAAATATAAATTGGTAAAACTAATATTTTTAAGCTCAACATTTCCTATATAATAATTCAACTTTATAATAATTGTATGGGACAAACGTGCAAGGCACGTTCCGAGAACTAGTAAAAAAAGTGTCAAAAGAATATAATGGGACCCTACCTGAGGTGTTTAAAATGAATATCACACAGTTGAGGTGTCTATGTGAAATTTGTTGTCAACTTTAGGGGGCATCGATGGAAATATGTGATTCTGATTCAGTATTTTGTTTGTTAAAATACTCAAAGGTAATTAAAGTTAAAACTTATGTGTCTTCTTCGCATGTCCTGATTTACTCTACCATAAAGCATGTGTTGTTGTACATGTTTTAAAAAGTAGTGCTTGAGATGACTATTCAGATCACTTTTGTTGTATTCAGTTTGTAGAATACAAAACAAGATCCTCTAACCCATGTAAGCTAATAACTCTTCCTTAATTTTTCCTCTTTGTTTCGTATGTAGGTTATGATTGTCGCATGCATTAATTTCTCATCTTTGTTTCGTATGTAGATTATGATTGTCGCATGCAGCATGTATGTGTTTTTCCTCTATAAGGTATTCTGGAGTGTTTATTGTGTTTCATGCATTTACACTTAGGTGAGAAACCGTATTAGGAACTTCCTTTCTAAGCCTCTGAAAATTGTTTTATATCATACATTACTGGAATGAACTTTTTTTTCCCCATTTGTCGTCTGTTGATTATTCCAATAGGTTCCTATTAGGCTGCATTTCATCTTTATATTATCTGTTGCAGTTTCATGATTTCCACTGCCAACAAATATCAATCTGTAAAGTTGGCTGTTAAACATTGTGTTTCCCAATCTCAAGAATGTTACAATTGCCTGCTGCATAACACATCGTTCGAAAGAGGCGATAAGCTTTTTGAACTTTCAGGGTTTCTGCTAAAGAAGACAATAACTTGAAGAAGTCCTTTATCATATCAAAGATGAGAATCTGCTGGAAATGTTAAGAACAATGTGTTTCCCATTATTTATCACAAATCATCATATCCAAGAGTCTTGTTCACGGCTAGACAGGATGAAACAAACCCGATTTCTAATACAAACACTGATATATATTGTTATCGCTGAATACAAAGTACAACATATAATACACACAACAAAGTAATAACATACTAATTACGGATAGATTGACATAGAAGAAGGTAACTAGAAGGGGATGAGAAACTAGAACAAAGAAAAGGGATGAGAAATAACTGAAAGCCAAAGCTTCGACATAATTTGCATAACCATTCTTTTTAATCGCTGGACCTTTTTAACAATAGCTAATTGGGCCTTAATTGGGCCTGGATCCCATATAAAACTCTCCAACATTTTACTCGGCCCAATAATATCAACTGGATCAGTCATATTTGTCACCCATATAGCCTTACAGAGTTATGTTGGTTCACAAGGTTCATGTCAGTAAACTTCATCAGATAACCTGGAGTGTAATATATTTCTTGGCAATTACCAGTGAAAACTTTTATGAGCAGTATGAATAATTGGTTGGCAACTTGGAGGATTCCATAATTGACTTCATCAGTCTTACTTACCTTCTGATCATTGATCACTTTGCACAAGATTGCATGACAAAGTTGTGTAATAATTTCATATATGTGCAACGAGTAAAGCACCTAATGATATCACTCAAACTTCCATATATAATTCTTTCGATCTTAGAAACATTACTAATTCTGATTATGACAAGGCTATCGTAGTCGATTTCCTGTGCTATTTCAACAGATTGCTCAATTTGGATGAGGAAATCCAATACTAATGTTGAGAAAGGTGGTTTTGGAAGTGAACATGGCAGCCGATGTTGAAAAGTTTGTACGCAAAGAGAGAAAAAATGATTTATCATACGATCAAAAGGAAAGGCACCACAATCAAGATATTGTTCAGGATTAGAGTGAATATAGCACGAAGCATCCCTTGATTTATGAACCAGACCAAACATAGCACACAAGAGTTCACAACTGTATTAACCATAATAATTGGTGACTGCTTGGAGTAACATTTAGCGAATTCTTGAGGCACCTGTGTTTTCTCCTCTATAACATTCTCTCCTGATTTGGACAATAAGAAAACACAGAAATTTCTTCCCCGCCCAGTACATATACAGCTGCAAGAATTTCTCAAACTTGATATAACGAACTCATCATGATCCAAGTCACTCGAGGCAACACAAAATGTAAAACTGAACATCGTAAGTAAACTAGAGCCAGGATCAAATGGAAACTCTAAGCCAAATTGAAGGCGTAGTCTTCGTCTTCGAATAAAATAGGATTCTTGTAGAATTTCGTAGTGAGGCTCTTAGTTCTCTAAAAGGATAACCCAAGGGAGTTTTTTTAAATCAAGGATTTGTAGTGGTCTATCATTCAGCTTTCACTTCTGATGTTGATCGATCTTCTATCCTCTCGATTTATTTATTTCCAAGATTGAGGTTAATCTTCCGTATTATGTAGTTCTTTCCGTAGATCTGGTCTCATGATTCGGGAGTTCTTCAGTCCATCCTTAGCCCTTGATCTTCTTTCCTTGTAGATAATTCAATCCCTTCCTAGGTTTTCATGTGGTCTACATTCCTTTCTGGCCTGCAACCAACTTTTTCCTGCAATGTAAAAGTGTCATTATTAAAACCTAACTAAAAATTAATTTGAAACTAACAAAAACAACCCCAACAGAATAAAGAAATGGTTCCGATCATTTAACTTCAACTTGTTAGTATTTAATACGGTATTTTCAGTTGCTTCAACTTGCACATCAATTTCTTCAAGTTTAGACTATTCAGATTTTAGATTCTCAATCTGTTAAAGTTAAGTGTAAGACCTTTGTTCATAGATTTCTTTGCGCTGATTTGTGCACGGAGGTTTTGTGTGTGTTGTTTATTTTATATTTCTAAGATACTTCGAACAAAACTTTGAAGAACTTAATAATACACAACAAAGTTTAAGAATATTTTCATAACTAAAAAATTAAAAGTAGTAGAGAAACTAGATCAGAAACAGATTAGAAAAAATATACGAAATATTTTTCTTAAAGAAGAATTGTTGTCAATCTGTGTTTAAAGAATCTTACTGATTCCAAAAAACTTTGCAGAAACACGAAGTTACCAGAGTTTAATGAACCAGTGAAGAACAGAAGAACAGAAATTAATTCACAAATGTAAAATCTGTAACACATACCAGAATTTCAAAAAATAAAAAGAAGATCAAGCCCAATGAATGCACAGTGTCTCCTTAAGGCAATTATTCCCCTCTAGTATCCGAGGTTTGATTTGGAATATGTCCTCTCAGGATAGAATGATCTCAATCACCAGTGTATTGATACACAAAACGCTGGTGTCAGTGAGCCACTCAACGACAGTAAAAGTATACTTAGAATACTAGATTTAGAAGTAGTAGAGGAAGTCTATAAATTCTATTATTAAAATGAGAGGAAATCTCTCAATTTATAGAAAACAAAGGGTAGTGCGAAAAGGTTCTTATTGTGCCTTACCGGAAAGGTCACAAACCTTTGGAAAAGTCACAATCTTTCGGAAAGATCGTCACTTTTCATAAAAGTCACAACTTTCCATAAAAGTCACAACTTTTTATTAAAGTCGCAACCTTTCATAAAAGTCACAACTATTCATAAAAGTCTCAACTCTTCATTTTTCACTCACACATTTAAAACCCAACAATCCCCCGCATGAATGGGGAATGACTCCAAGACAAAGAAACGGCCAAGTATGTGTACTTTACAAGCAAGAATTATATTGCATCTGGATAAGTAGGTTTCCCCTTGGACTTTCCATAGTGAACATATGTCGGATATACTCGGTCAATCGGTAGATGCGATATCTTTGAACCGTCGAGCTTTGGTGTATACCTAGACAATCATATGTCACACAATTAACCATTTACCATTTATGGTTCTTACGGTTGTGTTCATTTCAGCCATGAACACCTCCTGGTTTCATGAGTGTATAGGGAGATGGGCTTTTGACAATCATCCTCTTTGAAGCGGCTTACACTTCACACTCACATAGGTGATTTCTAACCATGTTATCACGTAGATACACTATTTGGTCAACTCTGCCAAACTTAGCAAATCAGTAAAACCATTAAGCTTTATTAACTCATTAACAAGCCTTAATGTTGTATCCTTGTCCCTGAGCATTGTCTTTATCATGAGAATGGATTGAGTTTGTTGACAATGCCGAACCGTCAGTCACAACTTTGTTTTTCTCCTTGAATCTAGCTCTTGGAATCTCCAGTCTGCTAGCTAGAGTTACCGCCATGATGACTTGTCCTAAGCCGTAAATCCATTCCCTTAGATGATCTTTAAACTTTCTCTCTAGTTAGGCCTTTTTATAAGTGGATCCGACACATTATCCTTTGACTTTACATAGTCAATTCTAATAATTCCACTAGAGAGTAGTTTTCTAACGGTATCATGTTTATGTCCTATATGACAAGACTTTCCGTTATACATCATGCTTTATGCCCTACCTATTGCATCTTATCTATCAAAGTGTACGCATACTAATTCCAATGGTTTAGGCCAAAAAAGAATATCTATCAAGAAATTCCAGAGTCTTTCAACTTATTCGTCGACCTTATCTTGAGCACCTAGCTCAAAGATCATTATAGAGCTAGCGATACATGTCACTTTTGAAATTCCAAGAGACTGATCCTCTACCAAGAGTAAATATATATCCACTTGTGGATTTTACTTCATTTGTACGGTGATCAAATTTGCACCACTATATCCTTTCAATACTGTTGGATATTGTTATAATGCAAGGCATAGTTTAAAGTATTTTTTAAATACTTCAAAACTCTATTTATTGTCATCTAATGAGTTTGATTGGGATTACTTGTGAACCGACTCATTTTATTGATAGCAAATGCTATACCTGATCGTGCATACTTCATGATATACATCACACTTCCTAATACTCTAGCACAATCCAATTGTGAGTTACTTTCGCTTTCACTCTTTTGAAATGCAAAACTCACATTTATTGAAGACTTGACAATATTGACATCCAAATATTTGAACTAATCAAGTACTTTTTCAATGAAATGAGACCGTGAAAATGCTAAACATTATGGAGTTCTAAGGATTCTTATACCTAAGATCGCATCAGCAACTCCCAAATTTTTCATTCCAAACTTGCTTTCTAGCATATGTTTAGTAGCATTTATGTCATTAGTGTCTCTATTGATGATCAACATATCACCAATATACAAACAAACAATGACCTTGTGATTTTAATGTGAACACATTTATGAGTTTCATCATTCTTAAATCCATTTGCCAACATGGTTTGGTCAAATTTCTTATGTCATTGTTTGGGTGCTTGTTTTAGTTCATAATGTGACTTAACAAGTTCGCACTCTTTTTTTTATTTATGAGAAACCATAAAACCCTTGGGTTGTTTCATGTAAATTTCTTCCTCCAATTTTCCGTTTAATAGAAATGTTTCACGTTCATTTGATGAATTTGGAGGTCATATATCACAACTAATAATATTAGCATCCGAATGGATATAATTCTAGTTACTGATGAGTATATATATCAACAAGATCAAAATCTTATTTTTTTTCCCTAAAGTCTTTGACACAAAGTTTTGTTGTATATTTGTCAACAGTTCTATCGACTTTCATTTTCCTTTTGAGGATTCACTTTGAACCCAAAAGTTTATTTCCTGGAGGAAGATCATCCAACTTTCAATAGAATTGCTCAAGGTTACATGAATCTCACTATTGATACCATTTGTCCAAAAGGATGATTCTACATAAGACACAAGAAATGTTATAAAATCATATTCGAAGAAAGTATATGTCCCTTGACATTTACTACACCTCTGAATCTCTTTATTAAGTACATTCTCCTTTTGTTCTTTCCAAGGTCGTTTAGACCTTTCACTAGACTACTCAAGTCTAATTTTACAGTCCACAGTCTTAGGTTCTATTTCAATCCTTTTAGGAATAGGTACTTGGACTTTGGCTAAACACCCCCACACTTTGAAATATTTCAAGTTGGATTTCCTTCCTTTCCATTTCTCATATGGAACAGATTGTGTCCTGAACAAATAAAATTGCTTTCTTTATGAAAAGACAATTTTTTTTGTTCCCTTTTGCAGTAAGGATAGTTCCTCCACACAAGTTTTGTGGTAAACTCGAACTTCTACAAATGCATCCATCAATTTTTTCAACGTTCAATTTTTTTCTTTAGATAGATGTGAATAGGGCAGTAGTTTGATGGATAAATCCACTTTCCAAACATATTTCTGCACAAGGAGATTCGTACTCTCCATTCTTATCACTTCTTATCTTTTTCCCAACTGATTTTCAACTTCGATATTATATTGTCTAGACATTTCTATTGCTTCATCCTTACCATTAAGCAAACAGACAATCTTTTTTTTAATGCAATTGTCAATTAAAGTAACGAGATACTTTTTTCCACTACGAGATGATATTGACTTCATATCACAAATGTCAGTGTAAATCAATTTTAAGAGATTAAAATTTCTTTCAACAGATTTATAAGAATGCTCAACATACTTAGATTCCACATAAACTTGACATTTTTATTTGTTGCACTCAAAGTTAGAAAAAACTTCTAAGTTGATCAGTTTTTCTTACAAGGTTTTGTAATTGACATGCCCCAAGTGTTCATGTCACAAACATTGACTCAAGCAAGTAAGAACAAATAAAAACATTCAGTTCGAAAAGCTCTTCGTGAAGTAGCTTTTTCCTCACTAATATTTTGTTCATATTTCTTACAATTTTGTGTGATACAAACATTGTTTAGAGTCATCACCTTGTCAAATGTCCTTTTCAGAAGGACCTTTCCATAACTTTCAATTTGATTGTTATAGAACTACCCATGAACAAAGTTTCATCGGGTTAAATAAAGGCAATATAGTCCAAATGTTACTTTTACAAAAAACATAACAAATGACTATTCACCAATATTCATGTCTATGCAAATACTTTTATTATAATAGACATATCTTTTCATGAAAAATCACAATATTTTAAGTGACACTTTTTTCATAAAAGAACACGATTATTTTGAACAAGTATATATATAATTTGGCTATTTCATACTACTCACACTATATACTAGTAATAGAGAAATTCAACAACCACAATACCAAATATACTCCAAGAATTTTGTGGGTCTAACATAATACAAAAGTATCTTTGAATTTCATATCTTTTGCTCCAAAGTTAAATTAGACACCAAGTCTAATCATAAGCAAAGAATCCCCATATTTTAAATGTGATCTCAAAAATATTTTTCAAGTATTTGAAAATAAATTTTTTCACATATTTTTCCAGACTCTCAAAATGTCATTGGTAGTATGAAACCTCTTTTGAAAATATTATTCTACGAAAGAATTATAGAGTTTCAATTCTCTTTGACAATCTTTACATAGTGTCAAAGTTCATTCCATCGAGACACAAACACACCAACTCTAAGTCGCTGGTCTTTCTCGTCTATAACAAATAGACATACCACTTAGTATTTAGACTACTAACAATAAAGACAATATTTTGTACATTTTTTTCTATTTAACAATGAAGTTATTAGAACAAAAAGTACAATATTGACTTATCATGTGAAATTTTCATATTCTTCAAAGAAATTGCAAAGTCCAATTTATTCAGAGTAGAAAACTACAAAAAAAAAATTTAGTCTACAACAATCAGACACAATCAAATTGACAGGGAGTACAAAACTACACAAGTTTTTTTTTTAATTCCAAATAGAATAAAACATATTATTAGATTATCACATAGAAATGTTTTTTTTTTCATTTCAAATAGTCTTCCAACTATAACATTTTGACATACTATTTTATCAAACAAAAATATGCATGTCTCACTCTGCAAACTAGTGAATTTTAAAGGCAACACTATTTGCCAAGAAAAATTCATTCGAAAACCATACGATTTGTAGAACTTTTTCCAAAGGCATACATGATAAATATGAAAATTGTTAACCTTTAGAAACTGTTTTCCTCCTTAAATGAATAATAAGAAGGTTACATCTTTAATTGGAATACCAAAAAAAAACTTTTTCTGTTACATTCTAACTTCGACCTTTCTAAACAAAGCAATGAATTATGGAGAAGTAATGCATTTATCTTCTACTTCCATGATCAGATTCTCTCAATTAGTAGAATACAAAAAATACTAACAGTATAATAATTTCATTAAGGTAGTAGAGAAACTAGATCAGAAACAGATTAGAAAAAATATACGAAATATTTTTCTTAAAGAAGAATTGTTGTTAATCTGTGTTTAAAGAATATTACTGATTCCAAAAAACTTTGCAGAAACACGAAGTTACCAAAGTTTAATGAACCAGTGAAGAACAGAAGAACACAAATTAATTCACAAATGTAAAATCTGTAACACATACCAGAATTTCGAAAAATAAAAAGAAGATCAAGCCCAATGAATGCATAGTGTCTTCTTAAGGCAATTATTCCCCTCTTGTATCCGAGGTTTGATTTGGAATATGTCCTCTCAGGATAGAATGATCTCAATCACCAGTGTATTGATACCCAAAACGTTGGTGTCAGCGAGCCACTCAACGACAGTAAAGTACACTTAGAATACTAGATTTAGAAGTAGTAGAGGAAGTCCAGAAATTCTATTATTAAAATGAGAGGAAATCTCTCAATTTATAGAAAACAAAGGGTAGTGCGAAAAGGTTCTTATTGTGCCTTACCGGAAAGGTCACAAACCTTTGGAGAAGTCACAATCTTTCGGAAAGGTCGTCACTTTTCATAAAAGTCACAACTTTCCATAAAAGTCACAACTTTTTATTAAAGTCGCAACCTTTCATAAAAGTCACAACTTTTCATTAAAGTCGCAACCTTTCATAAAAGTCACAACTATTCATAAAAGTTGCAACTCTTCATTTTCCATTCACACATTTAAAATCCAACAGTGTGCGGTGTACATTCCTTTCTGGCTAACTTTTTCCTGCAATTTTATTTTCATCATGCATTCAGCTTTCTCGAAAGAAATGGTAAATGCCATAATGACATGTTCTGATATTTTCACAACTAAACTGTAGCAACTTTTCTTCCTAAAACATGTGTCTCTTGAATTTAAGTAATTTAACTTTTAAACTTGGGACATAGCCCTTTTAAATATACCTAATACTCTTCTTGTTTATGCTGAACTGTCAAAGCATTTTATTGTCTGAGAACCTTATCCTATTCATCACTCCCTTTTGAGTTTTGCCCAAAAATGTTGAGAAATTTCAAGAAGCGAAAGGTAAAAGAGGAAGAAGCACCAATCGATCAGTTGCCAGATGCAGTCCTCCTAAAAATTCTCTCACTTCTGCCAACAGAGGAAGCATTCAGAACTTGTGTTATCTCTAAAAAGTGGCACACTCTCTCAACTTTAATTTATAGCTTCAATTTCAATTGTTCAGAATACCGGGCAACGAAAGATTTATCCTTTATTTATAATGCATTAGAACATTCCTGCTCTTCCAAAATCGAAAAGTTTGAACTCGACATAGCTGAATTCATGGACTTGTTTCAATTAGACTACAATTTGAAGTCTGATTATGATTCACTAGTCAATCGTTGTTGTAATTTTGCTGTTAAGAGAAATGTCGAAAATCTTGTATTGTGTTTATATGATCATGAAGAGTGCCCATTGCCTGAATCTCTCTATACCTGTTCGTCATTGATAACTTTAGATGTTATGCTATGTTGTGGCTTTATTAATGATGCGGTCGTTTCATGGAACTCTCTAAAGAGCATAACATTGGAATATGTTGTAGCTTGTCTCTTTAGAACGTTAAAAAAATGGGGCCAGCACGCGTTGAACAATACTTTAAAACTATCTGGTTGATAGTGTCACATAAATCGAAAAATGATAAAAAATTATCTATAAAATAACTATCTGGCTAACTAATCCGAATTCACACTGATAGGACATAAATAGTACGTGTAGCATCCTTTTCTTAAACATAATAATGTCTTCAAAATTTATTTAATTATTAGCCGATTTGGTCCAGAACCTCCTTCAGCTTCTTCTTCTTTAGCCAGTTCAATGCTTTGGGTCTTATTTTCCTTGAAGGATTCGACTCTAGATTGAATCAATGCAAGTACAAAATTTTACACAAAATGCCAACAAGAGAGATATTTTTTCTTAGGGACTTTTGGCTGTTTAGTGCATTGGGGAATGCAACAAAATAAACAAAAAAATATTATCAAAAAAATAATGTTTTATTAGGAATAAAATGTATTTTTTAAAAATATATATATTTATCAGAAAACAAACATTTTTCAGTGACTGTATTTATAGACTAAATAATTAATAATAAATACATATTAACACTTACTTGAAATTTATAGACATTATTTTCTATAAATAATTATATCAAAAGAGTACCAAATAAGTTAAAACTGAAGAGAGAAGGGGGCGATACCTTCTAAGTATTTATGGATTCCGGCAAACAAAAGCTGTAGATCGACCAATCAGTTGCCGGATCGCTCTTCTCCTTCACATACACAGCTTATGCCCATGTTTTCCGGCGAGAAGGCACCGGTAGACCAAAATACAATCAATGGATTCCAGCTGAGAAAACAACAGCTGTAACCAAAAACCAGTCATGGATTCCGGCGAAAAGATAGAAGAAACAACAACAGTACACCGATCAGTTAGTTTTCTGAAGCTCTTTTTCTTCACAAGTGAACAGGTAGCTTTACTTGATATCTTCTCTTTTAGTAACTTTAATAATCACAAAAGATATGTATGGCTTAGGTAATTCTGTTTCTCTTTCAAATTAAAAAAATTCAACTTTGTTTAAGGGAAAAATGTGAAACTGGGTCCGTTTCTAAAGAAGAGATTTGTGCATTGTCGGATGTTTATACAGAGTTAATATCTCATAGGTCACTCAAATTTGAAAATTTATTTAGCAAAGTCATTGAACTTTATTGTATATCAAAAAAATCACTAAACTTGAACCTTTCTATCAATAAAATCACTCTAAATTTATCATTAAAAAAAATATTGACATACCAAATAATTATATTATTTTTATATCATGTAAATATGAACCCCACAAATAAATAAGATTAAGAAAAACTCATTAAAAATACTTGGACAAACTTAATCATAGTAACAAATATTTTTTATAATATTATTGTATAATTTATGCTCGATTTAATAAATAAATGAAAAACTTTTCTTAGTGAAACATATTTTGGGATTACTGTAATACCATAATATTTAGTTTGCCTCCTAAAGAAACAAAACAACAAATTAAATCAAAACAGAAAGAAAAACAATAAACAAATGTCAAAATTAGAACTAGCAAGTATTTATTAAGTAAGTTTTTGGCGTCTAATCGTTGATGTTTCTTGATATATATGACAAGTAAAGATTTTACTTTTCCTTTGTAATTCCACGGTTGCTGACATAGATTTGTTCAAATGTGAAAAAAAATAATTTTTAAAATTGTTTGAAAAATGAGTTTTCAAATTTAAAATTGTATATATATATATATATTTTACTTGTATTTTTTTAAAAAAAGTTTTGTGAGAGAAAGTGAAAAGTCCTTAATGAGATTTCTTTAGTTTTAATTATTAGAGGGATTCATATTTACATGATATAAAAATAATAATTTATTATGTCAATATTTTTTAATGATAAATTTAATTGAGTGATTTTATTGATAGAAATGTCTAAGTTCAGTGATTTTAATGATACAAAACAAAGTTTAATAATTTTGTTGGATAAATTCTCAAAGTTGAGTGACCTTTTGAGATATTAACTCTGTTTATACACATTCGTTTAATAGTACTAATTTTGAGATTTTGATGTCCGTGTGGTTATAATGTGAAAGTTTTCGTATAGTATAAAATTGACGTGGATGGTATTATCTAAAGATCATATTGTGAATTATTGTTGGGCGGTTCTCCATTAGAAACTATGGAATCATTCCGTTTTAAGGATTTAATCTCTTTGAAATTAGGTCTTCGAAATTGAAGAAGAATTTGATATCTATAATGACGATGAAGAAATTGATCATTTCATGAAGATTGTGGTCTCCTACCGTACATTCCTTATTAAGAGATTTCAGGAAGTCATCATGTTTTTTAGTATAGGCTTGTAGCCACAGTGGCGGATCTAGGATTTTAAGGTTGTGGGTGCTCTGAAGTGAAAATGTAAAAAATACGTGTTAATAATGAGATTCGAACCTTGGTAACAACACTAAAAGAGCCTTAGGTCCCCAAGAACCATTGGGCCAACTATATCATTTATTCATTGGGTGCTCTATGTTAATTTTATACAAATACCTATCAATTTCTACATAGATATATATATTTCGTAACGAAGTTAATGGGTGCTCGAGCACCCGGCGGACACCATGTGGGTCCGCCCCTGTGTAGCCATATCATCTGTGAATGCTACTAAGCTTATGTTCGACATTACATCCAATATTATACTGCATGTTCCATGTCTTTCATACATGTACTGTCGAACGTAAGCTTAGTATTAACCATGGAGGATACGTCTACAAGCCTACACTGAGACCATGAAAATTTCCTGAAGTTTCCAAATGATGAAGATAGGGGGCAACAATTTCCAAGGAATGAACAATTTTTTCTTCTTCATTGTACGATATCAAATTTAGTCTCTATAATTTTGAAGACCTAATTTCCATGCGACTAAAACCTTCGGATCAAGATAATTTCATAGTTTCTAATGCAGGACAACCAACAGTAAGTTCACAATATGGTCATTGGACAACGCTATCCACTTCAATTTTATGTTTTTAGGGACTTTCATGCTATGGACACATTAACATCAAAATCCCAAACTTAGTGCTATAAACGACGAACAAGTGCATAAACATTCAGGCAATGCACAAACCTCTTCTTCAGAAACTAACCGGAGTTTCATATTTTCCACCAGTGTGCATCCGGCTCAAGGCTATCAAGTTGGATTTTTTAATTTTGGAAGAAATAGAATAACCTAATACATAATGAACATATGATACATATCGCTCATGGTAATTAAAAGTACTAAAACAAAAGGTATCAAGTCAATTCCAGATATAGCGCCACCTTTTTGAGAGAGCGGTTGTTGCGCATGTTTGATCAGTCGGTATAAGAGAGCAAACGAGAAGAGCATCCGACAATCGACTGATTTGGTCTACAGCTTTAGGTCTAACGACCAAAGGAGCTCTTGGAGTTTCACATTAATTATACCACGTCTTACTCTTTTAAGTGCCCAAATCGTCAAAGTCTTACATTTGTCTTCATTCATTTTCATTTCTTTCGTTTGTCATTTGTCATTTGTCACTGCTCTCTCCCTGTAATTTCTCCATTTTCCCCTTTGTATTGCTTGGTGTGAATAGAAAGTATAATACAAAATATTCTTGGATTTACTTGGCATGTTTTAGATCTTGTGGCTCTGCACACTGGCCAACTCTCCCTCATTGAACTGACAAGTAGAAATGGATTTTGTGTGTGTCTCTCTTTCTTACCTAGTTCTTTTGTTAAGAAAGTACGAGCAACTGTGGTAAAGAGCACCTTGATTCCAATTCAGGATT
Source organism: Solanum sitiens (assembly GCA_016801875.1). Lineage (NCBI taxonomy): Eukaryota > Viridiplantae > Streptophyta > Magnoliopsida > Solanales > Solanaceae > Solanum > Solanum sitiens. Next base: position 933,681 of record JABWTJ010000191.1, read on the forward strand.
AGGAACTAATGCTTTCAGTTACGCAAGATCATGATTCATGGGACTGTAAAGCTGGTAGACATTCCATTTAACCTTTGTCTGGCAATTTTACTTACCTTTTTCTCCCTTTTATTTTGTCAATGATTTACTTTTAATGGTTCAGGAAAGGAAAATTACTTTTTGGTGTAAATACAACTCACCCTCCCACACCCCCACTTCTTGTTGTTAGTTATAGTAGTAAATCTCTTTACTTCAGAAATCTCTGAAAGACTGAATCTACTTAACTAAAACTTTCTACTTTTAGCCTAAGTTTTGGCAATGATTTCTTCCATTGCACACTGATCATATCCCACATTTTTTTAAAAAAATCATTGAAAGACTGATCAATCTTTCAACTAAATATTTCTTCCCTGTGCATGTATCTGTCAGCCCGTGGATTTTCATTGTGTTTGGTTGGTTTTTTGCTAGCAATTTATCCCTTAGCGCTTGTGTTTAAGAATAAATGGAACTCATGTTGATTAGCCAACCCTTTATTATTTGAATTCTTTTTCTGCTTGAGCGAATAGTACTGGAGATTTGCTTAAGTTATAGCTACTCTGATCAGCTTTAATTTGTGGATTTGTGTTGATTTTTTTTTTTGGCAATAATAGTTGTAGTTATCATCCTTTAATCATTTTGGTGTCATGGTGATAGATATATAATGGTACATCTAAATCATCATGTATATGACATCGAGTGTTGTTCAAAGTTACAGGCCGGACTCTGCTAATCATGTCACATTTATATTTTTGATGATCCTTTATGGTTGTTGGTATTGGTGATGACTTATATGAGTGCTTACTTGATTCAAATTCTGATTCATTTTTTTGTTCATTAAAATACTCAATGGTTAACCAAGTCCCTTTTGCAGTCGCTTTTTGGCTTCCATGGAATAAAGGTAATTAAAGTTGAAACTTATTTGTATTCTTCGCGTGTCCTGATTCACTCTACCATAAAGCATGTGTCGCTGTATATGTTTTAAAAAGTAGTGCTTGAGATGACTATTCAGATCACGGTTTGTTGTATTCAGTTTGTAGAACACAAAAAAAGATCCCCTAACCCATCTAAGGTAACTCTTCCTTAATTTCTCCTCTTTGTTTCGTATGTAGGTTATAATTGTCGCATGCAGCTTATTTGTGTTTTCCCTCTATATGGTATTCTTGAGTATCTATTTTGTGTTTCATGCATTTATACTACGATGAGAAACCGTAGTAGGAACTTCCTTTCTAAGCCTCTGAAAATTATTTTATATCATACATTAGTGGAATGAACTTTTTTCCCTATTTGTCGTCTGTGGAATATTCCAATATGTTCCTATTAGGCTGCGTTTGATCCTGATTATATTATTTGCTACAGTTTCATGATTCCACTGCCAACTTGAGCGAAACTATTTGGTCAAATGAGATAATATTGACCTGCTAATAATAAGAAGTAAGTTGTTGGGAGATAAATGACATTATAAAACTTGCCTTCCCAACTTGTGACTTAACAGGAAAATGGGTTCAAATTTGCACAAGAATTGAAAGGTACAAACCTATTGTAAGATGGAGGAAAGTTGTTTGGACCAAGCCTGCGATTGGAAGGATCAAATTCAACATAGATGGAAGCATTTGGAGGGGTTCTCAGGAATGACACTGGTAATCTCATTATGGCTTTCTCAGTCCTAACTCAATGTAAAAGCAACAATCAGGCAGAAGCAATGGTGGCACTCTATGCAATAGAATGGTGTAATCGAGCTGGATACGACAAATACGATCTGGAGTCGGACTCAATGGTGATTACAAATATGCTCGAAGAAAAAGACACCAACAATCTGAAGCTGAAACACATTATCAAACGAACTGTCAACGCTATGGAAGGGGCAGAAGTGAGCATCTCACATTGTTATAGAGAAGCCAACCAAGTGGCTGACTTCCTAGTCAATTAGCTTCAATGAGTGGAAATGGTACCTTCTACTTCTCTTATCAACAGCTCCCGAAAGAAGCGAAGGGACTCTTTCAATTGGATAGATGGCAACTACCTTGTATAAGAAGAAGATATGACAAATGTAATCTTTTTGTTAGTTGAATCTTGTATTTTGTTTGAGTGGAAGGTTATAAGTCGGTTGCCTTCCCTTTTTTGATGTCCTAATTTCCAGTTTCTATTTTTGCCAGAGGTTAGGTACATCTCCGCCTCTGTTTTTGTGCAACTTCTGTTGGAAATTATAGACATGGTAGGGGTCAAGCCAAACCCCCCACGCCTTATAGCTTTAAGCTGTGATGGTGATGGCTTAAATTTTTATTTTTTTTTAAAATGTCTCTGCATGCCCACAGTATCCTTCCCAAGTTTCGCAAAACTTCTGTTATGTCTGCTATCCTTTCTTATGAATTCCAAAGAAGTAGTAGCAGCCGAGGTGAAAACTTATGAAGTCCATGAAAGCCATTTTTTTGTTTTAAACATCAACAGTGCATCTTTAAAAAGGCAGTACAGAGACTGTGGGAGCTGTCTTGCAAAACAGACTCCCCAGCTAAGATTGAAATTCTTGTTGTAAGCAAAAATTAAAGGACATGAAAGCTGATGTTAAAAATGATTCAACTGCAACTACTTAGATTCCAATTCATGAATAAAGACGGAGTTTGAAAAGAAAATAATTTGTTGTTGAATGAAGCTCTTATACAAGGTTCTTCTAGGCCCTTTACTGCTTTATATCTTTGCCTTTGTAAAACGCCGTGATATTATTCAAAAATCGTTCCAATGATGATAAAGATTCTATTAGCGTTATATTTTTTTATGATTCTTTATGGTTTTGATATTTGTGATGACTTATATGAGTGTTTACTTGATTCGAATATGTGATTCTGATTTATTATTTTGTTTGTTAACATACTCAAAGGTTAACTAAGTCCCTTTTGCAGTCGCTTTTTGGCTTCCATGGGATAAAGGTAATTGAAGTTAAAACTTATTTGTCTTCTTCGCGTGTCCTGATCCACTCTACCATAAAGCATGTGTCGCTGTACATGTTTTAAAAAGTACGGCTTGAGATGACTATTCAGATCACTGTTTGTTGTATGTAGGTTATGATTGTCGCATGTAGCTTATACGTGTTTTCGCTCTATAAGGTAGTCTGGAGTCACTACCACAAAAATCACTTTTAGTGGCATTTGATTTTCCTTTTAGCGGCATTTAAGTTAATGTCAGTGCATTCAGTGTCGCTAAAGTCTTTAGTGACATTTATATAGAGTGCCGGTAAATGTCCATATTATTGCCGCTAAAAGTAATTACTTGGCATTTATTTAGTGGCAATTCTTATCGCCGGTACAACTTTCTTATTTTATGGCATTTTTTATGGCTAAATAATTGCCATTAAACAGGGCCTATTTCAATGGAAATTATTATGGAAACCAAAGTTAGACATAAATTCACCTCAATCATATTTTAATCAGAAAACCAATTAAAAATAGTAATAGAAGAATTACATAACTCAAACAACATCATTCATATAAAACAAGAATAATCAATACACCCACTTTCTTGTCTTTCGTAAAAAAAATATGAATTATCAAAACAACAACAATATGTTCAAGTTATCAAAAACAGAGAGAATGTGTTCAACAATGGAAAAACAAGGAGATTGAACTATTATTTCTTTTTCCTAGCGAAACTATGGCAACTTGGATAAGAATGATATGCTATCAGGAGGATGTGTAATAGAGACAAATTTATTTAATATTTGTAGCTAGGCCAATCAGGCGGCACGTCGATTCAGAAGAAGCATCATTAGGTTGATTGCATTGTTTGATGATGCAACATCTTAGAGCCCTATCTGCATCAAATTGCTTACTGTATTAGCTTGCAAAGTAATAGTGGCCTGAAGAAGAACTGAATGAAGTGGTAAATACACTATCTATGTTCTTCTCAAAGCATAAGGAAAAGAAGTACCTGTAGTAGGCTTACAAAGATGTTTGCCAATTGCTAGATAAGGAACTCCCTGTAAATTCTAAAACACATTCAACATTAGATCCTAAATTGCAACTGGATAAAACAGCTAATTCAAAGTGATGACCATCATCAGGCTCTCAACCGTCGTAATGCTGGCATAAAAGGCCAATACAAAGAACATGTAGTGGGAAAATCCTGGATGGAAGTGGACCATGAAGTAGCAGACAGTACCAGAAAGATCTGCAATCAATATAAGGAACGGCATTGCAGATAACAAGTTGATTATCACAAATACAATGAAACCATAATGCCCATTCATCCTTTCCCTTTGAAAAAACTGTTTTGATTGACCAAATTATTGGACTTGTGTGGAAATGTGTCGTATACTTAAGGTAGGTTTTTCTAGAGTGTCATACAAAGTACGAACTTTCATATCCTCCACGAATGAACATACAACTCTTGCCTGCATAATGTCAATTTGAAAAATAGATCAAAAAAAAATGTGTCTTCTTGAAGGAGACATTAATTCAAAGGAATCAAGTAAAAATCCCATCAGAGAAATAAGTTACCTGGATGGAATTATACTTGGTTCCCACATTATAATAGATGGTTCTAAGGCAGACGGAGACCACTGAGTAGATCACAACCCTCAGCTAGTAATAGCCAAAGTCTCTAGACATATTAACAAACAAACGTTTGGTTAAGGTGTAGGACTGCATAAAGAAACTAGCCTGGCTTCCTTTAGAATCTAGCACTGTTCCTTTATGTTACAAAATAAAAAGGAAAAAAAGAAAGAAAGATTACAATTGATGTGAGAAGAAATTAGACAGATGATGAAGGAATCAAGATCAAGGTTTGGTACTTCAAAACTTACAACTTTGGACATTTCTTCTACTGTTTCATTTGTAACATAGAAGTACTGAGAATGACGATAGAAGTCAACCAGACTTCGAATTACTTCTGTTGCTAAAGGTGAAGGTCTTTATATCCTAAGCCATGCTAAATACAAAGGCAATATGTATAAATTCATGCTACTGTTGCTTAAAGAAAGTACTATAGAAAGCGGAAACTTATATATGGACTAGTGACTATTTTATTGCACTTGTTAAAACAAAAAACACATTACACATGGTCTTTAATGTGTATGCTTCAACTGTTCCCAACTGTGAACAGAGTAGCATTACTTAATTAAAAAGTTATTCCCAAAACTAATGCAAACTTTTGGAGTTTGATTAGTAACAAGATGATCTCAAAAGACATACTTTGATCAACTCTCTTAGAGTGGTCTTAACTTTGTCGAAATCAGAGAGCAGTGCACATTTTTCTTTAACAGATTTGTACTAATAAGGCGTATCTTTTACCAGCAAAAGCATAAATGCCGCTAATAAGTGATTTTAGGGTATAAATTAGCGGCAATTAACTAATTGCCACTAAAACCTTATTCTGGTGTAATGAGTATTTATTTTCTGTTTCATGCATTTACACTTAGGTGAGAAGCCGTATTAGGATTCCTTTCTAAGCCTTTGAAAATTGTTTTATATCTCCAGTCACATTTAGGGATAGTTACGGCATAACAACATGCACCGTGCGGGTGTACAAAAGAAGCTCATGAAGGGAGAGTACCAACTGTTGTTCGAGTTTGTCAATAAGATTTTTCTTCCTCGAACTGAGAAATGCACGGTAGCCTCTCCGACTGATTTGTTTGTAATGGAAGCACTCTGCAAATTCGAACTCCTAAATCTCCCAGCCCTAGAGCATATATGCATAATACTGTAGTGAAACACAAGGGCAAACATGGAATGGGTTATGGGTATATTCTCACTAAAGTATTTCAATATCTGAACATTCCAGTGGAAAAAGGCACTTTTGATCTGTTAAACAGTCCTTCTCTCTGAGTACTTTGGTAGAGTGTGAGTGCATTGAAGGGAATGAAGTTGGTTCCTGTTTTGTTTTGATCAAAATCTTGCATTCTTGTGTGTTTCTTTTTTGCCATGTTTGTGTTGCCCCTGGCTATGATCTTGCTTTACAAACTTACTTGTAATGCGGGTTTACTTTTGCTGTTAATGAAAGAGTTTGGACTTTAGGAGAGGGCATTACTGGAATGAACTTTTTTTTATATCTAAGCCTCTGAAAATTGTTTTATATCTCCAGTCCTTATTATTGAACATTACTGGAATGAACTTTTTTTTCCCTATTTATCTTCTGTTCCTATTAGGCTGCATTTGTTCCTGATTATATTATCTGCAACAGTTTCATGATTTCCCCTGCCAACTTGAGCGAAACTGTTTGGTCTAAGGAGATAATATCAATCTGCAAAGTTGGATGTCAAACATTGTGTTTCCTGATTAAAATTGCCAGCTGCGTAACACATCGTTTGAAACAGGCGATAAGTTTTTTGAACTTTCAGAGTTTCTGCTAAAGAAGACAATAACTTGAAGATGTCTGTTATCAAATTAAAGATGAGAATCTGCTGGAAATGTTCAGAACAATGCGTTTCTCAATATTTATCACAAATCGTATCCAAGAGTCTTGTTCACGACTAGACTGGAGGTGGTTTTGTTTTGTCATACTAGAAATGTCACTTTATATTGTAGCTTCTGACTTAAGAAGTAAAGAGATATCGCCCAGACCTAGTGCACTTTAAAATGATCATATCTTCGAAATTCTTTAAAATAAAATAAACTTCTCCCAAGCATTCTTTAAAATGATCATATCCCGCAAAATCTTTGAAATTCAAGCCATGCACCACTTCAACTAAAATTTTCAACTTTTAGCCAAGCTTTTTGGTAATTATTTCTTCGCAGTGCCATGTATCTGTCGGCCCCTGGATTTTCATTGTGTTCGGTTTACTTTTTGCTCGCAATTTGTCTCAGTGCTTATGTTTGTGAATACATGGAATTCATGTTAATTAGTCAACTCTAATTTGAATTCCTTTTCTGCTTGAGCGAATAGTTCTCGAGATAACAACCCTAAGCTATCAAGCAGACCTATATATTGAAAAAAGATTCAATATATAACCCTGCTTCCTCCATGAGAAAAACTCAATCAGGAGATATGGACGATTCAATAGAAACTGCACGAAACTTCGATCTTTACACTTCCATGTGTAGCTACGAGAATTTACCAAACCATGAACTTGAAAACTTGAAACAAAATCATCAAGTAGTTATAGTCATGGTTCCATTATTCCAACTCAAAGCCATCTCAACTAGCCTATTTAATCTGCACATCATATGATCTTCCACTCTATTATATATGTTGGCTCAGATACTCATAATCGTCAAGCTTTAATTCGAGTTAGCCAATTCCGTAAATTCTTCTGATATCTGCCAACAAAATTTGATTGTATCTCGAAATATGTTTCGGGTGGCTATAGAAACAACCTCCGTGATCAATTCTAGAACCTCTGACGTGATAATTCAATATTTGTTCATAGATTTCTGTCCGCTGATTTGTGCATAGAGACATTCCTTTCTGGCCTAACTTTTTCCTGCAATTTTATTTTCACAACTAAACGGTGGCAACTTTTCTTCCTCTTCCTAAGAAACGGTGCCAACTCTTCTTCTAAAACATGTGTCTCTTGTTGAAACGGCGCCTGAGGGACATTTAAGTAATTTAACTTTTAAATTAGGAACATAGCCCTTATAAATATACGTAATACTCTTCTTGTTAGTGCTGAACTGTCAAAACATTTTATTGTCTTAGAAACCCTACCCTATTCATCTCTCTCTTTTGAGTTTTGCCCAAAAATGTTGAGAAATTCAAAGAAGCGAAAGGTAAAATTGAGAAAATCGAAGAAGCAAAAGGTAACAGAGGAAGAAGCACCAATCGATCAGTTGCCAGATGCAGTCCTCCTAAAAATTCTCACACTTCTGCCAACAGAAGAAGCATTCAGAACTTGTGTTATCTCCAAAAAGTGGCACACTCTCTCAACTTTAATTTATAGCTTCAATTTTAATTGTTCCGAAGACCGGGAAAGAGAAGATTTATCTTTTATTCATAATGCATTAGATTATTCCCGCTCTTCCAAAATCGAAAATTTCGAACTCGACTTAACTGAATGCATGGACTTGTGTCAATTAGACTACAATTCGAAGTGTGATTTTGATTTCCTAGTCAATCGTTGTTGTAGTTTTGCTGTTAAGAGAAATGTGGAAAATCTTGTATTGGGTTTATATAGTCCTGAAGAGTGCCCATTGCCTGAACCTCTCTACACCTGTTCGTCATTGATAACTTTAGATGTTACGCAATGTTGTGGCTTTATTAATGATGCCGTCATTTCGTGGAACTCTCTAAAGAGCATAACATTGGGGTATGTGGTGTTTACCGATGAGGACATGGTGAAATTACTATCAGGCTGTCCTGTATTGGAAACAATGGAATTAGATGGGTATGAGGGTTTCCGTTGCCTGAAAATTAAATCAAACAAATTAAAGACACTGAAGCTGATAGATTATGGTATCCCTGGAGTTGGAGATGAATTAGATGGAGTTTCTGATGAATTAGAAATTATTGCCCCGCATCTTCAGAATTTAGAAATATCAGGAGATTTTCTTGATGTGAAGTGTAAACTTGTTGATGTCTCTTCTGTAGTTAATGCTAAGATTAGTTACAACAATAAATGTATCAATCACGTCTCAAATTTTAATGAAGAGCACAACTGCCGTGACTATCATCAAGTATTATATACCCTTGTTCAAGAAAATCTTCAAAAGTTATGTCATGCAACTGAGCTAACAATTGGAAATTGGTTCACACAGGTATGTCTTTAACTCGAAACTCCTTACTCCGTTATTGGTTAATCTTAAGCAGATAGTTGTAGAATGTGAACATTATAGAATTAAAGTAAGGATCTTTTTTCATATCGGAAAAGATATGTCCTGTAACGAGGTTTTAGACAATTAGATTTGTCAAAGTATGAACTATCTGTCTATTGTGAAGTACTTCCCTGTTACTGTTACTGCTTTCTCCCTAATTTACTAGTTTCGTTGGAATTATTGCACCAGGTCATGTGCATGTTGCAGTTCAAACGAGTGCCCGTTTCAGATTTTCACTGCAAATACCTAACCCTGCAATTGCATATGAAAAAGTTTAATTTGTATGGAGTAGTTGGATTTTTGAGAGCCTCGCCTCATGTGGAAACACTCAGCATAGACATGCAAACTATGAAGGTAACTTCCTGGAACTTATATCTTCTTTTTACATCTATTTATTTTCTGGAAGTTTTAATACCCCTCCAGTTTGCTTCCGAAGAAGAATGCCAACATTTCTTAATTATTAGTAAGAAGTTTTGCCTATTTCACTGTAAAGCTTCACGTGAGTACGTGAGTTTTTTATTTGTAGCAAATGAGTTCTGAAATAAGAAGTATAGTAGCGCTATAATATTTTTTAATATAAAGCTTGTGTTATCACTTTTGCTTCGATTACTTACGCCATGATAATCATTTCCCAAGTACCATTAACACTTTTATAGAATCATTTTTTGTCAGATTTGTACAATTACATTTTAGATGACCTGCATTTGGTCCTGATTATACTTTGTGTCTCCAGTTAGATGATATTTGCAACTATGTTGACAACTCGCGCTGCAACTCTGAGTTAGGAGATTTGGCCAAAGGAGATAATATGGATTTGCAGAATCGTGTTTCAAGCCTTGAGTTTCACAACCTCAAGAATGTTAAGATTGTCATCTCATCGAAGCTGTGCTTGAAGTATCATGCTAAATGGGGCTTTAAGAAGCTATTCAAACTTTCAAAATTTCTTTTAGCCAATGCATCTGTTTTGGAGAAGTTCGTTATCATATCAAAGAGAAGAAGGTGTGAGACATGTGCAGGGAACTGTCTATCCAAATATTTATTTCTATTGGCTTTCAAATTGTTAGATTGTCCAAGATCGTCCTCCAATTCTGTGATTATATTTCAGGAGTGAGTTTTTCATGACTTGGTAGTTTCCAGTCTCAAGATATTAGAAATGTCGCCTTATATTAAGTTGGTAATTAATTATTAGTTTTACTATTGGATTTACCCTTTGTGGCATACCAAATGTTATATATATTGGTTTCTTATGAAACTTTTTTTTTTTTTTGGTTTAATAGATGTTGAGATTCTCTTGTGACTCTTATATTGGATCTATTTCTTCGGGCATATGTTAGTTGGCTGGGACATCTTACAAGACGTTGTAACGAAAATTTTGGAACAATAGCTCTCTTGATAAATGTTATACGAAATAGTATTATTATTTAGAAAGTTCAAAACAGTTTGATAGTAAACCCCAGTAGGGGACATCCATTGAACATATAGAAATTTCATATTGAAGTTTTAATTGAACACGTGATGTTCTTAATTCATTTATAGGACCATTTCTGTACCGAATACTTCTGCTATAAAAACATTGTTTATTACTATCCTTGTGCAAGACAAGTTCCGTAAACATGCATTTATTCCTCTGTTTCCAGTTTTATCGGCTCTGCAGCAATTTCATTTATTCCTCTGTTCCAGTTTTATTGGCTCTGCAACGACAAGTTCCGTAAACATGTTGTATCTGTTTGGCCAAAGGATATAACTATTGATTTGCAACATTGGATTTCAAGTTTTTTATTTCCTGGCCTCTTTCTATTTTGTTTTTTCCTGGTTTTGAAGTATCTATTTCCGATACCATTGAGCTAACTAATAAAACAACCTAGTTAATTCTTGCACGAAATGTCCTCCTAACATAGGAGCACTCCTACTAAGAAATGGAAGAGCAAATTTCTTTCTGTTCCACGTCACGATGCCTCACCTGCCCTCTGCTACACATATCTTTCGTTCGCCCTAGATCCACCCACCAATTGGAATTGGTTGAGATAATTTGAAGCTCCTAGAGAACAGAATTCCTAGTGATAACAATGTCAAAAAGAAAGGTGTTTCTCTTCCTTCAAGATGTGAATGTTGTGAAAATTACTGCAATGAGAATTTGGAGCATCTTTTCAAAAGAAATAATTTCATCAAGAGCATCTCGAATGTGTTCAGGAATCAGTTTGGTTTAGAGGAGGTCGGTGGAGGAATGAAACAAGAGATGATGGTACGGTGGACTGCTAAAACCCATAATCCTATTCACAAGGTTATGATTCAAATTATGCCTCTTCTTATTAATTGACAGATATGGTAGGCTAGATGCAAGAAGAGGTATGAACAAGTCAGACTTTATATGCCTAGAGTGTTCCAGATTAACCAGATAGATAACAACATCACTTCGAATCATATGATGTATATTTGTGACAATGCCAGACCCAAACTTAAAATTCTCAGAACATCCTGGACTTTCCCCCCGTCTAGTATGATCAATGTCACGCCCCGAGCTACCCCCGAGACGCGGACACGGAACCTAGGACCACAAGTGATCCCAAGCTAACCCTGCTGGCATGATCATAAGCATATTAAAGAATATAAACTGTTGCGGAAACTAAATCATACTTAAAACGAAAAGATAGGAAATACCCATATACTAAAACTGAGATATATGAAAACTGATGAGTTTAATACAATGAAAATATTAACTCAACGCTAAGCTGAAACTAACTATGTCTGAAATAAGCCTCTAAATTGGACTAGAAATATTGGGACAAGCCCCAGCTAATTCTAGCAAAACTGAAACTAAATGACTAAAGACTGAAATGAAATTCATGATTGTTGTCTTCGGAGAATGAGGACTCACCACTGAATCTGCTGAACTGGAGGTCGGAAATCGATCTATGCGTGATCTGGATGCTGAGAACCTGAACCTACATCACGAGAAGATATAGCGCACGTATGCGTCAGTACTTGAAGGTACTGAGCATGTAGGATAGAGTAAAGCTGAAATAAAACATAACTGAACAAGCACAAAAGCAAGTAATAATCTGTACATGATATACTGAATTCTGAGCTAACTGGATGCAATGACCAATTTATAACATGTTGAAACTGAATACTGAATATATTGATAAATGGTCAATACAAGAGAGTCTGACCGAACTGTGGGAGCTACTAGTAACCGATAATAAAATCACATTAGCTAAATGTGGAGTCCGATGTATACGCCCCATCGAGAGGACTCAATATACCCTGCCAAAGGTATAAAGGCATGCTGGCGTGATCACTAAACTGATTGCCCACACAGGGGACTTACAACCTACTTGGCTAGTAGTTCTGGGACTAATTGGGTACGCTGAACCCTAGTCCAACTCGGTATTATGCTACTCCCATTGATTTATGTAGTTAACTGATTATGTCTAAATTCCTGTAAAATACTGGATAGCTCAAAATTGAACATGCAAACTGAGAATGCAACATTTAATCTGATAATGATGCATTTATAATTGAGGCATGTATATCTGAAGTAACTGAAATATCTGACCTAGCATGTGTAATTCAAGAACTAAAGAAATACAAAGCTAGAGTTCTGAAATTCATGCGATAAACTGAATAATAACATGATAATCTGATTTGGAACATATAACTAATAAATTCATGAAGTTCTGTTAAAGTTCTAGAAACCCTAGGTCTAATCATGATATGGGAACCAAGAATCTGACTGAAAACTAGGGAACCAATGGGTGAAAGGAACCCACTAGTGAAATCCCACATACCTGGTGATGAACTTCACGGAAAAATACTTAGATTTCGTGGCTGGAACTTCTGGAAACTTGATGCTTTCTTGAACTAGGGTTCTTGAGCTTTTTCTCCTTTCTTGCTTCTAATTTTCTAACTTTTGATTAATGATTTGACTTAGGTAAGTTTTAGTTATGTTTCTAGGCTTAAACTGACTAAAAGCTGATGATTTAGGGTCAAAACGACGTTTCTTAATGTTTAAATGAAGTGAGAAAAGACCAAAAGACCGCTGGGTAAGTTGCTGTCGGACCAAACAACGACCTGGACACACGGTCCGTCGTTCAATCGACGGTCCGTCGTTCAATCGACGGTCCGTCGTTTGGTCCGTAGGTTGGGCCTGTTCGACAGACCTTTACTAAAATGGGCATAACTTTTTACTCGGAGCTCTGATTTTAGCAAGGTCGGTGGCTATGGAAAGCTAATTCAATTATCTATCTGTTGATATGTCATGGGACACCTAATTCATTTTGTGCTAAGAGTTATGACTATTTGAATTTGATCCAACTGCATTTCCCTCTTAACTGGCTGCTAGTTCCCACCTACGATCTGACCTACGGACCGTGGGTCCACCTACGTACCGTGCTGGTCATTCGTGGATCTTTTCAGAGAGTGGGTGAATGGGGTGTCGATCAACGGACTCAGACTACGGACCGTAGTTTGACCTACGGACCGTAAGTCCGTCCGTCGTTCGACACTTAGTCAAATCTTCTGGATTGAGATTTTGGGTGGTTTCTGACCCAATCGACTGATGTGCAGGATGGACCGTGGGTCAGGCTACGGTCCGTCGATGGCCACCGTCTGTTGCACCTGTAGATTTTCTGAAAAACTGGTTTTTGGTCTGTTTTGGATATGGGGTGTTACAATTAAAATCAATTCTGATGGATGATCCAAAGGCAATCCTGGGGCATGTGGTGGTGGGGGAATTTTCAAGGGTCATCACGGGGAATTTATCTCAGCTTTTTCAGCCCCTTTGGTATCCAACAATGCTGCTGAGTCTTTGGCTCTGTGCATTGGAATTGAGTGGTGCAAGGAAAATGGTATCAACATGGTCATTATTGACTTAGATTCCTCATAGGTTATCAGTTGGTTTACAGGCAAGAAGAAACCACCTTGGAATCTAAGACACAACATTGATACTATACAGAATATTATTACTACCTTTGATGAATTTCACATATCACATTGTTATAGGAAGGCAAACAAGGAAGCTGATGTATTGGCCAAGGAAGGGTCAGAGCTTGAAAATGTGAAATGGTACTCATCTTATCAAGAACTTCCAAAACAAGCAAGAGGGATTTGCTATATGGACAAACATCAATTTATTAGCTTCAAAATCAGGGGATTAACTCTTCTTTCTTCTTTGATGATAATGGCTAGTCTAGGTTTTATTTGCTTTGGTAAAGGTTGGAGATCTTTTGTCTTCTAGTCCATACCTCCAACTTATTAAATTTTTATCGGCTTTTAGTTTGTCAACTTCCCTTGTAAAAAGTTGGATTATCCAACTTACTTAGTTATGACAAGGAGATTTGGCTTTATGTCCCCCTCCTTCATGTGTTATGTTTTTTATTTGATAATAGACAAGGTAGGGGTCAATGCCAAACCCACCCACCCACCCCCCGCCACCTCCATGCGAATTTAAATAATTAAAAAAGAGGCTTCATCAAAAAATAATTTAAAAAGAGGGTGTATTTGAATGTTGAATCATAAGAGATGCCAAAGAAAGTCTAGACATGTTGGACTTCTGGACATTTGAAGAAAATATGATGAATGGTTTCCTAAATTAATGAACAATAAATTAAATGACGTGACAAGGAGAGGAGGATGTAAAAAGAGGAGAGTAGTCGTAGGTAACCTTTGGCAGGGTAAGAGTAAAACATAGGTCTTTGAATCTGTATGGGTGTGTGTAATATCCAAAGACATGCCTGGATTTCGTGCCATCTCAGAGAGTATGGTTTGGAGAAGGAAATGGTAAGCCAATTTGATGTCAAAAAAACAATTAGGACTAGGGAACCAACCAAAGGTATTTGTACATAAAACTGGTGAAATATAGCTCCACACCCATAAGCGCAGAGACTATAGGAGGTATGTTAAAAGTAAGTTGGGTGAGGTCCCAAGTATTCTGTAAAATGAAGTGTAGATAGTGAGGGGTTGAAGATTTTTTGGAATTGATCTAGTAAGGAGATTGCTGGAAGCAAAATTAGTAGGTACCCAAATGACCTTCAATAAATTGATTAAAGTTCCAAACAAGGACGGAACTACGGTGGTGCAAGGATGGTTAGTCAAATATCCTTCACCAGAAAATTATGTTGTAGATATCAGTCAAATTTTACTTTATATTGGTAAATAGAACATTTGAACACCGTTTGATGCAATAGAGAGCAGTGGCTTAGCCGCAACCAAAACCTATATTCTAATGGATGTCAATCTTAAGAAATTGTAGTCCAAAATTTTCCAAATATGGGATTCTTTTCCTATTGAACAAAATTATTGATCCATTAAGCAACAATGTGAATTTTTTAAACCAAATTTTAGCGATAATAAAATCTTTTGACCAAATTATTAAGGATAACACATTTTGAAATCAAACTATTGACGAAATACAAGTTTTTGTTTAACTGTACCTAACACATTTATGACTATTTTCCATTTTTGTAAACAATTATGTCATGATTGAATAGAGGTGGACCAAATTTATCCCCATTTATTACTCATCTTTCCTCACATTGTAACGGAAAGGGTGCACTGGATCTGAGTGAGACGACATTACCTGAAAATTATAATGGATTTCGGCAAGAAGATAGCCATGGATTCCGGCGTAAACATAGAAGATACAACAACAGCTGTAGACCGAATCAGTCAGTTTTCGGACGCTCTTCTCCTTCACATTCTCTCTCTTATGCCGACCGAAACCGCACTTGTGACAAGTGCTCTCTCAAAAAGGTGGCGGTATCTTTGGAAATCACTTGATAGTTTCTCTTTTAGTACATTTGGTAACTATGAGTCGGATGTATCCTATGTTGATTATGTATTAGGTCATTCAGTTTCTCCCAAAATTAAAAAGTTTCAACTCGATAGTAATGAGCCGGATGCATACAAGTCGGACATGGATCGATGGCTTAGTTTTGCTATTGAAAAAAAAGTGGAAAATTTGAAAATCCAGTCAGTCTCTGAAGAAGAGGTTTATGCATTGCCGGAATGTTTATACATGTGTCATCATTGATAACACTAGTTTTGCGATTGTGTTCTTTTGATGCTAATGTGGTTGTAGCATGGAAGTCTCTATAGAGCATAAAATTGAAGTGGATGGTGTTATCTAATGACCATATTGTGAACTTACTGTCGGCATGCCCTCTATTGGTAACTATGGAATTATCTGGTTTTAAGGGTTTTAGTCGTTTGGAAATTAGGTCTTCAAAATTGAAGAGACTAAATTTGATAGCATACAATGATCATGAACTTGATCATTCCTTGGAAATTGTTGCCCCCTATCTTCAGCATTTGGAGATTGCTGGAAGTCTTTATGGTCTCAAGTGTAGGCTTGTAGACATATCCTCCTTGGTTAATGCTAATCTTACATTCGAGATTACATGTATCAAAGACATCCAATATTTGTTTGATGAAGAAATTGATGATGACGAAGATAGTTGTCGTGGCTATCATCAAGGTTTTATGATTCTCGTGTGAGATTATCTTCAAAAGATAATTAGTGCAAGCAAGATGACCATTGGAACATGGTTCATAGAGGTTTGTTTTAAACTCAAAAGTCTTTCTTTTCTCTCATCGATTATTAGCAGACAGTTGCAGATAAACATTATACAATGGAGATTTGTATACACAATCCATTAAAGCAACTGGTATAATTGTAAAAAACTTGTGGAGAAGGGTAAAGGGGTGGGCTTGTTCTCCATGACTTTTCAAACCACGGGCCTCTGACCCTCACGGATTTCTTGATTAAAAGAATTGAGTTAGAGAAACTTGTGGACCTTTATGCAATCCGTTTGCCAATTTTGTGAAGTCGGGTATTTCTTTTATCATATCACCAAAGTTATATCTAGACACCAGGATTTTCGTACATTGATGTTGCTTAAAGTGTTTAGATGGTTTATTTGCCACAACACTATATCTGTTGTGGAGTACTTTCTATTTGTTACTTTTTATTGCTTTCTCTGGTTTTTTCATTGGTAATACTGCACCAGGTCCTGTGCATGTTGCAGTTCAAAGGGGTGCGAATTCCAGAATTGAAATGCAAGTATTTGACGCTGGAGTTGCATAAGGAAGAGTTAAGTGTGTTTGGAGCAGCTGGCCTTTTGCGAGCATCACCTCATGTTGAGTGTCTCAACATAGACATAAGAGCTATGCATGTAATTTTCTGTTGCTTTGTATCTTCTTTTTACATAATTTTTTTGAAGCTTTGCCTTTTTGCCTTTGTACATCATTTTACAACATTGAAAGAGTTAAGTGTGTTGGGAGCAGCTGGCCTTTTGGCTAACCTCTCCCTCTTCTAAGGCCCACCATGGCCAACCTCTCACTGGGTCATTTGCACATCTCCTCTACACTTATACGAACCATCTCAACACAAATATATCCTTTAATTGTCATTAAGAGACTTTGCCTATGTCACCGTATAGCTTCATGATTGCTTTCTTGTGAAAAATGTGCTATCAATTTTTGGCTACCTACATCATGAGTCTCTTTATGAAAAGAATAACCATTATAATCATCTTCAGGTATCATTAAATTTGTTGGCTCTGAATTATTTTTACCGGGCATTTCTACTTCAATTTTTTCTTATTTAACTTTTCTGCAATTTCCATTAGGCTGACATGTATTTGTCCCTGATCGTATTCTGTTTCCAGACTGATACTACCTTCTGCTGCTTTGGGTTACAAGATTTGGTCAAAGGAAATAATATCAATTTGCAGAGATGGATTTCAATCTTTGTGCTTCCCAACTTCAAGAATGTTAAGATTTCAATCTCCTCTCCGATATGCTTCATAAATCATCTCAACTGGTCCTCTGCCAAGAATCTTTTTGAACTTTCAGAATTTTTGTTAAAGAATGCATTAGTTTTGGAGAAGTTTGTTATCATATCAAAGAGAAGAAGGTGCAAGAAATGTTCAATGAACTGCGTGTACAAATATTTATTTCCATTGGCTGAGAAATTGTTAGGTACCCCAAGATTATCCACCAATTCTGTGATTATCTTCCGGGAGGTGAGCATTGACTTTCCATGACTGGGATCCAAGTAGTTCTCCATCTCAGAGTACAAGAAATGATTATCTTATTTCGAGTGTTTGATAAGCTTCTCCTTGCAATCATGAATCCTTAATTTCTATATGTAACTAACTACTATTCTCTTGGACATACCCTTGTTTCATCGGAAATGCTACGGTTGCTTGGTTTCTCATGAAGCTTTTATTTGTTGCATTTTGGGTGTTTGTACATGTGCATTGAAATAGTTCCGTTTGGCAATATCATCAAGGTCCTTGATTGTGAAATGGTTCCGTTTTTCGATTTTTTCTTGGAAGAATGGGATTGCATTATGTGTTTACCTTAATGATTTTAGCAGTTGTGATTGAGGCTTACTTGTGCTATTGAATCTTTGTATTTGACATTAAGGTCATAATAAGAAAATCTCTGCTCTTTGAGTAAAATTTAGTTATCTGGACAGCTTATAAGGGGTTGTGAAATTTTTTGTGGAACAAACCGCCCCCCCACCCCACCCCACCCGCTTTTTTAACAAAACTTCTGTTCTACATCTTTGATTCCTCTGTTATTACCTCACTCATGCAAAGTTGACATGGGGATGGGCACATCTACCACCTACAAGCCCCTCTCATGAAATGTTATGTTTTGCCCCCATTTGCCTCAGAAGTAAGAGTTTTGTACTGCTGAAATGTTTGCCTCTTTGTAACCAATTGTCATTGGGACTTACAATGCAGTTGAATGCTTTTACCTGAACTTGAGGTCATGATATATGGGTTGATACATCTGTTTGGTTTACCTTATGAGTTATGTCTCAATTTATCAGACAAATTTGACTTTGCACACCTGATATCTTTTATCCCCTTGTTTTGGTAAAAAGATAATGTATTGTATGATAATGTTGGTGACGAATGATACCAACACATTGAACTTTGGATAAAGCAAAACAATATTAGTCAGTTTTGTTGATTGTTCACAAAAACTATATTTAATCTCTTCTTCCTTTCATGTTTTAGTTTTAATAGTCTTCCACTATTTGTTGATAGTAGTATTTTTTGAAAATTATGTTTCACCAGTTCAATTCTTAGGTTGCTATTTACGATATTGAATTCCTCGGTACGACTGACATAACACCACTCCCAAACATTCTACAAAGATAAAGAAAATCATCAAGGGTCCATTTTGTTAAGAGTACACATGGACTCCAGTGAAGAGGTAAGTAAAAGTCGAGTCAATGGATCACATATTTGGAGACAGGAATAGAGGCATGCCCCAATCTTCATAAAGTATACAAATATTTAAATAATAGGGAAAGCCACCAGAATATGAGTTTTTATTAAATTACTTTTTCATAGTTTTTTCTTAAAAATAAACAATCATTAAAATATATGACGATGAGGGAATACGCTCATTGTAGGCAAACTTAAATGACTATATTTAAGTGATTATATATTAAATACCTCAAACATAAGCGATTATCTCTAATCTCGTCACATATTTTCTGGTATTGTGATCTGATTTGATCTGGTATATCTTTTATTATTTTTTCTACAAAACTTATATTATTTCCATCATTGTCATTTGATCTATCAAAATTTTTATGGTTTATTTTTGTATTTTTTTAATTTTAAAAAATGATATTATAATTCAATGTAGTATAGATTTTCCTTTATACAGTTTTATGATGTGGTCAATTTGGTATAATTTTTAATCTTTTTCCATTTTGCAATGCGATCTTGTATGATTTTAATTTCTTGTTTTCTACTGTTGTAATCCAATTTAGTATACTAGTTCTCAGACACGTGTATTGCACGTATATCCCACGCTTAATAGGTGGTATATTTTTTTATTTGATTTGGTAAAGACAACATAAAGGAACAGAGAAATGATATCATAATATTAGTTGATTTTGAACTTTTCTTCACTAGACTTTCTGTGAAACTATTTTACGACACCAGGTCCAATAGCTTCTTTCATCATCCATTAACGAAAAGTCAGAAGTACTTGCAACTCTAAGACATTCTACACTGGAAGCACAAATGCAGTAAAATCATGCACAAGGGTTAGCCCCTAAACTACTCCGATAAAAATCGATCATCAATCTCCGTATCGACATAGGAACTCCAGCGATATATTGAAATTATTTTAAGACATAGGAACTCCAGCGAAGAGGTAATTAAAAGTTACTCAGTGAGTCAATATGGATCATATACTTCGAGACAAAAATAAAGGAATGCACGTCTCTTCATAAAGTATACAAATATGGAAAGAATGAAGTCTAGTTACAGCATTACAAGAACTATAGGGAAGAGATTTACATGTTTCCATCAAATCTCAGATATTGCAACCTTAAAAACCTACATCATATGCTAGAAATAGATTTTATAAAATAGTAGATGTTGCACTAGATATCAAAAAATCTAAAAAGTACAAAAATTATGCGTACATAATATGATTTTTTTGTTAAATAAACAATCGTTAAAATATTTAACGATAAGGAAAAAGGCTCAGTATTGACAAATTAAATGGCTAAATAGCTCATGAGTATCTTTTAAGTGATTATTTTTAAAAAACCTCAAACATAAGGGACCATCTCTACTTTGTCACATATTTTCCGGCATTTAATCTAAACTAGTATATCTTTAATGATTTTATTTTAAAAAATCCGACATTGTAATATGATTTTTCAACAACTCGTTCTCGACACGTGTTTTGCACGTGTATGTTACACGTTATTACTTATGTTATTAAAAAAAGTAAATTATCAAAATTTAATTGGGTACATATTCAAAATGTTAAAAGGAATTTATAAGACAGATATTTGAAGTATTTAAACTTTTTATTAGTTCATTAAGAATAGAATATTTCTAAAAATATCTATAAAAATTTTAAACTATGTTACACATAATTATATTGAAAATTGCTCAAAGTGGTAATAATGAGGTGACTTATTTAGTATACAAATTTTTATATGTTGGTGTATATTGTATCCTACTATTTGAATTATTTTTATCATGATTAAAACTATTATCGCCAATATGACATAAGGGTTAACAGTGCATTTTAAATTATATCTTGATTGCAGATAAACCATCATATATGCATATGATGTCAATTTATCCGAAGAGTAAAGTTGTATGGACTAACAAATGTTCTTGGCATAGTCTTATTAAAATCTGCAACGTATATAAATATTTTTGAATGAAGTTCACCTTTTTTCCTCATTGTACATGACACTTCAGATGTTGTCCAAAAGAAAATTACAATATAATTAAAGTGTCAATGTCACGACCTAAACCGAGTCGTGAGTGGCACACACACTTAACCTCCTAGGTGGGCGAACCAATGAATTCAATCTCAACTTATATTTATCATTCAGCTTATAAAATACTAACCATAATGCGGAATCTTAAATCTCATTAGTGTAAGAAACACAAACTCATTATAGTCTACTATATGCCATACTCAAAATCTGAAAATCATCACATTAAGGACATCTAATCTCCAAATACTAAGTCTAAGAGTATCAAATACACCAAAATAAAAGATTAAAATGGTATGCGTCTGAAAAACATAGGACATCATGTCATGACCGAGAGAATCCAACACGAGCTTGAATGAACAGCTTACCATGGAACCTGATATGCTTGAAACTGGCTAGACTGAGGCAAGCCAAAGTCGCTAGTACACTCACTACATTCTATAAAAGGAAAACGAAGAAAAACAAAAGTAGAGCTTAGTACGAGACAACATGTAATGAGTAGGTATCATCGATCAATCGAAAATAACAACTAATATACAATGAACAATAGTATAAATCAACTATGACACTTAACAGGTGGCAATCAACAAACAATACGAACCTGTGGCAACAACACTAAAGTAAGTACGCAATCAATCACAATATCAAGCACACAAATGGAGACTCATGCCTCCACACCACGCTTATTTGGGAAATGGGTTCTTTGAGATTGAGTACATTCAGTTAATTCAATACATTTTTCCTTTAATGTTACAGTGTCGGAATGTGACACTCCGATCAAATTATACCTTGTCGGAACGTGACACTCCGATTCAATAATATCGTGTCAGAATGTGACACTCCGATCCAATTATACCGTGTCAGAACGTGACACTCCAACCCAATTATACTGTGTCAAAATGTGACACTCTGATCCATTAATACCTTGTCGGAACGTGACAGTCTGATCCAATTATATTGTGTCGGAACGTGACACTCTGATCCAATTATATTGTGTCGAAACGTGACACTCCAATCCAATAATACCATTAATTTATCATTATTTATCACCCCTTTTCGATTCATTAACATTAATATTTCATCAGTCTTCTTTATTCAAGACATCACTTCGATAAAGAGGGTTTCAAATTATAGATCTCACGATCTCAGGATTTCAGACCAATCACAAACCACACAACCAAGCTACACAACCACACAATCAAGTACATAAGAAACTTTACAATATCACTCAATACATATCGATCGCTATTAAGAGTCTATCTATCAAAAGATAAATCATAACCTACCTCCACCGAAGAATCGAAGTCAAGAAGACTACTTCTCCAATACTTTTCCTTTCCTCAATGCTTCCGAACCTTTCCAATCTATAAAGTATATGCATAATTTGTAAGTTAACGAGTCTATAAACACTCATATTATTCTATGTCTAGCCTAGACCCAAAACTCACCTAATTTTATAATCAATTTCCTAAAGTTCAAACCTAAGATAAGTCTTAACTCCTCCAATTAATATAACTTTAATAGAATTTAACTAATTTAATACACCTAATATTTAATTACCTACTCAATATATTTAAAATATATATAGTCTATAATGTGAAAACAAAATATTTTAATATATAAAGGTAGAAGCAACTTATTACGAAATCAGTGGCAGACTAACAACAACGTTTAGAACTTAAATTTGATGAACACTCATTGTAGAACCTTAGTTGCTCCTAATAATTGTTTGATCTCCACTTTCCAATCACATGTGTGCACCTTTAACTATCCAGTGTCATCCTTATATAGCCATAATAATAATAATTGTATAATAATACAATAAAATATGGACCACACATCACAACCAGTAACTTGAACAACCATGTTATTAATTACCCACCCAAAAACTTATTCCAAAATCATCCAATATAAAAGACATAGCAAATAGGAATTGTCGTTTAGCCTTTAAGAACCCAAAATTTCAGTTATAATCAATTATTCTGTATATATTCAACAATATACATAAAACGACGTCTTAATGTATTTATCAAATCCAATACTTAAATTTGTGTAAAATTGAACAATAGACACACATGTCCTATATGTCATTTTTTATCCTACGTGTATTGTGCCAGGTAGGACTCACGTGTTTATTTATTTAAAAGTTGGATAGTTAAAGTGTCTGTTTGTACATTATGAAAGTTGGAGGTCAAAGTTAAAATTTGAAGTCAAGTTTAAAATCTATTATGCCTATATTCTATGCATCACTCCAATATTTAGCCATTTATACAATGTATGTTTGTACATTATGAAAGTTGGAGGTCAAAGTTAAAATTTGAAGTCAAGTTTAAAATCTATTATGCCTATATTCTATGCATCACTCCAATATTTAGCCATTAATTGTATATAATTAACCCTTTACTATTTTCCAATCATGACATCATACTATTCACTACTCTTTCTCCACTATAACAAAAAGAAACAATCTAATATGCACTACAACTATATGCAACTCAATCTGCCAATATAAAAAATATATATAATAATAATAATAAATTTTACATCTACACTATTAATCAATTTTTCATATACATATACGTTTTTTACCTGGACATTTATGTCTTCCCTTTATGTTGTGCCGCCTGTGAAGGTCTTCCTGCTTAGGTTTATAATTATTTAGAGTAAATAATTATGAACTAATAATTAAATAATTATTAAATTTCACTAATTTCTTTTTTTATATGGTCATATTATAAGGAAATTAAATTATAGACTTGGCCTGTTAATTATCAATTAAAAAAGAATAATGATTATTTTATATGTACATGTCAATTAAATTACCGTAGTTAATTAAATAAATAGTTTCAAAACACCATTTAAAATTCATAAGAAGAGTCAAAATAGTTTTAGTACTCAAAACGACCTAACGGGTCGTTACAGTCAATTACAATAAATAGCAAAAGAAAATTGATATAATTATTGTACTACACAAATCTAAAAAATTTGTTTAGATGATTGTATCGACAAAATACTCAAAGCAGATAACGTCCTATTACAATTTACAATATATAAGACGAAAAAAGAATATCTCTTCTCTAAATAAATAGTGAGAATTAGTCAAACTATTACTGCATATTATGTCTAAATGATGAAACTAAATTTATCATCTTGTAAAATAATTGGATGGATATTTTTCTTTTTCTTTACTTTATAATAAAATGTTTAAATAATTTGTTGGATTAAAAAATAACACATGTCATTATTTAATTAGTCAAATTGACATGTCAGCGCGAGTTTTCACACATCCTCTACTTTTAGTTTATTCTCAAAAAAATGTTCAAATAGTTCAAATTCAGAATAGTCGAGGTGTTCAATAGGTATAAGATTTAGTTGAGGTGTCTAAGTGAATTATGCGGATAACTTTAAGGGGCCACAGATGACTTAAGCCAAAATATTTTGAGTAAAGTACGGATCATTCTCATTCACATATTTTACTTAATTCCATCATAAAATAAGTTAATGCACATTGAATACTTTTAAAACTTATTACATCTATATGTGTTGTAAAACTTAAGAACAAAAGAACAATATAAAGAGGAAGATAAGAAGAATATAAAACAAGAGGAACAATATAAGATAACTTTCTTTCTTTCAAGTTTTCACCAAATCTTAAAGTGTATACAATATGAATCCTTATGCCTCTATTTATATTGTAACATAGAGGCATACAAAAGGTTAGTCATAAACATGACATTAACATGAATATAATGGGGATGTTATGAAACCAAAAGGTTACAAGAATAATGATTATAAAGGTGGAGGTTATGGAGGTTATGGTCATCTTCATAATGAGGAAAGTAATGAAGATAATGGGTGAGTAACTTCTTGGTGTAGTGGACATCCACAAAATAATATTTTATAACAATATCTAATTAGTTATTAGAATATATATTTAATTTTGTCAAAAAACTAGGAATGTATTTTGAAGGGTAAAAAGATATTTCAATTTTTCATTTTTGATGTTCCCACTTTAGTATAATATTATGATATGATAATTATAACTATTATATTTAATAATAATAATAATAATAATAATATATGAATGATACGATATGATGATGATATATACATTGTTTTATCTATAAAATAACTTTTTAAATTCCTCCGTTATGAGAATTATGATTATGATTAAAGCAATATCAATGTACTCACTTATCAAGAAAATAATAATTTAATGATTAAAGGGCTTAAGGACTTAACTTAAATATTTGTATTTAATTAAATAATTGATTAAATTTTAATTTTTTATTTAGTAAAAGGGCAAAATGGTAATTTAACTTTTCGCTCTGAAACTTCCCACTTATATTTCTTTTCTATTATATAGAAGAGCCAAGTTAAGGACAACCAAGGACAAATTTGTCAATTCATAAAGATTCTAGAATGTTTCTTTCTATGTTATGATATCAAGAAACTTGTAATAGCTTTGTAATGACAAAACAATCAAAGATATTTTCCTAAATGCCATGTGTATCCTAATAATGTGACATTTAATATGAACAACATTTTCAATCATATTACACTTGGTATATATTTATTTTTTATACAGTTTAAAATTTTCATCAAACCAAAAATATCTTTTAAATAAATGTAGGATAAATTTTATTTTTACAACATACTAATGATTTTTATAGGTCTAAGGTCATTCTAAATTAATGATTTGTTAAGACCTAGAAAATTAATTTACGTGATGTTTGTCTAAAAATCATATTAATGTATTACAACTAATATGATTAATTGACTTGATAACTTATTTTAAGTAATATTTCTCTATATTATAAAGTAAAGAACTTCTTACTATGAGGACATATAAAAATACTCATACCAATTTTTCGTAAAACATCAAATTGTAATTTTTCATATTAAAATAAATTACATATTAATATAAGTAAACAAATTTATAGTGTGAAAATTCTTTACACTGATATGTATATGACATAAACATATTAAAATATATAATTTGTACTCCATTTTTCATAAATAATTTTCAACTATAAATAAATTATCTCTTATAATTTTCATATTGTTTCATTATGACAATTAACATATGACATATATATCTCTAATGAGTGACAATTAATTCATAACGACCTTCATATAATTGTGAGTTGCACTTTTTAGTCCTGTTTTTCTACTTCTTACAATCTTGAATTATAATAACTTAGTGTCATTCGTTGAGAGTAAGAAGCATATTAAATATTAGATTATGAACGTTTTATAACTCAAAAACAAATGTTTCCACAATTGATATCAATTCGAGTGTATTCGAGAGGGAATATGGGTGTATTCGAGAGGAGAGATGTATTCAAGAGGGGATAAAGATGTATTTGAGAGAGGATAGAGATGTACCCAAGAGGAGATAGTAATGTATCTGACCGAGAATAGGGATGTATCTGAGGGGATCTTTGTAATATTTTAAAATGATAGAAAATTTTAGAAACTATAATAAAATAAAATGAGAATTTAGGTAAAAAAGATTAAATTTAAATTAAAAAATAATTAATTATATTGAGCTCGTGAACGAGCCTTCAATTATCTTGTAATAATAATAATAATAATAATAATAATAATAATAACTAGTTTGAAGGTTATATTACACTAATGATGAAGCACTTGCCAGAAGCTGCTCTGTTTCTTGCTTCTGATGATTCTGCTTTTGTGAGTGGATGGTGGCTTGATCAGTCTGCCAGATCCAATCACTTCATTGTGAAACCAATTTGTCTCTTTTGAGTTTGTTTTTCTTTCTTTTTCTTTCTGGTTTCTCACCCTGTGTTGCGTTTGATGGAGCCTGATTAAATCAGAATTCGCGCTAGGAAGTCTCACATTGAGAGTAAAACACACCCTAACAAACACGACTCCTTACCAGGGGAACTCAAACTCAAAATACATAGTTAAACACTTGTAGTGTTGCTCTTCTCTTAGATGGATTTTGAATCTTCATAACGTGCATTCTCTATTCTAAGATTGAATGTGTCTTGATTTTGTAATTAAGATGCACTTCTGGCCATGTAAAATTCTCCAAATTACAATGATTTGATTACATTATGATTTGGCAAATTGCAAGTTACAATTGGAGAAGTACTGACTATTACTGGAGAACTAATTTGTTAGGCCTACGGATCCATAGATTGCATTAAAGCACAAGTCCAGAAAAAGCAAGTGTAAAGTTTCCTAAAAGTACATGGATCAAATTTAAAAACTTTTTTAGTAATTGCTAATTAGTTCTTTGGCAAATAAATGACATATAGCGCGCACCTAAAATAGAATAAGAATCTCCTTTTTTTTTCCTATTATTTTCCTTCATTATTCATCTTAAGAGATAAGTGTCATAATTCGTTTGAAAAGACACAGCCCTTTAAAAAAATCACAATTTGTTTGAAAAGTCACAAGTCATCGAAATGTCACAATTCGTCAAAAAAGACACAATCCTTTGAAAAATTCAAAACTCATCACAAAAGTCACAATTCATTAATGTGAAAAGGTATCAACTTTTAATATAGTTACATAATTAAATAAATTGAGTATTTTTAATTTGGGGTATTATAGTAATTCAAAATTCATGTTTGGGAGTTTATATTTTTAAGGTAGTATATAAGTGTGTGTGTGTGTATATATATATATATATAATATATATATATATATATATGATTTAATGGTTTATTTTGATACTTTTTATTTAAAAATATATGTATAATAATTTTTTATGGTATAGACATTTCTATATAAAGCGGTCGAATTGGTATAATTTTTATCTTTTTCAATATTGCAATGCAATCTAGTATGAATTTAATCCCTTTTCTTTACGAGTTGAACCATATATATATATATATATATATATATATATATATATATATATATATATATTTGGCATACGCAGCTACGCCCCGTAAAAGAGAGAGAGGAAGACACAATATGACAAGTACAATTATAAGAATAAGTATTAATTCTAGAAGTGATTAGAAGCTAAGTTGATAAAATGAAGTTAGTTGTAACAGAATATTCTGTAAAGGTTAGTTACTAGAACAGAGTTAGTTACAAAACTTGTTGTACAAATAAGTTGTAAATGAATAATGTGTGATATATGAAAGATTCTCTCTTCTTTCTCTTCTGAAAATTCTCTCTGTACTACTATGAACAAATTCATCAATATGAATTAACATGTTATCAGAGCCCAGATCATGAGGGTCGATCTGCATAGAAGAAGATAAGAATATATACTGAGAAGAAGTAGTAAAGAAAGCTTCTGAAGAGGCATCAATGGCGATTGATGAAGCAACGTCAATGGCAACAAATGAAGTCACATCCCTAAATCACAATCATCCACTATATCTGCAAGCATCAGATGCACTTGGAGTGATATTAGTCCCAATCAAGTTGACAGGACCAGAAAACTATGCCTTGTGGAGTAGATCCATGAAACTGGCCTTAAGAGGAAAAGGAAAACTTCGATTCATTGATGGATCATGTAATAAGGCAGCTTACAAAGGAGCACTGGTATTATCGTGGATTGCAAGCACTGTTACTAGCGAATTACTACCAGGGATCATCTATGCTTCAAATGCAAAAAGAGTTTGGGCAGATTTTGAAGAAAGGTTTGATAGATCGGATCTCACTCGAATTTACCATTTGTGGTCTGAAATTGCGGCTCTCAAGCAAGGTACTGAATCTGTAACTTCATACTATTCAAAACTTAGGGATTTATGGGCTGAATTAGAAGTAATGATCCCATCTCCAAGTTGTAGTTGTGATGACTCAGCTGCATATGTAAACCACTTAAGACCACAGAGACTTCTCCAATTTCTAATGGGATTAAATGAGAGTTATAGCAACATTAGAAGTAATATTTTATCCAGGAAGCCAATGGTGACTGTGAATGAGGCATATGCAATAGCAGCACAAGAAGAAAGCCAAAGAACATTAGGAGTTTCAAATAGGAATAGAGATCCTTTATTTTGGCAGGAAGAAATTAATCATATACTCCAAGGCCAAAGAAGTTTGTGCCTCCTGGAACAGTGTGTGATCATTGTGGCTTCAAAGGTCACTATAAAATTGATTGTTATAGACTGGTTGGTTATCCACCAGGTTTCCAAAGCAAAAGAAAAGGAGTTGAAGGTTATAAGACTGATTCCATAGCAGCTGAGGATTTTAAGCCGGATTTCAAACCAAATGCACATTTAACAAGGAATGTTGATAATTTCACTGAAAGAGGAATGCATACTGACAGCCACATGACACCACCTCAGTATCAGGATTTGGTAAGCAAGATGGATAGAGCAGGAACATCAGATTGTACTGCTAATATGTCAGGTAATACTCACACTATAGATAATATTCATGAGTGGATAGTTGATAGTGGGGCTACACATCATATTACACCTAATGAGGATTTGCTAACTGTTGTTAGAAGAATGCAAGGGAATAACACTGATGGAGTACAAGTTTCAACAGGGAATATATGTGATATCAAAGGGGCTGGAACTACACAGATCTTAAAGGATCATGAACTCAGAAATATTTTACATGTGCCAGACTTCAAATTTAGCTTGTTGTCAGTCTCAAAATTGACCAGGGAACTTTCTTGTTCCATTTCTTTCTTCCCTAATTTTTGTGTCTTTCAGAGACTCTACGATGGCAAGATGTTGGGGATTGGTAGGGAGAAGGAAGGATTATACATGCTAGAGAAACAAATAAAACCACCTATTCAGGCAATGACTACTGTAAATGTGCATGAAGAAGCAAGACTGTGGAATTTGAGACTGGGGTATGCTTCAACTTGAATGATTCAACATATTCATTCACTAAAACATCTCTCAAACAAGAGTACACAACATCAGTGTGAGATCTGTCCTCTAGCAAAGCAATGTAGATTACAATTTCCTGTTAGTAACAGTAAGACTCTTAGAGCATTTGAACTGATCCATGTGGATGTTTGGGGGCCATATAAGAAGCCTACTTTTGATAAGAAACACTATTTTGTTACCATTGTGGATGACTATAGTAGATACACATGGTTATGCCTTATTCATTCTAAAAGTGAGGTCATTGTAGTTCTGAAAGAGTTCATTGCTTTAATACAAAATCAGTTTGCTTTGTCTGTGAAAATCTTAAGATCTGATAATGGCACAGAGTTTTTTAACTCTTCAGTCCATGATTTACTTGCTTCTTAAGGTATTATTCATCAGAGTAGTTGTGCCTACACCCCTCAACAAAATGGTAAAGTAGAAAGAAAACACAGACACATCTTGGAGATGGCCAGAGCCTTGAGGTTTCAAAGCTCTCATCCTATTCATTTTTGGGGTGAATGTGTTAGGACAATTGTGTACTTGATTAATAAATTACCTACTGAGGTGCTTGGGGGAAAATCACCTTATGAGATATTGTTGCAGAAAGTTCCTAGCCTTGATAATTTAAGAGTATTTGGATGCTTATGTTATGCTGCTCAGTTGCCAAAAGGAGACAAGTTTGCTCCTAGAGCTAGAAAAGTTGTCTTTCTAGGTTATTCTGAAACCAAAAAGGGATATAGATTGTATGATTTGGTTGATAATGTATTTTTTGTAAGCAGAGATGTCACATTTAGGGAATATATTTTTCCCTACCAGGAAAATTCCTCCTCAAATGAACTTGACATGTTTGAGTTAGCCCACTCAGAATTGATATCTCATCCTTTAACTATTGCTGCTAATCATCCTACTGAGTGCAATATTGCTCGTGCGTGTGATCACAATACTGAAAGTAGTGATGTTTCAATGCCTGAAGATCCCACCACAACTGATGATGTTTTAATGCCTGAAGATCCCACCACAACTGATGAAGTTGAGACTTCACGGTCTACAGCAGTGCCCATTCAACTCAATAATCAGTCTAAGTCAAGACCTTCTAGAACTATTAAGCCTCCTGGTTGGCTTAATGATTTCATAACCAATGTCAAACCATCTGCAAGTTGTGCCTATCCTATCTCTGATTGCCTTCAATACTCTCATTTACCCACGTCTTATCAGGCCGACTTAGGATCCTTCTCCCCTCAAAGTGAACCAAAATCCTTCAAAGAAGTATCTCAAGATGATAAATGGATTACAGCTATGACTGATGAAATTTGTGCCTTGGAAAGTAACCAGACTTGGGAGGTAGTTGCCTTACCACCAGGAAAACAAGCTATTGGTTCTAAATGGGTGTTCAAGATCAAACATAAAGCTGATGATTTTATAGAAAAGTACAAGGCTAGGTTGGTAGCCAAAGGATACACTCAAAAGGAAGGATTAGACTACCATGAGACCTTCTCACCTGTTGCAAAAATGGTGACAGTACGGACTATCATTAGTATTGCAGCCTCCAAGGAATGGCCTCTGCTACAAATGGATGTTAATAATGCTTTCCAACAAGGTGACTTACATGAAGAAGTATATATGTCTTTACCTCAGGGTTTTCACAGACATGGGGAGACTAGAGTATGCAAACTATTGAAATCTTTATATGGCTTGAAACAAGCTTCTAGACAATGGAATATCAAATTGACTACTGTTTTATTGGAAGCAGGGTACACACAGAGCTCACATGATCATTCACTATTCATAAAACAATCTGATAGTGATATAGTTATAGTCCGTGTCTATGTTGATGACTTACTAATCACAGGGAACAACCAACACCTAATTGATGATACTCGAAAGACTTTGCACAACAAGTTCAAGATTAAAGACTTGGGGCAACTCAAATATTTTTTGGGAATCAAAATATTAAGGTCTGAAAAGGGAGTTCTACTCAATCAAAGGAATTACACCTTAGAGTTACTTTCCCAGTAGGATTTGGAGGATCCAAACCATCTTCTACTCCCATGGAGATGAACGCAAAGCTGACTACAGTAGAGTATGACTCGATAGTTGGAAATAATGATGATCCTGAGTTAACTGATATAGACAGCTACCAGCAGTTATTGGGAAACTAATCTATTTGACAATCACCAGACCAGATATATGTTTTGCAGTCCAAGTTCTCAGTCAATTCATGAAACATCCTAATAGATCACATTGGGATGCTGCACTCAGAGTTCTCAGATATCTCAAAAAGACACGTGGACAAGGGGTGTTACTAAAGAAAGGGCCAATCACAAGCTTAACAGCATACTGTGATTCAGATTGGGCAGCTTGTCCCAACACTAGGAGGTCTGTGACAGGATATGTGACTCAACTTGGAGACTCTCTGATTTCATGGAAGTCAAAGAAGCAGCATACGATCAGTAGAAGCTCAGCAGAGGCTGAATATAGAAGTATGGCAAGCACAGTAGCAGAAATCATTTGGTTAGTTGGACTGCTTAGAGACTTAAAGATAGACATTATCACTCTAGTTAAATTGTGTTGTGATAACAAGGCAGCTATGCAGATTGCTTCTAATCCAATCTTCCATGAGAGAACTGAACATAAAAATTGATTGTCATTTTATAAGAGAAAAGCCCAAGGATGGTCTGATCAAGCCAGAGTATATAGGGACTAAATCTCAGTTAGCAGATTTGCTTACAAAGGGTCTGGGGATTATGCAGCATGAATTTCTTCTTTCCAAGCTAGGAGTCCTTGATATTTTCCATCCTAGCTTGAGGGGGAGTATTAATTCTAGAAGTGATTAGAAGCTAAGTTGATAAAATGAAGTTAGTTGTAACAGAATATTCTGTAAAGGTTAGTTACTAGAACAGAGTTAGTTACAAAACTTGTTATATAAATAAGTTGTAAATGAATAATGTGTGATATATGAAAGATTCTCTCTTCTTTCTCTTCTGAAAATTCTCTCTGTACTGCTATGAACAATTTCATCAATATGAATTAACAATAAGTCTCTTTACTTTATTATAGAACGTTTAAGTCCTTTACATTTGTACAAGTGATATTTTAATGTAATTAAGTATTTGAAAAATTATTTTTATTGAAATTGTTTCAAGACATTAGGGACTCCAGCAAAGTGGTAAGTAAAAGTCACCCGGTGAGTCAATGGATCATATATTTAGCGACAAGAATAGAAATATTTTCGACTCTTTATAACGTAGTACGTATACACATGTTGAAAGAATAAAGTTTGGTGACAACATGAGAAAACATCTCTAATTTAGTCTCATATTTTTCAGTATTGTAATCGAATGTAGAATGTCTTTTATGATTTTTTCTAGATAAAATTTAATATTAGTTCAACCAATGTAATCTAATCTATTAATTTTTTTATGGTTTACTTTGTATATTTTTTCTTTAAAAGATTTGGTATTGTAATTCAATATAGTATAGACTTTTCCTTATACGGTTTTATGATGTGATCAATTTGATATAAATTTTAATCCTTTTCCAATTTTCAATGTAATCTAAGTATGATTGTAATTTATGTTTGTACCATGGTAATCTGACTTATTATGTATATATATACTAGTTTTGGATACGTGCATTGTACGTAACTTTTTGTCAAGTAGTATGAACTGTGTAAATCAAAATTAAAGCAGAATGCAACAAACATCAAATATTGTGAAAATAAAATTCAAATACGTATAACAGAGTTACCAAAGTTGTTGAAACAGAGGATGAGATAAAAAAAAAAAATAGATGTTTAGAGGCTCCATCAAAGTCATTTGAAGTCGGACACAAAAAATTTCTAAGCATACATCTTGTCGGAACAAAGAAAGGCAGAGGAATGTGAAAAATATGATGGAAATAAATTAATTTAAAGATAGCAGCGACAAAGTTAGAATTCTCGACTAGTTTTAAACACGTGTGTTGCACGTATACGGTATATCCCATGCTTAATATTGTAAATATTTTTAAAGTACAAGAATTTGAAAAAAAAATTAACACAAATAAAAATATTTTTCTTTAGATAGTATAATTATAAAAATCTAACCAAAAAAACAAACCAAAAAGCCGGATGAATTTCAGCAAAAATAGATAATAGACTTGTTGATTGAATTGGTGAAGAGAGCAGAGAAGAACAGCACATAGGCGTGTGAAAAATGTAAGGAAAATAAATAGATTTAAATGACAAAAGTGATGAAATTAGAAATTTATAAGAGGTTCAAGAATACATTCAAGGTTTTAACATATATGTATGAGAAATAACATTATTTAGTATATATGCATGATAAAGTTTTCACCCAAGATGTTCAACTGACATCCTCACCCATACGTAGCTACGCCCTGAAAGAAAGGGAAGAGATAATATGATAATTAATATTTTAAGAATTAGTCTCTTTATTATATTTTAAAATGTCAAAGTTATTTACATTTATAAAAGAGGAATTTCAATCTAATTAAGCATTTAATAAATTATTTTTATTGAGATTATTATAAGACATAACGATTCTAGCGAAGAACAGTGAAATACATAGGCGTGTTAAAAATGTAAGAAAAATAAATAGATTTAAAAGACAAAAGTGGTGAAATTAGAAATTTTGATAAGAGGTTCAAGAATACATTCAAGGTTTTAACATATATGTATGAGAAATAACATTATTTAGTATATATGCATGATAAAGTTTAGCACCAAAGATGTTTAACTGACACTCTCACACATACGTAGCTACGCCCGAAAGAAAGGGGAAGAGATAATATGGTAATTAATATTTTAAGAATTAGTCTCTTTACTATATTTTAAAATGTCTAAGTCATTTACATTTATTAAAGAGGAATTTCAATCTAATTAAGCATTTAATAAATTATTTTATTGAGATTATTATAAGACATAAAGAGTCTAGCGAAGAACAGTGAAATACATAGGCGTGTTAAAAATGTAAGAAAAATAAATAGATTTAAAAGACAAAAGTGATGAAATTAGAAATTTTGATAAGAGGTTCAAGAATACATTCAAGGTTTTAACATATATGTATGAGAAATAACATATTTAGTATATATGCATGATAAAGTTTTGCACCAAAGATGTTCAACTGACACTCTCACACATACGTAGCTACGCCCTGAAAGAAAGGGGAAGAGATAATATGGTAATTAATATTTTAAGATTTTGTCTCTTTACTATATTTTAAAATGTCTAAGTCATTTACCTTTATAAAAGAGAAATTTCAATCTAATTAAGCATTTAATAAATTATTTTTATTGAGATTATTATAAGACATAACGATTCTAGCGAAGAATAGTGAAATACATAGGCGTGTGAAAAATGTAAGAAAAATAAATAGATTTAAAAGACAAAAGTGGTGAAATTAGAAATTTTGATAAGAGGTTCAAGAATACATTCAAAGTTTTAACATATATGTATGAGAAATAACATTATTTAGTATATATGGATGATAAAGTTTTGCATCAAAGATGTTTAACTGACATCCTCACCCATACGTAACTACGCCCTGAAAGAAAGGGGAAGAGATAATAAGGTAATTAATATTCAAAGAATTAGTCTCTTTACTATATATTAAAACGTGTAAGTTATTTACATTTATAAAAGACGAATATTAGTCTAATCAAGCATTCAATAAATTATTTTTATTGGGATTGTTATAAGACATAACGACTCTAGCGAATACGTAAAAGTCACCTAGTGAATTAATGAATCGCATACATTGAGACAGGAATTGAGGCATGTCTTACTCTTTATAGACTATAAAAATTTCCGTTAAAATCTCAAAAATTAAAACTTTGAAAATCTAAGTCAGATGCTAGAACAAGATTTTAAAAAATAGTAAAAGTTGCACAAGATATAAAATATAGTAAAAACTACAAAAATTACACAGCCAAAAATGAGTTTTTAATTAAAAAAAAATCATAGTTTTAATTAAATAAACAATCGTCAAAATATCAGACGATAAGGAAAATTATTCACTATTGACAAACTTTAATTACTAAATCACTCGTAAACATATTTGAGTGATTATTTTTAAGTACCTCAAACATAAGGGAGCATCTCTAATTGTGTCACATACTCTGATATTGTAATCTGATATATAATTTATTTATTTTTTAAAAATATTTTAAATTGTTTCCATCATTGTAATATGATCTATTCAAACTTTTATGGTGTATTTTTGTATTTATATATATACAAAAAAAAATGGTACTATAGTAAAATATAGTATAGACTAATTTCTTAATATGGTTTTATAAGGCAGTTGATTTTATACAATTTTTAATCCTTTTCTTATTTTGTAATGCGGCATATGATTTTAATTTCATTTTTCTACTATTTCAATTCGATCTAGTTCTCAAACACGTGTGTTGCACGTGTATGACATGCTTAATACTATAAATACTTTCAGAGTATAAGAATTTGAGCTAAATTTTTTAGCGCAAATAAAAATACAATTTTTATACAAAATTAAATTAAGATAGTCTAATGGAGAGAAAAACACCCAAAAAAAGTGCATTCTGGCAAAATTAGGGGGTAAATTTGTTAATTGAATTGGTGAAGAGAGTAGAGAGGAATAGAAAAATGCAGAGGAGTTGGTGCATTTCTTCTTAAAATCTCCTATATTTTCTATACTTGGAATAAAAAAAGGCTTCTACTTTGAGGTTTCCCAAATAGTTTGGAAATAAATTAATTTAAAGATAGCAGCGATAAAGTTAGAATTTTCGACTAGTTTCAAACACGTAAATTGCATGTGTATTCCATGCTTAATATTGTAAATATTTTATAAGTACAAGAATTTGAACAAAAACTTTTAACCCAAATAAAAATATTTTTCTTTAGAGAGTATAATTTTAAAAATCTAACAAAAGAAAAACACCAAAAAGCCGGATTAATTTCAGCAAAAATAGATAGTAGACTTGCTGATTGAATTGGTGAAGAGAGCAGAGAAAAACAGTAAAATACATAGGCGTGTGAAAAATGTAAGAAAAATAAATAGATTTAAAAGACAAAAGTGGTGAAATTAGAAATTTTGATAAGAGGTTCAAGAATACATTCAAGGTTTTAACATATATGTATGAGAAATAACATTATTTAGTATATATGCATAATAAAGTTTTCACCAAAGATGTTCAACTGACATCCTCACCCATACGTAGCTACGCCCTGAAAGAAAGGTGAAGAGATAATATGGTAATTAATATTTTAAGATTTAGTCTCTTTACTATATTTTAAAATGTCTAAGTCATTTACCTTTATAAAAGAGAAATTTCAATCTAATTAAGCATTTAATAAATTATTTTTATTGAGATTATTATAAGACATAACGATTCTAGCGAAGAACAGTGAAATACATAGGCGTGTGAAAAATATAAGAAAAATAAATAGATTTAAAAGACAAAGGTGGTGAAATTAGAAATTTTGATAAGAGGTTCAAGAATACATTCAAGGTTTTAACATATATGTATGAGAAATAACATTATTTAGTATATATGCATGATAAAGTTTTGCACCAAAGATGTTTAACTGACATCCTCACCCATACGTAGCTACGCCCTGAAAGAAAGGAGAAGAGATAATATGGTAATTAATATTCTAAGAATTAGTCTCTTTACTATATATTAAAACGTGTAAGTTATTTACATTTATAAAAGAGAAATATTAGTCTAGTCAAGCATTCAATCAATTATTTTTATTGGGATTGTTATAAGACATACCGACTCTAGCGAATACGTAAAAGTCACCTAGTGAATTAATGAATCGCATACATTGAGACAGGAATTGAGGCATGTCTTACTCTTTATAGAGTATAAAAAATTCCATTAAAAACTCAAAAATTAAAACTTTGAAAATCTAAGTCAACTGCTAGAATAAGATTTTAAAAAATAGTAAAAGTTGCACAAGATATAAAATATAGTAAAAACTACAAAAATTACACAGCCAAAAATGAGTTTTTAATTAAAAAAAAAATTCATAGTTTTAGTTAAATAAACAATCGTCAAATTATCAGACGATAAGGAAAATTATTCACTTTTAACAAACTTTAATTACTAAATCACTCGTAAACATATTTAAGTGAGTATTTTTAAGTACCTCAAACATAAGGGAGCATCTCTAATTGTGTCACATACTCTGATATTGTAATCTGATATATATTTTATTTATTTATTTGAAATATTTTAAATTGTTTCCGTCATTGTAATATGATCTATTCAAACTTTTATGGTGTATTTTTGTATTTTTTATATATACAAAAAAAATGGAACTATAGTAAAATATAGTATTAAGGCAGTTGATTTGATACAATTTTTAATCCTTTTCTTATTTTGTAATGCGGCGTATGATTTTAATTTCTTTTTTCTACTATTTCAATTCGATCTAGTTCTCAAATACGTGTGTTGCACGTGTATGACATGTTTAATACTATAAATACTTTTAAAGTACAAGAATTTGAACTAAATTTTTTAGCGCAAATAAAAATACAATTTTTATACAAAATTAAATTAAGGTAGTCTAATGGAGAGAAAAACACCCAAAAAAAATGCATTCTGGCAAAATTAGGGGGTAAATTTGTTAATTGAATTGGTGAAGAGAGTAGAGAGGAATAGAAAAATGCAGAGTTAGTGCATTTCTTTTTAAAATCTCCTATATTTTCTATACTTGGAATAAAAAAAGGCTTCTACTTTGAGGTTTCCCAAATGGTTTGGAAATAAATTAATTTAAAGATAACAGCGACAAAGTTAGAATATTCGACTAGTTTTAAACACGTGTGTTGCACGTGTATCCCATGCTTAATATTGTAAATATTTTATAAGTACAAGAATTTGAACAAAAACTTTTAACCCAAATAAAAATATTTTTCTTTAGAGAGTATGATTTTAAAAATCTAACCAAAAAAACACACCAAAAAGTCGGATTAATTTCAACAAAAATAGATAATAGACTTGTTGATTGAATTGGTGAAGAGAGCAGAGAAGAACAGTGAAATACATAGGCGTGTGAAAAATGTAAGGAAAATAAATAAATTTAAAAGACAAAAATGGTGAAATTAGAAATTTTGATAAGAAGTTCAAGAATACATTCAAGGTATTAACATATATGTATGATAAATAACATTATTTAGTATATATGCATGATAAAGTTTTGCACCAAAGATGATCAACTGACATCCTCACCCATATGTAGCTACGTCCTGAAAGAAAGGGGAAGAGATAATATGGTAATTAATATTTTAAGAATTAGTCTCTTTACTATATTTTAAAATGTCTAAGTCATTTACATTTATAAAAGAGGAATTTCAATCTAATTAAGCATTTAATAAATTATTTTTATTGAGATTATTATAAGATATAACGATTCTAGCGAAAAACAGTGAAATACATAGGCGTGTGATCTATTCAAACTTTTATTGAAATATTTTAAATTGTTTCCATCATTGTAATATGATCTATTCAAAATTTTATGGTGTATTTTTCTATTTATTATATATACAAAAAAATGGTACTATAGTAAAATATAAGTATAGACTAATTTCTTAATACGGTTTTATAAGGCAGTTATTTGATACAATTTTTAGTCCTTTTCTTATTTTGCAATGCGGCGTATGATTTTAATTTCTTTTTTCTACTATTTCAATTTGATCTAGTTCTCAAACACGTGTGTTGCACGTGTATGACATGCTTAATACTATAAATACTTTAAAAGTATAAGAATTTGAACTAAATTTTTTAGCCCAAATAAAAATACAATTTTTATATAAAATTAAATTAAGGTAGTCTAATAGAGAGAAAAACACCCAAAAAAATGCATTTTGGCAAAATTAAGGGGTAAAGTTGTTGATTAAATTGGTGAAGAGAGCAGAGAGGAATAGAAAAATGCAGAGGAGTTGGTGCATTTCTTCTTAAAATCTCCTATATTTTCTATACTTTGAATAAAAAAAGGCTACTACTTTGAGGTTTCCCAAATGGTTTATCCAGGGTAGCTAAATCAAACCCAACCCACCCAATCGTTCGAGTTTGGATGGGTTAATGATCCGTCTATTTATTAGCTCAATCCATTAAAAACTTGGCTTGTCAAAAGATCGATTTTCAATTGGATACATAATACATTTCACAAGTAGATGGAGTGAAAAGTTTCAAAAAATCAAAACATGAGCTTAATGTGATCATTCACTTGTGTAAATTCATTCACTTGAAACCATCACAACTTGCTTTCCAACATTGCGACCAGAGAAGAGACCAACTAGAGCACTGGGAGCGTTTTCGAGACCTTCAGCTACGTCTTCAACGTACACAATCTTACCAGCCTTTATTTGTGGAATGATCATTTCCAAATATTTAGGGTAGAGATGATAGTAGTCAATAACAACAAATCCTTCCATGCGGATTCGTTTTGTTATGAGGCAGAACAGGTTGTGCACCCCTTCCGTCTGCTCAAGGTTGTATTGCGAGATCATTCCACACACAGAAATACGGCCATGAACTTTCATATTAACAAGAACTGCATCAAGCATCTTTCCTCCAACGTTCTCGAAGTAGATGTCAATTCCATCAGGGAAGTACCTAATACAAAACCAAAGATTGATGGTTCGTTTACGAGGAATGTTATGGTACTCATGGAAATGTTTGCATTATAGGTAGAGTGCTAATTTCTAGTGGGAAGTAAGATTACTAACCTCTTCAAAGTTGCATCTAAATCA
Source organism: Solanum sitiens (assembly GCA_016801875.1). Taxonomy (NCBI): domain Eukaryota; kingdom Viridiplantae; phylum Streptophyta; class Magnoliopsida; order Solanales; family Solanaceae; genus Solanum; species Solanum sitiens. The sequence continues at coordinate 974,269 of JABWTJ010000191.1, forward strand.
TGTTCCTCTTTGTAGTTAAAAGCTTCGTCAAAACCAAACTTGTTCTTCAACAGATCAACCTTAAATAACGAATACAATGAGATACAGATTAAGCTCAATGACAACAGAGTTAAACATCATGGTCTTTTAGGTTTTGTGGAGACACTTAAATCATCTAATTAGCATAGCAACGCACCTTTTCTTTGCTTCCAGCACTACCAACAACATAGCAACCCATCATCTTTGCAAATTGCCCAACAAGTTGACCAACTGCTCCAGAAGCAGCGGAAACAAAGACAGTTTCTCCCTTCTTCGGGGAGCAAACCTCATAAAAACCAGCATAAGCTGTCATCCCAGGCATCCCTGCAATATAATTGACGATATATCCATTCATAAACACAAACTTTTAATACAGGGTTCTACTTACTTCCAGTTCATTTCATTCACACCTAGTGTAATTCCATAAGGTGGGGTCTGGAGAAGGTAGAGTATACGTGGACCGTACCCTCTACCTTGTGATGGTAGGGAGGTTGTTTCCGATAGATCCTCAACAAGGGTAGGGGAATTCAGAATTTCAGATGCAATCACAAATAAAGTATAAAACGAGTTTAAGCACAATTCAAAGGATTACATTTTCCGCCTTAAGGATTATATTGACAGAGAAACTCACCGAGGATTCCGGTATAGTAGGAAAGAGGCACATCCTTGTCATTAATTTTGAAAAAAGACTGACTAGTTGTTACAATACTATACTCCTCCCATCCAGTCATTCCCCAAACTAAATCACCTTTTTCAAAGTTCGAATCACCAGACTCCATAACTTTAGCCACTCCGATTCCCATGATAGGCTATATAACAGAAAGAAAATAAAAACAAATCACACACAGATCAAGTCAATTCCCATCGATCTACTCATACATAAGCATAATGCTATGCACAAATAATTCGGGGAATTCAAACTCACTTGCATTTCATAGATAGTTCGATCAGTACATGATTAACACATTTAGATTCATAAATTAACATAATTAGATTTTTTAAAAAACGTATGGGAATACTTACAGCATCAGGAGTGAAAGGTGCAACATAACTACCCTCAGTTTTACTCATACGAGGGCGCATATAAGGATCACATGACAAGTAAAGATTCTTCAAAAGCAGAGCATTGGATCCTTCTGGAACATTCAATTTAATCGTCGTCGTCTTCAATTCCATATCACATTCGTTAACGTTACCAGTTACATGATGTTTTAGAATAATCTGTTTGTTCCTCACTTCTTCTCCCATTTCTATCTCTGGTTATGGCTGTGATGACAAAAACAGATAAGGCAAATAGTAGCTGATGGCTAACAACTTTGCATTTCTATTTTTATCTATCAATTTATGCCATATTGTGTTTTTAGTCCTTGTATTATCAAATATTAAAATCTTATGCTTTATTTTCTGCTCTTGGAACGAAGTTGATATAAAGAAAATAAATTTCTAAAAAAAAAAGTGCAATATATATCTAACTCCACCAAACTAGGGGTCACCTCATATGCCAATGTTGCGAAGTCACACAAAAACGTGATTCATCTCTCTACAATTTATAGGGAAAACGACATTTTAGTCCCTGTGTTAAGACTATATTCTTATTTTAATCCTCGTGTTATCTAACTTAGCGTTATTAACCTTCAATTATATCAAGTAAGTGATTTTAGTCCTTCAACTTACAGATTCAAAAAAAATTAACAGAGAGTTCACTGCTAAAAGGGGTAGTTCGGATATTTCCTTTTCAATTCTCTCTCTTTGAAGAACAAGTTAAGTCTTTCCTATCTCTATCTAGAAGAACAAGCCGGTCGATTTGAGCTACAATTTCAAAAACCAACTTGATAGGCATTAACCCTCTCTCTCACACCGACAAACGATAAATTATGCAACGAATGATTTTTAAAAAAAATGTTCTGTTTTCTCAAGTAATTACTTTAAAATATCCGAATTACCTCGTTTAGTAGTGAACACTCTGTTAATTTTTTTGGGTATGTTATTTGAAGGATTAAAATCACTCACTTGATATAATTAAAGGTTAATAGTGCTAAGTTAAATAATATAAGGACTAAAATAAGAAATTAGCTTTAACATAGGGACTAAAAGTGTCGTTTCCCCCAATTTATATTGATCAATAATTTAATGCGTTGAAAAGTAAATTCATGAATTTATAATTTGATAGTAGTATGATATCTAACTCTTTACACAATGGGATATCTCTGTTCTAAGTTAGATCACATGTGATATTATTCAAAATATTTCCTTGAAAAAAAAAAAAAACTTCAACTAAAATTTTGTTTCAAAGCTCACTTTGCTTCTAACTTTAGTCTAATGAATATTCATTGGTATAATCACTCATTTCCCACCACTCTCCCAACATCCCATCAATGGGTGACATAAAGAGATAAAATTAAATTTTTAAATATTTGACAAGACTAATTGAATATTCCATAATATGGGAGAGGTGCTACACTCTACTAGACATATCTCAAGATTCACAAAATTCATAGTACACCTCGGGATTTGATGTTAATTTGTCACGATGCAAAAAATTTAAGTCGTAATGATACCTACATTCAATTTGATAGGCGAATAAATTTATGTTTCAGTCATTTATTTATTATTAGCATATATAATAAAAATCTACGAGAATAATGATAATACATATGTAAAAATATAACAACACCCCCAAAAACTTAATGATATGAATAAGTACCATAAATCGATACTAATAAATTAGTGATAAAAGTAATTATTAACTTCTTTTTACTCATATACATTAGAGATAAGTTTCAAATCCACACGTAAACTATATGCTTTTTTTTTAGTTTGATACCTTTAACTCCCATTTCTATCTGTGTTCATATAATTGTGTTCATGGCTGTGCTTACTAAGACGGATAAGGCAAAAGTAAATGATGGCTAACAACTTTACACTTCTATTTTTGTCTATGAATTATGCCATATTGTGTTTTTAGTCCTTATATTATCCAATAAAATCACGTGAGTGGTTTAATCTAGAAAATGCTTAAAATTGTCCTATGATTCAAGAATTGGTATGCATTTAGTTCAAAATACTCTATATATAGAGAATAAGATTAAAACTCTCCATAGTAGTCTCCTTAGTCAAGATCACGAACATCTATGGAGGAGAATTTTAATTTTATGCTCAAATTTCTTTGCTCCTAAAACGAAGTTCATATAAAAGAAAATAAATTTCTAACAAGAATTCTCAATATATATATCCAACTCCACCAACCTAGGGGCCACCTCACATGTCCTATTGCGGAGACTGAAGTCCCGCGAAAACATGAATATCTCTCTATTTTGAACTCATATTAACGAACGATATAATGTGTTGAAAAGTAAATTCATAAACTTTTAATTTGATAGATAGTATATGTCATCTAACTCTTTATATATTAAGATATGTGTGTTCTAAGTTAGACCACATATGAGATTATTTAAAATACTTTCGTATAATAAAACCCTCAACTATAATTTTGTTTCAAAGCTCACTTTGGTCTCTAACATTAATCTAACACTTTAACATAATGTAACTATTCCATAGTATAATCACTCACTTACAACCAATGAGTGACAAAAAAATAGATTTGTAAATCTTTGACGGCCTAATTAAATACTCCATAATATGGGAGGGGTGTTACACTCTACCAGACATATCTCAAGACTCACTAGACCCTTAGTACACCTAGGTCTTTGATGTTAATTTGTCGCAATTCAAAATTTCTAAGTCGTAATGGTACCTACATCCAATCTAGAAGGCGAATAAATTTATGTTTCAATTATTTATTCCTTAATAGCAAATATAATAAAAGTCTATGAGAATAACGATAATATATATGCAAGAGTATAACAAAGATATCCTACAAATATAATGATAAATCGTCAGCATCTAAACCTAAATATAAATATAAAAGTCTAAAGGAAATTTTTTTATCTAGAAATAACATGACTAATATAAACACTTCTGCGTGCTCCGCTAGTAATCATTTACAAACTTGCACATAAAAAATACAAGTATATAGCATGAGTAAAATATCTTATAAGTATCATAGATACATACTAATAAAGTAGTGATCAGCCTTGAGAAAAGTAATTGCTAACTTCTCTTTACTCATGTACATTAACAACATATAAGATGAAACAAAAATACATGATAATATTATCCAAAAAATAAGTAAAATATACATTATTTTTGTGCTCATTCTACATATGAATTATGGTTGAAAAAATCAAATCAAATTACAATTTAAATCAAATTGATTAGAAAATTGATATTTGGTTTAATTTGGTTAGGCTTGATTTTACATTTTGAAAAACTGATGCTATTTGGTTTGGTTTTAATTTTACTAAAAAATAACTGCAAAAATAACCAAATCGAATCGATAAATTAGATATATAAATTTTATAATTATTTACATATTATTCATAAATAAAATAAAAATATTTTGTTAAATTTTAAGTAATTTAAGTTTGTCATTTTCTCAAGTCCAACACGTAATTTTTAGCCCATCAATTACAATCATAAATTCAAGTCTATTAAAATTCATTACTTTAGTCTTTACATATCATACTTTTCATAAGATAATTACATTTTTTCTTAATTGAATCACTTTGTTCGTGTAATGATAATTTTAGTATTGTTTAATTGCTTAACTGAACCAACAATAGCTTTTCTGTGGATTGTACATGTATTAGGTGTCTGTTCTATCAAGATACGCATGTCCTCAAAAATTTATTACTTTCAAAATGAAAAGACCAGAAAAGCTGAGCAAACTGTCAATGACCAAGCCGACTGTTGTTTTTTGTTTGATTTAATTTTTAGAATTTTAAAAACCAACTAGATTCATTTGATTTTGATTTTATGAAATAATCGATTCAAACTGAATCACTAACCCCCTAATTCTACATTTTTCACCCATGTAGATAATAAATAGTATAAATTTATTTCAAAACCTATAATTTTATTTTTTTAAAATTAATAGTCTGTTTTGATGGATTTTTCTTATATATTCATTGACAATTTCATAAGAATCAAAGTTTACTAAAATTTATTAATACTCCAAGGTCTGAAAAATCATTTTTTTGTTTAAAAAAAAAAAAGAAGATATTTCGTGCGAACAAGTATGTTCGTGTGAAATTAATGGCGGTCGTCGCTTATACGTTTGTCAATACAAAAAGGGCGTTGAGTTCCTGAATTCATCAGCAACATCAAATTCCTTAAACCCTAATCGGAATTTGTGATACAGAGAAAAGCGATGGGGAATGTTAACTGTGTATTCTGCGGCTGCATAGAACAGGCGAGCGTCGGTGTGGTGGAAAAATGGGGACGTTTTGACAGATTAGCAGAACCAGGGCTCAATTTCTGGAATCCCTTGGCCGGAGAATGCCTCACTGGAACTCTCTCTACCAGGATCAATTCTCTTGATGTCAAAATTGAGACCAAAACCAAGGTATACTACTATTTATTATTCCGATTCCATACCTATAAAGTAAAACCCTCCTACTGTTTTCATTGTGTGTATGCAAAATTGAATGATCGATCGGTTAATTTTAACTAATTTAGTTTTCTTATAGTTTCTAATTACATTTGGTGTAATTGAACAACATGATTATGATGCTGATACGAGTTGATACCAAAATAGACAAAACAAAATCTATGAGTAAAGCTAAATGTATAGTTACAAGGAATTTGAAGTCATTATAAAATGATTTGACCTTCTACAGACCAAGCTCAATTCCTATAAGGGATGATATCAAATGAGTGGATAAAGCTAAGAAATATTGGATTGTGAGAGAGGGAAAAAAACTCAAGATGGTTGGTTAGTGAAAGTACATTTAGACTGTATGTAGCAAATTCAGTTCTGTGGAAATGAATGAAATGAATGAACTTTAACCTGTTGGAGTTTCAAAATTTAAATTTCCTGTACTGTTATGTTTTTATGAGGTGGTATATTGCTGAAGAAAGTCGGAGATTAGATTACCCTCTTGAAGGGATGAAGTTGTTAATTTTTCGGGAACTTTACCGACCCCTATAATTTGAAGGTAATACTTTCCAATGTATAAATGGATTTGCAGTTTGTAAGTCGATCAGATATGTGGATTTTCTTTTAGAGTACATCACGCTAAGCATTTTTTTCTTTTTCTTACTCGTTTGGACTGGAATAGGAACTGCAGTCAGAGTAATATATCCTTTCTTTCTATGGACTGTTCTGTTAAACCTCTGGGCATGTCTTGACGACATTAATTGGTCAACTAATTATCTTAGGAAAGTTAAAGCATCATTTCCCCGGGCCTCCTAGTGAGATGTTTCATAAGATGCTCCTTGAAGTAGACAAAATTGACATAAATTGACGCTGAGCTAATGGTAGTTCTCTATAATATGATGAATGATATTAAAAAGCTTTTGATTGTGAGGCCCTTTGAGCTAATCTACGTTGCCCTAAAGCTACTGGTATCTTTTTGGGAATTCAGTAGCAGTTTAGGACAGAAATGGGCCAATATGTTTCTTCACCTGGAGAAAATTAACTAATTTGCAATTGGTCAGGATAATGTCTTTGTTCAATTGCTGTGCTCAATCCAATATAGAGTGATCAGGCAAAATGCTGATGATGCTTTCTATGAGTTGCAAAATCCTACAGAGCAGATTCAGGCTTATGTATTTGATGGTAATTTGTTTTTTTTGGTTTTACTTCTTGTGAGTTTATTTTTGCTCTTGTCTATTCATGCCACTTGCACAATGCTAATCTCGTTCGATGTTCTTGATTCTTCTAGTTGTTCGAGCCCATGTCCCCAAAATGAATTTGGATGAGCTTTTTGAGCAAAAGGATGAAGTTGCTAAGGCTGTTTTGGAGGAACTTGAGAAGGTAAATTTGTGTCCTTGTGTGGGCAGCCGTGAAATGAAATCTCACTTTCTCCATTTTAAAATTTAGAACACAACCTGATCCATAGGAAAGAGAGTGAATTTGGTAGGATGGTGAGGGGCAACAAAAGCAATGGTTAAAAAATCTAATTAGTTTGTTTGTTTCATATGTTCGTATATGAAATTCAAGCAAATTTTATCTTGTTTCAAACTGTTGGAGCCTGGATTTTTCAGTGAAATGCAATCATTTGGATGACTTCAGCTCCCCAAAAGTTTCACTTGTTTGTTTCTTAATTGAGATTTTATCATGCAAAGTGCAACACTTTTTTTTTGAGAAAGGTAACTTGTATTATGAACAAAGGGATACTCAGGAAGTATTCCAGTAATACTTACAGCCAAAATATAGGGAAGAGAAAACTACTGCTACATCATAATTTATCTAGAATACTAGTGATATCCTCTTCTTGAGGATATTCATGTTTACACCAAAAAAAGAAAAGGACCAGACAGTTCATCTTCAGTTTCTGCAGTGAGCAGCTCTTATTTTCAAAGCATCTCCTTTCCATCCATATAGTCCACCAAATGCATGCTGGGACAATCTTCCATCTCTTCTTGTGTTCGGACTGATTTCTTTCTCTATTCCAACAAGCTAAAACTTCCATCCATATAGTGCAAAACTTTTGATCAATTTTAAATGGAAGGCCGGGATTTTGGATCATTTTTCATTAGATTGCCTCCCTGGTTGGGAATGTTGTAACACTTGCTTCCAACTCAAGATCATTTTCCTGCCTCACTTTGTACGGCTCATCTTAATTTCTTTTCTTTTTTTCTCAAAAAGTGTTCCTTCTATTATCTAGATTCTAGAAGCATATATGGTTAATTGACCATTATCAATTAACCTTTTTGGAGATACTCTCAGAATTTTTAAATTGGAAATTTTATGTTCAAGTAGCCATCTTCTACTAATTGAAGGAAATAGACTTTTCTGCTCCTCTTCCTTTCAGTATATTAGGGGAAAAAACTGGTCTTGGTCTTCTGTCATCAATACGTTATACTATTTTGGTATTTTCTAATATGTCTCTTTAGAGAAAAAATTGTACTCCTTCCGTTTCATATTTACTTAGACCCGGTTGACCTGACACACTCCTTAAGAAAGCTTTAGTTAGAGGTATATTTTACTAAACTAACCTTATTAATGATGCTTTGGAACTCTAAGTTTGACTACTACTACTTTATGTAGTTATTTATTCTAAGGGTGATATGGAGAATCAGTAATATAACTCTCTTGATTTGCTAAATGGACAAGTATAATGAAACATCTATTTTTTGTATAGGGGTCGAGTAAAATGAAACTGAGGGAGTATTTCTTTCTTTAATTTTACTAATCAAGTAGAATTGTAAAAATGAGGCAGAACCCTCAACACAGTGTCCTTCCACCCCCTACCCCACCCCGCAAAAAGGGGAGGAAATTCCTCAAGGTAAACAAGGATTTCTCTGATGCCTTGCTCAAAAATAAGGATGTTATTGCAAAACTTCTCAACTTTGGTCTTGTGTGTGTTCTAGTTCCTTCTTCTCTTTTCTTTAGTATATCAGTGAAAATTCTTGACCTTGTTCTAGCATAAATTTATTTTATTTTTTGTTATTTTTACTAATTGAATAGAATTTGACGTAGAACTTACTGGAAGCTGTTTGTTGTCCCCCCAATAAACAAAAAAAACTACCCCAAAAAGGGGAAGAAGAACACGCAAAAGGAAAAAATACCATCTCAATCCGACTTATCAAAAAGGAGAATTTGGGAATTGAGAGAGTTTAGATCATGAAATTGTTCCCTAAGAAAGCTTTAGGAATCTTTTGAATATGCCATTGTTATTTGTTACATAGTTTACTAGGCTTTGAAACTTTCTCCATTTCCAATAGGAAATTTTTGTTTCTTAGAGTCTCTTATTTAGTTTATTTATGTATCAGGTGATGGGTGCATATGGATATAATATCGAGCACATACTGATGGTTGACATTATTCCTGATGCTTCTGTGAGAAGAGCAATGAATGAGATAAATGCAGGTAAGAAACTCCTGTAGTTTTGCATCTGAATAAAGTTTCTTGTTTAAGAAATGCGTGATTTAAGATTTGAAGGGGAATTTATTATATTAGTATAAAAATGGAGTGTTGATGGTATTTATGTTTCTATTTTTCCTACTTCTGAATTAGTGTACAAATAGAGTGTTGGTAATCTTGGTTTCTAGTTTCTACTTCTGAATTAGCATAGTTAAAAAGTGCATGGTTTGAATTTAAAGGGGAATTAGTATGCAAATAGCGTGGACTGCACTTTAAATTTTTTGACCTCTGAATTAGTGTACGAAAAGGTGTTGATAATTCTTAGTTTCTACTTCTGAGTTGATGTACAAATAAAGCATTGATGGTACTGATCTGTTGTATTCCTCGGTAAGTTCTAATGCACATTTTGGAACTTGGAATATATCTTTGAGCAAGGTGCCGATTGAGGATGCATCTGGTGTGTGGAGAGACAAATGTTACCTAATCTATCTCTTTTGTTTTCGGAAGTACTATATGATTAAAATAATGGAGGACTATATGGTATAAAAAGATTCAAGAGATTATAGATTGTTGTTCTCTGTTACGTAGAGTGACAGTTTACTGAACTATACACTATATTATCTTATTTTGTGTTATAGCTCAAAGGATGCAGCTTGCTAGTGTATACAAAGGAGAAGCAGATAAAATTCTCCAAGTTAAGAAAGCAGAAGCTGAGGCTGAAGCCAAGTATTTAGGTGGGGTTGGGGTTGCCAGGCAGAGGCAGGCGATCACCGATGGTTTGAGAGAAAACATCTTAAACTTCTCACATAAAGTAGAAGGGACCTCTGCCAAAGAAGTGATGGATCTTATAATGATCACCCAATATTTTGACACCATCAAAGACCTTGGAAACTCTTCAAAGAACACTACCGTTTTCATACCACATGGTCCTGGCCATGTTCGCGACATTGGTGATCAGATACGTAATGGCCTGATGGAAGCAGCTAGTGCAAACGTCGCTGAATAGTTCTGCTCGTTTAACGATCAGAAGCCTGTGTCTGTACACAAGAAGGTTACACAATAAGAACAATTGGAGTTTGATAGTTTTGGTTTGGATTGTTTTTGTTTTCTCTTTAGCCATGAGCATTGACATTGTTTGATGTTGTATAGCAAAAATAAAGAAGTTTTTTTTAAAAAAAAATAGAAAATGGAGGAATACCAGAAAATATTTGTAATTTGTATATTCACTTCCAGGTGCTATAGTAACTATTTGTGGGGTGGGGGGGTGGGGGGGGGGAAAACTCGCCCAACCCAAAGTTTGGGTGGGTTATTGACTCGTTTATTTATTAGCTCAATTCATTTCAATCCATTAAAAATTTTGTTGATGTACAATCCGAATCTGACTCATTGAAAAATCTTATGGAAATATTTTTTGAAAACTTTTTTTCAATTTGATATATTGTATATAACCATAATAAAGAAAAGAATGATTTTATTAGCTATGAAAATAGTTTTAAAGAAAAAAAATAAGACAATTAACTTAAGTAAAAATTAGATTGGGTCGGATCATGATTCGTAACGTAACATATTATTTAACTCATTTTGACCCAAGTAAATTTGGGTTGGATGGTCTCGACTCGATTGTTGTCTTAATCCATTATGATCTGTCCAAATTTGATCCAATTCGTTCAATTGTATCCCTAGTGACTATACATCTTTTAAGTGGGTAAAAATATGTTGACAGATATGAGAATCTATATTTGTTTCTGCAAAAAAGTCCACACACAGTATTCAATCTTGTTTTGTAACATGAACAGGTTGGTCAAAACATGTTATAAGTTTAGTTTGGTTTAGTTAATATTTGAAATTTCAAACAAATTAAAACTAAAATTAGATGGATGAAAAAAAGTAGGTAACAACCAGTGCTGTTAAATTTGACTGGATCAGTTTTAATATTCTTTCGACATAACTACGTCAATGCTCATTAATGTTACTGATTTTTGACCTTAGTACCTTCACCATGATCTGTCAGCTATTACATCGACACATCATTTACCTATATTTTAAAATGAAAATTCATTCGAAAAATTATACATCAATTAATATGAATATCATAAAAAAATAATGTGCTTTGAGAGATTAATTTCGAAATAGAATTGAAAATGCAACCATACCCCTAAGGGGATGGAAGCGCGGTGACAAGCCAATGCATGATAATATTCAATAACAGTAATATACTTATTGTAATTCTATATATAAGGATCGAAAAGGATAAAATTTATATTGATTTTATCCCTATAATCATTGAGGTAAAGAAATAATTTTCGAAAAATCCTCACCCACAACCATGATAATATTGTGTCTAAATAAATCATGAGTTCCTTTGGCCTCCAAACTTGGATAGTCTGACAAGGAAGTAGTAGTATTTCTAGTCCACATAATCTTTCCAAAGGGTTTTACACCCTAATTAATAATCATTTTTAATAACTTCATTATAAAAATATATTTTTGAATTATCGTTTAGATTCAGAAATTATTTTATTTTACGTTTGGTTGGAGGTATTATTTATATCTTAGTGATAGAATAAGTTAATAACTTATTTTCAATCAAACGATCCTGTAATATCGTGCTAAGTTAACACCAATGGAATACTAAGGGGTATTTAATTATGATTGGGAAAATAAACAAATTGCTATTGAGGAAGAAACTGATTATTTCCATATGTAGACAATAGACTATATACAAATGGAGGAAAAGGGAGAATTTTTTCTTTATTTTATTTTTTAAAAAAAGGGTGTAAATCATTTTACAAATTGCAAAAAATGGTGGATCAGTTACAAACAAAAGGTACATGTAGAAAAGTATGTTAATAATAATAATAATAATAAATAATTGTGGACCCAAAAGTGATGGTAGATAATGCGTTACTTTTTAGACTGTAATAATAGAAAATGATAATATATTTTAGGTATGTGGTCACTTTATTCACCGTACAACATATGTAATGTAATAATAGAACCACAAGAATATAAACCAAATTATAATAATTACATTAGAGTTTTGTTATAATTACAGTGCACTGTAATAATAATAATAATAATAACAATAATAATAATAATAATAATAATAATAACCAAAGTATAGATTTGATGGCACTAATCATTTATTCCTCTATTGGCAGACAATGGTTAAACTGTATTGAATTACAACAAAACTGCTTCCCATCTAAATTTAAATTAAAGATTTCATTAGTGAGTTAATTAGACATGAAATAGAGCGTTGTGATTTATCGAAGCCATAATCTTAAATAAAAAAATATGAAATATACAAAATTATGGTAAAAGATTAATAGGTCGAAGAGTGTATGTCTATATTAGTCCATAGGAGTGCATCACTTTGATGTCCTTATAACTAAGTAGTCATAGTACTATATTTATAGTTTCTTATTTTTCAATTTTCTTGATATTTGTTGTTTCTTATAGTTTACAGTAATATTTAGTTGTAAAATTGTTCTGCTACTGTACTTTCATACGTCTTTTTTTTGTTTTTATCCAAGGATCTATTGAAAATAATTTTTTTGTAGCATATGCTACATTCTATCCTCCTAAGATATCGTACTCGGTTAGAATACACCGAGTATATTATTGTTTTCTGTTTGCTCCTCCTTTTGTGTAAAACAATTAGCATACTTTTTATGTTAAGATAGTGGGTGGGAGGGTTATAAAAAATAAATTAACAAAAGTAGAAGGGTGAGTGGCAGAAGTAATGTACCAATTAATGTCTAATCAGATGTATTAGTAGTTGGCTGCTTGTGTTTAACTCAAGTGGGAATCATTAATGCTTAAAAAGTCTACTCAAAATAATGTGTATTTTTCACTGTTGTAGATTAAGACGACTAAACCATAATCTTGAAATAACACCATTAACTTTATGTGTGTATGTAACAAGTTAATGAGTTTGGACCACAAAAATAAACAACGATAAGATGCTCCCTAGGACCACATTTATTGTTCATATAATATAATACAATCATAATAAGTGATTGACACATATTTTTCTACACTTGCAACACATGTTTTCTTCTAGTATCATTAATTATATGTTGTATGATTAGATATATATGAAGAGAAAAACCATTTATGTATATCTTTTTTACATTGTCTTATAGGTCATCAGTTTAAGTCATGAAATCAGTTAATAGTATTAAGAGTAGGTTGTGTGTGGTTCTTCTCGAAATCCTGTGTGTCATATAAGAAAAAAGTTGAAGGTAGATCCACATGTTGAAGTTTATTTGTTCCTACAACGATATCAAGTTACACTACAACAAAAATAATATTTAGCGGCATTTAATTCTTAATTGCCGCTATATATGTATTTTTAGCGGCAATTGTCACTCTTTGTATATGTCCCTAAATCCTTTAGCGACATTGGTTCTAATGGCACATAACTAATGCCGGTAAAGACTTTAGCACTTTTGATTAGTGTCAATATTTAATGCTGCTAAAAGTTATTTTTGTTGTAGTGTTAATATACAATAGTAACTAGGTTTGTCAAGTTAATACATATATAAAGTTTTGTCAAAAGCTACTATAGGTTTCTATGAGCTTATATATGGCACTCGAGATCCGCCCCTGAGCAGAGGGACAATCCGGTAGATCAATCGATAACAATATATCCAATGTAATCCCACACAGTGGGGTCTGGGGAGGGGGGTAGTGTGTACACAAACCTTACTTTTACCTCAAAAGATGATATAGAGAGGCTGTTTCCGATAGACCTCCGGCTCAAAACAAAAACAGGCTAGGAAAAGACATAATGGAAGTGCGATAGACAATAAAAATCTGGTAGTTTAATCGAAGTACATAAACTGATCTAAGACACTGTGGTTATAATTATACTTTTGGGAGAAAAATACAGTGAGGGGCCAGAGGCAAAAGGAGACTCCCTAACTATACAAAGAAAGAGGTTGTCCACCAATTAGAATGCAACAGGAGCAAAGCTCATTCCAAAATAAGAAAAACAAGATATGATTCTCATCTATCACTCTCCATATTTACTAGTAACTTATAGCCATTGTGAATGGATCACAAGGAAGATGGTAACATAACTATAGAGTAGACTCAACGGTATGCCACAAGGTCATAAAAATACGTTGAGCTAATATTCGAGTTGAAAAAAAGAACTCATCAGTAAAAGGAGGCAGTATAATTAAGCAGTTCAAGTCAATGAAATAACAGCCAAAGAAGTATATATGTAATTGGAGCTTGCTTTTAATAATTTGATCGAGATTCGTATGAAGTGGGCAAGAATGAAAAGAGAGAATGGTAATAATGAGGGAGATTTGAAAGTGTGTAGATTCTGGTAGAAAAAGACTGGTGTCCTGTTGATAATAATCATTCTGTTTCAACCTTTTTTAAAAACAGGAACATGACAACAATGAACTAGGAAATCGAAAAACATACCATACGAGTGAAAAGGCCTTTTCAATTCCTCTAGTTGGTGGAGCAGTCTATTAGTAGTTAGCGTTATCAGCACATTCCTCGTGTCCCTCCATCAATTAATACCTATAGCAAATTATATAGACAAGTGAACTAGCAAGTAACAATATCATCCTTCAAAAAAATTGGCTTTTTAATTTCTTTCCTCTTTTTGTTCCTCCCCGCCTCTCTCTTTCTCGTATAACTATACAGTTTTTTCGTCCTGAAAGATCAAGGAGTTAATTTGTATTTGCAACAGAAGAAATTTTTGTATAGAACGTAAACAGGCTCACACTGTAGAAAAGGAATGATTGAAGATTCCGAAAATAAAAGCAGCAAAACTTTAACACAATAATGAGAATTGCATACCAAATAAATCATACAACCCATATGCAGCAGTGCCCTACCTTCTGTATGTTTCATCTCACCACTTTTTCACCATCTCCTGTACTATCGCACACTAAGATGTTAAAGAATAATCATAAACATGTCCCGTAGATTGGAAATTTTACCTGTAGGGTACTATGTCATGTTAAGAGATTGTCAAGAATTCAGCCACAAGAAAAGGAATCAAATGATGGTTAATGTATCCAATTTCAGCGTAATTATATATTAACAATCATTTCATAGAGGTTTCCAAGATCAGAATTCGTTAAGTCAGCTATAGAACAAGTACATCAGCATGCAAGTCATAAATTGTAGGTATTCCTTAGAAATCTATAAGCAACTAAGTTATAACAGTTCCCAGTTTAAGACGAATACTTGAACCAAAACTTAGTGAAGTCCTATTATCTGCAGTGTAATTATGAACGGTGCACGTTAATGACAAACATGAAAAAAAAAAAAAAAAAAAAGCATGCCTCCATACATACCAAATTATATTAGTAGTCAATGTTATAGGCAGCAGAGTAGAGCCAGAAGACAGTTGAAATTCGTTGAAAAATCTTTTCAGCTATAATATGCAATCCATAATGCCGACAGCCCCTTGCTTACAGTTTGCTCAAAGTAGCTTAGAAAATCTTGGCTGATAGGAATAAAATAAACAATTAAATACTTAGAAAATCGAAAGAAACAGATAACTTTCCCTCTAACCTTCCTCTTGATGCAACGTCTATGGGGCTCTTAAAGCAGATGCTCTGGAGTCATTCTTCTGGCTACAAGGATCTGCTTCCGGACTGTTCTTAGGTTGACTGATCTCATAAAAGCTTATCTGATTTTTCATGCAACAACCAATAAAGAGAAACTTAACTAGAGAAAAGAAGGACAACAAATTCAGACAACTATTCTACACATGTCTTCCAACATTTAAATTTCTTACCAATGGAAATTAGTACTTCATATCACTCGCATCTTCAAGGTAGCTTCCCCTTTCCACTTGGTCGAACTTTATATGTACAATAAGAAGTATTAAAGCCACCCAATAGAAGCATAAAAACAAGCACAAGTTAATGATTTGATAGCCATGAATAGCTCAAAACACTACGAATGTTCTTTGTTCTTGCCCCCTATTTCCCAAGTGACATATCGAAGTTCTGAGAATTCACATTGCTGACTTAATGAGATATCAACTTCATGTTGCATTTGATCAAATATCAGCATGAATATCAACTTCTTTTGGATAAAAGATGAAGATTCAAAAGCAAATTTGAAACGAAGAAAGTACATGGCAAGAGCAAGGAGTATAACAGCTGAATCCACAAGTTCTTGTATAGATTAATCAAAACACACAGTTCAGCATAAGCTTTAGCATTTTGGGCAACTAAAACTGAGAAAGCATTGCATGGCTATAAGTTCTCTCACCTATATGAATGAACCTGGTTCAATATGCGAAATATTGACATGTCGTGGGCTAAGGTCAATAAATAAACTGACAGCCGACAAAAATGACAATATTAGTTAGTCTCTGCCTTTGTTTTTTCCAGTAACATTTTAATTGACTAAAAGCAGGCAAGGTAAGTCAATTCACAGATAAGACTTAGAAAGTGAAGTGGAACATAAATATGGTGAAATTCTGGTCTAGTTATAAACAAAGTACAAGCCTTTATTTCACTCTTTTGTTAACCTCCTAAATCTTTTTGCTGACACTGCCGTTCAAACAAGTTAGGCACTTCAAAACTCCCCTCATTATCTGTAAATGGAATGAGCATCAAGATGCAGCTTTTCATTGCCAAAGTACTTGATATGCAGGATATTACAAAAAGTCCCATTCTATGCCTGTAAGATATTATGATTACGAACAAGCATGAGCATGTTTCTTCAGAACCAAGTACCTCTAGCTTCACATATAACAGGTCATTATATCATCAATAGGCAATTGATAGCATTACAATGCTCAGTTTCCTCATATTGTCTACAAACAATATCTATTAGAAGTAACAAATCAAGGAAAGTGAAATTAAAAGAATTTATACACCCTAAATATCAATATTCTACAAGAGTTAAGAGATGTGAAGAAAATAAATTAAACTGAGGGTGCATCTACAAAGACTTCATTGAACATGTCATCCTCACCATTTGCTGTAGTAAGCATCTCAGCATCCTTCTCCTCGTCACTGGAAAAATCCCGTTTCTCAAGTTTTGCGTGAGCTGCAATGAAGATCATCCTTTGAGCTCTATCCATGCCAACCCTCGATTGCCCTTGCAGAGAAACCCATCTCATAAAGGACCAATTACATTTGAATCCACATGAGGTTGCCTGAAGGAAGAGAAGCCTAACAGCAACCTTCCCCAGCGACTTGAACTCTTTCAGGCAAGTTTCCCATACAAGCCTGCTACTCTGAGGATTTGCAATTTTCATTCGGCCTGTTACAGGATCTCGCTGCTTTACTTGAACAGCCTGAGCGTACAGTGGGTCGAGCCCTTCTGATCTCCATTTCATAAGCTCCATTAGTGCAGTGGGAGCTTCCTCCCGTGGTACTAGCCGTGTTATTAGCTTGTCTATGTCCTTCTCTTGATCATGTGTCAGACGTTTAAATGGTGGAAGATACTTCCCACTTGCATCCCTCACTAAGTATAATGGATCAAGTACAAATGCAGCTGACCATGCAGGGTGATAGTTTTTCTTGAACCGTGTATCGATTATCTTCTCAATAGGTCCCTCAGCAATGCTAAATTTGGCACACCAGTCCTTTACTTTAGCTCTCAACTCCTCCCAAAGAAGAAGACACTGACCAACTAAGGGTCTCTCGGCCTCAATATCATCAGTCATCTCCTTGATCAGTTTCACTAGTGAATGAACAGCCTCCACATTGTTCCAAAACCCAACATCCTGTATCATTTCAGCAACTTCTTCAGCAACAGGATCCTCTATGCATGAGACCTTATAGGAATCATCCAGCACTATTAACTGCAGTATTCGAGCATAACTTAGTATATCCTCCAACATTGCAATAACAGGACCATAGTTCTTAGACAGATTGCAGTCAGCTGAAGGAACTCTAATCAACCCTGCAAGCTCAACACCGTGCGACCTGAATTTCCTAAAATGATTTCTGATTTGGGACTTGCTATTGAAAAGATTTGCAATTTTTAAGCAATTATCAGTGACAATTTTAAAAAGTGGAAGCTCTCTACCAAAGTCCTTCAACAAACTAATAACTCCATGAAGTTGGCATGAAAGATTAACCATCCAATGATTTTGTAACTCCAAATTCCTCAATGCCTTACCTTTATACTTGTCTCCAACTATTCCCACACATCTTTGAACAACATTACCACACAACCCTTTAATAGTTTCACGTAAAACTTCCTCTGCATACTCCGATGGCACCAATCCGCCTTTATACACTGCCTTATGAAATACATTAGTACCATTAGGAAGATTAATGATAAATTTAATCACAGTATCTTCCCCATACTTACAAATATCCCTCCCCCATCCATCTGAAGAAACTTGAAAAAATGCTGCATCGCGAATCCTGGCTTCCGACTCCACTCTTGCTTCATCAAACTTAGAATCAAGTTTTTCTCCTACAAAATCCTTTCTTGACACCTCAGGCAAGCCTACTTGGTTAAGGAAAGCCTTGAATTTTGGATGCTCGAGACTCGAAAGTGTCACTGTCCCACAAGACTCATAAAACCAATCAGCCAGCAAATTGAAAGCTGAATCAACCTGGTCCTTATTCAAAGCTGGACCAGGTGAACTTTTCAAACTTTTAAGCCTCTTTACACTATCTTCCAACATAGCTAAAGCATCCAAATCCTCTTTCCCACCCGACAACATCAAATGTTGTTGATTCAAACCCGTATGTGTAACCATTGCTTGAGCTGTTTGGAGTGGTGAATAGCCCATTTCGCCGCAGAATCTCGGCGAAGTGTTCACCACTCCAAATTGTTGCGAATTTGAAGAAGTACCAGTTTGTGGTGAACTTCGCTTGCGATGATTATTCTGCGAAGTAGGTGAAGCTAAAGGGGGTAACTGTGAAATGGGCCTCAAAACAGAGCCAAAATTGGGACAAGTACCTCTTTTAAGATGCTCTGTAGCAGTCCGTGATGGATTTGAAGCCGAAAACGCAGCATCACACAAAGTGCACTTAAGTTTCACTGCTTTAGGAAGATTCGTTTCGGGGTTTTGAATCAAAACAGGCTCCAGATGAGCCCAGTACCAAGCTCCTTTCCCTTTAATAGCTTTTGTACGGACCGCAACTAACCCTTCATATCTCTTACTCAATGCTTTATCCGCCATATCTTCACCCGAAGTCAACACTGAGTTAACATTGACGTCAGCCATTTCAACAAAAAAAAAATAAAAAAAAAAATATTGAGTTTGTTTATCAATTATCAACTATAATTGTGTGTAAAGAATTTCGATGAAAACAAAGTGGGTTCCGGCCGAGTGTTTCCATACCGGAAACCGGCGATCCAACCGGAGAATGTAAAATTGCAGATTATGTGTTTGTAGAAATGCTTAACTGAATCTGCAGGAGAATTGTTGAAAAAGGAGCAAGAATGGTTAGTAAAAAAGAAAGTGACTTCATTGGAGTCTTATTATGCTACTTTTGTCGCTCACAATTGAGAAGACAACCTGCGCAGAGAGAGAGGGGGGGGGGGTGCGTGTTAAACCTGGTACCACGTGCTCATAAAAGCGCGTGTCCAAAAATCTACCTAAATCCTCTCTTATAGATTTGTCGATAACAATAACAGAATAATAAGTACTCTTTCATTTTCAATATTCGAGTGCTGCTATAATCTGTTGTTATCCTTTTATGGAATTATGTCCAAAATTTAAACTTCATCGTTAAAACATTATTCTTAGCAGAAAACATTTTTTAAATATTTAAAAATGAATAATTTTCATCATTTGTTAGATGTTGTCAAAAAGCTAAAAGATTTTTAAAAAATGAGCAGTTCTGTGACTATCAACAAATATTTTCTTGCTTAATTTCATTACTTGCTATAAAAAGTTCCTAAAAAAATATTTAAAATCTTTGACATATTATTGCTTACGGAAACAAAAAATTTTTGAAAATTGTGAGAGTATGTACATGATCTGCTCCTTTCTCATTTAGTAACGAAAAGAAGTTGTAGCTTAAATATCTTTACATTTTTCATAGCTAAATTGTATTTTTAGATCAATAAATTTTTGGGTCAATTTGATATTGAAGTAATTAAAATATTGATAATATCTCGCAATTGAGTTTCATTCTACATTATTAGAAGCGGAAGTCTCCAACAAATATCGTTTCTAGCATATTCAATTGAGAAGAAACATATTTCAACTAATAATATTTTTAATATCAAACTACATAAAATAAATGAAAAAAACTGTCATTTAATAGATTTTTCATAATGCTAAACTCAATTATCAAAAAAGTTCACGATAGCATTTTTGGCGTATCTAAGAATAATAATAAGGAAGGAATGACTTTATTTTTGTGGATCTGTTAGTTTTCTGATAAATTAAAATAGAAGGATGAAAATTGATTTCTTTTAAATATTTGAAGAATATTTTATGCTAAGAATAATATTTTAAGGATATAATTTATATTTGGGGTATTATTTAAGAATAATTTTGGCTAAAAAAATTAATTTTTAAATTTAATTAATTTTCAATAGAGTGGAATTAAAAGAAATTGTCAACATAGAGGAGTAGGGTGGGGCAAGAAAATGTTTTAGCCAATGAAAATTGACTCCTCCACTTATGGTCAACACTGGAGACTGATACACACTGCTTAGGCTGACATCAAAGTAGACCAATTTTATTAGTATATTTATATGTAGAAAATAAAAATGAAATTCACCAATGACAGCTTAGGTATTTACTGTATTTCTATTTTTTTGCACTCAATTATGGTTAGGGTCAGAAATAGTGTATAAAAGATTGTGTTTTGGGGGAAAATCTTGTAATTTGGACTTGGTGATGATATGGTTGATTTTGATTATGAAATACTAATTTGGATTATACAACAAAATTTTCCTAATTTTTTTGTACTTTTTTCATGTGCAAAATGGATTTGTATTGTGGTATTCATCTCAAAGTGAATAGGGTGTAGGGTCTATTTCAAAGAGAAGATGCAGATGTATTTGTTGATAGTATGGATTTAGAAAATATCAATAAATTTTACTTTAAATTAGTACATATTTATATTTAGAAAATTATTTAATGTATATAAATCATAAATATAGGAAACTGGCAATATTAAAGGGCTAAAATATAGAATTCATAAATTTTAAAATTTAAATTCGATCATTAAAATTATATTCGAGTTCTTTTAAGAAAAAAATTGTGTAAAATTTTAATATGATACATGGACATTGCTTTTGTTTCCAAGTGAGCTGTGTGTTCGGTGAGGAGGAAAATATTTTTCAACTTTTTCATATTTGGTTAGTTAAAAATAGGGAAACTTACATAAATATATTATAATAAAAAAATATTTATAATTATAGCAATAATATTTCTTTTTGACTTGATCACTTTTAATTCATTTATAATACAAGTTTAATTCATATTATAAAGAATAATTTTTTATTCACATACAATACTAATTTTAATGATAGATAATTCATTTATCACACATTTTACTACACTTATAATAATGTGTCAAAGTTTTACCAAACAAACATAATATGTTTTAAAAAACAATTATAATTCATATATAATTCATATATATTGCATACATAATTCACTTTTAATACATATTGCAGATTTAACATAGTATTGTTATAAATGGTAATAAATAAAAAATATTGCTAAAATTAGTAATTATTTATCAAAATATATCAATTTATGTAATTTTTCCTTAAAAATACTGAAAGATATATTTTCTAGAAAATAATTTCTTACTCTGACTTTTGTATAGGGAAAATGATAAAATTATGAAAATCAATTTGTTATAAGCTAATGATATTTTATATTGATTGTGTCTTTCCATCCTCTGACTTTTCACCTCCAAGCCTAATTGGGTCTTTTTCAGATTGTAATGTCCAAGCTAACTTTGGCACATTTTGACTAATTTTACAAAATATTTGTGATTTAATATTTTTTATCTCCACCAAATTTTAAACATTAACCATATAACACTTAACTATTTTATTGATCACTGAGGCATAACTGCTTAATAAGAAAATAAGTAAACTTCTAGGGTTTGCTGCGCTTTTCAAGCTATAGAATGGTTTATAATGTTCACTCTTATTTGATGTGTTATAGCACAAATTAAAATTGTGTTTTTAGACATGTAATTAATTTTTGAAAATTAAAAGTCATAAATTGTGAGTAAAGTCACTATAATTTTACTTAAAATTATTTCTTAAAACTATGATTTCTTTATTTAATAACAAAAATTACATTATTATTACCATTACAAGATATTTTACGATTATGTAACCACCTTGTGGGCATTGCATCTTGACTTTTTCAATAATTAACAAAAGGATTAATTATGACTAAGCTAATGAAATCATAATTTAGGCTTAATTAGTGGGCTAATAAGTACTCATCCTATATACTAAATTACACGAGGACATGACAATTTTATATATCATAATATAAATCATTATAATGGCACATAAACTTATTTTATTTTGGAAAGAATGTACGTATTATGACCAATTAAACAATTAAGAAATGGATAGTTAAATCATAAATCTTTAGCATTTGGTGAAGTGCTTAATGATTATTAATATATCAAGCACTACTAATTGACTATATCTTTGTTACCCCGTAATCAATTCCATAAAAGGAGCAAAAAAGTGAGAATTTGTATGATTAATAGTCACTTGTAATATTATGGTGGTTATAAAACACTTGAATGGTTTAATTAGTTGGATTAAACAAGAAGCAATGTATCATTTAAATACACGTGCAAATATACCATAAGTCATTAATCCTTAAGTTTTACTTATTCAATTCTTTATCCAACTAATGGCAAATTATTAAGGTTTTTATAAGTGTTAGATGAATTTATTGTAAATTTAAAATTATGAATTCAGACCTAGTATTATTTATTGTGATTTTATGAATTCAGACCAAGGGGTCACGGGGCATGGCTAGAAAGTCGTCCATGACAATATATATCTGATCCATATACGAGTTACTACATACAATTATAAATATATTTTTACTTTATGTGAAATTTTTGAAATTTTGAAATTGAAGATGGTATTATGTTTGGTTATAATTTTGACAAATAATATTTGGTTGTTTGAGGGTATTACTGTTCCTTTTGGGGAAAAAAACATGATATATAATTCAAATGAGATCATTGTTATGAAAATAAAAATTTAGGCTAAAATTTGAAGGATAAAAAAACATAGTAAAAATGAAAATAAAATTAAGAACAAGAATATTGATGTTTAACTCATTATTGATTTAACGAAAAAGGGTAAAAAGTATTTTCGAACTATTCAAAATAGCACATATATATATAGCTTTCAATTATGTTTCAAATCAAATTAAAACTACCCTTGTTGTCTATGTTTTGGGCCACAAACACCATTAAAACGTTATCTTTGCCATAAGAGCGCGCTGACATGACAGTCCAACATGGCAAAAATATCTTCATCTCAATAATGTTGTTCTTCCTTGTTCATCTCTATCACAAAAAAAAAATCAAATATAATTCTTCCATTGTTCTTGTTTGAGTTGTTGTTCGGATTTTGGAACTCGAATTTCAAAGTATGTTGAAATTTGTTTGAAATTGTGATTGAGTGTTGAAGGATCGAGTTCATTGCTTGGGTTTTGGGGTCACATATTCACAAAAATGACTTTTAGATTTTCAAGCTTTTAAGAACTCTTTCATATATTTTTTATATTGTTTTGGGATTTCAACTCAAATCTTCAAACTAAGAAATCAGTTGTTAAATGTCAATTTTCAACTTCAATTGCAATATCCAAGCAATTTATAGTAACATTCACTTAAATTTCTTCAAATTATTGCACTTCAATAAACCAAACAAGAGTTAGAAATTTCTCACCAACAAGCTTTCAAATGAGTAACTATTTTTGAGTTTCAACACAAAAGAATGACTTCAAGAGTTTTTCAATATCTTTCCGCCTTGAGAATTAAATTTTAAGTCTTCGATTCGATGACATCAAAACCCAAACAATAAACTCAATCATTCAATACACAATTACTATCTCAAGTGCACTTCGAAATTGAAATTTCAAAGTCCCAACAATAACTCAAACAAGAACAATGAAAGAATTATTTTTTGAATATTTTTTTTACATAATTTGAGATAGAGATTAAACGAGGAAGAACAACATTGGGAGGAAGAGGTTTTTGCCGTGTTGGATCGCCTAGATGGACTGTCATGTCAGCACATATGGCAAAGATAACGTTTTAAGAAAATTTGTGATCCAAAACATAGACAACAAAGATAGTTTTGATTCCAAACATAAATAAAGGGTATATGAACTATTTCAAATAATTTAAGGATAATTTTAATCTTTTTTCATTAATTTAAATATAAGTTGTCCGGTTTTAAATACTCGCAAGAAAGAGAAGTCATAAAGAAAAAGTAAGTCATAAAGAAAAAGTTGAAATTATGTAAGTGTAAATAGTAAAATTTTATATATTCTTAGGTCCGTTCTATATTGTCAGTTCGTCACACCAAAATTTTTAAGATGAAACTTGAAATTTAACATGAATTGTCTCAACTGAATCAACATATCAACATACAACATTTGTACGGTCGTTATGAAACTTATGAGAGATAAAATTAATTTTATTTTATGGCCTGCTCTATAATATAACGAAGCATTTAATGCCCTTTCTTTTACGGGATTTATAAAGTGAAAATTATTTAATAGTATATATTTCATCCGTCTAATAATAGTTGTTCATTATTATTTTAAAATGTTTAATAATATCTACTTTATGAAATTAATGGACAATTTTACACTGAGTTTCTAATTTACCTTTATCATTAATTATAGTTATTTTTCTGTTATATTTTTCAAAACATTGTACTTATTATATTCAAATTATAATAAAGCAAAATAACCCTTCTAATTTATAACTTCTTAAGAAGTGTGTAAAACCAATAGTAAACAAGTATTATTGGACAGAGGGTGTATTATTTCTAAACATAATAAACTTACTATTTCTTATGAAGGGAAATAAAATCAATTTAAATTGGGTAATGGATAAAAATATTTGCTAATTCATATTTTTCATAAGAGAATCAGAATAATCTTTTGCCTGAGCTTATGTAATATCGGGTTCAATTAAGTATTTTTTTTAAAAAAATTAGATATAGGTTAAATGTGTGATAAAATAGAGTATCCCAATTTTTATTAATGGTCTGTTTGGAAAGTCACCTTGTAATTAGAATTTGTGGTTGTCATAGTGTAATTACACATGTTCTGTTTGAATGTCACAGTGAATTACACATTTTCTGGTGCACAATAGCAATCATAATATTATATTGAAGGGAAAACGACACTTTTAATTCCTATGTTAAGGCTATATTCTTATTTCCATCCTTATGTTATCTAACTTAGTACTATTGACCTTCAATTATATCAAGTGAGTTATTTTAATCCTTCAACTAATAGATTCGAAATTCACTACTAAAAGTCCGGATTGCCCCTTTTAGTAGTGAACTCTCTGTTGATCTTTTTTTGGATCCGTTAGTTGAAGAATTAAAATACTCACTTGATATAATTGAAGGTTAATAGTGCTAAGTTAGATAACACAAGGACGAAAACAAGAATATAGCCTAAACACAAGGCTAAAATTGTTGTTTCCCTATATTATTTTTAAAAAAAATATATTTGAAATTTATACTAGACAAATAGAAAACTATATAAATGATAGTAAATTAAATATTTAAGATACATATTATTTTTGAAAATAGGTTAGTTTATAAACATGTGCTCTTGCCTAATCTTATGAAAAAATAATTGATTTTGTTTTATAAAATTGATATATTTTAATTGAATTGATCATAAAAACTAAAAGTATAAAGTTTCTACTAATATCGTGAAATGCATGTTTGATAAAAGATTAATATATAAATAAAATATCATCAATTATTAAAATATTTGACAAAAAGATAATCTATCCGGTCTAATTAAAAAATGACTTGCAATGTGAATTCAATATTACTAAATAAATGAAACTGAAAATATAACATAAATTATGAATTCAAAACAAAAAATTTAACGTAATATTCTTATCGCAAATTTCAACATAACATACATAATATGATTTATTTTTATTTATTTATTTTTAAAAAAAGAATACGTAAGTCTATAACCTTACTTAACGATAAATTCTTTTTTAATTTATAAATTAGAATACTAATAGAATTGTGCTAAATAGAAAATAAGCATGGCATAAAGAAATAGATAATTCAAAAAAATATATAATATCACATGAAGTAACGTTGAGAACGAGAAAAAAAATTTTAGAATAATAAAAATAAAAACAGAACTTAAATAATAAAAGTAAAAAAAACTAAAAAAAATAATTAAAAAGTAAATTACAACAATTCACAACCTCTGACTATAAATTGGAGAGTGTAATTACCCTCTGTCAATAAATCAATTACCTGTTGATCAATTAATTACCTGTCCGACCAAACAGATACAATATAATTACATTCAATTACACCAAATCTAATTATCAGGATATCTTTCCAAGCAGACCCCAAAACAAAAATTATCAAGAATGTAACTACTGCGTGGAAATTTCACCGGGCTTGTGCTTCCTTTTCCTCCTCCTCTTCTTCCTTTTTCCTTCTAGTTGTTGTATTTTTATTTTATTTTTGAATTTATAGAAATGGAAATGTAATACTTTGAAGAAACTTTAAAATAAAAAAAGAATGAGGTTAAATCAACTAGGTCTTGAAAATAATGACAAATTATTGTTGTTTCAAAATAACTTTAATAGATTTGTTGTTCTCTTCGCAAAATTGATAAATTGAAGTTTGTTTTTTACTATTATCGACATGTATGTTTCAACTTGAATTTATTTGGAATAGATTTGATATTGAATCGTGTGCTAAATTGTTAAAATTCAAAGACCAATTAATTGTATTTTTGATTAAAAAGAAACAATTTAAACACACAAGATTGAAATGTTAGCTAATTTTACATGCACTTCATAAAATAATTACAGTAGTTAGCCACAAACTTTAGATATAACATTTGTAGCGAGCTATAATCAAATACATTTTAGTAAAAAATATCTATATTTGAGTTTGGTCAAGTTCATAATTTCAATAAAAGATAGTCTGAATTTATCTCTGACATGGCATACACACTTCAAATAAAAATATTCAACGTATGAACTTCACAAAGTCACATTCCTTAATTATAAAAATATCGTAAGTCAGACACATATATTCAACTTCAATTATTTACATCTAAAATAATTTTCAAAGCAAGTAAATATATATATATTTTTTTAAAAAATAAAGGACAAATTACAGAAATTACATACTTTTAAGGTAAAATGACAATTGATCCCTAAAAAGTTTATAATTACAGAAATCCCTCAAACGGATAATAATATAAGCGTTGATAAGAGTCGGATACATTAATGGCCAAAAAATCAAAGCGCTTATACATTAAAAAGAGGGTCGGAATCATGCGTTGATACATTAAAAAGATGGTCAAATACATTAATGGAAGGTCCGAATACATTAATGAAAAAAAATCAAAGCGCTGATACATTAAAAAGATGCTCGGATATATGAGCTGATACATTAAAAAGATGGTCGGATACATGCGCTGATACATTAAAAAGAGGGTCGGATACATTAATGACATTTTTAACTTAAGTAAAAAATGAGGAGGGATTTTGAAGATTTATAAAGGGGAACTTCCATAAATATACTATAATAAAAAAATATTTACCATTCATAGCAATAATAATTTTTTTTTCCACTTGATCAGTTTTAATTCATTTATAATACAAGTTTAATACATATTATAAAGAACAATTTATTATTCACATATAATACAAGTTTTAATGATGGATAATACATTTTTCACACATTTTAATACATTTATAATACAATGTTTCAATTTTATCAAACAAACATAATATATTTCAAAAAACAATTATAATTCATATATATTGCATACATAATTTACTTTTAATTCATATTGCAGATTTTACATAATATTGCTATAAATGGTAATAAATAAAAAATATCATTAAAATTAATAATTATTTATTAAAATATAACAATTTATGTAATTTTTCCATAAAGTTATAGAGAATAATGATAATAAGTAAACTAAAAGATGAGATTTCTGTAATTATTCCATGAAGGAACACCAATTAAATGACGAAACCAAAAAAGAGGTCCATTATGATTAACGGGGCTTTCACTAATCAAAAAGGCCCAAGCTTGTGCAAGTATCCATAAGGCCCATAAATACTTTAAAAACATATATTTAAGCAAGTATAGAAAAAAGGCGAAGAATCAAACGGTCAATTGTTTAGGGTTTTAGAGAAACCCTTTGCAGCTCCGCTTTTCATCTTGCAATGGCGTTCTGGGGTTAGTATCATTCTTTTTTCTGTATTTTTCGTGTATGAATTCCATTTTTGAACACAAGAAACGAAGTATATTAATCATATATATTCACATTTCTCTTTTCTTTTTGTGTATGTGCTTCCAGGAGTTGAATTGAAGTCTGCTAAACCGTTCACTCACAATTTCGAGAAAGAGAGGGGAAGGCTTCACATCTCACAGGTCTGCGTGAAAAGCTTTTTAACTTCCTTTTCCGCACATTTATTTTCTCTCTTCTTGGGTCATTTCGATGTTTTGGGTGATTAATTTGTATTTTTTTATTATCTTAAAGATGTTGTAGTATTGAAGTATTTGGCCTTGATGGTATTTGGATAGATTTGAAATTTTATGTTCTTGTAATTTGTGATCGGAGTGCTTCAATTTGTTGCGTTGAACTGCCATAGCGGAATAGATATGGATGTTTGTTACTTATTGGTTATCGGAAATGTTAAATAGATGAATCAATTTGTTGGGGTTAGTTCTTAGACAACACAACTTTTTTTCTTCCTCTCAGAATACATGGGAATTCCATCAGAGAGTGTTTAGGTTTCCATCATGAAAATGGATCAAATTATGGTTTAGTGTTGAAAGCATAATCCTCTGTCTAAGTGTTCGAACATATTTTTAACACTCTAAGTTTGGACAAATATTCCTTAAGTTACATTGATGTATAAAACAAAATTGAATTGGCTAGGTTGTTGGTAATCCTCAGCATTATTTCTGGTGTCCGATATCAATTTGTACTTTTTATTTTCTCATCATTATGCTAAATTTAATTTGTTTCTCTGACTGATTCAGGCAACATTAGGCTCAGGCTCGTCAAACAAAAAAATCATAGTTCAATGCAAAGTAGGTGACAAGGATCCAATTTACGTGTGTTCGTTATTGCCAGAAAAACTGGAGACATGCCCGTTGAATCTTGAGTTTGAGGAGGATGAAGATGTTACCTTCTCAGTTATTGGTTCTCACAGTGTTCATCTCTCTGGTTTCTTTTACGGAGAGAGTGAGGATTGCTGTGGAGATGAACATGGATCGTATCCTTAAGATGCTATATGTTATTCAGCTTGAACTTTACCATTTTGATTTATGGAAATGCATAAAGGAAATTGTGTTTTCTTGAAAGTTTGAATCTATTTTCTGTATTCCTTGACATTGGTGTAAAGTGACTACGAGGAAGGTGCTTCTGAGACTGATAGTGCGTCTGATGATTCTTTCGAATTTGACTATGACACAGAAGATGAAGATGAGGATGGCTCAACCGACGAGGATGATTTTAGCATGTACCCACCTTCACCTATTCCCAACAGTGGAGGTAACTTTGCGCTGTACTTTTATTTGGGTCTTGAAAGATACTGCCAATGGTGTACGTCAAGCTTACAATTTTCTTTTCCCATTTTAAACACATTGTGATTGGAGAGGATGATCAATCCAAAATTTGAAATTTATAAATCGCTTTGTCCCAATTTATGCGGCATTGTTTGATCGAGCATGTAGTTCAAATAAGAAATGATGACTTTTGAACTTATTTTGCTGGGAAAAGAGGATGTATGCAAAACCTGAAAGCATGGGTGTTATTACTAGTTTGGCAAAAATGTTGCAACTCCAAATAGTTAATTGATGTGATTAAGAGTGAGGATCCATTCTGATTACATGTGGTATCATGTTATCAGAATTAAATATTTTCTGTTTCTCCAAAGACCATTCTCACCTTTCTATTAAAAAAAGTTTAAAACCTCTGGTTTCCATATATAGAGTGGGATTTTAACGAGAGTAAATTGAAAATGGTGATAGAAAATGTCCATTCACTGATTTCTCAAGTAATTATTTAATACTTGATCTTGAATATATTTAGGAAACTACTTTTGTGTCAAGGACCTTATAGGGCATAACAATTGTAGTGCAAATTTCAGCTCATTAGCTTCTTTTGAATTTTTTCCTCCTGTGAAATGCATATTTCCTTGTATTTAAAATGCCTTGAAATTTTGTTTGCATTTTGTAAAGTGAGAATTGAAGAGATACTGGAGGATGAAAAGCCTACGGATGAAAATGGCACATCCAAAAAGCCAAAGAAGAAGAAAAATCAGTCAAATGGGATTGATGACTCTGAGCGCCAGATAGTTGTGAAGGGTGGTAATTCTGACAGTCCTCTGATGGAGAGTGAAGATGAGGATGGCTTTCCGATATCTGCTCCCTCTGAAAACAAAACTAAATCAGTGAGATCTCAAAAATCAGATGGAACTAAAGATCAGGATACCGGTGAGGAAGCAGGTGAGAAGAAAGGCTTAAAAAAGAGACTCCGTGATGATGGCAAAGCCAATGATCAGGAAAGGTGTGAACCATTTTACTCTGTAGAGTGTATTGTGAATTTTGAATTTAGGCTGCGGATATATTGCTTAATGGTGATGACCTGAATTCTTCATGGTATTCTGTAAGGTTCAATCTTCTAGATCTGATAATTCTATTTTCTTCTTATCCTACAAGCAGAGAAGACAATGCCAAGCAAAATAAAAAGAATAAGAAGAAAAAGGTAGTGGATGGGGAGGAATTGGCTCGTGAGGATGTTTCAAAGAGCAGTGTCAATCCAGAGAATGTAGAGGGTAATGATGAGGCAGTTTCAGTAGGTAAAACTGAAGATGGTCAGAAGCCAACTAATGAGAAGTAAGTTCTGCTCTCTTGTAGTGTAGAATATAAACAAAAAGAATAAGGTTATAAACTGATATTTTTCGCGAACTTATGCGCATAATTAGCTGGCCCATTCTGGCTTAAAGTTTCATCCAATTGCATGTTCTGAATTCTGACTGACTTCCGTATGAGCTTATTGTATATTTTATTGAGCTCCATTGCTTTTACTACTAAGAAGCCTTGTGAGTTTATTCTTTCACTAAAAATTGTTCTCAGGGATACCGAGAAAAAGAAGAGAAAGAAAAAGAACAAGAAAAATCAACAGGACGGCAAAGCAGTTACAGAGGTTGTAAAAGATAAGAAGGATGAATCACATGAGGTACAGGAGGAGAATGCAGGGACTAAGCCTTCTCATGCGAGGACCTTTGGAAATGGATTGGTCATAGAGGAGCTGGCTATGGGCAAGCCAGATGGGAAAAAAGCTTCCCCTGGAAAGAAGGTCTGGTTTTCTTCCTTGTCAAGTGTAATTAATTGTTTTCTCAATCGACTGTTTCATTTTGTACTTTCTGTGGAAAGCAATGGAATTTTGCTATAACTTCACTATTAAGTCAATCAGGATTTAGGCTTCTCCTCTTTGATGAATTTGTATGGAGTACACTACCTTTATTGATAATGACTTTCTGCCACTGAGCAGGTTGGTGTACGTTATATTGGCAAGCTGAAGAAGAATGGCAAAATATTCGATTCCAATATTGGGAAAAGACCTTTTGAATTTCGCTTAGGTACTAATATTTGATCTTATGCGAAGATGACTTTTATTATTTTGATGTGTTAAACTTCAGGTTTTTGTGCTTGCAGGTATTGGTCAAGTTATTAAGGGTTGGGATGTTGGTGTAAATGGTAATTTACTTGGATGACTGAACTGATTGTTTCTTTGATTTTATAGTTACGTTTGGGTCTAACTTATTTATGTACATCCTATTATCAGGCATGCGCATTGGGGACAAAAGAAGGATCACAATCCCACCAGCCATGGGGTATGGATTTGAGTTTCTGTTCTGTTTGTAGTCATTTGTACTTATCCATTCATTAGTGCCAGAGCATGAAAACCTGTCTTGGGTCGTGACAAAATTCTTGTAAGATGCAAGAGCATGCCCTAAGTAGGGGCATTGATTAGAGTGTTTCCCTTGCTTGAGAGAGAGAGAAAGGAAAATCAGAAACCAAATTAATTTTTTCCTAAGCAAGTTACTAGTTTTTGCCTGTTTGCATCATCCTTTGAATATCTCTCATCTAATGAATTGGAGTTGTCTTTCCAGTTTTCGGTTATCCATGCATGATTGAGTAATGTTTTTTTTTTTTCCAGGTATGGGGCAAAAGGCGCTGGTCGTGACATACCACCCAATTCATGGCTGGTATTTGATGTTGAGCTGGTAAACGTTAATTGATCGTGCCTTCACATGGTGGATGTTTTTGCCTGTTCAGCATAATTCTAAAATTGTTGTCATAGTATTCTTTTTATGCAAAAACAAGTTAGCTTCACTTGCGGGGAGAACTTGTACAAATTATACAAGTAGAGCAGGGATTACCATTTTTGTAAGATGACTCAATTTCAGTTTCCTGCCAAAATTTTGAAGTATTGTATGTGTCGAGAGTACATTTTCTGTCGGAATACCAAAATCCTCGGCTGATCATGTTTTTCTTTTGGTATACTGTTACTATATATGTTCATTTAGTAAGGTTTGGGTCCTTACAATATATGTCTGTTCAAATAGAAAAGTGAGATCAATGATTCATGTTGATAAATTTCAACATTTTTAGTTGTAGATGTTTATCTTTGAGCCTTACTTATTGTTTGTCATGGCCTCTTTTAGAGATTTTAAGTTATAAAGTCTGTGTTTAGTTTGAAATAGGCTATCAAGTTCACTTAGCTCACTTAGGCTTAAATTACTTGCCCATATTATTAAAAATAGCTCTCTTACATTACTTGTCAATTTGCAAAATCAAGGTAGAGTTGATTAAATTGTTGCCATTTTGCTTTATTAGTAATCTTGGTTTTGATAAAGTGTCTTAAAAAGAGTTCAAAGGTAAATTAGTTAATATATTCTTTTTATTTAAATAAAATTAGGATAATACTTCAACATAAAACTTCGGACAGATAAAATGAATATGTCCTATTTTTTTTTGGTACTCGACTTTTAATTTCACAAGAATTATAGTACTTGAAAATTAACACAAACTTTTGAATACGATGTGTCTTTGTTTTCTTAAAGCAATACAAAAACTGTATAAACAAGCTACTATCAAACTTAATATACAAAACGTGGTATGTAGCTCGTTTGGTCATAGATTTTTTAAATAATATTTGGGAAAAATTTGGCAAATAATATTTGTTCATATAGTTTATCATTATTTGACAAATATTTTTGGCAAATATCCCGAATTCTCAAATATTAATTTTTTCTAGTATTTGGATCAAATCTCATTATTTGGGATCTTTTGAAAATTGAAATTTTACGCCAAACTTTTATCTTTTACAAACACACCACTATAGTAGTTGTTTGCGTTGTATTACATAATTTTTACGTGAACATCAAAGTATTGAGTGAATATTAAATGATGATACGGTTATTGATGAAAATGATAAAAAAATTGGCTCAACGTAACAAAGTCACGTGCTTTGTCTACTTCACGATATATGGAATGATGCTTGTTGCACTCACTCTAAAGTATCACATTGCTCTAGTGTCATGGACACTATTTGTTATTGTTGCAACGAACATCCAATTGACTCGTAATACAAACTTATAGTTATTTTTGATAGTTTTTAAAACTTATGGGTATAAATCATATTTTTCTAGAAAGGTGAAATATATTGTCCAAATACTATGACCAAACACATGGTGAAATTTCACCCAAATTTTCACTCAAATAATATTTGTCAAAAATATTTGAAAATTTATGGCCAAACGCTAGCTTAAATTATGACTGAAAATCCAAAATTCTAACATGGTTTTGATTTATTTTGGAAGAGCGTTAATATTATCTCTAGCCAAATTTGGGAGAATCAAATTACTATACTAGAAAATTGAAAATCCAAACAGGGTTTTAATTTATTTTGAAGGAATAATGACAAATCATTTTCTTACAAATTTAAAAAAGATTTAAACTTATTTTAGAGGCATTTC
Organism: Solanum sitiens; assembly: GCA_016801875.1. Lineage (NCBI taxonomy): Eukaryota > Viridiplantae > Streptophyta > Magnoliopsida > Solanales > Solanaceae > Solanum > Solanum sitiens. The sequence continues at coordinate 1,008,445 of JABWTJ010000191.1, forward strand.
AGTTATTTTCTTATCAAAGTTGGAGACTTCAATTAGAATTTTTTTTAAAACTACATTAAGATTATGTATTTCAATTATTCTCTTACAAAAGTTGGAGGCTTAAATTACTACTAAAATTTAGAATTTTAAACATGAATTTTAATTTATTTCCGATGGTAATTCAATTATGTTTTTTCTTTTCGACTATCTTATTATTTTTTCTTTTTTCTAGCTTCTTAAAGTGAACTATCTCTAAACCACATATAAATGGAAGAAGGCACAAAAGACTAAAATACCCTTGTCAAGAAGCAATCATGAGTCATAACGATTACCACTTGCTTGCTCCTAGATACTTTTATATATATATATATATATATATATATATATATATATATATATATATAGTATATAAGTACCACGTAAAATAATTCACTCCTCTATTTATTAGTTCATGCGACTATAGTAGTTACCAACAAAACATACACATTTCACAAAAATAATAACCGCTGAGTGAGAAAAGTCTCTTCTTTCCTTTATTCACTAATCTGAAACTTAGTTCAATTTCTTTTTGCCTCAAACATGTTGAGACAAAGGCCAAAAATTGTGATAATTGGAGCAGGAATTGCTGGTTTAACAGCACCTAAAAGTGTCACTATAACAGAAGATGGTTATCAAGTAAATTCTTCTCTTGTTGAGTCCATATCAAGTTTTTTACAACAAAATGTTAGAATTTTGTTAAATTCTCAAGATGGGGTTTGTAGACAAATTCTTGAAAGTTTGAATCTTGAAAGTGGTAATATTAAAAATCTCAGTATTGGTTCTTTCCTTAAGAAAGGGTTTTGAATTTTTTGGGGATTTAAAGAAAGATCAAGAAAATGTACAAGTGTTTGAAAAATAATAATTTAAGTTCGTTTTTTTTAAAAAAAAATCAACTTCAAAAATTATTTTCTACTCTATTTAAATTAAAAGATATTTCTCAAAAACCAAACACTAAAATATTTTTTACTTACCAACTAAACTAAACATGAGAAAATAAGTCAAATATCTACTTATTTTTCAGGAAAACATTTTCCATTCGTACCAAACACACTCTTAATGGTGGTACATCAGCATTAAGATTTAAGTCAATCAGAAAAATGTGACAATTTATAACAGCTCCTACTGGTAGAAAATTCCTATCTTGTGGCACCTATGACAAGAGTGAAGTACTTCTAGGTTAAGCTGAACACAAATAATGCCCTATTTAATCCTATCAAAGTCAATTACTTTTTAATATTCATCAGATAAAAGGGATCATGAAGCTAACAATTAGCAATAAGTAACCGATCAGTTCAATCAGGACGACAGGCTCTGCTCTTTAGATTCCATTCCAGGCAAAGATATGTTGTTTTGTGACGCTGAGATTCTTGAGCTGTATATGGAATTTGTAGTGATCAAGTTGTCCCCAGGAAAGGAAATAGAAGCAGCAACTTTGGGACTTGGTCCAGAGGAAGCACCGTCGGTTCTTTCTTCAGAAATGGGAGGGGCAGGAATAGCAGCAAAAGCAGCATGCTCGACTCTTTGCTTCTTTGGCTTCTGCTCCAGCTGTTGACCAGGTAGAAAGCTACCAACCACAATCTGATGCACTCAAGGCGTTCAAATTAGTTTTGCAAAATCGTTGTCGGACACAAATGAGGAAATAGTAGAAGTTTTCAAGGAAGAAGATATTCAAAGTAGCAGTTATCTGTGGGTGCAATTGGCCATTCATAAGATTTCAAGAACTTTCCCGCTAACATGGAATGCATATTGCACACAAAGGAAAAGTACAGGAAACGAAAGATTAATAATATTTTGTGAGGCAATTCCAGCCAATAATCCCAAAATGTGATTCTTTTCACTTGAACAGCTTGTTGCCTAACACCTTGCTGGAATAAGAACAAGAGGGGCAAAAACATTGGTAGTTCCAGACTAACCTGAATGGGACCAGCAGCTACCAACATGCCGGCAAGTCCTCCTCCCATAACCCGACCATCAGGGCCTGAAAGAGAGACACTCATCCCACCAGATCTGCTTTTTGTTACTCCATTATCACTGGGCATAAATGATCCCGTCAGAGAGAGAATTTCAAAATGACCCTGCACAGCAAGCAAGAATCATAAATCATAATTTAGTTCAGAAGAAATGCTCTGATGATGAACGATCCATCGCCGTTCTTGCATTCATTCCCAATGGGACAGAAGTATACTTTTTATGCATGCATGATTTTTTTTCTTCCTTTTTTGTGTATGGTAAAAGTGAACGGCTCACACCTCGTAGGTCAAGGTACCACCAGAAGAATTAGGCTGACGGAGTGTAACATTTGAAATTGCACCATTTGCAGCCAGCACACAAATAGCTCTAGATCCTTGCTGAGCAAATGAAATTATTTTCATGTTGACATCCTAATACACCAAAGAAATCATAAATTAAAAAGAAATTGAATTTAATGTATTCTAACTTCTAAGACAAGTACAAACATCCAAGGAAATTTCAGCAAAAATAAATGTTCAGAAGCAAGGTTCCTCAGCTACTATAATTGTGTGCCAACAGTGAGATGGAACTTTTTTTGTATTTGGTGCAAATTCTAGTAAGTATGTTTCATCAAATACATATTTTAACCTGACGGACAAGCTACATGAGAATTATTTACGTATCCCCCAAATGACTACGATACCAAGTCCCAAATCAAATTGGAAAGAGTAAAATCTCTAATATTTGGACTGACAATTACTACATATATCCCACTTTGTTTAACCTACTACTTTGTATTTCCCAGAAATATGACGTACTTCCTCAAATGGCAAGGCCCGTCATTGTCAAATCACACATATTATAAGAATTTTAATCATTTTCACTGGAACTTGGGAGTCCATGAAAACCAATTAAAGCCTAACCATGAAAGAGGGTATCAATCTAAAGCACCAAGTACATGTGCACAAGTAGGTTAAACCGTTGAAGTAAGCAAGTGCATCTTTTCTAGACAAGTATCACTACAGAAATCATAAATGTGAATGTATGGAAAAAACGTTCTCAAGGCTATAAATTTTTGGGTCTCCAGATCTAGTGTTTAGTTTCTTCAGGTATGATGCTCCGTGAGCGAAGAGCAAATTGAGCATTGAATTGAAATTTGTTTAATATTCAAGTATTGTATTTCCTATTTCAGATGTTAAGTACTGCATTATTGAAAACCACAAAAAAAATGTTTGATTTAAGGTATGAACTTTTAAAAAAGTTGTCTAATTTCCAAAAGTTCAAGAGATGTTGGTTTCACGACATACTAAATAGAAGTAATTAGTGCTACATTGTTAGCACTCAAAGTCTAGTTCTTTATTGTACAATAGAAATAACCAATAAGCACCAGTCACTTGTTGCAGGCCTAAGGAAGATCTACATATAGATAATGAGATACCTACTAGTTGTACATCAAACCATTCACAATTACATATATCATTGGGCATTTGTTAAATGTAAATATGTATAATTGAGAAAGCAGGTGAATTGAAGCCATAAAAATTACTTATCCAGATACAGTTCTAGGATATTGTATCAACCAGACTGGGTAGGAAGTAATAATCACAAAACTAAAACCACCTCCGCCCAACTCATTGTCTTCTTTGACTTCCCTTTCCCAAAAAAAAAAAAAAGTTTGACAATTTTTTAACAGAAGAAACCCTAGGGTTCATCAGCCTATGATGCCTTAAAAACCATGTTGATAATGTCTTCATTTCATTCAGCAGTAGACAGCAGCATGCAACTAGCAAGAGGCTAAATGCAGATGAATTACAGCAAAGCAAAAGTCAAAATATTTGTCTAAATGGGGTAGTTCTTGATATACAAATTTATTTTCACCTTTGAAGAGATACATAGGAACTCCCTTTGTAGGTGTATGTGAAACTTTTATACATCCCACTCACCTGGTTTAGTGGGAATTGATATTCATATTTCATACCAAAGAAAATTTTGAATATAGAATACAGCAATAACATGCATGCGTCAATCTCTACTGCATAAGAGACAGCCATACAATTATTTCTCAAAAAAAACAAAAACAAAGAGACAGCCATACAATATGTTCCTATTACCCAAGGGTCTAAGGTCTAAGCAGAAGACCTAATTTGATTCCTATCATTCAAATGAAGCTCAGTTGGTGGGGTGAAAAAAAAGAGGAGATGGATAATAGAGAAGGCAGCCATTTAAGCTTATTCCAGGAATTAAAAATACATCATCCTTTAAAGGAAACAAAGGTTCAGAACATGTTTCTTCCGTCAGATTGAATTATCACAATGCAAAATACCATCTTCCGAGAAGCACACTTAATTTAGGTGCTTTAACCTGTTTCTCCTAAGATACATCAGAAATTGTTTTTTTGAGAAGGAAAAATACATCAGAAATTATAATTATACTGAATGTCAACTTCAGGAAAAAATTCTCACTTTTCACCAATATACCTTCTCTATTGTCTTCACCAAGGGGTGGCATGTGTTTTCACTATTCATAGTTTCGCAGAACAGTGTGAAATATAAGTCTGACGTCTTTGGCTGACTGACAAATAAATCCAAAATATATCTGTATGGAAGTTCTTTTTTGCTTACAAGTCACCTCTTATAGTTACTCTTTTTTGACTAGTCAAATACACTAGAGAAATTTGAACTTGACATATGGAAAATAGAATCATACATTTGATCAACATGTCTGACCCACTATCACTCTTCGTGCTTTATCAGTGCCTAGAAACACATTTGCACATATCGCCAGCTAGAAGCAGCCATATTTAACCCAATTTCGCTAGAGTATACCTAGAAGCAACGATGATGTTTGAAAAATTGAGCACTGATGAACTTTCATTAGTTAGGTTAACCGTTCCTTCTATTTCAGTTACACCACTATTTGGCTGGATAAGAAGGTCAAAAGAAAAATTAGTGTAGCAGTCCATAACATCAAATTAACTTCTCTAGTATCCCTACTCCAAAATTTTTATAATTAGTCATAACTTATCGAAGGAACATATAAGATAAGTCTCTCCTTAACTCTAACTTCAACAAACACCATCATTCCTTTCTTCAGGTCATAAAGCAGGCACAATGGAGTATGAGCATTTGAAATTCATTAATACATAAGGCTTACCTCCCCAGCATTAACAGTGATCACATGCGGTGTAAAATTTGCACTTGCACCGACAGAGTATGCCATCCCCTCCCCTAAGGAAATACAGAGTTAAGTATTAGCTCAAACAAAGTTAAACCTTCAAGATACAGGGAACTGAACTTTTAAATATAATATCAGTTCCAACAAGTAAAATTCATAAGCATGATATTTAGATAGTATTATATTGAAACAAAAAGAGAGCAAGTTTAACCAGCTTCAACGGAAAATTATCGAAAACTATATGCTACTAAGTTTCAAAATGGTATACTGGTCAAGTCTATTAATGGATTCAATTTTTTTTTTTTTTTGATAACTTATTAATAGATTCACGGAGGCACTTCATTTTTGCATGATTATATATGAATTATGACAACAGTATTACATCTGTTGTTGATATACTGTCAATAACAAAGTTACATCTACTGACAAATGTCCATGTATATTTGCATTCTTGTTTCGGAAATTTGATAAACAGCATAATAAATAGAATTTCGTTACTCGCATGCATTCATAAGGACATATCTTGAAATGTTTCATAATGATGATAACCCTTTTATTATTCTGAGAGAATAAACTATCTTAAAACACATTGCTGCTAAATACAAAATTTAATCTTGTAGAAATCGAGAAGATAAACGATCAATGAGGTGGCAAAAGGATATTACTTTAATAGGGCCATGCAAACATATATGATTACTGTTCTAACTGAATGTCTAGTATTCTCTATCACAGCAGTAGAATGTCTTGCACAATAGTGAATGAATGAATATTCAAATAGCAAATGTTTTTGTGCCAGATCCCATCTACATTATAATTACTTGTACAACTATAACTGAATTAACTGATTTTGAGCTCAATATTTTTTTGTCATGTAAAAAGATGAATAGCACAAGAATGTGAGTCAGATGGGTCATATCAATATAGATTCCATCACTTTCTTGTCTTTGCAAAAGTTAATCGGCATCTTCGTTATATGCACTTGGTTATTTTTTCTTATTCCATCCCACAATTATTGGGTAAAGACAGACCTGTCCAGTCATATCAGCTTAAAAGAATACACAGCCAAGTGGTCCAACTATATTTGGCTCAATGCATCAAGAAAACTGCAGCTTTAGATTCAATAAGATTCCCCGCTTATAGTATCTTCTTCAACATCATAAATGCCAGGAAATCAAGACCCTTCTTGATAGGGGGTGCCCAAGTTTAAGTTAAATACTTACAATAACTCACTTCAATGAACAATTCAGAAACAAACAGAAACAAGGCACACAAATCCACACCAGTAGACCCAGCCTCATACTGAAACATTATTACTCACAAATAACTATTCAGCAGCATGAATACTGAAACATTTTATAATTCCATTCAAATTCTAAAATATAAAAACAGACCCAGTAATGCAAATAGGGAAAAAAAGGATCAATAGGAGGGCTAAAATGTTACCTGGAGTTCCAACCTCAAACTTGTTCTTCTTCTTAAAGGAATCAACGGGGCGACTTCCGCTGTTGTTCCAAGCTGAAAAATCTCCAGCAAGAGGAATTGAAGCTGATATTGGCATTGGTGATAATGCAACAGCTGGTTTACCATCTGGTCCATACTTCCTAGGTCTACCCCTCTTCTTCTTCGTCTCTTCTGTCACATTTACAGGTGTTGTTGCTACAATTGATCCACTAAACTCAATATTATTACTTTCACTCCTGGGAGCCACTCTGTAACTCTCAAAAGCTTCATCACCTTTAACTGTAACCCCAGAACCATTAACTCCTTCTTTCTCCTCCATGCATATACACAATAATAAAACAACCAAAACCCCTTAAACCCCAAATAACTTAAGCCCCAAAAACAGCAACAAAAAAAAATTGTTCTCAAGAACTCAAAACCCCTTAAACCCTGAAGACAACTCCAAATAACTCAATCCCCCAAAAAGCAAAAAATGGTTTTTTTTTTCAAGAACTCAAAACCCCTTAAACACTGAACCCTGAAGACAACTCCAAATAACATAAGCTCCCAAAACAGCAAAATTTTTTTTTTTTTCAAGAACTCAAAACCCCATAATAACAATATAATAAAAATACAATCTTTTTTCAAATGCTAATATATCTATAACAAGCAAAATACCAAGAAAAGTACAAACTCAGAAATCTGCAAATGCTAGACTTAATTGTATCTACAGAAAGATCATCTGACCATGTGCAGTGGAAATCTAATGACTAACTGATACTCTGTTACTGCAGAAGAAAGAACAAAGCTTAAAAGAACAAACTAATTTTATGAAAATATGTACTGCTAATTTTTATTGTGCTTTCAAAATTTCTTGAGAGAGTTGGTGAAATTAGGGTTTTTTGCAAGAAAAAAAAAAAAGTGATGGACGAAAAATAAAGTTGAAAATTCAGGAAAAATAATTTTAATTTCAATTAAAAAATATGAAAAATAATTAAGTATTAGGTAATATTTAAATGGAAAATTCAAAGTAGCATTAATTATGATTAAATAAATGATTTGACGTCCATCTAGGATTGTTAATAAATGATGCTTTTAAAAATGACTAAGTTAAATGAATTGAATATAAAAAGCAAAAGAAATTTGAGAAGAAGAAAAACACCCTTTATTTTTAAATTGTGGTTTAATTTATTTCAAGCTGTAAAGTAAACATTGGAGCCATACAAAAATTTCCAATCTCTGACCTTGTCTTTGTCTTTTTAGGTAAATTAAACTTGACCATTCAAACAACATAAAAAAAAAAAAAAGAAGGAAAAATAACCTTGGTTTTTTATTTAAAAAAAATATATATATATACTATTTTACCGTTAAGTTTAAATCAAACTATGATCATAGTATAGAAGTAGCAGAAATAAATATAAGGTAATTCGAAAAATGTTTAAACGAGTCGAAAAATCTATAGAGGCCATTGTAAGATATATAATATTCCAAAAATCCTGGAGTTATGATTTATGGAGTCATTACAATTAGTCAACTTTGGCAGTACTCAAAGAAAATATTCCTATGTTATTCAGGTCTTTGTGGGACTTTAGAATAATTTGCAGTATATTTTCTTTATGAATATGTTGGTGGATGAGGAGGCAAAATAGCTTCATTGATTGATTTTGAGAAACCAAGTGGAAAAGAGTATATTATAGGACCAGAGGCACTTAAGATTGTCTCAATAACATAAAATCTAGTGAAGTTCCATAAACAGTAATTATTCTTTTGGGGTTATCTTGTGCTATAGTACAATGATATCTTTCTTATCGAGACATGCAAACTCCCATTGTGTCTGACTTCCGTGGAAGTCAAATTGATTTCATATAATTGGGAGTTGAAAGCCAATAGTATTGAAGTCAAATGTGACGTACTATGGTACTTTCTGTTTTGTGAAGCCCCGGAAACTAAAAGGATAAACAAATCCACCTAATAGACAAACCCCTTTGTCTATCTTACGAGTAGCTCTATCATATGGCACCTGCAAGTGGTGCATAGACAGCTCTAATCTCCGCGGCACTCAGAATGAGTACTAGTGGCACGGGTTCAGCTGATGTGCTTCTAAGAAAAAAGAAAATGGTGCATGTCATATCTGCAACTTTGAGACCTTTATTTGCTTCAATGTATGATGCTGCAAAATGGAAGTATCAACATAGCATTCACAGATAAAGCACAGGATGAATACATCCAATATCTGACTACAGATTTGCTTAAATCAAGTGACTATATAAGAACCATCAAGTAAAATCTCGACGTAGCTCCCTTTACATTATTCTCACAACTGTCTTGACAATAATCAACTCAAAGTAGTTTGAGTGACATCTACCTTGTGGGCTACGTGTACAGTAAACATACGTTTTGACTGATTTGAAAGTTGGAATAAACATTCATCTCCAGGTTTCAGGCCATAAACTGCAGCAAATAATGCCCAGTTTCCTGCCAAAATCTTAGAACCGAAATTCTCATGATAGATGACAGGCCAGCATCTATTATCTGGTCCTTTGAGATAAATAATAATCTTTCCCATCTTCCTTCTGCCCACTAAAACTTGTGGCCAGCTTTGTGGTAATTCCTACACAGTAATTTAAGGAAGTTTAAATTCAAAGATATCGAGGAGACGAACAGCATATACACCCAGGAATCAAGAACAATTTCAGCCAAATACACATAGTTAAGCACAATGTGGAGCGGACTATGTTCTCTAATGAGAAAGGTTAAGGCCTTAAATCATGGCAAAAAGAAAAAGATAAAAAGAATGAGCAGTTAATCAGGTAAAAAGTGCCAAATATTTGAACAGCAATGGAATGCAGGCCCTGCTTCACAGAAAATGAGATGTCTTTTTCTCCTAAATATAATAGAGCATTTAGGCCTAAAGTATGCTTACAAGCTCCTATATAATATCTTTCTTTGATTATTCAATGCCAAGGATAGGTGAAAGCAGTACTAAAGTGCATGTCACTCCAATGAACACTCAAGATTATACACATTCAAGTACTGCATATGCTGCAAGAAATCAAACAAATGAAATTCCTCAAAATCCAGCTAAAAGCAGAAGGAATAATATTTCAGCAAGATCTTCACCAGAAAATTTCGACCATCCACCCGCAGTGAACATGAGAAGTTGCCAGCATCAGGAAATGATGTGTCTCCTGAATCTGCAGGCTCGCTTTTTATAGCTATGTCATTACCAATGACAGCCTCAGGATAAACTTGACCATCTTTCTCTGTTATTTTTGGCTCTTTTCCTGCATTTGCTCATATGCAGTATATCAAATAAGAAAGCAGCGGGAAAGATGGTCAAAGGGACTCAACAGTGAATACATGCATGGGATGACGAGCAGTTATGAGAAAGGGATATCAAATGAATTATAAACTGAATATGAAAATGTTATACCATTTAACATTTTAGAAGGGCAACGAGTGTTTGCTTCCATCTCCTTCAGTTCTAGCTTATCTACTCTTGTTTCCTTCGCTGTAGGACGCAAAGCCCCTTAATTAACAGGCAGAAATCCAAAAAAGATGAAGCAAAAATCGAGTCTCATAAATAACTTGACAGAACAGTAAAACTACATTTAATACAGGAGAACAAAAAATATGTTTTAATATGAGAGACTGGAAGCTTAGCAAATTGAGATGCTTCATTGGATTTCTCTGTGGTAACTTGATTGTTGCTGGTACAGTGACTTTCTTTATTATATAAACACATCAAATGACTGCCTAATAAATCATCCATTGTGTTGTTAAGAATATATATTGGAGCAAATCAAAGTAAATCACGTATATGCAAGGAAAATGGGGAAGAGGAAGGATTTTAAGGGAAAAGTACAAAATTTTCTTTTTTCTTCTTTCATTTAACTAGAGAAGTCGGGAGAGACAGACAGATCATTTTTCTCTTTGCCCCACTTAAAGTTCTCTCCCACTTCCTTCCTATTTTCCCTTCCCTTCCGGGCTTTCCAGACACAGTAAAGATATTAAGAAAATATGACATATATGAAAGGGGAAAAATTACCATTGCTACCATTTTCAGCTGATTTCAGAGATGTGCTAGAGATAAGACCCACATGATGGTCATTTTCATCTGTTTGGCCCAAATGTGAAATATCGTTCACTGGTCCAGAAATTTTTTCAGTCTGAGTGATTTTTACGTCAAGGAAAGGTGCTTTCAAGGTTAAGAGCTCCATCTCCAAAGGAACCACATCTACTGAACTTGATTCCCTTTGTGATATTATATCGGTGTGATTATGAGGCCTGTTTTCACCTTGTAGAACATCACTGGTTCCTTCTTCTTGGGGAACTATTAGTTGCTCTCCAGTTTCGGCATCAATGTTTGATGCAAAAGTTGTGGTCACTGGCTGGTGTCCAGCCCTTTCAGACTCTGGTATAGCAGTAACTGACGGTGTTGAATTCCATTTTTTCCTTAAATTTATGTCAGTTTCAGGAGACAGCTCATCATGGGAAGTTTCTGTAGAATTAGTTCTCAGTCTTTTCTTCCCTGTATGAGTGCCATTGTAAGAGTTGATCTTCTGACAACCACTTGTTCCATATATTTGAACAACGAAGTGCTGACCCTGAATATAGTGGAAAACCAAAAAGTCTCCCATTTTTAGACCATGCTCTGATGAAAAGGTACGCCATCCTTGTCGAATTGCAAGAGAACCATTATGATTACATATTCCCACCCTCCATTGCTGTCCACTTGAGTCCTCCAGGTAAGTTTCTTGATCAGTCAAGTGAGACACCAATCGAGCAAATCTGGGGGGAAAGTACTGAAAAGTTTGTACTTAGAATATGAATGGCTATAATAAAGTATAAACTGATATGTAACTCACACACCTAGGCTAATGAAATAAGTTACCCACCACACCATTGGAAGAGTTTGAATAGTACATTGAACATTCGCTTATCATAAGAATTTCAAAAAAAAAAAGTTACACCAATTTTGTACTTTCATGTGGTCAATTTAAATTGCAAAAAATAACATTTAGGAAATTTAAAGCAACAAATGCACGCCAACTATTTCTAAAGAAAAGAAATGAGTAGAATGTGGACTCTGCTAAAAGCAGAATGGAGAGAAACCAAACTGACACTACAACAAAGCTTCTTAGCAATTGCAGCTACCGCCTACCATATAAAGGACTGTAGAATACTTTTCGCTCAGAAACTTCATAGCTTTTTCTTAGAGTAAATTATTTTTCCATTACTTAGAAGGGTTGGGAAGGGGAAGAGGATAGTGCGAATCAAACTCACACTTGTATGAGAGTTCCCCTCGATCTTTCTCCAACTAACCTCTTGGGCTATGGCCAAATCAGCTAGCTCCCTTTTCAAACCCTCTTTCCTCTCCTTCCTCTAACACCCTTCTTACTTCTGCCATTTCTTATCTCTACTTCATTTGTAATCTCTCTAATTTTCACCTCTACCCTCCCAAACACCTCTTTATTCCACATATTTTTAAGCAATTTCAACTTTTGGCAAGCATATAAAAAAACCTCCCATCCACAGTAACTCCACCACCAACCAGTCACTCCATCCCCGAAATATACACACTTAGCCACATGTTCTCAAATCTAAAAGAAGATCTCGTCTATCTTCTTCTACTTCCATACAACATGATAGGTGAATGGTCTGATAACCGTCGCAGAAGAGGAATCTGGATCAAGTTGGGAGCCAACTCCTCCAAAGAAGTAGACACTAGGAATCTGTCTACTCTTGATCTAGATATTGGGTCCTCCGACCTAAACCAAGTGAAAGAGGCACGTGTTAAAGGAAAATAATTGGAAAAAGGTTATCAATTACACCAAAACCTCTTCTGTGTGGAATCTTATGGTATTAAAAATCCACCTAAACCCCAAAGCATATACCACCTCCCCATCTCAACTCTTAACTCCTCCCAAAAAAAACTTCTTTGACCCCTCCTTATAGGTCCATAGATACCCCCAAATCCCCACTAATTACATTGCTAATGAATCTAAACTACATCCCTAACACAACCCCCCTATTGATGACCTCCACATACTCCACCTTCTATCATCCCAAGGAATGGGTGTTCCTCCCAAATTTCCCCGGCTGAAATACAGTCATACTTCAGTCAACCTCCCCCCTCCCTTTCCTAATAATGCTATTTGTAAAGGTCTCCAAAAAAAATTCTTGAAAACATATCACATCTACCACTCATCCTCTCAAACCTACTTTAATGATGGCCCTTTTGTGGGGTCATTCATTCCCTCACATTCCAACTAATAATTTTACAATCCATCAACACATTATTTCCCCTCCCCTTTCTTCATGTTCACCACCAACCACCTTGTTTTATCTTCGGTACACCACAATCATACCTCCACCATTATGTGCCTTAATAGGTAACCTATTTTCTCCACCAATCCAATTTCACTCAAACATCATCCCCTCTAGCCTCATAATCTATACAAATCAACATATCAAGTACTTTCTGGTAACACAACAACCCCTTCAGCACTAGAAGCAAAAGAACCAGACCTGAAACAGGACTGTATGACGTCCTCGGTCAAAGGACATCAATTATGTAGCATTACAGGACCAAATAACTGATGTATCTGATTTCAAAGTTCTATTAGTTTTTTCTATTATTTTCTCTAAGCACGAAAGATTTCATTTGGAATTTTAACGTCATTGAAGACTGACTTGCATCTTTTGTTGATCAGTTTTAGGAGTATATTAATGAGCTTAAAAGAACTCTTCTATCTTTCGATCAGTTCTTGAGAAGTTATTCCCCTGATTCACACTTGAGAAAAACTAATCCAGTATTCCACTGTTAAACAAGAAGGTTCGGAATTCTTCGATTGTTGGCAATTTGGACAGGCTGTTTGGTCTTTTTTTTCAAAATTTCAACAATGCAGATCGGTATCATTTGAAAGTGTAAGGAATATAATTTTTTATAACGAGCTCAAGTGGCTGTAAAGACATTTGAAATGTTATATATGCAGCAGACTCAAGCCGATGATTGAAGGATGATGAGACAGATTTATCCCATTCCAGAATTGAAAGGGCCTTCCCCCTTATGACTAGTTTGAAAGCTTCGTCTTATTTCGTTATCGATAAATCTACATAAGGTTGTAATGCTTCAGAAGATTTAAATGTGACATTAGCAGGTAGGCACGGTACTCAAATATTGGAAGAATTTACATAGATCACAAGTTGAAGTTGGTCTTGTCTAGTCATAGTTTGAACGTCTTTCTTTTTAAGCATCACTAGGTGAAGGGGGGAACAGACTGAATTTATTGATAGAGTTTCCAGCCAAGAAGGGTCATCTCTCTAAAGTTCTTATTTCTTTCGTTTTTATCCTATTGTATAGGCAGTGTAATCTTTACGAAGTTTGAAACACGAAAAATGTTAAGATTGACAGAACTCATTCGACAATTCAAATGAGATTATAAAGTTCTCTTTATCCTAAACCAACGCTTAACTTAGGCTTTGTCCATGGATGGTGGTCCAAATGCAGGCAATCCAAATATCTAGGCTGAGTTTTTAAGAGAATGATATGATAGACGAAGATGTAATACACATACTAAAACGGAATGTTGTATAACTGAAGATGCTAAAACGGGTGTGGTGTTAAGCAAGATTGGATAAGGTTAGAGATAACCTCACCAGACAAACTATACAAGCCGCACACATAAAAGATTTAACAAGAGTATGTCGTCTGAGATGTTTTGGCCATGTCTGACATGGTATTCCATGTAGATAGCTCCATAAGTGTGATAGTGTACTAATTATATGTGCTAAAAAGAAATGAGGCAAGCCTAGAACTATAAAAAGAAAGAAAGTTTCTCCAAAGTAACCTCAAAAAGACAAGCTAATGGATTTAAAAACTAAATTTGAAAAATACAAGAACAAATTAAGCAAATATTGTTATCAAAACCAATGCTTTCTTTAGGAAGCTTTAAACTCAAAAAGAAAAAAACAAGTGTAAGATCGTATTATACCAGAATTTTGGAGAAGCGTTTGTCGATCATGACTTTGAAGAAAGAGTTAACAATTGGTGAGGGATCCCTTTGTCCATGTATCAACATGCACGTGCGGGTACACATTTCACATGCTTCATTGTGGTGAACCATCTCTCTTCTCCTGACAAAGTAAGTTCTCTTTCCACAACTTTCTTCCCCCCTACATAGAGCAATTACAACATTCATATAAATATTCCTTAGAGATAGCACATTGGGATGCCACAAATTTGTTCAGAGGCCACTCAATTGAAAACATGGCATGCTAACATTGCAAATGTAATTTAATAATTTTGTACTGTAAGGAGGAGTAAGGACATGGTTTTCGACATGGACATGTGCTTCACCATTTACAGAAACAAGTAAATTTCTATGATACAAACTATGATACAACACGTAAATTTCAATACCTAGTCAAAAGATTTCATCTTTTTCACTAGTTCGGAACACTATTTACTAGACCTAGCTTCTTATAGCAACTCAAAGTAATCATCTCTACAGTAGAACAGGCAATTTAGTAAAGAGAATACAAGTGAAACTAAAGAATGGAAAAAATATCCATACCTGCGTTAATGGCGATAACCGTGAAGCTGCCCTTAAGTTAGCAGAAGCTACCGTGAATAAGCCTCGGTTTGTATTTTGAAGTTTTGGAAAAGGTTAAAAATTTACCCTTCGGAGAATAGATTCCTTATTGTTATAAAATAAGTAGCTAATAATTTATAATAATAAATTAAAATAAGAATAAATAAGAGAGAGTATATTAATGTTTTCAAATTTTTCTTATATCCATTATTATGAAATATACTACCTATATATAGTAGTACTAGGAAAGGTAAAAGTTGGCCATAATTTGCCAAGTGTGGATGATGTTTCCACATGTCATTATATTAGTATAATGAGAGATGACTCTTCAAAGGATGGCCACATATCATCTATTTGGTTTTACAACACTCCTCCTTGGATGTCTATGTAAATAAAAATTAAAAACAAATATACATAGACATTCACAATACGTTTTACATGTTGCCTCATTAAAAACCTTTTTAGGAAAACCCAGTGGGACAAAACCTAGACTAAGGAAGAAAGAGTGCAACGCGTATTTTACTCCTCCTGATGAAGACTACGATTCAGATGTTTAAGTCTTCGCATTCCGATCTTTTGTACCATCTTTTCAAGAGTTGAGGCTGGTAAAGATTTGGTGAATAAATCTGCTGGATTATCACTTGAACGAATTTGTTGTATATCAATATCACCGTTCTTCTGGAGATCATGTGTAAAGAATAATTTCGGTGAAATATGTTTCGTTCTATCTCCTTTTATAAAGCCTCCTCTTAATTGAGCTATACATGCAGCATTGTCTTCAAAAAGCACCGTGGGTATCTTGACATCACATTTCAAATCACATTTTTCATTGATAAAATGTATAACTGATCTCAACCATACGCATTCTCTACTTGCTTCATGAATGGCTATTATCTCAGCATGATTTGAAGAAGTAGCAACTATGGACTGCTTCGTAGATCGCCATGATATAGCAGTACCTCCGTATGTGAACAAATAGCCTGTTAGAGATCGCTGCATAACCAACAAGATCTGTACTATCTTTGTTAGTATAAAATAGACCCATATCACTAGTCCCTTTTAGATATCGCAATATATGTTTAACTCCATTCAAATGTCTTCGTGTAGGAGAAGAACTAAATCTTGCTAATAAATTAACAGAAAATGCTATGCCAGGTCTTGTAGAATTAGCAAGATACATAAGTGCACCAATTGCACTAAGATAAGGTACTTTAGGACCAAGAAGTTCCTCATTCTCTTCTTGAGGTCGGAATGGATCTTTACTAACTTCAAGTGATCGCACAATCATTGGGGTACTTAATGGATGTGCTTTGTCCATGTAAAAATATTTCAAGATTTTCTCAGTATAGGCAGATTGATAGATGAAGATCCCGTCTACTAAATGTTCAATTTGTAGACCAAGACAAAGTTTTGTCTTTCCAAGGTCTTTCATCTCAAATTCTTTCTTTAGATATTCAATTGCCTTTTGGACCTCTTCTGGAGTTCCAATGAGATTAATGTCATCAACATAAACTGCAAGAATAACAAACCCTGATGTTGTTTTCTTAATAAAAATGCAAGGGCAAATGACATCATTTATATAATCTTGTTTTATCAAGTACTCACTGAGGCGATTATACCACATGCGTCCTGATTGTTTTAAGCCATATAATGACTTTTGTAATCTGATTGAACACATTTCTCGAGGTTTTGAACTATATGCTTCAGGCATTTTAAGTCCTTCTAGAATTTTCATATAAATTTCATTATCAAGTGAACCGTAAAGATAAGCTGTAATCACATCCATTAGATGTATTTCAAGATTTTCATGAACAGCTAAACTGATGAGATATCGAAAAGTTATTGCATCCATAACTGGTGAATATGTTTCTTCATAGTCGATACAGGTCGTTGAGAGTATACTTGTGCAACAAGGCGTGCCTTGTATCATATAATTTCATTTCTCTCATTTCGCTTTCGCACAAAAAACCATTTATAGCCAACTGATTTTACACCATTTGGGGTTTGGACTACAGGTCCAAAAACCTCACGTTTAGCAAGTGAGTCTAATTCTGATTGAATTGCCTCTTGCCATTTTGGCCAATCACATCTTCGTCGACATTCTTCGACAGATAAGGGTTCAAGATCATCACTGTCTTGCATAATGTTAAGTGCAACATTATATGCGAAAATATTATTAACTATGATTTTCGATCGATCTAAACTTATCTCATCACCCGTAGAACTTATTGAAAGTTCTTCATTCACTTGAGTCTCGGATTGACTGATCTCTTCAGAAATATCAGGATTAATCACATCTTGGATCTTATCTTCGTGAGATTCTTTTGTAGTGTAATTTTTTGTACTTCTTTTTCTAGGATTTTTATCTTTTGAACCCAATGGTCTGCCACGCTTCAAGCGTGTTTGTGATTCAAAAGTCATGGCACTTGTAGATGATCCTTTTGGGACGTCAATCCGGATAGGCACGTTTACTGCGGGAGTATATGACTTTGTTATCCTTTTCAAATCAGTAAATGCGTCTGGCATTCAATTTGCTATGTTTTGCAAATGGATAATCTTCTGGACCTCCTGTTCACATATAGGGGAACGTGGATAAAAATGAGATAATGATGAAACTTTCCATGCAATTTCATTTTTAAGTTCTTTTTTCTCTCCCCCTAATTGCGGAAAATTTGTTTCATCAAATCGACAATCTGCAAATCTTGCAGTAAATAAATCTCCTATCAATGGCTCAAGATAGCGAATTATAGAGGGTGAATCAAACCCAACGTATATGCCTAACCTTCTTTGGGGGCCCATCTTAGTGCGCTGCGGGGGTGCTACTGGCACATATACAGCACATCCAAAAATTCGTAGATGACCAATATTTGGTTCATGACCAAATACTAATTGTGACGGAAAATATTTATTATAATGAGTCGGTCTGAGACGAACAAGTGATGCTGCATGTAAGATAGCATGACCCCAAACAGTAGTGGGTAACTTACTTTTCATAAGTAGAGGTCTTGCTATCAACTGTAAGCGCTTAATAAATGACTCAGCAAGGCCATTTTGAGTATGAACATGAGCTATAGGATGTTCAACTTTTATCCCTATTGATAAGCAATAATCATTAAAAGCTTGGGATGTGAATTCTCCAGCATTATCAAGGCGAACTGCCTTAATGGGATAATCTGGAAATTGCGCTCTTAATCGTATTATTTGTGCCAATAATTTTGCAAACGCCAGGTTGCGAGATGATAAGAGGCACACATGAGACCATCTTGAAGATGCATCAATTAGGACCATAAAATATCTAAACGACCCACTAGATGGGTGAATAGGTCCACATATATCTTCATGTATACGTTCTAAAAATTGAGGGGATTCAATGTTAACCTTCATTAGTGATGGCCTAGTTATCAATTTGCCTTGATAACAAGCAGCACATGAAAATTCATCACATGTAAGAATCTTCAAGTTCTTTAATAGATGTCCTTTTGAGTTTTCAATGATTCGTCTCATCATTATTGATCCAGGATGACCCATTCGGTCATGCCAAAGCACAAAAATTTTTAAGTCAGTAAACTTCTGGTTTACGATAGAATGTGCTTCAACTGTACTTATTTTTGCATAATATAAGCCAGAAGATAAAGTTGATAATTTCTCTAACACATATTTCTGGTTTGAGACAATCTTGATAATACCAAGGTATTCAACGTTCATTTCATTTATTGTCTCAATATGATATCCATTTCGGCGAATATCTTTAAAACTTAACAAGTTTCTTGGGGATTTAGAAGAGAACAATGCATCTTCTATAACAAGTTTTGTCCCCTTAGACAAGATTATAGTAGCTCTTCCGGAGCCTTCTATTAAGTTTGAATTACCAGAAATTGTAGTAATATTTCCTTTTCTTCTAAGCAAGTAAGAGAAGTATTTCTCATCTTTGAATATGGCGTGCGTTGTTCCGCTATCATTTACACAAATATCTTCATGATTGATCATTGATTCAAATGAAGTTTGGGGCATATCCATATTTTCTTCAAAAACAGATATAAACATAGTAAAATAATACTATTAAACAAGGTTATTATATTTACAATGATTTAGAAAAACACAAACATACCAAATAATACAAACAAATAGAAAATGAAACTATCTAATTTATCGCGGGATCGTCACTGATTATTTTTCCTTCAGGAAATACAAAGAAATCAGCTACATCCAGATGCATAGGCTCA
The DNA here is from genome assembly GCA_016801875.1 of Solanum sitiens. Taxonomy (NCBI): domain Eukaryota; kingdom Viridiplantae; phylum Streptophyta; class Magnoliopsida; order Solanales; family Solanaceae; genus Solanum; species Solanum sitiens. The sequence goes on from JABWTJ010000191.1 coordinate 1,027,847, forward strand.
ACATTTGCTTCTGCATTATTATCAATTTTATGCATGGGCTCAACATTATCTTCAGAGATAAAGTTTGCTTCTGGATTATCATCACTCTTTTTCAAGGATGCTTGATAAAGCTGAACCAGACGCTTAGATGATCGGCAAGTACGCGACCAGTGCCCCATTCCTCCACATCTATGACATACACTTTCCGAATTTTTCTTTTGTATCACTTCTTGTCTCTCACCCTTCCTTTTATACTGTTGGTCATTTTTCGGTGCAAGACGACCATCATGATTGTAATTTATTTTACGACCACGACCACGACCATGACTGGAGCCACGACCACGATAGGAGCCACGACCTTTTTCTCGTTGGTGATAATTTGCCTGATTCACTTCAGGGACTGGCATAGAACCAACAGGTCGACTTTCATGATTTTTTATCAAAAGATCGTTATGTCGTTCAGCAATAAGAAGATGTGAAAGTAATTCAGAATATTTTTTAAAATCCATTCCTCGATATTGCTGCTGCAGGAGCATACTCGAGGCAGGAAATGTGGAGTATGTTTTCTCTAGTTTATCATGTTCAGTGACCTCTTCTCCGCATAAATTTAACTGTGATATAATTCTATACATGGAAGAATTATATTCAGTTATACTTTTAAAATCAGATAATCTTAGATTAAACCAATCATGACGTGCCTGTGGTAAAATGACTAACTTCAGGTGGTCATATTTATCTTTTAAATTTTTCCACAGTACAAGGGGGTCTTTTATAGTGAGATATTGCATTTTTATCCCCTCGTCAAGATGGTGATGGAGAAAGATCATAGCTTTTGCACGTTCTTGACTGGATGCCTGATTATTATCTTTGATGGTTTTTGCCAAACCCATTGCATCCAAGTGGATTTCAGCATCTAGTATCCAGGATGAGTATCCTTTACCCGATATATCCAAGGCAACAAATTCAAGTTTAGAAATATTAGATATTTTTTAGAAAAATAAAATTCTTACCCTTTTTACCTATTTAAAGTAGCTCAAGTTGGTAGAGTCTCGTGCTGATAACGTGTTATAAAATAAGTAGCTAATAATTTATAACAATAAACTAAAATAAGAACAAATAAGAAGAGTATATTAATGTTTTCAAATTTTTCTTATATCCATTATTATGAAATATACTACCTATATATAGTAGTACTAGGAAAGGTAAAAGTTGGCCATAATTTGCCAAGTGTGGATGATGTTTTCAGATGTCATTATATTAGTATAATGAGAGATGACTCTTCAAAGGATGGCCACATGTCATCTATTTGGTTTTACAACACTTATTTCATTTTATTTATACATAATTTTTTATGGTTATTATTTATTATTTTTTAATACAAGTTTTAAGCTATGTTGTTTATGTTTTTGGAAAATTATTATTTTTTATTATATTAAACATATACACATATAATATGTATCTTCATTGTGTAGAAAATAATTATTGTACTCACTTTCAAGAATTCATATTTTTATATCCTATGTAAAATTTTATATTTACATAGATATGAAGTTTCTCACTTATCAATTGAAGAAATTCGTTATGCAAGTTCAAAAGTTATAATTCCTTTCATGTTCAAGCGTAATTTTTTTTTTGAATTTTTTTTCTGAGACATATATCATAGTTGTATAATCGATGCAACTTAAATGTGTTTTTTCTTACGAAATGCCTTTATATATATGTGTTTTTATTTTCTCCTTTATTTTTCTTTTAATGTTGATTAAAGAACCAATGATTTATTATTTCCTAAACAATTCATTCTTTAGAGGTTCTTGAGTTATGCGATAATGACAAATAATCAAATTTATGTTGAAATATTACTAATTTTTTATTTATGATCGAAGCGCAGACAATTACCTAATTGAAATATATTTATGGTTTTATTTTTAGAGCACTCTGTTTGGATGGGCTAAAAAGTAATTATTAATATTAAATAAAAAAATAAAAAGTAGGGAGCCTCTTATTTTTTATTTTTTAACTTCTTTCTTTTTTTAAGTCATTCTTAACTTATTTCAAATTACTTTTAATTTTACTAAACACTTTCAATAGCTAAAAAGAAATTAAAAGTATGTATGTAAAAATATAAACACTTTCAATAGCTAAAAAGAAATTTAAAGTATGTATGTAAAAATATAGTACAATTTTATTTGTATGTTTAGTCTAAGAGCTCGTTTAGATTGAATTAAAAAGAATAGTTTTTAAGTCAAAAAAGTAGAAATCAAAATTAAATGATTCTTTTAGGGGGAAAAAAAGTAGTGAAGACCTACTTTTAATTTTTGACTATCTTTTAAGTCATTTTAAATTTATTTTAAATTATTTTAATATTGTCAAACACTTTCAAATGTTACAAATGACTTGACAGTAAATTTGACCAACTTTCAATCCATAAACATTAAATAAAATGCTAAATTAAAGTGAATATCTAAAATAACTATTCTGTTTAACAATAAGATGCTACTAAATACTAAAGTGAATATCTAAAATAACTATTCTGTTTAACAATAAGATGCTACTAAATACTAAAGTGAATATTTAAAACAACAATTCAACTTAACAATCCACTATAACAAATGAGTATGTTACGTCCTGAAATACAATCATACTTTATTGCTATTATTTGTTAGTACTTAGAGATTTTACGATAGATTTGAGAAAGCGGAAGATAAACTGTGGTGAGCATCAAATTTCAGTGAAATAAAAAAAAAAACTCAAATTTGAGTCTTAATAGAAGAAGAATTTGAAAAAAAAGAAAATAGGTGGATTTTAAAAAAGAATCAGATATTTTGAATTGGAGGTGAGTTATTTGATTATGAGTTTGACGTGTGTCCCATCGATAATGAAAGGGATATAATTGCATCGAAAGGATATATAAAGGAGGTATTTAGACCGAAAGAATAATGAAGGGTGTATGTAATGTCAAACTACTTAATTACACAAATATTCCTGCAATATTTTACTAATTCTCTCTAAAGTTTGAAATAATTATATATTTACTCACTAATTAATGATGTCATACCAGATTTCAAGTCCAATACCTAGATACATGTACATTTGCTTCCAAATACATTGAAATAGAGAAAGAGGCGAGCAAGATTGCAGAAGACAAGCAAGATAGTCTATGTATCTCAGATACATGTAAATCACACTAGATACATTTTAAAATACAAATATTTAAAATAAACTACACATAATTTTAACTTCATGTATACGAAGTTCGAATTATAATAAAATTCGTAATAATGAAAAATCGCGTGAAGTAAAATAATTTGCTCTTAAACTTGAATTTGTGTTGTTTGCCCCGAATTGAAAGAACTAGTAAACAACTAAACATCTACTCAACCAAATGGTACTTCACAAATGACAAAAGTTACACATTCAGAGGCCACTTTGAGTTTTCTAGCATATTTATGACCACATTACAACCAAAGAAAATGATCTCTTTTTCATAACTAAATCTTGGTAAGAATAGAAATTTTATTAATTACTATTGTAATGACTAATGAGGTGGGCCAAATTTTCAGAAAAGTTTCACTGGTGTACGTACTATGGATATTTGCAAAATAATCATACATGTAGGGATAATTCACCTAGTTATTATAAAAATGCAGTCCACGTTCAATATTCATGTACACGTTAAAAGAAGCCAATATACAGATTGACTTTTTAACCATAAAGCAAGAGCAAGATTAGCTAACAAATCATAAGTACTCCAAGCAGTAGTTAACAATGAATTTTTCTGTCTTTTGTTTGTGTTAGACTTGTGATCTGGGAAGAACAAATCCAAGCCTTCTCTCCTCAAAAGAATACTCAATCTCTACAGGAATCTCCTCAACTGGCTTCGAATAATTGTAAGGAACAAGAGCATTATGAACCGGTGTTACAGCCGTCTGCATAGGGGCAGACACAGTTAAAGGAGTAGAAGGGACAGGAATTGTTGGCACTGTGAGAGGAGTTCTGTTCTCTTCTTCTGTAGTATAAAGTGTCTTCACTGGAGTAGAGAATGGAATTTGGCTACTTGGAAGCATCTTATTAGCCATCTCATTATGATTATGCTTTCTATTCAGATCTTCCAAAATGTTAGTTGCATTGAACTTGGATGAATCAGTGGAAGAAATGGGGGAGAAAGGCTTCCGTGTTATAGTTTTCTCCATCTCGCAACCATTTACTGTATTGGACGACTGCTTTTTCAAAGGAAGTCCAGCAAGATCCAAACCTTTCCGCCCTACACGGAGAAGTATGGAAGAAGATTAGCTAGCTGCTGATATTTCCACCAAGTTGATCAAGGGTTATAATAAGGAGATTAAAATTGTGAGAAATTACCTGATGATAGAGCTGGCAATCCATCATCGTTGGAATAATTGAATTGATCTCTTTGATGAAAGAGATCAGATTTCTTTGTGTTATGTGTGTTTGGTGTAGCTTTGGTTGAATGGAATTCAGTCTTTGGAGTTTGGGGCATTGTTCCCCCAATAGAAAGCTTCGGAGTTTGGAGCATTGTTCCACCAACAGAAAGCCTTCTATTGGTTGCACCACTGCATGACATTCTACGACCCTTTTTGGCACTTTGGTTCTTCATAGGGCTGGGCTTTGAGCCATAGATAGCTTCATGTTCTGCCATTAATTGTCCCTGAAGTTTCTTCTGGTCCTGAGTTGAGACAAATGTGAAGGTTTTAGAAGACTGACTCATCAATGATATGAGCAAACATTTTTATAGCTTCAACAGAAAGCCTTTTGAATTGAGGGTTCAGTTCATACTCGTTGTCTTTTGCGTTCTTCCTCCTTTTCTTGTCGTAAGATGTTATACTCTTCAAGCATAGCGAGAAGACGGATCTAGCAGAAAGTAGATCAAAACTTGAGGGGAAAGCTCACGTACTGCCGGTAACTTATACCAGAAAATTGACATATTTAAAAAAGCAAAAGTGGAGAGAACATACTCCATCATAAGTGAAATCAATTCCTCTCTCATTTTCCCATGCTTTTGTTTTTGATGCCAATGCCTCTACCATTGCTGTTCAATAACATTAATACGATCATACATCAGTATCAGGCAATATTGTTGTTCAACAACTGTGATTGTGTCTAATTTCATTGTTACCCAAACATCAGGATATATAACAAGTTGTCAAGAAGTAATAGTTCAAAGATAAAAAATAATATTATTATTTTTCTCAACACTGAAATCACCAGATCTATAAGAAAATAATAACTTCGATTAAAAATGAGGCTCCACACAAATGGGACAAAACAATCAGGAAGTAACTTATACCTGGAAGCTTATTAACCAAAGTACGAGCTTTCTCAGCACGCTTTAGAGTAAGGTGCGCACCTCGTCCAGCATTGTAGCGATTTTCATCCTGGGCAGGAGTCAAAGGAGATAATTTAGTAATAATGAGTATACTTATAAAGCACATTACAATGCAAGTCAAAAGCAAACCAACCCTGTTGTATTCTTCAAGCCAGCACTCCTCCTCGCATGCAGCTATCCATTTCTCCACCTTGTCTAATATTTCTTTCCTGCTGAAAGCTTCTTCTTTAACTTGTGCTACTTGAAGTTCAATTTGCTCGAGGATAGAAGCAGCGTCAACAGCTCCTTCAAGAGAGCAAAAAGGCAGAAAACTTGACATTAATCACATAAAAAGGCCGTAGGCTTAAGACTAGAACTGCTTTCTCGGCTACAAGATAAATACCAGATTCAATAGCTTCAATAGCAACATCCATTGCATTATCTGAATCAGCAACCATATGTGTTTTTCTGCAGATCTCTTCTAGTTCTGATCTTTTCTTCAAAACAAGCTCTTTCATTTTGCTTGCTTTCAACTCTTCCAAGCGGGACAATTCTCCCTCAACCTTGATAGTGAAATATTTTAGTGTCATTTCCCATAGTTCACTCTCAATAGACAAAAAGAATAGTCGAGTAGATGACGCCCAAATAATTCATCTAATTTTACAGTTACTTACATAATTAATGAATTCCACTGACAGGATATTTGGCTCTGTTATCTCATGTTCTGAGGCAGCTATCTTACAAGTAACATTCTGAAAAGTCTGTTGCTCTTCAATGGGGGTGTCCATCAAATTCCATAGTTCCAACATGGAAGATGCAAGCTCTTGCAGCTGCAACAGTAAGAAGGTCAACAATGTGTATTGAGTGAAAAAAGAAAAAAAAGAATCAATGACTTAGAACAATTTAATCATTTGCATACCCGTTTCATCCTGAGTAACTTAACCTCTCGTAGTCTTCCTATAGCAGCAGCTAAATGTTGGATGGTATCATTACTTATATTCTTGGTTCCTTCAGACTCCCCTAGACTCGGATGAACCTCATTGACGGTATTTTTGAAATCCATACCAAGAACCAAGCATAGTGAGTTCAAAGTACTTAGGTGGTCCAAAACTTGTTTTAAGCGTTCACTCTGCCATCAAAGGATAGTAAAAATCAGTCAAATTAATTGTTCTTTCATTTGCTCGGGAGTGTGTGGATTTGGAACAACTGAATAGAGTGCAACAGAAAACTGACCTTCTCCTTTTGAAGTGCCTGCAGTTCAGCATGTAATTCTTCTAACATTCTTAATGATAAATCACTTTCATCAATTACCACAGCAGTAGAAGTACAACCAGTGGGCTTATAAATTTCATCCCTAATCTTCTGTAACTGCTTTGTAACTTCAACGAATTGATTCTTTCTATCAGATTTCCTATTGCGCATCTCTTCCAATTCTGGAAGAATGGTTCTAAGTTCTGCCTTCAAACCTCCAAGGCTCTGATCAGACTGAACACAACATTCATAGTAAAATTGATTACAATCTTATGAAACTAAAATTAACATGTAAATCTGATTTAAAATCATACAATTACAAGCTATTCATCTCGGAGATTCGCTAAAGAATAACATCATGTATGTCATTTCTTTCTACAAATCCCTGAAAAGATAAATTTTAAGGCTATTTGGTTACGTTTTCCTGACCTGCCTAATATGCACTGGTCGCTCCCCCATCGCAGAACAGATAGCTGCAAGCTCTGCTTCGGCATCAGCAATTGCCTGCCTTAATTGAGCTCTACTCTTGTTAGCTTGATCCACTTTTCTTCTATATACTTCTAAACATTCTCGCTCAAGCTCATACAGCATTTTGTCCCTTTCAGTATCAGATTCTCCAACTTCATCCCATATAATCTTTTAAAAAAAGGAGAGAGAATAGGAAACATGTTTGACAGTAAGATTAGTATCAAGAACTGATGAATTTTGAACAAGCTAATACTAGCTAATTCATGAAAATTACCTGCAATTCATATAGCAATGTTCCACATGTAGTTTCCATTTGCTGAATTGGATCACCTTGAGCAGCTGTCATCTTAAAAGATGTTAGATCTGTTAACAAAAAAGAATCTTTATAAGATCAGTGTAGCATAAAACAAACACCATGAGAACACAAACACTAATCTCATTAATTGATGTGAAACTTAAACCCTAACTCATCATTCCGACTACTTCTACTGAACAAATCCAGAATACACATCCAATTCTCCGCTCGATAATTTCAAAAATAATAAACCCTAAATCATATCTACAACAATCAGGGATTGGTAAAATAGAGATAGAATGGATTTACTTTCATCCGTTTCAATCATTTAGGAAGAAAAAGAACAAAAATACATGATTTACGCATCGATTATACATACTTTTCCTACAAATTTACACATCATAGAAGCAGAAAATTTGTTGGAAAGTACCTGAATCAACAGTTGTGTTGCAATTTGGAAATCGAAAGCTGAGATGTTTTTGTTCTGGAAGCTAACTGATGGGAGGATGTTCAAAATTATTGATTCAAATGTAGCTAAAGATAGTAGAGAGAGAGAAATGGGAAGAAAAGTAGCCGTTAAAATATGAAAAATTCGACCGTTGAAGATGAGCGGATCTGTATTAGTATAATTAGAGTCATATATTCTGCAAAAGGTTTAGTAACGTTCGACCGTTTCGTCCCTTTGATTTTCTAATGTTTCAAATTAGTCCATAATCTTGCGAAAAATGGAAATACAGTCCTCGAGTTTGAGTTTTATATCGTGGCAAGTAAATTTTTAGTCCTCGTATGCTAACTTTATATTCTTCTTTTTTTTTCTTTCATTAAAACTGCGTGATCTCTCTACGTGGTTATTGGTGTCACGTCTGACTTTCTGATTAAATATTTTTTATTTTGGTGATGTACATGTAGTCATTGAGTTTGACTGATCTCAACATTTCAATAGTAAAAAATTAAAGATTTAACTGGTCCAATATATATTTTGAATTTATCGCTTCATACATGTCTGTTAGACTTAATTATTGTCATTCATACATATACTTTTTCTTTTTGTGAGATTTACTCATTATTTAATGCAAGGATATGTGAAAAAACAAAAGACATTAAATGGGGAAAAAATTGGGAAAGTGTATTTTTCTCTCTCTCTCTTTATTTTATTTGGTTAGAATTCAAATGAATTAGAAGGAGGGAAAGAAAATGAATTTATCCATCATGAAAATTTAAACCTCAGGAGAAACGTAAATTTTGGTGTGGTCCATAGGAGAAAATGATTTTTCTACTTTAAAGAAACAGCAAAAACAAAAGTAAATTGTAAAAGAAACAGTAGAAATTTAATATTTCAGATAATTTTATAAAAAAGAATAACTAAAAAGCAACATGCCATCATATGTTAAATCTATTGATAATTTAACGAACTTAAACCAATCTCTTTTTCCTTTGTGGAATTAACCTCAAACTTGATTGTGGCGCTGAAATTAGACAACTCTTGTGATACATGAGAGCACATTATAAGTTTAGGCAACAAAAAGTAGAAAAGGAAATATTAGAGAAAGGAGAAAAAAAGAATTATAAGGAGAATCAATTCTTATATCTATCTCTAAGTAAATAATTTTTTATTCAAACAAAATACTTTCGGCCTTTTAAAAATATAAAAAATATAGCAGATAATATTAGATCAATGCAATAGAATATGTACATTAAATATCTAATTTATTGAATTATCACAAATTTCTGACATTAGGATAAATAGACAAAGTCAAAGAGCTATCTAGTTCAAAAGCTATTTATCTTTCTTTGAAAATGATATTTAAGTCTCAAACGAAATTTTATATATTTCTTTAGTCAAGAAATATGAAGGTTTTGTCAAACAAACTTGACATATGAAAAGTCCATTAAGCTGATAGAGCATTGTTTGTCAAACAAATTTTTTTTTTTGGTCAAACAAAGTTGACATAAAGCATGTTGCAGGTCCCAGTTTTCTTTACTGTCAATGAATTCTTTAGATTACTCTCACAAAACAAAAACAAAAAACTGAAATGGGTAGGGAATTTCTTTTTTGTAAAATTACAGTTGTATCACACATCTTACAAAAGTTAAATAGTAAGAACTTATTATTAATAATAAGGAATAGCTCATAACTTTGTAACCTCGATTAATTTGAATTCTCATCAAACTTATCAAAATTCTTACAAAAAGTCCCATTTTGCCGGTAAAATACTCCCTACAAAGAGTGACCGTTTACAAGGCTCAAACCCAAAACCTTTATGGGCGAGGGGAAAATCAGATGAAAGGAGAGGTGGGATTTTATTGCAAAAGGAAACGTATGTATATATAAGTAGTTATAATCATCCTGCATATACTTGAGACCTGAGAAAATCAATTTCATGTACTTTTTATCTTACCGTGGAATGTGAATATCTAAACATAGATTACAACACCAGCTACAATAAGAGATCTAAAGTAACTACAAGCTGAACTCCTTTCCAGAGAGAGAAATATTCTTCCGGTAGCTGTGCTGTAGAAGCACGAAAAATGGTTTTAGCAACAATGATCTTTCTCATGAAGCATTGCTCTGTCTTCTCTCGAATTCTCTCCTTACAAGATCAAATACCAGCTCATTCCATGTATCAACAGGACCTGGCATGCACCAATGCAAGCAGTCTTGTGGAGGGGGTTTACCATCAGGACCTCGTTTTGTGATTTTGTTTGGGTCGGGGCTTCTGTAAGGACCAGGATGTCCATCGTGGCGATATGCAAAGACTCCTGTGATATCCATAAATAGTAAGGCGGACTTGTTGTTTTTCTTCTTAATTGCACGAGTGTAACCCGAGAATTGCTTTTCATGCATTATGTTTGTGAAGCCATTTTCAGCCAGCTCACCATCCTCTGCAGGCTTCACCTTTCCAGTACATGATCCTCCCGTGTTCCATGCTCCGCCCTCATAATGATCAGGTGAAAAGGAACGGACAATGGTGATACCACTGAACTTCGGATGTGTTGCCATCGCAGTCAGGATGGTTTCAACAGAGATTCCAAAAGCTTCAACGTTATTGACCTTCATCTTTCTAGACTTGTCTGGCCACCACAATTGTCCTCCAACAATCTCATTATTCAGAACATAGACAGATTGCTTTGCAAACCAGTGGCCGGAGGAGAGCACAACGACATCAAACTGGGGGATGTATTGCATGAACCCATCATCAGGAACATCAAGGTGGAGCTTAACTACACCTGCTGGAGCGAAATCAAGAGGCCCAGATGTTTGGTTGACAAGCCATGAAGACCAAATGCGAACAACCATAGTAGATGTGGATCTGAAATAGTACCGCTGCATTCTTCTGTTCCCACGATTTTTCGGAACCTCATACTGCCAAAAAGGGAATAACAAGACACAAAAATAAGATGATGAGGCACAATGAACCAACACCTGGCTTTTGATAAATGTACATTGGAAGAGGGACAAAAAAAAAATGAAGTTCTGTAATTCAATTTGAAATTCCAAGGGCTTCAGGGATAGTAAATATTTAGGAGGGATTCATGGATAATAAACATTTAAAAGGGCTTCATAGATAATAAACATCTACAAGGGCTTCACGGCATAGATTCCAAATGTGAAATAACTAACAGCCGAGTTAGGATAAAGGAAATGCAGTCATCAGTTTCTTAAAGAAGAAAAGGAGAAACAAGATACAGGAAAAAGGCAGATATGAGACAATTCTGGAACACTTCACAGTTCACAGGGCACTATAACTCATTACTGATAAGTATTTAGTGGTTGAACCGCCAATTAAGCTACCACTTGACCAAGAGGATCATATAATTCAAATGAGCAACATCAATGATTCACCAAGAATAAAGTTAGGTCCAGAAATGAAGAGTAAATAGATAGCAGAAAGCATCTATCGAGCACAAATGAATGGTGAATACATAGCAGAGAGCATCTATTGTTCAAGGTTGACATATCCGACCTAGCGAGACCGAAATTTTTAAGGGGCAAGTCGCCCTATCTGCTCCATGTCCACCTTGCCAATCTCTTCATCCAACTTCCCACTAGGACCTCCTTAGACCATCCCATTCATTATTTGCCACCAACAACTAAGCCTTTTCTTTTTAACTTCAACGTTTATTTTTTCTCCAGGCTCTATTAGGGCAGAAAGCCGGAAACTATAATTGATAGCCATATTATTGAATTTGCTACCCTTCTATACCTATTTGTGATTATATTCACATAAATGTTTGGCAACAGGTAAAAATGGAAAGTCTATTTAGTCCTTGTTGCAAACATCATACTAAATGTCATGAACCAAAAGTAGGCTCCACTTTTTAATACCAGTGACACAATCCCAAGGTGAAGGTCAATACAGATTGTATCCAACCTACACTCATCTATGAACCATATAAAACGTTGCAGGTTCTAAACAATAAGTAGAAGAACCCAAATTGAAAAGGAGAATGAAATTACAATAACTCATGCCAGCTTATAATGCTGAACTGTTCAAGTTTCTACCAATGCCGATGTTCATGGAATAAAAGCAAGCTCACGTGCTTTTGTTGATACATACTAAACGACAGAGTTGAAAATCGAGGTTATGACTCTCCTAATAGTATAAAACAAAACTCGTAGATTATAGTTGTACTGCTCATCCTATAGGAAAAACTTTTGGAGTAAAAAATAGGGAAATATGTATGACTACAACCTAACTTTATAACAGGAGCTGCGAACTTTTAACATATATGAAGCTACACTTAAGTATAGACCAAATAAATCTTTACAGGTTCTAAAAGATAGGTAAAAGAACCCAAATTGAAAAAAGAGAAATAATTTACGATTATTAAATGTCCAGGTTACGCCCACTGAACTGATCAAGTGTTTACCAGCACTGATGTTCATGGCATAAAAGCAAGCTCATGTGTTTTTGTTGATAATTACTTAACTACAGTGTTGAGAATATCAGGTCTGTGGCTCTCTTAATCGTATACTACAAAAACATAGTACATTAGTTGTACTGCTCATCCTATAGGGGGAACACTTTTTGGAGTAAAAATAGGCAAATGAGACTAGAACCTGACCTTGTTACAGGAGCTGAGAACTTTGACACATATTATATAACAATATCGATGTTGTTCTACATTTTTCAACTAATGTAAAATTCACTTTCGAAGTGTGTGCCTTTGGGTCCCTATTCAGGTGTCATTCACATTTCAAGATACTGAAAATTAAAAGACAAGACAAAGTCAAAGGAAATGCTGCAGAAAGTAGCAAAGAGATCAGGATTCAAGGTTGCTAAATAGCTAATCCAAGTCACACTCCAGAATTGCCAAACTACTGTTCATATTTTTTTATGACAGCACCCGCTACCCTTTGGATGCATACAGGTAAACCCTCCACTCCTATGCAATAGCTCACAACACAAACAGGGGAGGTTACCCACACTAGGCAAGCCCGGTGCGACGAGCTCGACACAGAAGCCAAAACCCTTGGCTTTCGCTGCCAAACTACTGTACATTTTGAGGAGCGTAAAGGTACCTGCCAAAGGATACACAGCATAGACTCCATCTGGTTGCGAGCAACTGAGTCACCAATGAAAGCTAAAGTCTTTCCTCTCATTAATTCCAAAAACTTCTTTGGATCAAATCGTGGCAGTTCACACTGAGCTGGTTTCCATCGCCAGTTCTCATAATCCTTATCAGGCCTTCCATTTCCTTGACAGTTCTGCATCTGTGTCAGGACAGGACAGGAGTCATTTCTGTACAATGGTCCGGACTGATCAGAGATCCATTTTCCATGATATAGATCACATTCTGCAACATTATCAAGGATATTGAGAGTTTCAGAACAGCATCACAAAGAATTTGGTTTAGCAACTAAGTTAACTTGCAGCGAGCAAAGAAGTTGAAGCTAAATACAACTATGAAACAATTTCATTAACTAGAGTAAACAAATCTTAAGTCTTTCAACAGCTCGTATTGTCTCAAAAAACTAGAGGCGCGCCATATTTTATCTGCATATAAGTGGAGCATCTCTAACGATGTATGAATACAAGTGGCTTGCACAAAACTTGTCATCTGTACTATTATCTATTGTGAAATTTAGCTAATAGACTTGCTTAACAGGTAGTTAGAATGAGATTTCAGCAAGATGGAAACTGAAGACAAGCATTTTGATGTAGTGTCCAGCAAATTATCCATCTCACTTAAGATGCTGCAAATTACATCCCGGGAATATTGATTAAGTTTGTCTTCAAGCTATCCTGCATTTGTTCGTTTGCATACATAAGCACGATTTTTTATTTTCAATCGTCAGTATTGATTTCATGAACGATTAATATGAATAACAAGAGGAACTAAAAATCAATTCAAAATCAAAGAAAATAACTACTTGCTTTGATAAACAAGAAAAAAAAAAGAGCTCATCATCTAGTTAAACAATGAAGATGAGCTACTGTGCAGAGTCTAGCAAGATAAAAATTAAACAAAACAAGGGATGAAAGTTGAACCTGGATCTAGCTTAGCCTGATTTACACTATTGGGTCCAGTAGATGAAGATTTTACGTCCTCTGAATGGGTATCAGAAGATGGAAGAGTCTCTTCATTCTTGCTTTCCTTCTGTGAAATAACATTGTTACTTTTAACGTCTTCTTGCTTTGATTCAGGATGTGGTTGAACCACAGAATGAGTGGATTCTGACAAAACAGGTATTTGGGTAGAATTTTCAACTGGTTCCCCCTTAGAATCTGGCTCTTTCTTCTCGTCTTGAGACTTGGAAGTCTGGTCCTTTTCATCCTTAAGTACTTTTTCATTGTTTTCCTTCGCCGTCAAATTAAAGTTAGGTGTACCATTAATACCAACATCATCACGTCGAGGATCAGCATGTTTTACCCTATCCCCATCTAATAAATTAGGCCTTGTCAACTGATGAACACCATAAAGATACTCATGGACTGCAGCCCCAATAGGCTGAGAAACCAGAAATGAGGAAGCAAGAATTAAAAACACAGCAAGACCTCCTACTGTAGTTACAATAGACAATAGTGACTTTGGATAGGACAGCGCGGAAGGATCTTTAGGTGAAAAAGAAGACATAGCTTCTCAAATGTCTAGCAATTTCTAGAACAACATGGGGTTTTCTAGAACAACTGATGTCACTATGATATGGCTTCAGAACCACAATCCCCAAATCAAAAGAAACTACAAAAAAGAAAAAGAATCTTTATCCAATTTTGAGAATGTTGAAGCTCTCAATGCCAGAATAACCACCTTTAGAGAACTACGGCCAACTAAAGCTAAGAAAAACAAATCACTTCCTGAACTAACCTGCAAAAACTGAAAATTCTAAGCATAAGCAAAAAAATCAAAAAATTGAATAACCCTATCTAACAAGCAACAACACTTATATATGGATAAGCAATATCAAACTAGAAAAACAAAAATCCTAAAAACACTCCGTAATTTTATCCGATTTATCAAAAATGAACACCATTCAGAAACAAAGAACTAACCTTCAGGAAAACCAAAATCAACCCATTTCATAAAATTCAAAGCTGATGAAAGCAAACCCACAAATGAATCTTCAAAAATACACCGGGAACTCACAAACAAATCGCCGGCGAGTTCTGCTTACAGTCAAAGTTCGTTTGTTTTTTGGAGTAGAATGAAAGCAACGTCAGAAGAATTATATCGGATCTGGCGATGCAAAAATTAGTACCAGTAGTATAATAATTGATTATGGGGATTATAAAAAAATATCAAAACTTTACAAGATCTGGATGAATAAAATTGATAAATGCGGCTCTCATATACATGAACCAGATATTAATTTGAAATTTGTTATTAATTAAGGAAACCTAATTAACAATCGTAAAGGGTGGATACAGGTGGGATACTGTTGAGCATGTGATTATGTCACCGTCACAATTAACTTAAATATGCAACATTATATAAATTGCATTTTTTTTTTTATAATTAAGTTTACAAGTATTAATCGAGAAATGATTATTTTAGTATTAAAACAAATTATTGTGTTTATACCCTCTTTTTTTCTTTCTATAAATGTTGGTATCACAAAGAAAGGAATATTATTCTTGTTCGTTGAATTTGTTTTTTTTTTTAATACAAAAGGAAATGCATGTATGTTATGAATTTGGTACCTATAAATAAATGTCTTTAAGAAGAATGAAAAAAAAAAATATATTCTCTCATTTATGTTTTAAACCTCTTAAAAATAATAATACCTTATTTGTCTTTTGAACGGATAAAGAAAATTTTTTTTAGGTAAAGAAGTGAATAGTTATATAAAAAATGGATTAATTTTATTATTCGTTATATTTTATGTAATAATATACTCATTGTTATGTTGTTGTTTTTTTGCTCAATTGTCTTTGAACTAGACAAACAACTTAGAGTTTAAAATATGTTCCAAAAAATAAATCAATTTGTCGTTAAAATATTCAAAGGAGTGTTGTTTCCAACTATACTTATATAGTCTCGATCCTTAATTATTTGCCCATTTTTCCTTTTTAGTTATTCCTAATTACTCGTTCATTTTGATAAACTAAAAAAAATATTTATTTATTATATTCTTAATAATTACTTTGAAAAAAGTAAAATTTTTTGAAAATATTAAGTTTTTAATTCATACATTTCATAATTAATAGGAGTAAAATGATAAATTCATTATATTAATAATTGTTTTCTATTTTAATAATACATTTTGAAAAAATAGAATAAAACAAACGTGTCAATTCAAAAATGGACAACAAAATAATTAGAAACGGATAAACATATCTCTCCGCCGGCAAAAACAGATATCTATCCTCAAATATGCATTAGGTAACGACTTTCTCCTTTCTTATTAACTCTCACTTTAATTTTAAGAAATTATCTGAAAATATTGTCACATTATAATTAAGTCAAAAATAAAAAGTAAGAGGGGATATATTTTTTATTTTTAACTTTTTTAAAATTATTTAATTTATTTTAATTTATTTTTAATATTATCAAATACTTTCGAAAATTAATCAACTTTTAAGTTAACTTAAATACGCTCTAAAATTGATTGTTATTTTAAAATATACCCATAATATTAAAGAGAAAATATCAATTGCTTTTACTAAATTAGAATAATTTTTTAAGTTATACCTTGTATTAATAGTTATTAATGAATATGAAAAAGTTAAAGTGATAAATTAAAATAGAACTAAGAATAGCTATCTATAATGGCAGCAATATTATAGTGTTCACTTGCACCGTTAATCATGATTTAAAAAGAATATAATATAATAATATTAGAAATTAGTAAAGTCAATTTGATCACACCGCGGTACCTTATGCGCTGCGGCCAACCACATATTGTCTAGAATGTAGACCTCTATTATAATATGTAATTTTAAAAAAATAAGCCAAAAGACAGAAATCACATACTTTTAAGGTAAAATTATAAATTTTTCCTTATAAGTTTAAAATGACAAAAATCCCTCAAATGGTACAATAATATAAGTGTTGATACATTAATCTGATGTGCGAGATACATTAATTGTTAAATAAGATACATTACATTTTATACATGATACACTAATTTGAAGTACATTTTATACGCGATACATTAATTTGATGCACGAGATACATTAATTTAATGCACGAGATACATTAATTTGATGCGCCGATACATTAATTTAATGTGTGAAAATAAGGAATTTTGAAAATTTGTAAAACTAATAGGGGATAATGATAATAAAAAAACTTAAAGGTGTAATTTCTGTCATTTGTCCTTTAAAATAGCATTGTGGGATAATATTCAAAATACATTTATTAAAATTTTTATTTTATAATTTTTAAAAATGAAAATTTACTATTCGAGTCAGTGATATTTTGAAAAGGAAAAGATTCAAGCTCGTTTGAGCATAAAATATTGTCTCACTATTTTAAGTATATGATTTTCGTAAGTTATATAAATATATTGAACTCATGGAAATTTAGTAAATTATTGAATTATTAGGACCGGCTTGGTTATTATATAAGGCTCAGCCTTATATATATCAGTAAATTATTGAACCCGTTTGGTTATTATATAAGGCTCAACCTTATGTATAAATAACTTGGTTAATTTTATATATTGTTTGATTTGTAAATAGAGCCAACGTTAATTATATATTATTAATTCTATTCAAGATTTGATTGATAGTTTTCAAAATGTTATATAAAAGTTATTCATGTATCACGTCTCATATTAGATGAACATCTTACTAAAAATATTTATTGCATATTACTTGATTACTTACTAAATCAGTATATATAATGACATTAATATTTTTTTAAAATTTTTTACCCCTACAATCAATATGACCTTTGGAAGATTAGAACAAATTTTAAAGATCTAAAGTTTCTTTTTTTCAAGAGTATTAATACTCCCTTCGTCCCTAATTATGTGTTCACTTTTTCTTTTTTTCGTTATTCTCAATTACTTGTCCATTTAAACAAATCAAAAAAGGATAAAAAAAATTACCTATTATACTCTCAATAAATTATTTTGAAAAAAAAGTAGAACTTCTTGAGAATCTTAAGTTATTAATGCATCTTTTCACAATTAATAGAAATAAAATGGTAAATTTAGTATGTCAATATTAATTTTTTAATAGGTGTATCTATTCAAAAGTAGACAAATAATTAGAGATAGAGGAAGTATGAACAAAGGGCAAAATAATAAAGTTAATCAATCTATTAATAATTTTTAATTATCATGTTAAGTAGAAAGTGCACATTTATATGGAACGGATGTAGTATTAATTGTATGCGTTGTTTTAGTAATTCTACATAATTAGTAATTACATAACTTATGAGAAAATTGACAAATAATTTTATTTGATCGAGGTAGAAAGTGAAATAAATTATGTGAATATTAATTATACATGGATTAAAAGAATAAAATGACACATTTACCCCAATTAATTTACTTAAAAAAATCTTTTTTTTATGTATACTTTTTTAAAAAATACTATTTGTTTACTTTTACGACTTATAGTCATTGATTACTTTAAATTTATTATATTTATGTAGTATTAGCTACATATTTTTACTATTTATTTACTTTTTCGACTTATCGAGTGAATATATATATATATATATATATATATATATATATATGTTGGTATTGGTATTAACTATATATTTCCACTATTTATTTCTTTTACAACTTATCGAATCACCAATTACTTTAAATTATATTTGTTTTTGTGGTATGCTTCTACTTTTCATATTTTGTTAAGATATGGTTAAAAAAAATATACATATGTTTTAACATCTTCATATATTTATATCTTCATACATTAATGACGTATCTTACTCTTGGACAGACAAACTATTAACTCGAATAGCTTGTGCATAAGAGCATCAATTGAACTATTAGGATATGAAATATTGTTAGGGTTGTTGGAAATCTAATGTAAAATATTTAATCAATGAGCTTAGACAATGTTTTATTTTTTGTGAAATATTAAAAATATCTGGCACTTACAAAACGTATTTTAATATTACCCATGAATACTATAAGCGTGGAAAAAGATTCTACCCATTTAAGCAATAGAATTGTATGAAATTTTGTTAAAATTGTATTATAATCATATAATGAGTTATATGAAAATTATATTTTAAATTGTATATGTTGTTGTAGTTATATTAGATTTGTGTCAAAGTTGTATATAATATTGTTATAGTTATATTAAGTTTTCAGATTACTATATAAACTTTATAAAATTATATAATTATATATACATATTTCATATTGAATTTATGTAGTTTTCTCATACAACAAATATTATGAGTGAAATGATAAGTTCAAGAAATAAATACATATTT
Organism: Solanum sitiens; assembly: GCA_016801875.1. Lineage (NCBI taxonomy): Eukaryota > Viridiplantae > Streptophyta > Magnoliopsida > Solanales > Solanaceae > Solanum > Solanum sitiens. Next base: position 1,047,010 of record JABWTJ010000191.1, read on the forward strand.
CATACGATTTTATACGAATTACATATGTAAAAGTTGTTAGCAAAATTATAAATCATGAACAAGATATACATATTGTATACATAAAAAAAGGAGTAAAGTTTTTAAACATCCAAAATAAAATTATATATTTTTTGAAGAAAATATATTTTCTATGTTTGGTAAACTAAAATCTCCTACTCCCTCTGTCCCATTTTATGTGATATAGTTTGACTTTGGCACAAAATTTAAGAAAGAAAGAAAACTTATGGTTTAAAATGAATAGCAATTTGTGTGGCTACAAATCATTTTATTAAGAATAAAATGAACATTCAAAAGTTAAATTGTTACCTGATATAGAAATATATTATTCTTTTTAGAACGGACTAAAAAAAAAAACATATAAATTGAGATGAAAGGAGTACTATATTATGTTTCGTAAATATGAGTCTAGTTTTGTGTATATATTATATAGAGAAAAGGAACATCACATACGGGCTACGTTAGGCCCATTTATGGCTGCGTATCAGTGTAAGCTCGGCCCAACTACTATTGCTCCATGTCTTCTTCAAGTGTTATCTTTCACAGCTATATCCACCTCATTGAAGCTTCTACGCTTCGTCCATTGTTAATCAGCACATTTATAACAGCTACAAAGTAGAAAATTCTGTGCTGAAGAATCAAATAATTTCTCTACAAATTTAGGGTTTTCTTCTACTCCAATGGCGACTCACAGTTTTTCATTACTTTCAATCCAGTCTTTAACTTCCAATTCTAGCAACAAACAAAGTGAGAATACTAATGCTTTTTTAACCCATAAGTATTCTAACTCTCTCGCTACTACTTTTACTGGCGGAAAGCTCTTGATTCGGCCGCAGAATTTGAACAATTTTACTCTCAAACGTCGTCGTTCTACAGTAGCAACGGTTGCCTTCAGCCTCCCTATTACGTAAGTTTTCATGTCGCTGTGTTTGGATTCCATTTGATTGTAAATTATTCGTTCCGTTTCAATTTCTTTGTCCTAGTGTTGCATTTGAAGTGCATTTTGCAAAATGAGTAACAAATTGTTGTTTTCGACTGTTGTTTTTTGCTTTGCAGGAAACCAGAGAGTTATGAGAAACAGCCCAAGTATGTTTGCTTAGTTAATTTAATTGATGACTGTTTAGTTTTGTGTTTTTTAAAATAAATGTTATCAACTATGCCTTAATCGCAGATCACTTGGAGTTGGTTTATGAATCATCTTTATCCATTTGATTTGTAATGTGAAAAAAAGCTTGTTGAATAATGTTGCAGATGGTCGTCAAGAGCAATACAGGCATTTGTAATGGCTGAATTAGAAGCAAGGAAAATCAAGTACCCAAATACTGGCACTGAAGCTCTTTTAATGGGCATCTTGGTTGAAGGTTAGCATTAAACTCAGTGAATGCTGCTGTAGAAACTATATTTTGATTCCTACTATGGCATGTGCGTGTGTACGTGTATGGATGGTAATTGTCTATTAGGTTAGGAAGATAGTTTTTTGAGTTTGAATGAAGAGAGATTTGCTTTTTGAGTTTGAATGAAGAATTTGCTTTGCTAGGGACCAGTTTGGCTGCCAAGTTTTTGAGAGCAAACGGTATAACCTTTTTCAAGGTGAGTGAAGAAACACTGAAGTTGCTTGGAAGATCCGACATGTATAATTTCAATCCAGAGAATCCTCCCCTTACTAAACCAGCTCAGAAGGCTCTTGACTGGGCAGTCAATGAGAAATTGAAATCAGGTAATGCCCTTGCTTTCTATTAGAAGATGTATGTATCATTTATGGATTTGTCCAGAACAACCCCTGAGTACGGTATGAACATATAAAGCTTAAGATATAATAGACTTACTTGAGTGGTTTTAACAGTGACATCAGCTCTAGATAGTATACCATTTCCACTGTACAGAGATGTGCATGCATAAGGTTTAATCAACAAGAATTAGAACATGGATAATACATTATCTTATAAGATATAATAGGGATGATATATAAAATCCTCATAAAAAAGGTATAATACATGAAATCCCCTCTCTATAACCGGATTCTCAGTTACACACTCAAACTTTTTGAATGACCTATTACCCCCTAAACATCTTCAAAGTGGAATTACAAAGGACCTATTACCCCCCTAAACTGGAATCTTGACCACCTTAAGAGGCCAAAATCAGATTTAATTGGCAGTGTAATGCTGCCACATGTTTTCCATGTACTCCTTTTGTCCTAAATTATGTGATGCATTTTCTTCATTTAGTTTGTCCCAAATGAAGTTTACCTTTCCATATTTGAAAATATTCAAAATAATTTAACTTTTAGCTTTTCATTTTGACATCAGTGAGTTGATTTATAGCCACACAAGTATCTATATCTTTTTTAGATGACAAGTTCCAAAAAGAAAATTCTTTCTTAGTCTTCGGGCCTAATCAAAATGCATCACATAAAATGAGACAATAACAATGAACCCTCTATAATCCCACTAGGAAGAAGGGACCTTACCCCTACATCTGTGAGGTAGAGAGCAGTGTTGTCAAAGGCGCGTTTAAAGGTGGTCAAAGTTCCACTTTTAAAATGTTAGTGGGTGGGGTGATAGGTTCCTTGTGAAGTTTGAGTATGTAACTGGAAATCTAGTCATAGTTCAAGGTTTTCTTATGTATTACCCCAAGTGGTATGTCCTAATTCCTAAACATACAAGTGTACTAAAATGTATGTCAGGGCGCTTTTAGTATCTCGCATTGTCCTTTCTGAGACAGCTCAAACTCAGCCAACAGGATTAGGCGGAACCTTCAAAGCTTCATGTTTCTAACTCATCAAATAAAGAAATCTGGCACCTATAAACTTGTAAAAGATATGTTTAGATGTTTTGAAAATAGATCCAATTCCATTCACAAGGTCAAATGGAATTGTATAGTATCCTTACTTTTTTGGTGTAAACAGTTGTGTATAGTAGATACAGACCAGACTGTAGATTTGATAGGAAGCTTGTAACTGACACTTTCTGGTGGAGACCAGCATGCCCTTGATGCTGAAGAATACAATCTTACCAGTTTCCAAAAAAATTATGTTTAGGTCCTTGTTTTTTTTTCTGTAGAAAAATTGAAATCCTATCATAACCCAGTACCAAATTGTCCGTCAGTGAATTATTACACTATATGGCTAGAATAAAGCTGATTGATTGCTGCAAGGAAGACTAACTTTTGCCTGCAATCCTCATTGAGCAAGCAATGAGGCTTGAGTGTGACATTTATTAGATAACCCACCAGTACTATCCATGATATGGCTATACCGCTATACGCCTATACCAAAGTTGACTGCTTGCTGTTGGAAAACTCTTACTTCTGCTTGCAATCCACATCGAGCAAGCAATGAGGCTTGAGTCTAACATGTATAGGATAACCCGCCTTAGGATATAGTAACATTAGTGGCATTAAATGTACAAATGACAATTGCTTTCTGGAAAGGTGGATATCCAATCTGTAAATCCACATCTTACTATCACCAAATAGGTAAATACTTTAGAATCTGAGTTGTGTGACATCTAGGCCTGCTCCTCTAGTCACTGTGATTGAAAAATTAGCATCTTTAAATATATTCATACTTCACAGGGTATTGTAGTTATCATCTTTTAGGTTTAGATTTTGTAGGTGACACCTATATGTTAGTTGGATATTGGTGCAATAGGATCCTTTTCTGGACCTAATTGAGGCATGCAAGTGCGATTAAAGTAGGCATGGAACCAAGAGGGTACAGCATGAAAATTTTGAGTTGGGTACAATTTCTGAACATGCTGTGAGGATGCAAAGTTGGCTATCTCATGCAAAGTTGGTTATCTCAAACAAAGTCCGTGTAATAGATCTATAGTGGTTAAATTTCAAATGCAGATAGGGTTAAAAACAGGTCTATTGAAAACCCAACTAAAAAGAACTAAACATCTGGGTTTAAGTTTGGAGCAGACAGTTGAGATACCATCAAAGCATCTTTGGTTCCTTTCCGTCCATAAGAACCACAAAATAGTAGCACAACCCTATTAAAACTAAAAACTAAATGTGTAGAGTCGAATTGACGATACAACTCTACAGAAAAAGAGAAATCATATGGTTAGAGTCGGATTTACGACATGACCCTACTGATAAAGAGAAATTTTATGGGTAGGATCGGAATGATGGCACGACCCTACACAAATAAGAAGTAGCCACCTAATAAATGATGCTACGTAAATCAGATAAAAAAAAGTAGTCATTGGAAAGATGGCATGGTGCTACACAAATTGGATATGAGAAAGTAGTCACTGCAATGATGGCAATGTGCTACACAAATTAGATATGAGAAAGTAGTCACCGGAATGATGGTATGGTGCTACACAAATTAAATATGAAAAAGCTGTCACCGGAAAAATGGCATAGTGCTATACAAATCAAATATGAAAAAGTAGTCACCATAAAGATGGCACGGTGCTACAAAATTAGATATAAGAAAGTAATCATCGAGATGATGACACAGTGCTACACGAATTAGATATGAGAAAATAGTAAGGTGACCCAAATTTTGCTAACATAGTCGTTGGCCAGACGGATGGTATATATGGGTAATAGTCACCCGCCGACAGCGAAAGCTCTTTGATTCTCTACCAAGATCATAGAGGGTTTGATACCATGTGAGAAATATTGAGAGAAGAATATTTCTGAAAACTAAAAAACAATCCTTGACCAAGTAGAAAACTATATATTATTCTTATTTCAATTGCTATTTCAAGTAGGATTGTATATACCTATTCATAATTTCATATTCTAACCATAACAACTCATATTTTAAATATTTAACTAATAAAATGTGGATAGTTTAGATGGGGTTTGACGTATTAACTCTATTTTTAATATCACCAAAATGGAAGAAATGCATGAATAAGGATATCCGGAGAATTCATTTTTGTTTTCCCCGTCTTGAAGTAATAGAACCACATCATCTAACGGCCTTGCCATATTTAAATTTTCTGAAGGTAACGACACCACTGGTTCTTGAGATTTCTCGGTTATACAAAAACAGATTTGCTGACTCTTAACTGTGTCATTTTAAAAAAAAAAGGAATCAATGTTGCATCAAGTATCCAAATCACTCTTCATATGACCTAAAGCCCATTATACAAATTTGTTCACCTGTTTCTTACAGCATCTAACACATACACTGAACTGATATCTTTATCCTCTTAACCGTGACACGTTATAATGGAATTGATAAATTTTGTTTTAGTGTAGAGGGTGAAACACCATAATTTCAGAATAGCATTGGAAATGCTTGATGAAACACACACAAAAAGCTAAAACTAGATGCCAACACGGAGCTAAAAATGTCAACCCAGGTTCATTTATCTGGAGATATGCATCATTAGACTCTTGTTTACATGTATTTGTGATGAATTTACAGGTGAAGATGGGGAAATAACCGTCACACATATTGTTCTTGGTATTTGGTCAGTAAAGGAATCAGCTGGGCATATAATAATGTCTACACTTGGTTTTGATGACGCGAAGGCTAAAGAGCTGGCCAAATTTGTAAGTTCCAAGATAGATCTATTACTCTTAGTTCCTCAATGGGATTCTTTACATCCTTTTCTTGTTTGCAGATGGACAAGGACATTGAGCTGACCTATAAATAACTAGTATTGGAAGCACAAGCATTTGACGCATCCTTCCATCACAATCTTCAGCTAGTTTCTCCTGCAGAAGAGTTTAGTAACAAATGTTCATGGCCTTGTAAGCAATTTTCCCCCATACACAATTACCATTTATTTTAGCCCTTTTTCGGTAGAAGACATTTTGTTATCTAAACGGCTGGGAAATTAACACCATCAATTTCAATGTTTTATTCCCCAAAAATGCAGTAGTCTCTTTGATCCTCCTTTTTCTTTGGTTTGGGGAACTGTTTTCTTTGAAGGTACAGAATACAAGTTCCTAAATGAAGGTCTTATATTTTAGTTTGAACACCTTATTTCAGCTTGGAGTAGTAAATTCTGAAAAGAAGATACAGGCTTACATTTTTCTCGTAATTCTCACCCACTCTAGCTTTATGAATAGTTGTAGTCTACAACTTGTAGACAATGATCACAATGCCTCTATAGTCAGCATTGGCAATTTGATCATGTAATAACAGTCTTGATATTCTATCCTCTTAAGAAAGTCTAACAGACATGGCCTTCCTAAGGGCTGGTCTTGATTTAATTTTTTTGTCCAGCTCTGCTTAAGAAAATTTGATATTTTCTCCTAAGGTAGACGTTAAGGGCATTTTAAGATCGTGAACTTACTCAATTAGCCAAGAGTTGGAGCTTTGGTATGTTATTTACTAGACATTCAAGATGTTTCAAGACATTAAACCTATTCAATTGACCGCAAAATCTAGTTCTATCTTATAGGCGAACATTAGAACTTATGCTTGATGGGTAATATAAGTTCGTTTCGACATATCTTTTCAAGTAAAGGTCATTTTAAAAATATTTTACCAAGGAAAAATAACATAATTGTTCACAAGGGGCAAATTAATTACACTCTCTTTAAAATAAACCATTTCTTTTAAAGGAACAAATTTATCACACCCGTGTCCTTTACTTTGAAGCCACTTAAAATTATATAGTATAAAGTATAGAAACCCCAACAATAGGGTGCTTATCTTATTCGGAAATTTCTCAAATTATAATAATCTCAGATTTTTCAGAACTTGTGAATACATTGTTCCTTTTGCCGGATACGTAACATAAGTCACAAGTTACGTATAAGTTATATAACTATAAACTAGATTCATACTGATGTAGGTTTGAAATAATTGGGAATAAGTATCAACAGTAACATTAGTAATATTTGTATAAGATACATTATATACAAAGTTGTAATGTATATGATAGAGGTGGAGTGGTGATCCGGATGTTTAACATAGAAAATGAAAATAAATTGTGTTTGTAATTAATTCAAATTGTGGATTTTTGTAGAGATTATGTTATCTTAAATCGTGTGATTACATTAATTTCCCTAAACTATAATTACACGTATTCCCCACTGTACCATTTTGTAGCTAATTATCTCTTTTTTCATTTTTTAAAAAGAGAAAATGCATAATTATCCCATCAAACTTAGACCTTTTTTGAAATAGACACCTTAAGCTAGCAAAGGACCTTTTAACCCACAAAATCATTTAAATTCACAATAAATATGTCATTTGAACCCATTTTCTCAGCAATTGTAATTTACACTAGAAAAGCGCAATAAAGAGTAAATTGCAGTTCCAAAGCAATGCAAAACTGACATATGACATTGCCAAACCAAAGTGAATAAAGAGATATTGTTTCATTATGGACTGATCGGTTATGACTTATGTGGGCGGGCTAAAAATTCATATGGACCAATTAATGAATGGCAATTATTTAATAGAAAATTAGTAAACTAGTCACAATTCCTAACTTAATTAGTAAAAATATCTACACTTTAAAATATTTATTCAAAATGTCAAAATGTCAATATTTTAAAAATAATTTGTATCCAAATACTATTATTTGTCTTTCCTTTTATTTCTCAAAACAGCCCAACATTAAATATATTCACTACCCATTTAGACTTCTTCTAGACTTTAATATAATTAAATTTATTTCCATCTTTAAGATTTTCAAATTTTTTTCTCTTTATCATTTTCACCATTATTTTCTCTCTCATTGTTGAAGAAGAACTAATTATTCAAGTTCATATCAATTTATTCAGATCTATCGATTAATTCAAGAAATCTCTCAATACATAAAGGTATTTTTGAAATCATCACTTATTTTGCGAGATTTCATGAGATTTTATTTTCGAAATAAAAAATTATGTTGAATTTTGAATTATATGTATTACAAATTTTTCGTCAATTTTTCAATTTTTATATGAGTTTGTTAAAATACTCATCAAATATTTATGCATTTCGGAATTTTAGTATTTGAAACACTATTTTTTATGATTTTATTTTCATATTTGAGATTTAGTAGATTGTACTTTGTAGTAATCCACATAAGCATTCATACATAATATATTGTTTGATTTTTTTTTTTGTATATTCATATTTAATAATTTCGAATTTTGCTTATAGGGTTATTAATTCACAAATTCAGATTTGAATTTGGTGAAAAGAATTGGAAAAAAGGAACATAGCAGACGAAGAAGAAAGAGAGAGTCGAAGAAGAAGGTTTCGAAAATATATTCATATCAGAATAATATTCATATTAATTTTGTTTGTCAATTATTTTTCTTTTACTCATCATTTGTATTTTTATTAAGAACATCGTATTTCTTTTTTATTTGTAGTCATTCAAATACGTATCTCATATGAATTTGTATTTCTTAATAATAGATGTATCTAATTTTTAACAGTCAATTTGTATTTTTTTAGAATATTGTATTCTGATTATATCATTTTCACTATGTATGCTATCTTATATGAATTTGTATTTCTTAAACATATATTTATCCTATTTTTCAACAGTTAATTTGTATTTTTTTAGAATATTGTATCCTGATTATATTATTTTACTATGTATGCTATCTGTTTTCCAGAATTTTGTATTCTTATTTCATAGTCAATTTGTATTTTTTTTTATAAATATTATATTTTTCCTCAACAGATTTATTATTTCCACTAAGTATGCTATTTTCCCTCCAAAATCTTGTACCCTTTCATAAATCATATTTATATATATTGAGATACGTGTATATATATATGGCAATCAAGTAATACAATTTTGATCACCGAAATACAATTTGTAGTTTGAATGAAAAAAATCAATTTTAATTTTAATGGTAAAGTGAGCACATAAAATGTAAAAAAATATTGGTATACAATTATAATGAAAACATAACAAAGGAAAGTTGATCTAATAGAATGAAAAAGGATTTTTTTTTGAAATTGTGAATGATGAGAATTTTAAGTGATATGTTCCTTTTCTAAAAATTATTATCTCACTTATTCATCATACTATTTTTTTGTATTTTATATATTATTATACAATATTCTAAATAAAAACTAGAATAAATAGAAATACAAATAAAATACATATTAAAATGAATACGAAATACAAAATTTTTGAAGAAACAAATAAATACACATGAAAAAAATATATGAATACAAATATGTTTCTTAAATAACTATAGATTCATTTGGCATTTCTATTGGAATGAATACAAACTAATAAAAAAAAAGTTAAGATTCTGGAGAAAAAAAAGAAGAAAGTTTGAGTTTTATTTGAAAATGTAACTGATGAGAAAATTAAGTGATCTTTACCTTTTTTTAAATATTCTCTCCCTTGATTTTCTCCCTTTTGTTATTAAAAAATTGTATTCTTTAAGTAAAAACAAATAATAAAAACATAAATAACATACATAACAAATTAAAATTTTGACATTTTTACTAAATATTGAAAGTGTTGCTAATGAACCCTCTTAAATGTTAAAATATTGACATTTTGAAAAATTTCCCTTTAATAAATTATTTGATCCACTAATGCCATGTCACAATTCTGTCAAAATAGGGTATTTTTATATCTTAAAAAAAACGTTAAGGGCAAATTTAATCCAATTGGTGGAAGGAGGGTATTTTAAAACCATTTTCAATATGTTAAGGACATTTTAAAACCATTTTCAATATGTTAAGGGCATTTTTAACCATTTTCCCATAAATGAAAGGACAAAATAAAGAAGAATACTACATTCCTTTCGTGTGCAAACTAAGGGCATTTTCTGTAAATAGTGGATCAACTATGTATTTGTGATATTAGTTCAAGAGGGAATTTGTTTTGGATTAGTTTGTATATATTACTTTTTTATTAAGTGGAGATAGAATTTTTAAATAGATTTTAGAGATATTAGACGCACTTTTCTCTATATTATTAATAAACGAAGTAATTTTAAAATTATATTGTGTAAGTTAAAAAAGAAATCCATACATATATCAACGTTTGAAGCTATTTGATATAAATTATTTTTTCAATTTAATTTTTTTTATAGACATTTTCAATTTATTGATCGCAAAGTCAGCTCAAAAATTATTTTTTAGGTCACAAAGTTTAAATTTTTTATTTTATTCAAGGAGATGGCCTCTTTTTATTCTAAATAAAACAATTATGTATCTAAATCACTAAATTTTATTATTTTTATTTCTAGATATGAACCAAGTTACATAAGGTATTAAATAAATAATTTTTTTTGCAAATAGCCATTAAAATAAACTGAATACTTTGGGGGATAGTAGACACACTTTCCTCTTTATTGTTAATTAATGAAGGGGTTTCAAATTTCTATTGTGTAGGCCAAAAAAGAAAATCATACATATATAACCTTTAGTCTGTTTGATATAAATTAGTCAAAAAATCTAACATATTCGATAAAAATCTCCATACTTTAAAAATATTAGTAAAAATTTAAAAAATGTTATAATTTTAAAAAATATTGTGTATTTTAATTTACTTTCTATTTTATCTCACCTTAATTACCCATTTTTTCAATTAATTCTCTCTCATATATTTAAAAATATATATTTTTTCTCTCTCACATATTTTCATCTTTCAATTCTTCTCATGTTCTCCATTTCAAACACGTCTCTCTTTCTTGTTTTTTTTTTTGTTTCAGAAATTGAATAATATATATTATAAAGATATTGACACAATACATTTGATTAAGGAATGCATCTTTATTCGTTTTTTAATATTTGTTTTATGATTTTATTTTTGTTTAAATCGTTTAAAATTATTGTTTGTAGTTGAAATCACGTTTAGGTTTGATAAACTCTAAATCACTCTCCAATGATAGAATCTAAGATACTCACAAGAATTTCATTGATCAAGGTATGCATCTTTATCCGATTTTTAGGTCTGTTAACCGATTTTGTTTTTGTTTAAATATTTCAAAAAAAAAAAAATTTTGTTTAGTTGCTTACTAAATTCTCCAATTTCGATTAGTGTCTTTTTATAAGGAAAACCTCAAAGATCCTCTCTAATGGCTTCTAAGAGGATTACCAGAGGTATCCCACTTAATCATCAATTTATAAATTCAAGCATATACATGGTTGACGAGTGCTATTAACCAGTGTCGGCAGAATGGTGGCGTCGCTGGTGTTTGTCGTCACCGATCTCACAATCATCGATTACTCACAACACAAATTAAATGACAACAAATTTTGTAGTTTTATTTTGCTCATTTTGTATTTCAGTGTCACATTGTATACATACAAGTTTGTATTTTTTTTATTGTGTATTCATCATAATGGTATACCAACAAAGTTACATTTGTATTTCAATTGAAGTGCGTATTATTGTGCCCATTTTGTATTGTATAACTTACATAAATACCATAGTGTAAAACTTTAATTACCTTCTATCCCTATTATTTTTATAATTACATAAATCCCATATTTTTTAGACATTTCAGATACATAATTAAGGATCTGGATACATCATTGTTGATACATTATGTATCAATCTGTTGCACTTATTAAGGAAAAAAAAAGCTGTAAAATTAATTTGAAATCTCATAGTATCCATTTGTTGCACTAATTAAGGGGAAAAAGCTGAAAATTAAATTAAGATCCCATAAATTACGTTATTCCATTCAAAATTATTATCAAGAATTCAAAATCCTATAGTGTAACAAATCAAAAAAAAAAAAAATTCTTCTTCTTGTTCATCGTTCTCTCTGTTTCATAAAAAAAAATTGTCGAAATTTTGAAAAGCTGGAGGAGTTATGAAGGATTGTATGGAATTGTTGTTGGACAAATGATTTTTTTTGTAAATCTTCAAGTCCATGTAATATCTTTTCGATTTTGGTTCAAGATAGTCGAAAAGTTTGAGATTCTAAATCCTTCTTCAATTCATTGAAGATCATTTCCATTTTGATTCGAAATTGTTGAAAATTTTGAATTTCAAAATTATTCTCCTATTTCATTGAAGATTCTTTCAATTTTGATTAAACATTATCAAAGTTTTCGAGAAGATGCATCATGAAGATCCTTTCAATTTAAATTGATAAGTGTTGTATTTTTACTAGGTACACTAAATAAGAAAGTGTTGCACAATACATTATTATTTGGTAATTGTTATGTATCATATACATTTAGTGTAGATTCAAATTTACGTATCATAACTAAAAAATTAGTGCATGATACATTATTATTTATGTATCTTCTTTTGTTTGAGATCATGAAGATTCTTTCAATTTGAATTGATAAATATTGTATTTCTACTAGATACATTAAATAAGTAAGTGTTGCCTATAAGATTTTAAGTTTGAGATCGATACATTATTGTTTGATAATTGCTATGTATCAGATACATCTAGTATAAATTTGAATTTACGTATCATAACTCAAAAAATAGTGTATGATACATTATTATTTATGTCTGTTGTTTTATTTGAGAAATACTACACTTTAAAATTTTTAAAATACATTATAGTAATTGTTTGAGATCGATACATTATTGTTTGGTAATTGTTATGTGTCAGATACATTTAGTATAAATTTGAATTTACGTATCACTAACTAAAATAAGCGCTAATACATTAAGTTAAGTAAGATACATTACATTTTATACATGATACACTAATCCGATGCACGAGATACATTAATCTGATACGCTGATACATTAATTTAATGCGCGAAAATGAGGGATTTTGAAAATTTGTAAAACAATAGATTTAAAGCTCGAGCATGTGTCCTTCCTCGATTTCTCCACTCACAAATGTATCACGAATATAATTTGGTATTGTGTACGGATACATATCCTTCTAAATTTGGATAAACGTAGAAGATACATAGCAACACTTGATACATGATAAACTGATACATTTGGTAGAGACTACTTCTTTTTATATCATAATGTAGTTTCACCAGTAAAAGAGGATCTCCTGAAAACGAGTTTTTTGCAAGAAGCAATATAGATATATTATCTCTTTTACTTTTCCCTTATGTATATTGTGAAGGTGAATGGAGGAGGATCGGTAATTCTTTGGAAAAAATTGTGAAGTGAAAACTTATTCAATTTTTTTTGAAAAAATTATGGAGCGATATTACTGAAAATAGAGAGAATAAATCTGAAAATTAAAAAATGAAGGAAGTAAAAATTGAGGGAGTGAAAATAGGAAGAGATAGAGTGAGTGAAAATAGGAAGAGGTTGAGGGAGTGAAATAAGGAGTAAAAATAGAAAGAGAAACGTGTATAACTTTATGTATCTAGAAAAATGGATTTGAAAGGAAAAAGAGGAATTTTAAAAATATTTTTAAATGGTAGGGACTAATAGAAATTATGAAAAATAAAGATGTGTATACAGGTAATTTATCCTTTCAATCTCACTTTTTATTTCGAACTCAAATTTTCAATTTTGACAAGTCTGTATTTCTTTTTTATTATGTTTTCATCATAATTCTATACCAACAACTTTTGTATATTATGTGTTCGCTTTACCATTCAAATTTGAATTGAACAAAATTATTTTTAAATAAAATTGTATTTTTTTATCCAAATTAAAAATGTATGATTTACAATGGTATTTGTATCATGTTTTGAACAAAATTGTATTTTTCCTATTTTAATTGTATGCTACGACCGCCAACAAAATCCTAACATAACGAAAATATATTTTCTCCATTTCAATTCTATGTTACGACAGCCAACATATTTGTATTTGTACCTAAGTTAAAATAATATTTATTTACAAGGGGCTTTTATCTTGTTTTAAACAAAATTGTATTCCGTGCATCACAATTTTATGATATGACAACCAACTATATATTAAACTAACATAGAAATTGTAGTCAGATCAAACACTTACAAAATACATTATATTTATGATATCATTTTTGATAAAGGATACAAAATATTTCAAAAAATAGAAAACAAATAACCATAGAAAAAACAAAAATACAGTACAATTGTCATAGTTTTTACGTTTGGGATACCATTTTGTTCAAAAAAACTAAAAAAGAATTAGCCAACGAAAAAAGTCAGTCAATTCATTATTATCTTCATATTCAACCAACCAAAAAAAAATCAATGAGTCCATCGAAACTCATTATTACTAACTTGTTCATATAATACATACAATTTTGTATGTAAATAGATGCGTTGTATACAATTATGTAAAAAATTTCATATCAAATTTATAATCAATTAGAAGCATATTAAAAATGAAGCAATTAACTAATTACTGGTCCAAATCACATTTCATCAATTTTATCGAACTCACAGTCGAAAATTACTTCTCCAAAGCTGCTTGTGAACAATTTTTTGACATGTTTCATTCAAAATTTTCTAACCAAACAGAAAAAAAATGATTTTTACAAATAAATTGATCAGAGATTGAGTATTATTTATTGAAACTTGAAAATCGATATTGAGAAATTTAATCAATTATGTGAACGCTTCTGTCATTTATTTTTTACTAGATAAGAATGGCCCCTGCTTACGTCTTACATTTGAAGAAGCTCACTTACATATATTCTCCAAGTTCATAGCTGCCAAAAAAAATACACTGAAAAACTCTAATGTGCAGAGAATGAAGGGATACAATCTTTTGCTTGATGGTAATGCAAAGTATCATTGTGAAATGTGTAATGATGAGATGTTAGACTCTCCAGCACAAGACGAAAAGGAATGCAAACATACATTAGGACACATAATAATATTTTGATAGTATCTATCAAAGTACGATCATTTGGTCTTTACACAAGTTCCAATGTTATCAAAAAAAAAATTTAAAAAAAAAGACAACAACTATTAAGGATATATGTTGCTTGTAATTTACAAACTTTGTTAATATATAAGCTATGCACAAAGAATGTTCGTCATTAGTTATTGATTGAGCCACCGGAATTGAACAAGATAAGAATCTCTAGAGATCTTTCCTCGCCACTTACGCCTCTTGGCTGAATCAATTGTCACTTCTTTTTCCCGAAAGCTAGCGTATCAATCTTTTTTAGTAACATGTATCATAATCAATTCTCTCAATCATTCTACACCTTCACTCCCTTTGGTTAATTAGAATCAAGAGATTAAAACTTACAAACAACAGAGGTTTGTGCGCATCTTCACATCAGGAGAAAATGGTTACAAAATTTCAGCTACATTTCCAACTCCTCCTCCTCTTGTTTCTACTGTTTCTTTTCTATAGCTTAGTGTTCTTTTTTTAAAAAAAAAATCTAAAAAGGTGTGCACATAAGCTACATGAATAAAAAATTACACTTCAAAATTGAAATAAATTTTAAAGTATCAAAACAAAAGCCTGTGTTATGTGAGAGAAGTCTAATTTTCATCTCTTGCTTTCACTATTTCTATCATATTATAGGCCATGTCACATATCAAATCTGGCACCTTGTTTCATCATATTTCCAAATTCAACAGGTTTTCAAAGTCTCATATTAGAAGTAGTTTTAGCACCAGAAGACGTACCTCTTTCATGACATAAATCTTTATCGTAGTTATTTATTCTAAAACTAATAAATCAATTAGTGTTCTAACATTTATATTTTAAAAAATAAATAATAGAAAACATGTTATAGCAAATAAAAAATTTAAAAGAAACTTGTTGGGATTGGTGAGAATCCATCATGAATTTTACAATTCAATTGAAAAGAAAAAACAACAAAACAAAGAAGATCAACATGGCAATCTGAGATATTATGCCTTACATTGCTGAATTTGACTGCCTGGGGATTAATTGTGTTGCCAATATTTGCATTGCCTCAACATGGCAAAAATGTTGCTTACAAATCTTGAGAAATAGGAGATTTAACCAAGTGAAAAAAGATGAGTAAAATTTAAGATATCTCATTTCCATCAATAGGGGCAATATATATGATTTTTTTATATTAAGAGTCAGTGTGTTGTGAGTTAGTGTCCACCTGTAATCTAAAACTCACGTGAATTAAAATGGAAAACTATCACTTGTTAAATATATATCTCCGTAAAAAAGAATCGAATATGATATTTAGATTTCAAAACTGATTTTTTCACTAACTTTTATACAATAACAACATTAGTAATGTAAATATCTAAATAAATGGCGACATGAAAAAGTTATCGATGATTTATGAAAGATAAAAACCAATGAATTTATGTCTTTGTTTGATAAAAAGATAAAGTGGGAACAAAAGTTATCGATAGTTGGTATTTATTGGTGGAAGTACTTCAAAAGTAACAATTGAGACAGACTCATTGCTACTGAAAAACTTACTGCAAGGTAATTGGGAGATACCATAAAACATTAAGAGTTATTGTGTAAGACACTCTAGCACTAATGAAATATATATACCACGGTTAATATTGAACACACTTATAGGAAAAATACATTAGCCAACTATTTAACCAATCATGCATTTGAGGTGATAAGGAGACAACAATTTAATCCATTCAGAAAGCTACCATTGCGGGGGAGGAAACTTTCTCAATTTGGACAAACATTCTGTTCCAAATTTGAGAATCAGGAACAAGGCAAACAACATTTAAACCATCAGCACATATAAATAAATAACAAGAAGGCATAGAAGAATCACACAACACACAGAATCACCTGAAAAATTGACATATAAAAAAGAATCTAAGTAATATAGATTCAAGAAGTATAAACAAAGAAAAAGAGGAACACTTACAACCATAGCTAAGCACGCAGGACCTCAGAGAAGATGACGGACACCAGCTTGGACAGTGACTGTTAGCAGAGAACATCACTTTCCTAAACCCATAGTTGTCATCTCCTTTCAAATGTTGTAGAGCCAATTCTTGTGCCTTCTCATCCTTCTTCCTTGGACAATTCATTTTCAACTTTGGCACCTCATTTACATGCTCTATCCCTTCGTGAGGCAGTAGTTTCAAGTTTCTCCACAATGAATATGCCACATAACTCCATTTGGGAGCTTATACAATATCGAGCTTAATAGCCAACCTTCACTATCCCAAAACCACATAATAGGGAGACATTTGAAAATACCGTCAAAAATAAGGTAGACAACAATCATCAAAGAAGTTTAAAACTGAGGAGTATAAAGATAGAAATTAGAGAGCTATAAATTAAAAAGATACATATGTTTCATACTGGAGAAAATTTGCATTAACAGACATGTTTTTGCAAAGGAGAAGAAAGCTTGCAGTACAACATATCAATGTTTGTGAGATAGACTGATAAACTTGTAATTAGATGATTCGACTACGGAGACATTTAATAATTGGAAATTCAAAAGCTTTCAACAAAATTAATCTTCAAATATACTCAAATTATTCCACCTAACAAAGCTATTATTGTTATCCAAATCTTATTATTTATCCTTTGTCAATGTAGATACCAAATTCTTTAGCTAACAAGATTCAAAGTTTCCGTCTACATTCAATGTTTCAACTCTAAAATAGTTTAGTAAACTATTTGGAATGGCTTAGAGAACTATCTGAATCTATCTTCTTATCTTTTTATGTAGTATTGAAAAAAAATTCTTGAGTCGTATAGTGCAGAATTCCTCTGACCTAAAGGAGCATATGCCAATAATTACGAATTATGATAAAAGTTTCAAGTTAAAAAAGACATGATAAAAAGAATCTCCATTGAAGTTGCTGGTCCATCCTGGTTACAAATTGCTTTTTGTTTAATTCAATTTTCTGACAGTACTAAGTGGAAATTTAATAAATAAATAAGTATCTTAATGGAAGGCCAAACTGTGTCACACTTGAAAATAAGTTAAAAAGAACATTAAAATTGGAGAAACACTAATACTTACCCAGTTGCAGTTTTTCTGATGTAGGTTTAAATCAATTTACACACTCTTCTACCTTGATCAAACGAACTCTTTAAGGTAGTTAAAGTGCCAAAACTTCCTTAATAAAAATATATAAACAGAAACAGAATTGAAACTTGGTCTAACTGGACGGTACTAATCCTGATTCCCAATTGAACAGTTCATTTGTCTCGTTGTTTTGGTTTTAAAACATTGAAGAAAGGATAAAATAATAGAGAGAAGTAATGTTAATAGTCTTCTATGTACACCAGGATGATCGTTTTTCATAACTCATCCTCATTAGTTCTCGTGGGCTTCTAGCATGTTACAAGGTAAGCTATCTCTGGTTTCCCCCAAAAAATGAAGCATCAATTCCTAAGGATTTTAATAAAAATGGATAATTTGGAGATTCGTTTGAAGGGTTTTATCAATTGTGTTTTGGTTTCGATGGTAACAATGGAGTTGCTCCTCCAGTATTTGACCACAATATTGTTAGGAGACAATTTTTGTCGGTAGATTCTAATGAGATTTTATGGCGGAGAGAGAGAAACTGGAAAGACGAAGATTCTTCTGGAGCGTGTACGGAGACCGAAGGACCTTCATGAAATCTAATGATAGTTACAATTTTGCCCTTGTATAATGGTTTAATATCACTTTTGCCCTTGATCGTCCTAATTTATCATTCTTATAGTAGTAATTTTGTAACTAATGAGAATTTTTAGTAGTTGTTCCTTTTTAAAATTATTCTCTCTCCTAAAATTCTCATTTATGTTATTTAAAAATTATATTCTTTCATTAGACACAAATAATAAAAACATAAATAAAATACATAACAAACTAAAATATTGACATTATTGATAAATATTGAAAGTGTTGACAGTGGGTCCTATTAAATGTTAAAATATTGACATTTTGAAAAATTTACCATAAATTTTCAGTGCAATTGACCACAAAGACTATTAATAAATTATTTTAGGTCACAAGTTTTAATTTTTTATTTTACTTAGGAAAAGGGTCTCTCTTTTCTTTTCTAAATAAAATATTATGTACCAAAATTGCTAAATTTTATTATTTTTGTTTTTACATATGGGTAGTGTTAAATAAGGTATTCAATAAAGAGTAAATTTTGTAAATAGCCATCAAAATAATCTTGATTACGTTCCATAGCTATAGTTTACCAATTACGATTCGTAGCTACATGTTAGAGGGAGGAGAGACAACCGAGATTGAGAGAGGGAGAAAATAAGTGAATGTTGTGTGTATATATATATACACACACACTTATATATATATACACATATATGTCAAATTATATATATATATTTGTTAAATAATTATATAGATGCAATTGGTATACAAATGTATATGTATATCACGTGAGTGAGATTGGGAGAGGAGGCGAGATGTGAACGAAAGAGAAAATTGATATACAAATATATTTGTATATCTTGTGAATGAGATTGGGAAAGGGAGGAGAGATGTGAGCGAAAAAAGGAAATTTATATACAAATGTATTTGTATATCCTGTGAGTGAGATTGGGAGAGGGAGAGGAGATGTGAGCGAAAGAGGACACAGAGTGGAGAGAGACGAATTGTATGTGTATATATGTCAGATATTGTATACATGTAACTGATACACATATGTATTTGTATATTGGCGAGCGACGAGGGAGGAGAGAGGCAAACGATATTGGGAGAGGGAGGAGAGAAACCAACGGGATTAGTAGAGGGAGGAAAGAGGGAAGAAAGTGGAGAGAGATGCTAATTATATTTGTATATCTATCATATAATTGTATAAGTGTAATTTGTATTGTATACATGTAAAAGAGGACAGAGGCGAAAGAGGTGACATAATTTTAGCTGAAATTAAGCTGCAAATGGTAATTAATGGAAACTACTAGAGGTGTCAAATGCGCGGTTTGTTGAAATTGGAAATATTAAAATGTATTGAAATAGAAATTGGATTGAGTCTTGACCCACCCAAGTTTACTTTGGGCTCAAATGTGCTTAAAATGAGTTAGGTCTTGACCCGCCCAATTGTCCCGCTTTAATCTCAATAATTTTAGTATATTGTTGCTTAAGTTTTATAACCGCATTTTGTATTTCAACTTGAGAAAAAAAGAAGAAGTTACACATGGATAGATAAATCCTAAAAATATAAAATAAATAATAATTCATACCTTCAATATAAGAACTATAATGCAAATAAAGAGTCTTAAAACGAGATGAAATTGAAGTTTGGCTTAAAAGTTGCTCAAACTTACTTTTAAGTGAGTATTTGACTTCTAGAAGTGTTTGACAAATATAAAAAAATAACTTAAAATAAGTCAAAAATAATTTAAAATAAGTTAGGAAGTGTCGGCAAGGTAAAATATTATTTTAAATAAGTCGCAAGCCAAAAGTAGGTCTTCGCTTACTTTTAATTTTTTGACTTAAAAGTCAATTCAGTTTGATTTTTTAGTTTTCACTTAAAAACTATTTTTAAAAGCTAATCCAAACGGGCTCTAAATTGGACTCAATTGATGATTTTCTTGTTATTAGTTAAGGCTTGAAGGTTGAACCCAACTCAAATTATTTTGAACTCAATTCTTAAATTTATGGGCGGGTTACTTATAGTTGGACTCATCTTTTACACCCTAGAAACTATAGACATGTTAGCTTTAATAACTAATATATGTTGGATAATCCACGTAATTTCCTATACATAAATTTCAGACCTGACCCATTTATAATCAACTAAAAATTATTTATTTAAAAAAATACCCACCAACTAAATAATCATAGTTAAGCAAATAGTTTAAAATTTACCATTTAAAATTTAGGGGAAGAGTCTATATAGTTCTCGTACTCAAAATGACCTAACAGGTCGTTACAAGAAAAAACTTCAAATCGTTAAGAGTCAATTATCCGATAATTAAAAAAATTATAACCCTTATCAAAATTGCTAAGCCAATTAATTTTTTTCGATTTGGGTTTGATTTTGAATAATCCTACTTTGAGACAACCAGAAGCAAAAATATGAAACTAAATGATAAGTGAGGGACTATGTATATCTAATGATTCAAATATAATTTATTGATTTATCATCATGTCATCGGTTAACTCGTTAAGAAAATAACCCTCAAACCGTTAAAAATCAATTACTAAATAGTCAAAATCGCTTAATTAATACTATTTTTTAATTCACGTATTTGTTTCAATTCGATTTTGAACAGACCTACCTTGAGACAATAAAAAATAAAAGTATTTAACTAAACTCCAAGTCAAAGACTTTATATATTTAATGATACAAAATATAATTTATTAATTTATTATCAAGTTATCTGTTAAGAAAAAACCTCAAACACGTTAATAAAAAAATTAAAATTGTAATCAAAATTATTGAACTAGTAGTTTTTTCTGATTCAGATTATTGGTTTCGGTTTCGATTTTGAATATTCCTACTTTGATATAACTGAAAGTAAAAGAAAAAAGATCCAAAATATATTTGAACCTTGACCAAAATTGCTGTAACGATGCTAAACTTTGAAAATGATCTTTTATCCACTGCACTATTTAATAGAGTATTTTAAAGGTATATATGTGTCCACATGGACATTATAAATATTGCATAATTATAAATAATAACGTGTTCACGTAAATACATATATACCTTTAAAATACACCATTGAATAGTGCAGGGAGTAAACGATTCCCATAAAGTTTGGTATCGTAACAACAATATCAACTAAAGTTGAAGTATTTTTAAACCTTTTTTTTGAAAGTAAATCATGAAACTAAACCCTAATTCAAAGACTTTTATTTGTCCAATTATATAAATATAATTTATTAATTTACTGTCGTGGTTATAGTTTAATCCATTGAACAAATAAAGTCAATGAATTTTATGGGGGTTTAAATCAATCTTGATAAATAAATTGGTTTTTTATTTGAGTTGTTGGTTTCGATTGAGTTTTGGACAGTCCTACTTTATACGACCTCCTTTATTAGTTAGTATTATGTTTTGTCACTATTTTCTTCTCCTCAATATGTGAAATTGTTCTGATTAAACCGAAAGTTTTTCAAAAAACAACATTTTACCAGGAAGTGATAATACATTTTCTGCTCTTCACAGTTCACTTGTGAGATTTTATGGGGTATGTTATTATTTGTAATCTCAAAACTAAACTTTTGAGTATATTTTTCTCTATTCTCAATTTACTTTGTGAAATTTCACTGGATATATTATTTGCTTAATACTTACTTTCAAAACTTAAAATTTACGCTCTTGAATGAAAATTAGTCAATTACATTGAAAAAACTAGGTGACTGATAGTTTAAGTACGTATTTTCACCGGACACTGAACCTTCAGTTCACTCATCCACTGCCAAACCCAAAACAAGGGTTTAAGCTTTTTTTTCCCCCCCAAAAGCCCTAGTCTTCACTCTTCACTCTTCACTCTTCACTCTTCAATTCGCCAAGAAACTGTTGCAGTAGAAGCTGAAAAAGATGAGTTTCGCGGCGTGTAAGACAATGCATTGCCCTACCGGCATCGAGAATTGCGCCTCCGGCTTTATCACTCACTCAGCCGCCGAAATCACCCCTCAAATTCAGACAGCCGACGTCGACTCCGATTGGCCAGCCACCAAGCCAATTGGGCCCATGCCGAACCTTGTTGTTTCAGCTGGAAATGTGCTTGATGTTTACTTGATTAGGGTTGAACAAGCATCATCCAGGGATGCCGCCGAAGTAGTGAAACGTGGTGGCCTTATGGCCGGAATTTCTGCTGCTTCACTTGAGCTCGTTTGCACTTATAGGTATTTCAGTTCGAAATATCAAATCATACGAATTTCTTTTATTTGGATATTTTTACTGTTTCGAAAACTTGTCTTTTTCTTGTGTAACATGTGTAGGTTACATGGAAATATATATTCAATGGGTGTGATAACAGCAGGAGGAGCTGATGGTGGGAAAAGGAGGGATTCAATTATCTTATCTTTTGAAGATGCTAAAATGTCTGTTCTTGAGTTTGATGATGCCACTCATGGGCTTCGGACCAGGTAACCTGCTGCTATTGCATTTAAATGAGAGATTGAGCCAAAATAACAGAAAAGATGTGTAGTGGAGTAGTGGAGGTGCCAAAGCTGGCAGGCACCACAATTATTAAATGGAAAAACACAAACAAGAAAAAAAAAAGATGAAGTTATTGTTGACGTCTTGTCAAGGTGGTGAACTTTGTTAGCTTTAAGCACCTCCCATGTTATTCTGTTTTAGAAAACTCTCAGAGCTCCCCAATTTTCATGTCTATATGCATATCTTAATTGACTCTTTAATAAAGATTCCAAGTCTGCAATTTGTTATATGGCTACCTATAACATGAGTTCAGTGTCATACTTGCTCTTATGTTTTTTTTTTTTTTTTGTGCTTTATAGTTGGAGAAATCATAACTTTATGAGATTTATCAAAATAGTAACTTTAAACGTCTACCCTATGAATTCTCAAACCATTCACTGAACATTAAGTATATTTTCCCTTTACTTCCTCTTTACTATTTAAGCATGAAAAACTGAGAAACTACATTAGAATCTCCTTTTTCTTCCTTCATTCCAGCTCAATGCACTTTTTCGAAGATCCAGACTGGTTTCATTTAAAAAGAGGTCGAGAGTCATTTGACAAAGGTCCTATTATCAAGGTTGATCCGCAGGGGAGATGTGCTGGTGTCTTTGCTTACGAACAGCAGATGATAGTCCTCAAGGCTGCTGAGGTTCTCTTTTGCTGTTTTTCCTCTCCTTTCCTTAGTTAACCTGAAGTTTAAATTGTGTAACGTTTTGAAGATGTATCTATCCCAATTAATCCTTCTGACTGTTCTGGATTAATCATGCTCACACCATTTATTGGTGGATATTGCTGGCCAGCCTTCTTCCAATTATCTTATTCAAAAGTTACCATTATAGGCTTGTATGCACAACCACCAACTGAAATTTGAAACAAAATTACGTCATAATGTACTTTGACTAATTATTTTATTGGGTTTCGTAAAGGGATAGTTTGAACAATATTATTTATGAGGTAGCTGATTAATCTTCACACACAATACTAACAAAGAACTGTTTCAATCAAGTAAAAAAGAAATGTATTTGGTGTTAGTTGCTCTGCTTTGTCAATGGTCTGTATATTCTTGATTAATGTATGGTATTCGTTTAGCATAGTCACCAAGGAGATGATGTAGTGGTTGAGGCGTAAGAGTGACCATTTGGAGATCCCAAGTTTGAATACATCTGCAATACTGGATATTAGCCTATCTGCTCTAGTTTGGTGAGCAAGATTGCTTGGGACAAGAGCCTGGTATTTAATTGCAGGAGGGTAGAGGGGAGGGCCCATTATCCAACGAGTTTCGGACCGTGCTCCATTGCCTACAGGGATTTCTAGGTTTAAAGATAAGATCACTTGGGAAACTTGTGGTAGTTTGTTGGACATGTTTCCCAGTGGAATACAAGTTGGTACAAATTCACCAATACCAAATTATGAATATCATCTTCATCAAAAAAACAAAATTATGAATATCATGTGAAAGCGTTGCAAGGTTGTGGGAAATCTGTGGGTTCTTTTGGGTGATTAAAAAGATCAAATCAATATGTATGAATTATTTCTCTTTCCATCGATGTGGTTTGGGTTGTCACAATTTGCTTATATTTTCGAGTGATGTATTCTGATTTTAGGTCAACTCTAGCTTAGCTGGTGAGGACAGTGCTTTTAATGCTGGAGGTGCCTCAGCTCGCATTGAATCATCATATATTATCTCCTTACGAGATCTTGATGTGAGGCATGTCAAGGATTTCACATTTCTTCATGGTAGGTATACCCTATCTGTTTCTTGTGTATTTTTTTTATAATTAAATTTTTGCTTTTCATTGATTCTTATTACTGTTCAGAGAGTACTATGACAAAGTCGTGATTTTACTTGTATTACAAGAATAAAACTAAGGTTGAAAATTAGACAGTACTGGAGTTCTGTTTTCCACAATGTTTAAACCTGATAAACTTTGTTATAACCTGTATAACTCTTATCAGACACCACGACTGGTCCAACATTTTTGTTATCTTCTGTAGTAGAATGATATCTCTTGGTTGTGAAAATATACTTCGTTAGTGCCTCCTGAGCGTTGTCTAGTTGTAAGAGTGTAGCTTGTGATGTGTGGGGTAGGTGCATGCCACAAGAGTCTCAACCCTACTGTGAACCAAAAACATGGTATTTAAGTGGAAGAGGGTAGAGGGGTGGACCCAATATCCTCCAAATTTTGGATTGTGTGCCAGCTGGTCATCAGAGATTTCTTGGTTACAAGATTTTTTTTTGATTGTTGTCACAATGGAAATTGATTCAGTTGAACTCTATTTGACGAGAAAAAGATTAGTTGACTTCTATTTTTTTTTTCTTGACAAAAGGTAACAGAATTGACTTCTATTTCTTTCATAATCTTAATCTTTTCCTATCTAAGTATTTTACTGGCCTAATACATAGGCAGCCCCTAAACTTAGCAGGATATTTCAGTTAGACACCTCAACTAAAGACTCTACCTATTAAACACATGAATGATACTCAAGATGTTCCAATTGAACACATATTTTCTTATTCTAAAGTCTAAACAACATAAAATGCATGAATGCAACTCGCTGTGGCAAAAGCAACCAATAATAAAAGCAGGTTAGCAAAGGGAAAAAAGTCAAAATCTGAAAAGAAAAGAAAGAAAGAAAATGAGTTGAGTGAATGAAGCTCCGGTGCTCTCTCTTTCTGGCAAAGTCGCAGATCTGTTGAGTTCAAAGGAATGTTTAAAGATTTTTTTGACATCTTAGACAGCAGCTACCAATGGTCGGATAAAACTCTGTTTAAATTCAGCCATTTTGAACCATGGTATGGTCTTCAAAACTCAAAAATCTTCTCTGTTGACAAGTTGCTCGTTGGAAAAACTGGTACTTTCGGCCATTTTGGAAACCTGGACACAACTACCAGAACAGGGAAAATGCTCATTTGACCCGTGGCCATGGAAGTTCATCTGGAATACCAAGGCCCCTTACAAAGTCTGCTCTTTTTTTTTTGGCTTGTCGCAAGAAAAGCATGTCTCACTCAGGAAAACTTCAAGAAGGGGATTTCATCTATGCTCTGGATGTTGCATGTGTGGTGAAGCCAGAGAAAATAGTAGTCGTCCGTTTCTACATTGTCCTGAAGACCTAACTCCTATAGATGGACAATTGTGGCAAATTTTTTTGAACTTGGTAGGACTAAGATGGTCTATGCTAGCAAAAAGGCAACAAGCTGTGATTTATTGAAGTGCTGGAACTATAATGGTAGTGCAGTGTGACAAATGAAGTGGTGGAAACTTGTCCCAACTTGTATACGGTGGACAATTTGGAAGGAGAGGAGATATAGAATTTTTAAAGACAAAAGCAGTTCTGTGCAAAGAGTCAAGATGAATGGTATTTTTTTGTTTCATTTTTGGTGGAAAGAAAACTATGTAGAGAGGTTCAAAACTCAGCGGAGACAAAAACCAGTAGGTGGTTCTTTCCATATGTTCTAGCCTTGGTGGACATAGTTACCTAGTACTTGGTGGGAGATGACAAATATCCTGTTGAATTAGTCGAGGTGCGGACACCATAGTCGTAAAAAAACTATGTAAAGGAGACTGAATCAATAGTTGACATGATAAGTTCCTTGTGAAAGGGTAGTCTTAAGCAAGCTTGGGGTTTTGTAATTGTAAGAAGCACTTTTATGGTGCATATCTAGTATGTTATATACACACAGTCACACACACACGTTACCAGTTTCAAAAAAATGCAACTCAAGCTCTTCCATTTGGTAACCCACCCACAAAACTTAATGTGTTTTTACCATGGAACTTTTTGAATCTTGAAAATCCTTTTTCTCAGCAAGCTTCGATCGGATGATATGTCCATTCCGGTCCTGCCGAGAAATCACCTATTAGCCATCTTCAATCGTACTCTCTTAACAACCCTCACCCATACAGGAAAATCATGTCTGTCCCAGCATGTATCTGGTGGACAATCTGGGGAGAGAGAAACAATAGATGTTTTGAGAGCAAAAGTTGATCTTCAGAAGATCCAATTGAACCGTATCAAACTTTTTTGTTTCTAGTGCAAACAGATGTACCTAGAGGATACTGAGTCAATTATTGAGATCCTTGGCTCTATTTAGATTTTAGATTTTAGATTCAGATATCCTGTTTTGTTGATAAGTTGTACTTATGTTTTTTAGTACAACCCATGTACCGGTTTTTTAGTCAATACATACGAATGTTACCTTTCTCAAATAAAGAAATTCTGGAGAAGAACGGAAATCTTATTCTCTAGCAAAATTAAAATTTTTCCAGCTAAAGCTCAGGTACATTACACGAGACTTTTCATGTCACCGAGGTTTGTTCAATTGACATATTTTGAGTACAATTCATGTGTTTAATAGGTTGAGTACTTAGTTGAGGTGTCTAAATGAAATATCTGGACAAGTTTAGGGAGCTTCCTATGTAATTTGGCCTATTTTATTTTCTAACAGAAGTCCATGTCGGCCTTCAAATCTAAAGCTCATCTTTTATGTCCACTGTTAATATAAGAGTAGAAATATGAATAATATATACAATCCTACTTAGAATAGGAATAGGTATAGAAATAGTATATAGAATCCTACTTGGAAAAGGATTATAATGTAGTGTCCTAGTTAGAAAAGGAGTCTAATGTAGTGTCTATAGATAGGGTCTCAAGGGTCTCAATGTAATAATGTAGACGCACAATTCAATAATATTCTTCTCCTATATGTCTCACATCCACCATCTGCAGTTACCACTGTTGCCAGTTTGAACTTTGACATGTGCCTTTATGCAGGTTACATTGAGCCTGTCATGGTTATCCTTCATGAACGGGAACTCACTTGGTCTGGGCGCGTCTCTTGGAAACACCATACTTGTATGGTCTCTGCCTTTAGTATTAGTACAACGTTGAAGCAGCATCCACTGATATGGTCAGCCACTGTAAGTTACAATGATCTTTGTTGCCAGCATTATTTATATATATTCTTATTAGCTTGAAGGAGAGAGAGAGAAGAGGCAACAAAAAAAGGAGATCACTCCAGTAAGAGCTATTTCTTGATGATGACTGTATCACAGTTCTTTCTATTTTGGGGTTTGGATTTGGTGAGGGAAATAAGGTCAAGAATGCTGCTTAAGTTAAAAAGTTCTATCCCTTCCGTTTCATTGAGGTATCACTGTAATTACACTTGATGACATCCTTTAGCTGATCAACTCATAGTACTACTTCTGATCTTGTTTGTCTTCCTTCTTTATTGTGTTTTCTTTTTGTCAGTCTAATTACAATTACTTCCCTCAAAATATTTCCTCATATCAACAACCTAATAGAAGAGCTTTTGAAGGTATAGAGATGGACCTTCTAAAATTGAGAAGTAGTCTCTTATCCTTAATTTCTTTTTGGTGCATCCATGGAGTACCAGTTTGTATAGAAGATTGGTGAAGTTTGTAGAAAACCATTTTTTTTTTTTTTTTTTAAAACTGGTAAGGTTTCTTCAGCATTAAGGGCATGCTGGCCACCACCAAAAAAGTGTCAATTACAAACTTCCTATCAAATCTACAATCTGATCTGTATCTACTATACACAACTGTTTACACCAAAAAAGTAGATATATTATACAATTCCATTTGACCTTGTGTATGGAATTGGATCTATTGTCGAAACATCTACTGTTCCTTTCCTTCCAAACTGACCACCATATACATGATGGTATTAACCTCCACCATCTCTTATAGCTCTTGGTACCCCCTCTCCTTACCCACCTCTTCAACACATTTGATGTACGTTCTGGCATTGTCCAATTCTGATTTGAGATGCTAAGGAACAAATTCCAGATTTGAGCAGTGTAATTGCAGTGCAAGAAGAGGTGGCTGTTGGTTTCACTTGTCAAATTGCATAAAAAACACCTAGGGACCAGCTGTATACCCTTCTTTTGTAGTTTTCTACCTTTTGGAATACCTTTGGTATACTTGCAATTTTTTTGGCCCAAATGTTAATACAACTTATTACCTTGTCAAAAAACAAAAGAAAACAACCTAAACCCGAGAGTAACTTTGTTGTTGCCACTGATTAGTCATTTCCCGTGGTGCAAATATTTCTCATCTTTTGTTTCCTGCAGTACAAAAGTAAACCACATTACTTAACAAAAGAACAAAGAATTTATTTTATTTTTGATTTGTTTCCTTTTTTTTGTTAAGTCCGTCAAACAGTAATTTTGAGCTTAAGGTTCTATAGTGTGGAGCACAAGATGTTTCAAACATGGCCTCGGTAATGAAAATGTGATTCCAACTTATTACGAGAGAGTTGATTTGGTGGACAGCGGGTACTAAAAGGCTGATGATTCAAATATATATCATGAAATTTCAAAAAAAATATTTGACGAGAATAGTGCAAAAATACTTTACCTCTTTAAAGGGGTCGTTTGTATGCGGGATAGGATAGCTAGGATACCCCATGTGATTATTTTATCCCACCTTCTATACGGGATAGCAATCCCACCATTTTAGCACAAATGGTGGGATACTATATGGGATTAGCTAATACCTCAAACCAATCATGAGGTAAAGTTAATCCCAAATCCTATCCCGGAATTATCATCCTTATCCCATGTAAACCTACCAGAATCATGTCATTTCTATTCTGCAACTTTAGAAAACGTACAACGGTGAACTTGCTGTTTCATTTTGTAGAGAGAACTTTAGCCTGCTGTTGGTTTTATGACATCTTAGGCTGAGTTAAATGTTGTATTAACTCTTTGTTCCTATTATCCGAATTGTTTTCCATTTTCCTTAAGCTTTTCCTCTCTCATGTTCTTCTTGCCTTTTCACAACCTGTGCTGAACTGTGTCACTAAGAGATGACATTTGTTTTAATTTCTCATTCCAAGACTTTGACATGCTCATTTCTGATAACTATCAATGTTTGCTTGAAGCTTACATTATTTAATTATATATTTCCTACAGTAGACTTCATTTACTTTTTTTTTCTCCAGAATCTCCCTCATGATGCATATAAACTTCTTGCTGTGCCGTCTCCTATTGGTGGAGTACTTGTAATTGGTGCAAACACTATCCATTATCATAGCCAGGTCTGTTATCTTCATGACACACTGCTTATTCCTTCATGATATTCTTACAACTTTTTGCTATTATGTTTCATGTGCTGACTTTGATCTGCCTATTTTGCAGTCATCTTCTTGTTCGTTGGCGTTGAACAATTTTGCCTTCTTTGGTGATAACAGGTTTCTTCCTGAGCTCTCAGTATCTCCACCCTTTCCCTCTCTTTTTTTGCTTACAAAAATTCATTCACCCAGGCTTTCACCCCCTGTTGTGTGTGTGGTGTGGGAGTTTGGCATAAACTTGTACCATGTTTATTAGTAGAATCGGTTACGAGTGGGAGGGGGACATAAGGCCAGATACCTCGGTAACAAGGTGGTTTGATACAATCAATTTAAGAGTAAAATTACTAGAGATGCTCCTTTCAGACACAATTCAATAATATTCTTCTCCAATGCTTTCTCACACATACGTTGCACTCTGGAACATTTAATTGAACACTTTAAAGGCATGCCATTGTGAGAAAATAACATTAGTGAAGACATATCTTAACCCACCTCACTTTCTTCCTTATGAACAATGTGTGCTCCAACTCAATCCAAACACGTCAACGACTCACCATCTAAATGGGTTAACATTATGCCATATCAATATACTCTTTTAGAGTTCAACAATATCTATAGTCACTTGTTTCTCCTTTACTAAAGAATCTCAACATTATGAAGTTCAACATCTAGGTTTCATGTAAGATTCTAACTTTCGAGTGTTTTTCATACCCTAACACCCTTTATAATCTCAACTCATAACAACATTTTGAATATGGGGTAAAGGCATTACCTTTTGCCTTTTTAGTTCAAATCCTAGCTTAGCCCCTTTTTGTTTTTCTTTTTTCTCTTGCAAATCTAAATTTTTTTCTAAGGATTCTAATGTTAGGGCTAGCATAAGAATTGTAATTACACCAAAATGCTGTTAAAAGCTTACCTCGATGTTGGAAAAAAGTTTTGTAATGACTTCCAAGTCGTGCTCTAGCCTGCGGTTTTGTTATTGAACAAAAAATCCTGTTTTAACATCTATATAGACTTTCCCAGGTGTGCTGCTGCGTGCGCTATTGCACAGTTTTGGCAGTAAGCTACCTCTGAGGCACTCTCAAGTGTGCTATAGTGCAGTAAGTGCACAGGCTGGTTCCAACACACAATAATGTTTTTAACATACTCCAAAGTCTTTGATTCTGTGGGCTATGGTTCTCATACACCTCCATGCTTCCTTCCTCACTTCATTAAAGCTATAATTAGCCTGAATATGTGTTCAAAATTATGTGGTTTTACAAATATTGCCAGAAACGATATAGGAAGACAACAATCCATGCTGTCAACCTATATACTTGCACTTCCAGGTATGGACATCTTGGAACGTAGACAACATAGCATAGGGTTCAACATTGGGTCAACCAAGAGCAAGGATTGGTAGGGATGGTTCTAACTTTGCTACATGTAAAGAACTGAATCTTAAGCTTAACTTAGCTTTAAATGCTAGCTCATAAGGCAATGATTGTCCAAGATCATATAGGGAGAGACAGTCATTGTATCCTTAACTAGTGTGGGACTCTTAACAGTTATAAAATGGCGGTTGTTTGCTTCATAAGGCCTAATTCTCACAGGTAGTCTATGGATTTGTCATATTTGAATTGATCTTCGAATGGTTAATGAATTAGATTCTGAGATTCATTTTTATGTGTTTTGTCATCCAAACTGCCCATTTTGCAGCTTATGATATTTTATGTGCTTGCTGTTTCTGATTTACTACTTTCTTTTTACATCTAATTTGGTTTCATTTGTACTCCACTATAAGTGCTGTTATTTGATGCCATTTTCATGCTCTTTACCTTTTCTTTAGTAATTGTGCGCAGATCCATTCCTTTGATTGCTCAGTCAATGCAGTGTGTTGATTTGTTTAGTTCCTACAATGAGAATAGGTCCCAAACCTGTATCTAATTTTGTAATACGTCCTTACGTTTACTTTCAGTCAAGAAATGCCAAGATCATCTATTAATGTGGAGTTAGATGCAGCTAATGCAACTTGGTTAACAAGTGATGTGGCAATGTTGTCGACAAAAACAGGCGAACTACTTCTTCTAACGATTATATATGATGGGAGGTAATGTCTTTTCATCCTGTTATCCACTAATTTTAGAAACTGGAAATCAGGAACTCATCACTATTTGCATTTTTTGTTTATTCGAGACTAGTTTATTTTGTTGACTTGAGAGTTGAGACAACATTCTTTCTTATCGTGATTCATTGAATCTAAGTGGTAATCTAGTTGAACATATACAGTTTTATTACCTATCATCAGGAGTCCAGAAATTTTCTGGCTTTACGACATTTTTACACTGTTAATTGTCTATTACCTAGACTTTGAAGAGATGAACTGGGATTTTGAATTTATTTTAATTATTGTGCAGAATTGTCCAAAAGCTCGACCTTTCAAAATCAAGAGCTTCAGTACTTACATCGGTTGGCGACCTCTTGAATTCTACATATATACACACACACACATATTATCTAGGGTGTTTATGTGTGTGGTTATTTATTTATTAAATGTTTTTCTTGTATTTTTAGGGAATTACAACAATTGGAGACTCATTATTCTTTTTGGGCAGTCGCCTTGGTGATAGTTTGCTCGTGCAATTTTCTAGTGGTCTTGGAGGGTCAAATTTGCCTCCTGGGGTGCAGGAAGAGGTTTGTGTCCTATTTTTGCTGAAGTAGCTTCCTGATTTTTTAGCTGGTACCTTTTTTTTCTTTTTCTTCTTCTGCATATTCCTTACTTATACACACTCTGTTCTTTTATACCTACATTATAAAGTTATACCCTTTTGATTAGCTATCTTCGTTCATTTTCTTTTTCCCGAATACTTATACACCAGGTTGCTCCAATGATCCCACTGCCGTCATAAAAAAATATATGGCTCATTAATACTGTAGTCCCTACCTTTTGCTTACTCTCTCCTGTTCTTTTTATTTTTCTTGAAAATTATTTTGCTTTATAATATAAACTATTTTTACTTGTAATGGAAATAATATGTTAGAAAGAACATTTGAAATGATACACATTCATCGAGGGTGTTACTATTCCTAGTCGTTTAAGCTCCTCAGTCCATGGGGGTATTAGTAGGCTAGCAGACTTTTCCAGTTGCTCTTCGCCTACTAAGGGTTGGTTCTACTCTTTTCTTGCCTTTCTGCCTCTCATCCAATGGTACTGACTTTGTTTTCTGGAAACCTATTGCTATTCTACATGTGTAGGTTGGAGATATTGAAAGTGATGCTCCTACTGCAAAGAGGCTAAGAATGTCATCCTCGGACGCATTGCAAGACATGATTAATGGTGAAGAGCTTTCCTTGTATGGTACAGCTCCAAATAATGCACAATCAGCACAGGTGAATTGTGTTCTCTGCAAACTATTCTGTTATGATATATGTTTTTAATTGAGGATAATTAGTAAAATGACAAGAACATGTTTTTGTATCAAGACATTTTTGCACTCGGGTGACATCATTTGATAATTTTGTAAGCAGTGTTGTCAAAAGAGAAAAGCACAAAAAAGCGCTAAAGTGTCAAGCACACTAAAAGCGTGGGCTTCACTGGGAAACAACACACTATGAAGAATATATATGCGTATATATATATATATATATATATATATATTGCTTATAGTTAGGTTATTGGTGGGCCAAGTCGAATATGGGTTGGTCGAAAATGAGTTAGGTGAAAACAGATAAAATATCCGACTCGACCCATATTTGGTATGGATAATAAGTATTTCTCTTTTTAGGGTGTGTTTGGTATGAAGGAAAATATTTTCATGTTCTCCTAGGAAATATTTTTTTGGAAAATGAGTGGTCTTGAGTCAATGTTAGGAGGCCAAAATCTGGGTCTCGGGTTGGAGTTGAGAGTTAGGGTAGCGTTCAATGTCTGGACCCGTTTTGGAAGGTGAGGTTTAAAGAAGTCATATTTTCCTTATTTAAGGGAAGTTTTTACTTCAATTCAAGGAAAATAAGTCTTTGAAAAATATTTGAGCCTACCAAACGTGAGGAAATCGAAAATTGTTTTTTCAAAGATATTTCTCTTCATACCAAATATAGCTTTAGTAAGTGTACTTTGTAGAGGGTCCACACTCTTACATACTTTAAGGAGAGTGCAATTGGTTGATACCCATGAGTTATCCATATTTTATGATGGATAAATGGTTGATCCATATTTGACCCACTTTTAAATGATTGGATGACCAACTCATTTAAAAATGGTTGAATTGAGAAGATAACCATATATTTTACCCATTTTACCACCCCTACTCATATGAAGTATAGGTTCATCAAATCATCAACTTAAGTCTTAGTATGGAAAGATAAACCCATTCTTGATTTTACTTCTATTCACTAAAATAATATTTTGCATGCAGTTTTAACTTTTAAATAATAATATACAACATAAGGTAGACAGATCCACTGCCCATTTCAATTCTGAAATTCAAAAAAATAATGTAAGGCATTTTGCAGGGAATTATAATTGTTAAATAATGATGTACAACAAGAATATAAAGGTGAACACCATTGGGTGCAGCACTATGGCCATGACTTCAAAAAATATATTTAGTCCACCATTTGTATCTTTATTATTGTCCCCTCTTAGTCTCTTTACAACTGTCATATGTACAGTGACAGTTATATTAGTCGACACCATGGATGGACAAGTGTTATATTAATTTCTATAAATTTTCTACAATGCAAAAAAAAATATAGATACAGAATTTCAGTATCAAAGCCATTATTTTCAACTTCACTAGTTTATCCACTTTATACAAAAGGCAAAAAGGCAAAATACCAAATCAAAAGAAAAAGTCAGCTAAGTCTGAAGTTTTTTTTTGGTTTATATCTCTTATTAAAGATAGATATGAGATGTGGGACAAGGTGAGAGTGGCATCGTAGAGTGTCTCTATCTCCTGTTTGTGAACTGTTCTGTTATGCTTTTTCTTGAGCCGATAGTCTATCGAAAAAATCTCTCTACCTTCCATGGTAGGGGTACGATCTGCATATACACTATCCTTCCCATACACCACTTGTGGGAATACATTGGCTTTATTGTTGTTGTATCTCTTGTAAAAAATAACAAACAAAAAGAATTAAAAAATGAGTAGGAGAGAGCGACATATAAAAAGGACAAGAGAGAGAATCAGTGAAGAGAAAAAGCTACCCATGATGAAGGCTTGTTCCGCTGCACTTGTCCCAAGTTTAATTGATTTTAACTTTTTCTTAAAATTTCATCCATTTTCTCTGTTTAAATTTTTGGGCAGTCAAATTTTCTCCCTTAATTAATTTTCCATATGTCCTTTGCCATTTTTCCATAAATATGGTCTAGGGAAGTCTGGCAGACTAACTTAGAATTTGAAAAAAGGAATTGTAGAGGGCCCTCTGGCACGTACACCTCGCTTAAGGTCATGCATAGCGTCAAAGTGCTTGTGCGCCTTGCTTTTGCTTTCACCGCTGGTTGGATAAGTTAAAGATAGAGGATTATTTGCTGATGACATTATATTGTTGATGAGGCATGTGGTGAAGTTAATAATAGGTTGAAAGTTTGGAGAGAGACTCTAGAGTCTAAAGTTTTCAGGTTATGCAGGACTAAGATAGATTACCAGATTATAAGTTCACTGATGTGACACATGAGGCAGAAGTGAAACTTATGATCGATGCACTAGTCATACCCAAGATAGAGCTTCAAGTATCTTGGGACCATAGTTCAAGGAGACTGGGCAATTGATAATGATGTCGTGCATTGTATTGGAACGGGTGGGTGAATGGAGGCTTTGCGGTACCATGCAATACGAAGCCCAAAGGCAAGTTCTACATAAGAGTGGTTAGGCTAGCACTATTGTATGGGGCAGAATGCTGGCTAGTCAAGAGTGCACATATTTAGTTTACCAGTTTCAAAAAAAAAAGAAAAAAAGAGTGCACACGTTTAGTAGAGGAAAGTAGCAAATTTGAGGATACTCAAATGGATGCGTGGTATACTAGGAGATATATATATTAAGAACGAAGTTATATGGAACAAGAGGAAAGTGGCCTCCGTGGAAGACAAGATGAGGGAAGCAGGACTAAGATGGTTCCAACGTGTGAAGAGGAGGTGCGATGATGCGCCAGTGAGGAGGGAGGTTGACTGTAACAGGAGTTTGGAGATGTAGAGATAGGCTGAAGAAGAACTGGGGGAGGTGATTAGACAAAGCATGACACAACTTTAGCAAATTGAGGACATGACATTCGATTGAAAGTTATGGAGGTAAAAGATTAAAGTAGAAGGCTAGTAGGCATTCGAGTGTTGTCATACTTCTAGTTGTATAATTTCGGTATCAGATAGTTTTTTTTTACCCAAGGTGTATTAATATCTATTTGCTACACTTGTTTTATACATTTTTGCTATTTTGTTGAGTTTTTTTTACCCAAGGTGTATTAATATCTATTTGCTACACTTGTTTTGTACATTTTTGCTATTTTGTTGTCTCTTTTTCTTTCGTACTTTATCAGCCGGTTACATTTGTTTTGAGCCGATGGTCTATTGGAAACAACTTTTCTACCTTGCGAAATCCTAACCTCCTCAAAATCCACTTGTGTTATTATATTGTGCGTGTTTGATAAGTTTAAAAAAAGGAAAATAAAAATCTTGGACTGTGCCCAATGAATTGTCCCTGCTTGCATTTGGTGAATAGTTTGGCAGGAGAGAAACTGCTCCAGATGTTTTAAGAATGTAGAGAATTGTATGTAGAAGATCAAGCTAAATCGTCATCTTGATCCTGTGTTTTTTATGTAATCAGATATACTCAAGTAGTACTGTTTCTATTATTGATGTTTTAGATTCAATTTAGTCACAGGACTGTAGAATTTGGGATCTCTTTTGTATATATGGTTTCAGTATGTACTGTTTTGATCATGATTTATATATATATATACTGTTACCGGGTTTCAAAATTAAAAAGGAAAAAGAAAAGGGAGACATCTTCTGAAGCATTGTGTCAGTTGATGGAGCTTTGTAATGTTCAATTGTATTAATATATTATTGTTACTGTTCTGAGGATATACCAAGCTGAAGTTGCATATAGCTTTTGACTCATCATGTCTGTGCATCCAGCTTTAGAGGTCTTTACATGACTTTTTTCTTTTCCCACGTTTGTCACATTGGAGAGATTTGCTTAACATGTCCCTGTTTTGTTCATTTTCCTGTACTATCATGTCTATTAATCATATGACAGGCTTAGTACTTGCTAAAAAAGGATCATGAAACCCTAGTATACTTGCTGAATTTGTGAAGCTTTGCGTCTTAATATGGGAGAACAATAAGTTGACAGGGATAATCTGGTATTTAAGGGGAGAAGGATAGAAGGGCAACTTTAGAAGACTACGGTTGGGTCCCAGGGGTTTGCCCCATATGGATTTCTAAGTCATAAAATAAGTTGTCTATGATATGATTGCAGAATTACTTCTGGATATTTTGTTCCACCGTTTTTATCATTAATATCATCTTCTGTTATTACTCATCATATTGCATGATTTTCCGTGGTCGCAGAAGACATTCTCATTTGCAGTGAGGGATTCCCTGATCAATGTTGGCCCTCTAAAAGACTTCTCGTATGGTATGAGAATCAATGCTGACCTGAATGCTACTGGAATTGCCAAGCAAAGTAATTATGAACTGGTTAGTTCTCTTGTTGAAAGCCCACCCAGCTTGAATCTAGTTAATGGTTGAGGTTTGATTTGTTTTTTCTTTGTTTTGAGATATGCACTTACAATTGCTCTCCTTAACACTAAAATACTCTACCAGCTTGTCGTCTCTCTACCATTTTGTATGACTAGTTTGTCTTCAGTATATGAGGCAATCTGTCTTGTATGTAATGTTAAAGGATCAGAAAACCACATAAACTTGATTATTTGGTGGTATCATGAATTCTGTTTTCATTGGTAAAATACTATCTTGATGAGTTGATGTAGACTTGAATGCGCTGAAAAGCTGAATTAGAGGTGTTGGCCTTCTCATTTGTATTTAAAACAAAATTTTGAAGAAATCTTTGTTTATAAGCTAGGAATACTTTTTTTTAATGAAGTAATTAGTGCTATTGCAGGCATCAAGTAGATGCATTAAAGTTACAAAAGCTTAGTAGCAAAAGGTCAGCAGTCAGCTTTCCTTTACATTGTTAATTAAGAGTCAGGGAGCTGACAAAATTCAGAAATGAACCAGGGGAATCTAGAGGGGATAAATAAACCCAACTATACAAAAACACGAGGCAATTAACTTT
The DNA here is from genome assembly GCA_016801875.1 of Solanum sitiens. NCBI lineage: Eukaryota > Viridiplantae > Streptophyta > Magnoliopsida > Solanales > Solanaceae > Solanum > Solanum sitiens. Next base: position 1,085,212 of record JABWTJ010000191.1, read on the forward strand.
TAAAGATTGGTAGGTAGTTGATATTCCATCAAAGCATCTTCTATTCCTTTCGTTCCAGATACTCCAAAATTGGCTGCAGGTATCATCTTCCGGATTCTCTTGATGGTGCTCTCAACTTTCCAGCGACTCCAGCTTATCACAACATCCCCGATATTCTGAGGCATGACCCGTTTGAGGCCAAAAAGAGCTAAAAACATACTCCACAAGTCTGCTGCTATTGGACATTGTAGAAATTGGTGGTTGTGTGTTTCTTCTTCCTTCATGCACATATAACATCTGATAGCCATCTGAAACTTCCTTCTGGTTAGGTTGTCTTGGGTCAGGCAAGCTCCATTAAGTGCAGTCCAGCTGAAGCAGCTAATCTTAGGGGGCAATTTGATCTTCCATATAAGCTTCCAAGGCCACTTTAATTGCATTTTGTGGGCCTAGAAGCTTGAATGCTGCTCTAACTGAGAACTTCCCTCCCCTTTTTTCTCCCCAATTGAGTTGGTCTGGTGTTTCATTGTTAATTACAACATTGTGAAGTGCTGCTAGTAGGCTGACCAACTCCTCCATTTCCCAATCCTGGATGTTCCTTCTGAGGATGATGTTCCAGGAATTCCCTTCTCTGTATTGTTGAATAGTAGAGTTTGGCTCCCTTGCTATCTGGAACATTTTAGGATAAGCAACCATTAAAGAGGAGTTGCCTATCCATTTGTTTTTTTTTGATGAAGTAAGTTGTTTCATTACCGGCATCAAGAAGATGCAAAGAGTACAAAAGAAGATAGGCTAGCTCCGTTACATGATAGCAGTTAAGACACGGGAGCCAGCCACCAATTTCAAAAAAATCTAGAGAAGGCTTAAAACATGACTATGTCTGGCCTAGAGTTAAAGAGCTAATGAAATCTAAGAAAGCAGTGTAACTATTCACATAAGACGGGTTGGACCAACAAAATAGACTGAACAAACATTTAGCTTTGAGTGAGTGATTAGGAGTTGAAATTCCATCAAAACACCGTTGATTCCTTTCTGTCCATAGGCACCAAAAAATACATACTGGAATCATTCTCCAGGTGTTCCTGATGGCCCCATCAACTGTCAAGTGGCCCCAACTCACAACAACTTCTCTGATAGTTTGAGGCATCACCCAGTTCAAATTGAATAGGGAAAGGAACATATGCCATATGCCTGCAGCCACCGCACAATGCAAGAAAAGATGATTTACTGATTCTGCACTTTCCTGACACAAATAACACCTGCTGACCAGCTGGAAGTTTCTTCTACAAAGATTGTCCACTGTCAAACAAGCATTCTTTAATGCCAACCAGCTGAAGCATATTACCTTTGGTGGTAGCTTTGTTTTCCAGATTAGTTTCCATGGCCATAAATCTGTAATATCATTCTGGGCGTGCAACAATTTATACCCCTTCTTTACAGTGTATTCCTTTGCCTTAGGACCCCAACAGATGATATCCGTAGCTTGCGGATTCATGTTGCAACCTTCCAGTCTACCCATTAATTCAACCAGACTGTCAAGCTCCCAATCGTTGAAGTTTCTCATGAAAAGTAGATTCCATTGACTGTCCTCTCTGTTCTGCGCAACTGTTCTGCGCAACTGTAGAGTCAGGATCACGTGCTATTAGGAAGAGAGTTGGGTAAAGCTCTTTCAAGATGAAATTCCCAAGCCACCTATCTTTCCAGAATTTCACGTTCAGGCCATTCCCAATTTGAAAGAAATTTGTTGAACAAAATCTTCCCAATATTTGCGTATATGTTTCCATGCCCCTACCCCGTGTGGAGAATTGCTTTGCTTAGTACACCATGCTTAGCTGCAACCACTTTCTTCCATAAGCTATTTCCCTTTATTCCATATCTCCATAGCCATTTTAGCAACATGCTTTTGTTATGCTTGGCTAGGTCCCTGATTCCCAAACCCCCTTGCAGCTTTGGTCTGACCACATTACACCATTTAACTAAGTGAAACTTGTGCCCTTCACTGTTACCCTCCCAAAGGAAGTTCCTCCTAACTTTATCCAGCTGCTTCAAGACCTTGCCGGGCAATGGGAATAGTGACATGAGATACGTAGGGATACTATCCATGACACTATTGATGAGAGCTACCACCCATAGAAAGATATTGCCTCTGCCAAGTAGCTAGCCTTTTCTCCCTCTTCTCAATAACACTGCTCCAAATATCAATGGACTTATATTTTGCCCCCAAAGGGAGGCCCAAGTAGGTTGTCGGGAATGACCCAACACTACAGCATAATTGTTCAGCTAAATCATGAAGATCAGGAACTGTATTCACAGGGTAAATTACACTCTTGAGCATATTGATATGGAGACCTGAAATAGCTTCAAATATAAGAAGGGTCAGATTAAGATGCTCTACTTGGGATCTTTCAGCACCACAAAATATCAAGGTATCATCTGCATAAAGCAAATGAGAAACTGATACTGAGGTTTCTATGTTGCTTCCCACTGTGAACCCCTCAATCCACTGCAACTGCTTGGCTCTGTCCAACATCTTGCTGAGACCTTCCATGGCAAGAATAAAAAGGAAGGGTGAGAGAGGATCACCCTGTCTGATGCCTTTTTGAGGAGAAAAAAATCCGACTGGACTTCTGTTCAACTAAAACAGAGTATTTGACTGTAGTGATGCTGTATTTGATCCATTTAATCCACCTATCTCCAAAACCCATCATCCTCAGCATATGCAATAGGTAAGTCCAACTGACTTGATCAAAGGCTTTTTCAATATCCAGTTTACACAAAATGCCTGGCTGTCCACTTTTGAGCCTCCAGTCTAGAACTTATTAGCTATTAAACAGCATCTGCGATTTGCCTGGACTTGATGAAAGCATTTTGTTGCACCGAAATCAGCTGCCCAATCACAGTTTTAAGTCTTTCCGCCAGGACTTTGGCAAGGATTTTGTAAACATTGCCTATAAGGCTTATCGGCCTATAGTCTCGGAGTTCAATGGCACCCTTCTTTTTTGGAACCAGTGCTATGAAATAGGTATTGTTGGACCTGACCATGTAACAACGCTGATTGAAGTGATGCATTGCCCCCAAAACGTCAGTTTTAATAAAATCCCATGTCTTCTGGTAAAATGCCATAGTATAGCCATCGGGACTTGGAGCTTTATCGGGAGCGCAAGAGTTAATTGTTGCAAGTATTTCATCTTCCTCAAAAGCTCTTTCTAACCATTCCCTTTGCTCCATCGTAAGGCTGGCTAGATCTTCAAAGGTTGCAGTAGGCCTCCATTGCTCTTTTTCAGTGTACAGATTTTGATAGAAGTCAAGAATTTCATTCTTGATTTGATCTTTATCATCGATAATCTCATCTCCCACCTTCAGTGTATCAATCTGATTGTTCCTCCTGCCGGAGTTCGCAATCCTTTGGAAATATTTGGTGTTTCTATCACCTCCTTAAGCCATAAACACCTGGATTTTTGCCTCCAAGACACTTCTTCCGCCTTAGCGATCTGTTGTAGTTCCATTTTTAGGACCATCATTTGTTCTTTTTCTGCATGGGATGGGAGCCTGTTTTCGATTGCCTGCTCAATAGCCATAAGTTCATCCAGTGCTTTGCTCTTTCTGGTTTCCATCTTGCCAAAGATTTCTCTGTTCTAGTCGGTGATATCTTTTTTAAGACACCTCAATTTCTGAGATAAAATAAAATCTGGACTACCCCTGATAGAGTAGCTCTGCCACCATTCTTTAATTTTATCTAAGAACCCTTCCTCTTGCAACCACATGTTTTCAAATTTGAAATAGGAAAGATTGTCTTCCCAGTCACCATTTACCAGAAGTACAGGCCTGTGGTCTGACATAACTTTTGGAAGAGCAATTTGTTTTCCCAGTCACCATTTATCTCCCTACGTTCTTACACATGTAGCTCCAATTATGTGCAGACTTCCCTCTTCTTGATAATTTATTACGTGGATATATCCTAGCTTCCATTCATGTGAAGAAACACACGTTCATTGGAGCTTTGGTTATCCAAATTGTGATATGCAGTAGCAATCCTGCTTCTTTTGTAGGAGCCTGCACTAAAACGATATCATGGAAAAAACTCCTCTAATATACCTGTTCCACCTCTAAGTGCACTTTCTGGAGGATTGATATCTGTGTTACTTAAATCAACAACTCTACCCTGGATATATATTTGATTGCATACTGATATTTGGAAGGAAGTTATGATGAGATCCCTGTTTATTTTTGATCAAGTAAACTGATCCTTATTCGCTGTTATCTTTCTTCATGCAGAAGACTTACACATACTTGTTTTCTGTTGTAACATGAAAAAAAAGATTTAAAAAATTATATGTAAGACATTTCTTTCCGATTCAAATACAACAAAGTTATGGTTATAATGCTTATAATATAATATGTGAGAATTAAGCCCCTGGAGCTTTGTTTTAGTGGTAAGAGTGCAGAACATGATGTGTGGATCGGACACTCTTCACGGGTTTAAATCTTTCTACAACCAAAAGCCTAGTATCTAAGTGGAGAATGGTAGAAGGCCGGACCTGTTATCCACTGAGTTCCGAATCTGGGCCGGACCCTTGGGGATTTTCTTGGTTATAAAATAACGAGAAATAGAAACTAAAATTATCTTGTGGTAATAGATTTTAGATCTGTAACTCATAAGGTTGATGATTTTTTTTTTGTTGAAGTCCTTTTGCTGAAGTTCATGGAACATACAAATTTCCAGAATACAAAAACCTAAAATATGATATAATGTGATTAAAATTTTATCAGCTTTTCGATGCTCTATTACTTGTTTTCAGGTCCAGTAAGTTTTTTTTTATCTCTTTGGGACATTGTCAGGTATGCTGTTCAGGTCATGGAAAGAATGGTTCTCTGAGTGTGCTTCAACAATCAATCCGCCCAGAAACGATCACCCAAGTATGTTCTCTCTCTACTCCAGTTTCATCTGGTTTTAAGGCTCTGTGAAACTTCTTAGTACTTACATCACATCACATCACATGTGATAAGTCTTGTCATTGCGTGTTATTTGCTGAACTTCAAAGCTTGTATTACCTTTATAATTTCTTCCTATTTCTTTGTTATGCTGGTAACCGCAAGCTTTTAATATGGTAAGAACAGCTATGTGGATGCAATGATGGATCTAAGATTTTCACTAAGGGGGTTCAAAAAGGTTTGAAAAATAAAAATGTAGTGCCCCAAGATTTGAACTTGAAACTTCTAGATGAATTTTGTAACCCCTAAACCATTGAGCCAACCTCTAAGTCTGGTGTTCAGGGGATTTAAAGTCTGTATATGCACACCAATTTAAAATATACCCTGTATAGATAGTGTGAGCTTTTGCCGAGAGGGTTCGGGTGAATACCCTCGCTCCCTCGCCCCTCCTAGATCCGCCCCTGTGTGGATGTTCATTCTTTTTGTGGTGTGTTTTATTTTTGCTAAAATGCTAAGACATCCTCTCTTTCTGTCATCCACCCGCACTCATTTACATGGGTTTATTGTTCTTTGAAGAGTTAATGATCCGAGACTAGCAGCATACATTGTGATATAGGTTTTGGAATATGGTGTATTTAGCTTGAAGTGTTAAGAGGTTCATACATACTAGAAACAACTAGTCAGGACCTTCTTTTGTTATCTGAACGGTGGGTTTTTTCCATTATTTCCTATTGCTATGGAGAGTTAGTTTTAGTGACTGGTGTAAAAAGGGAAGAAACAAGATCTTCTTTTACTAAATTGAATAACAATGTACAAGACGAGCTCCTTATATATGCTCTCTTTCTCTCTCTGTTCTTCTCTCCTGCGAGGCCTTTCAGTGGCTCAAACATCCTTTAGAATGGGAGATAAAGTGTTGTCTTTGAGCAACAAATCTTTTCAGATAACATTATCAGTGAAGGCCAAACACAGGTGGTTATTATGTAAAGAATCAAGCAAGCATTTCTCCAGCAAGATTAAAATCGAAGAAGACATATTGCGATGGGTCTGCAATTCAATGAAACAAGCTTTCAGGGGCACAGGGGATCCTCACAGAAGATGGGGATGGGGTTACAGTACGTCTACTTATACAGGGTCTACCAAAATTACAAATCTATGGGCGTTTTCTATGCACAGAAACATGTAGGGGAGAAAGAAATCAGCGATCATCATTCTAGAGGTGGACTACAACCTAGGTTGGTGCAAAATTGCTCAAAATATTATCAGTTTCTATGGGGAGTCTTTTCGTTTCACCAATGAAGACATGGAAGACCTTCATGTGAGCAGCTGCTATCCAGACGTAGTTGGTATGAATTCTCAGCGCTTAACAAACTGGAGGAGCTAGATGAAATATTTTCGTCCCGTCTTTTGGCACCTTTCATGATCCTTTCAGTTTGAACACAAATTCAAAAATTATCCAATAAATGGTTTCTGAAAGATGGAGGATGACAGCAAGGCTGGGTGTTCCCCCCCTCCCCCCTTCCTCTCTCTCTATTACACAATCAATTTTCTTTTTGAATTTCCCTCAAAGCAGGAGGCAAAGAGGGTGTTAAAGAATGACAAAAGTCCCACATTGGTGGTTAATGAGATGGGTGGACTCCTTATAAGGCTTGAACAATCCTCCTCCCTTTGAGCTATAGCTTTTGGGGGGTGAGTTAGGCCTAAGACCTAATTTAACATGGTATCAGAGCCATGGTTCAATGATGGAGCCATGTAGAGATGGTGTTCATCTTGGTGGGTGTAGCCGCAACTTTTTTGACAGTAATGAAGATTTTTGTTGGAGAAATTGTTTCAGAGAAGTGTTGAGACATAAATTTTGCAAAGGAGTTTATGGAGAGGAGAAACAAGTTGTTGAAGATTAAGTGAAGAAGGTGGACAAATTTATTTTGTCGGAAATTCAGGCAAGGGGGAGATTTGTTGGGTTTTATTTGCCCTGATTTCTTACCATAAATAAGTTTTCCTTTTAGGTAGAGATTTTGGATTGACTAATCCTTTTTCTAGTAGGAAAAGGTTTAGGACACTATAAATAGAGGCATGTTCTTTCTAACTTAATCAACATTCACAATGTAATCTTAAAGGCTTTGAGAGTTTTGGTTAGTGGGAGAATTTGTGGGTCATAAGCTCCCATGTATTGAAGTTGTTTCTCTCTATATTTTGTACTCTCATATTTATAGTGGATTGCTCATCTCTTTTGCCACGTTAAATCTTTGTGTCTTTTGATATATTTCTTGTTTGTCTTTTTACTCATGGTCTTTCTAGGTTTGCGTTGCTAGCTCCGCGTTTACACCTGCTTATTTTCGGTCCTAACAAGTGGTATCAGAGCAGTTTTCGTCTCACTCAATGTTGGGGCCCCTAAAATCAAAATTGCCCACGCACCAGATGTTACGCACTAGGCGTGAGGTGGGGTGTTAAAGAATGACAATAGTCCCAAATCAGTGGTTATTGAGATGTGTGGACTCCTTATAAGGCTTGGGGTAGGAGCTAGCTTTTGGGGTGTGAGTTAGGTCTAAGACCTAATTTAACATAGGGTATTAGTGGGCTAGTGGTTCTGGAATTGGAGGCGATTCATCCTAGAGCGATGGTACCCGGAACTGAATTTGCAGCACCAAAATCGGACCATCCTTGGGTAAGGGCTTTGACATACCATTACATGCATGGTTGGAAAAGTTGCTTAAATTCAGAGGCGGGGGGATTCATTGATATAGATGAGGGCATGGAGAAAAGAAACCATCTCCTTTGGACTCACATCTGTGTTACTGAATCGATTTGGGACCCTCAAGCAAGGTTTATCTGGTGGTGGGAGAGTGGTCTTTTGAAATGTCAATCATTGAGACACCCACACTAAAATCACAGCTGCCTGAAAAGCTGCTATGACACAGTTTAATGTCGAACAGTCCAAACACTTGCCCACATCAAGTCAAACACCAGCTGTGTCTTCCAATTCTAATTGCATCAGGCCTTGAGAATGGCCCATTTACTGTCTTTTACTCTTTTTTCTGTTTTAATTAGTTACATCAGTTTTGAAGTGCCTTGCTCTTCTTCCCTTTTTATTAGCAGTATGCATATTTTCAAGCCAGCTTTCAATTTTCATGCACCAACACAGAAATCCCAAATTCATGTTAACCACCTGCTAATCTTGCAATACATGGCACTGTATTTTTTTGATTTATTTAGATGATTTTCCATGTGACTGCAACTTGAAGAAAATCCCATGAACTGTCTAGTTTTATGTGTAATGAGCAACACAACTGGTGGTGACTTGAAGGAATAACTACTAGTTACTTGATTATGAGTGCCTTACCAGAGTTCAATTTTATTGAAAAGCTGTTACTAGTTACTTGATTATGAGTGCCTTACCAGAGTTCAATTTTATTGAAAAGCTGTTGAATAGGATTGCACTGTAATATGAGTTGTACCATGATGTGCTTTTTCTCTTTGCTTTTCTTTGTTCATATCTTGATATCTGAGTTGTACCATGATGTGCTTTTTCTCTTTGCTTTTCTTTGTTCATATCTTGATATCAAGGAGATGTCTTTGTTGAAAGTGCTAAGCATTTAGGAATTTCGCTGTTTCTCTGCTTTCTTAGTTACACAATCTTGATTGGCATCTTAACTTGGACTAATGGAAAATGTTTTATGATGCTCTATAACTTAATATTTGATATTCAGCATATCATGACATTGCCTGTTAGTGAACAGTGTACACAAATCTAGCCGGAGAAAGTAATTTTGATGCTTAATTTTAATATGTGAAGGAAGCTTTACCAGGTTGCAAGGGAATTTGGACTGTCTACCACAAGAATACACGTATCCATCTCAGTGAATCCTCAAGGATGGCAGATGAAGAAGATGAATATCATGCATATTTGATTATTAGTTTGGAGGCTCGTACAATGGTACTCCTTTCACTTGTGGATAGTTCCAAATGTAAAATATCTGAGAAGAAAAAGTACTTTTATTTCCTGTCTATGCTGCTTTATAGCTGGAATTGAAACTTTTGATGAGATACATGTTACTTGATTTTCTTATCTTCTTCTGGCAGGTTCTGCAGACTGCAAATAATTTGGAGGAGGTAACAGAGAATGTGGATTACTATGTTCAAGGAACTACTCTTGCTGCTGGAAATCTATTTGGGAGGTGGTTTTTTTTAGCTCAATCATTATGTTTGTATTTCCTTTTGCCCTTCCAATATCTTCTGTCATATAGTATTTAAGTCTTCACTGAGTTCCTTATGCTGCTAAACTTGATGCTTGGGAATTAGAAAGTTCACACAACCTTTCTTCCCCCCCCCGCAACAATTTACTTCCTTCTTGGCCTGTTTGGTTTAGAGTATTTTGGTTTGTTTGATTACTACCTCAGTTCCATTTTATGTGATAATATTGTTTCATTTGATAACTACTCTCCGCGTTTTATTTTATATGATAGTATTTGATTAGTTACAGAGTCTGTGGTCTTAAGTTCAATATATATATGATTAGTGATGTTGACTTGCGTGATGCCGGGTACTATGAAAGAGATGTTGTTCAGCATGAATATTTCTATATATTAGAAATGAAGGTTTCAATATGTCAGTTTGTAGGTAATAAATAAAAGTTCAAGGGTATTGAAGTCTGTAAAAATTCTTGGAAAATAAACTTGCTTAGGAAGATTGTCTTTTATGCTTTCTTATTTGTACCTTATCAAAGTTTGTAAAAAAGCTCATCCCTTGCTACTAAATTACAAATCATGCCGTATTAGTGCTATTGAAGTTGAAGATTTGATGGGCACCATTTTTTCTATTTTCCATAAATGCAGACATGGCCCTTAGTCCTTCATAGAGTAATTTCATTTGATTGGGCCCTTAGGTATTGCACATAGTTAAATACCTTTGTTTTTTTAAAAGAATCAGCATAGTTAAATACTATTTCCTTCCTCTATTCACTTTTGCTTGTCTATTATTTTCAAAAATAGATTTTTAACTTTACTTTTTATTATTAAAATATCAGAAATCAAAAATACCCCTGAAATATAGGAAAAGGACTAAAAATACCCTTCATTCACTTTCTGGTCTAAAAATACCCTTCTACTCATCTTTTCGTTCTTAAAATACCCTTCCATTTACCTTTTTGGCTCACTTTTACCTTGAAACTAACAACCCTCTCTTTGTTTTTTTTTAAAAATATTTATTATGTGTCATTTTCTTATTTGATGAAATAAAACCCCACCTCTAGAATATTTTTTTCAAAATTTATCCTTAGCATTAACTACTTATTCCCCAAATCATTTTTTAAGACGTAATGCTAAATAATAATAAGGATTGTGTACTAAAATAGTCGTATCAATCATTAACTTTTTTAGACAAATATGACAAGTAAAATTGAACGGAACGAAGGGAGTATATACTACAAAGTTATACTAAAAAGTAATTTTTGAAAGGAATAAAGAATGAGATGAATCGATAATATGAATCAACAAGAATGTTATCCTCCTATTGGCTGGAATTTTCCTGTGAAATCAATTCATATTAATTTAATAATAATATAAAGTAAATAAATGTTATTTTCTATTTGGATCTTTTATAAAGAATTTTTTTCCTCTTAAAACATGTTCATTTTAGCAAATTAAGAAGAAAAATATTATTTTCGTCTGATGTTATTTTTATCATTAAGTAATTTTATGAGATACTAAGTCAAATGTATGAAATATTTTATAATTAATTTTTTAAAAACTAAAAACCTATCTAACCTACATTTTTAATTAAAGACATCTAATAATTGGTCTGGTACGGTTCAATTCAGTTGTTACTTTGATTTTTAAAAATTTATTAATAATTTAGAATTAAATCTATGGTAGAAAACATCTTCCCCGATGCTTATATACTCATAGATAATCAATATTTCAAATTTATTTTGATCATTAATAGACTACATGAATATTTGTATCAGTAGTAGACTATGCATATTTTATTTTATATTAAATATTATTTTGACAAAAATACATTGATAATTTCATTTCAGTTTTAACAATGTTAGACCCATGCTGACATGGGCTACTCTTCCGCTAGTTTGTAAAAGAAGTAGAAGACACATGGTGTGGAATGTGGCACTGCTTGCACTTATGTGTGTGGCAGACAAAAATAAGAGAGCTTTTGAGGGTGTACAGATCAATTTTGTAATTTAAGGAGTAACCTTGTGTCCCTTATTTCCTGTTGGTGCACCATGATATTCCATTTTGTATATAAGTTTGGATGTCCTTTGTGAAATCATTTCATTTTGTAGGTTCTCTACTTTTTGGTATACTTGTATATGAGCGCTTTGGCCATACATCAATAAAGTTTTACTTTATCTAAAAAAAATTGATAAGTGATGTTGACATATATATTAGATTAGTGATAGTAGAGTATTGTATTAAATTAGTGTTGAAACACTTTTTGATAGAGAAATTAGCACAACAACAACATACCCAGTATACCCAGTGTAACCCCACAAGTGGAGTGTGGAGGGTGGAGGGTAGTGTGTTAGGAAAAGAGATATGTTTCCGATAGACCTTCGGCTCGAGAACAACAAGAAGTAGTAAGAACAACAACAAGCAGTAAGAACAACAAGAAAACACAAAAATCATGGTTAGGGAAACAACCAATAGAAACAAAAATCTAAGAATATGAAAATACAAGACTCCAAGTAACACTTTTGTAAAGGGAAAGCAAAACACTCGACTACCTGTTAACCGATTATACTAATTCTCGACCTTCACACCCCTCCTATCAAGGATAATTTCCTTGGTGAGATGAAGTTGCGTCATGCGTTGCCTAATTCTCATGAAATTTGAAGTTTGAATAAGTTCATGAATTTTAATTCTTGAAAATTTTATAAAAGTGGAGTCATCTCAAACATATTTTGGCGTATTAAAGTAGAAATTCTCTGTGTAATTGAAATGAAAATGGCAGCGTTTACATCTTTTTGTTAGTCACAACTGGTTTTTGTATTCTGTATAATCACATTTCTTTGTCATTGACATTATATTTTTCAATGCAAATCATTTTCTAATGACCTTTTGTTTGCATAATCAAAACCAGTGATTCCTTCATTTGTTCTTGCCTCGTAAAGAGCTTTCTTGATGTAAACGTTCTTTAAGATAGAGATATTTAGTTTCTGTGGTCACATTGTTTCCTGATTTGGTTGTGCAAGAAGTTGTACAATAATTTCGAGGATATTGACAAACCCTTTTTTCTCCTTAAAGGTACCTATTGCTGATTCAAAAGAAAAGGGTTTGATGACGGCTCTGCTTTCTTTGTGGTCCTGAAATTATAATATGTTATACGTATAAAAATGAGAATGCAGTATGTTCTATTCTTTTGTTTATGGTTGTTATGAATGAAAAAGTAAGAATTTAGTTCCCTGATCTGGAGTTCTGTTTTGTATATGCCACACTTTCTTTTCAAAAAACTTACCATTAGACTTGTGTCTTGAATTTTGTTTTCTTTTCCTTGTTGATTATGATGAGCAGTTGCATGGGTTTTTAAGTTTTTTAAATGCACTTCACCTTTCTGTGTAGACGCCGAGTTATCCAAGTGTTTGCTCATGGTGCTCGAATTCTTGATGGTGCATTTATGACTCAAGAATTGAGTTTTAAGGCTTCAAATGTGGAATCTGGCTCGAGTTCAGATACTTCTATTGTAGCTTCTGTTTCAATAGCGGATCCTTATGTTCTACTAAGAATGACAAATGGAAGTCTTCAGCTTCTTGTTGGAGGTATATTAGCAAGATAAGTTATATATGCTTTTGTAAGTTATTACCTCTCTTCTTGCAGTGGTAACCAACAAGAAAACTCATTCTTCGTTACTTAATTTAATAAATCCTGTTCCAGCTTAATACCCTGTTGTCTTTATGAAATATTACTTATTTGTTTCGTGTTGGTTTGTGATATTTGTTGTGAACATTACTTCATAGAGAATTTCTTTTTGCAGGCCCGTACATCAGAATGCCCTTTCTTTATTCTCAAAACTTAAATTGTTACTAAAGCATATTGATCTAGTGCGTATGAGTAACGATACAAGTGAAATTTGACTTCAACTTAATTTAAAATAAACTTGAAACCAACTCATACATGTACTGCAATTCGCAAGGGACTTACAACTGGCCTCAATCATTATCTTACTACTAATTTGAATCATAATCTGCAGTAGTAAAAATACACGATGTAGTTTACTTCTTGGAACCAGAATGATGGGGCAGTTAGTCAGAAATATTGGTAGAAACTTGTCCCTGCTTGCATGTGGTGGACCATTTGGAAGAGAGGAACTATAGAGTTTTTGAAATAATTTTGTGGAGAAAATTAAGATGAATTGTATTTTTTGTTTTATTTTTGGTGTAAAGAAAGCTATGCTGAGGAGGCTGAAATCACTAGCTGACATGATAGGATCCTTGTGAAAGCAGTAGCCTAAGCTTGGTTGGGATTTTGTAAAGTCTTCTCCACCGATATGGTGTAATTTAAAATATATGTGTATATATATAATCGTTACCAGCTTCAATTTTTTTTTTTAAATTTCTGTAAGGCCTGAGCTGGTTTATTAATAACTGCACAATTCACAGTTTAAGTCCTCCATTTTCTGTCTTGAACCCATTTATCCTGTGTTTCTCTTCCATGCTGACTTTATTATTCCTTTCAGATCCATCATCATGCTCTGTTTCTCTTACTGTTCCATCAGTATTTGAAAGCTCACAAAAGTCAATATCTGCTTGTACACTATATCATGATAAAGGTCCTGAACCTTGGCTCAGGAAGACTAGTACTGACGCTTGGCTTTCTTCTGGCATGGGGGAGGCAATTGATGGTGCCGATGGGGTAACCCAGGATCAGGGTGATGTATATTGTGGTGTTTGTTATGAAAATGGCACTCTTGAAATATTTGATGTTCCCAGTTTTACTTGTGTATTCTCTGTTGATAAATTCATTTCTGGGAGGACCTACCTTGTTGACACCTTTATGCAAGACTCGGTCAATGATCTTCATGCACATTCAAAGAATACTGAGGATGTAATCCGACCTGGACAGAAAGAGAATAGTAAGGACGTGAAGATAAACGTGGTGGAGTTGATGATGCATAGATGGATAGGGAAACATTCCCGCCCTTTTCTTTTTGGGATATTGGCTGATGGGACTATTCTAAGTTACCATGCATATGTTTTTGAAGGTTCAGAGAATTCTTCTAAAGTTGAGGGATCTGTTTCATCACAGAATTCCATTAGTCTTAGTAGTACAAATGCATCTAGACTCAGAAATTTAAGATTTGTTCGGGTTCCAGTAGACAATTATGCAAAGGAAGAGATGCCATCTGGAACCCAATTACAGCGAATGAATGTTTATAAGAATATTGGTGGTTCTCAAGGAATATTTCTCACCGGATCAAGGCCATCTTGGTTCATGGTGTTTCGTGAACGACTTAGAATACATCCACAGGTTATTGTTAACTTACTTCCATGTGTATTTCACATATTCTTGTTGTCGTTTTCTTGGTAGAGTAGAGAGGTTGGTGAAATTAGATTAAGTTGATGCCCGTTTATGCTGGTTATTTGTGGTTCCTGGGTGAGAAATGAACCAGGAAATCATGGTCTTGCCTTGAAGCAACTTTCCTGGAACCACAACCATTTAATGTACCTGTAACCTTTGATGTCTAAGCTAAAAGCTTTCACCTTGGGTCATTTACCTGTTATGTACTCTTCTTGACAAGTATTGGTTTGTTGCTGCAGCTGTGTGATGGACCTATTGTTGCCTTCACTGTCCTTCACAATGTTAACTGTAATCACGGACTTATATATGTTACAGCCCTGGTACGGTAATGAAATTGCGCTTCTTCCGACTTTCATGTGTCTGTGCTAATGTATTTCTGGATTGCTTTTTGTCACTGCAGGGAACTTTAAAGATTTGCCAACTTCCATCTTTCCTGTCCTATGACAACTATTGGCCAGTGCAAAAGGTGGGAATCCATTTTTGTAGACCAGTTAAACAATTTTCTTTTCCTTTTACTTCCTCCTTCTCTATTTTTTTTTTGGATCAAGTAAAAAATATATATATTTTTTGAAACGGGTTACTTGTATTCCTCAGCATTGGGCTATGCTGGCCACCACCTCCAAAAAGCATTAACAGAGGAGAGAAGAAAAGAAAAAAAAAACAGAAATACTTACTAAGAACCTACAAAATCAACTAAATGGATTTCCTCTTCTATATTTTGTTCTTTACGCCAAAAACCCAAGGAAGTAATTACTTTCCATTTAATCTTCTGTATTGAGCATTCTTTTCCTTCAAAAATCCTCTGATTCCTTTCCTTCCAAATATTCTACCAGATGCAAGCAGGTACTGTCCTCCACCACACCACTTCTTTTGACTCTTTGTGCCCCCCCCCCCCCCCCTCTTCCCGATCCAACAACTCAATAAATCTGATGTGTGTTACACCAGTTTAGGCTTGCTGAATTGAAGAATAAAGCCCATACTTGTGTTGTTAATGCAAAAATAAGTGTTTGTTGGTTTTCAGTGCCTCTTTGCATGGTAAGCATCTAGAGGCTATGTTGATGCCCCTTCTCTGTAATGCTTTATGAGTCAAACAGGCTCTCCTAGCTATCAACCAGACAAAACACTTCACTTTAGTGGGAGCCACACTCTTCCAAACAGCACTCCATGATCCTGTTTTCCTTCCTCCAGTTACCGATAGACCCCACTTGTACAATCTGTTGACAGAGAATCTTCCATCTGGGTGTTGTCTCCATAATAGACTGTCTGTTTCCAAATTAGTGCCTGGAAAGCTTTCTATCATATTCAGTAGTTCAATTACCCTTTCTATCTTCCAGTCACTTAACAACCTTCTAAATACCAAATTCCACCCTTGTTGAGACCACAACTCACTAATTTTGCTATTCGGAAGCACACTGATAGAATAAAGTCCAGGAAACAAATTTTGAAGAGACCCTTGACCAATCAAGTCTTATTTCCAGAATTAAACCTTATCCCCCCTCCCAACTTTATCTTTTGTATTAACTTTTAGAGTCGGCAAAAAGCTGCTGATATTCCTTCTTGGCCCAATTTGTGTTGCATCACCTCTTTCCATAGTGCATGCTCCTCTTGGTTGTACCTCCATAGCCACTTGCTTACCAGACTTTTGTTATGTAAGATGAGCTTCCTTACTCCCAAACCCCCATAATTACTCCCTTGTTGAGCTTCTGCCCATTTAACTAAACTGAAACTGCTCTCAATTTTATTTCATTGCCAGAGGAAATTCCTTCTCAAAGCATCTAGAATTTTGACCACCTCACCAGGTATAGGGAAAAGGGACTTTAAATAAGTTGGTAAGGAATCTGTATAGAGTTTATTAAAATGACTACCTCCCAATGAAAGGTATTGAGACTTCCAAAGTGCCAACTTCCTCTCAGTCTTATTAATAATTCCATCCCAAATAGTAATGGCTTTATGGTTTGCCCCCAATGGCATGCCTAGATAGACCGTTGGACGTTGGTAGCTTCTCTACCTTACACCTCAAGATGTTTGCTAGTGTTTGTATTTGTTGAACTTCTTTTAGCAACTTCTTTTACAGGAAACATGTGACTTTTTCTCCAGTTAACTTTGAGTCCAGAACAAGCCTCAAAAACTACCAGAATCACCCTTAAATAGTATATAGCTGTTCCTGATTTGCTTCACAAAACACTATTGTATCATCAACATACAGTAAATGTGTCATCTCCATACTCTCGTTTGCCCTTTTTCTTATGTTGAAACCTCATATCCAATTATTTTCCAACGCTTTCCTCATTAAACTGTCAAATCCCTCCATAGCTATAATAAAAAGGAACGGAGATAGAGGATCCCCCTGTTTAAGTCCTCTTTCTGCATGAAAAAAACTTACGGGTTCTCCATTAACAAGGATGGAGAACCTGGTGGTTTTAATACAAAGTCTATCCAACCGAGCCATCTATTTCCAAATCCCATTTGTCTAAGAGTGTTGATCAGGAACTTCCAATTTAAATGGTCATAGGCTTTCTCAGTATCCGACTACCGGTACGTCTCCTCTAATTCTAGTGTCAATACACTCGCTAGCAATTAAAGCGACATCCATTATATGTCTACCTTTAATGAAGGCCATCTGATGTTTGTTCACAAGCTTGCTATCTTTCTGCTAGAACCTTGGCTATGATTTTATACACCCCTGTGTCAAACTAATTGGTCTAAAATCTCTCAGATCATTTGCCCCCACTTTCTTTGGAATCAAAGCTACAAATGTAGTATTAAAACTTTTTTCAAATTTCTGTTGAGTGTGGAAGTTGTGGAAGGTCAACTTTAACTCCTCCTTTATAGTTTCCCAGAAAGTTAGAAAAAAAATCAATTTGTAACCATCGGGGCCAGGTGCCTTGTCTGCTGCACACATTTTGATCCCTTCTAACACCTCTTCTTCTTCAAACCTTCTTGTAAGATATTGTTGCTCCTCCATAGTAATAGTTTGAACATAAAAAATATTTTCTTTTATAGAAATCCATAGTGGACCTCTTAATCTCCATAGAATTAGAGGACATAACCCCATCGATCATCAAAGAATCTACTTTGTGGAAATGATGAGCAGAGCAATGAACTTTGTGTTCTTGTCACCCTCTTTGATCCACTGAATTCTGGATCTCTGTCTCCAATGGATTTCTTCATTTCTAGCCGTTTGTTCATATTCCATTGCCCATTGTGTTTGTGCTTTCATCATTTACTCATCATTAGTAAGAGGTCTGGCCTTCTGTATGATTTCCAAACTTCCAATTTGTTCCAGAAGTTGGTCCTTTCTAGCCCTCCAGTTACCTTTATTCTCCGTGCTCCGTTCCTAGAGTTTTACTTTCAAAAGACTCAATTTTGTTGTTAACTTAAAGTTTGCTCTTCCTGTCACATTAAAAGAATTCCACCAGTCTTGTACTTTGGATTTGAACCCCTCCACATTCAGCCACCATTTTTCAAACTTGAAATATGATCTGTTGAAGACCTCATCCCCACATGACAACAAAATTGGATTATGGTCAGAACCCAAACTAGGCAAGGAACTCTGTCTGATTTTATTAAACAATTTGTCCCAAGGAAATGAATGCATGAATCTGTCAATCCGTGATGCATTTCTATGATTTGACCCTCCTCTCCAAGTGTAAGATCCTCCAAATAAAGGGGGGTCAAGTAGCTCTAGTTCATTGATACAACTAGAGAAGTCTTTCATTGCTCCTGAAAGTTTGGTATGATTTGTCTTTTCTGAAGGCAATCTAGTAGTGTTGAAATCGCCACAAACCACCCAAGGTCCTTCACTAAAACTCTTCATTGCACCTAATTCTTCCCCTAGCTCATTCCTTTCATTTCTATCACATGAAACATGTACTGCTGTATATGTTGCTCGGACTCTTAAAAAATGACACGGGTGCGACATCAAAAGCGAAGAGTCCGTGCAACTAAGACTGCTGTAAGAAACCAAGTGAGATCTACATTAATGTCACTCAACTTGCAAGTGATCATCTGGTTTCCACTCTCCACCATCTCCCCCTTCCAAGACCTTTTATCCCACATAATAATTATACTCCCTTTACTACCTAATGCCATCCAAACCCCCCCCCCCCCCATCTATTACCCTCTAATTGTTGACTATGATCTCCTACTGTTCCCTTTAATTTTGTCTCCACCAAAACCAAAACATTGCCTATAAAAGGTTCTTATCAAGAGTTAAGTGAGAAGTTTAAGGTTAAATTATTTCCAAATATAGTAATATGATATTTTTTTGGAATAGACTAATAAGGAAATAGTGCCATATAAACTGGAATGGGGGAGTATATGTTCACATATTATTTTAAGCACTCTTTAGATTTTTACTCTGTGCATATACAAATATTGTTTTCAAATGTCATTTTTGTTTCTAATGCTCTTTCTATGTTTTTCTATTTTAAAAAACTGCAAAAAACAAATACTTTAAGGGGGGTCGTTTGGTAGAGTGTATTAGGAAAAATAACGCATGTATTAGCCTTGTGTATTACTAGTACCTTGTTTGGTATTCTTTTCCAACCTATGTATAACTAACACTCTATTGTGTATTAAAGTGTGTATTGCTAATACCAAGGATTTCTAGGTATTAGCAACGCAATGTTTTTAATGCATGCATTAAAATGATTAAAGACCCAATTGCCCCTCAAAACCTTTTTTACATCTTTTCAACCATAGTAGTGGAGGGTATCTTTGTAAATTATTTTTTTATGCAATGCATGCTATTTTTTTTATGCATCAAACCAAACAATGCATAAAAATAATTTATGTATAACTAGTGCAAGCATAACTAATGCATGCATTGGTAATGCAAGCATTACTAATACACTTCATTTAGCATTATTCTTATACACTCTATCAAACGACCCCTAAAGGAAATTCAAAAGTGTTTTCTAAATTATGTCTTATTATATTGATCCTCTAGATATATTACGATTGATCTGCTTTTGATGAGCTAAGGCAACACAATAATTGTGCTTGTGTCAAGTTTATTTATAGATATCCAATTGAGGACAGAGGTTAGAAATTTTGGGCACTTCGTATGAGAGCTTCAACAGAGATAATATGATTGTATAATGGCTAACTAAATGATTGATGAAAGTGATTACTAACTGGAATAATTTGTGCAGTGGCCAACTAATGGATTGATTAGAGGGATTTATTAGTATAGTTTCAAAGCAAGGGATAATTGCATCTCGAGCAGTTCAACTACTGGTCAAGGAATGTCAATTATCCTATTATAAATATAGCATGTTGTTCAGCTTTTTCAATATGAAGAGCTCCTATCGTGAAAATAATTAAAGTAATGCATATGAACTGTTGCTAATGTTTTCCCATTTGTTAGAGTACAAAATCATTAGTACATAAAGTTGGATATTTGTTTCTCCCAATGGATATCTGAATTTTACATTTCTCATCTTTCTTCTCTTTTATTCTTGGAACTGGGTTGCAGATACCACTAAAGGGAACACCACATCAAGTTGCTTATTTTGCTGAGAAGAATGTTTACTCAGTTATAGTTTCAGTTCCAGTGAGTATATAATCCATCTTCTGTTATCTATTTGTGGTTTGATATTAATGTATTAAGTATTAACATACATATGTTGTTAGGCTGGTAATATTTTGCTTTCGAGAGTTAGGCTGGTAATACAAATGCTCAGAGATGAGTCATTAAGCATACATCAATTTGTGTACTACAGAGCTTTCCTACCCATGAATGCACAACATAGAATTGTTAGTTGACTACACTTATGGTCAGCAATCTGTGTGCCCACCCCCAAACCCCCACTCACACACACCAAAAAAAAAAAAAAGAGGAACTAAGATGGAAAGAAAATGTGAATCATTGGTGGAAAAAACAGAGGCTAGCATTAATATTACTGGCTTCATTTCATACAGTTCTGCTTATTTCCGACAGGTTCTTAAGCCATTGAATCAAGTCCTATCAACTATAGCTGATCAAGAGGTTGGTCAGCAGTTTGATCCTGATAATTTAAATTATGAAGGAAGCTATCCCATAGAAGAATTTGAGGTGCGGATTGTGGAACCAGAAAAATCTGGTGGGCCCTGGAAAACAAGGGCAAGTATTCCTATGCAAAGTTCTGAAAATGCTCTAACCGTGAGGATGGTTACTTTACTTGTGAGTTCAATTTTATTTCTCTTCTTTCTCTTTTTATTGTTTGTTTTTAATATTGAGTACAAGCTCTCCAAAAAGGATTTCAAACTTAATTTTTTTTCTATAAAATAATTCAATGTTTGTTTCCTCTCTCAAACTTAGCTGATTCAATTCTTTGAAGATCAAGATACCACCTTCTAGTTGGATTCTTAACATTGATAACCTCATTTATTGAGAATAAAATATCTGGGGAGGGGGATATTTCTTTAATAAAAAACTACAACTTTTGAAATTCCAATTTGGAAAATACAAGATACTGTTTCTGGTGGTACATACATTCAACTCTTCTGTGCATCTTCTCTGTTGAATGTCACAATTACCTAAAGTAGAGTTTCTGAAGCTCCAGTTTCCCTTTAAAAAGCTCTCCTTGAAGTGATCTGTTTTAAAAATCTTAAAGATATTTCTCACCCTTAAGTCGGAAGTGTAAATGAAAATACCATGGCAAGGAAATTTGTTGGTTCCCCTAATTTCATTTTGTCAATTGAAATGTGACCTGGGGTATTTTGTCTCCTCCCCTTTCCAAAAGAAAGAAGAAGAAGAAAATAAAACAAAACCTGGAGCACTACTTGAACCCAACTTTAGTAGGAACATGAGGAGACTATTAAATCTTATCTTTGTGGAGACTTTCAAAAATTAATCATTTCCTCTTTCTTTCAATGTTCTACAACAGAATACAAAAACGAAAGAGAACGAAACTCTTTTGGCAGTGGGAACTGCTTACGTGCAAGGGGAGGATGTGGCTGCAAGGGGGCGTGTGCTTTTGTTTTCTATAGATCGCACTGCTGATAATTCACGAACATTGGTATCTCCCACCACTTGGCTTTTGGCTTCCATATTTCGTCCTTTTTTGGGGGCAAAATGAGTTGTTTTACTCTCTTCTTTTAAATGGTTTCAGGTCTCAGAAGTCTACTCAAAGGAATTAAAGGGTGCTATACCTGCTTTAGCTTCACTTCAAGGTCACTTGTTAATAGCTTCTGGTCCTAAAATTATCTTGCATAAATGGACGGGTTCTGAATTGAATGGAGTTGCCTTTTGTGACTATCCTCCACTTCATGCTGTGAGCCTAAATATTGTAAGTACATTTTTAGTGGCTTTTTCCTTCACTTCTGAGGAATATTATCAGATCAAACTCCTGTTAAGGCTACTTGGGTGTTTTCAGTATGTTTTTCATTTCATCTGGCGAAGTTATGTAAATCATGGTTCGTTTAATTTGTAATTATTGAAGTTTAAGAATGTGGATCAATGGTAGCCGATAGCCCACCCTCTTCCGAATTTGTATAGAGGATATAAAAGCTTATGAATATAATCTGAGATTTAATAATATAAGCTCACAAGGAATAGCATAATTTATAATCTTAAAGAGTGGTGAGTTCAACATTAAAAAAAAGGCCTAGTGCATATCCCACTTTTGCACACCAGGGTTGTGAAAATCCATGAGAAGTGGCAGGTGTGCCTAGATTGAGTTCCTATCATAATGCTGTAAAAGTGCATAAGATGTAGTCATGAATCATGACTTGGTGAATCCAAGTTCTGCAGTTCCTATTATTCTGCATTGTTGGTAACAATTACAGAATTCAATGAGATAAATCATTTTGCAAGAGCTCAGTGTGCTTTAAAATCGTGTGCCCTGCACCCAACCCTGAGTGTATGCTTAGACCAAAAACAAAGTGGAAAATAACTTGAATGAAATGTTATGAAAGGAGCAACACTCTGCTAATAGTTTCTTTTCTCTATTGAAAGATTCAGATTGGTTGTCCTATATCTATTACTTGTAGTTGGACAAATTTTTTTGGTGGCTCAAGCTACAAAGAGAATCAAATAGACTGTTGGGGAGGAGCACATACTTTATTGTTTATTGTCTAAAACCTTGTCAATTTCCATAAATGAGGGATCTAATAGTACCTTTTCATTCTTGGACAAACGATATTAAATCATGAAAGTATTTGTAGTTCTCTTTGTTTAGTTTTCTAAAGCTTCTCACAAAAAAACTATTCTGAATGTTTTCCATACATTTTCCTTCAATGTTGTTAATTATAGGTGAAGAACTTTATTCTTCTTGGAGACATTCACAAGAGTATATCCTTCGTCAGTTGGAAAGAGCCTCAACTGAGTTTATTGGCTAAAGATTTTAGTCCGCTTGATTGTTTGGCAACAGAATTTTTGATTGATGGTAGCACTCTCAGTCTTGTAGTTTCAGATGATCAAAAGAATGTTCAGGTAAGTTGTGGTTTTATATTTTTCTGTATTGTCGATGCAATAACTTTCGTGATAAAATACAGACCTTAGACCTAACTCAACCCCAAAAACTAGTTTAGAAGTTGAGGTTTTCCAAGACGATATAATGACAACTACCCATTTCCTCCACATACCAAGCTTACCAACCATAGCATGGACAACATAACATGGAGGCTAACATTGAAACACAATGACATGGATGAGCCTAGCTTTGGTACCATGATAAGGATAAGAAATGAATTTTGGGCCTAACTCAACCTCAAAGCTAACTCATAAGGCGAGGGCTGTCCAAAACCATATGAGGAGACAACCTATTACCTCTACCAATGTGGGACATGTAAACCTTGAAGGCCATTGCTCTTCTGTGGAACTTTAAAAGTTCGCAGAACAAGTTCACTCTAATAGCATGTGTACACCCAATGTCTAGGATTAGTTGAAAACCCATAAGTTGGTTCGCTCTAACTTCTTCATCTGATGCAAAACTTGTTGCCTATTACCTTTGTTTGAGTGGGTAAAAGTCCTACATTCATTAGCTAGCATTTGGGGTTGAGTTAGGCCCATATGCCATATCTTTACATGGTATCGGACAGATCCATTCCCATTTGTGCTTCCCAGTCCACGCTCCAGTGGGTCCTGGGCGTGTAGGGGGTTGTTAAAGTTGGTAAAAGTCCCCCATTGGTTGGGGAATGGACGGGTGGTCTTCTCATATGAACTTGGGCAATCCTCCCATCATGAGCTAGCTTTTGGAGTTGAGTTAGGCTCAAGTGCCATATCTTTACAATTCAACCTGAGAATTTTGTTTTTTTGTTCTCTATTCGGCTCCCTCCTGTACCACTTTTTTTATTGTTATTATTGACTTTTTTGTGCTTTCTTTCCTTCGGGTTGGAGAAGGGGCTCTCACTGATTAGAAAAAGGTGGATGAATTTGCTATGATATGACTATTCTAATGCATGAAAATGATACAAACTAGCTTTTTCCACTGAGCATGTCGTGAGCAAATTCAAATTTTGAGTCGCAGAATTTTATAGTTTACGTGGATGATATTCTAAAGTGAAGTTTGTGACCTGCAACGTAGTTATGGAAAGTATATAAATAGTCATACTTGTAATAGTTATTCAGATATATGTTGGTCAGTATCACTGATCTTGCATAGCATCTTGATAATGGTATCTAGCCAAGAAGTTAATATCTTTTTTTACTTCCTACTGCTATTATTTTTAGCAATGGTTTGAAGACCTGCGATGTTATTCAAATTTAATCAGGGGCTTTGGTATCAGACTCTAATTACTTATACTTGCTTAAATGTAGATATTCTACTATGCTCCAAAGGTGTCAGAAAGTTGGAAAGGGCAGAAGCTTCTGTCTAGGGCTGAGTTCCATGTTGGTTCTCGCATTACAAAGTTTCTACGCTTGCAGTTGCTTCCCACTACATCTGAACGAACTGCTACCACTCCTGGCTCTGATAAAACTAATCGCTTCGCTACAGTGTTTGGCACTTTAGAAGGCAGCCTTGGCTGTATAGCCCCTCTGGATGAACTTACTTTTCGTAGGCTTCAGTCCCTGCAGAAAAAGCTTGTCACTGCTGTTACCCATGTTGCTGGATTAAATCCAAGATCTTTCCGCCAGTTCCGTTCAAATGGAAAAGCTCATCGGCCTGGTCCAGACAACATAGTTGACTGTGAGCTGCTATCCCAGTAAGTAGTCTTTGGAACTATCTAGCACTTCTTTTTAGTTTACTCAAATTTTGTTTTTATGTTTTGCCAACTTCCTTGTTTAGACAGTTGAGTATGTACCATATTGTGTTTGGTGGTACCTTCTCAAAATAAATTATGTTTGGTAGTAAGTGAAAAGGAAGCGTCTTGCCTTGTGATGAGATTGAAGAGTTCCATGACCATGACTACAATAATTTGTCTCTGAAGACTGGTTTGGGGTACTCTACATCTCACACTCATTCCTACACGGACATACAAGTCTCTGACAAGATTAAAAGAGCATTGGCTAATGCATGACGTAATATACATTCAGGAAAAAAATAGATGACCTATTAGATGTGTCACAACACCAAAGCATTCATCCTAACTGGTTAGTATAACTTTCCTTTAGATGATTTTTAAGTCTCATCCTGTCATCTTCATTTGTCATAGTGTCACATTTAATGACTGGTGCATAGGGAGGTCTATGAAGGACATGACTATATCTACCCTACTGACCTCCGAGTTTACCATTTATATATGCTACTTATAAGTTATCATATGTGATCACTTTTGATCTTGACAGAATGCTGTATGACTGCATATCTATCTCAGTAAGTTTTATTAGAGAGTACACATATCTTGTTTGTTTCGTAAGAGTTCTCAAAGGGATTTATAACCTCCTAAGGGATGCACCTACTACCTTAAGATTTTGAGTTAGATGCTCCGATTCTCTCACATGGTATCAGTGCCAAACTTTGGTTAGGCCGTTTTCATAATTGTTCTTCTTTACCTGTTCTTTTTACTCTGTGTTTCTCTCATCTCTCTCAGTTCAAGCCCTATTGAGCCACTAGATTTGCTCCAAGCTCACTCCTATGCCTGTTGAGCCTACTCTCCTCTTGGCTCCAGGCTCCCTCTTGAGACATACTCTCTCTATATCTCTCCCTGAAAGTGTTCAAGTTTGTGTGTAAAACCCTAGAATAAGGTTACTTATCCCTTATTTGTTGTGTGAGGGTTTTCAAAGGGTTTTATTATGTCTTGGGCTGCTTCACCCATTCCTTTAAGGTTTTTAGTTGGATACTCAGCTTTTTTTCTCAGTGCCCAAGACAATTAGCATAGAGCAGTGCCAAAACTATGCCAGGGCTTAAGCTCAAAGCACTATCAAAATGTGGGTTTTAGTAGAGAGGCACAATGAAGGAAAAATAAAAATTGTAGTGTATATAAGGCTTGAAAAGGAGGAGCAAGATGGGCCAGTGAGGTGCGAGAGGTTGGCGGTGATAGGTTCGAGGGGAGGTAGAGGTAAACCGTGGAAGAATTGGTGAGAGGTGATTAGACGGGACATATCACATCTTCAACTCACTGAGGACATGATCTTAGCTGGGAGAGCATGTAGGTCGATGATTAGCGAAGATGGTCAGTAGGTAGTCAAGCGTCTCCTCTTCTCCCAGTGGTAGAGCAGGGTTTTAGTCTGGAGCACCTATCTGTTTCCTTACCAGTGGCATCATCCTATTCTTCAATTCTATTACTACTGTTGTTTCTTTTATTTTTTTTATCTTCACTATTTTTACTTTTTACTGTCAGCACTTCTCTTTCTTCAGTATTTCCATCATAGCTTTTGTCTCTTGCATTTCTTTCAAACCTATTCGGAAAATACTTTTCTTGAGTTGAGGGTTTATAGGAAACAGCCTCTCGTCCCTACAAAGGTTGGGTTAGGGTCTTCGTATATCCCTACCCTCTACAATCATACTTGTGGGACTATACAGAGTATGTTATTGTCGTAATGCTCGAACAGAATATAATCACTAAAAAACAATTTTAAGACCAGTGTAATTGAAAAGCGATAATTTAAAGAAATAGATGAAGTAAAAAAGAATGTAGGTTCAGAAACCAGTTAAAATTTGGATTTAGATGAAAAATGTAGTTTTAAGTTTCGTATTAAGTTACTACTTTTCTTAAATACAATGTCTAAATTCCTTTTTCTTTTCTGATTATGTTATTGTTTAGTGTCTACATTTTCAATCATCTTATGGGTGTGTTTTAGCTGTTGAGGCATAACATTTCCTTCCATATTGTTGGTTTTACTATTGTTTTTTGAACTTCCTATTGAGAATTGGTGGTTGTATACTTGTATTGATTAAAAAAACACCAAGAAGGTGCAAGCAAAATTTTTTTGCAGATCAAAACAAAAGTATGTCCCTCTTCTTCTTAGGGATCCTATCAGATTTTGTAAGGTAAGGAGCATTAGTTTTCCAGATCTGTTTCCACTTTCCAGAAATCAAGCTATCATAGCAAGATTTTTACTGTGAATTGATATCTGATTTTACTTTTTTTCTAAATCCTTGCACTATGATAGAACATCGGAAGTTCTCCAAAATTGGTAGCAGTTTACCATCATTGCCTCTGGACTCTAGAGGACACTGTGCTTGCTTCTAGCATTACAGAAAGTCTATGTATGTCAGGGAACAACTTTTTGAGAGGAGCATGACCTATCCATTAGTTATTCCAGAAAGAGATAATCCTCCCATCCCCAACTTTGAAACTGATGATGTCCATAAATTGTTGCGACTGATTCCAGATGTTTATCTAAACCCCAACACCATAAGGAATGTTTATAGTTTTAGTTTCCAGGGGCTATCAACTCCATACTCCTCACTAATTACTTCTTCTACAAATCTTGTTCTTCAGATATGAACCTACACATCCGTTTCATCATCTAGCTGATGTTGATGTTCTGTTGCTTCAGATTCCTAATTTTCAGTCCCTGCTCCTTTTTACAAGCTATAAAATAATGGTCCATTTTACTAGGTGAAATGACCTCTTTACCCTTGCCATAAGAACTCCCTTTTGTTTATCCGAAGTCCAAATTTTCTTAGTCCAGCACATCATTTATCAGTACTAGTCTACCCCTCAATGGCAAGTATTGACTCGTCCACCTTGACAATCTATCCTCACATCTTTCCAGTACCCCATTCCAAATTTCTGATGCTTTGTTCTTACCTCTCACAATAAAAACCCAAATAAGTAGGGACGTGATCCTACATCAAACCCCAATGCATTTGCAAGCATGCCAGATTTTCAATTTCCTTAACAGGAAAGATTAGACTTCATCCAAATGTGATGGTGCCCTCAGATTGCTTCAAAAACTGTGACTAAAACTCTGAAGTGTCTAAGCTGATCCACTGTTGCACCACACATAACTAATGTATCATCAATATAGTTAGATGGAACTTCCAAGCCATTCTGTTCATTATTTGAAGCTCTGAACTACCATTATGTTTAGCAGTCTTGAGCATATCTCTGAAGCGTTCCATTACCAAGATAAATAAGAAAGGGAATTGGATCCCCTTGTCTCAAACAGGGAATTATTCACTAATACAGAATGTTTAGTGGTGCTTGTGCAAAAGGCGATTCATGTATTCCACTTTCTCCCAAAGCTCATCGATGCCAGAAACTTAAGTACAAAGCTCCAGACCCCCACCCCCACCCCCACCCCAGTATCCACACATTCGCTGGCAATGAGAATTGCGTCCATGCTTTGTCTGTTCTTATGAAGGTCATCTGAAATCATCAAGTAATTCATCATCGCGCCCCTCAATCTTTTTGTCAGAATTTAGAAAATGATCTTGTAAACAGTGAAAATTAAATTGATGGGTGTAATATCCTTCAAACACACCACCTGTTTTTTTTGTGATCAAAGCATTGCAAGTTATATTCAAAAAAATTTCTAAATTTTCCTGTCAGCGAAAAAAGATCCATTCTTTCATAAAATGTTCTATGATTATAGATCAACATGTTTGAGAAAAGTCCATGGTGTGTCTATCAGGTCCCGGGGCTTTATCATTAGCACACTGCTTGATGGCATCCCGTACATTCTGCTCCTCAATGTCTTTGTGACCAATCATTCTCTTCTCCCATTTATTCTTGGACACTCCCTCAGGTCTGTAGAATGCATGACTACGTTGCAAAGAATCTCCATAGAAGGAAAACTATGTTCCTTGGCTTGAAGGTAGGTATCTTCCGTTGGAAATTTTATCACCTTTTTGGTGGTGGGTGAAGGCTTATCAACGAGACTCGTGGTGCTTAATGCTGTGATGAAGTGAGAATATTTAAGATCTGGTTATGACTTGAAAATTTTTGTGAAATTTGTGATAAGACAACGTTGATCAGTTGTAGTAGCATCTGAATTCGTATCATTAATGTATATATCTTGTTCATTTGCAGCTATGAGATGCTCCCATTGGAGGAACAGCTTGAGATAGCTCAGCAGATTGGAACCACTCGGATGCAAATAATGTCAAACTTGAATGACATGATCTTGGGTACAAGTTTCTTATAATGTAGCTCTAATGAGGACGTATAGATCAGAAACCAATGTAGCTAATTTGAAGGAAGTGGGGAACTGGAGCATTTCAGAAGTAATGTTCGACCAGTTAAAAGCCTTCAGTAATCATCCTCGTAGAACTAAGACGGCTTTTAACTCCCAACAAGCTGTTTCCTCACAAATCATTAATCTGAAGAGTGTTGCAGTCATCATTCTCGTCAAGAGCTGCGTTGGTTCTCTGTTGTTATTGATGGATGTATATGAATTAGGTGTATGAAACCCAGGGCCATTTATTATGTATTGCTGCTTAAGATGAAAGGTGAAGCTTGATCTTCTATAACCAATCATTGCTTATCTTGTAGATTATGTTATGATGTATAAGTGATTACACCATCACCAAAGTTAGAAATTAGTACGAAGGGTATGCAGAGCAGACATGAAGTCAAATTCAGCTTGAACTTAGATTGAATGAGAAAGTGTACTTGAGGTGATTTTTGCTTCGCACCTCGAAAATTCTAGTTTGTCCAATTCTGCTGGTTAACTGTTCGCATCTATTGCATATTTTCTGCCAACTCGCTCCATATTCCGAAAACTAAGAGTAACACTTTCATTTCCAGAGTTTTTTCTTCTTTCCCTTAAAGCATCCTGTGTTTGTAGTTCATACTGATTCATTCTATAAATACCTGATTATTCATGGTATGATTTATTCCTATTTTTACTTAAATGACATGTGTTTATGTCAATGATACCAAGGGGATACTAAATGAACAGAGTTGGAATATGAATGAAATATAATGTGATAAGAGTCATAGAGCTACTATGAGGTTCCCTTTGAAATGAGGCTAGGGAGCCACTACGAAGAAGTTTTGGGTATTATGAAGGAAGCTTCTAGCTCATATTGCTTATGGGTTGGGAATGGGAATTAAACTTTATGAGATCGAATCTCCAGTTGTTCCTTAGTAGCTCAGCGGTAGAATGGTCAATTTACCATGCTTACACAAATCATAAAGAAGCATTAAGCGACCATAATAAATAACCCTTTTAAATGTTAAAACTCTATGACTTGACCAATATTTCCATGAAAAAGAATATCATAGAAAAAAAGAAGTAAAAATCCATTCATATGGTTTGGGACAAATGCTTTTGGAAATGTCTAGAAAAAGAGAGACACAGAATACAGTGGAGGTTAGTGAAGTTATAGATAGCATATGGCCTCCTCTCCCATGATTAGTTTCTTCCTCTTTTTCCAATTTGTAGTCCCATTCATATTACATTATTGTGTATAGTCCATAATCACTAGATATTGTTGTTATATCTCTTTCAAATGCTACCAAAAGAGCCCATCATGAAGCTAACACCTCAATTTTAAAAAGATCTTAAATTTGGTCCCATCAAGGGATACGTGAGGGAAGAAAGATTATCCGTTGTTATGGAGAAAATGGAGAGTTCTATCTATACGTGCAATTACGAATCCTTAATAAAGTTTACAAGTCATTTGTCCTAGCTGGACAAAGTTACTTGGTACCTATTGCTGGTGGGAGGTGGCAGATACCTTGTGGATTTAGTTGAGATGTGAAAGTTGATTTGAACACCACGATCATTAAAAAAAAGAGGCATTAGGTTTACGTGAAATTAATCATCGTCCTATTTTATTGTTGTTAGAGCTATGTTCAACGACTTACACGTATATAAAGTATGAACAAAAGTTACTGGTTCCCGAAAGTTGGTACCTTAAGCATAGCTTCATCCCCTGCTTATAATAGGGAAAGAGCAATTGGTGGCTTGTTTATTCTTTCTACCTAAGAATAAATGAGAAATAGAATGTCAAGTCTCGCGTTGGTGCCATTAAAAGTTGTAATGAGATGAATAGGATCTCTCTATTATTAATTAAAGTTTCCGAGTTTGAACTCTAGAATAGAAACTAATCGTAGCGATGTAGCCCCGAACATGTACGAACAAAATGAAAGTTACATGCACGTCAATTGATGGAACATATATTATGTATAGTCTCTTTATGTGGTCTTGAAAAAAATAATTCAAAGCTAATTCTTTAGATTAAATTAGATATAAAATCGATTTTTCTTCACATAGTGAAAGTATTCGAATTCAAACTTGTAACACTATTATTTTTAAAAAGAAAAGAAAAGAAAAGAAGAAAAAGAAGACCTTATTATTACACTGTTCCATTGAAGATGAAAGAAAGTAATGCATGCTGCTAAGGCAAATTTTACGCCTTGTTATATGACTCACGCCAAATTAATTTAATGTCAAAAGTTATTTTTGCTTTTAGGCATGCCTTTTGTCTTCACTTTATTTATTTGTACCTAAAAAAGAATATAACATTTTGGTCAATGTCCTTTTGTGAATACATTTTCACATGCAATTTATTTCTTTTCTAACCTTTTTAAGTTTCTTTTTAGTAAAGGTCAGCTATTTGCCTAATTTCTTTTGTATATTTAACTTTGAATTTCCCTTCCCTCTTGGGTGTTTGATTGGGATTTGACAATGGGGGTCTTGATTGTGACAAAATTATCACTTTATATCTTCCAAAAATTTGGTGCTATTTATATTTCCTAGTCAATAATTTTGAGCATGCAAGACATTTTTGTTTTGATGAGTTACGTCCGTAATATAATTTTTGATTGGTAATTCATTGGTAGTTTGTCGCTACATTATGCACAGTTGAACCTAGGGGTGGAGCTATAGGAAATGAATACAGTGAGAAAAATGATCTTTTCTCAAGAAGTTTGTTTATGTATATTACAAAGCCAAAAATAATCAAATGTGTGATAAATATATTAATTGAACCCCTTTGACTTATAATAGAATGTAATCTAAGCCTATTTCTTTAGAGGTTAACGGGGTAATTTTATAAATCTCCTTTCAGATTTCAATTAGTAACACTAACTTCTGTTATGATTAATGATATAAAGCTTATTTTTATTTCATAGTAGACAATCGAAATCTGCATCTCCTAATAAATGATTTCTTGAAAAATGATTTGGAAAATAAGTATTTAATGCTGAGGTAAAATATGAAAAAATATTATTGTTTTTTCTTGATATGTCAAAAGTGACAAGTAAAAATGAAAATCTATTTAAGAAATGAGTGACAAGCGAGGCGAACCCACCTTCATCAATAGGGTTGTACGTACACTTGTTAACTTCGGAAAAAATCATGTGTCCATATATATATATATATATATATATATATATATTGCAGAAACTGACAAAAACTAGTATATAATTTATAGTGCACCCATGAGGAGCATATGAGTGTTCTTGTGCCGCTTGTACAAGGCAGAGAAACCACCCACGAGATCAAAGTCTGAATCCAGCTAGAGCACTATCTCATTATTTTTTATTTTAAGTTTTACTTTGAGATTATTAGTTGATGCATCCGAAGTCTTCAAATTTTGAGTTCGTTTCTGATAACAATTAAAAATGAACCAGGGAGTACTGTTTAATTCATTTCAAATTAAATAACTTTGAAGAGAATCAATAATCCTTCCATTTCACATCCTATATAAAACATCACAATTTTTAGCGTTTGAAGTATTAATGACACTTCTATGCCACAAACTTTAGTCAACTACTGAATGCTTCTCTTAAATTGTCGTTCTTTTATGCTTTTTTATTGTTGCTTGTGAAGGAAATAACAGTGGATATATTCCACTATTTTAAATAGAGAAACAATAAACTAAAAGATTATTCCAAATGACAATTTATTTTAAAAAACAACTAGAATTCTTTATATATATATATATATATATATATATATATATATATATATATATATATATATATATATATATATATATATATATATATTGTATTTTCGCTATGATATAGACTTCCTTCGATTTTTTTTTTATTTGGAATTTCTCCATGTTGTATTTATGTAATATTCTTATTCGACGTTTTAAAATGAAGTATCAACTATCAAAAAATTTAATTGAACTAAAGAGAAACCAAAATTGTTTGGACAGGTTGAAAAGCCTAAATTCTAGTTGTCTATAATAAAGTGATCCAAAATATTAATATAAAAATACGGTAGGAACTTATAAACTGTTATCTTCATTAGCAAAAAGATGAGTCCATAGACCATACTACAATAAAAAATAACTTTTAGCGGCGATATACAAATAAAAACACTAATAAAGAGTGCTAAAGTTTTTACTAGTATTAGTTAAGTGTCATTAGATCCAACGTCGCTAAATGCTTTAGGGACATATACAAAGAGTGTTAATTGCCGCTAAAAATACATATTTAGCGACAATTGAGCTATTACCGTTAATAAATTGCCACTAAAGATTATTTTTGATGTAGTGCCACTATGCATCCTTGAAAATTTAATCCTCTCACATACTCGAGGTTGTAATTTAATTTCTCGCAAGATAAAATGGAATATCCGTTAAAGAAGTAGTGGTACCTTAAATTTCAATAATTTTAACGAACTTAAAAAGACATCAACGAGATCACACACACAGATACGATCGATCGATTTTATTTTGTAAGAAATGTATGCAAAAGAAGGAAAGAATCTGATGCAAAAAAATAAGAGAAAGTCTCTCTATTTATAGCCAACAAATGGTAAGGTCACAACTCTTTGAAAAAAAGATAACCTTTCAGAAAGGTCATAACCTTTCAAACGGTCACAACCCTTTAGAAACGACACAATCTTTCATAAAGATCACAACCTTTCGACAAAGTCACAACCTTCAATTCCTATTCACACCTTTAAAACCAACACAAAACTTTAATTATTAAATTCACGATCTCCACTCAAAACAATATTTTAGATTTTCACTTTAACCATCATAATTCACGTACGACATATATTGTTTGACATCAAACAGAACAATTAATCAATATATAACAACAAAAAAGTTGTGTCATGTATCTTCCTCATTCATCATTCTAGAATTCGAGACAAAAGCTTTTTTGTGGCAAAATTTGGTACACTAACATTATGAACTTTAATGATGGTCTCCAAGCGTGTAATCTGACTAATCACATTAAAATGACCAAATCTAACAAGTCAAATCACACATAATTAAATTTACAGAGTTTAGATTATATACATCGTTAATAAAAATAAATTTATCTACTATCAAACTACTTATATCTGTTATAGCTCAAGATCATACATTTAAAAGTTTAAGCAGATTTACACGTAGATAATATCCTTATAACTGATAGTGTATAGATATATTTTACGATTGATAGTGTATATAATTTAAACTGGTCGCTTCAACCGACAATATTATATGCTTCTTGTTATTATCTTCATTTCTCTAATTAAGTATTGTCTGAAAATTTGTATTTGGACCAGAAATATTAAATTATTACTTGATCACATATCAATCTTTAAATAGTAATTCCACCATAGATATATATATAAGAGTAATTGATTTTGTGTTTTGACTAAAAGTCTCAAATGAGAAAAGGGAGAGGTGATGGTTATTATGCTTTCTTTGGAATAAAATGCATGGATTTATATAATTGCAGAAATTCCTAAATGTTTCTTAATATTGGAACAGAAAATCCCTAATTTTTTATTGACTATACTTTAATTTAATTAAGTAGTGATTGCTGAACCCCCACCCCCACAACAACAACATATTCATGGTGTCTTCCACACATGCACTATCTCTTTTTTTCTTCATTGAAAAATAATTTGTTGTGTGACAATTTTTTTTTTTTTTTGCATTGAATACTCATTATCTTTTCTTTTATTCGTGAATATATTGATGGTAGAACTATATACTCAATAGTAGATATTTATGAAATATATCTAAATAATTTAATAGATGAACACACACATATATATGTGTTATATAGAGTTACATCAATCTATATCAGTGGCGTACCCACATACCGTCAAGGGTGTGCACCCTTCATCGGAAAAAAATTAGTATATATCTACGAAATGATTAAATAACATATTTTGGATAGAGGCGGAGCTGAATCCCCTTCGGCGGAAAATTATATTATTTATAAATGGTTAAAATAATTTTTTAGGTATATATAATAGGTGTCAAACCTCCTTCGGCTACTTCGTGTGTTTATTTCTCCAAATATTATCCATCTTAATGAAAATTTTGGCTCCGCCACTGATTTTGAACACCCTTGACATAACAAGTTACTATTTCTGGACACCCTTTAAGAAATTTCTTACCCCGCCACTGATCTATATTATCCCGTATTGTAATGAGATGGAATTTTAATTATCTTAAAATATCACTATTACATTACATATACTTAAAAAGGTATATATCTAACTCTAAATTTTCGTATAAGTTAACACTTGGGAAACAAGGTGATCTTTTTACATGGGATCTGTCTTGCATGTGATGGATTTTCATGACATATGGCTGAAATCAAAATAAAAATTAAAAAAAGGAAAGACTTCTTTATTATATTATTAGATTAGTCTCTTTACAGGGTGTTCTGTTTAATTAATTTAATTTAATTTCAATTTACACGTCTAAAAAAAAGGAAAATACTTGTTGAAAGTATTGTGAAGCTAACATGCCATATTTTTCTACAATATTACTGTAATATATTTTCTTAGTTAAATTTTTTATTTGTCCAATAACTTTTTTTATGTTTCCTTGCAACGGTCTAGGGTTAATGTCAGTCAATAAAAAAATTGAAATAACTTCGTAAATACATCTTTAAGTATGAAAAATAAAAGAATCCAATTCAAGCAAATTTCAGATTAAAAAATGTATTAAAATTGATCAATTTTTTTGGATCCAAAGTATCTATTTTAGCATATATATATATATATAATCAAGAGAAAGAGAATTTAATGTTCATATTTTATCCTTATAAGGCAAGATTAACTACTCATTCCACATCATTATAATATGCACAAATTCATTTATTATTCCTTCTACAACTTGTTTGCATGGTTGTTATCTATTGTATGGTAATTTTTTGTTGGTTTAATTTAAATATAATATTTATTTTGATTGTTACTTAATTTTAGATCGAGTGTTTATCTTAAATAATATTTGTGTTCTTCATATCATCTCTGAGATAGAAGTAAGATCTATGTACACATCACTCTCTCTAAATTTCACTACGTGGGACTATATTGGGTATGTCGTTATTGTTGTTACTTAATTTTATTGTATTGTATTGTATCGTTAAACTCATAGTTATGTAACGTGATGAAAGTGTAACAATTGATTTGATGTGATTGCATTGTTACTTCTTTTTTCTCCTCATTTTGTATTTACTTATTACATAATAATCATTTTTATCGTTTACCTATCTTTTATAGTATTTGTACTTTATATCATATTTTTTGTAGGTATAATATTATATAATAAAGAAAAACATTATGTAATAATAATAAGTAATGTATAAAACTTATTGTGGATAAATAAAAAATAATTACATAGAGGCACCATTTTTACCAACACGTGAATTGATGAAAAGAATATATATAAATAAAATGTTTGTGTAAATCAACGATTTGACGAATTGTCGTGAGATTTAATTAGACAAATTTCTCGTTCCTTTCAGTAATTGTAATATCTAAGTTTGAAGCAAATGCTTCCTTTTTCCAACATTTATCTCTAGTTCTACGTACATCTTTATTTTTATATTATAATTATAAATAAACTATATATTATAATTAATATTATTTTTCCCACTACATATCCCGCTGCCTTAGGCCTTTCACCTCATCCCTATATTTATCTCATTCCATTTAATCTTACATACATTCATACTCTAAATGTTTTATCGTCAAATTAAAATATTTGATATTTTAAAATTGTAAATATGTTATACAAATTGAGATTAGATAAACAGAGCAGGATATGTAATTTGTTTTTATTAAATCAGGTGAATTTAAGATTTGAAATTTATGTGTCGATTAATTAATATATATGTATACTTCTTCAATTCACTTTTATTTGTTATATTTGATTTTAACCCACTCACTAAAGAAATATTAATGATTGACATGATTATTTTATCACACTACTTTCATTAATTTATGTCTTTAAAAATAATTTGAGTAATTAAATAATTATCTTAAAAGTGAAATATTATTTTTTGAAATAATTGACAATTACATATGAACTGAGGGGGTAATACTACTCACCTCATCTAAATTATGTGTTTTACACGCCCTCTTAAAAAATATTATTTTAAAAAGAGTTCTGATTATCTTATCTTCATTCATATTTT
Organism: Solanum sitiens; assembly: GCA_016801875.1. NCBI lineage: Eukaryota > Viridiplantae > Streptophyta > Magnoliopsida > Solanales > Solanaceae > Solanum > Solanum sitiens. Next base: position 1,122,303 of record JABWTJ010000191.1, read on the forward strand.
AAGATATAATCTCTATTTATCGAATGTTTACTCTAATAAGTTATAAGCAATTAGTAATTATGGGGTTGATCCTTATTTTGAGATTTTTTGATTTTCGTTCAAAGAGAAAATACCGGTTTATTAATCTATTTATTTTGATTCTTATTTTATTTAGTATCTCTTTATAATTATTACCAAAAAAAAAAAAACTATCTTGAACTTCTAATATAATTAATAATTTAAGATACAGTAACTATTTTTGGAAGTTACTACAAATACTTTGAACCGGGGGGGGGGGGGAGTTATTGAATTCACAATTATTATTTTTTAATTATTTTTTATTGAATTCACAATCATATTCATATATAGTGAATCTTTTAATACATGTATAGAATCTGAATAAATACCTCCACCTTCCTTGTTTCTTCCTACTCCAGTACAAAATTATGTTAACTTCCAGAATACAATGAGTTGAATAGATCACTGTTCTATGCAATATATGTTTTTATAATTTACAATATATTATAAATAGGGAAAATATATAATTACCTCCCAACCTATGCCCAAAATCTCAGAGGCACACTTATACTACCTTTCTTAGCTTATTTTATAAATAATTTTCTACTCCTTTTCGACCTACGTAGCACTAGCTTGAAGAAAAATGTCAACACGCATTGAACCCACAAAATAGTGCCATGTAGATCGAAAAGGGGTAAAAAATATTTATAAAATAAGTTGAGGAAAGTAATAGTATAAGATCTTAGTATAATATAAGTGTGTCTCTGAGATTTCGAGCATAGATTGAAAATACTTGTGCATTTACCCTTATAAATATTATAAATATTATAATACAAGATTAGAAAATTAATCCCCTTAATTACTCAAATCAAGACATGGAAATGTAAGATGCACATCTATTAATTAACCGACAAAGAAAGCAAGCATCTTATTTACTGTTTTTCAAATGGTAGGCAATTAATCAAAATGCAAATAATTAACTTAATTATAGCCCATCAATCTAGACTTTAATTTCTTTATACCACGAGTCTAGACTGATATACAAGTATTATTAAAATATATAATTAAGTTCTACTTATATTAAAAGAATGTAACTACATAAATCCATTTATTTTATTTTATAACCCCTATACGTGATGTGAATGATTATCATTGTCCAAATATAGGTGAACGTAGTGGTCTATTTTTTTAATTTAATAAAATTAAGTATACGATCATGAATATATTTTTAATATGATCGCGATTTTTTTCTATAAATTATTTATACTTTATATTTTATATACTTTTTGCATTGTCGATAAATTTTAACATATGATAACATATTACTTATATTGTTATCCTTGGTTGTAAAGTACTAATACTTATAATATAATTATCTTATAATCAAATAATGTGATTATATAATTATTTTCGAATTTTATTATTGATATTTGATATTATTTTTCAGAATCTATAATGCATGCTTCTGTTGAGGATGAAGTAATAATATATGTTCCCATATATCTCAACAACACATTCTCCACTTGTTCATCACAATTTCACAATTAATCACTTAATAATATATTGTATTTGCCATTATTTTTGGTCAAACTTAGAGGCCCCCGTGCACCAAAGAAAATATGTCACTACTCATTGCTTTGTAGTTAGTTAGGGGTGTACAACTTTTCATTTATCATATTAAATATACTAATTTTTTTTAAATTTATATAAATCAAATAATTAAGAGTTGTATTTAATTTTATGGCTATTCCAAGAAAAATTAAATAAAAGTAAAGTAATTCATGACATTATGCTAAAACATTATGTCATCAATAATAAAACAATGAAGCTTATAAAAAAAGTGTTATTAAATATTAATAAGAGATAATAAAAATAAATATGTTTGATTTGAGATTTATGTGAGTTACTAAATGTTTATGGACTCTAATTATATAAAGATTATTGTTTACCATTAAAAAAAATATAAGTTTAAATTTGAAATAATAGACTAAGAAATATAGATTATGAAAAAATTTAACAATTACTTATCACAAGGTCTCAGATAGCAACTCGATGAACGGCTCAACTAGGCACGATCGTAGACATGTCTTTCGGAGATTGAATTTTCTTTATCTTATTTTTGGATAATTAATTGAGTACTCTTAATTCATTGAGTATATGTCTATTTTGTTGGGTTTTTAATATTATCTTTTATTAATTATTATTATCTTTATTTTTCTCACATGATAATGAATATTTTAAGGTATAAAACATATTTATAAGATTTGTACAAATATAATATTGATTTGATTTTTAAAAATAAAATATGATCGAATTTCTCTTTTCAACATATCAATCTAGTCAAACAATATCACTAGTCGATCTTTTCCCTCATTTGATTCGATTTATTAATTTAATGTGGTTTGTCGGTTTCTTTTGAACACTTTTGTTTGCATTGTTACACCAATTTTTATTCTTTAGAAAGATTAACATCGGAAATTGACATGAAAAATGAAGAAATCAAAGTGAGAGTTCATACGATATATTGAGAAGTAAGAAATAATCATTTTAACCTACATCTAATAGTATATATATTCATCTCAATTTATGTTATGAAAGTGGTACGTATACAAATTTGAGCTAAGTCCATTTCGATTTATTATATATGAAATAATAAATTTTCATATTATAATGTTCCTGCTCTAGAGATTTACCCTTAAGCATGTTAGAAGGTATTGATCAGTCCAACATCGATGGAGATGAGTAAAATTGAAGATTAGATTTAGTAGAGCACTCTTAAATCATAGCTTATATGTCTATTTTGTTAGATTTTTAATACGATCCTTATCATCATCTTTATTTTTCTTAAAATTGTAATGAACATTCTAAGGTATAATATATATATATATATATATATATAAAAAAAATTTATATAAGTATAATGTTGATTTGATTTGATTTTAATTTTTAAAAAATTAAAAATCAAATCATATCAAATATGACCGAGTTTTTCTTTTCAATATTAAACTAGTCAAACAAAATTACTAGTCAAGTTTCCCCCATTTGATTCGATTCATTAAGTTAATGTGGTTTGTGAGTTTCCTTTGAACACCCTTGCTTGCAGAATTACACCATTTTCTATTCTTTGGAAAGATTAACAACGAAAATCGACATGAAAAATGAAGAAATCAAAGTAAGAGTGCATACGATATATTGAGAAGTAAGAAATAATTATTTTACCTTACATTTGATGATATATATTCATCTCAATTTATGTTATGAAAGTGGTACGTATATAAACTTGAGCTAAGTCCATTTTGATTTATTATATATGAAATAATAAATTTTCATATTATAATGTACCTGCTCTAGAGATTTACCCTTGAGCATGTTAGAAGGTATTGATCAGTCCAACATCGATGGAGATGAGTAAAATTGAAGATTAGATTTAGTAGAGCACTCTTAAATCATCGCTTATATGTCTATTTTGTTGGATTTTTAATACGATCCTTATCAGCATCTTTATTTTTCTTAAAATTGTAATGAACATTCTAAGGTATAATATATACATATATATATATATATATACATATATATATATATATATATATATATATATATATATATAATGTTGATTTGATTTGATTTTGATTTTTTAAAAATTAAAAATCAAATCATATCAATTATGACCGAGTTTTTCTTTTCAATATTAAACTAGTCAAACAAATTACTAGTCAAGTTTCCCCCATTTGATTCGATTCATTAAGTTAATGTGGTTTGTCAGTTTTCTTTGAACACCCTTGCTTGCAGAATTACACCATTTTCTATTCTTTAGGAAGATTAACAACGAAAATCGACATGAAAAATGAAGAAATTAAAGTAAGAGTGCATACGATATATTGAGAAGTAAGAAATAATCATTTTACCTTACATTTGATGATATATATTCATCTCAATTTATGTTATTAAGATGGTCTGGGGCGGAGCCACCTTATAGTTAGGGGTTCATTTGAATTTTTTTTGGCGAAATATTATACTATATATGCATGGTTAAATTTTATTTTTTATGTATATATAATATATGTCGAATTCCTTTCAATTAGTTCGTGTGCTTATTTCTTCCGTTTTTGAACTCCCTTAGTAAAAGTTTTAGCTCCGCCACTGAAGATGGTACGTATATAAACTAGAGCTAAATCCATCTCAATTTACTATATATTAAATAATAAACTTTCATATTATATTGTTCCTGCTCTAGAGATTTACTCTTAGGTATGTGAGAAGGTATTGATCAGTCCAACATCGGTGGAGATGAGAAAAATTGATAATTTATTTATATTATAATCTTTAAGCATCTTTACTTCATAAGCTAGATTTTATGATCGAATTTGATCCAAAATTCATTTTGTTAACAAACATATAGTCTAATTCTTGAATTGATTTATGAATTTTTTTTTGTCCTGAAAATGACAATTTTATATATATTAACCACACATTATAAAATGTGATCCTTCTTCTTGGTATCTGATTTGTAAGATACAGAATCAGTAATAATCATTTTTATAAAATTTTCTTCTCCATAGTATTTCATAAGTTCATGACCTACTATTAACTTACCATGATACATTACCTTAACTTTAAAATTTAGAAACCTAAATACTACTTATATAAAAAAAATTCTTTCTTTTCAATTTTTAATGCATCTCCAAATAGTTGTTTTAATAAATATATTATCCTTTCCATTTTAATTTATTTGTTGGATTTTCCTTTTTAATTCATCTGTCACTTTTCCTTTTTGACGACTCTTTAGTCCTAACTTTTCACCTAATATATTTCAGATTACAAAATTAAAATACATTTTAATTTTTTTTCTTAAAGTGCGTATGAAATCAAAATTAAACAATTACATTAAAATGAAAGAGGAGCATGATTATCATCTTGATCGCCGATGTGAGATATGATTTATAAATTGAAATCGAGTCCAAAAATAATAAGACATTAATTTCAGAAAGCTTTAAAAGAAAAAAAACATTAAAGTGCTAACTACTCCCTTGACTTTTTTAAAAACAAAAAAATGTGGCCAAAAATATAATAATAATTTAAAAAATAGACCTGAGTGGGCTCAGTGAATGTCCTTCACAATGATTTACCAGTGAAACTAAAACCCGACAAAATAAAATAAAATAAATAAATAAAAATAATAGAAGATGTTTTGAGTGTGACCAGACTCCCTTTAGAAGAAGAATGTGTAGTACAGAAAGTAAAAGTTAAAAAATGAAATGATAGCACCCAACTCATATATTGTTACAACAAACATCGCTATCAATAAAGATCGTGATGAAGTGATAAATATTTTTTCATTCTTAATTAGAGATTTCGAGTTTATATTGATTTTATTAGGAAATATTTTAATTCTTAATATGGAATTTTTCAACACGAATTCAGACTAATCTAAACTTCAATATGAATATTTAACAACGAGTTTGGAAAATAATATTAAAAAAAGAACAAACATTTTTCAGTGGAAAAAAAAAAGGTAGTACTTGTGTGTTCATGTTGTAGCCAAACATACTGGAAAATAAAAGTTACCTTTTCCTGACTTATGTTAGACACACATAATCTCCAAATTCAAATTGAATATCTAAAGCGGAATTTAAGCGATCAACCTTTGAATTTTATACCGAAAGTAGATCAAATACTTCCTTCGTCTCTCATTTTATATTATTTGACTTTTGTTAACTAATTTATTAAAATGCTCACGAAAAGAAAACTATATATTTTTAATATAAGTCCTATAATATGTCTTTTTTAGTTTTTCATTCGATATTTGGAATAAACATTAAAACATCGACTAAATCTGAATCAGAGTCTACTTGAAATAGATGCTCCCTATATTTCATTAATGATAAAGACGAAACTAGTTTAGTATAAGAATCATATGATATATACTAATAGAATATATTTTACTTTATACTTGGAAAAGGAAGAGTAATGAATATACCACTACCATTGGATAGCAAGTGTACATCAACTTGAAAGAGACAAATTACCCTTTTGCTTAGTAATTTAAACCACGCTTGGTCATTAAATCTGGGACTATACAGTGTTTTTATTCAATCAATACCATAATTTTTTCAATAAATAAATTTTAAAGCGTAAAAAAAAAAAAGAAAATTACAACCATGAATAAAATATCAAAAAACATAATTTTATTAATACAATAACAAGTATAAATCTATTTATGCCTTAATTTTAATTTTTAAGATTTATCAAATGTTATTAGTGACGTATTTTTAGAATAAATAATTGTTAAGTCACGATCCGATCTGATCTATGAAATATTCAAAATGCCTATAAACGAGCAGTTAAAATAGAATTATCTATTAAAATTCTAATTAAATAAAATTTTGATAGAATCTCACGAAATTTTAATATCTAGCGGTGTTATGTGACTATTTGTAAACATCCCACGAGCCCTCAAACCACTTTGCTTTTATCTTCATCTCTGTAACCTCCATTCTCCAATTATTTCTCCTTCTTCTAGTCTAATCCTCTCTCTCTGTTTCTTTCTCTTTGTTTTTTCTCTCAATTTTTTCTCATTAAACTCATCAATCAATCTTCTTCTTCTTTACTCAAAAACCCATTTTCACATTATTCAATTCTTTCTCAGATTCTTAATCATGGCGCTGGAAACATGGTTGAATAAGGTGAAAAAAACGATAGCACACAGCTTTGTTACAGTAAGATCAGCCGGTGCACCGCGTGCAAAGACGGCGGTGATCAAGAAATCAAGTGTTGGGGTTTTAGCATTTGAGATCTCTGGATTGATGTCAAAGCTACTCCATTTATGGCAATTTTTATCTGAGAAAAATATGATAAGAATTCGTAATGAGTCAATATGCATAGAAGGTGTTCGTAAAATTGTCTCAAACGATGATGCTTTTCTTCTAGGCCTTGCTTGTGCGGAGATTGTGGAGAATTTAAGGCTGGTTGCGAAATCTTTGTCAAGAATCAGTAAGAGATGTGAAGATTCACATCTCAGAAGCTTTGATCGATTCTTTACTGAATTCGCAAATACGGGTCGTGATCCTTATAATTGGGTTCTTAGTTTGAAGGATATGGAGTTAAAAATCAAGAAAATGGATCAGTTCGTCACTACAACTGCTCTGCTTCATCGACAAATGGATGAGCTTTCAGTACTTGAGAATAGTTTAAAGAAAGCTTCGAATTCAAATTCCCATTTCAAAGATTCTGACATTTCAATCAAAGAACAGAAGATACTTGAGCTACGACAGAAGTATCTGTGGCAGAAACAAGAAGTTAAGTATCTAAAAGAGCGATCTTTATGGTGTCGTAGCTTTGATACAGTTACATCATTGTTAGCTCGATCCATTTTCACTACACTATCAAGGATCAAGCTTGTGTTTGGTATCAATCATGGATATCCAAATTCACTCCCACGTAGTCTCTCTGCTTCAGCTACTGTTTATCCTTCAGAAAATCACAACACATGCAATTTCGTCTCTGGTCCATTGATGAACAATCCCCCTATACTCAAAGTCTCAGATCATGAATTTTTCGAATCAAATACTAAGGTACTCAAACCACCAACGAGTACTCTAGGCGCGGCTGCACTTGCTCTACATTATGCTAATTTGATCATTGTTATGGAAAAAATGATAAGATCACCACAACTAGTTGGGGTTGATGCTAGAGATGATTTATACTCCATGTTACCAAATAGTGTTCGATCATCATTAAGATCAAGACTAAAAGGAGTTGGATTTTCGGCTAGTGATCCAGTTCTTGCTGGTGAATGGAAAGATGCCCTGCAAAAGATTTTAGGATGGTTGTCACCATTGGCACATAACATGATCAAATGGCAAAGTGAAAGGAGCTTTGAACAACAAAATTTAGTACCAAAAACTAATGTCCTTTTGCTGCAAACTTTGTATTTTGCAAATCAAGAAAAGACTGAAGCTGCCATAACAGAGCTGTTAGTTGGCCTAAACTATATTTGGAGGTTTGAAAGAGAAATGAATGCTAAGGCCTTGTTTGAGTGTACCAACTTCAACAACTTCTTGAATTTGAAGCATTCAAGTAATTAGTCTTTGCTTGTTTGTTCTAAGTTTTTTCTTCTTTGTTTTAATTAATAGATTATATAATTTGAAGGATTGTTAGATGGAAGGTCTGTTTTGTTTTTAACACAAATCTGTATATTGTATCATATCAAATGTAGACTATTACTATAAGATTTGAGTCAAAACTTTCAAGTTCATTGAGATTGGAGAGGTTGTTTTGTATGAATAAATTTGTAATTTTGCAGGCATGTGGACATATTCTTGTATCTGCTATTATTGTGGTATCACATGGAATTTAGGTCCAAGATTACAAATCTGAAAAAAATATTGTTTAACTTACATTATAATTAAAAGAATACTTGAAGATAAACCACAAATAAGTTGGTTGATGATATGATTGGTAATTAGACTATAAGTATTAAGTGGTCCCTTATTTATGGTGAGTAGGAGGATTATAATTAAACAACAAATTCCTACTTTGGATCCTCCATGTGTCATATGATCTTTTTTTAGGGGTCAAATTGTGATTACATTAAATTCTTTCTAACCCCACTTTACTTTGTTTGACTGTTTCGATATTTTATCTTTAGCCATAAATATATGGAATAATGCACAATTACCCCATCAATTTATGTTCAAAATCTCAGAGACACATTTAAACTATACTAAGGTCCTATTATCTTGAACTTATTTTATTAATAATTTTCTACCTCTTTTTGGCTTACGTGGCACTATCTTATGGGCCCAACGCTGATTGACTTTTTTTTTCAAGTTAATGCCACGTAGGCCGAAAAAGGATAGAAAATTACTTATAAAATAAGTTCAGGGGTAATAGAACCTTAATATAGTATAAGTGTGTCTCTGGGATTTCGGACATAGGTTGAGGGGTAATTGTACATTTTCCCTAAATATATAGAAAGAATTATTTAATGTGGTGCAAAAGAAAGAAATATTAAATTGATAGAAGTAAAATCAGATTATTTAAAATATAATAAGTTCATTAGTTAGTTGAAAAGTAAGACGTATTATAACAAGTGAGATTGATCTCATTACAACAAAATTCTTTACATTGTCAGTGCGTATGTGTTAGCAATTGGGAATTCAATGTGAATGGGGCAGCAACAAAGTAAAGTGCATGCATGAAAATTGGGACAAGAGTTAGCCATATCCTGTGTACAAAAGGTAGGCCATTGTTGTATTTCACTGTCCAAATGCATATGCACATAAAAGAGTTGAGGGCCTTTGGAAAATTTATTACATGGAAAACATAGAAACAAGCAACTTGTGATTTGCATATATTGTTGGGGAGAGGAGGAGACTTATCATAATAAAACTTAAAAGACATTGCCTTGTTATATTGTGGGGTGACCCCACTTGTTGAATTGCCTAGTATTTTTTATTTTAGGTTTTAATGCATCACCTTATATTATGAGTTGGTGGATCAGAATATTTTCAAGATATATTACATAGTTGAGATATTGCATTTTGATATTGTGACATCCACCTTCTTTTTATCTTTTTCTAAGTTTCTCCACTGATTCTTTTGTGTTGTGCTTTCACAATCTTTGGTTGATGACACAAGCCAAATTGATGTGGTATGATTTGCTATTGAACTAGATCCACACTAGATTTTGTTAAGTTGAAAACGTTGACAATGGGAAAATACTTTACACATATTTCGCGTTTAATGTCGCACTTGTAGATAGATTAAAAAGTTATTAAAAATAATTATATAAATTTTAAATAGGTTAAAAATTTCTGAACTAACATCATTTTACAAGTTTCATATTTAAATTATTAGGTGTTTACAAAATCCCCCTTGAACTATCATTACTTCATATTAAAATACCCCTTGAGCAGATATATGACATGCTTTGATATTTTTGAAAATTCGTAGCAACGTAGATGCTATATATGTAAGTATATCACGTTCCAAAAACTACTTCATAGAGTTTTAAGTGATGATACATGTCGTAAAAAAAATTAAGTGTAAAAAATCTTCTTAAACTATTACGGTTAACATTTGGTGTTCGGTATTCGCATTGAAAGCCAATTATTTTGGATTTGCTCCGCGTAGGGCACCATTCTAGGGAGGGCGCTACCAAGGATTTTTCCATACCCACAGTTCGAATTCGAGACCTTGAGAGAAGCAGCTTCATCCACTGCACCACATTTTTTTTATAGTATTCGAAGATGTATACGATATATAGAATAATATTTTATTTGAGAGTATTCGGCTACATGGCAACATCATTGATCTAGAACTACAATCTATTTGGCTGAGGTGCATGAATAGCCATTTTGGGGGCTACTATTTAAACTTTAATCACGAGTTATAAATTATTGCAAGTTTAGTCAGCACCTCATTTCAGATACTTTGTTCTGAAGTACTCTATAAATTATGGAATTTAAATTTAAAGATATAATTATATGACATATGAATTATTTTGATCACTTGATCATAATAAAATTACATTACATTAATCACTTCAATTGTTGTTTCTTTGTTATTCCTTTTATCCAATTTGTTGTGCAATAACACATAAAATTGTTGCCATATTTGTTGTGCAATAATGACTAAAATTACATTAAATTGATCACTTGATCATATTAAAAAACATTTGGCCATTTTTATTTTATTTATAAATTATGGCTAAACATTAAATAATTTTCTGAGGCCCCAACATATTATAATCCGGGAAATTTGCACCAATAACCACTTTAACGTTGCTATTTAAAATATAAGCACAATATTTTTTTAAAAAAAATTGTGCATTTAAGTCATTTGGCTAAAACTTCAGCATTATTGCACAACAAATATGGCAAAATCGTTTTGGTTCAAACTTCATAGGTATGTCTACAGTTAGAGAGTTTTAAGTCTAATTTCATACTTAAATATTTGAAGTTTGAACAACAAAAATAGATTTCATTATTTTCTAATTTCTTTGTCACTGGAGAATATTTTCCCACAACATCATTCATGGAACTTTCAAATAAAAATGGAGTATATTTTAAAAATTATAAATTGATCATCTTCTTGTTTTGTTTTTCATATCAGACAAATACACATTAACCCTAATTTTATATATATATATATATATATATATATATATATATATATATATATATATATATATATATATATATATATATATATATATATATATATATATACATATATATATACATCCAATGTGGGGCGGTGAGCGACGAAAAATAATTAAAAGAATTAATTAAGCGGAGAAGGCACAATAAACATTTGTGACTTTTCATTGTGACCTTTCGATAAGGCACAATAAGCATTTGCTTACACTACCTTTTGTTGTTTATAAATAGAAGGATTTCTTCTAATTTTTTAACGATGCATTCTGGACCTCTACTACTACTAAATTAATTGTACTTGAGTGGTTCGTTGATACCGTGGTTTTAGGTACAATACATCGGTGAGTAAGATCGTTCTATCTCGAGAGAATATATTTCATTAATCTTGGGTACTTGAGACGATAAATTTTTCAAGGACACATTGTGCATTCAGTGGACTTGATTTATTTCTTCGAGATAATTTTTGTAAATTATCTCTATCTGATTCTATTTTTCTACTTGTTTTAATTTCTAATTTTGAAAATACTCTTTGAATTTTATTGTTTCCTATCAAGTTCTTCAAAATTATTATTTCAAATATTTTAGGAGTATATTATCAATAACAAACAAAGATAGTGAAAATAGTGACTCTCTCTCTCCGGATTCTGTTTGGTTTTGGTTTGGGATATTAATTTGGAAACTTGCCTAATAGATATGTTATATTAAGAAAAAATTAATTATTTATCGTAATAATATTTTTTTCGTTGGACACTTATAATATAATTTTAATTTGGATTATAAAGAATAATTTATAAAACATATATCATACAAATTTTATTGATGGATAATACACTAATTACACACTTGAATACACTTTTAATAGTTATGTCTATTTCTTATCAAATAAGTATAATATATTTTAAAACACTTAAAATATGATATATTGCATGTATGATTTACTTTTAATACGTATTGCAAATTTATCATAATATTATTATGTATTGCAATAAATTTTGAACATTGTGTGATGTTTGGCTGATTTTTTAAGGACAAAGTGACAAATATATTCCTCAACTTTACGATTATATACCTTTCGTAATAAAATTGTACATATATATCCTTGTCATCTAATAAATGGTGTGTATATATCATTTTAGTTCAAATTATGCTTATAAATTAATCATCTTCTGTTTCGTTTTTCATATCAGACACATACACATTAACTTTAGTTATATATCTAATTTTGGAAATAAATTAAAATATATTAAGGCGGAAAAAATTGAAGGTTGTGGTTTAAATTTATTATCTTGTTCTCAACAATAGTATACATGACATTAATAGAAACGGAAGTGCAATATTACACTATTAGGTACTATATGTATTAATAAAAAAAACTTGGTACGTAATCAATAATAGTGATTTAAATCCTATATTTAAGTTTATCAGCTTTGCATAGTGGATTTTCCTTGGCCAAAATCGCACGTCCTTTAGACTTGAAATTAAAAGTACATGCATGTTGTTCTGAATACCTATGAGTCTCGCAAAATATTTTGTCGCACTTACAATTGAACCCTAGTAATCCACCTTTTTCCTGCAAACTATGCATCTTTGTGGCTTCATCATCAAATCATCTTTTCCGGTTTTAATAGTAAGAGAAAACATCTTATGGAATAAATATATTTCATCATAGGAATCATGATTTCTCGAATTTGCATAGGAACCACAATTCCTTGGGCATAAAGTTGGGTTTTCTGTTTTGTCACAAGAAATCATTTTTTCTTCTTAATTATTTGGTTATAATGTGTTTTTATGCAACTTATTAGTGGGTAGTGATGGGTGTATTAATATATAATGATGTATTTGGGGTTATAATTACTTTATATAGAGAAAAAATTTATGGAATCCAAATAATTAATAATCAAACTAGGAGTTCCCTAATATTCATATTTGGAAATTTGATTAGGCGATTTGGGCAGATCTATACTAACTTCTGCCTTCTTTTAAGGATATTTTAAGAAAGAAAAAAAGTTACCTAATTAGACAAATATTACTACTCCCTATGTTCACTATTAATTGTCATACTTTCCATTTTTAAAGTCAAACTATAAAAATTTTGATTAACATTTGACGATGTATTTTTTTTGATATGCAAAAAATTGCAATGTGTAATACTTTTCGTATAGTTTTTGAATATCTAAATTTTTTGTTTAAAATATCGAATTAATGTAATCTAATTTAACTTTGAAAAATAGTCAAATTGACTTTCGAAAGCGTAACATGACAAATAAAAAAGAACGGATGATATACTTATTTTATTAATTTAATTTTAGTTTGAAATAACTACATATTATCTCACTAATTAATCATATATATCAGATTTTAAGTGGAATAATTGAAGTTTAAAAAATTGAACTTCCGTTATTCTTGAATTGTGATTCTCAAATCGCTTATATTTGTGCAATTGATTATGGTAGGTTAAATTATATCATTAGTGAGAGAAAATCTTTATACATTCAATGTAAATTAAATTGATTATAAATTAGATATGATAAAATGGTTTCAATCAAACCTAGCATTCTTTATTTTTTTTAATAAATATTTCATTATTTTCTAATTTCTTTGTTACAAGAGAATATTTTTCTACAGTATCATTTATGGAACTTTCAAATATAAATGGTGTATAATTTAAAAATTATTTTCCTCTGTCTAATAATAATAGTCGTTTTTTGTTGATTTGACTTAGGAAATAAAAAACAGTAAATAATTGGGTAATTTTATCCTATCATTCTTATCAAATACTCCCTTCATGTTAATTGAATTTTGAAATTTTTTCATTGTTCAAAATAATTGAATTGTTCAAAGTTTAAGATTGATATTTGAAATTTTTTCCTTATTTGCCCTTTCCTGTGATGAAATTTGATATTATGATTTAAGTTATGTCCTCTAATTTTTTTTCAATAAGTGTGCATTACATCACAAATTAAGTTAATTAATATGGAATAAAAGGAGTATAAGTTATATAAACATTTAAAATTGCATTAAATTATTTAAAATTAAGATAATTTATATATATATATATATATATATATATATATATATATATATATATATATATATCCAATGTGGGGCGGTGAGAGACGAAAAATAATTAAAAGAATTAAGAAAGCGGAGAAGGCACAATAAATATTTGTGACTTTCCAAAGAGTTGTGACCTTTCGATAAGGCACAATAAGCATTTGCTTACACTACCTTTTGTTGTTTATAAATAAAAGGGTTTCCTATAATTTTTAACGATGAATTCTGGACCTCTACTATTACTAAATTAAGTGTACTTGAGTGGTTCGTTGATACCGTGGTTTTAGGTACAATACATCGGTGAGTAAGATCGTTCTATCTCGAGAGAATATATTTCATTAATCTTGGGTACTTGAGACAATAATTTCCTCGAGAACATATTGTGCATTCAGTGGACTCGATTTTCTTCTTCGAGACAATTTTTTGTAAATTATCTCTATCTGATTCTATTTTTCTACTTGATTTAATTTCTAATTTTGAAAATACTCTTTAAATTTTATTGTTTCCTATCAAGTTCTTCAAAACTATTATTTCAAATATTTTAGGAATATATTATCCATAACAAACAAAGATAGTGAAAATAGTGACTCTCTCTCTCCGGATTCTGTTTGGTTTTGGTTTGGGATATTAATTTGTAAACTTGCCTAATAGATATGTTATATTAAGAAAAAATTAATTATTTATCGTAATAATATTTTTTTATTGGACACTTATAATATAATTTTAATTTGTATTATAAAGAATAATTTATAAAACATATATTATATAAATTTTATTGATATATAATTCACTAATTACACACTTGAATACACTTTTAATAATTATGTCTATTTCTTATCAAATAAGCATAATATATTTTAAAACACTTAAAATATGATGTATTGCAGATATGATTTACTTTTAATACGTATTGCAAATTTATCTTAGTATTATTATATATTGTAATAAATAATAAAAAATATCTCTAAAATCAATAATTATTGATTAAAAAGTTCTCGCCCAAGAATCGTTTTAGTTCAACCTTCATATATATGTCTAAGTTTGAACAATGCAAATACATTTTGAACATTGTGTGATGTTTGGCTTGCAGGTCCGAATTTAATGTCTGATTTTTTAAGGACCAAGTGACAAATATATTCCTAACTTTGCTATCATCCCTATAATAAAAATAACTTTTAGCGATAATAAATAAACACATTAATAAAGAGTGTTAAACTCTTTACCGTTATTAGTTAAGTGCCATTAGATCCAATGTCGCTAAAGCCTTTAGGGACATATATAAAAAATGTTAATTGCCACTAAAAATATATATTTAGCGGCAATTGCTAATTAATTGTATATATTTTGCGGCAATTGCTAATTAATTATCGGTGAAGATTAATTTTGATATAGTGTATACACCTTCCGTTATAAATTGTACATATATATCCTTGTCATCTAATAAATGGTGTGTGTATATCGTTTTAGTTCAAATTATGCATATAAATTAATCATCTTCTTGTTTCGTTTTTCATATCAGACACACACATTACTCTAGTTATATATCTAAGTTTGAAAATAAATTAAAAAATATTAAGGCAGAAAAAATTGAACGTTGTGGTTTAAATTTATTATGTTGTTCTCAAGTCTCAACAATAATATACATGACATTAATGGAAAAGGAAAAGTAATATTACACTATTAGGTACTATTGATTAAAAAAAACTTGGTACATAATCAATAATAGTGATTTAAATCCTATATTTAAGTTTATCAGCTTTGCATAGAGGATTTTCAAACCGCACGTCCTCTAGACTTGAAATTAAAAGTACAATGCATGTTCTTCTCGATACCTATGAGTCTCGCAAGATATTTCATCGCACTTACAATTGAACCCTAATAATCCCACCTTTTTCCTGCAAACCATGCATCTTTGTGGCTTCATCATCAAATCATCTTTTCCGGTTTTAATAGTAAGAGAAAACATCTTATGGAATAAATATATTTCATCATAGGGATCGTGATTTCTCGAATTTGCATAGGAACCACAATTCCTTGGGCATAAAGTTGGGTTTTCTGTTTTGTCACAAGAAGTCATTTTTTCTTCTTAATTATTTGGTTATAATGTGTTTTTATGCAGCTTATTAGTGGGTAGTGATGGGTGTATTAATATATAATGATGTATTTGGGGTTATAATTACTTTATATGTAGAGAAAAAATTTATGGAATCCAAATAATTAATAATCAAACTAGGAGTTCCCTAATATTCATATTTGGAAATTTGATTAGGCGATTTGGGCAGATCTATACTAACTTCTGCCTTCTTTTAAGGATATTTTAAGAAAGAAAAAAAGTTACCTAATTAGACAAATATTACTACTCCCTACGTTTACTTTTAGTTGTCATACTTTCCATTTTTAGAGTCAAACTATAAAAATTTTGATTAATATTTTACGATGTATTTTTTCTGATATGCAAAAAATTGCAATGTATAATACGTTCCGTATAGTTTTTGAATATCTAAATTTTTTGTTTAAAATATCGAATTAATGTAATCTTATTTAACTTTGAAAATTAATCAAATTGACTTTCGAAAAGTACAACATGACAAATAAAAGTGGAAAGATGGGGTACTATTTTTATTAATTTATCTTCTAATTTGAAATAATTATATATTATCTGACTAGTTAAATCATATCAAATTTTAAGTCAAATATATGAAGTTTAAAAAATTGAACTTCCGTTATTCTTGAATTGCGATTCTCAAATCGCTTATATTTGTGCAATTGATAATGGTAGGTTAAATTATATCATTAGTGAGAGAATCTTTATACATTCAATGTAAATTAAATTGATTATAAATTAGATATGAAATGGTTTCAATCAAACCTAGCATTCTTTATTTCTTTTTTACTAAATATTTCATTATTTTCTAATTTCTTTGTTACAAGAGAATATTTTCCTACAGTATCATTTATGGAACTTTCAAAATAAATAGTGTATAATTTAAAAATTATTTTCTTCTGTCTAATAATAATAGTCGTTTTTTATTGATTTGACTAGGAAATAAAAAACAGTAAATAAGTGGGTAATTTTATCCTATCATTCTTATCAAATACTCCCTTCATGTTAATTGAATTTTGAAATTTTTTTATTGTTCAAAATAATTGAATTGTTCAAAGTTTAAGATTGATATTTGAAATTTTTTCCTTATTTGCCCTTTCCTGTGATGAAATTTGATATTATGATTTCACAATAGTGGAAATATGATTTAAGTTATGTCCTCTAATTTTTTTCCAATAAGTGTGCATTACATCACATCACATCACAAATTCAGTTAATTAATATGGAATAAAAGGAGTATAAGTTATATAAACATTTAAAATTGCATTAAATTATTTATTGATTTTATAAATTGGATAAAGTATTATTGAACATCCCAAAATAATATAAGTTGACAAGATTAACGAAGGAAGTTATCATGTACTTGTATCGTCTTTCATCAGATAAATACACATTAACCCTAATTATACGTCCAATTTGGGATGGTCAAGTATCTATATTGAGAGATGGAAAATAAATTAAGGAGGAAAAAATTGAACATTGTGGCTTAACTTTATGTACCTTATACTTAACAATAGTATACATTACATTAAGAAACAATAGTGCAATTTTACACTAATTGATACAATATTAATAACAAACTTGATACATACTCAATAATAGTGATTTAAATCCTATTCTCAAGTTTATCAGCTTTGCATAGTGGATTTTCCTTGGCCAAAGCCGCACGTCCTCTAGACTTGAAATTGAAAGTGCATGCATGTTCTTCTGGATATCTATGAGTCTCGCAAAATATTTCATCGCACTTACAATTGAACCCTAGTAATCCCACCTTCTTCCTGCAAACCATGCATCTTTGTGGCTTCAACATCAAATCATCTTTTCCGGTTTTAATAGTTAGAGAAAACATCTTGTGGAATAAATATATTTCATCATAGGGATCATGATGATTTCTTGAATTTGCATAGGAACCACAATTCCTTGAGCATAAAGTTGGGTTTTCTGTTTTGTTACAAGAAGACATTTTTTCTTCTTAATTATTTGGTTATAATGTGTTATATGCAACTAACTAATCTTAGTGATGGGTGTATATATAATGATGTATTTGGGGTTGTAATTACTTATAATTAAGGAAACTTTTATGGAATCCAAATAATAATCAAAGTAGGAGTTCCCCAATATTCATATTTGGAAATTTGATTAGCTGATTTGGGCCAACGTCGGTCTTCTTTTAAGGATATTTTATATTTTAAGAAAGAAAAAAGTTACCTAATTAAACAAATACTCCTACTATCACTATTGGAAAATTTACGCGGCTAAGCAAACTTATACTATTTAACTATTTAACATAGCTATAGTTTGCTATAATTACCACTAACGACTAACATTAAACATTAATTACGTGGGCTGATTTCGAGTTTATATAATTAGCCACATTTGTATGTGTATAATTCGCCAGAATATACAGTATGTATAATATACAATTATCTAATTGACGTACATATACAATTCACCTCTCTCCCACTTTCTGCCTCTCTCGCTCGCATCTCTCCTCCCTCTCCCAATCTCACTCGACTCTCTCCTCTCTCTCCCAATCTCGCTTTCCATATATACAAATGCATATGTATAATATATAATTATCTAACCGATATACATATAAAGTTCACCTCTCTTCCACTCTCTAGCCTCTGTCGCTCGCCTCTCTCCTCCCTCTCCCAATATCGCTTGCCATATATACAAATACAAATGTATAATACACAAATATCTAATCGATATACATATACAATTCACCTTTCTCCCACTCTTTTTCCTCTCTCCTCTCTCTCCCAGTCTCGCTAGCCTCTCTCCTCCCTATTACATGTAGCTACGAATTGTAATTATCAAACTATAGCTATAGAGAGTAATTAAGCTATTTTTAAGTGGCTATATGTGACAGTTCCTCTTTTATGAATTTATCTTTTAGTTTGAAATAATTATATATTGTCTCACTAATTAATTAGATGTTTGTTTGACATGTGAGTATAACAATCTTATATATATTGCCTTAAGTAATAATAAAATATTGGATATGTTAAATACCATAATTTTGAAGTCCAAAATTGATAAGATTTATGATATTACAAACTAATAAACTTAGGGAGATCTTTACAAGTTACCGTAAAGAAGATGACCATTGGGTCACTTTTACTAACCCAAATTAGTCCAATTTTCATTTTTTTTTACTTCAATTAGTCAGTTGACTATCATAATTTCAACACATTAACCATCTTAAGAAATTTCCAACTCCTTTTTAATTACTCACCATATACATGAGAAAACAACTAGCTAAGAATTGAATCATGATTTGCTTTCTTCCAACTCCCTTAATTGTTCCTTCTTATTCTGTTTCTATCTCTTTTGGGCATCATTATTATTAGAATATAGTACTACTATTTTCTTCATGGAAGAAAAATAAGGGAGGAAAACGTGAATCATATTAAAGATATATCAAAAGAATTGATACATTAAGAGAAGTTCATTACTTGAAAAAATTGAATTGTTTTGAGTAAGATTTGAGTTGTTGACTACTGAAGTTCGCCATTGAAAATCTTTGAGACTCAAATTTTAAATATTGATATGTCACAAACATTAATCGTTTTAAGTGAATAATGTATCATCAAAAGATTTAAAATATTGAGAATTGCTTGTAGAAGATTTGAGTTGGTTGGAATTAAGAAAAAATCGATCTACAATGTATACTTTATTGTATCAACAATGTGTATACATGTATAGACATCTCTAAAATATAGTTATTCATCATCTATACACGAATATACATATTTATACAATATCAGATACAGTGCATATACATATAGTCAATTTGTTGAAAGTAATTTTTGTATGCCCATATGTATTTTGGTTATTTTATGTAAATGAAAATTTAGGTATATAGGATACAAATAAAATTACGTTATTGTATATTTATGAAATTGTCTCATTCTTTTAACTGAAATTTCTTTATCGTCTTTTTTAGAACAATTATTTAGTAAATAATTTATTTATTTTACATGTCACAGACCCTTTAGATCATGGTATAAATACCTGCTTATGTTTTAAAAATAATTATACCACCATTACATAGTAGCTAAATCAATCCAATGCTGCAAATCAAAATCATGGTGATTAATAATTAGTTAGAATACAAACATATTCAAGAAAATCTTATTATAAAATAGAATAAAACAATGGATAAGGATCAAATGTTTTTACACTATGTCAAATTAAATAATAATATCTTTAGTTAATGGTTTGATTTTAAAATTCCCCTTCACCAATAGTTTATTTCCAAAATATCTTTATCATTACTTAATGAGTCAAAATGCCCTTTGCCTACTAAATATAGTAGGTTTTATTGTTTTTTAAAACATATTCTTTTCCTAACAAAATTATTACTATTAAAGACCTCAATTTTTATTTCTTTTTCTTTTAAAATCACTTTAACAAATAAATAAGTAGGAAATAATAGTTTTCTCTTTTTAATCCTATTTTAATAATTAAAATAGAATGACTTCAGGTACCTTTTTAACTCACAATGTAGGTCATATATATAAGATTATAATAATTCCATCATTAATTTTCATTTGAATAACGATAAAAAAAAATCCTAATAAAATAGAAAATATTTTCATTTCTTAATCTTTTCCAAATTTGAAGTAAGATTAGCATTATATATACTTTTAAAAATCATCTTTAGGAAGATAATGTGTTTAAAAAAACAATAACTAAACTAACTAACCAATCGAAGCATAACTAAACTTGATATAACTAGTCCTGACATTTATAATAATGCATAATTCTAACCACGAACCAAACTATCCTTTAGTGGTGAAAAGTATTTAGAAAGTTGATCAAAACTTGAAGAGGGGGCTTCCAAGGATTTTCCCTATTGTAGTAGTTCGTAGAGCACTAATAAACTACTAGTGAACATTGAACCAGCCTAAATTTTACCAAAAAGTTTCAAGTAGTTTGGTAAGGCATATCAAGTTTGTTGACCAATTCTTCAACTGGCTATGACACCACGCTTCTTCAACAAAAAGAATTTGCCCAAAAATGTTAGTCAAAGAATTCTTCTCACACGAGTGCTTAGGTAAGGGAGATATCTTCATATTAATATATTATAATCAATAACAGAAAGTACGTTTGCCTAACCTTTCTTTGCAGAATGGGTGCGGTTGGCATGTTGGTTTAGTTGCAAACTCCTCTAACCCACTTACTCTCTGCTATATATATATGTATGTGTTGTGTGTGTTGTTCCCTCAGCTAAAAACGAAAAAATGGCGATGACAATATATGTTGCTCCAACGGCAGAAAACAACCCTTCTGTGAATTCAACCTGCAAGAAAGAGAGACAACAAATTTCTATTCCGTTTATCTGGGAAGAAAGACCAGGAATACCGATAAAGGATTGGAAACCAAAGCCTGTGGCTATGGCTACAGCTACTACTAGTGGTGCGTTTACGTTTACACCCCCAGTTAAGCTCATTGCTTCTGTTCCCTTTGAATGGGAAGAAAAGCCAGGAACACCACTTCCTTTCTTCTCACAGACATCTCCACACGAAAATATGGTTGGCTTACCTTCAACTGTTAGGGCTGTGCATGAAGGTGGAGATGACTTCTGGACTGGAATTGGCGCGTACATTGATCAGCATGGTAGTCATGAAGAAGATGAGATGTCAGAATCAGAAGTTGAGGCATCTGATTCTGAATCAATATATGAGTCCTTCAGTTCAGCCCCTTCATGCCTCCTAGCTAATGGCTTCATACCAACTGTGGACATTTCAAGTGCTGTTCCTGTGGAGCAAACTTCAACAGCAGACATACACCATAGCCAGCTACAGAGTCCTCTTTCACCAACTTCTGAAGCGGGCAGCAGTGTTCTGAGTTATGCCACTGGAACTACAAGCTTGGTTGGGACTGCTTTTCTGGAAAAGCTCTTCCCTCTGTTATCACCTAATACAAGCTTTCTTCAGAACTGCAGCAACCCTGAAAAAGAAGGTTCTCATGTTCCTCCGAAAGCACTTAATAACAATCAAGTTCGTGAAAACAATTGCAGCATCAAAGTAAGGCATCCACTAACTCTAGGTGAGCTGATAATGATGAGCCGAAGAAGAAGTTACCAGAGGAAAACCGTCCAAATGCAGAAGCAGAGCATCTCTAAGGTAGTTCTCTGAAAAACATCAATTAACCCTCTTTATATATGCCCGACTTGAGCAAGAACAATATAATACTTGTTGCAGGAAATGATGGAGGATGATGATGTTTTTGGAAGCTGCATCCTTGGAATTGGCAACAGCATTGGCGAACTGCACAACAAGTGGAAGAGGCAATTGCAACTCAAACTAATATGAAAGATGCGCATCTTCATTCACACAACTTTGAAAGGGCTTACTGTCTCGTCATCTATGAAAGACATTTCTGTTATCCATATTTAATTTAAACTTGTGCAACATGTTCACATTCTACTGTACAGCTTGGAATTATAATTGGCAACATGAGTGAACTTTAGTATTAACTGTCAATGATGCACATATCGAATTCCAAAATAGGGACAGTGGATTCTCAGAAAAAAGATGACATAACTAACAAAGCATACACTATTTTAAAGCTATAAACATTTAATCAGAAGGCCTAACTAGTTCAACAACTTTACGTATCCGTTCCATAACTACAGGAATGCCCTTTTCTTCTACTGTACTAAAACAACATCTGAACCATCCAGGTTCAATACAATGGCAAGCTGACCCTGGAGTCACGTTTATCTTAGCTACATTCAAGAGCTTCTCCCACAGCTCAAGCTCTCCCTTTTCATTATAAGGGCCAATCAATCCGCTCATATTAACCCAACAATACAGGCCTGCACTGCTGTTCATGCATTCAATGCCCAATTGTTTTAGACCTGCCACAAATAAGTCAAACACTGTGCGCAATCTCTCTCTGTTTGTTCTCATATAATCCTTGATGAACCCAGCATCTGAAAGCATTGCAACTAATAGGCTCTGTGTTGGTGCCGAAGCGGCACAAAATCTTGTCAACTTTTTAGATGCTGCCACGACATTCTCATTGAAGGAATACAGAACGCCTAGCCTAAACCCTGGCACAGAAAGGTCTTTGGATAATCCATATATTATATGAACCCTGTCCCTGTCAGCATCCTCTTCATCAAGAATTTCAGCAATGCTTACAAACTCTTCACCACCATAATTAGATCCAGCAAATATTTCATCTGATATTACATGGATGTTCTTCTCCCGCGCAAAATCTAAGATTCTACATAGCATTTCCCTATTCAGTATGTTCCCTACAGGGTTAGACGGGTTTGAGATGAGTATTCCACGGACCTTTTGCCCTCGCTTTCTAGCATGATTAAATGCTTGATCAAGAGCTGTTATGTCCACCATGAAAGCATCGGAGCTACGACAGTGAACAGGTATAAGATCTACACCAGTTCTCCATCTTATGTCCCTATCAAAGCTGCAGACAGAATCTAGTTAAACACGAGCTGCACAGCACTGGTGTGCATACTGGAGGAGATAGAAAAAGACAATATGACATTATATTAAATCAGGTTGAAATTAGAAATTACCCAGGATAATAGGGGGTTGGAACAAGCAAAGCATTTCCATGGTCAGCCAAACAAAAGCACAGAACCTCAATGGCCGGAGTTGCACCTGATGTTAACACCATTCGAGATGGATCAAATGACACTTTTTCTCCCATGACCTGAGACATGAAGACTGACATGGCCTACAAAATTAAGATTACAATATATCATTTATAAGAAATTGCTGATAGAGGTGATTTAATTATACGTTAAAACAAATAATAGTGCCCGACAGATACCCCATTAAACAGAAGACGAATTAAATTAATAAGAGACTGAAACTACAATAGGTGGACTATAAAGAACAAATTACATGAATATCAACAACACGAGTATACTCTAAATCCCAAAGAAAAAATTAGGTGAACTCCTGGAAGATCAGAACCAGATTAGAGTAATCTGAAAGTCTCGTTTTAATCTCTCTTTTTTAAAAATAACTGTGGTTACCAGGCTAGCTTGCATGCACCTTGACTAATTTCACAGGTTAACTGTCTCAATTCAATCTTCTTTTCATTGATGAAGTCACATTTTGGCAGATAAGAAATTGATAAATTAAGATGCCTGGATTTGGATTGCTGCAGAATCTTAGAAATCCAAAAGAGAAGCATACAGTACAAACTAGGTGTGGTACAATTGTACAAAGTCCTGATCAGATGAAGACGACGTTGTCAAAAGCGAAGAGCATATATTTGCATCAAGGGATGCTGAAATTTTAAGAACTAAGTGAACTTAAAGCTTGCATTATAGTGGAGAAAGACGTAGAGCAAGGTGGGAAAAAAGAAACACATGTGTAACACAACAAAAAACAACTATAAATGCAAACAACAGATACATGGGGGGAAATGGTTACTGCAGTTAATGAGATATAGAGAGTCAAAACCATGCTAATCAAGTTCAAAAATTATTTTGGACCTTCTGATCCAGAAGCAAGTGCAAATCTGTTTTTTGTGGGAGTAAAGAACACTATATTATTGACCCCCCTCCCCTCCCCCGACATGCAGGCGGTATAAATATTCATCAAATTGGGTGAAAACCCATGCATACAAGCAGTATATCTATAAAAGAATATATATCTAGTTTTTCTTTTCTTAATACAACATACCAAGTGTAATCCCACAAGTGCGGTACTTTTCTATTCTTAACCACTATCATATTTATCCAAAAATCAGTTAGCTGTTTTGCTAGCTGTATTTATTGATCAGCGTCAACCTCTTCAAGACAGAGACCATGAGAATGCTTCAAAGCGTCAGTGTCTATGCCAAAGAGTTGCTTTACACCAAATTGCAAGGTTTAAATGCACCTTTAGTGATGCTGGTTAATACCCCTCCCTCCCGAAATACTTGTCCTATTTCTTTTTTTCAGGTTGTCCCAAAATGTGGGCACAATAACAATAACTACGCATTAATCCGAAACAAGTTGTTAGCTATATGAATCCTCACCGACCGTGTTTCTCCATTCAAGTTCAACTCATGCCATCATAGTACCAAATTAAAAATGGAAGTGAAAATAAGCTAAATACTTTTTAAAAGAATCTTTATATTTTTTACACGCATATAAATCTGTTTAGTATAAGATCAAAATATTCCAAGGAAAGCAAATGTGTCCCCATTCTCTTTAAATAGAAAATTTTATACATTTTAATTACTAGAAAAAGTTGTGTAACCCTCTTTGACTCTTTTTAAATATCATTTTGCCCTCAACTTATTTTTTCTTGACAGAAAAGTCAATATGGAACCACAACACAACAACATACACCGTGTAAACCCGCAAGTGGGGTCTGGGGAGGGTAAAGTGTGCACATACCTTAGCCCTACCTTAGGAGGTTGAGAGATTGTTTCTCCTAATTGGTAATTTTGAATTTCTCTTAATAAATATAAGACATAAAAAAAATACACAACCAAATTGGAAAAGGATAGAGGAAATAACAGAAACATCAAATTTTTAGGCAAAACCAGAACCTATGGCCTGAGGTCATCTCAATCCTCCCCGTTCCAGAGCAAAACAAAAACAAAAAAAATTTTACTTGTAAACATGGGTATATCAAAAATTTATTAGCCCAACCTGGAAAGTTTTTTCTTTATACACTTCTATAGATTATTCCGGTCACATTTAATGATTATAAGCTGAAGATAATTTCAAAAATATTGGGCATCCGGCATTGGATAATGCTCCCTAGCTAAGAAGCATGTTCTAAATTTATGACAGTACTCTGGCTTCATACCATGTCAAATACTGACATTCGATGGTCACGACCTATTGCATTCCAATATTGCTTTAGTGTTTGGACTCATTCCAATAAATTTGGACACTAATGACTTGCCAATTACTCCTCAACTTCAACCATTTGGGGGTATGGCACGATAAGAAAAAGTAGTAATGAGGCATTCTATTTATTATGTACTAATAATGAAAAATGACAAATTTAAAATCCCTGAACCACTATGAGAACTAGACATAATTTTGACCAAATGCCTCCTACCCAAAGTACCATATGTTGGTAGTCTTTTACATTTTTATAGTGTCACGTTAATTTTAAAATATTTGTTCTATGTAACCTTGGTGCCATTTTTTGGTAGAGTATGTAACTGACATTTGTACGTTTTGAATTAATTAAGATTTTCCTATTGGTGTTTATGAATGTCTCTTGCCCTTTTGAGGGAACTTGAACAATCAAAGTTGCCTCTTTGGAAGAAGACACAACAATTCTATAACTTGTGCTGAATAGGAGCTTTTAGAGGCAAATTTTGACATCAGTGCTTGATGTGCCATTTACGTTGAAAGCTATTTTGGGATGTATGTGTGAGGAAATGGACCTCGGATCTACCTCAATCCCGCAAGTTTCATGCAGACAGGACTATCTAAGACCATATAATGAGACTATAACACATTTGTCAACCAACGTGGAACTTAACACTCAGAATCGTGCAGGATTAGAAAACTGTGGTGGTGGGAGGAGCATGGATAACATAACATGGGATCTAACATTGAAAAACACAACAACAAGGATCGATGAGCCTGAATAGATCTTGGACCTAACTCAATAGTCAACCTTAAAAGCTAGTCCATGAGGGAGGATTGTCCAAGACACTATAAGGAGAGCACAAGTCATTCGCCTCAACCAATTTTATGCTTCCACATAAACTTATAAAGTATAAAATACGTTCTACAATTGCATTTGACCATAGAATCTAGAAATTAACTAGATATACTCTACAACATTTGCACTTCAAAAAGTAACTTGGAAACAAGTGCTAATGAATAGTTGTTTAAACTTTTTTTCTTTTGAGAAGTTATTTGTCATACCAAAACAACAAGGTAAATTTTCTTTTCATGTTTCGTGATCATAGAGCCACACAGGTTTGATAGACTATAAGACTGGTGCCTATATTTTCAACAAAACATGCATATTCAGTAGCCCTCTATTCCTTATTTTTCCTCATTGATTTGCATTCTTAGGACTAGCTAATTGTGCTCAAGAATAACACCTTTATTTAATGAATGTACTAGTTATTTCAGGAAAAAATTTGGTTAACAAGCAAATGAAGTAATAACTGTAAGTATGCCATATATTGAAAATCAAACAGTAAGAAATAACATAGAAAATTAAAAAATGAAAGAGGAAGAAACTAGACGATACAAAGACGTGCATTTATTCATTTATCCTGTAAGAAAGGGAAGTCTATTAAGTCATCTTGACTGGACTGCGAAGATAAGTACCATTAATTGCTGGCCAGTCAGTTGTATACAAACTAATTTATTGTACTAATGGTATAAGTGGAGTAAAAAACAATTAAAGTGCTGAAAAACACAAGTAAGAACTTCCATAATTAACTTTACGTATATGATAGGAAGGGAATACAAATGGTTCCGGTTTCCCGTGTTTGAGAGCTAAAGCACGGTAAAATGTTCTCTCTTAAGAAATTAGTTTCCACAAAAAGAGGGAAAACAACTCAGATAATAACAAGAATGACAATTACTATGCCAACAAGTTGGGATTGAGGCATAAATATTTTACACCTGACTCCTACTTGTATCACTTGCTCCAATCAAAGCGTAAGCATCTCAGCAAACACCATTCCCATTCCCCACCTCAACCTTCTTTTATTATGCTGAAGAGAATTTATGTCATACCAAATAGGCTTTACAGCAACAACTCTCACTGTACTGAGGAGCAAGTTCCAGTAGAAAAACGAAATGAACTAAAATGCTTTACCACTTTTTTCAGATTTAAAATGCATTACCACTTTCAGCTCAGCCAATCCATCAAATGGCTGGTATGTAAGAATTCCATTGATATTCAATCCATCACCGCCACTTCCAAGCGTGGAACCGTTCACATTGCTCGAAATCCACTTCTCAATCAGATCAAGCGACAACTTCAAGCAAATACAGAATAAGAAACACATTGTAAAATCAGTGATTTCCAGTACAGAAAGAAGAAATGAACCCGTAAATTAGCAGACTTTTACAGCAGCAAAAATCATAGACCGTACCCTGTTTTCCGCAATTCCGAGATCAATAATACCGTCGGGATTATCCAATTCATCGTACGGATCCGCTCGGAACCTATCCATTCCAATATAGTAAGGGGAATCATTTGGTGCAGCAACCAAACTAGCCCTTGAAGACAAGAAGACACGGCCAACAGAACCACGAGTTGACAAATTTAAACGTGAAGACGAGCGTTGTAAATCGGAGAGGTTCGGCGACGACGTCGACGGTGACGGAGGATCAGAAGAAGAGGGGGTAGTACGGTGTCGTTTTAAGTAGAACTGGAGGAAGTAGAAAAGTGCACAAGGAATGAGTGAGCCTAAAATAAGGCCGCCCCTGCCTTGAACTACACCTTGTAAGGGCACAACGAGCCTCATGCCTGAAGTCCCTACACTGTCCCCCGTAGATGCTTTTCCGGTATCGTTTTCGTTGTCCAAATTAGGTTTCAACTGTCCGGTCGAGGTCATATGAGCCGCCGGATGCGACGGCGAAATGTGGCGATGTTGTCGCCGGAACGGTATCAGAGGTTTTAGCTTTAGTTTACTTTGCTTGGCTGGCCAGGGAAGATAGGATTCTGTCGATGAGTGACGAATTGTCCGAAATGCCCTTTATCGAATAAAAAAGAAAAAGAAAAAAAAATTGAATTTATTCGGAAAAAAAATAATTCGCCCACCGTGGGGCTCGAACCCACGACCACAAGGTTAAGAGCCTTGCGCTCTACCAACTGAGCTAGACGGGCTTGTTTGTTTAATTTTATTTACTATATTTATTTATCGTTCATGTAAAATTACTATTTTATAAATTAAGTACTAGTTGTTTGGCAGCCTCGTTGGTTAGGAAAGAAATTATTAATATATATAAAAACTAGGACAATTAATATTATGTTTGGTAATTTATTTTTTTCCGGTCAAATTTAACATATTAAGCTATATTGCTGGGATTTTTCAAAAATGTCGATAGGTGTGTGTCGGATCCTCCACATATAGTGCTTTTTTGAAGGATCCGACACAAGTGCAACAACATTTTTGAAGAGTCCGAGCAACTTAAATATTAAGTATAGTGTTTGTTATCATTGAAATAATTGAGTACAAGTTGTGAATGATTTATGAACTATTTTATGTAGGATAGAAATAGTGGAGGACCCAAAAAAATTACTAAATGATGTCAAAATATATATTAAAAGTAGACATGGGTAAAAAAAACAAGATATAGGAAGTAAACATATAACATATAAGATACATCAAGCAAAAAGTTTAAAATTCAAGCTAAAAACAATGTAATTTACTACGTAAATGGGCTATAAAATTCAAAATACTTATAAGTTCATATTCAAATCTAAAGTAATTCTTGAAATACTCATTTTCTCATAAATAATCACAACATATACTCCATTCATTAAAGTTGATAATTTTTATTTAACGGGTACTAAATCAGTATCATATATTGTATTGATATCATTAAGATTCATAATTTTCGCTTAACTAATACTAAATCAGTATCATATACTACTTAGCAGGTATATGATGTAACTATTTAGTGGTATATGAATGTATAAAGGGTATATATTTGTAATTATTTTACTTTTATGGGATATTTGTTTAGTTTCCCCTAATTATTTCCTACCTAATTCTAACTAGCAACCGAAAGATATATCATTTTTAAAAACTTGTGATTTAAAAGAAATCAGAGACATTTGTTTCACTAAAATTATTTTCATTAGAAAATAACTTAAATTAGTTTAAAATAAGACTTACAAGAAAGTGTCACAATAAATTATGAGCAACTTTCTTTGGTGGAAAATCTATTCACCCCCAACTATATCCTTTTTTCTATCTTCTTCTACTTTAGTGAATATGTAATTTTAGATACTATAGATAATTATGTGGAAATATAAAAAGAAATAAGTAAAGGAATAAATACTTCCATAGAGCAACAAGACAGATAGATGTTCAAATAATAATTTCATCCAGATAGACTACATGCACCTAGCATCGATTGAAGTAATTAATAAATAAACACAACACTAGAATTGGTGTATTTGTACTTTGTAGTGACGTTGGGTGGATAATTAAACAGAAAATAAGGAGCTGTGTCTTGGTGTTGGATCTATATATTATTATCTTATCATATAGTATTTCATATTGGCTCGCACAATGACGACCAACCCTTCAAAGTGAAATAAGTTAAAAATGAAAGCGTGCATGAGACAGCTCACTAACACTTCGATCTAATACACATATATTACTGTTTTATGCACACACAAAAAAAAAAAATCCAACAAAAAAACTGATATTTTATAGTTATTAGTTACAATTTGATGTAAGACAAACTATGTAATTTAGTTGCGTGTGATGATCTGTCATGTCATCATGCTAATATAAGCGTCATTTGGCTAATCCTTTTGCCATATGGAAGTTTATATAAGGAGTATCTTGAGCCATGAAGAGGAGTCAAAATAAGAGCTTAGACATATATAGTTGTTCATATGATTTGATTAAAGGGGAAAAAATTATAAACGTACCCTCGAACTATCGTAAATGATATGCAGATTGTCAAAAATCATCCGTCATACTTTTGAGACATAGGTGTCTCTAGCGTCAAAAAGCTAGAGCATATATATATACCCTTTATACTAACGGACATACAAGTGTCATAATCTTATTCACCAACGCGACATCGGATCGATGGATAAGATTGTGCTACGTGTCCTTATTTAATCTTTCGTTAGAGTGAAGCGCATATACGCTCTAGTTTTTGAATGGCAGGGGCCCAATGTCCCGAAATTATGACGAAGGGTATCCGCATACCATTTACGATAGTTTTGAAGATATATTTATCTTTTTCTCTTGATTAAATGAAAACATAAATTAAAAGTTAAAATAAAAGCTTAGACATTAAAAAAAAATAAGAATCTACGATTAACAAACAAATGAGAAAGGATAATATTGATATTCATTTTATTCCTACGGATATCCATTTTTTAGTAGATAATATGATCAATCTTCTAATGATCAGTTACTCAACTCATATTTAATGATCGTATAGGATGCTTATTTGTTTGTTTGTTTTCAAAAAAAAAAATAACGTTTTGTCAGCGCAAAGTGCTCAAGTCGCAAGCAGCATATACAAGCACGTTACATCTCCACAAATAATTAACACAATTCCTCTTACACTATTGATTTTTGACAAATTTAAATTTCTATTGATATGACTATCATTTTCAAACATCAAATCTTTATTTTCAACTACAATTACACGAACCAATTTTCAAACTTAGTACAGTTTGATTCTTGACAATTTCTTATAAAAGCATACTAAAGTGGTAGCTAATAATTTTATTGATTAATTAATGTCTATAGATGCTAAATATAATAAAGCCTAGTGTTTTGCTGCTCATTCTCATACTTTTTAAGTAGGTTCTTTCCAATAAATTTATACGAACGTGTTTTGTAAAAAAAAATATTTATTATAATAGTGTCTCAATTAGACTAGCAGAAGAAATCATATTTTTTTCCTTTTCTAGGATTTATAGTTTAAACTTTATCCATGATTATATGATTGATCAATCGGTCGCATACCCTTATTGAATGTTGTATCGATGAATATAAAAGGCACTTGACTTGGTTTCGGCGAACAACTATGCCCTCCAAGGGCTCAAACTTTGAATGTGCACAAGTTAGAGGCGAACCTAGGATTTGAAAGCGACGAGTGCACCACCAATGATAATGCACGTTAGTTAAAGTATGTACCAATATTGGTTTTTATGAAATACAAAACTACGATATTCATGTATAAATAAATTAGATGACTTGAATAAATAGTGTGTTAGTGGTAGTTTTAAATTTCACTTTGCACCATGAGGTTGCAAGTTCAAAACTAGCCATCCTCCTATTTTATTTGATATTTTTAAACTTCATAGCTAAAAACAGAAAAAAAAAATGAGCATATGGGAATTCGAACCTAGTCCCTCCTCAATGAAGGAGGCGTCTAAACCAGCTAACCTAACTAGCTTTTGTCTATTTGAGTGTCTAATAAAATATATCTATCTTAAGGTCTATATGTACATGTATATATACATAATTTTCCGAAGTTATCGGGTGCACGTGCACTCGTAGGAATACATGTGGATCCGCCTCTGGCACAAGTAGGCACATAAACTTGTATAAAATTGAACAAGTAGACACATGTGTCCTACATGGCACAATACACATAGGATGCCATGTAGGACACAAAATTGTCATGTAGCACTACAACAAAAATGACTTTTAGCGACATTAAATATTGACATTAATAAAGAGTGCTAAAGTCTTTACCGGCATTAGTTAAGTGCCATTAGAACCAATGTCGCTAAAGGCTTTAGGGACATATACAAAGAGTGATAATTGCCGCTAAAAATATATATTTAGCGGCAATTAATTCTTAATTGCCGCTACTGATCATTTTTATTGTAGTGTAGGGTGCCATGTAGGAGGAACGTGTCCATTTACTCAATTTTATACAAGTTTAAGTGTCTACTTATGCACACTTAAAATTAAAGATTATAGTTGACTATTTGCGTCAAGTTAAGGATCATAAAATAATCAGTATTACATGAGTATGTACATGATGCCAAGCTAAATAAGTTCAAACTTCAAAAGGTTAATTAATTAAAATAGTTGGCATTTCCAAGCATAGAGCTAGCGGTATCACCACATTTTTATATTGCATTTTATCATTGCAAGAATAAATTAAAAAAATTATGCAGTGTACGAAAAGATCAAGAATAAATAAGTAGTTCTGGTTTTAATTAACACAAGAGTAATGCAAATTAAAGTTGTGATTTAACCGGACGAAGAGAACAAGAAGTGCTCGGACTTTAACGTGATAG
This sequence comes from Solanum sitiens, assembly GCA_016801875.1. Classification (NCBI taxonomy): domain Eukaryota; kingdom Viridiplantae; phylum Streptophyta; class Magnoliopsida; order Solanales; family Solanaceae; genus Solanum; species Solanum sitiens. Next base: position 1,155,554 of record JABWTJ010000191.1, read on the forward strand.
TATTAATAATAACATATATACCTAGTGTTATTCTGCATTTTAATATCATAAATTAAATATTAAATGTATATGACAATTAATAGTCATAAAGTGACAAAAATGTTGTCCATGACATGTTTTACTCATTATATTCTATTAGCTGTCCCACTTCCTCAAATAACCATTCACATTCTTAACATTTATTTATTTGTAGAAGAAAGAATACAATATATAAATAACATCTTCTTCTTTGTGTTGTAATAGGGAAAGAGATGAAACATGCATGGTAGTAATTTTATATATTATATATAAACATGGTAGTAATTTTATATTGAAAGAAGATATTTTTTTGGTAGAGTTTTGAACTCTTTAACTAAATCAAAGTTATTGAAGTTATAGGAAGTTGTTGGACTATTGTATCCTGAAAAGAGGACAAGTCAAAAGTTATACCGTAGATTATTGCGAATAGGCTTGAATATCTTTAAAGAGAGCGAGATATTTGTGTTTCAGCCTTAGTGTATATTTGTTCATTCTATTTTCATCTATAATCTAAAATATACTCAATGATACCTAATGTAATCTCATAAGTTGAATCGAAGACTGAGAGAGTAATGTACACGTATAGATCATACCCTTACATTGGTAAAAACATCTACGCAGAGGGGAACCTAGGATTTGAAGACTTTGGGTGCACCAATATAAATCATAGCTCAAATAAAACTAAAAACATCTACGCAGAGGCGAACCTAGGATTTGAAGACTTTGGGTGCACCAATATAAATCATAGCTCAAATAAAACAAAAATAGGATTAAGTGGGAATTGAACCTTGGTCTAGAGGGTGACATCTCTAGCAACTACCAATTGCACAAGGGCACATCTACAATTTTTATGGGTGCACTATTAACTATATTTTTATTTTTATCAGTTTTTCAAAATAGATATACATATATACATATGATTTTTTTCGGAAGTTACCAACTGCACGTACACCCCACCGGATAGTGTAGGTCCGCCCCTGCTGATCTACTGCAGATTCCTCATAATTTTCATCTACTTCACGTATACTGTTTTTCTCAAATACGAATGATCTCACAATAGACTCTTTGACGTGACTCTAAAATTTGAATAATCTTGCAAGGTTGTTGCCAATAATTATAATAAAATTTTGACTCTATCCCAAAGACAACTATTGGGAGATTAAATACTGACATTTCTATTAATTCAGACTTTATAATTTGTCTTTTATATATATTTGTGTTTGCTTTCATGGTGTCAAATGGCACTTCTTCTCTCTCTGTCTCAACTCTCTAGATAATGGGATTAAAATAAGTAATTTGAAATCTAACTTAATGCCATTTTTAATTTTATGGTACTAATTTTATACTAATTGTTGAATAAGTCCCCTTTACATACGAGTCCATAAAGCTAGCTAGTTCGTGATATGATCGGTATCGTTTATTAATTAGTATTTGTTTCAAATCGATAAATATATATTATCTTTTATATATACATTCATATGCTCATCATTTAATTATAATTGAATTATATGTTTATTCTTACATTAATTTTAAACATACTTCGTGCGGATAAGTTCTCCTCCTCTTTCCTTTGATATTTTATAAGGTTAATATATGGTATTTTACTTTTAAGTGATCGTTTAGTAGAGTGTATTAGAAAAAATAATGCATACATTAATTTTGTGTATCATTAGTGCCTTGTCTGATATTCTCTTTTAATATATGTTTAACTAATTTTATAGTGTATTATTAATATCGTGAAATTCTAGGTATTAGCAATGCAATGTTTTTAATGCATGCATTAGCATGATTAAATCTTATTGTCCGTCATAACTAATACATGCATTACTTATACAAGCATTAGTAATATTATTTTTATACACTATATCAAACCAACTAGAATACTTTTGCCAATTTGCAAGTATTTTCGTATCATTTAAAAATCTAAAATAAAAATAAGAACTGAAATTGAACCAAGTGGCAAGAGGAATCAACCTCATGATCATATCGCCATTCGAGTTGTACCTTGAAGATCAATGTGAGAAATTATGGCAAACAAAAAAAAAAGAGAAAAAGGAGAACGAAAATGAAAAAAAAGAAAATAAAATAAAGTATTAGTAATATTAAATATTACTTCATCTATTCCAATTTACAGCAGAATTTGACAGTAATTTATACGTAATTTTCAAGTTGTTTTTTAAAAAAATAAAATTATATAAAAACAATATTACTCATAGAAATTGTAAGAGTATTAATTAATAATATAAAATATACAATAGAAAAATATTAATTGACTCATAAAATTCAAAATGTACCACACGTAAACAGAGTTGAGGTTATACTCCTTTTATTTCATATCGTTTGGCCTATGGACTTGATTCCTTTGTGTAGTTATGTACTAATACTAAAATTATCTTAATCTATTCCTCCATTCTTTCACTTTTCTTTGTTATGTTTCGTTTTTAAAAGTTAATTTGACTAATTTTTAAATTTATATTAGATTATATTAATTAGATATTTTAAACAAAATATTTAGATATTCAAAAACTATATGAAAAGTATTATAAATTGCAATTTTTTGTATATCAATATGGTGAAAAAATATATTTTAGAATATTTATCAAAATTCTTATAATTTAACTCTAAAAATAGAAATCATGACAAACAATAGTGGACAAAATAAATTAAATAAAGAATAAAATTACCCAAACGTCCTCACTAATACTAACATTTGTGAGGGTGTTTTGGTAATTGGTGAGAATTTCCAAAAATAGGACCAGCAAAATTTGAAAATTCTGTGATAGCTCATTTTCCAAAGCCTCAACGTATATGGAGTGTGTATGTATATGTATAGTAAAGGATGATGAGCGCTCCCTGTCTATCCGGCTTCTCTCTTCTCCGCAAACAAAACAAACCATTCACGAGATAATTTCGCCCTCCAATCATTTTTAACTTTCGTATTAAAAGCTTTCACGCTCGAAACCCTCGCGACGTCCGCCATTTCTTTCACGGACCATGTGAACACACGAGGAGATCAATGATTTCCTCTCTACTTCTCCTTTCATAATTTTATATTTATCAATACTTTATACAATCAATGGATGAAGAAATGGAGGATTTCATTGTAGAATGTTCGGACGTCGTATCTGAAATCGACTCGGAATATGAGTTTGATGCTTCTAGGTTCTATGATTTTTGCCGGCCGGAATCAACTTCCGAAGCCGAGGAAGCCGAGCGATGGTTTCAAACGGCCAGCACTTATCCGCCTTCTCGTAAGTATTCTCATAAATAATACAATTTACATGAGTGTTTAACTGAGTTTCCTTCTTTTTTTTTTTGGTTGTTTTGTGTATGAGTTTGATGGCGTTGCAAATTTTGTGTTGACGTCTGTTTGTTTATCCAGTAGAAAGGTTATTTGTTTATATTAGATATGTTTTTATGCTGGATTGGATGATTGTTGTCCATGAAATCATCTTATTAGACTATTAGGAAGTTAATCTGAGAATGTTGATGGAATGTACATTCCTTCTATGTAATTCTTCTGATTCGGTGATTGTGAAATGCAGAAATAAAATGGATATTTTATAATACAATCTCGAATTCCTTTTGTTCATCGTCCTTGTCCTCTCTCACATATCTTTTATCATACAAGGATTTTTATCAAAAATATCGTGACTAAGTTTTATCTTTTTGATAGCTATTATATATATTTTTTTGATAGCTTATCGTGGTTGATTGGTTTATTCACTCTTTATTTTTTATTTTCCTTGTTTATTTGGAAACTTCTTAGCTCTCGTTATCAAGTTAAACCTGGGGAAAGAGATTACATCAGGAAACTCAAATGGTTGCTCAAGGTTACAAGAAGGGAAACCAGCAAAATCAAAAGGCAACAACTCATACAAACCTGTTGGTTCTGAAGTTTCGCCCTCCAAATCAAAAGTTAAAGGTATATATGCTGGCAGTTTAAAAGTGTCTGGTCTCATTTTTTAACTCACATTAGAACATTCATCGAATGGATCTATCTGCAAGTATTAGAAGAGAAGCTCTGGTATACTGACTCAAAGTTTGCCTTTTCATTGTCTGTGTGCTTAAATTGTTATTCGTCCTCTTAAATAAGTTTTGTAGTTAACTTACTTGTGCACTGTAACAACGCAAGATTTGAGCTAAAACTTGATATTCTGATTTCGGTTATCCTCTAAACTCCATGGAGATGCTTAGTTAAATTAATCCCCGTTCCTGATGGACTTTCTTTGACCTAACTTGCAGAAGAAATAATTTCTAAGGATTGTGCATATTCAAGATCAGTTTTTGTGCAGGGCTAGTGCTAGTAGTTTCATGGTTAATCGAATTGTTATCTTATTGTGATTATCACTTCACCATTCTTTTCTGTTTATATTTTGCAGTTATATTAACTATCTAAGTGATTTTATTAGGCTTAATGTCAGTAATCTGTTGATAGTAGATTAAACAGTAGTTATTTGATAATATATGCACATGGTTAACTAGCAAGAGTTCAGAAAAAATAATTTCAACATACATCTTGCAAAACTTCAACAGTATTTAACTGGTTTCCCTTGTACACCCTCAGGAACTATATCCAAAGGTCAAGCGGCTCGTGAAATTTGCAAGGCAAAGCCAGAGCCAAGATCTTCATTATCAAGAAGTTCAACTTTAATGAAGCCCACGGCTAGTCATTTGGCTAAACAGAAGTATGTAAAAGATGTAAATTCTATTTTATTTTCTTGAAGGTTATAAGTTTGAAAAGTTTAGTTTCTTTTTCATTCCTTCATGTCAGAAATTCTCAAAAACTACAACGACAGAAGAGGCGAATTCAGCATTTTCGCTTAGGGGATTCGAAAAATAAAAATGTAGTGCCTAGGATTTGACCTTGGAATGTCAAGTAAATTTTGAACCCCTAAACCACTAAGCCAACCTCTTGTCTTGTGTTCAGGAGATTCAATATATATATATACATAAAAAAATAAGAATCACCCGTGTAATTTTTTGCCAAGGAGGTTCTAGTGAACACCCTCCCACCCCTTAGATCCGCCCCTGATTACTTCAGTAACAATGTTACTTAAAAGTTGTAGTTCAGGCTTGCGTATGTTTCTGCAGTTCACTTTCACTTTGTTGGCTCTCTTGACTTCTGAAACCAGTTTAAACAATTCTTAATTTTTGCTTTCATTTTCTCATTCTTCAATTGCTAGGTCTCAGAATGCATCTAACAAGACTGATGTGACAAGCTCAACGAATTCTCTGGCATCCGAAATTATTGCTACCAAAAGGCAAAAGCTAGAAATTGGTTATCTACTTAAGGTGCATGAAGTTATTCAGTTACTATTTGATGATAGTATTATTTTGTTATACTCTAGTTGGCTTCTAAGTTTGTATTGCACACATGTAATCCTTAAGCAGCACGGACCCTCATTTCTCTGCGCTCTTTTAGTGTAATGTTTCATCCATCCCATAGCAATTTTTTCTTTTATTGATGTATGGCATGTTTAAATAAGAAAACTTATTTGTACCTTTTTATCCTCTCTTCTTAGATTTTTTAGATAGTGTCTTCTCTATGAACTAATGCTATTTGCAAAAGGATTTAACTGTTTGATCTTTTGGAACTTCGTCTGTTCCGGAAAAGTATTTAATTAACTGGGCATTTGGACATGAATTGAGTGATATTTGGAAAAAAACACTAGTATTTGAAGTTAAGTTATTTAAAAGAAGTATGTGGAAGTACTAGTTGTAGTTATGGCAAGCTATGAACTAAGGAGAACTAAACTATAAGCTAGAAAGGCAAGGATGTAAAATTATTTTATTAGTTTTACTTCACTAGCAACATTAAGGTGCTCAACATCAGATGTGTCTCCAGATGACAAATATGGTCATTGATTTTTATGAAATAGACATAAAATTTTGTTTTAGGTGCAAACAGAATCCGTTTTGCCAATAGGTACTAACCTGGTGAAATTACCTCACTGACTGCACAAGAGCAGTTTATGCTGAGGAAACAGTGGAAATTAGTTAGTATGACATTTGGTGTAGCATTTACTCTTCGAGATTTTTAGAAATTGGCATGATTTTCATCTCCAAGTGATGTAGGTTTAGTGGCATTAGATTTTATTGTGTACATAATTAACGTGTTCAAGTTAGTTTTCTATCTCTAGGATATGTTCACTAAAAATTTCCCATTCCTAAAAGCTGTCAACTGCTAGAAATATTTCTAATTCCTCACTTTATCTTGCAAACCAGATTGCTCACTTGAAGCATCAACGTCTACTATCTCACAAGATATCCAAGAAGGTACTATCTGAAGGATTCTTTGTTGTGGTTTCATATTACAGATCATGTTTAAGAACTTCTTATGCATCATTATTTGCAGCTTGAGAGCTTTTGTTCTGTTTTGGCAGGATACCTCATCCATCTCTAACTCGGCACATCCCAAATCTAAAGTTACTGTTCCTAGAGAACCTGAACTGGAAACTCTGCAGAGGGCACAAAGGCGAAGGTAGGCTTTTTAGCCTTGGTATACAACTGCTACCAGTACCAGTTGGTAATCAGCTTTTTGTTTTTTCTGATTAAAAGTTTCAGGTGCAACAAAGACTCAAACTCAAGTGAAATCACAAAAGCCAAAACCCAACTGCTTAAATCACAGTCCTTGAACAGAAATGTTGGTATTCTGACTAGTGCTCTCTTTTGAAAACATATGAATAGTATTCTCCACATAATCTTTCATCTGAGCTTTGTCTATTTTTGCTTTCTGCAGATCCTCAACACTCCTACTTTACCTCCTCTCAGAAAGACTAGAGCTCCTGAGTTTCATGTAATTAATTACTGCTTTTCCACTGCTCCTATTCCACGTTGATGTTTAATCAATTAAGCTTACTACCTTGGAAAAGAAAACATGTGCATTCCCAATCTCAATCTCCTTAGTGTGTTCTTTAGGTTCTTGAGTTGGATGTAGTGATGCTCAACCTTCACCTTCCGTAGGACTGTTAGTCTGGGTGTTTTTGTATTTTCTCCTATCATCAGAAGTTTAGAAAAGTTACTGGTGTTCCATGTTAATGGTGTTCGTGTATAGATTCTCTAAATGAATTGGTGCAAATATACATTATTTATAGGAGTCTTTGATTGGGGAGTAAACTGATTCCTTATCTCTTTTTACTAGCATTGGGGTCTTGACTAATTCGCTTGCACCTCAATCATTCCACTATTTACCTGCATACCCCCATCAGTATTGTTACCAGGTAGCTCATTTAACTTTTTTGCCTATATTGAGATTTGACCTTCGTCTCCCATGGTCTTACTCCCAATTTCAAACCGCTAGGCCACATCACAGTAAACAACTGTCTCCTTATGAACTACTTAATACTAATTCTAATGAAGTGTAGCTAATCTTGACAAGGAATTATGAAATGCCAATAATGATTTGACTCCACAACCATTTGGCAATCATATCCAGTCTTTGTAGCATTATCCCTATTACACAGAAGCTGTAGGGAAATATTTGAGGACAAACATGTAATTATGAAGCTAGATGTTATATTTGCAGTTATTTGCTCTGATTATCTTTGTACTAACTGATGCACTTTTATGACTTAATCATCGTTGCAACATTTGCATGTGTTCTGCAGCTTTAGTTTCTATGCTTTCAGTTGATGGAAGCTAACTCTTCCTCTTCTTTTATGGGTATTGCAGTTATCAAACTCTCTAAATGCCGATTCTGCCGCACAAAATGCTTTAGTGGACTCTAAAAGGTTGGATGGACTTCTTTACTTCATCAATTGAGTAAACTATATGTGAAAGAACAAAACCAAAACTATGATGTTCTTAATTTTTGCGTAGAACTGCGCAACTATATTCAGAGATCTCATGAGAAGTTCAAAATTCATCTATTTCCTCTTGGAGAAGAAGCATGTAAAATCTTATCATAAAGTTAACCTCACCTTTTTTGTTCACCATATATAATTTTACCTAAAGCATCACAATGTTCACTTCTTGTATGGTAAGTCCAGCTTGTGCTTATACCGTTTTGGGTTGTTTCTCAGATCAAACACTCAAAATGCTGTGAATCCAGGAAAATCTGTTACATCCCTCAAGTCAAGATCACATAAATGTAACAAGGTAGCATATTAGCTGACTTATGTTTGCCTGTTTTGGTCTTTTTGACTTTTGATTACATGGTATATGCTTAAGATCATGTCTTTCATACAGATATTTCCAAGTAGGGAAGATAATGGCATAGGTGAAGACAATGGACAAGAAAATACATACTCAATGGTAACACATGTTTTCGTTGTATACTTTTGCTGGACTTTCCATTAAACGTGTCTCATCCTCTTTGTTCGTTGGTTCTTTTCCTTGTTTCCTGTTATTAAATTTTCGAGTATTATCACAGGGATCCAAATCTATACTTGATGAGAAACTTTCGGTGCATCCACCAATTGAACTGTTTAATAAGGTACTACTTTCGAAATGATTATGCATGCCATATCGAATTTCACTGAGAGTGTATACTACCAGTTATGCTGTAGCCTGAATGTATCAGACTTATATTTTATGTCTTAGCAACTTACTCATGTCTCAGCCAAAAAAAACTTCTAATCTTGGTTCCTTTTCTTTTTAATCCTAGTTGTCCCTTAGATCTGAAAAGGAAACACGTGAAGTATCTAAGCCAAAAAAGAATCCCTCAGCAAAGGTGACCCTGAGGACTCCTAGAAAGACTCTTTTTTTTAATTATGCAGATGAATTGCTTCTAATACCCACTTTTGTTGTATAGGAGTTGAAGGAGAATACTCCAAATTGTTTGCAGATTAAATTTCGGGTATGAAGAATAGAAAGACGCTAGATTCTTTTAACTTTTGACTGCAACTTCTTCTGATTGTTATTTAAATTATGCAGAAATGTGTTGGAAAGACAAATCAGTGTGGGGCAGAGAGGGGCAATGACAGGTTTGGACTCCACTCCAGCATGAACAGGTATCCTAATGCTTGAGTATCATAAATAGGAAAACAGGAAGTCCACTGAAGAACTTCTCATCAAGATAGACCTTTTAAGAGAGTTTTTGGCTAAAATCATCCCTCAATTATGACTCAAATTTAATGTACATACTTATATTATTTAAGTGAGCAAAAAACATCCTTATACTATCCAAAAAATAACAAAAATCATCCTTCAGTCTATTTTTGTTAAAAAACTAATTAAACAAATAAGTTTTTTTTTTTTTTTAATTTGGTCATGTGTTAACTACATCGAGAAGATCGGATATTGATAAAAAATGAATATTTTATTCTCATAATTTAAATTTTGTGTGTTAGTTTATATTTATTTTTTTGCATAATCAAGTAAATTGACTTGCAACAATATATAAGTTTTGAAATATTTATACAGTAGGATCCAATGGTTGAAAGATTATGCAAAAAAAAATCATCTTAAAAATATTATGTGCAACTATTTAGAGATTCTCTTTAATAATAAAAAATATATAGTACGTAAATACTATATAGACAATGCAAAATCACATTTTATACAATATATAAAAATACTGGTAATTTAGTGAAATTATGTAGGCGTTTTGTTGTGAAAATTAAATAATAATTACTTTATTTGAAATTTTTGAAAATTGAGTTGTATTTGGACAATTTTTTTACAAAATATTTAGAATTTGAATATATTTTGTCTGAATATTTTAATCCTCACTTTCTAAAAATCAAAAAAATCACCCAACTTAGCTTAATCATGTGTACATATATTCATTCAACTTGACACATTTTTTGTTGATTGCTTGAGTTTTTTAAAGAAAAAGACAGAAGGATGAATCTTGCAACTTTTTGAATAGTGCGAGGATGTTTTTTGTTTACTTTTATAATATAAGGATGTACTTTAGATTTAGATCATAATTGAGGGATGATTTTAGCCAAAAACTCCCTTTTAAGCTAGAGCCTTCTTAGTTTTATAAATGGATAACTTTACACATATTGCTGAATCCTTAATAATTGTGCGAAGAGTCTTGAAGTTATGGACTTTAATTCTGTTTTGATTAATATTTGTGCAACACTTGAAATGTTGGTCAGTAGACTCAGTACTATCATATCTCTTGTTTTATCAAATGATCTTCTACAATAGTGACTTACTTCCTTTAATTCATCTCAGCTTGAGCCATTTGTTTGAAACTAAGTTTGATTTTAATGGGACTTTTGCGCGTCTACGCATGCGTAACCAGTGGATGTATGTTTCTCTCTTCTTCTTTTTTTAATATTTGGATCTAACTTGCACATCGATCTCTCAGGAGCTTGGGAATCCGATGAAATTTGTGTGGTTAATACGCGTGATTGTTGAATTGCTGCAAGTTTCACGGGAGGTAGATCGAACCTCCTAATGCGGGAGTAATCTGGAAATGTATGTCTTTAGCTATAGGAAATAAAAGACTGTCCTCAAGACTTGCAACACCAAATTTTTGTGGCTAGCACAGTACAGCAAGTCAAATATAGTGTATTCCTTTTGGTCTGTTATGTACATCTACAAGGAAAACATGTGCTAGGAAGAGGAGAAGAGTCTTTGAAATACCCAATGTATAAACTTATATCAACTCAAGAGTTCAAAGAACGAAATAAAAGGCAAAAATGAAGAGAAAAAAAACACCATTATACACCTAAATTGTGTATGAGAAGGGTTTCCAAATATATTAACATTCCCAAACCAAAAAACAAAAGCGGAATGCGAAGAGGAATATTATAATATTATAGTACGTAAGTCCTAATTTGATGTTTATTAGGATTATATTACAGTCTTCCTCTCCTATATATAATGACACCAAATACAGCACTATACATCCATCACTACTAAATTGCATAAAAACACATTATAACCTAAGACTCTCAAAAGAGCAAAACTCACTAAAAAATGACTATAACCCCAATTTTATGCGCAAGGCGTTGTGGTTTCTATGGAAACCCAAGCAATCACAACCTTTGTTCCCAATGTCACCAAGCTTTTTTGAAAGAAGAAATGGCAAAGGAAAAGATATCTTCTCTTAGTATTATAGCTGAAAAAGATAATAAATCGACGAAGATACAGAAACCGCAAAGGTGCATGGCTTCGGCTTGCATGAAAAAGGTGGGATTAATAGGGTTTAATTGTAAGTGTGGTGAAATATTTTGCAACAAACATAGATATCCGGAAGAACATGCATGTGCATTTGATTACGAGTCGAAAGGGCGTGAGACTTTGGTAAAGGAGAATCCTTTATGCAAAGTTGATAAACTTGACAATAGAATCTAAGACGTGTTTGGTGCTTAATTGCTATTATTGCTAGTTATGTACCAAGTCTTTTTTATTTGGGTTATTCACTTTTATCTTTTAGGGGTCGTTTGGTAGGGAGTATTAGGAGAAATAATCCAAGTACTATGTGTTGTATTATTTAATACTATGTTTGGTAGGAATTTTGGGTCTATGTATTATCAATCCAGGGATTAGTTAGGCACCCTACATGGTATTAGAGGGTGTATAACTAATACCTTCCATTTGGTGGTATTAGCTCTAATACCATGGGACTAATCTAGGTAAAGTCAAAAATACCCCCTCAAATCCTTTTAATCATTTTGTTTATTTTTTATTTTATATTTATACTAATAAATTTATTTAAATAAATTAGGTTACAAATTTTATTATTTAGATATAATTTTTTGTTTCTAAAATATGAGTTATTTAATCTATTTATTATTGATATAAAATATTATAATCCGACTAATATGCTAATGTTGATGTATGAATTTAAGAACAATTCATAAGTAAAATATTGTCTCTTAACGAAAGTTCATTAAACATTACACAAGTAGTCTAAAACAAGAGCATGTATATGTATATATACACACACACATCTCTAGTATAAAAATAGTTTAATTTATTTTGCTATTTTTTTTTTAATTTTATGATAAAGAGTTTTTTTAAAATTTATTGATACAAATCAAAGTTCAATAAATTTTCTTTATAAATCATTGTATTTGTGTGACCTTTTGAGATATTAACTCCAATTTATTAAGATGACAATTATTTACTCTCAAAATAATTGAAGTGAGAAAATAGCGAACATGACAATAAAATTTTTATTCTCATAGCTAGTTAAAAATGTTATAAACTGTTAATTATCTACTTTGACCAATTACATGAAATAGAAAATCTTATAATAACTCTAGGGTATAATTGGAAAGAATTTTTTTTGTAAACTTTTAAACCACACACAAAATTAGATAAAAAACAATGAACCAAACACCTGATAAAAATAATCCCTGCATTACTAATCCCTGCTTTACCAATCCCTGCATTACTAATCCATGCATTACTAATCCTTGCATTATTGATATTTGTACCAAATTCATGTCGTTTGTTTTGATTAAAAGTACTACATACCAAATAGTGTATGGTTGCAATTTTTGTTATTCAAGATTTTTTGACTCATTTGTTTTTGTTTAATTTTAGATCATGATCTAAGTTTTCTCATAAGTTTTTTGTTTAGGGATTAGAACTTGGGGAGAGGTTACAAAGCGAGGAATTTAATAAGAGTCCGAAGCTTAAAGGGCAAAAAAAATTGACAAAAATTTCAAAAGGATATAGCAAAAAACTTTCTAACCAAAACAGTAAAATTGCTACTGACGTAGCGATTTATTTGGCTGACGTTAAGAAAAATCGCTATTCTAGGAGCGATTTGTACAAGTTTATTTTTAATTTGAAATCGCTGCCTTGATAACGATTTTTGTTATTGTTTATATTTTAAGTTTATTTTTTAACGAATCGCTGCCAAGGCAGCGATTTTTTAGTACATTTTTTTTTATTTTATATTATCAATTGTAAATCGCTGCAATTCAGTTAAATATTTATAAAAAAAAAAAAAAAAGAAGTTTCAATTTTTAAAAAAAATCCACTAAAAAATTGTAAAAATAATAATAAAAAAAATCAATAAAATCGCTCCAAAGGCAATTTACAATACACAATTAAAAAATTAAAAAAAGAAAAACTAAAATCACTGCAAAAGCAGCGATTTACTATTAAAATAATAATAATAATAATAATTTAAGTAAAATCGCTGCAAAGGCAGCGATTTACTATTTTTAAAAAAAAATTAAGTAAAATATTTACTACACAATTAAAATTTTTTTTTTAACTAAAATCCAAAGGCAGCGATTTACATCATAATTTTTTAATTTTTTTTTTAACTAAAATCGCTGCAAAGGCAGCGATTTACAATTCATAATATAAAAAAACAAATTTCACTAAATAATCGCTGCCTTGGCAGTGATTTGTTAAAAAATAATCTTAAAATAAAAACAATAACAAAAATTAAAATTAAAGCTTGCTCCTAGAGCAATGATTTTTCTGAACGCAGGCCAAATAAATTGCTACTTCAGTAGCGATTTTACCATTTTAGTTAGAAAGTTTTTTGATATATCATTTTGAAATTTTTGTCAATTTTTTTTCTGCCCTTTAGACTCCGGATTCAATCTAATAATATCCCATATTTAATCAGATTTGCACAATGATTTCCAAATATTAATATTCCAAACCAAAACCAAACGTATATTGGGAGAGGCATAAATTAGGAAAGTCTTTTGATCTTTATTAGGAATATATTACAATCTTCATCTCCTATATAAAACCCCCAAAATGCAACATTTTAACCCATCACTATCACTACTAAATCAGAAAACAGACATTATAATAACCAAAGGAATTTAAAAAGACCGAAATTCACAAAATAATTTGTTTCTTTCAAAGGAGGGAAAAAGAAAAGAAGGCAGCAAACTCAATGTTATGTGGAAGAGGTTGTGGTTTCTATGCTACAAAGCTTTTTTGAAAGAAAAAACCGCCAAGGATGCAATTGAATTATCCGAATAGATATCTGAAAATGAAGCCAGAAAAGTTTATGCTTTGTTTGCAGGAAGAAATGGGATTAAAAAATGCCTAGTATGGGATTCCACAATGGGATTAATAGGGTTCATCGTAAGTGTCGTGAAACATTTCCTATTAGTTTTAGATATTAGGGGGGCAATTGTGCGGTTTGGTTAAATTTGGATAGATCAAAATGAGTTAAAAGACAATGTGACAAGACCCAAAACCAACCAAAATTTGTTTGCGCCAAAGTGGGTTGGGTCAAAATGGGTTAGATAACGAGTTATCAACGATTACGAGTCATAACCTAATCCATCCGGCTTTTATTAAGTTTTAATAGTTTTATTTGTTATTTTGTAAGTTTTTAGCAGCTAATTAATTTTTTTTATTACTATATATATAACATATAAAATCTAAAAGAATTTTTTTAAAAAGTATTTGACAATATTTCTCAAAAATCAATTTGATAACGTATCAATTCAATTTTTAACAAATATGCGAATCGATAACCAATTCGAACTTGAATGGGTTGGATCAGGTTGGGTTATATCAAGAGGAACATGCATGAGAATAAATAACATGGTGCGAGTGTGACTAGCAAAATTTTTAATGGCCCATCTTTAGAGGGTGCACCTAAATACATTTTAGGTCCAACATAATGACAAGTTATTGCGCACACACAGCTTGCACTCATATTTGATGCAATTCTTCACCATTATATTCAAACTCATTCCAGTGAACCAGTGCAGCTAAATATCTAAGCAACTGTTAAAGACAAGCTTTTTTATATATAGCAGTAAATTCTTCCATTAGGAAGAAAATAGATTGCATGTCAAAAGTGTCCCTAATAGTTCATATTTTGCAGTTCGCTGCCATCATGAATGCAAATAATTGTAACAGAGAAATATGAAGGCGGATGCAAAACCTGGAATACGTGCTAAGCTTAATGTGATTAACTTACACTGTTTGAACTCTATACATGGACAAAAACATCAATTTTAAGAGGGAAATACATCTCCACTAAGATTTAAGTTGAACTGCACTGGTTGTAGATCTAACCTATTGTGGACTCATCCACCATAAAAAGTTCAATCTACAAATGTGAAATATACTTACTAGCCATACCGTGTACCTAACCATCTTATAGGGGAAATCTCTAATATCAAAAATACTTTGGACGACATATATATGTTCCACATTCGCTCCTGATTTGATATGAACCCAAGTCAAAGGGAGGTTTTGGATATAGCTTCTTGAAATCTAACAAGCCACTGTGCTTCGGAGGAATTGTCACCCTGCTGGACTTGCGGTAGTCCTTTCCCAATCACAAACTTTGTATAATCAATGGATTTGGGAGGTGGGGCTAAACAAGGTTTGGTTGGCGGGGGAGGAAGCAAGGAAACAAGTACCCTAGCAACCTCATGCATCGTTGGCCTCTCACATGGGAACCTTTTTGTGCACAGCAACGCAAGCTGAAAAGTTTTCCTCACATGCATTAAATCCATACATGTAACAGATACCTCAGGATCAACAGCATCCATCACGGTGTTGTCATCCGCCTTTGACATTATCTGTAACACAAATCAAATTACACCAAGACAAATGTAATACTGGAGTTTACAAGACGAGAGACATTTGATGAAATGATAACATTGCAAATGCTTGAGGAAGTTAGGAAAATTTGAGATAAGTTGTTCTTTTCTGTATCCAGTCTGAGTTACAAGTAACAACGTAGAGTATAAGAGGAGAACAATACCAGCTGATGCAGGTTCAAGTCATTATCAACCGGTTTCTTTCCTGTCAAAAGCTCTAGGAGAACAATGCCAAAGCTGTAGACGTCTGATTTTTCAGTTAACCTGGAAGTCCTGGCATACTCAGGGTCAATGTAACCTATGGTGCCCAACACCAAAGTTGATGCATGAGTTTTTGCAGTAGGGATGCATTTTGCAACCCCAAAATCAGAAAGATGAGCCTCAAAATTTTCATCAACTAGGATGTTTGAAGATTTTACATCTCTGTGGATGATTCTTGGGTTGCAATCGTGGTGAAGATAAGCAAGACCCTGAGCAGCACCAACAGCAATCCTCAGACGTGTTTCCCAGTCAAGCTTCACCTTTTTGGAAGGCCCTATTGACATGTATTCAGTTGATAATTAGACATTTTTAAAACAATCCTGGCTTATAGCACCGTTCTCCGACAGAGAAACCAGTAATAAACATCAACTAATAGTCAACAGTCTTACATGAAGATACTTCATAAAAGATAACAAGGAAAAGAGGG
Organism: Solanum sitiens; assembly: GCA_016801875.1. Classification (NCBI taxonomy): domain Eukaryota; kingdom Viridiplantae; phylum Streptophyta; class Magnoliopsida; order Solanales; family Solanaceae; genus Solanum; species Solanum sitiens. The sequence continues at coordinate 1,171,712 of JABWTJ010000191.1, forward strand.
TTACTAACCATGAAGTAGATCCCAGAGTGAACCATTCTCCATGTAGTCGTAACAAAGGAGATTCCCATGAGGGGAAAGGGAGTAACCATGCAAGCTAACAAGGTTTCTATGCCTAATGCTTCCAATTGTCTCCAGTTCAGTCTCAAACTCTCGCAAGCTGTGCGGATGTGTAGTGTAAAGTCGCTTAACGGCAATTGGTCGGGAATCTTTCAAAACACATTTATATACAGTGCTTGAAGCACCATATCCTATTATGAATTTCTCATTGAAGTTCTCAGTAATCCTCATAATGTCATCATATGTATGGATGGCCATATCCATGTGAAGAACCACAAGTTTGGGGGAACCTATGGAATTAGAGGGAAACAAGATAAAGCAAACATAAATACCTGAAAGTATTGAAAAATAAAAGAACAGAATGGACATGTACTAATTTTTACCTTGATTGGTCTTAGGCCCCTTCAGAAACTGGTGTGGTTGATTGGACTTATACACAGCCACTATAACCATGGATAAGAGTGCTATGAAACCCAGGGCTGTGCAAACAACAGCTGTTCTGGAGAACAAGGCTGCAAAAGTAACAAGTCATTTTGATGCACATGACTCTAGCATACCAAGAGATTCGCTAACCAATGCAAAAAAAATGAATTCATACCGTTAGACCTTGGTGCATAGGGGTCACATATTGAACCTTTCCAGTTGCCACAAAGAAATGGGTTCCCCAAAAAGCTGATGACCATAATAAGGTGGTCATTAACTTGTACTAAAGCACATATATAATGACGAAGCCTCATTCTATTCGGGAAATACCTGTCGGGTGCAAACCGCGAGAAATTCCGTGAAAGAGGAACAACACCACTAAAATTGTTGTAGGATATATTCCTGAAGAAGAATGACATAAGATCAGTAACATTAGGAAGAATTAGAATGTCAATGATGTAAAGGCAAAGATAGATGAACTCACAAACTAGTTAGGCTGAAACAATTGGTCAATTGGTCAGGGATTGCTCCAGTAAGATCGTTAGCTGTCAAAGTACTACAAAAATAAACAAAGTCAATCAAACATTCCGTAGAATTGACTGTGATATGAAGGAAAACTGATTAAGCACTACATCAATTTACTTGACAAAAACTAATGTACTTACAGAGTTATCATGGTCTGCAGCTGTCCCAGCTCTTTTGGGATGCCACCAGAGATCTTGTTGCATGACATATCACTGAAAGAATAGAAGCCAATCTCAGCACAAGAAAACCAGTATACTAAACGTACACATGTTGAAGGCAGTGTAACCAAAGCTCTCAGCAGAAACTCACATGGTCTGTATACTTTTTAGATTGCCAAATTCTACAGGAATTTGTCCATCAAGATGATTGCTGCTCAGATTCCTACAATATGCAATGATATTGTGATTATGTTCCAGTCTCAATATGATACAAACTCCTTGTATATCTTACAATGTGAGGAGATGCTCCAAATCTCCAATAGAACCAGGGATAGACCCAGAAAAATCGTTGCCAGAGAGATCCCTGAATAATAAAAGTTTTAGTACAAGGAATCGCTTGAACTGATAAATTTTATCGACCTTGACAGTCAAAAACTCACAATGTATCAAGGTTGATGATTCGCCCAAGTTGAGAAGGTATGTGACCCTTAAATTTATTTGCTGAAAGATTTCTGCCAGGTACATATCAACAAATATCACCAATAAGTTTGTACCATATGTAAGAAATTCAAAATAATTATCAAGATCACTAGCCAAAACAGAAGACTATTAACATACAGATACGTCAAGCTCTCCAGATTCTTAAACCCTGAAGGAATGGACCCGTTTAAGTTGTTGCCATGAACATTACTGAAAGAAAAAAACAAATATGATGAGACTCAGAATGAATCAAATAGCAAAAGAGTAAGAGAATAAAATAAGTTCCAAAAGGAAACTCAACAATCTTACAGTTGATTCAATGCTGAGCAGGAGCTGATATTTTCAGGAATTGGTCCCTCCAACTTGTTATTTGCAAGATTCCTGGTAAAGGAAAGCTAAGACCTCAATATTCTAAGAGAAAGTGGAACCAGAAATATATACTACAAGAATAAAAGGCTCACAATTCAAATAGCTGGTCCAGTTTGCCAAGTTCGGAGGGAATTCGGCCCATTAGCTGATTGTCATTTAATTGCCTGTAAATAAGATAGCTCAATGCATGAAGCAAAAGAAGATGACCACATAATGTATCTGAAATTGTGAATTAATCCTCTTACAAGTAACTAAGTTTAGACATATTTCCTAGCTCTGGTGGAATTGGCCCTGTAAGTTTGTTGCCGTGCAGGTAACTGTTGAATGTACAAATGAATCAGATAAACGAGCCTTGCATAGAAAACCATATGCATTAAAATAAGAGTGAAAACTTACAGCTTGCCTGTGTAGGATAAATTGCCAAAGATTGGAGGGATTGGTCCCACCAACTCATTTTCACTTAAGTCCCTACAGAGGAGACAGACATCATGAAAGCTTCTATTTGAAAGCAATAACTAGTAAGAATGGAGTTGGAAAAAGAAAACATTTCTTGTAATAGTATGAATACTCACAGAACAGCAAGAGCTTGCATCAGACCAATCACTTCTGGAATCTTACCAGTTAGCCTATTTCCTTGCAAAGACCTGTTGAAAGGACCATAATCTCCATTTACCATTTACAGAAATGAAACCCATAACAGAACAGACAAGGTAGAAATGACAACTGCTAAAAATCATTTGAAAGTTGAAATCACTAACAAGGTAGCCACTTGTAAAAAACCAATATTGTAGGGAATTTCTCCAGTTATCTGATTGTATGAGATATCCCTGAAATCACGAAAAAATAGATTTGGTTAGAATTGGGCAACTGTAGGAGAAAACTGTAGCTTAACATAATCAGAGCAAGGAGAGGACACTGACAGTATCTCAAAGCTTGTACAATTCCCAATATTATCAGGAATTATACCGCTGAGGTTATTGCCCCGCACATCACTGAAATAATATGAAACTTCTAATGTTAGAATAAACATAAATATAACACCAAACAGACAACAGAGCATTCCGTGTAGATAACATGTAGCAGAGCACATACAAATACCACAAGCCAGTCAACTGGCACATATCAGGGGACAATGTTCCTGTCAACATGTTGCCTCTTAAGCCACTGCAAAACAGAAGGTATAAAAACATTGTAAATTTCTCAAACAAGAAATGAAAACCTTCAAACACCAGGAAAATGCACTCACAGATATTGCAGAACTTCATTCCAATAGATCAACCTCGGTATCTCACCAATGAGCTGGTTTCGAGCCAGATCACTTCACCATTCAAATAACCATTTGTTAAACATGTATATTGGACTAAATTGTGAGGGAGATAAAACGAAAGTCATGGAACTCACAGCGTCTTTAGATTAGGGATTTGAGTTAATGTGGACGGGATTGGGCCGGACAACTGATTGTTTTTAAAGTTCCTGTACCACATAATGAATTAATTCATCATAATCATATCAACTAGTTATCAGAAAACATCAATGTCATGTGATTAAATAACTCACAACAACTCTAGCTGCTTGAGCTTAGAAATTGAGAATGGTATATCTCCATAGAGCAAGTTATCAGACAAATCACTGCAGAAAATAGCAAATCAATCGGTGTGAGCACTTTAAATTTACTGACACGCAAGAAAAAGATATTAAAAGCATAGGTTAAAAACTGTTTACTTACAGATAGATCAGAGAAATGCAGTTGCCAATTTCATCTGGGACTTGACCAGTTAATTTATTTCCCTGAAGGTCTCTGTCATTAACATTGGAATATATAATCAGCACGGAAAATTAACAGTCAATGGACCAAGAACAGTAAAAGAGAACATGGACCATACAATGTCTCCAGATTCTTCAAATCTCCAATGTCTGGTGAAATTTCCCCGCCCAAGTTCAGATTAGACAGATTCCTTCACAAGCAGAGAAGGCAATTTAATTAAAAGACGTATAAACTTCAGCTAAACTGACAAAGTGCTATACAATAGCTAGCAGGTCATCAGAATTCAGCTACTGCTTTGTTCCGGTGTATCAGTGAAAGTTAGAAGACAAAGGATGGAAAACCTACAGTGCAACGACGGACATGGAGAAATTTCCACACATCACGCCTCTCCATGAGCAAAAATCCTCGTCGTGGATATCATCCCAATCTAGCAACACGTTTGCTACATTGCTAAACGATGCCTTGATCGACATTAATGCTTTGCCTGCGCAAGCAGTCACAACCATTTTCAGTATTTATCAACTAATATTCCGTTAGTTCTGCCATAAACTGGAACCTAAATAAATCTTAACTAAGACGGATTTTTCGTTATCAGAGTTTAACGGCATGTAATGCAGCAGCAGAAACTGAAAATAAAAACTAAATTCGAACAATAACTTCCGTATTTCCTAGATAGCACACAAAGCACTACCTTCTTCTAGAAAATACCAAAACAGCTTCTAGGTGTTGAAAAAAATAATTACCTTCCTCGGTGAGGGCTAGAACGATCGGTAAAACAAGCAATAGAGCCAAGAGTAGTGCTGGTGATCGGAATTTCATCTTCAGGCTCAGTTCCATTAGTAGAAATAAATGCCGGTAGACAGCAATAAGTGGAGTTTCAGAGCAATATGACCGGAGAAGAAGGAGGAAGTGGGGTAGAGTTTATGATGCAGAGTTAGTACAAGAATGTGTGTTATGTGAATGAGAGAGAAGAAGAAGAAGAGAAATAGGAAGAGCAGGCATTTGGCGTGAAGTGAGAGGGAGTGAATATGAAATGCGAAGTGTGTGTCTGTGTTTTTAATGTCAGCTGCGTTTTATGAAGACAGAGAAAGTTGCCATGGTGGTTGCACTCTCCTCTCATATATAAAGAGAGAGAAAACGATTACCATCTCAAAATAAGTGTGATATTAATTTGGCCACAACTATTTTGGATTTAATAGAAATTAATATTTTTATTTATTTAATAATTATTATTTATTATTGAGTTTAGATAATTTTTACTAACTAGTAAAATATAAAATTAGTTTTATTATAGTATTACTTTTTAAATATGATATCTTAAAAAATATAATTAAAAAATGACTATAATTAATAATAACAGTAAATTAAAAATTAATCAGTCTGGATGATTTAAAAATTGGTCAATCTACTTTTTAAGTCAAGTCAAAAATAACAAAAGATAAGTTAGGAGTATTTGGCAAGGTCAAAATGACTTATAATAAATTTAAAATAAAGATTTTTTTCTACTTTTTTTATTTTTTAATTTAAAAAAGTCATTTCAATTTAATTTTTTACTTTAAATTTAAAAATTATCTTTTAAAGCCAATTAAAATGGGCTCTAAGTATAAATTATACATTAATTACATCAAATTGACAAATATTATTTATTTTTATCTGTTAAATTTATTAAATAAATAAACTTTTAATTGTTTAATATATCAAATTAGGAGATAATTTGTAAATATTTAGTTTTAATTGTTTAACTTAACAAATTAAGAGACAATTTATAATTTAGTTTAATTAACTCTTATTATTGATTATAATATTTTTAAAGTATTAGAGTATATTTTAAAATATAATTTGATAAAACTTATAGGAATTGTATTTATTATTCAGAAAAATTATGGCAAATTTAAAATAAGTAAAAATAGAGTATTAGGGTGTATTCATATTAAGCAGTAAACGGCGGTGAAACGACGTTAGTTAATGAGTGTTTGGAAATGAAAAAAGTGGTCCGTACTTCTGTTTCCCAAAGTTGTTCTATTTTTTTGACAGCTACGCTTCTGGATTTTCCATCGAGCGCGTCACAATGTCTCTTCGCGCGTGCGCGAGTGACTCAAATGGCTTGCTGCTTCCTAGTTCCTACTAGTGTGAGCCCTTTTTTTTTTTGTTTGAGAAAAGGGGACTAGAATTTAAAATACTCAAAAATATTACCAAAAGAAGTAGGGGTCACTTTGGAATAAAACAAAATAGTGGATATGCATGCATGTCAAATTAAAAATGAGAAAAAATATATATAATTATTTCCTAAAAATGGTTCTCAATTTCAACAAGACACTTGCTCTTTCTAATTAATTTTGAATCATATAATTACATCAGTTTGAAGGTCTTAATTTTAATTGATATCTATACAATTTAATTTAGATATTGTAACTTATATAAAGTTAAATACTAAACATGTGTTCTATATAATATAATATGTGTTCTTTATATAATATAATATTTCCTCTATCACTCATTACTTATCCACTTTTAAATTGGCACACCTATTATGAAAATAATTATTAACACAATGAGTTAATCATTTTATTCTTATTAATTATGAAGTGGGTGAAAAGTTCTATGTTTTCAAAGTAATTAGTTATTTAATAAAGTGTATAATAGATAAAAAAACATTGTCATTTCTTGATTTATCAAAATAAACAAGTAATTAGATACAACTATAAAAGAAAAAATGAACAAGTAATTAGAAATCTAAGAGTACAAATTAATTTGAATATTATATCTTACGTGACTTGTCATCTAGTGTCACTTATTCAATTTATATTAATTTAAATATATTTTTATATCCATTCAAAATTTAAAATTTTAAAATATCAATTAAAATCAAATTAAGGAGCAAAATTATTTATTATGCCCAAAAAGATAAAGGGAGAAACAATTTACAAGAAAGAGATCATGCTTACATTTTCTCCGAGGATTGAGAAAAATTGGGAATTGCTTTTAGCAAACAAAACTTTCAAAAGGCCTCTAACTTTTTAGTTGTGCAAAAATGAACTTTATATTGAGCAATTGTGTTTTTTACGTAAATATGGAAATTAACAAACAAACAAAAAATCTTTGACTGTCCAGCTTTTCTTCTTCTTTTTTATTTTTCACTTTGTCTTAAAAAGATGATTGCGTATATAGCATGTGAAGATCCGTATGTAATAATGTATTGTTTGACCTCTTCTATATATGAGTATGACTCATTTCCCCTACAATAATTATGATAATTGAATAATAACTACTACTACTACTAAGCAATAATGAAACAATAATAATGATAATAATAATAAACATTTGCTACATAAATATCGATAGATGATAGCGTGATTGGTGTTCAATATAGTGATTGAAACTTGGAATGATAATAACAAGCTTTTCATCCATGATGCAAAATTCTCTAGATGAAATTTGTTGATGATTTCTTATGGATGCAATGTTTCAATTGCAATTGTGTTAAATTCTAACCATCAATTTAATATATGTAAGGTTGCAAAAAGAAAACCTTCGTGATGGCTAGCTTCAAGCCTTCTCTATGTAAAATTTCAAGCGTTAGAAGTAAGACAATCATTATTATAGCAGCGTAATATTATTTTGATATTATATTTAGAATTAAATTTTACTGTTCTAATTTTATTTATTTTAATTAAAAACTATAGTGAGAACATGCTAATAGAGGTCAAGACCTATTGACTAAAGTTAGCCCATGAACGAGTGTGGAGGTCAAGTCCCTATTAGGGCCTAACGCCTTTGCTTTATCGACTATACTCAATAGTCAACACCAGGGGCGGAGCTACATTGCATTAAGGGGGTTTATCCAAACATTTTTTGGCGAAAAATTATATTATTTATACATGGTTTAAAAAGTTTATATGTATATATATATAGTAGATGTTGAACCCCCTTCGGCTATCTATTTCTACAGATTATGAATCGCCTTATCGAAAATTCTGGCTCCGCCTCTGGTCAACACTGACAATAGTAAGTCTCTCACACTTATTCACTATAGGATATTTATGCATCTCGTTTTCGCATATCTGAATCATGTTAATCCTGTCTTTTTCATTTTGTCCATCACAGAGATTACTATCACTTTGTCTTGAATATCTTCATTGTTAACCCTATATCTCCATTTCGCCTACACAATCATCTGAATTCTCAAACATCGTCATTTCCGCTTCTTTCATTTTTTATACATGTGAGTGCATGTTTTGCCAATTAACAATTCACTCTATACAACATAACTTATCTAATAATCACTTTATTTAAAAATACAATACATTCTTATCACACAAAACACTAAAAACAAGCCTCTATTTTGTTCAACAAACTCTAACACAATATGTAACACTATCTATCAATTTTTCCATACACAAACTAAACAATTGTACAAAAATGTCGTTTTTCTCTTATTCCGTATGAAAAAAACATTATTATTGACCGGTAGCTGTTTTTATTTAAACGTAGAGATGACAAAAGATTAGAAAAAAATAATACAAAGTGTTGCTATTTACGAATGGAAAAGCAGATAAAGACACAATTTTGTTGGCTACTACAATGGAGTACTTATTACTCATAGCAGAAGTCCTTGTATAAAGCTGTTCTTTTCAATTATTGAAAAACTTTATAATTGCACACATTAAATTTACAGTAATTAATGGTATAAGATTGGTTTATACTAAAAGTTCCTTTAATACTCGACAAAGTATTTAAATTGTTGAAAATTTGTCAAAATGTGGATTAAATTAAATAAATCACTTCAACTTTTATTAGATTCCATAGTAAAAAATTAACCTGTTAATCCACTATGGTAAAAGACAATTGAACATTAAAAAGAAGAACAAACTTTCAATTAAAATATTGAGATTTTTCTTCAATATTTTTATAAATTTAGATATTTCTATTTCTTAACAATTATTTCTATTAAGAGGCATGGACCAATAGTCAGAACCGGGTTAGAAACATCTCCTGACCCGGGACCAACATCTAAGCAGGCTATGACCCATATTTCACGGGAGAAACGGGTAATAGCCCATTTTTGGACCACTAATTAATATAATATTTAGCCATTGGAAAATGTTCAATAATAACTCGAAATTAGGGAAAATGCACAAGTAGCCTCAACATATGTACGAAATTCCAGAGACACACTTGTACTTTACTAAGATCCTATTACCCTCTCGAACTTATTTTATAAATAATTTTCTGCCCCTTTTCAGCCTACGTGGCACTATAATTGAAAAAAACTGTCAACACGCGTTGGGCCCACAAGATAGTGTTGCATAAGCTAAAAAGGGGTAGAAAATTATTTAGAAAATAAGTTCATGGATTAAAGGACCAGTACAGTATAAGTGTGTCTCTGAAATTTCGTGCATACATTTTCACTCAAAATTATTTTAAAAAGTTCATTTTTCTTTCGATATGTTTTTATCGTTAATTAATTAGCTCAAAAAATATCTACTAACTAGCTAAATAGAAAGCTAAAGCATAATTCTAGACCACTAGCTTGGGATATATATTTGTCCTAATATGTTAGAATCCTATACTTTTGCTCTTTGATTGTAACTCCTACACTTTTTTCTCTTTAATCATATTTAAAATTTACATAAAGAAAACAAATCAGAAAAAAGTCTTTGATCTACCTCTTAAGTGATTTAAAATTAGAAACAATTACATAAATTTTCTACTATTATCTAATTTTTTTTAATGAAAATCTCCTTTCGGATATATTCTTGAGCTATGTATTCACAAGTTTTCTGATGTATTCCGAGATCTTATAATTTTTAGGAATTTCTATAATTTTGTAAAGAATAGCAGTATGATGTACTTAGCTCTCACAAAAAAAGATTAATATATTTTCAGTATGATAGTGTCTGATTTGTTTCTCAACTTTACGATTTAAAATTGATATATAATCGCTACAAAAGTAGCTCACGTTGCAAAGTTAAAGTATAATTGGACAAACAATTGGAAGGAGGATATACTTGGCCTTTTATCATAGGTTAGACATAATTTTAGAAAGAAAAAAAAAAGGGAATAGAATGTTATTTGTATTTAGAAAGAGAGAAATGGTAAATAAGAATCAGGTTTTGAGAGAGATTTGTCACAACCAATTGCATGAAACAAACAAATCAGAGGACAGATTGTTTTTTTTTTTTTTTTCATTAATAAACGAAAGAAGAAGAAGAAGAAGAAGAAGCATTATATTGGGAAGCAGGCTTTAAGCTGTAATTTGTAAATAATACTTAAGAAGCTGACTGACTACTACTACTGCAGCAGCGGCATATCCGCCTTTGTATGTTTATAGTAGGCGTGCCGGAGACAAACAAATTCAATACCCACATCTTATGCGTGCTTATGTTATTTCGCTTTCATACCTTACCCTCACCCCCTTTTAATTTTATATCGAAATAAGGATTGCCCAAGCAGTCCACCCATCTCATTAACCATCGATGTGAGACTTTTGTCATTATTTAACACCCACCTCACGCCCAGTGCTTAGCATCTGGTGCGTGGGCAATTTTGATTTTTGGGGTTTTGAACCTGCTCTGATACCATGTGAAATTAGGTCTTAGGCCTAACTCACACCCCAAAAGCTAGCTCAAAGGGAGGAGGATTACCCAAGCTTTATAAGGAGTCCACCCATCTCATTAACCACCGATGTGAACTTTTGTCATTCTTTAACATACACATGATATAATGTCCGGATAACTCACCTATCAAACAACCCCTTATTAGGCCTTAAGGATCGTTTGATAGTTAGTGGAGTTAGTCGAGTATAGGTATTAGGTAATGTAGGAAATAGTTATATATTATTTTTATGTATGTATTAGTTATGTGATTCACATTTTATTTTGCATAAAATAATATATAAATTTTTTTCATAATTTATACATGTATTAGTTATGCAGGTTTAAATTGTAAATTCAAACATCATATTTATTCTATACAAGAATAATTTTCCTTCTAAATAGTTATTCATCATTGTATTTATTATTTATGCAAGATTAATATCTGAATAACTCATATTCAAACCAATTACTAAACGACCCCTAAAAGTGTATTAAGGAGTCGTTTAGTAGCATGTATTTGAGGATTGCCAACAGTTGTATGAGACTCTGGACTTGTCTTTTTCTCTTGCCAATTGTACCTATTTCTATTTTCCTTATTTTAATATGTATAATAAGGTGTGATTTTTAATTTGTAAGCAATGATCAAACACCATTGAAATTGGTCAAATAGTTAGTTTAACGAGAAAATACCAAACGAAACCAAATACTGAGGAAATGAGATCCTAAATAAATAAATGTAATTATTGTCTAACACAATGAGCTTATAGATTAGGTACTCATTCAATTCAATGGTTTAACATCTTTCTAAAAGTTGCAAAGCTTGGTAGATAATATAAAACAATCTTATTTTAAAATATGTAACAAGCAATAAAACCTTGCGTTAATCTGATTTTCTTTTAATAAATCCTTGTATTGATATGATTTTCTTTTTTACTAAAGGGAAAAATGCAAAACTATCTTATATTGAGAGTGAAATTTGATTATTTAAACCAATCGTTAGTATAATATTTTGAGCTATTTTGCTTGTTGTAAGGTTCAACAAAAACATAACGAGGAGATCTTTTAGCAAAAAAACATAACGTAGAGTAAAATTGGCCAATTATAAATAGTCCGCGGATATATTAGCATTTCCCCTTAAATGCAATAAAACCAACCAATGGGAAAGGGTTGGGGCTTTGAGGGGTGGGATAGAGAGGGGAAGAAGCTAGCTTTTTGGCCACAAAGTGGAATTTATTTATTTATTTTTTAAAAAATAGTTTTTGAAAAGTAATTTTGTAAAATTTAAAGTTTTTTAAGACATGTATATTTATTAACTAGACTAGAAAAAAAATTGATTCTTGTAGGTAAGGGTGAAATTTCATCCAAAAGCTAATATGAATTAATTTTTAGAAACTTGATCAAATTTCATAAACAAACATTATTAATATATTTTTTTCCAAAATCTACTTTCAAAATTTAGGATCACAACATATATTCCTCTGTCTCAATTTATGTGACACATTTTGAATTTCAAAATTCAAACAAGTCTATACAATTTTTTCCTATATTTTTCCAATATTTTGAATTATCAATTATTGAGACTTATAGTACTTTTTATATAGTTTACAAATATTTAAATTTCATTTTAAAAATTTTACGAGTAAATTCTCAATTAAACTTTTTAACTTTGAAAAAATAAAATATGTCACATAAATTAAAACAGATAAAAATTATCGTTAGCGTAGCGAGATGTTTGATACTTGATAGACCATATATAGTAGAGCGTAGCTGCATCAATATTAGCATGGTAGATAGGATAGGAGGGGCCAGGCACCTTTTGTTGAGATAAATAAAATAAAATAATTGCAAGTGTTTAATAGTAGTATTAAATATACCCATTATAGGACCCGTGATGGCTATCACACCTATCTAACATTCACTTTCATAAAATTGACACAAGACTTTATTCATAAAAAAAACAATAGTAATAAACAATTCGTTTCAGCGATCGAACAATTTCATTTTTAATTAGATAGAGATTTTAAATCGAAGCTTTAAATATAAAGAAAATTCTATTTGGAGCATCACCTGATTAGATCATGCAATGCGTAATTTGAATTTAATTGAGGACTCGATATAAACTTAGGGCATAATGCCTCATCTTTTCTGTGTTCTGACTACTAAATATTTTAATAGTGTTAGAAATATGGTGGAAGAAGTTATGTTTTCCTAAAATAAGATTTTGAATTTGCATTTTTGGGTATAAATTTTTTTGTTAAAAAAGTATTTGCTTTTGAATGAGGCTCTCTAAGACACAAGTTTGAATTAATTAGGCTCTAATGCACATATTGAACATAAAATATGAAAAAAACAATAAATATAATATATATATATATATATATATATATATAAGTATTATATTTAAGTCTTTTAATATTTTTCTGCACATGTAATTCATTTATGAAGAAGTTTATACACGTAATCTTCTTTTTTTTTAAAAAAAATCTTGATAAAAATGATATTTCGTAATGAAAAAAAAAGCTAAGTTTTATAAGTCATTTGATAATTTTTGTAAGATTGAATGATTTGATCTGCCAACAAATAATAAATCCAATAGGTATTCAAAGCTAATAAGAGAGGTTTGAGTATAAATTGAGGACCCAAAGCCACCTTCCATTCTTTATGAACCGATATATACATAAATTAATATCGTTGAAATTTGTAACACATATTACCAATTAAGTTTGATATATTGCTGGTTGATAACGTCTATAAAAAATTAAAGAAAGCATTTAATTGAGTAATAATTAAGTGCACATTTAGCCATGAAAAAAAAAGGAGTTTGTTTTAAATTTTTTAAGTTGAAATTTTGATTGGATATATCTTTTGCGATAAATATTTAAAACTTAAAGAGATAAAATTTAAATGGGTTATACTACAAAATTAAAAGATTTTGATGCATTTTAAAAAATCAAGTATTCAGAAAAGTGAATAAAATGAAAACGGAGTTTAGGAGTTTTTCAAATTTCAAATACAACTTCAAGTTGTATTAAATTTTAATGGCCAAACACCGACTTTTAAATAAAGTAAAACACATCAAGAAGTTAGAGTAACAATTGTGTTCGACTGTACTTATTATAAAGAATATTTAGAATTTAAATGTACATTTTTAAAACAAGGTTTATGCCTCTAATTTCTAAAAACTAACAAAATCATCTAAGTTGAGTAAATTACTTGAAACATACCATCAAATCTCCTCTAAATAAGTAATGTCTCAAAATAGATAGTCACACAATATAAATTAAATCTCATATATAAAGTACTACATACTATTATAAGTATCATTTCACTTTATTTAAAAAATTTAATATTAAGGTTAAAGATAGAGTTATATTTGATTATAATTTTACAAATAATATCGATGGATTGAATTTACTTTTTCTAAAGATCTGAAAAAATATCTTTTAAACACAAAACATAATTCCAATAGGATCATTCATATAAAAATGATTTTCCTTTTAGGAAATACAGTGAAAGTGAAAAAATTTCCAACTTTAAAATGTACTTATATAAAACTTTTATAATCAAACGTTGATCTTCAAATTAGATAATTCTTTTTTTAAAAAAATTCATGATCAGACGTGTTCTTGAACTTCGAAAACCTTGCCTTTGGGCTTTGGATGATCCAATGCCGGCTTCACGTAATTCAGTTTAGAAACACACAACGAGGGCTTCTTTGATAGAGTAGTACCGACGAAGCATCGTGAAAACATGAAAAGTCTTCTATTTCCTCAATTCAATTTACGTGACATATTTTATTATTTTAAAATTAAATAGTTTAAATTTAATTGAAAATTTGCTAATTTTTAAAAATAAAATTTATATATTTGTAAACTATATAAAAAGAATAAATGAGTTACAATTATTACCAATTCAAAAAAAATTTAAAATACATAAAAAGATTATGATAAAAAATAAACTTACTTAAATCTCAAAATTCAAAACGTCTCACAAAAATTCGAATAGTACTACCGATTGTTTACCTACTTCAAGTACTACACTTATACGAGTTTGGTAACTAGATTAAATACAATGATTAAAAACAATTGACAAAGAGATATATTAAAAGACAAGAGTCGTGTCATGCAGGGCATCCAAAAAAATGAATAATTACTATACCTAACTAAAAAACAGAGACTTAATTATTGCTATCGATTATAAATTTAAGCATTTATATACTATATCAAAAATAATTTTTGGTGATAATTAATTAATATAAATAACTTAATTACTGCTAAATATATCTTTTTAGAGGTTATTAACACTTTATGTAAATGTCTCTAAAGCCTAAAATCAATCAAATCTACCATATAGAACTAAGAACACACACAAAGATCATCAATGGAAGCTTCTGCCATAGTTAACAGAGAAAACGACGAGAGAGAATCTTTTTTGTGAAATAGAAAGCTTAGCCTGTATTCTGTGTAGTTGAAGTACTTATATATAACTTATAAAAAAAGACAAAATATCTAATCATCTAAAAATTGTGTGAATGGAGGTTCTGCCTCCCAAACTAACTAACTAACTAACTAACTAACTAACTAACAGTGTAACAAACTAATTAACAAATTAACTACTTCCTTTATAAGTCTTAATACCCCCCCCCCCCTCCTCAAGTTGGTGGTGAGGATAACATGCCAACTTGCCAAGAATAGAGGAGTGTTTGATTCCAGTTAAGGCCTTAGTCAAAATATCAGCTAGCTGATCTTGTGTACTAATATGATGCAGTGAGATAAGCCATTGTTAAAGAATGTGCCTGACATAATAACAATCAACCTCGATATGTTTGGTCCTCTCATGAAACACAGGATTTTTGGCTATATGTAGTGCTGACTGACTGTCACAAAATACTGAAATTTGGTTTTTGAAATAGGACTTTCAATTCATCAAGTAGTCGACTCAGCCATACCAATTCTCCTACCACTTTTCTAAGGGATCTGTACTCGGCCTCTGCAGATGATAGGGAGATAGTGTTCTATTTCTTTGATTTCCAGCTTATTGGACTGCCTCCAAGAAGCACTAGATATCCACTGACAGACTTCCTAGAATCAGGACATAAGGCCCAGTCTGAATCACAATAACCTCTAACAGTAAAAGTCTGCATCTTTAGATAAGAACAACCCTAAAGTATGATCTGACTTTAAATATCTAAGAAGGTGGTAAGCAGCTTGCAGATGCGGTTCTTTGGGATCCTGCATAAATTGGCTCACTTATACACTAAAGGCAATATCTAGCCTAGTGTTAGTAAGAAAATTGAGCTTCTCAATTAATTTTCTATAATAAGTAACATCCTGAAGAGCTATACCTTTTTTTGCTCTCAGTTTGGAATTGGGATCAAGAGAAAAACTAAGGGAACTGAGATGCATACAATCATACTCTTTCAACAAGTCAAGGACAAATTTCCTTTGAGAGATGATAATACCCTCCTGAGTGTGCAATACTTCCATGCCTAGAAAATAATAAAGGAGCCCCAAATATTTGATCTTGAATCTTTCGTGCAAATAGGCCTTAATTTAAGTCTGTTATTTCGACAATGTCTGTGCCTGTGAGCGCTATATCATCAACGTACACTGCTACATAAACAGTGGAGCTGTCTTTCTCTTTGTAGAACAGGGAATACTCATACATAGAATAGGTGTAACCCTTGGAATATAAGGCTTGGTGAGTTTATCATACCATTGCCTACTAGCTTGCTTGAGGCCATAAAGGGACTTGTTTAACTTACACACCAAAGAAGGAGATGACACTGCTAAGCCTGGTGGGATGTCCATGTACACTTCTTCATTTAAATCCCATGGAGAAATGCATTGTTGATGTCTAAATGATACATATCTCAACCCTGCTTGACAGTTGTGATAAGTAAGGCTCTAACAGCGGTCATCTTGACCGCATGAGAGAAAGTTTCATTGTAATCAATGCCGTCCTGTTGGGTATATCCTTTAACAACTAATCTTGCTTTAAATCTCTCAATTCTACCATCTACCTTGTGTTTGACTTTATAAACCCATTTTCATCCTATGGCTTTCTTCCCAGTAAGTAAATGGACCAGGTCCCAAGTGTGGTTAGAGTTAAGAGCATTAAACTCTTGTGTCATGGCCAGTTGCCAAGCAGGATAGGATCAACAACATCTTCTTTGTAGGAATTTGGTTCCCTGCAATGCAAATATTTCAAACAAGATATTGACTAGTAGGATTTAGAGCATTATGAGCTAAGTGGTGATGATTTAAAAAGAGGGCTTGAACATAAGTGGTATTAAGGGAAGTGGCAGCATAGGACTTAAGTTGTGGGATGGAGTGGATATAATCATTCATATGATAAGGGGTTTTAATTCATTTAGTGGATCTTCTAAGTTCATTTTGAATCGGGTGAATAGTTGGCATGGGGTCAGATTGTGTTTGAATGTAAGTAGGGTGGTGAAGGTGGATGAACTATAGGTTCAGGTGGTAAATGACAGGTAAAATCATGACCATTTGGATAAGTTGGGGGTACTATTGTGCCATGCTGAGTGGAATCATTAAGAATATCAATAAATGTAGGTGGTTGGAGTGAGAAAGAGGGTGTATTGGAAGCCGAAGACATATGAAAAGGAAATATAATTTCATAGAAGATAACATGCCTAGATACATGAATTTTGTGTGTGGACAGAATAAGAAGTTTGTACCATTTTGTCTCAAATGGATAACCAACAAAAATGTGGGGAGTTGTTCTAGGATCAAATTTGGTTCTGTGAGATATGTGGACAGTGGGATAACAAAGACAACCAAAGCTTCTCATATGAAAATAGAGAGGCTTCTTACTCTACAAAATTTCATGAGGGCATTTATTATCCAAAGACAGTGGACGACAGCCTATTGATTATATATGTAGCACATAAAATGCATTCCCCCTAATAATTGACACGCAACTTAGACTGAAAGAAAAGTGCTCTAGCAGTCTCAAGTAAGTGTTTGTGTTTTCTTTCTAGCACACCATTTTGTTGTGATGTGTAAGGACATATTTTCTGGTGTAAGATTCCTTCAGTTTGAAAAAATTGAGTTGTTTCTGAGTTGACGAATTCCAGACCATTGTCTGTTCTAACTTTCTTGATGGTGGTTTGAAATTGGTTTTCCACCATGTCAATGAATGCCTTCAAGGTTTGTAAAACATTGTTTTTAGATCTTAATAGTTGGGTCCAGGTGGATCTACTAAAATCATCAACAATTGTGATAAAGTATTTGAAATGCTTATGTACGGGTGTGTGGTAGGGTCCCCATAAATCAATATGTATCAGCTCAAAAATGTGGGAGGTTAGGGTGGTTCTTAGCCTAAAGAGTAATTTCTCTTGCCTTGCCGTTGGACAAATTATCACGACCCGCAGGCACCCCCTAGAAGTTAGGAAGGACCCTTGGGTCATGACCGGGCGTACTTGACCCTTTGGGGTCTTGTACAAACCCTTTAACTATCGTTCATTACATAAGACATGAAAAGTAGTGCGGAATTAAAACTTTTCACGATGTTTAATACAAAAAAAAATATTTTATAAACATTAAGAAAGTCTCATCGTCACAAGCCATCTTAAAGGCACGACATAAAATCGTAAGGACACGCCCCTTTTCATTTGAAAGAAAATACATAATAAGAACTTACACAAAACTAAAAGAGTTAAGAACTATGCCCTCGAATATATGAGGACATACTTTGTCTTGAGAGAAACTTTCTCAAGCTTTGCCTTCTAGACTTCAATCTTGCTTCCAAACCTATACTTATAGAGTATAGAAAAGTATGGGGTTGGTACAAATAATGTACTTAGTATAGCATATGCAAAAACATGCAAAAAGGGACATTTATTAAAAACACATTTTCATGCCAATTAAGTAAAACATTCATGAATATAGAAGTAAAACAACATAAGAATCATCATTTAACACTTAGATAAGAATCTCCATAATTTTAAGCAAAAAGAGCATTTTACAGTGAAGTACCCAATTTTACAGTAAACTCCTTCAATATTACAGTGAACTATCCTATTCCAAAAATAGTGAACTTCCAAGGCCAAGCAAAGAGGAAGTGAACTCATTTCCGTAGGAGTTTCCCTAACTAAGGATTATCCTAAGACTCAACAAGGTAAGACATGAAGGAAATGCACATACACCTCCTTCAATACACACCAAAGCGATCCTCAAGACTACCCCTTTCGGCTTACTCATCTCGGGAGAACAAGCCACCACTCAATAACAAGACATTAGAAGAACACTTAAATAAGACACCAAGACTTCCGTTTCGGAATGCCTACTTAGTGCAATGAGTAGATAGTGTCCCATACGACCACCTACCCTAAGTAGTACACTCTTTTAGAAGGCTTAGCACCAAGACTCCCCTTTCGGAAGGTCTACTTAGTGCAATGGATAAATAGCGTCCCATTCCACCACCTACCCTAAGTTATACACTCTTTTAGGAGACTTAGTTCATTCAATTCATATAAGGCTTACCAAGACTCCCCTTTCAGAATGCCTACCTAGTGCAATGGATAAACAACGTCTCATTCCATTACCTACCCTAAGTAGTACACTCTTTTAGAAGACTTAGCATTTTCATTACTTTTGTGGGAGTTAGCTTAACCAACATAGACCATGAGAGCTAAACATGGAATCCCGATACTTTCCTTATCGGAGAAGGGTCCCCTCACTTGCCTAGGGTGAGGTTCTTACTTTGTTTTATCTTTTACATGGCTTTCCCAATAGCTACACCTATGCGGGCGCATAGTTAAGGGATAAGAAGCTTGCTACTAAGTAACTTATTCTCTACTAACGAGGAGTACTCATCTCAAGAGGTACATTGGAATACAAAATTTCAATTCACGAAGTGTAACCACCTCTTCTTCATATCCTCTCGGTGTAGGCATAACTCCCCACAGATTCTCAACATTATAAACTATAGGTTAATGATAACTAGTAAACACCACATCTCAACTCACGAAGGGCATTCATCCTCTAACCTATCTTAGAAAGCTCTTAGGATGTAGTGAGGTTGCTACTAAACACTTCATCTCAACTCACGAAGGTTCTCCTCCCAAAACTCCCCTTTTTTTACTTAACTTAGCTTCATTCATTCACTCAAGTGTGAGGTTGTGTGTACATGTGAGCACACCTTGCACATAAGCATCATTTCATTTACATTTAACTTTTATATATGCTTAGACCTTCATTCATCATATCATACACTTTACATGCTTCACATAATCAAATAAGTCATTCAGACATAATCCTTAACATACTTCTCATAACAAGCTTCATAAAAGCATATTAACAAGAATAACTCCATTTTCATCTTTCTTAACATAATATGCCTTCATGGCCTCATTCACAATACACAAGTAACTACATATTCATACAGTTTAAGTTAACACCGCCACCAAGAAGGTGGACCATACCACTCAAGAGCATTTCATAATTAAAGCTAAACAACTTACCCTTTAACCAAGCTTTCATCACCCATATTCCTTCAACAATGCATCATAATATAGCTCTCAGGGCAGTAGCTAAACAACAATATCATAAAAGGAAACCAAAGCTCAAAGACTACAATATCATGCTCATTCAACCCATTTCTTAAGCCAAAATTTGATGAAAAACTTTAACATGATTTCATTAAAGTTTTTGCATTAAAATCACCAACTAACATTAGAAACATCATATTTGAATTATTAGAAACATTTTCATGCAAGACCCATATTTAGAGTTGAAGATAGAAGAAACTAGGGTTGAAAACCTATTTTGAAAATCCATTAGAAGGGACTCCTTGAATGGAAGAGAGTTCAAGGATGGATACCATAGCTCACATAGAACAAAACCCGATGATTTTTATAACATCTTGACCACCAACAACCCCTTCTAGCCTTTCTTGACTTCTAACTTTCATGGTGACTTGAGAGAGTCTTTTAAGGGGGAGGGGTTTTGAGTTTAGGAAATGGAGTCTAAAATTAGGTATAAGTGTTTGAAACACTTTAATATACTTAAATAACCCTAAAATGACTTCCTAGTTTCATAAAATACTTGGGGTGAATTTACCAAACACCCCAAGTCATTATAGGAAAAGACAGCTTTTGGCAGGCTTCAATCGATGGATTGCAACCAACGGATCGTCTGTCCATCAACGGTCCGTTGGTGGGATTTCGTGGGTGGACATTTAGCTTCATTTGGGGAGTGGTTAGCCTACCTTGAAATTCCAATCGACGGGGCAAGTCGACGGGCCGATTGTTGGACCACTGGCCATCGTTTGCCATCGTTGGTGGACACTGCCAAGGCAGTTTTGGGTCCTTCTCTTGGGCCTTTCTCTAGGGCCCCTTGTGGGTTCTAGGTGGGGTCGTACCCGGACGTTAAAACCCTAAGCATAGTTGTGTAGGTATTAAGAACATCCCACATCAATTTTTATTAAAACAAACACGTAAAAATCGCTCAAACATAAGAGAACACACAAGCACTATCTAAGGCATATTTTCCGAACATCATGGACGTTCTTGGACGTTTGACCTCCAAACTTCACACACTGTCTAAGAACATTAATATAACTCATTTTAACTTAAAATTAACTCAAGAAACAATCACGAAGCTCTAGTTCATTTTAGGGTGTTACACAAATAGAACATATGAATGGTTGTTTGGTTGAGAACTTTATAGGGATAGTAGGGATACTCTTCATTCTGACAAAAGGGATGTGTCCTAATCTATTATGCCACACAACATTAACATCATCTCTAGTATAGGCAGAACAAAAAGTAGAAGGAGCAGATATGAAATTAAGTAGAGAAGCATCAGAATATGAAGAAGGAATAATAGGTATATTGTCTACATTCAAACAAGAGGTTTGTTTGTCCAGTAAATGAGAAGTACACTTTTTATAACAAGTGTTGCACAAAGGTAAAGTACTACTATAGGAAACATCTTTCAGATGAGAAGAATCAGAATTCTTCAGACACTTGGGACAAAGGAAGTATAGACCAACTTCTGTCCTACCAATCGCCTGAGGCCTCTTCATTGAAGGGGCCTGCATGAAGCATGAAGATTTAGTGTAACTTACAATACAATTTGAGTCCATGATCAGGTTATTAATAGAAATCAGATTGTATTTGAAAGATGGCACAAAGAAAACCTTTTCCAAGCTAATCTTATGACCTAACATTACACTGCCAATTTTAGTCACTTTAACCTTATAGTCATTTGGGAGTGCTACCAGTATTGGATAGGGAAGAGTAATGACAATTTCTAAAAGGAAAAAATTGAAAGTCATATGGTTTGAAGCTTCTGAATCAATATCCACGAGTCAGACTTGTTCCTGAAACATTCACATGACAACTTACCAAAATTTAAAGAAGAAGTACAAACAATGTACCTACAAAGTCAGCTGTGCCATTAGCAAAAGTATGTTTTTTTTATCCCTGAGTATTATGCTTCTTTTGAAAAGGCTGAAGCAAGCCCTGAACATGTTCATATTATTCTTTGGTGAGATTCATGTTGTACATTTCCTCATGATGTGCAGGTGATGTTCTCTTTCCACCAGTTAAGTCTCTTGAACAATTGGCATTGGCCATGGTCATGTTGTCATTTCCTCTGTTGTATCCAGGAGCAAAATAAGTGTGATTGAATCTAAGAGGTGCTCAAGTTGCATTAAATCTGTTAGCTCGATTGTTAGGGCTTGAGTTTTGATTATTTCTAGGCTGACTAGATGGGTAGCCATGAAGTCGATAACATTTTTCCATAAGATGACCAGTTTTTTTACTGTAATTGTAGAACCTATCATTATAATGAAGGTAAGAAGCATTTCTC
The DNA here is from genome assembly GCA_016801875.1 of Solanum sitiens. Taxonomy (NCBI): domain Eukaryota; kingdom Viridiplantae; phylum Streptophyta; class Magnoliopsida; order Solanales; family Solanaceae; genus Solanum; species Solanum sitiens. Next base: position 1,193,925 of record JABWTJ010000191.1, read on the forward strand.
ACATTGTTTGGAGAGTAATTTGTTTTGTAGGGTTTACCAGTTCTAGCATGTAAGGAAGTAGAGTATATGTTAAGATGGTTGGGAGGTTTGATTTCCCTTTGTTGTTCTTCCTGAACCAAAATAGAAAAAGCTTGAGCCATCGAAGGTAATGGATTCATAATAAGCATGCTGCTTCGAATTACTATGTAGATCTCATTTAATCCCATTAGGAATTGTACTCTCCTGTCTTGTTCTCCTTTGTAAAAACCTTCCTTTGCTCCACAAGTACAATTACATGTGCATTGCAATTTGGCACTCAAAGTGCTAAGTTCCTCCAAGAGTTTCTTCAGTTTCGTATAGTAACAGGTGATATCGAGAGATCCCTGAGTCAATTCATGAATTTCTCGTTGAATTTGGTATAATTTTGCTTCATTTGTCTGTTCATATCTATCTTCCTACTCTCTCAAAGCTCAGCAGAATTCACAACATACTCAACGCTATCAGCTATCTCCTTAGACAATCCTCGAGGTGACGATGTCATCGCATCTCACCCATTGCCTGTAAGTATGGTGATCAGGTTGAGGACGGGGAAATTCACTAGTGATGAAACCTAATTTGTTTTTCACGGACAACGAGCGTAGAATACTGCATCTCCATGAACGATAACCAACGCAAGTGAATTGAACCGGTACGAGCATCGCGCCGGGATTATCAAATGGATGCATATACAAAAGATTATTGGAATCAATTGGAATTGGAATCGTGAGGGATCTCTAGTACGATCGGAAGTATCACAATTTTCCATAGCTCAAAAGAGAAAAAAACAGAGGTCGAATTTCTCAAATAAGAAGAAGAAATTGAGGAAATCAACAAAAAGATTGTACCGTCAAAATTGAAAATTTTGCTCTGATACCATGTTAAAATCAATCAAATCTACCATATAGAACTAAGAACACACACAAAGATCATCAATGGAGGCTTCTGCCATAGTTAAAAGAGAAAATAAAGAGAGAGAATCCTTTTTGTGAAATACAAAGCTTAGCCTGTATTCTGTGTAGTTGAAGTACTTATATACTACTTATAAAAGAAGACAAAATATCTAATCATCTAAAGCTTGTGTGGATTGAGGTTCTGCCTCCCAAACTAACTAACTAACAGTGTATCAAACTAATTAACAAATTAACTACTTCCTTTATAAGTCTTAATACCTACAATGACATTGAATTTGACGACAATTAATCAATGTTGGTAAAAACTTTAGCACACTTTGTTAATGTTTTCTGCTATTTTTGTTATCTATTTTTAGTTGTTCGTTGTATTAAAAGTTATTATTTATTTTTATTTGTTGAGTTTAAAAAATCTAGCGATGATTTGCCCTTACTATTAATCATAATCATTTCTTAATTATTTTTCAAAAATTGAATTACTATATTTAATGGGAGATATGATAAAATTGTCATTTTGTTTATTATAACTAAAGAAATTAAAATAGTTAACATTGTAGACATTGAAAGGATATTATATTCCCTTAAAGAGACATCTCAAATTTTGAGCAAATTCGTAGATATCCATAAAGAGATAAAAATCCAAATAATCTTAGTTCGAGAAATACGTCACTAACAGCTCTCAAATCATGGATAACTCAAAAGAGAAAAATCAAGGGAGAAACATAATTGTACCTGCAATATTTGTCAATAAAATCACGTTTCTTCATGTTTTATTTGTGATTGTAGTTTATTTTCTGTCATGTTAAAATTTGTTACAAGCAAATTGGCAAGGCCCAATGGGGACCAAATCTGCCCATGCACCTCTTCTATTATAAATCAAATTTGCTAATTTGAAGCTGTAATGGTGGAAGAATGAGTACTTTCAGTCAAGTCTTTGAATTTCATCAAGTGTACATCCCAATAAGCCTTGAAACAAGGTGCATTTGTATATATTGAAATTTTGTGGGACTCCGTGTTCAATTCGAGTTGGGACTCTACAAAGTATTTTTTAATTCCAATTAGAATAATTGAAAGCTACTTAACCATAAACCTTAGTTCATACCTAAATAAATGGTACTCCTATTTTCCCTTAGAGAGGCATCTCGAAAATTCTACCACAAACTTATGAAATATTCATAAAGAGATCAAAATCTCAAAGGTTTCGCAAACTCATGAAATATTTATAAAAAGTTCAAATCCAAATCATTTTTGTAATCATTTAAAATTTATTAAATATAAATTTATAAAATGATTCAAATTATATTAAATTCATGAATGTATTAGTCCAAATAAATATTAGAACTAATATAATTGAGTTAAATCCAATAAGTATGAATTTAATCAAAAGTCGCTCCATAAAGTTCATATGTCATGTCACTTAAATCATATTAGCCGAAGGAAATCCTGTTTCAATCAGAACTCCTCTATTTTAAAACTATAAATAGGGTCCTCCTAATTTAGAAAAGGAATCGAAAATTCTAAACTAGAAGCTAAAGGAAGCCCATGGTACAAACGCCATAAAATTCTCTATAAGCTACAAGTTCAAGATGTAGAAATCTCACGTCTAAGATTAGAGAAATCAAGGATGTATTGATTGTATTGATAATATTGATCAATATTGATAATAATAATGTTGAGTTACAAGCTCCTTATATAGAAAAGAATTGTAGAGTTCTAAGTTAATTATACTTAGAGTCCTACTACAATACCTATTACTACTATAATAATAATAATGCTATTCTAAATAATCTAAATCTTAGTTGAACTATTTCTAATAGTAATCCTAGTCGTAATATAATCCTAATCATAATATAATACTAGATAAAATATAATCGTAATTAATATAGGTAGTCTAATCCTAGTGCGACTCTAATTCTACAGCAGTGGTGTTAACTCGTCTGTCAGCTTCGTTGGCCCTGTTCCTTGGACATGTTTCAATCCTCAGCTTCCTTCTTCATCAACACTTGCTGCACACACGTCAGTCAGCTTCGTTGGACCTGTTTCTTTGACATGTTCCAATCTTCAGCTTCCTTCTTCTTTAACACAAGAATTCAAGCATTCAGTTCAAGAACGATCAAGATCAAGACCATCGGATTCAAGAAGAAGCTCGAAGCTCTTGAATTCAAGTAAAATTCAAGCTCAAGATAAAGTTCAAATTCAAGTTCATCAAAGATTCAAGAACAAACTTCTTGAATTTATATTTGAAAAGGTGAATTCAGAAGAATCATAGTGATTGTAATACTCGCATTTTGAAATAATAAATACGATTGTTGCGCTATTTTTCGTTCTTGATAGTTATTTTCTCGACGCGAATTTTATTGCCTAGCCCTACCAGGCCCCCACCCACCCCCAACCCCCCAAAAAATTAATTTCATTCATAAATCAAACACACAGAAAATATTTTCTACTCACCAACAAAACATGAGAAAATAAGTTCAAAATCTACTTGTTTTTCAGAAAAATATTTTCTAGAAAAATATTTTCTTTCATACCAAACACACCCATAACCAACACTCAAATTCCACCTTGACTATAAGTTAAATTAGTCCATCGGATCATCACAAACGTATTTCACTGTTTTCCAAGATAATAATACCATATATATTTGATACGTTAATTCTGTAATGGTGATTCATCACATAAGTCTAGAATTGAAATTCACAAATCACTTATCATATGCAGTTCGTTCAAGAGTTCAAACTCAACGATGATAATTAATACGACACTAAGGTCAAGACACATGTATGGCTTGCTAGCTAATTAATTAAAGTATTTTGCTTTTAAGGTTATCGTAGTATCACCGAATTAAACAACAGATTTAAAATTTTAATTTTAGAGGACAGATTCAGATTCTAAATTTTACGGGTTCATTCTTTAATGTCTTGACATTAATCTTATTATACTTTTATAATTTTGAATTTCATACAATTTTTTTGTGAATTATTATTTCATTTTATATAAAAAATATTGAATTTAGATGATTTCGTTGTCTCCATGATCAATCATAATTACAAAAATATCTAACAAATATAATCTCAAGGGGAAAAGACCTAAAGTATACATTTGACATTGCATCGAAGGGTGTGATCTATTGGTTAATGAAGTGGTTGCTCTGAAATTTCACGTTCAAAACTCAGTAGATACAAATAAACACTAGATGATTCTTCTCATTTTTCTAGCCTTGGTGAACACAGTTATCTAATATGTATCAGCTCATACACTATGATCATAATTATTTTAATATATTTGACATTTTATAATGAGAGACAGATATATGTCTTATTTGGACTAAAATATCCTTGTCAGCATATATCTTGGACTAGCTTCTTTAAAAATGACACTATATATTTGAGTCCGGAGCCTAAAGGGTGAAAAATGTTAATAAATATTTCAAAATGGTATATGAAATTTCTTTTTAACCAAAATGGCAAAATCGCTCACGAAGTAGCGATTTTGTCCGCCGGAAAAAGTAAAATCGCTGTTATAGCAGCGATTTGTTAAATTTGATTTTTTTTTTCTTAAAAAAAAAATTTAAACAAAATCGCTCCTTTGGGAGCGATTTTCAAAATAAGAACTTTTTTTTATAATTGTTTTTTCATATGTCGCTGCCTCAGCAGCGACTTGTTTAAATTTTTTTGTTTTTTTTATTTTTTGCTTCTTTTTTTTTAAAAAAAGTTTAAATTTTATTTTTTTTAAAAAAAAAATTAATCAAAATAAAAACTTTTTTTTATAATTTTTTTTAATATGTCGCTGCTGAGGCAGCGACTTGTTTAAAATTTATTATTTTTTTTGCTTCTTTTTTTTTTTAAAAAAAAATTAAATAAAAAAATAATTATTTTTTAAAATCAAATAGCTGCCAAGGCAGCGATTTTTAATTAAATTTTTTATTTTTAAAATCAAATCGCTAAAAAAAAATTGATTTAAAATCGCTGCTTTGGCAGCGATTTGATTTTAAAAAATAAGAAAAAGAATTTAATTAAAAATCTTGGCAGCGATTTTATTTTTTTAAAAAAAAATTGATTAAACTTTTTTTTAAAAAAAAAAAGAAGCAAAAAATAAAAAAAATAAAAAAAAATTTAAACAAGTCGCTGCCTCAGCAGCGACATATGAAAAAAAAAATTAAAAAAAAGTTCTTATTTTGAAAATCGCTCCTTTGGGAGCGATTTTGTTTAAATTTTTTTTAAAAAAAAAAATTATCAAATTTAACAAATCGCTGCTATAGCAGCGATTTTACTTTTTCCGGCGGACAAAATTGCTATTCGGGAGCGATTTTGCCGTTTTTGTTATAAAGAAATTTCATATACCATTTTGGAATATTTGTTAACATTTTTCACCCTTTAGGCTTCGGACTCCTATATATTTGGTGTAGGAATTGGTCTGTACGTGCTTCTTTTGTGAATGTTTTCTTGTCTTAAAACTGCATAACAATTATGTAGAAGCTGCTTACACATAAGATGGAGAAAAAAACAAATCATGTTTTACCTGTTTAATTTTGTCTCGGAATAATGTTATTTATCTTGTATTTCTAACATACTTAGAATAAAATTTTGAAGAATTTGATAAGACAAAAAAGTTTAAGAACATTTTCACAACTAGAAAATTAAAACTAGTAGAGATACTAGAATCAGAAACAGATAAGAAAAAATATATGAAATATTTTTCTCAAAGAAGAATTGTTGTTAATCTGTATTTAAAGAATCTTACTGATTCCAACAAACTTTGTAGAAACACGAAGTTACCAAGGTTTAATGAACCGGTGAAGAACAGAAGAACATAAATTAATTCACAAATCTAAAATTTGTAACACATACCAGAATTTGGAAAAACAGGAAGAAGATCAAGTCCACTGAATGCACAGTGTGCCCTTAAGGAAATTATTCCCCTCTAGTATCCGAGGTTTGATTTGGAATATATCCTTCCAGGATAAAATGATCTCAATCACCATTGTATTGATACCCAAAACGCTGGTGTCAGCGAGCCACTCAACGGCCGTAAAGTACACTTAAAATACTAAATTTAGTAGTAGAAGAAGAAGTCCATAAATTATATTTTTAAAATGAGAGGTATCCCTCAATTTATAAAAAACAAAGGGTAGTGCGAAAATGTTCTTATTGTGCCTTACCGGAAAGGTCACAAACCTTTGGAGAAGTCACAATTTTTTGGAAAGGTCGTCACCTTTCATAAAAGTCATTACTTTTCATAAAAGTCGAAACTTTTCATAAAAATCACAACTTTTCACAAACGTAGCAATCTTTCATAAAAGTCGCAACTCTTCAGTTTCCATTCACACCTTTTAAAACCCAACACATAAAAGAATCTCACAAAAAGTTTCATTAATTTTAGTGACATCATATTTTTTTTAAAAAAAATTAAGCTACCACACAAGGAAAAGATAATACTTTGTAGTGTAAGTAAAAAGAAATGCTTCGATAAATGGATGAAATCATTAAAGGTGCGTTTCGCTCTACCCATGATGAATATGTTTTAAGTTAATTGCGTGTTGAGCGCTTATGTGGAGCTTATTGTTCACTCAATAAATGGGTAAAAACTTCTTTTAATTTAGGGAAAAAGGTAAAAAATGTTCTTAAATTACGTGAAAGGAATAAAATTGTCTTGTTTATAATTTGGTTCAAAAATATCCTTCTCATTAATACTTTGATCCAAAAATGTTTTTTTGTTATTTTGAGTAAAAAAGAAATGCTCGTTTTTTTAAATAAATATATTATTTATTTTCTTTTTACATTCTTTTTCTAATAATATTTTTTAAAATTATAAATTTTTTATCTTCAATTCAAAAAAAATGAAAATGTTTCTTATTTATTATAATTATTTTCTATCGCTATATAAATATAAATTAATGATGAATATATTATGATCTTATATATATAACATATATTATCTGTCGAGATGATACACGAAGTTATTTTTATTTTTAATTGATAAGATGAGATTAAGAAGAAAAAATAGTTCCTACATTTTAATTTGTTAAAGTGATTTTAAAAGGAAAAAAACAAGATCACAGTTGTTTAATAATTTAACTAAGAAGAAAATTTGGTTAAAAAGAAAAAAACATACTTATTCGAAAAAAACCATTTTTGACCCATTTTAGTAACTATAAGGGTATTTTGGACCAAAATATTGACTGCAAGGGCATTTTTGAACCAAAATATTGACGGCTGAGACATTTTTGAGCTAAACTATAAATCAAGGACACTTTTGTTCATTTCACATAGTTTGAAGGTATTTTTGACCCTTTTTCCTTTAATTTATATGTCAAAGCTAATGAAGCTAACTAAATTGATGAAAAAGAAAGAGCTAAAGAGAAATTTTGCTTACTCTAAAGTCTGATGATAAATAAATCTGCAATATGTAACACTATATCAAAAATGATTTTTTACGACAATTAGTTAATATAATTACTAATTAGTACATTTAAGCATTTAAATATTATTAATTTGTCTCATAATCTAATTAGCCTTAATGGCTTTTCTCCCTTGGTGAGAAAAAAATATGGTGTAGTGAACGTTGGGTATTAATTGCCTTAGGCCCTCTTTTGGCATAATGTGGTAATGGTACTCATCTATTTCTTAGTGAAAATAAAGTAAGTCCATAACTTTTTTATAGGTAAGGAATTCTTCTTGACAATGACTAGGAAGTTTTTAAGCTATGTAAATTGGATAAATGAAGGGCTACTTACATAAAAATCAATAGTTTAGGAGCTAATTATTTAGATATATTCTAGTTTATAGTATTGGATATCTTATCAGATTTTAGTGCTTTCAAATACATCCAGATACATGTATCTCAAATACATAGGGTCAAAATTATTTGTAATTTGTTTTAGATACATTTATCCAAGTGAATTCTCATATATTTGGTATCTCAGATACATGTAAATCACTCCAGATACATACAAATACATGTATCTGGTGTGATTCACATGTATATGGAATACATACGAATCTCGCTCGTGTCTCTACTTATTTTTATGTATTTCTTAACTGAATCACATGTATCTAAGTGTAAGATACATATGAAACTCTTAAGTATTAGTAATATACGTAATATTTTGAAAGAATAGATTATACTGGTATATGTAAATATGTATAATTATATGTTTTGCCATAAACGACTGGCTCAAATATTACATAAATTACAAGATATAATAATGTAGAATAATTAATAGGTGAATAATGAGAGGTTTCAATAATGAAAGCTAACCACTTTTCCATCTTCTTCTAAATTGTTTTGGAATAAGATCGATTTCTAAGAAAATTGACGACAGATCGATGGAATGTAAATTGATGGTTTTGCCTTTGTCATTTTCGTGAAATCGATGGACATGGTCGGCATGTTAATTGATGGTTTTGCCTTTGTCATATTTATGAAATTGATGGACATGATCGGTTAAAATCGAAGAACATTTAGCTCTGTTGTTAGACAATTTTAAAAAATAATAGACAAGGTTGAAGTTTCAAAAATATAGTTACTAGGAATTGAACCCCAAATATTCTCTTATTAGACAATTCTACTACTCAACTATACACGCCCTCTATGAAAATTTCCATTATTTTTCTACTTGTACTCTTAAATTAAAATAGGCAATATCTATGATTTTTGTAAAAGAAAATAAATAAGTCAGGGGATTGAGTCAATTTTCTTTAAAAATAATTATAATTTTCACATTTTTTTGAAAAGAACAATGGAAGTCTGTTGATTTTCTATTAATATTTTCTTGAAAAACATAACCAACAAGCATGGTCAATTTTCCCTTGAATTTCTAAATCAATTCTACCCATCGATTCTACGATATTATTATTATTATTTTTTTATTATTATTATTGTTGTTATTGTTATTATTATTATTATTATATATAGTAGTGAAGCTTCATACGCTTTATACTTTTATTCATTTTACTTAATAATCAACTGTTAATGATGAATCTAAATTAACTAAACTAAAATTTGCACAGATTTGCCAAAGCTTACCAATGCATTAGTATTCTTTTAGTTTTATATTAGTTGATCACCTTCATTTTAAATGATTTTTAAAAATTTATTAATAAAAAATAATTTTGCTATTTTACCCCTTAAAAACTTAAAAGGAAATTCTACAAATAAACAGTTCTGAAAATAATTAATTACAAAGGTAATATAAAAATAATTATGCAATGCTTTCTTAATTAATAAAGTTGAACAACAAATATAAAATTACAATTTTAATAATAATGATCAACAGAGGCGTACCCACCTTCATTCGAGGAGTGTCAAGTGACACCCCATTGTCGGAAGTCAAATTATGATTTAGTAAAGACATATATAAAAATTTACACCTCTTGATATAAATTAATATTTAATCTATTGATTAAAATTCCTTGACGTTCCTCGTAATTATATTTTTTATTAAAATTATTGACATTCTTTAGTAACAATCCTTGTCAGCTACTGACTAATATGATACTTAAAGTATAACATTCCCTCTGTTCCTAATTATTTATTCATTTTTTTGTTTTTTTAATTGTCCATAATTATTTGTATATTTTAACAAATTTAACAAATTAAAAAAGGATAATTTTCTTGTTACATATTATATTCTCAATTAATTACTTTGAAAAAAAGTAGAATTTTTTCAAAATCTTAAATTTTAAATTCATTCACTTCATAACTAGTAAGGATAAAATGATAAACTCACTATATTAATAATTATTTTCTTAAATTATGTTAATTTAAAAATGAATAAGCAATAAGAGATCATATAATAAATGAGCCATCCATTTCAAAAAACGTCGCATCATCTAAGGCCTCCTTAAAAACTAACGTCCGTCAGCCCTAAACAACCAATTAATTGAAAGAGGGATAGTATATAGGCCGTAAAAAGTAACGTCCGTCAGCCTTCGTAGCGCGTAGGTAGTAAATGTTTGCGTGATTAAAAGAAAAGTGGACCCGTAAGCCCTTTACACATTTAGACAGGACCCCCCACCCCCCACCCCCCACCCCCACCCCCAAAGCAGGTGACAAAGAATTCATTAGGAAGAGTCTTTGAAAAGATAATATTTTTGCGTTTTAATATGATTTCAAATTGAAATTTTATTTTTATATATGATTTTTAATCTTTACATGTATAAGAGTGCAATTGAAATTTTATATAACTTTCATGTATACACATTTGTTTGATATTTAAATTTAAAGTTAAGCTCTTAAATTCTATATTAACCGTTTTGCTCAGTATGATGATTTAGACTTTAGACGCATTCAAATGGAGGAGTAATACATTTGTTATCTCAACAATCGTGTGAGGTTCTGAACATGATTGAACCTTAGCAAACATTGGTTTTTTCCTTTAAAAAGAAAATTTAATTATATCGTGTTTTTGGTGTGTTTAAAATATGAAAAAATACAGTGAATTTATAATAATATATAGTAACTATAATATATAATCCATCAAATTAAAAAATCAGTTGAAAAATTACCATTTAAATGGTTAAAGAGTATAAGTTCAATTAACTCTCTAACTTTGCCTCACTTCTCTTTAATACTCTTTTAATTCTCCCAACCTGTAAATAGAAATTCAGATGAACTCTTTATTCGCATTGAAGGCCTCTTTTTTGGTTGCTTTGAAACCATTTATTTTCAACTCCACTTCTCCCTTTTTTTTCCTTCCAGGTTGATTCGATAGTGTTAAAAAAAGATATGTGTCTTAGGTCTTTAAATTTAAGGTCCTTATTTTTACAATAATGGTTATAAATTATTATTTTTTAACAAATATTGAATACTATTTGTAGAAAAAGTAAACATTTCATGAAAAATGAAAGGGTTATCCGAAGAAATTTAACGTATTTGGAGTACTATATCTTATGAAAAATAATTTAAAATAACAATAATTATATTATTAGATGAAAATTAGATTTAACAATTTAAGTTTAAGGCCCCGTTTGTTTTTTGCTTTAGACCACTAATACGCTTAAACCGCACTTGCTCACATTGTAAGTTCTCTCTTTATTTTTTCCTTTTATTTTCTCCTTTGGTGTTCTATACGCACGTGGAAATTAATTATTTTGAATTCACGTCGTGTATGACTTCATTCGGAGATAACGTTTTTTATTGAGAATTTTTTATATTCAGGGTTCGAACTCGAGACCTTTAATTAACACTTTATTTGGAAGGTTGTTATGTATTGTTTCATAATGTATCATATTGTATTATATTGTACTGTATTGCGTTGTATTGTATCATACTATGTAGTTTTAATGAATTAATATTTAGAAGATTGTATCATTCTCAATCTTTACATAATGTTATAAATTCAAAATTTGAATGATAAACAAAAGTAGGGTATACCGGGTAAACTGATATGAAAATCTAGGGTAAAAGTTAAAAATAATTATTAATAAATAAATAATGAGAAAAACATTCTTAGATAATGACAAGATCACACCAAATCGATCGTTACACCAAATCTATAGTTAAAGGGTTATTTAAATATTTTATCAAAATAAACATTTTATTTAAATTAATAATAAAATATAACAGATAACAACTATCCAAAACTTCATTTTATTTAAATTAACAATAAAATATAACCGCTAACAACCATCTACACAAGGTGTAGGGTCACGTCCCTTGGATGAACTTCTCTTTTATTTCATTCTCCATATGACAAGAAAAATGATTATTGATATATCTTTCTAACTTTGTCTTTCTTTTTTTTTTGGGTGAAAAAGAGTGAAGTGAGTTAGTTTAATTCGATATAGAGTTAATAATTTTTTTTTAAAAAAAAATCTGCTCTAAAATAAATGATAAAAATTAGTGTGGCTATAAATCATTTAATTAAGGATAAAATAAATATTTAAAAATTAAATTGTTATGTAATAGAGTATAAAAATGTCTAATTAATTTTAGGACTGACTAAAAAAATGTAAGTCATATAAATTGAGACAGAGAGTAATTAAACATAACAACATCACACACAAAAAAAAAAGTTGCATGTTAACAAACCTATTAAAAATAAGGATTTTTTGAGTGAATTTTCAAAATAAAAATATTTAGTATATATTTCATATATATATATTTGAATTAAATCAATGAGAAAAAGAAAAATAATAATATTTTTATATAGAAAAATTAGAAAAAAATTTCAATATTTCAATAAAAGATTATTTTCACAATACATTTTAAGTGAACTAATTTAATGAAAAATTAAATGAAAATCACGTGTAAAATAAACCTTTTAGTCGTCGATGAAAAAATGTTTTTATTTCTAGTCGTGAAGCTAAATATACCAAGATTATCCATCCCAGGCCAACCTGAATTTAAATAAACTTACATGAGTTTTCATATATCATACAAAAATGTTAATTTTGGTTGGACATAGGAGTAATATAAAACTTAAATATACTTTTGACTTTTGAGTAACACCCCTTCAGAATTTAACTTTAGTTTGGCCCATATGAACCTTTTTGTTTTCTCAGTATCCTACAAAAAATATTAATTTAACAAGAAGACTTTTTCAATAATTTAACAACCTTAATTGTATCTTATAAGGTGGAAATTTGTAGTATTATAATGTAGTGAAATAGTCAGAAATTTTATAAATAGTGTTTAAGAATTGTAAATATTTTTTTTTTGGACGAATGAAAGTATTAACAAGTTTAAAATTAAACTATGTAATATTAATAATTAATACTTAGGCAACTTTCACATATAGCAAATACCAAATTCAAATTTGTATGTCATAGCAAAATTTGCATAATTGCGCTCCATAGCAAACATATGTATGTATAACTCGCTATACATATACAATTGAAAGCTATGCCTATTTCGCTATACATATATACAAAGAAGCAATTGTATAATTTGTTGGTTACTTTTCAGATTTGTATAATTTCGCTGGCAGGTCATTTGTATAAATTGTTGTTAGCCTCTCAATTCAATTGTATGTGTTTCTATATCTGTATAAAATTTGTTGTATACAATTGAATCGAATTGTATAAAATGATAAAGAGAAAAGTTATATACAATTTGAATTTGTATAAAACTAGAAAGGGAGAAAGGCAAAAGAGACTTGGGCAGGGAATATACAATTGAAATGAATTGTATAAAACGAGAAAAAGTGAAATTATATACAATTTGAATTTGTATAAAATGAGAAAGAGAGAAAAGCAAAATAGATTTGGGCAGGAAAATATTTGTATTGTATAATTATAAGTGTATGGGACAGAGATATATGTATATGTATGCGTATATACAATTTTTTCTCGCTTTAAACAAACAGAAACACAATTTATACAATTTTATTGTATAAAGCGAGAGAGGCAAGCGACAGGAAGCGAGCGAGAGAGGGAGAGTGGCGGCGAGAATATGAGGGAGAGAGGGACTGACAAACAGTTTGCTATGGAACACAAATAAATCAAACGGTAACTAATGTGTTTATTTTTATATTATTAGTTTGACATGCTATACAATTATCTCTTAATACTTTAATTTTATTACTAATGTACTAAAAAAATAAAATTAAACTGCATAATTTTTAACTTTAATATTCATGTTTAATTTAATATGAAATGAACGAACACTTGCTCTTCTTAAAAAGTGGATAAAAAGAGTTGATGCTAGTGAGTTCGAATATATGAACACTGAGAGTTCACGTGTCTAGACTCTTTCAAGACGTTTAAAATCACTGAGCTACAACATCTTATTATGTTAGGGATGTCCGCAATATGTTTTTTAATTATTTTATTTATCATATTACTTGTATATACGATATAACTTTCTGACTAGTACCCTGACAAGAGTGTAACTCCTCCCCTATTAGAATGCAATAAAGTACTCCCTTTATTTTAAAAAACAAAGATCTATCTAATTTTGATTTGACATGAAATTTACGAAAATATAGAAAGAAAATTCAATTTGTTGTTTAAATTAAAGAGTTATCAAATATGTCAAAATGTTCATTAATCTATGGCCTTAAATACATGACGTAAAAAGCTAAAATTAAAATATTACAAAAAAGAAAAGAAAAAAAGAGATCATATATCTTCTCGAAAAATAGATCAAAAAGAAAAATAGATTACTTCTCCGTCTGAATTATGTGACACATTTCGAATTTTGAGATACAAACAAATATATTTTTAATTGTAACTTCTCATATATCTTCTAAATATTTTGATTATCAATTATTATGACTTATATTACTTTTTACGTATTTTACTAATATATATAAATATCACTTTAAAAAAGTTGAATATTTCGTACATAAATTACTATTAAACTTAAAATTAATTAAATTTTAAAATATTTAACATATTACATAAATTGAGACCGAGAAATATTAGTATTTCTTAAAGAAGATTCACAAATATTGAATGTTGGCATGATAGGGCTCGTGATGTGTATCAGAATTCAGAATTAAATAAGATTGACTTGCATATAATAATTGAGTACTAAATTTAGTCAATGGCATTAATTAAGTAAGTACTCTATTTATCTATTTCTGCAACTCCATTGGTTTATCTATTATTTTTAGGTTACTAAAATGCATCTCTCATATCAGATCTGACAACAATTGAAATACTAATATACTTCAATTAATTACTACAAATTAACGATTTTCTACTGTTTAATTATGGTTTTGGAGACTCATCACACATTATTCTTATTTGAGGAATTATTTAGTAGTAATGTAGTATGCATGATTTTATTATATTTCATAAACAATGTCAATATCCATGATACCACATTAGTCCACCATAAATCATTCATAATAAGAACAAATTAATACCTTAAAAATATGGTGTTTGCACGTTTCAAAACCTAAAATAATAAGAGAGACCTTTGTACTTTGCTTTAATTTGTTGTTTTAATCTATGTACTCATCGTAGTTTCAAGTGAACACTTAAATTTATTTAAAATTGGTGTTATGAAAACGAAAATATTTTATTTATAATATTAACAATCAAAGTAAATTAGGACCAGGAATCAGTCTAACTAACAAATCTTAATTAAATATAAATAAGTAAATAAGACATTGAAACAAATTCTAAACAAAACTAAAATTGAATAGTTTTATCAAACTCGATAACTATGATTAAAGAAAACGCACTTTACTGTTGGTGCCCTGATTGTGTATTATGAGTTATATAAGTTAACAAAATTGTTAGTATGCGACTATGCGTGCATGCACAAGTGAAAAGACTTAGCTGGCTAGGATTTTTTATTTAATAACTCAATAATTCTTGTATTTTTCAACGTTAAAAATATGGAATAAAAGCACTTCTATGGAAAAAACTTATCCGAATCGGGTGTTTACATTAAGTCAATATAATTTTCATTACTACGTGATTTAATAAAGTAAAATGAATTATAAATTTAAACACATAACATGCATATATTGATTTGATATTATACACTCGATGGATAAATTCTATCCCAATAGTAACAAACCAAAGTAAAGTAGGATTATTAACCACTTTTAACTAACATAATCGTAATTAAATATGAATAAATAAAATACTATAAATAATAAATTTTAATTAACATAAACCAATAGATACCATATACTCCCTCCGTTTCACAAAGAATGACCTACTTTGACTTGGCATTGAGTTTAAGAGTATAGAGAAGACTTTTGAATCATGTGGTCCTAAATTAAAGTTAGGTCAAATGTATAAAATTGCCCTTTAATCTTGTGGCCTTAAATAAGCCATGTGGAAATTTATTACCAAAAAAAGAAAGAAATTATTCTTTTTTAAACATACTAAAAAGGAAAGGAGATAATTCTTTTTTAAACGGAGGTGAGTGTAAATTATTATTTTCAACATTACCTATTGATGAGTGTGATACTCACTTGCTTGACGTGGATCACTTATCAATGTCCATGATGGTGATAAGTTTACGACTCCATCTGTGAATCTTAAAAAGCAATTAGAATATTAATTAAATTTCAGCCTAAAATCATATATAGCAATTAGAATATTAATTGATGTGATACTTTTAGTATTTTGAAAGTTAAAATTATTTAAGTTTGACTATCAATTTACGCATGAAATATTTATCCTTGTTAAAATAAAATTAATATGTTTATAAATTACATAAAAATTATTGTAAGTATCAATAATTACTAGTTTAAAATATTTAGAGCATATATAAAGATATTACAATAAAATATAAACTTAATTAATTTCAAAATTCGATCTACGAATATTAAAAAAAGTAAAAAAAAAAAAAAAAGTGAAGCAGTAAACGGCGGTGAAGCGACGTTTGTTATTGGTAGTCACTACTCACTGTTGAAAACAAAAAGTGGTAGCAGCGGCCGTATGTAACAAAAGGCTCATAATTCTGACAGCCTTCTTTTCTCACCGTCCTCCACGCTCTTTTTTAGCGCATAGATTCAACTCGCGTTTGCACTACACGCGCGTATGTGTTGCGAGTGAGGAGCGAATTCTGAAGCCGATATAAAGAAGGAAGAGAAAAGTGATTGGTTTGGAAAAAGGGAGAGTTTTAGATAAAAGTAAAATAAATTTCCTAAAAAAGTTTGGGTTATATTGGAATAAAATAAAGAGACTGAATATATGTAACAAAATAGAAATTATCTGCAAAAAAAGAGCATATTATCACGTTTTCATTTTATTTTTTTGGCCCAAAGAAAGGAAAAGGATATTTTTTACAAGTGTTTTTCTGAAGAGAGGATCATATTTGCAGAAAAAAAATAAAAAAAATTTCCTCTGTTGTAAAATACATTGATTCTATGTTCTGAGTATTTTGTTTTTTCATATTGAAATGGAAAATCTTAAACCTTATTTTTTCATTTTTGTAGTTTGACTGCCTAAATTTTTACTTTTTTCCGTCCTTTTTTTTTTCTTTTTTTTTTTGCTTAAAAAACTGAATCGAATCAAAAGATGATACGCATATTGAGCAGTGGACAGAGCCAAAGCCTAAAAAAGAATTTATTTGAATCCTTTTAAGGTAGGGAAAAATCGTATTGTGCAAATAAAGTAAAAGAATATAATTTTTTTTTTTTTTAAATATATTACTTTTAACTTTTGAAAATCTTTTGTAATGACAGATAGTTTAAAGTTTAAACAATGGTTGAGGTTATAAGTTCTAATTTTTTGAACCAAAAACAAATTGGTAGTTACTGTTGGTTTATTTTTTGAACTAAAATAAAAATTGCGATACTTTTTCTAATTATTATAATATTAATTGAAGTTATTTTAAATATAACTTAAATTTAATTTAATTTAATAAAATTAAGTATATTAGGTGAAAAGTTAAAAATAAAGATGGCTAAAAAAGAGGATAAGATATTTATGCATTAGTTCTTTGAATTTTTCTATAAATTTCAAAAAATAATTAGTGATTTATTTTCATTGAAAAAATAAATACTATAGCTATTTCTTTGCAAGCTGTACAGTAACTTTTTTGTTATTTGTTAAAATTAAAGAAGAAAAAAGAACCAACATGCCTACAACTTAAGGGTAGTAGCCTTAAGCAGTCAACAAGGAAAGGGGACCTAATTATAGACCGGGACCTAAAGTTTTAGGCTCACCAACGGAGATTTAGGGTTTGTTTAGTTGAGAATAAGTTATTTTTTTAATTAATTATTTCAGAATAAATTATTTAGCTCAATATTAGTATAATTTATTTCAGTATGTATATGAAATAATTTATTTCAATATTAGTGGTTGAATAAATAATCTAATGATTATCTAATATCGTTAATTAAATGCAGGATAAAATTATGATGTATTTTATCTTGCGATTATTATATTTTATAGTCATTTTAATCGATTATGATTATATGGAGTTTTAAAAAATAAATAAATTTTATGATTGATAATAAATATTATAGATATTTGTGGGGTAATAAATTAAGAACAAAATTTGAAGTTAAAATTACGAAGAGTAGGCAATTTTATAACATTTTTGATTGACTATTTTGTATTTGTAAGAAATTGTTTAATACACTTGGTTTGTTTAGGTTGATTCTACTCAAACGGTAATGAATATTGTATTGTTACTCTATTTAATAAAATATATTTAAATTGAAGATTTAATCTCAAATATAAATTTGTGTGAAATCTATATTATTTTTATTCGATCGTTACAAGAAAATATGTCACGTAATATTAAATATACACAATTAAACACACTACAAACTATTGATGAATGAATGTATATAAATATTTCTTTCAGTAAATACTAAAGTAAGCTACCATATTCTAATAATTATGACCTACTCTTGTAATTTTGTTTTTATTCTAAAAATTTTGATTAATCATGATCAAACGTTAACTTAATGTCTTAAATTGTAATCTGAACATTCAAAATTAATTGAATTCATTTGTTAGTTGGACCTCTATACTCACAGTTTTATCAAACGAACTCTTAAACTCACGTGTTTCAGTGAATTTAGAGGTTTAATTCATAAAATCATTAATATAGGGATCCAAATGCTAAAGAAGATCAAATACAAAGGTCTCGGTCAAAAAATAAAAAAAAAGATTTATGGGTTTAATAAAACTGAATAGTACCCATCATAGGACTTGTGAGGCTATGTAATGTTCACTTTTTGAAAAAATTTGAGTGTAGGATCTAATAATAGCTAAACAAGGCTGCAAAATCCAGTCTGAACAAAAGTGCATATCACTTCTCAATGGATCTTCTTCACTTTTGAGTTTATCACAACACTTCAATTGCACATCTATAAAGTCATGATGCGATGTTTTGGTTATAGTTATGCTTGAAACAAAACAATAGTATATGATATTACATGTATTTTAATTTGTTTATATTTTTTTTGTAAAAAAAAAATATTTATTTGGTTAAAAACAAATATATTACTATTTATTTAGTTGTTTTTGTGATAATTTTTTAATTTTACATAGGATATATTTAATATCATAATGATATTTCGGTATATTCTTTATATCTTTAGTTTGAGACAATAAAATTTAAAAGTTTTTTTTGCATTTGAGTTTTTTACTTAAGAGCCATTTAAATTTGACTTTTTATTTTTTTAATTTAAAAGTTAATTTTTTTTAAAACGGCCTCTTATTCTTCAAAGCATATTTAGATTGACTTATTTTTAAATAAATCTAAATTAATTAATAATTTTACAATATTTTTAAATTATTTGAATAAAATAAAAAAATATTTATAAATACTTATTTTCATTAAAAAATTATCTTGTTTTTTTTTTAAATTTAAAAGCTAGTTTTTTAAAACGGCCTCTTATTCTTCAAAGCATATTTAGATTGACTTATTTCTAAATGTTTTTAAATTAAGTAATAATTTTGAAGTACTTTTATATTATTTGAATAAAATAAAAAATATTTATAATTACTTATTTTCATACAAAAATTAACCAAATACTATAACTACGTCCGAACAAGCCTTTAATGTATTGAGAATTTAACCACTTCCAAGATGGTGTCCTTATATTTTGTACTCGAGTAAAAGGGTGTGTTTGGTATGAAGAATGTTTTTCAATTTTCTCATTTTTGGTTGGAACAAAAAATCTTGAAAAATATTTTTCAAATCAATTCATTTTTTCTCAAAATTAAGAAAAATGATTTTCCTTCAAAAATTAAGAAATACATTTTCCAAAACTCTCCTCCAACTTCAAATGAACCGATAGTCCTTCATACCTTACGAATTAGAAGCAGGGTGGATATAACGCTATTATCGAATTCATCTGAATTTAATATAGTACTTTTGACATAATATAAATTTATTACGAGATACAAATGAAATAATTCAGAGATAAGAGAAAAGTGAACCTTGCTTTATTAGGTACTGATAGTACAGAAGTACTTATTTGGCTGTAGAAGAAACTTGTAGTAGTGGCTAGATTTATATGCATAGCAAATAATCACGATTTTATATCAGTACCTATTTGGCAATTGAAGAAACATGTAGCAGTGGCTAAATTTTAAATGCATAGCAAAATAATCATATGATGTTATAATAACACTTATTTGGCAATATAAAGGAAAACTTTATTTTGATTTTCATATGGTGTCTCTCAAGCTTATCAGTTGCAAAGTTTCAAATAGGTAGGAATTCAATTCTCTATTGTTGTCTTCATCGTGTTTTTTATTGATACATACGGATCAGGGTCCATCATTTAGTATTATTGTTTCTCAAATAAATTTCACCAATGCTAATTATATATATGATTCTGATGATCAAAAGTGAGCCGAAAACAGATTCAAACTATTGCATGACATATTAGCGATGAAGAACAAGAGCATTGTCAAGTAAAAAACAAAGGTTGAAAAAAATCTCAAAAAAGAAAAAAAAATGACATCTGTCATTTTGTCGACCTTCACTTTTTAAGGTATGTGTTTTCATAACATTTTTTATCTTTTTGGCTTTGATATGAAATTAGTTGTGCTGGGACAGAAATAGTTTGATACATTAATAGTGAAGATAATGACTTTTCAATTCTATGTTCTCATAATCTGATCGACAATTATTGATTTGTAATCGATTGATTTTGTGTTTTACTGGTACATTAAAATTTTAATTTTTTGTTACATTGATGCATGTGGTATGTTGGGTCAACTTAAGATTCCTTTAACAATGAAGATATATTTTTTTTCCATTCAATGTTAGTGTAGTATGCTGGTGATTTTGTGTTTTTTCTAATACCCTTAAAATCTCAAATTTTTAGCACTATATTGTATAGATACAATTTTAAATGTATTTCAGATTCATTAATGTTTCCATTGATATATCTTCAATCATGTTAATTTGAAATACGGTAAAATCATCATTTTTAGTATAGTTTTGAATATATATTAGATTCATTGATTGCTCCATTAATGTATCTTTCATCATGTTCAAATCTGATACATTTTGTTCATGATAATAATTTAAGTATTTTGTTGGTTGAACTACAGTTAATTACTCATGTATATTATGCAATGTAGATTGGCCTAGTTTGTATCATTGACACATAATGTATAATGTAGTTGATATGATGTCATTATAAAATTATGATATATATACTTCATTTTCAGATTATATTCACTCTTAATTATATCATGTGGTTGAGATTAGACATGTACATTTTATGTTTTGTTTTTGAATTTGCAGAACATGAATTATATTATCAAAAAAATACCAGCACATGCATTGAAATTTGAAGCAACATACAATATTGATTTTGCTAATGAGATCAAAAGTCCATAGGGAAAGAAGGGATTGAACTATTCAAGACTACATTTTTTTTGGATCATTTTAAAACATTTCAAAAATGCAATTTTCAGGGACAAATCAAAAAGTATATGTTGTTGTAGTCGCAACTGGATAACGAAGACTTGTTGCATGTTCGACATGCTAACAAAAGTGTATTGCAGTGTAGTATTAAGGATTTTGCCATAATAATTGGCCATAAATGTAAAGGAATTGTTAAGAATTTTTCATACCCATAATCCACTTCGAGTCAATTATTATAAAGGTACTTTCCTGATGCAACTGTAGGTATAATCAAGAGTCGTTTAATTAAATGCTTTCAAACGGATAATTGGAAGACCGCACAGGACACCGTTCAGATGTCAATCTTATACTTGTCTATACATTCATGTTATGTCAACTTGGTGATACCTCAATATTGATTCAAAATTTTTTAATAGTTGAAGATGTAGGTATGAATTGTATCATTGGGGTCGGATTACATTCGACAAGCTAATTAAATCGCCCATGCAAGACTTCGACCTTCACAAACACATGTATCGTTTATCTGGCATGCCTTATGCACGATTGTATGAACTTACGACTGAACATCTAATCAAAATTTCAGAGATTCTTTTAAAGTAGCGAATGTCATTCTCAGGATTTGTACTTGGAGGATCGTGACTGTAAAAGTCAAAATGTGAAACGTTTATGTCCAGTATTTTCTCCGAGGTAACATTCATTTTACATCTGTAAATAACAATTTTTTACTAAGCTTTCAAATTTTTGTTGTAAATAACAGTTTTTGTATGATACATATTTTTGTCATAGTATTGAACCAATATTTGTAATTCAGAATGCATGTTCAAACACCAGACGAAGTCGTTGGTTTTCATGATATTCAAGATGCTCTTATTCGTTGACCCTCCACAACAACAGTTGATGCAAAGAAAATTCAAACAAAAGATTATGAAACATTAAAGATTGTGTGTAATTTGCAGTTGAATGTAAGTTATGTTTGATACTTTGTAATTTAATGTATCATTACTTGTATAATGTGTTGTTATTCAGGATGATGCATCAGGATAAGTGCCTCAACATCTCATTAAAGAAACAATGAATGAAGATGCTTCAGAGAAAGTTCAACAGAACATCAGTCAATCTATGTCAGGTCCGATTACATTTGATACATTGGTAAAATTATTATTTATATTTCATGTATCATTTATCTATCATCTTGTTTATCAAATCTTATTAAACTATCAATTTAAATCATATATGATTCTGCCATATATGGTACAATATCATCTGAAACTCGAGAAGTCATAGATACACTTATTGCTGATCTAAGAAACTTGTTTATTCATGCTAAATCAGTTAGTGCAGTAAATTCACAAGAGTTGACTGACAATCACAGTTTTCTTTGGGACAGTTAATGACCCACTGATATTTCAATCACAAAAATTATTGTTCTAAGCGATACAAGTACTCCCCTGACACGTAATAGGATGCCTTCAAAAAAAATTCAAATCTCCTTATTCGACTTCATTCGTATCAAGTGAAAAGAAAAAAAAGAACTTGAAGGATGAAATTCATCTGTTTTTTCATTTGAAGGTTGTGAGACTACAATCAACCCCCGTCCTATTTGATTGATGAGTTTATTCAGTGGGTTACTAGAGGTCTTCTCAAAAGTCATGCCAATAAGTAAGTTTTGTATTTATTTTTGATAATTTTACTACAGTTGTTCCATTTTGTAATAACAACTCTTAAATATAATTAATAATACAGAAAATCAACAAAGGATAAGTACAAATCAAAAGCCTTTTCATTTGGATTTGAGATGATGAATTTTGTTGTTGCATTTTCAATCAACGAAAACTGATTATACGCCATGTAACAGTTAAAAAATATCGGACTGATAAGGTAAAGTTATCATGTAGATGTATATGATACATTTATTATAATGTATCTAATACAATTATTTTATGTGTCAGATATATTTCAATACCAAATACTACTATCACTTTTTTCATCATTTTTGTTTTCAAATGTAAAATTATGTTTCTAATGTTTTGTGTAGCACATCGATGTTGTTTTTTACTATTTTTGTAAAAAATTAAAATTTCGCAGCATGAATCAATATAGATACACAACAATTGATTATTTGTTCAATACACAATTCACAATACCCATGAAAGGTATCATAACACTGAGACTGATGATAATATTAGTACCCAAGAACACATTGACCATGTGTCAATTGTATTTGTATATGAGATGTCAATCACAACATCATGAAAGAATTTTCAATACCAATTGGATTACCATAGCATCTCGTGGACGATGTTTACATTTCGATTAACTATGATGAATGATTTCGTTGTGATACAACCGAGACACGATCAATGTATCTTGGGTACTAATATTATCATCAGCCTAAGTGTTACAGTACCTTTCATGAGTATTCTGGATGTGTATATTGAACAAACAATTGACTGTTGTGTATCTGTATTGATTTATGCTGTAAAATTTTATTTTTTACAAAGGTAGTAAAAAACAACATTAATGTGCTACACAAAATATCAAAAATATAATCATTACATTTGAAAATAAAAATGCTAAAAAAAAATGTGATAAAAGTATATGGTAATGAAATGTATCTGACACAAAATAATCATATTATATACATTAAAATAAATATATATTAGATACATTAAATATACATATATACGATAACTTTATCTGACCAGTCCAACATTTTTTGGGCTGTGTTTTTGTTGATTGAAAATGCAACAACAAAATTTATCATCTCAAACTCAAATGAAGAAGTTTTTGCTCTGTACTTATCCTCAGTTGATTTTCTGTATTATTAATTATATTCAAGAGTTTTTATTACTAAATAAACTAACTGTAGTAAATTATTAAAAATAATACAAAACTTACTTGTTGACATGACTTTTAAGAAGAGCTCTAGTAACCCACTGAATATACTCATTAATCAGATAGGACGGGGATTGGTTTGTAATCCCACAACCTTCAAATGGAAAATACGGATGAATGTCATCCTCTAAGTCCTCTTTTTCCTTTTCGCTTGACCCAAAAGAAATCAAATAAAGAGATTTGAATTTTTTGAAGGCATTATGTTACATGTCAGAGGACTATTAGTATCGTTTTGAACAACAATCTCTGTGATTAAGAATATTAATGGGTAATTGATTGTCCAAAAGAAAATTGTGGTTGCCGATTAACTCCTATGAGTTTACTGCACTAACTGGTTTAGCAACAATAGACAATTTTCCTAGATCAACAATACGTGTATCTATAACTTCTCGAGTTTAAGATGATATTGTACCAAATGTGGTATAATTTAAAATGATATTTTAAAAAGATTTGATAAACCAGATGATAGATAAATTATACATGAAACATAAATAATATTTTTACCGATGTATCAAATGTAACCTGACCTGGCATAGACTAACTGATGTTTTGTAGAACTTTATCTGAAGCATCTTCATTTATTGTTCCTTCAATGAGATGTTGAGACACTTGTTCTTATGCATCATCCCGAATAACAACATATTGTACAAGTAATGATCCATTAAACCACAAAGTATCATATACAACACAATCTTTAATGTTTCAAAAACTCATGATGTATCATATACACAAAAAATCAAAGTATATCATATACACACAAATTAAATTGCAATGTATCTTATTGACTCAATTTGATGTATCAATCTATCATGCGTGAATTATGAGAGTTAAAATGGGGTGGACGATTAAAAATCTGACATACGTGAATTATGAAAATTAAAATCAAATTTACATTATTTTTTCTTTTTAACGCAATAACTCTTAATTAGAATGTATCATAACTAATGTATCCCGTAACTCATTATGTATCCGGTTACTCATTATTTTAAGAAATTTATTGTAAAATGAAAACTAGAAGGGATAGAATGTTATTTATATCTTATACTATGTAACTCCTATAATTTATACTTTTCAAAATCGAATGTGGCCCAATCATCCTCTCAATCTTCAAGGGTAACTCCACCACCACACTGTCGATCTTGATGATACTGCATTTTCGTAATGAAAGCTTTTGGAATGAAAGAAGAGAAATGTGGAAGAAAGAGAAAGAAAATTTCAAATAATTTTTTGGAGATTTAATTTAATTTTGTTATTTTATTTCCTATGTGGCAGTTAAAAATGAGGTGAAATTTGACATGTAAGAGTTGTATTTCACGTACTATCCACCATGTGAGGAAGAGTTCAAAATATTAAGTTTCAATGGGTTCAGGGGCTCAGTTGGTAAAGTTTTTTTAAGTAGAAAGATCCATAATACAAACTCATACAAGTACAATGATCCATCAGACCATTTCGCCTAAAAAAAATAAAAACAATTATGACAATACTTTAACTTTCCTTCATGAGAAAATAAAACTCAAATATGATAAAGAGAATTTGAGAAAAAATCTTAACAATCCTCCTCTTACAGCCCTTAGACAAAACATGATGGGTCTTCCTCACATGCTTGATTATCTTGGTTGTTCACATAATCTTTATCACTATTCCTTTCTATGATTAAAACTAAAGTTAAAAATATAATGAATTAAAAGTGATTTAAAAAATATCTGTCTTTTTATATAAAAAGATAAGATGAAGCAACATGAATGTTGAAATATGATTGAAACTTTTCTCCACGTATAGTTTCTGAACAAAAATCTTTATTACATCAAATGGTTGCAAATTGATTTGAACTTCTATTCAAACTCATGCAATCATTGGATTAAATACCACTCAAGATCTATACATTAAAAATTAAGTTTTAAAAACATAAATTTATTAGAAGAATTATCCCCGCCTTCAACAAGACTCTTAATCACTATATAGTGGATACTATTGTTTTGTAGTATGAGAAGAAAGATCTTCAATTTATAAAGATCCAAACTTTTATTCTAACAAATGAATAACCAAATATAGAACATGTTTATATTTTCTTTTAGAAAAAGTAAAGTAATTATGGTACTATTTAAACAAAATAAAAAGAAGTGAAGCTCAATTTTTTTTAAAAAGATCATGACCAAACCCCTAAAACATGCATCCTACCAACCATAGATTTGGTCCTTTTATTCCGTTGTTTTCGTCTTTCCTTTTTATGATTCGGCTTATTTGGAGAAAAATAAAATCCATCTTTTTCTTAAGAAAAAAATACAAGACCGGTGTACAAAGTTAGATTGCAGGGAATTTTGGATGGCAGATAATTCTTTGGCATTCACTAAAAATGTCAAGGTACAATTTTTTTTTTGTGAGCGTGATGTCAAGGCCAAGTTCTGTGAGACAAGAAGTGTGAATATATACAGCATCCATATTCAGAACATTTATGTACATAACAAATTTAACTTTTTCGTAATTTTTTAAATCTAACTTTATCTAACCTCTGCATCCTTGATGAGTTCAGGCTGAGTAATGCACATCCAATTTACTGCCCGCCAAAACTGGGTATATTGTACAATTCTGTCATCTAGCCACTGTGTTGATGCTACTGGATATAAAACACAGCCTATGTTACAATACTCTGTTGTGCGTATCAATCATTGCAACTTTCTCCTGCAAAAAAAAAACAAAAAAACATACTGACGACTTTACTGTGTTTCTCGTACGATCTAATTGTTGTTCCTCAGCCAGAAGAAACAAACAATGCGCGGGCAGAAGATTCTCATTTAAATGTCTAGGCATGCTAATGCAATAACATAAGCAATGAATAAAAAAGTTAGTAGAGAGTAACATTTTATCTATCTTTGAGGTGCTAGCATGTGAATTTGATAAAGAAATAACATCTCATCTAGAATTGTGTCAATCAGTCCATGATCTCAGTAAGAAATACTACCTCATCTGGTGCGACATTTTCCACAGGAAACCAGTGCATAAGAACTCCCAGGTGCATGATAGCAGGTATCAACTTGAACAAGAC
Organism: Solanum sitiens; assembly: GCA_016801875.1. Taxonomy (NCBI): domain Eukaryota; kingdom Viridiplantae; phylum Streptophyta; class Magnoliopsida; order Solanales; family Solanaceae; genus Solanum; species Solanum sitiens. The sequence continues at coordinate 1,221,048 of JABWTJ010000191.1, forward strand.
AGGAGTTGTGACCTGCACAAAATTCTCATTAAGTATCAACTAAAAAACACAAGAGCATAGAAAGTATTTCCTCAAGCAATTAGAAGATTTAGAAGCTTACAAGACTTAGAGCAGTTGTTCCGAGAAGAAGAAGGTACATCTTGCCCTGTATATGTCACAGAAAATTCAGAAGAGCGATAATGTGGCATTTGAGTGCGACAAATGATGTACTAGGTGGTTTTTTTTTTTTTTTTACTGAACATTGTAATTATGGTTGCTGCGCAGGTTTTATGCAGCTGATGTATAATATATATGTATATACACATACACACACCATATGTTACAATCTTAAAATAATAATGACTGTACTTGGGGAAAGTAAGAATACAGCACAAATAATCAGCTAAACCTAATCAAGGAGCTGCAGATAAAAAAATAATTGAAGACTAATTTCTTAATACAAAACAAGCAGTATTTTCTTTTGAAAAAACCACATGGTGTCCCAATCAGCTCACACGCGCCTCAAGCCCTCAACTAATTTCACGAGGTACGTGCTACTTCCCATAACACATATACTGGGTAACTCTGCTTTGTTCACCAAAGCTTGGACATATTGGAAGATATCACCTAGTGTTTTTTACTAAACAGGCAGAGTTCCTTTAGGGTGCTCTTCTTTTTTTTCTTGTTTAACAGAAGAAGTGTTTATGGTGCCATTATGTGACACGGACTCACTAATAACATCTAGGCAGCCAGGAAAAATTTGCTAAGGAAAAACAATGTATAAGTGCCCCTTTTGTTTAAAATAACAGGTTGAGCAAGAAACTGAACTGTATATCTATTGTTCCAAAACACGATTGAAATATTAAAAACCATAAATTCAACTAGGGCGAATTTAACTGCATTATAAATACAAGTAAAACACAGTATAGTAGAGTTGTGATTGAAACAAAATTAGAGAACCACTTGGTGACATTTAACCTTAAACCAATATATAAATTCAAATTGTGTCATGCTATCTACTTTGAAACAACAGAAATAGCGGCACTCACAATCTATCTCCAGAAAGTAAGTGCAATTCCTTTATTTCATGAATTTAAGACATTAAGAGGAAGAACATCAGGAGATCAGTGTCACACTTTGAACGCAAAAAACTTTTTGCCTCCTAAAAGGTATTATGAAGGGGAATGGTTCAAAATGATAAGAAACATAACAGGTGAAAAAAGATAGGATGAGATCACCTGAACAATATGCAGGTTTGAGGCACGACTCAAGAGCACAAATGCGAATTCCCCAATTTGTGCAAGCAAAAGTCCAACCTGTAAAGTCACTCAAACTCATAAAAAATCAAGGCAATATATTATGTCTAACAAATGTTTAGATAGGTTACTTACAATAAGTGACGTCCTAATGTTATATCCAAAAACCTTTGTAATCACAGTGGCAACAGTAGTCTTAAAAACTATAACCAGGATAACAGAGGCAAGCAAGATATCCACATGTGTCCAAAGGAACTGTACATGTATCAGCATTCCAATACTAGCGAGAAAGAGAGCTGCAAAGAGATTACGGATTGGTTCCACCTACAAGTAATATTAAGACACTTAACAATCGCAAAGCATATTAAGGAAAATCGAAATAGTTTGATGTTTCCAAGTAATACATTACAATCTGTCATTGTTGTACAGCAAGCATGGTAATAAGAATGTTCTTTCTGATATTTGATTTTTCCATATATCCGATAATGAAAATAAATATAGCTACTGATGAATAGTAAATTCTCTAAGCAGATAATGAGGGCTTTACTTGCCCAAGACATTAACGGAAAAATAAGATGGAAGAAGGATAGAACAATAAAGAGAAATGAGAATATATGTTTCATAGCTTATAAATGTTCCAAAATCAGTAGAAAAACTATAAATAGAAGAAACTGACACAGATAAGATATCATTGTGTACGAAGATGTTGTAAGAAGCCAGGAACATTCAAAGATAATGGAATACTCATAGAAATATTAACAGAAATAAGATTGGTGAGTTGAAATAGAAAAATGAACTTTGAAGTAAGGATGCCTTGTAGATTTGTTCATGGTCAACATTCCAATTTATGTTTAATAATAAAAGCATGAGAGAAGAAACATCCCATCATAAATCAATACCTGGTCCAAGGTATGTTTTGCAAAGTCCGTTGTGGATATCATAACTCCGGCTACAAATGAACCCAACTCAAGACTAAGGCCCAGCTTATCACTGCACTGAAGAATCAAATGAAACATCCTCAGTATTCTGGCACTGCTTGCTATGTCGTCACTACTTCAGAGAGCTTTTACAAGAATGCTTTAGGAAACTATATATATCCTGCAATTTGGTACTGAAGAATAGCTATCCCATTTCTAGGAAGGAAAAATTAGAACATTGTTCAAACTAACCCAAGCAGATAATAAGCAGAACGCCACCACCGCAAGCTGATACAATTCATTGGTCTGAAAATGACAAGGAATTAAGGAAGTAAACAACTTGAAAAGGAAAGACTGCATAAAGCATTAAGCTCGGAAATGTACAAATTCATGCAGCACAGCTGATATAAATTGTTTAATGTCAGCACCATATGCTGGGATCAACTGACAAAAGCTGGAGATTCAAACAATTATGACTGGTATGATACTGCAGAATGACCTGCGAAAGAATCGTGACTCCAACATATCATTCAATTCCGAAGATCGAAATGGTTGATTCTAAAGGAATCATGATTAGGTTTGATGCCATTCTGCCAAAAGCACATTTTTCATTCTTAGATTGGACAAATTACCATTCCATTATTCAGTTAAATTAGGTGGATTCTGACATCAGTTGGTAAATCAAGATCAGAGTGATTGTGGTGTACTCTGGTAAATCAATATTTCATTCGGTTCAACGATTGTCAGGTTGATTCAGGGAATGGTGATTCAGCTTTATTGCCTTAGATTGGATGAATCACCATTCCATTATTCAGTTAAATTGGGTGGATTCTGACATCAGTTGGTAATTCAAGATCAGTGCAGTTGTGGTAGACTCTGAGGCTGACATTTATTGAAGAAAATACAACCAAGGGGCTGTTATTTAAAGGAGCAGCTTAAATCTGGCCTTCTGTACTTGATCAATGGCTGAAGATCCTTCAAACATTATAGGTAGCAGAAAATTTTACTTACAACCTTGTATTACACTATTACTTTTGTCTTCAGAAGGCCTGATGAGTTACCTTACATGTACAACCATTTTGGTTAGTCCCAAAAGTTTGGCCTATTTGCTCGACTATAAGTCTATCATTCTGCAGTAACTGCAACTAATATAGATCTGTACTTAAGACACGAAGTGATATCTTTCCGTCTTGAGTATTGTAGCTTTCATACTTCAAATATTTTTTTTAACCTCACTAATCACTCACAACAATTCAAAAACAAATTCAGTTCGTATTCATGTAAGAACACAACTCCAATTTTCAACCTTTTTTCACATACTACTTTTTTCCAAATGTCTCAATTATGGACAAACGCCGACTAAATCTCGTTTCTGAGAACACCTGGCTTGGAAGAAAACCTCTTTGTAGTTAAGATTTTGCATCTTCTCCACTTAATTATTCAAACATAAAAAATATTAACCCAACTTTTAAGAAAACCTCTTATAATCAAAAGTTCGCATTTTTTCCATTATTTATTCAAACACCAAAAACACAAAAGTCAGACAACATTAAAATAAAAGGTTTACAGAAAAGGATCAATTAATTGGTGTGCATTGTGTGCAGGTGTGAGAGGTACACGGATGGCACATGCACATTTCTACTATAACGGGTTGATAAACTGACCCGTAAATAGGTGTCTAAGCTATGGGCCAGCCTGGGCTACAACCCAACTCTACCCCACATGAAAATATCACTGGCCCAACCCGCTAAAGTTTGGACAGGTTTCACGTTAATGGGTCAAATTTGACACCTCTAGATAATTCCATGTGGAGAAAAGAATAAATAATAAAATATGATCATGAGAAGTACTCACTTGAGAAGATAACCGAATCATTAACTTCAGAAAACGGGGAACAAATGACCAAGTTAAAATTGATGCAACACTGAGGTACATGGATAAGATCAACAGCCTAGACAGAGCAAACAAAATTTTTAGTCTTGATCTAAGCCTCAAAATGCTGCCAAGTAAAACAAAAAACAACATAGGAAGTGGCACACCCATAAGCTTACACTTTTCCCATAGAGATAATTCCATGCAAAAGCCCACTGTTACCTCCAAGAACAGGAAGCAAAGCAAATAATAAACCAACAGCGCAGTCCTGGGGATAAATGAAAAAGAAAAGGACCAATCTTCTAGTAATATGTATATGAACAAAGGACATGACCATTAAAAATTTGGTAATAGGGACACGGGTTTTACCTGAAAAATCAATGTTCCGATCGTCACTTGACCATGAAGAGCATTGTTACTGTTTTTCTCAACCAGAAATTTCACCACCTGTTCATTTAAGATGGTCAAAGTCATCACTAGTGAGATTTACTTTATATTAAACAGGGAAAAACTGACAAGAATCATGGTTTTATATTATACCACTGCCGTTGATGACATTGATAGGAAGCAACCAACAAACACTCCCTCTGACAAGTTTGCACCACATAACTGCAGCAAATTACAGAATGCATAACTAAGCAACAGTTATTGGAGAGCGAAATTCAATTCCACAGCCATACCATTGCAGTTGTGCCACATAGAAACATAAGGATAACAATTTGAAGCAACCCTCCAAGAACAGCAACAGGACCAACAACTTTTAGCTGCATGACAATATGTTAGAAGGCTGCCCCAAGTAAGAAAGATATATACTGAAATACCGAGATACTTTTTCAAAAATTAGTTCTAACAGTTGTATGGAAAAAGCCCCACAAAGAATGATAGAGCACCTTTGTCAAGGAAAACTCCAGACCTAAAGCAAATAGAAGGAAGACAACTCCAAACTGAGCAACGGTCTCGACCTGTAATATAATCGACACTGAAAGAGTTCAACTCAGGATACACACTTACATCATAACTAAATGAATTTCAGTCAAGAATATGATAGTAATTTCACAGACTACTGTTTATGAAAGTCTAATTATTCAAAATTGAAAAGGACAAACAACAAAATAATACACGCCCGCAGATCATTAAGCATCACATACAAAAGCACAGACAAAAGGTTAGCATCTCTCTTCATGAAATAAAGAAACTGAATGAAACAAAACTCAACATTGTTTTTCGGTTTGACACTCATGTACTCTATGCTTTCTCATTAACGTTGTCATATGGAAAGATTACTTTGTTGCTTAATCTATGGATATTTCAACAAACAGGCACATGTGATTTTTCCTTATAAGCAATGTGTTGTCTTGTAGGATTACATACCTGTACCATTTCACTGATGAATTTCAAACCCCCTGGTCCAATTAATGAGCCAGCAAGAAGATAACCGACAATAACCTACCTCGAGAAATCATGATTAAAACACGTTCAGACTTGGGTTTAATTGAAATTTAGATTTATAAGCACAGAAGATCATAATCATCCAAGTAAAATTTCACAAGCTTCTACAAGGACATACCGGTTGTCCTAAACAAGAAAAGATGATTCCACCAATGGCAGCAGAGACTATAACCACCACCAAGTCTGAGATAAGTCTGCAGACACACATTGTAGCACAAACTACATGTCACTAGCTGAGGAAACTACATGAAAGATGAAATCCCTAAATATCTATGTTTATTCTGCAGAATTGCCAGGATAAAAAAGGATTAACATTGACCTCACATCAACTTGAAGCACCGGATATTTTGATTTCTTATTTGACATGACAAACACATTATCCTGTCATCAAGAAGAACGATATACAAATAGCTATTTAGGCACATGTTAGAGATATTGACCAATGTTTTGATAACAATTCAAGCATACATCTTTTACCTTTTTGTCAATCAATGTAGTAACATCATCAGAACCTTCATTTTCAAGGGAGAAAACGTCTTGTAATTTGAATGATCTAGTATCACTGCAAAAGGCAAAATAAATGAACAACTTCAGCAAAGTTCATACAAAGCCAGGAGAGGCATGTGATCTGTTTAGTTACAGCTTCTTATTTACTTTGTCTGTTGTGTCTCATTCTTCTTGATCTTCTCATGGGTAATTTTGGCTACCGTCTCCAGGACTCCCTAATAGAAAAGAAAGGTAAGCTTTTCATAAAAGAGCAAAGATTTTTATCAGCTGGAACCAAAAGTAAATTGTAGAAGTGTCACACTCTGACAAATGCACGTCCAAACGTTAGGCCTTTTGGCACTCTGATTAGGAGCTCAACTATAGGCTTCAGCAGATAATCTTCTACTGATCTTAATATCAGAGATAACAACTAAAATGATCCAAAAGTAAATTGATGACAAGTATGAATAGCTTAGCTTACCGTCTCATCAGCAACCGTACTGTTAAAGCTGCGACCATCAGAACCTAATCAGGTGAGAAAGGCACATGATAAATCCGACATTTCATTAAGCAAACCACACAGACTGAATGCATTGTTACATTCCTGAGTAACCATATTGGTTAAATGCCAGAACTTGGAGCATAATAAAAATTCCAATTGGTTTCTCTATTCAGCTCATCGCTCTTTCTTTTTGTAGTAAATAGAATTTGATTTACCAAAGCTCATAACTTCATTTGCCTTATTTACGCTGTTTTGAAGAGGTTGTTTATCATCAAGCATAAGACATAAATGTCATCATCATGTATAATATGTCATCATAAATCATAAAACCACCACGAATCCGGAACCTTTAGTAAAATATTTAGATTTGTCACAAGCTCATTAAAAAACAGGAAATACACCATTAACTTGTATTCAATTCTCAATATTCACACCGAAAATAAATCAACTTAACTTGTAATCAGCGAACACAAAAAACTAATTCCGAAAAAATAAATAAAGAGAAAATGGAGAAAACTTACCTTCAGGCTGATCGTTTTCAGAAAACTCTTTCTCGAGAACACGATCGAACATTTTGGCAATAGTACCGTCATTAGTTTCGGGAGCGGACGAATTTACTAAATTACCGTAAAACCTTGCCCTAATCTCCTTTTCAGATCTGGCCGCTAAGGTCATCCTTCCAGAATAAACAACCGACAAAAAGAGCAATATCCATGCTCGAAGCTTCTCTCTTCTCACCACAATCCTCTCCATTTACAGAGGTGGATGGAAAATACAGAGAGAATTTGCAGGAGAACAGAGAAGAAAGGGAGAATGGAGACGCAAAAGGTGTTTGTTTGAACTTTCCGCTTTATTAGATCAAAGCCAAAAATTGAAAAGAAGTTATTGTCTCGATTGGACTGTTAAAGTATCTTTTTTTCAGGGCGGGATCTAAGCCTGACGAATTTAATGAAGTTTGAAGTAATACGATCCGTTCGGTCTAATTTTCGTTAAATTCATTTTAAGCTTTAATATATAATTGTTATACTAGTATTTATAACTTTTTGAAAAAAAAATAGCTTAGCTAAAAAATATTCAAAGGTATACACGTATTATATTAAAAGACGGCTTAATAGATGAGGGGAAAAAAAAGGGAGTCTTAAGTTTTCAATTTCCTCAAAGAAGTGCATGTATATAGGTGAAATATCAGTCGAATATTGCTAGGAATTTTGTTGACTTCTCCAAATTAAAATACTTTTTTTAAAAAAATTCAGACTTTATTATCATAACTTAATACACATCTAAATTAGTGTATATTTTGCATCCTAAGTTGGTAGTGGAGTAATGGTTTTACGACTCATTATATTATATTGTATCGTTACTATATTTATAATGTTTATTTTGATTATTACTTAAAATGTATTGTATTATATTGTTAAATTTGGTTGTTACGTAACAATGAAAATTCATATTTTATGGAACAACCGATTTGGTGTGTTTCCATTGTTACTTAATTTCTTTTTTTATTATATCTTTACATAATATTTCAAAATACTATTTTACTCTTTACTTTAATTATTTAAATTTAATCAAACGTCCTATCCTAGAATAATCAATGATATTATAGTAAATTTATAAATAACAATATAGTACGATACTACCAAACCAAACAATTAAAATGTTATTAAACAATAACAAACAACACAGTCTAGTCAAACAATGTATTTATAATACAATACAGTACAATATAATACAATACATTATAAAACAATGGACAATAATGATTCAAACAAGTTATTGTATTAATGGTACATCTAATGGATGGAAGCTAATCGTAATATGATGCAAATTCAAAATTTAAAATTAATAAATTTTTATTCTTGTAAATTCAAACAAATAAAAATTTACTTATATAATTGAGAGAGCAATAACGTATAAAAAACGCATATTATGTCACTAAATTAACAACTCACTGAATTCTCATATTATATTTCTTATATATTTGTTGAATTTTAAACAAAAATCATTATATATCATAACTCGACCCCGGCGTGGCACATCATGTTATAACAATTATTTAAGCAATGATGGGAAGAATTGACCGCTTGTAAGATGAAGCAAGAGCAATTGACAAGTGTGTAAAAATAAAAGCTCTGATTTTTTTAAATTTTTTTTATGATTTTCTTTAATTTGTTTGGTAAACCATCAATATCAAATCCTAATTAGTTGTAGAAACATGTAAAAAAAATAGTATGTAATGACAACAATAACTTGTCACACTATTGATTGATTCTTATATTCGAGGAATATTTATTGAGTAAAATTCAATTATATAACTTTTTAGTAAGTATAAAGGTATGATATTAATATTTTTCAAAACTTAGGTGTAGTTTATTTAGTTTACAGTTTACAATCCTTACAACTTGATAATATTATACTTTGAAGTGATTGACAAATTGGAGTAGAGTTTACTTTTATTAGTCAAACTAAACACGATCCATATAATAATAAACCCCATTGAACTATATGACCAAATTAACAATGTTTTCTCGAAAAGTATAGCAGTACATCTTTTGCTTTCTTTATACTTGTGCCAAACCTAATTTGCATACTCTTATTGCTCTATATTCTGACTTCCGTACATGTACCCTTAAAAGAAGGATTACATCAAAACGTATGAAGTAGGGGTGTTCGTGATTCGGTTTGGATTGATTATTGATTAAAAATCAGAATCAAATGAATCTAGTTGGTTTATTAAATTTCTATAACTAAATCAAATGAAGAAAATAACTGTTGGTTTGATTATTGTCGGTTTGATTTGATTATTGGTTCAGTTTTTCTAGTTTGAAAGTAATAGTTTTTTAAGCACATACGTATCTAGATAAACACAAATACTTAGTACATCAACAATCAACAGAAAATTTACTTTCGGTTCAATTAAGCAATTAAACAATACTAGAGTTATCATTACACTAATAAATAAGAGAAAATGTGACTATTTTATGTGAAGTAGGATAGGTAAGTAAAGACTAAAATGAATTTTGTTGGACTTAAACTTAAGATTATTATAGTTGATTGAAGTGTTGGGCTTGAGAAAATGGTAAAGTTAAAGACTTAGGTTAATTAAAATTTACAAAATATTTACATTTATTTATAAATAATATATATATATATATATATATATATATATATATATATATATAATTTTAAAATTTATATATCTAATTTATCGGTCCATTTTGATTATTTTTGCTGTTTTTTTTTTTTTAGTAAACCCAAACCCAAACCAAAATCTAAAATCAAACCCAACCAAACTAAATATCGATATTTCAATCGATTTGGTTCAGATTGCGATTTGAATTAATTTTTTAATCATAACCATGAACAAACCCTAGTTTGAAGTATCAATAGTAGTCGACGTATGGATTTCCTTCCATATTAATTTACGTATTTCAATCCCAAACAAAAGAAGATAATATGTTTTCACTAACAAGTGAAAGCGTAGTTTAATTTACACTAATCACGTAGTTAATTTTCGAGATAATGTTAGAAAGTTTGCATTCATATATGTCCTTGTAATCTTTGAGAGACTGGATCGTTTCTTCACCAATAACGAATGGATCTTGGAGTCGTTGGTTCGTCACTTGCCAAAAACCCACTCAGACCACTGCCCCATCATGATCTTCATCTCTAGATCAACCGCCTCTAGCTACTATAATCTTCAGGTTTGAAACAATCTGGTGCTCACGCCCACATCTCCCCTCTATTATTGGAAAGGCCTGGAACACATCCCACAATCTCCTTGAAGCTACTTCATGATTTGAAGAAGATGTTACTACTTGGATTAAAGAAACTTTCAGGAACATCTTCAACAAAAAAAAGGACCATTCGAAGGCATCCACGTTTCCAAAAATTATCCCAGTAGCTCCTTCCTTTTGGACCTTGAAATGGATCTCATCAAGGATTATATAATAACATTCTTAAGCAAAAAGAGGACTTCTGGAAACTCAAATCAAGAGCTGATTGGCTGAACGACAGAGATGTCAATACTAAATTCTTCCACTTAACCACCATCTTAGAAGAAGGAAAAATAGAATCATGCGCCGCAAGCTGACGATAACAAATGGATCAAGGACCCGACCCAAATCCTTAACCATGTAGAATCCTTCAACTTGCTCCTCTTTAGGACTGTTCATCAAAACTCTAAATGGTACACAACCCCCTTAAGCCACATTACCCTCTTCGAGTCAGAGAGAGATTTTCTAAATCAAATGCCCATCGAGGAAGAGATTAGGAAAACACATAACTCTTTCAAACCATTCAAAGCGTCGCGACCTGATGGTCTCCACCCTTTCTTCTATCAAAAGTATTTGGCACATAGACGTATTGCTGGGGTGAATGCGCTAAGCACAGTACTTGGGACCAGGGTAAAGGTGACAAAATCTCTTTTTGGTTCGATAAATGGATTTCCAACAGTCAAGCTCTTAGCAATCTTATATCAGGACCTCTTAGTTTAAAAGACCAAACCTCAATATTCTTAACTGTTAAACACATTTTCTTGAAACTGTTAAACACATTTTCTTGGGTTGTAGAATAGTCTTTAAACACTGGGAAAACCTCAATATTCTTAACCCTATATCCATCATTATAGCAAATAATAATGTTAACGGTTATATGAAATTGGACACATCAACTCCAAAGTCGCGTGCATCGATTGGTGATCAACTTTTTCGTACTTTATGTGGAACATCTGGCTCAATATAAATAATAACTTCTACCACAACCTTTTAACGATATCCCCCTAGACCTTTCTAAATTTCAAACCCTAGAATTCCTGCACTTGACAAAAGGTTACAAATCCCCTATGACCACCAACACTAGACCCCCAGAACCCCTGGACCCCCCACCAGTCGCCACTTCAATCTTAATATTGATGGCTCCTTTAACTTTAAAACGGAAGAAGGGGGACATGTAATATAATTAGTAATAAGCAAGGCGTTTGGGTGACAGGATGTAGCTCCAAAATAAATACTAATTCTGCCAAAAACGCCGAAATAGTGGCACTACTGCAAGGCCTTCTACTAGCAAGGAGACATAACATCACTGATTTGGAGATCTCTACCGATTTAATGGAGGTAATAAATATGTTAAATTCCCAATCAAATGCTTATGCCAACATTGTTTATGAATGCAGGGACCTCCAAGTCCAACTGGGGATGCCCAGATCAGCCATGAAGGCCGACAACAGATCAAGGCAGTCGACTTGTTAGCGAAGAAGGGGAGGATGATGCAAGTTTTTGGCGTTGAAGAATGGATAGTTTCACCAGTGTTTGTTTTAGAGGCATTAGAAGCAGACAAGGTTGGAACTCCACATGCTAGTATTATCAATAATATTTGTAATTCTAACGGGTGCCCTAATCTGGAACACTTTCCTAATTACTATTGTATTATTAACGGACGTACAAGTCCAATACCAACTCGTCATGTAATGCTACAAGCAATGTGGTTGAACCTGTTGTACTGATGCATATTATCTAATTAAGATTAAGTCGCCTTCTGTACAAAAAAACACTCATATCACTTTATGACTTGACTTTAGTATCATGTACATAATTTTACCCAAATAACATCGGCTTAATTATTATCACAATATAACATGCATGATTTATTCATATATCATTACAATATTATTGACCATGGCATAATTAAACAAGGGAAAAGAGTTAAAAATTCCCTTAACGTATTCCAAATGGTTCAAAAATGCCCTCAACGTTTTTTAAGGTTTAAAATTGTCATTTTTAATAGTTTGGTGACATGGCAAAGTGAAATGAATTTTCTTTATCCATTACAAAATATGTGACACACTTAGTGTAAAATCCCATTTCGAAAAATTTGACCCGATAGGCTAATTGTTTTTGGGTCTTTTGTTTTCATTAGCTCTAGTTCTCTTCTTTCTTCTCCTTCGATTCAATGTCCTCCATTCTCTAGTTGATGTTTTTGCATATGGCTGCACTACAAATTTAAAGGCTAACACAACAAAGTCCAACATTAACAAAAAATTATTGCAAGATTGTATACTTTCTTAATTGTGATCATGTTCTGCCTATCATCTCCGATTACAAGAGCGACAACCATGGATGCAAATAATTCCTTTTCCCCTCCACAGTGCCTTGATGATGGAGTTGTAGCAACACACTTTGCAAGCATAATTTTCTTCTCTTCTGAACTTTTTTCCTATATGCTAACAACCAATTCTTTTACCTTCTCAATTGCCCACATAATCAATATCAAATTACTCAATAAACTATGATGACAAACCATCTGCACCCTACTAGGACAGTGAATATATCTAAAAGAGGTAAGATCAAAAGGAACAAGCAACTAGGAGGAGAAAAAATCCACCATATTAGAAGCGGTTGATAACTACGAATAAGACTTTATGGGTGTACACCCTCTTCGACAAAGGCTTGGCTTCCTTTAAAAAATCTCCTGCAAGCAGAACAATTATAATGGTTCCATCACCAACCTGCAGTCAGGGACAACAAGAAACTAGTAGTGAAAAGGGGATTGGAGGGACAAGCTCAAAATTTCCCAAGCTCGTAAGTTCTCGACTGCATATAGGTCCAACTTATGCGCTACATCTCATGTACATTGGAAGTAAAAGCACAAAAATCGACTTTGCAGCATTACACTATTGGATACAAAAAAGGAGAATCGAACAGATACCAAAAAAACAAAAAGAATAATCTATGCCAAGAATGTATACGTACTCATTGAGAAGGTGATACATAAAGTTTTACCTCTATTAAAGATGGATGAATACAACAGAAAACAGAAACGAGTATGATCCGAAAGTACTCATGAGGACCTTATCATGTAAAGCAGGGCTGCGGCTAGTAGAGAATTTCAAGCATATAGACCTTGAAATGTTTGTATTGGATAGCAACAAGGATGTAGCTTATTTCTATAATTAGATCCTTGAAGTTATTGATAGTGGAAGAAGTTGTTATGTTGATGGCTTTACAGACAACTACAATGATCATGAATTTGCCTTAATGATGCTACTTGATGTTTATTTTATTATCAACCACATCGAGCTCAGCACAACTTCATCTTATGTTTTTGCTTCAGAATCAAATCTCATTTTGGATAATGAAGCTCTTGATCAGCTTACTAGATGACAAAGATGAAGAAGATGAATTGCTCGATATGTTCTTGAATTTCACTCATTTCGGTGAATATGAACAACACAAGGAAATGAGTTACAACCATGTCGAAGGGCCTCTCCATCTTCTTGAAACATTTAAAAAAAGATCGTTATGGATGTAACCTACAAAGGAAGATGTGAAAAGATGATTCTTGCTAGAATTCGATAGAGCTGCGAGTAATAGGCAGGCTGTTGTTAAGCAAAAGTTTTTGGGGTCAAAAGATGGACCGTATCGTTTTGTTGAATAATGTTCATATTTACATTGCAGTCTTGATCAACGTTATATGGCTTACGTGATGTATTACCAGCTGACTATGCACCTTCTATCACTAAGCAGCCATAAAAGAAGAATTACCAAGGAAAACAAAGAACAAAACGTTGATTGCCTAATTGTTTAAGTCATCCACAACTTTCAACCATAAAACATAATAATACTAAAATAAACTTTTGACAAGTAAATCAAATCAACAATACACACAACTAAACCAAATTTACAACTGTCACAATTATATAAGGGATTAAACAATATTGATAATAGAAAGGTAACGTTTTGGAGTCGTTACGATTGTTGTCTAACAACCATTAAGAGTGCAAAAATCAGCAAAAGAACTAGTTGTTTGGAGTCATTACGATAGTTGTGTAACAACCATTAAAAGTACAAAAATCAGCAAAAACACTAGTTGTTTTGAGTCATTGTTTCATTCTCTCCTTACATGACAGTAAATACAAAACAAATCCTACATCCCCTTGCCCTCTATAGGCTTAAGTTTGCCAATTTAACTGGTTTGAAGTCATTGCTTCTTTCCCTTTCCAAGTTACTTTTTTTGGTGAATATAAAAGGTTGGTTGGCATTGATATACCATCTTGATCTCCCTGGAAAGTTCTCTTTCTTGTCCCAGTATTTATCTTCTTCAATCTTTCATGAAGTCTAAAATTACTTTCAAACACCACTTAGGATATAAAGTAGGGTCTGAATCATGCCCTGCTACAATAGAGGCCTGACTAGAGATCTGATTTGAAGCAGGTTCATGAATGAAGAACATACACTTTCTTGAGTGTTTTCTGATTCTGTCAAGGGCACATTATGAGATTCTTGAGAGTTTTCTTCATCTTGGAAGATGTCCTCGTGTTTATCATTGAGATGCATGAAGAAAAAAAATTAAATGATGATCGTTAGATACAAAAGGGGAACATATTTATGAAGTTATGATTGTTACCAATGGACATTTTCTTCTGTCGTGATTTGGTGTACCACAATAACCACAAGTCATTAACATTTATTTTCTAGAAGCTGACCAAACCCCTTGCCAATTCTTACCCTCATCCTTCTCTCTTGTTCTCTTCATCTTTGGTCTACCAACCATCTTAGCTAAAGTAGGGGGCTACATGGCATGGTACGTCTCCATCTTCCAAAAAATTTAACCTCTAACAGGTTCGATCTTGTGCTTATATACCGTCAAATACTCCTTCTTAGAATATCACCACTGTATTTCAGCAATAGGTTCAATTTTTTTATGGATAAATGCTTTGATGGCATGAGGACATGGTATTCCAGATAAGTCCCATACTTTGCATGAACATCTTTTAAGTTCTATATTGATTGTATGCCTATCCACACCCTCGGTCACTTCATATCCACAACCCCCATTAAACTCAACCTTATATCGTTGGACAATGACCATGTAGTCATTAAAGAGATGCATTGCATGTGGTGAAAACTCATTCTTCCAATTTTTAACTTCAGCCTCATGCTTTCTTAACATGTTCATTACCTATACAATAATAATCGAAAACAAAAAAAAATAAACCGGCTAATGTTGCACTAACTGAAAAAACAGAAATTTAAAACACCTTAAAATAAAGATCGAAAATTCTTATTATTACTCTAAACTAGCAGTTTGACTTAAAGTAGATTAAAAGATTTTTCATCATAAACACTAATAGAATCAAAATGATAACACTTTTAACACGTTATAACTCAAGTTAAAAACTTTTTTAGTATCTTAAAACACTTTTTCCTCTTCAAGTTAGAACTTAATCCAATAGCTTAATACATAAATCTAGAAGAATTAACACTTGTTTATATCAGCTATTATGAAATTTAAAATGGTAAGATTTTCTAACCTTCACCCTTATTTCTTCAAGCATCTTTATGATTGGTTTTTGTCTGGCCTCTACGATCCATGAGTTGAAGGACTCCGTGAAGTTGTTGTCAACCATGAAAGTTTTGCATATAGTGTCAAAATATGCTCTACACCATTTTTTTGGTGGATAGCTCAGCAAGGCCTTAGCAGCCTTCTTATTCAACTCACCCTTTTTTGTCAGTTGATCTTTGAACTCCTCCTCATATGTACTCCAAGAACATTAAAGAAGCTTTTTCAACTCCCCACTTCTATAATTTTTGCTCCAAATTAGCTTCAATATGCCTAATACACCATCTATGATTTGTTTGTGGGCATACATTAGTAACAACATTCAGTAAACCCTTCTAAAACATAAATTCATATTAGTTGCAGAATAATGTACATGAAAACTAGCTAAGAAAAGATGAAATGAACTTAAAGTAAAGATATCTTTTGCATATCTGATATAAAGTGATATTTTCACCCGACTTTAAATCCAAAGAATGTTTCAGCAGCTCTAGAAACCAATTCCAAGTTCTTTTAGTTTCTTTATCTACTACGGCCCAAGTAAGTGGATAGAAATGGTTACTCGAATATTGTCCCATTGCGACCAACATTATCCCTTACTTTTTCCTTTTAAAAAGGTGTCATCTAGCCCTATAAAAGGTCGCAAACCTCCTTTCCAGCCTTACTTTAATGCCTGAAAGCATATATTGTTGACATCCAATTTTGGCCTAACATTTTAAAAATTCATGATTTTTAAGTTTATTTATTTAAGAGTTCAAAAATATATTATTTTTATATTTTTTTAATAAGTTTATCGATAACTATCTTTATTTATTAGAATTCAGAATTTCTTATTAGTTAATTTTAAAATTGCATCTTTACATTGTTAATATTCATTTTTGATATTCTGTGCAGTCTAAGAAATTCATTCAAATACGAAGATAATTTTATATCCGAATATTTTATCAACAAATAATTTTGGGCCACTATTTTAAGCCCATAATCTAGGCCCATTTTTAATAATTCCCTATATATAAAACATTTTGCCCATTAGGTTAAAGGGGGGAAGAGAAAAATTAGGGTTAATGTAAATTTTCAAATGGAGCCGCCACCCCCCAAAAACCCACTCCAATAGCATCCAAACAACAACCCAAAATCGCCTCCTTTTCCCTCTCGTCTCCGGTGAACAACAACCAAACAACCCTTATTTCTTCCTCAAAACAACCCCAAACCCACGAGCATCTCCTACCAGTCCCTTCCCCCTTCCCTCTACAAATTTTTATTTGTTTTGCAGACATTCCGGCCAACTCTAACGAGCCCCGACGAATAACCATGGAATCACCTCACCTCCAACTCCGGTGAGCTCGGGAACCGGAGCAACACAACAAGGTCAGATGAGCAACCAGTTCCAGAATTCCGACCTCCATCTCCGGTGAACTTCAAGCTTCGACGAACAAACATTGAACCAAATCCCAACCTATTTCCTCCTTTTCAGGCAAATCTGGTACTCTCTGTCTTCTTATTTTAGAATATTGTGTTGAGTGTATTAATTTTCTGTTTCCACACTTTCCAGTAAGTTTCTTTGCTTTCCAATGATACTATAATATTATTTTGATATTCCTGTATTATTTAGATGTTCTACTTTGTTTATTAGTTAAGTTGTTATATTTTTACCATTAAATTTCATTACTTGTGCAACATTTCTAAATATCTTGAATTGATTAGGATTGTAATTGCTTGCTTGTACTATTTTGTCATTCTATAGTTGAGTATTATTATTATTATTATTATTATTATTATTATTATTATTATTATTATTATTGTTATTTTATTATTATTTTATTATTAGTAGTAGCAGTACTAGTCTTGTTGTTATTATTATTATTATTATTAAATATTATTATGCATTTGTACATTGTCCCGTTTGAGTTTTTTCAATTATTATAATATTAAAAATTTATCTGGATGATGCTTTGTATTGCTGTAGTTATGTATATATATTTTATCATTTATTTATTTTTATCCTTTTCTTTGCTAGAATTTTCTTGCTTAATGTTACTTTCACTAGTTATGATTATGTTTCTTTGGTTTATGATTATGTTTCATATTGCTTTAATATCATGCCTCTTTTTGTTGTATTTAATTTTGTTATTTTATTTTTAATCGTTAAAATTTATTTGATTGAAACTGGCCAATGAAAAAACTCTCCGTCGGTTTTGGAGGCCTACGCAATATTAAAAGACGAAAATTTTTTAGTTCAAGTTTTAATGCTTGTTATTGTTTAGATTTATTCCATTTTTTCTCATTATTGTTATTGTCTTCAATTGATCCGGATATATTTAGTTGGCGAATATGCTTAGTTATTATTATTAATTATTTATTTTATTATTTATTCCTTGCATTGAATAATAATGTTGTTCATTTTAAAGTGATTTTAGTTAATAATGATGCCCATCTGTTTTGTTGTTACAAGGTCGATTCACTTTTATTATTTTAATATATTATCATTATTATTACTGAGCTATAAATTTAATGACATTATATTCCTTTATTGATTAGTTTGATGGTCAAAATATATTTGCTTATTTTATTTGTTTCTTCTAGCGGTTTTATATATTCAATTTGTCATTGTCAATAATGTTAGTTGTCTTTACTGTTCATGTTAATTTGACCAACTATTTGAATTCTTTTGAGGGGTTTGACATGAAATGACACATTATAAGGTTATTTCCTCCAATAATTGTTATTATTTCTAAGTTGTAGTTTTTGTGTTGGATTGTTTTAGAGACATTTGGTTACTTATCTTGCAGATCTGCACAGAGAACCCAACAAAGGGTGATTTTTTCCCCCCTGTTTTCTTATGTATTTGGCTACTATTTTATTTTATTCTTTTTTGTTTATATTTTAATTGTGCCTGGTTATTTTGGTAATATATTGACCTATTTTTATTTTGTGATTTTTTTTAGTTAGTATTATTTTGGATTGATTTGTTTGTTTGTTTATTTATTATTATTACTATTGTTTTATTTGTTTTCGTTAAATGTTTGAAATTGTGCAGTAATTTTATTTTGTTAATGGCCTTAGTATGATTGGTTTGTAGTACTCTCTCTTGTTGTTAATTAATTAATTATTTAATATTTATAATGCATGTCTACTTTATGTACTTTTTGCATTTGGATTGTTATCTTTATCTTATTATAATATTATTACGCATGACTATTCTTTTATTATCGATCATTTTTATTTAGGTGTGGTAGTTTGCTTTATTATTGATACTATTATGAGCATTTCACTATTTTTATCTTTTTAATGTCCTATTATATTTGCATGTTAAAAGTGGCCGATGAAGAAATTACCGTCGATTTCCAAGGCCTCCAATGTTAATAAGACGGGTTTTTATTTTTAAGTTATTATTTTAGTTATTCAATTTTATTCATATTTATTTATTACTAATACTTTTACTAAGTGTGTTTACAGGGACCCCAGAGTTTTCATTGAAGTTATTCGAATTAAGTTGGAATTATACTCTTTATTCAATATTTTATATATAGTACATTGGCAAACTCTAGGTCGTTTTTTTTATTTTTTTAATTTTATTATTGGTATATATTGCATGTTTATTATATTTGTACATTATTTTATTTTCTCCTCAATTTGAAAGAAAATGAACTCAGTCGGGAACCACATTTGTGGATTTCGAAGGATGCCTAATCCCTTCCCTTCGAAATAATTTGAACCCCTTACCTAGAATCAAATTGGTTTCGTAGATCACATAACGGTTTCCTAGTTTTTTCCTAAAATTAGGTGGCGACTCTTTTTTAAAACTCGTTTATTCTTAAAACTCTTTCAAAATTGAATCAATATATTATTTTCGAGTTGCCGCAACGTTTTGCCCTATTTGATTAGAGTGGGGATGTAAACATATATACAACCTTAAATATCTTCTTTTGCCTTCTTCCATCGCATCTCTTGACAAATTGATCACTACATCAGTTCCTGGATTACTCATCCTCAATTCTTGTGCGTATGCCTCAACTTGTTATAATCATCCGCATAACTACCATCTAATTTGTCCAAGACAAGCCTCTTAACTCTCTTCAATTTTGACTCATTCACATCAAGATCAAAAACAGATTTCAAGTGCTTCTTCATGTCTTTTATCTTTAATGTAGGGTTATTCTTAACTTTCTTCTTAAAATATTGAGATAAAATTCCAACTTTAGCTCTCCTGTTCTCAGAAGTCTCAAAACACGTGTGTTCTTGATTTAAGGTCTTGATCTTAAAACCTTGATCTCTCCCATCCTTGTAAATCAAGCATCGAAAGGGACAATCAAGAACACAACAATAAGTAACTCTACCTTATTCGTTTTTCTTTACTCTAATATCCCTCTTATTTGCAACAACATAGAAGTCTATAACTTGTTTAGCTTCCTTGAGATTGTTAAAGGTCATACCATACTCCAAATTCTTGTACTTGTCTAATTTTTCATTAATATCAAGTTCTTTTTGCTTTTTATAACTCTTCAACTCTTCACTATCGTATTCGCTAGATACAGTTTTACCATTTTCCTCTTCCTCACTACTATCACAATCTGTTCCAACTTTTATAACATTGTCACATTTATGGTAATTAATGATGTTTGGAACTAATTAACCCAAGCTCCTCTTCATAGTTATCAACTGCAAAAAAGTTCGCTACCTTGAAATTGTGAGATGATAAATTTTGAAGAGTTCTAATGCCTTCATCCCCCTCGATCACATAGAAACCACCAGATGGGGATGTAAATAGAAGTTGTCGTAGTTCGTAAAAGCTAATTTTTCTTTAAATTCTCGACAGATATCAATGTAAGACATCAAGTCAACTTCGTAACCTCTCCATACGTGAATCAATTTTTTATGGTATACCAGTTGTGGTTTTCAAAACCATTGTCCCCCATAATTAAAAACAAGATCAACATTTTCAATCATTCTTGAATCGAGTCAATATGCAACACAATAAAAAAAGGAGAGAGCCCACATCAGACAACACTCAGTGTAATAAAATATAAAATATAATATGTATAAATAAAGCATATAATCGTGAAAAGACATGGACCCCCACTAGCAGTTAAAACTCTAAATTAATGAAGACGGAAACAGATAAAAGAAAAGGGACATGAACCACTGCAACTAACACAATATAAACAAAGCATAAAACGATTCAAAATACATGAATTTTAACATATATTCAAATACTATGTAATGTAAAAGAGCAAAACATTACCTTAGTTGCAAAGTGATGAAATCAACTGAGCGAAAAATTAAAGAAACAAAAAAGTATCATCTGAAGAACATAACTAGAATGTGTTGTGATTTGCAGTCCTAAACCTCCATCCTGGCGGCTGCTACAAAAAAAGGCTGAGAATCCTACTAAAATGGAGTTCAAGGATATGTTACGTTAATGTGTAAACGGGTTTGTGGGTGGGTTTGAGTTTTTGTAGCATATATGGGTCCGATCGTTGGGCTGAATTTAAAAAAATAGATGGATCAATAAGATGAAGTCATTGTCTAATTTAATGACTCCGCACTTAACATGTCAACAGGCTATTAAAAAAGGATAATTTTAAACTTTAAAAAAAGTTAAGGACATTTTTAAACCAAAAAATAGAAAGAGGACATTTTTAAACCTATGAAATACGTTAAGGACATTTTTAACGCTTTTTTCATTAAACCATTCACGAATTATAAGTAATGTGCAAAAAAACACCCTCTAGAGAAACTTCACTCAAATTTCTTGGTTAAAAGTGTTTTATCCTTCCATGTAATTTTTTTGACGCAGATTGAATTTAGTTAGACTCAATTGAATTAAATTTGCATTTTACTTTGTGTTGAATAGAAATCACAAATTTAGGAACGTGGATAGTGTAGCTTCCACTCAATTTGGGAAAATCACAATTCACAAGAGAGGACCGTGCTCGCCACACGTTCGTCACCCCTTTCTCTTCTCCTTTTATTTAGACATCACATTGTTATCAATCAACTCATTCCCAAATAATAATAACAGAGAACAACAATGGCTTCTACAACTGGCATAATTCAATCTGGCTTCTCATGCGGCGGCGCATTATCTTCCTTCACCGCAAAGCCAAGGCGTATGGTGATGGTTCGTGCCCAAGCTATAAACCCAGATATTAAGAAGGATGAAGCGAAAGTGGTCGACTCTGTTCTCGTCACTGAACTCTCTAAGCCTCTTACTGCTTACTGCAGGTTCATTTTCTCTCTTATACATTTTCATAATTCCTCAATTTGATATATTATTTTAGTATTTCTTCTTTTTGTTGTTGTTGAAATTTTTTGGAATATGCATTGCTGACAGAAATTGTTAGAAACCTGCAAAAATTTTAATTTATTTAATTCTTTATCCCAATTTCTCCCTTTTTGTCTTACCTATGCGAAAATGGGGACAAGCCAAATAGTGGTATGGGTCAATCAACATTGTTTATTTATTCCAAAATCTTATTTTATTTGAAAAAATCTTTTTGTAGCTTTGAATTTGCGACTTTTGTACGTTCATAGGAGAAAAGAAATTTTGTTCATTTTTAGTAGAGATGGGACATTATTTGGTTTAAGTTGAAAAAAAAAAGTAGTAGTACATATATAAAGTCTAATCAATAGTCAGTCCTATTATCCCATCAGACGGAGTTAGTTGGTACCTGTTGTTAGTCGGTGAAATTAGTTCAGGCTGATTGGAAAAAAAAGTCAGCGCTATTACTGGTAGTGATATTGAATCTGATTTTATTTATAAGTAATTTCATATTGCTTAAGTCCTTCGAGAATGGTGTTGAAGGATTGTTTTTGGTTATTCATGTTATTGAAAATAATTCAGTATTATATCCTTAATAGTCAGGTATTTGATTGCCAACTTTAGTTTCTGTATTCACAATACCTGCAAAGATTAGTATCTTATTCTCATATAAGAGTATTATATATACGTTTAATTGAAACAACACTACAGGTGTTACAGAACATAAATTAACATAATTTGAGCTTGATTACCAGTATGTTCCAATAATGTGAGTTACTCTTGCCTCTAGTTGAATATGTCTCAGTCCGTCATTCATTGAGCTCTGTAACCCTAAGTCCGAAGGGAGTGACTTGAGGGGCTCAATGCTGAACGAAGACCCTCGTTCCTGATTTCTACCCATTTTTGTCTTTAATTGGTTGAGAAATTTTAATTTAGGAGGACCATATGTCAGGGTGGTCCACTTGGACACCCTTTGTCGGAAAAAATAGCATATTTACAAGTAAAATGATATTTGAAATGGTTTTGTAACATATTTTGGATATCCTTAACATAGCAAACTGCTATTTCTGGACACCTTTTATGAAATTTCTGGCTCCGCCACTGCATATGTTAACTACATTTAGTGATGGTTGCAACGGAGAAGAGAGTCGTAGATCTCTTGATTGTGGAACTCTTGCTAGAATCACATTTAGTAAGTGGGAGATTTGTGTGCAGGTGTTGGAGGTCTGGGACTTTTCCTCTATGTGATGGAAGCCATGTGAAACACAATAAGGAAACCGGAGATAACGTTGGACCCTTGCTATTGAAGAAGCAGTAAGCCAGTAAATGAACTACTCTCCAGATTATGCAAGACTATTTTCTTAGTATCTTTTTGCTCTATCTACCATTTGTAATTGAATGAGATATTCTTCGTCCCCGGTGAATGTTCTTTCTAGAATATGACCTACTTAAAACTGAAAGTACTTGCAATATTCATACTTTTTGCAGCCTCATGCTACAACTTGATCACATTATTATCACATGAGTGTAATTTCCATATGGATCAGTTAAATGAAAGTGATGAGTTAACAAGTCATATCATGATTCAACATAGTTGTTGGTTTGGTTAATATATATACTTGTACCAAGAATTTCTACAATCTCTTGTGGATGTTAGTAGCTTCTGCCTGCTGTTGTTCAGCTCAGCTCAGCTCACATTCTAATTGGATGAACGGTATCGTTTCATATCGATCTTCCTCTAAAATGCTAGTTTTTGTATGCATTAGTTAGGCCAAGGTTCATTTCTTCAACGGTTATATTTCCTCACATAGTTATGTTATTCGTTCATTTGCCTTGAACTTTAGCTGTTCATCATGTGATTTATAGCTATATGCTTCATCAATTTCCTTTCATTTCTACCAAGGATTGTGCTCATGGGACAATGTTTCTCCATAATCATCTGCCAAATCATTTTTTTCCTTGTGCTCTTTTATTAGGAGTATTACTTTCATTCAGTAAAAGAAAAATCTGATCCCTTCCCTAAACATACATCGTTGGGCCCGTGCATATCACCGAATGACCTTTTTCATTTTTAACAATATTTTAGTTTCATTTTTAAGCAAAGTGTATCCAGGAGGGGGTAACTGGGTTCACGTGAACCATGAATCACATACTTATAATAATATTATTTTTTTAAAAAAAAATATTTAAATATAGACGTGTGAATTCACACTTGAAATATCATATAATGTTGTGCGATAATGATTGGGTGCTCCTTTATAAGTGAGGCAAGAAATTTAAATCTTGCCTCTCTAAGTGGTTTAGATAGATAAAAAAAATAATTTTGGACCTATTATTTTAAATTTTCAATAATTTTCTGTAATAAGAACTTAAATGTTAAATCAATCAAATTTATATCTTAGATCCACCTTTTCGTATAATAGTGCACCCATTATCTCAAAATCATGATATGCCTCTATTTTTAAGACCGTAAAATTAAAAGATATTTACTTATATTTAACATAAGTTTAATTAAGACTACATGTTTGAATTTTTTTTCTTGAAAACTTCATATCAAGTTAAACTAGATTATTTTTCTTAAACAGATAGAAATATTTTTATATGTTACCCATTTTGTTTGATATTGGGTGTGGCCAATCATCTTTGGAGTTAATAAAACGCAACTGCATATACCAAGCCCCTCAAATGAGACTTAGCGAAGATGCAAATAATGATTAAAGTTGGTTATCATTGCTTAAGGGAGCATTAATTAAGGAACTGCAAATTGCTTTTTCAAAAGAAGAAAAAGCAAGATGCTTATTTGGGATTTTAGGTAACTACTGCTTTTGTGATTTGTATATTTGGCTTTGGACCAGAAAGTAGCTGAAGGGAATATAGTTTGGAAGTAGATTTTATAAAATCGAACCGAAAATCGAATTAAATTGAAAAAATTGAATTAGTGGTTTGGTTTGATTTAGTTTGGTATTAGAAAAAAAATCTCGATTATATATGGGTTGATTTAGTTTTAACTAAAAAAATCAATCCGAGATCAAACCAACCCGATATTATAGATGTAATTTTAAAATTTTATTTTATACATAAAAATATTTACTTTGATATCATTTTAATTTCTTATACTATTTCATAGTTTTTATCTTTTAATAAATTATTTTAAGTTTAAAACTTAAAATTTGAATTGGTCTGATAAAGATTATAGTTCATAGATGTTGGTGATTATAATAAAACTTAAATCAATATCAAATTAATACTAATGCAAAAAGGAAAATCAATTCAACACTATGAATGACAATAATATTGAATATTTGTTCTTTAGTTTTACATTGGTTTAGACAATTAAATACATAATCTAATTTAATTTTCCTTAAATATTTAGTAATGTAACTAATACAATAATACTTAGTAAATTTATTTTAGCATGATTTAGTATTTTTAAATTATGATTATTTTCATTACGACTTTACAATATTTATTTAATACTATGACGATTTCATTATTATTTTTTATTGAATATTTTTGTGTCATCAATACTCATCTCATATTTTGTGTTATTTTTATAAGAAACACCTTAGATAATTGTATTTTGGTTGGACTAAAGAAATATTTGGAGCACAAGTTAATAATATGTTTGTATTCAAGCTTTACCAAAAAGATCCAAAATCTGGAAAAATCCAAAGTTTATTAGTTTGGTTTGATTTATAAATTTAAAAATTCGACACAATGGTTTGGTTTGGTATTTGAAAAATCCGAACCAACCCGAGGTTGAAAAATCCGAAAAAAATTTGAACTTTATTGATTTGATTTGGTTTATAAATTTAAATTTATTACACGAATAATTTAATTTGATATTTGAAAAACCTGAACCAACCCCGTCATGTACACCCCTAATTGGAAGTATACTTCTTCATAGGAATACTGACAAAATTTACATGATGTTTATACGGAGTATATCAAAATAAATTATGTCTTAATTTCCAAAGCCAAACCATTTTAGTTTGATTACGATATATTAAATTTAATTTTTTAAAAAATAAAATTTATATATTTAAAAATTATATAAAAATATTATAATAAGTCATAATAATTGACAATTAAAACGATGTAAATGAAAAATTTATATAATAAAAAATAAATTTGTTTGAATCTGAAAATTCGAAAGATAACGCCTAAATTAAAAAGAAGGAAGTAATAATTCTAATATCCCAATTGATTGACTAGTGATCAAAGTTTCACTAATTTAAGTTTTTTGTTTTTTCAAGTATGGTGTGCTCTTCTATTTATTCTTGATGAAGCGTTCACCACAAGTTCACTGTAGAAAACGTTTTGGTCTTGCATGCTTTATTTACTCTACCCAAATCCGAGTAATGAAAAAATGATTGAAATTTTGTGGGAATTTATAAAATGTGTTCGATTTCAGTTACTCTATGTTAATTCTAGCTTATGCTTATATAAATTAGTGTACGATATTTTTTTGAAAAGACATTTCAAATATTCTATAATTTCATGAAGTAGTCATAAAGAGATATTATAAAGATCAAGATGTCGAATATTCCATGAATTGATATCCATAAAGAGATTAAGATATGTCAAAATTATTTTGATAATTAAATTACTTCAAGAAAATCACAAATTCTTTCATGAATACAAATTCCAAATCATCCTAATTCGAGAAATATAGTGACCTTTAAATCAAAAAATAAATTAAAAGAGAAGAATCAAGAAAAGAAATAAATTTATACCCATAGTTTAGTTTATTGATAAACTATTCTTATTTTTTAATATGTTTTTATAATCACAATTTATATTCTATCATTTTAAAAATTGTTAGTGAAACAATATTGATCTGACTTTGACATTTCACAAGGTGACATCTACTACCAAATAATTCCAAAAAAAGAAAAAGAAATTGAGTAAGTAGTATACTATGTAAATATTGAGTCTGTTTATTTCTTTATTTATCTATATTTCAATGTTTATTTTTAAAAAAAATATGAAATGTCCAGTTTAATGAGTTAAGCATATGACTTACTTATATGTAGGATAATTAATTTTCTTATATTTCCTTCTATAAATATTGATAATGCATTTTAAAAATTGTGTGTATGCCACTAGCTCTAAAAATCAAATAGAGAATTGAAAAAGGTATTGCAGTCAGAAGGAATCATTCTACATGGATATAATCTGAATTTTGTTTAGTCCGAATATTATGACAAATTAGGACAGTGAAATCAAACCAAACCTGTTTAATACTTAATTCACTTATTCATTAGCTTAATTCATTAAAATCTGAATTGATTTCGATACAAATATATAATTCAAATTGACTTGAGAGAAAATATTTTTTTAACTGTAAGTAGTCATAATTTTATTATGTATTAAGATATTATAAAAGAACAAATAACATAATTAGAACTTATAAACTTGAATTGGATTGGATGTTAACACATTATCTCCACTCATTTTAAACTAAATAAATTTAGATTAAATTAATTTTTATCCGTTAATTATCTTGATATGACATGTCTAAATTTAATTTAACCCGCTTAATTATCACCGCCACAAAAATCTGTTAATTTCACAATGATATGCACGCACCCAGTGCATGTGGCCGCTCCTCCAAATCTTCAATTTGTGTCCATCGAAATTAAAGCTGCTGCCGTCGCTTTCCCAACAAGAAGTTGACGATATGTTATTAGGTAATCAAACAATGACCTTCATTCGTCCACCTCCGTCTAATTTTATATTAGTAGTTTGATTCAATACCAAATTTAAGAAGGAAATGAAGAGTCTTAAAATTTATGGTTCAAAATAAATAATAGAAATTTATATGATTATAAATCATTTCATTAAAGATAAAATAAATATTTTATAGTGAAATTATCACTTAGTCGGTCATTCTTTTGGGACGGAGTAAAAAGAAATGTAAATCACATAAATTGGGATCGAAAGATTAAGTAATATTTGGCATGCTTATGTAATACTGTTGGACAGCTTTCACTTTGTTAATTTGTGTTTGACATTGAGTTATATCTTAAATATTTTTTTCTAATATCAAGGTGACAAGTTCAAAACTATTATTGTTGTTGTATTTTTCAATGAGACGTATATGATCTAATTTTGTTTCCTAAGTTAACTTTCACATTTGAGTTTGATCAAAACACCAAGCTCTCTTTAATGAAGAAAAAAAATAAAACAATCCTGTTAGGCTGTCACAGAGGAACAAAGTGGAGAGAGCGGCCAATGAAAATTTTGCTATAAAAATAAAAATATTATTATTGCTATCCATTTTTAATTGTTATAATTTTATTTTTTTTGAGTCGAATGATAATGATTTGAATAATATTTCACTATATATTTTTTTGTCATATTGATATGTAAAAAATTAAAATTTATAGTATTTTTTGTATAGCTTTTAAAAATATATAATTTCTTTTGTTCAAAATATTGAATTAATGTAATCTAATTTAATTTTAAAAATTAATTAAATTAATTTTCAAAAAAACGTAACATAACAATTAAAAATAAAGAATTCCACTAGATTTCAAAATTTATATACCAATAAATTTTTGATTTTTTTAATTTCCCACCCAAAATAGCCCACATTAAAACCTCAATATAACCCATTAAGAGATAACCTCTTAACAAGATTTTTACATATCCAAAAATGGCTCGAACAGAAAACTTGTTTTCTATTGTTTGTTTGTGTGAAATGTTAAAGAGTTTGTACAACTAACAAAATGAATTTGGAGGAGTTTATTTATTTACTACTATAATAATATAAGTAATAATAATGTGTATAGTTTATGTGTCTGCTGGCTGCTAGAACAGCTATTTAGTATAATACTAATAACACATGTCCCTTTGTTTAAAGGGAGACAAAAAAACCCACCATTTTATTCTCTCTATTGTCTCCACCGCCGCCGCCTTCTCAACAACCTCCGCCTTCACTTCCATTCTTTATTTTCCGGCCAAATTCGCCGGAATCTGATGCTTCCTAATTCCAATAACCCTCCTTCAATACCCAAACCCTCTGATTTTTCAGATCGAAAAAACACCTTTCTACTTTCCTTTCACAATCCTCGTACATGGCTTATACTTACCCTCCTCCTTTTTCAAATTCTTCTCCTCTTCACTCTCCGCTCCCGCCCCTTCTCCGTCTACATCACTTCCCACGCTCACCGGACTTCTCCGCTCCTTACCCTCCCAACTGAATCGACCATTACACAAGTTGATAATGTTACTGACTTATGTCCTTTAGGTAAAATCTATGTATACGACCTTCCCCTGTTTTTCAACGCGGAGTTAATTCAAAATTGTAATGAGTTAAACCCATGGATTTCCCCTTGCGAAGC
Source organism: Solanum sitiens (assembly GCA_016801875.1). NCBI lineage: Eukaryota > Viridiplantae > Streptophyta > Magnoliopsida > Solanales > Solanaceae > Solanum > Solanum sitiens. The sequence goes on from JABWTJ010000191.1 coordinate 1,250,456, forward strand.
GCTGTCGAACGATGGATTCGGCCGGGAAGCCACCGCACTTTCGAATTTAATTCCGGCAAGCTTGGTCCGTTCGTGGTATTGGACGGACCAGTTTGCATTGGAGCTAATTTACCATAACCGTATGTTGAATTACCGGTGCAGGACTTTGGAACCGGAATCAGCCTCGACTTTTTACATTCCGTTTTATGCTGGTCTTGCGGTGGGAAAGTACTTATTTAAGAATAATTCCAGTGCAAAAGATCGCGATCTGTATTGCAAGCTTTTGCTCAATTGGGTTCAGAATCAGACTTATTGGCAGCGAACTGACGGATGGGATCATTTCATCTCGATGGGTCGGATTTCATGGGATTTCCGGCGATCCAAAGATGAAGATTGGGGTTCAAGCTGTATATACATGCCGGGTATGCGTAACATCACGCGCCTCCTAATTGAGAAAAACCCTTGGGATTATTTCGACATTGGAGTACCTTATCCCACCGGATTCCACCCCAGCACCGCCGACGACATCGTCCAGTGGCAGAACTTCGTCCGTCACCGTGAAAGAAAAACTCTGTTTTGCTTCGCCGGAGCTACACGAGGGTTTATCAAGAACGATTTCCGTGGTTTATTACTGAATCATTGCTACAGCGAGTCAGATTCATGCCGAGTTCTAGACTGTGCTGGTTCCAAATGCTCCAATGGCACTTCAGAAATTATGGAAACTTTTCTCGATTCGGATTTTTGCTTACAACCCAGGGGTGATAGTTTCACTCGAAGGTCCATTTTCGACTGCATGGTGGCCGGTTCAATTCCGGTTTTCTTCTGGAAGAGAACAGCTTATTACCAATACGAATGGTTTTTGCCCGGTGAACCAGAGAGTTACTCGGTGTTCATAGACCGATACGCGGTGAAAAATGGGTCGTCCATTAAAGCAGTTCTTGAGAATTTCAGCAAAGAAAAGGTGAAGTCGATGAGGGAAAAAGTTATAGAGAATATAGCGAAGATAGTGTATGGTAAACCCAATGAAGGGATAAATGGCGTTAAAGATGCATTTGACATTGCAGTGGAAGGTGTATTGAAGAGAATCAAGAAACATGGAGGAGGAGAGTATAAATGGTAATTAAAATTGACAAATAATGTGTTGGAGGCAGCAGCTTTGATGGTGCATGAGCATGGCGGCAGTTATGTTTAGTAACTGTTTGGATGAAATTGATATACACACTTTAAATGATTGTTTTGTACTAGTAATAATTTTAATGTTGTATTTACGTGGTGTAGAGAGAGTACTGAATACATACTTTGGATTTGATATAAATTATTAATTTCATTTTAAAATTATTAACGGTATTATAAATATTCTTTTATTCGGCTAACTAAATTTAGAATATATTCTGAGCAAGTGATCTCAAATTCTTAAAGAAACATCAAACTTTTAAGGCAACTTTCACATATAGCAAATAAAAAATTTATATTTGTATGCTATAACAAAATTTGCATAATTGCGCTCCATAGCAAACATAGAAACTGTATAATTCGCTATACATATACAATTGAAGCGAATTGTATAAAACGAAGTGTATAAAACGAGAAAGAGAAAGACACTTGGGCAGAGAACTGTATAAAAACGAAGTGTATAAAACGAATTGTATGATTATAAGTGTATAGAACGATTATATACAATTTGAATTTGTATAAAATAAGAAAGAGAGAAAGACAAAAGAGACTTGGCAGGGAATATACAATTGAATCCAATTGTATAAAACGAGAAAGAAATCAGATACAATATGAAATTTGTATAAAACGAGAAAGAGAAAAAGGCAAAAGAAATTGGGCAGGGGAGTATTTTTATTGTATAATTATAAGTGTATAGGACGAAAATATATGTACTTGTGTATATATAATTTTCTCACGCTTTATACAAACAGAAACGCAATTATACATTTCGCTTCTGTTTGTATAAGTGAGAAAGGTGAGGGTGGCGAGCGAGATTTGGGAGAGTGGCGAGCGAGATCTGGAAGAGGGGAGAGAGGGGAACAAAAATATATGTATTTATACAATTTCCTTTGCTTTATACAATTAGAAACATTTTTTATACACTTGTGTTTATATAAAAAATGAGGAAGCGAGCGAGAGATTGGAGGAGAGTGGCGAGCGAGATATTTGGAGAGAGGCGCAGGCGCCTGACAATTTTTTGCAAACGTTTGCTATGGAGCACCATTAAATCAAACCCTAGCTACTCCATTTATTTTAGGTTATTAATTTGCTATTATATACAATTATCCCAACTTTTAATAGAAAATCGATAAATGTTGAAAAACGCTCATAAATTTGGTGAGAATTTAGGGTCTATTTCAATTATATTGTGCAAAACCAAGGGTATATTTGATCAGTAAGTCAAGTGATTGTTCACCTAAACGTTTAATGCAATTCTTGTACAGGTTTGTCTTGTGTCCTTTTGTGTTGGGACTCTTATGCTACACATTCTTAATAAGGCGTTTTTTATCGTAAAATATTTTTATTTGACATCTCTTGACAGAAATAAAAGGAAATGTGAATTTCTTTTAAAGACGTATATTCTAGTCCACTAGCCCCTCAATTATATATTTTTACTATAACCACTGAAACCTATTAGTGAAAATTTTGATCCACTATGCCTATTAACATTTACTTATGTCTTGATAATTCTTTTAAAATCTGACAACCAATATCATTGTTTATGCGTCTCACCTAACATTCCCTTCTTTTTCTGTTTAGGCCTGGGCCAGGTAAAGGGAAAATGAAGTTTATTCAAACAAAATTAAAATAAAGTTGACAATAAGTTAATATTTCCATGTTCAATATTCAAACCTTGTGAAAAAAGGGGACATAAAATAAGCAAAGGCTCTTAGCATATTCACTTTACAACTAGTATTATTAAAATAGACAAATGATTTGAATTGTTTCGAAGATCAATCTTCATCACTATCTCTTTAGGATCGATTAATGATACTTGATGAGTACATGTTTATTTGTGTATTCATGCTACATTTGCTTTAGTCTTTTGTGTTACACTACTCTTATATTATATGAATAACATGCCTGCTTGAATTGTGTGTTTATAGTACTTCTTCAATATATTTTTTTATCTTAAATTTTTTAAAATAATATCAAAAATATTATAAATTATAATAATTGATAACTTAAAATATTTAATTATATATTTAACAATTACATAAAATAGACTATAAATCAATAAATCACAATATTAACAACTTTAAATGTTTGATTATATGTTTAAAAATTACATAAAAACTATTACAAATCACACTATAACAATACTCATAAATTTTTATCAGTGCCACATAAAATGAAATGGAGAAACAACATACATTGTTTAAAAATTATATAAAAGTAATATTAATCTTAATTACTAAAAATGTAAAATATTTTAAACCATACATAAAATTTGCTTGGCTTTTTAAATTTCATTGTGACATAGAAATAGGGATAGAGGGTTGAAGTCATTGGTGGCCCCCTAAACTTGACACAATCTTTCACTTAGACACCTCAACTGATTAAACACCTAACGTAGGGTCCCGATGTGTTACTTTAAAACATTTTGCACAGATTTCTTTAGACCATAGACACGTGCAACACAACCCCTTCTACGTGGATTAACTGACCAATTATATGATGTCAACTCTTTAACCTATTTACACGTAATTTTTGTTCAAAGTAAAAGATAAATTAAAGTGTTAAAAGACAAATTAAACTGATACCCTTTTGTTGATCTTTCAACTTTCTTCTTTCTTACGATTTCATTCTTCTCCCATGAAAATTCTAGGTAAATGTCTCTTCCCTTCACATGTATTGCTTTGTTTTTTCTTCAATTCGTTGTCAGTAATAATCATTGTTGTGTATTTTGTGTCACTATTTTCAGGTTTAAGGTTGTATTAACGAGGTATCGGTTGAGCGACGTTGGAGAAATTAAAGAAGGTATATTTTGTTTTCTACCTCTATTTTCTTGAAGAAGGTGTATTTTTGTTGTTGATTTTACTTTATTTTCATTTTTAATCTAGGTTTTTTGGGTATTCCCTTTTGTTGGGGATCTCCTTGTCGGGATATGAACATCTATATTTTAACTTGTTTTCATCATGGGGCATGTTGTTTCAAACCCTAAATATACTTACCAACGAGAAGTAAATATATTTGGTGTCGGCGTAGATAAAACATATTTTAGTCTTGTCGAGTTTCTTTCCTACACTAAATACCTTGGGTATACAAATGTGAAGGGATTTTACTGTGAAGATGATAATAAATTAGTTCAAGTTACTTCTGATACTCAATTGTCAGAATTTGTGAAAGACTTGGTAGATGGTAATGAGTTTCATGTGTGTATGGTCCATGAAGTTGAATTGAAAGAGTTGTGTGCTCTATCTGATCTTTTATCATGGTCTGATCTTGTTGATGAATCTGTGGGTATAAATACTAAGGGAACTGTGGAGAATGATTCATTTTTGAATGAAGTTGATACAGAACTGTCCAGAGGTGATACAAATCAGAATTGAGCTGAATCAGATCTGCCTAGTAGTGACACATATGTAGATTCTATTCTAGATGAATATGATTCAGATGTTGATGAAGAATTGAGATCCCTCAGGGCTAAAAGGAGAAACAAAATAAATCTTAATCTTAGGAAAAAAAAAGATAGGAAGAAGAAAACAATAACTGAAAAAGTACAAAAATAGGTGAAGTAGTGTGGACACAGGCTTTGAAGATATTGAAATAAATAAAAAGGATAAATATGTTGGCAGACTGGGAGGAGATGATAAGTATATTGATAGCTCAGAATGTGATAGTGATGATAGCACTGATATGCTAGATGCAGAAGTTGTTGGAGGTGTTGATCTACCAAGCAGAAGAAAGAGCAAAAAAGTCAGGTATGACGATGAATGTACTATTGCTATTTTTGAACTTGAAATGATTTTTTAGAATGCTAAGGAATTTAGAAAGTCTTTGGCAAAATATGTTGTTAAAAAAATTTATCAAATTAAGTTAACGCCTAATGAAGCTCATAGAGTGAGATCTAAATGTAAATTCAATGACAAATGCAAATGGTTGTGCTATGGTGTTATTGATAGGGATTCTGGTAACTTAATGATTAATAATTATCATCTTGTACACAAGTGTTTACCATCAAATTAAAACAAAATGTGTATAACTAAGTTCTTAGCAAGTAGATTCAAGGATGAAATAATTAAACAACCATCTTTGAGGATTTGGGAAATACAAGAATTATGCAGGAATTAGGACTGCATATGGGTAGAACAAATTTTTACAAGGGAAAAATGACATGGGTGACTGAAAATGAAGTTTGCAAGGTTATGTGATTATGCTAAAGTTATAAAACAAATCAATCCTGGTAGTTCTGTTTGGGTAAGGATGAAAAGAGAAAATTTACAAGAGAAAAATATTTGTGTACTTTTATGTATTCTTGGATGCATTGAAGAAGGGGTGAAAAGAAGGATGTAGAAGCATAATAGGATTTGATAGATGTTTCTTAAAGGGTGCTTGTAAGAGTGAACTTCTTGTAGCAGTTGGAAGGAATAAAAACAATCAGATGTTTTCTATAGCCTGGGCCGTTGTGGACAAGGAGACTAAGCATAGCTGAAGTTTCTTTATCAACTACTTGAAAGAGGACATGCAGTTGGGTACTAAACAGGGTCTTAATGTAATGTCAGATATGCAGAAAGTAATTGTCTATTACTTTGATAATTATAGATATGTAGAAATGTATTTTATTTCTTGAATTGTGTTGAATTATATTTTATTGTAGGGTCTTCAAGAAACTGTTGGTGAACTGCTACCAAATGCTGAATTTAGAATGTGTGCTAGACACATTTATTCTAATTGGAGTAAAACATGGAAAGGAGAGGAAAGAAGAATTTAATTCTAGAGATGTTCCAAGGCAACCTTTGAAGTGAAGTACAATGGGGAGCTTTACAAAATGAGCAGTCTTGGTCATGAGATTAATGCAGATTTATTGCATTATCCACGGTCATGGATGAGAGCATTCTTTCAAGAGCATTTCAAATGTGATGCAGTTGAAAATAACATGTGTGAAACCTTTAGCTCATGGATCTTATCATGTAGACACAAATCTATAATAACCATGTTGGAGGAAATTAGAAAAAAATTAATGACTAAAACTGTGGATATAGTTAAATTTGCTGACACATGGATATGTGACATTTCACCGATGGCTATACTTATGTTGGAGGAAAATAAGGAAATGTCTAGGGTATGAAGGTGCTTTGGAATGCTGATGTTGGGTTTGAGATTGAAGAAGGGCAGTATAGACATACAATCAACTTGACTAATAAAGTTTGTAGCTGTAGAACTTGGCAATTGAGAGGCATTCCATGTCAACATATTATTTTTGCTTTGTACCACATAGAACAGGAACCTGAACCACTTGTGGAGCATCGGTATGGGAAGGATACCTTCTTAAAGGCTTATAATCATTTCATTCAACCAATTTCAAATATGAAGATGTGGACTGAAACTAACAATTCAAGGATTGAGCTTTCTGAACCTAAATATATGCCTAGCCTAATATATCTCCAAGAAATAGAAGAAAGAATAAAGATGATTAAGAAAGAAGTATGGAAAGATGTCCAAATAAGGGGTGAAAATTACTTATTCCAAGTTTAAACAACAAGGCCATAACAAGATATATTGCAAGGTAAAATAATTTATTATTTATTTGCGCCTTTTTTAAATTCTTGTTGAATTTTATGAACAAATTTTATGTTTGATATTTAGGTTGGTGTCCATACTTCACAACCATCTAGCCACAATTCATAATTTACGGCTGATCAAAGTTCACAGGGAAGTAGCCATCATGAACCAACAAGCTCCTATCAACCCGGACCAAGAAGATTCAACCAACCTTCATTAAGCTCGTACCAACCTGGACCAACAACATCAAGCAATGATGCTTCTTCAACAACAATTTGTGGTGATAAGAGTAGAGTTAAGAGGACAATGGAAACTCTAAAAACAAGCCAACCACCACCATTTGTGGATACAAATATTCCTGGTTACAACAGGAATAACTAGTCAACTACCTCCAAGGACAAGACAAACTGCTGGATAACAAAGAGGAAGAGTTGCAACTGGAGAAGATTCTGCAAAAGGGAGACCAAAGAGGCCAACTAATGATGGATCAAGTAATGTTGAATTTGGCATCTATACAAAGTGCAAGTGGAACTCAAATACCAAACGTAAGTTTGTCACAAATTGTCTCTTTAATAAATGCAATTTTATATATTAATTTTGATTTTTTTTTTCAAAAAAAAGTTTGGGACTTCAAGTCTAAGGATTTTACCGACAAGTTTAAGTTATAAAGATGCAAGTTTAACGAGTATAGACCTTGGCTTTAAGCCTAAAGGCTTGAGATGGAAAAATAAGAATGTTGTCACCATTTTCCAATTGCAAAAAATGAAAAACAAAAAGAAGAAGTAACACTAACTTAGAATTGGCTGATTTTGGGCCCTTATTTTGATGTCTAATGCTTTTGGAGTATGCTAGCTTTATTTTGATACTAAACTTTTGTGAAGGTTGTATGTAGCTTTTGATTATGCTAGATTTATTTTAGGGCTTTATTTTGGTACACTTTTTTGAAGGTTGTAGCCTTGAATGTTATGTAGCATAACGTTAACTTTGAGCTCACTATGGAGCATACAGTATAACTATCTACGTTTTGTATAATTTGGGTGTAATATTGTAACGAATATGACCAATTGTGTAATTTGGCTACTTGATTTTGGTGTTACATTGTGAGAACGAATTTGAGATTTGTATGTAGCCGAAAAACCAATTTTACTGCAACAATTACAAAGAATTTCATTGAGTTCAAAATACACATTTACATAAAAAATTTATAGCGACAACAACATCAAAATACTACTAGATCAAACACCAAATACTACTAGACCGATCACGATATACAACATCAAAATACTACTAGACCGAACACCTCAAGGACACTAACAATTAGTCTTCAATTTCCATATTCCAAACATCACCAACCCAGTAGCAACTACACCAACAATAAATATATTTCTTGCTCGCTTTCATTTTTCATGAAAAACATTGACTTTGTTCAACAATTCCCACATTACCATGTTTGCTTGTAGAGGATATCGATCTTCATACCAAAGAAAATAGTCACAACCACCCATTTTCTATAAAATCAATCAAAAAGAATTAGACGCCAATAATTAATCATGTAATTGACTTTAAAAAAAGAGAAACAAAGAATTTTACCTTTGAAACTCTACAAGTAAAAAATCTAAGCCCTGGGTTTGATTGGGTCCATGAAGTCTTTAATAGTGCTTCATTACCACACCTACTATATCGACCTTCATCAATAGATGCCATGGAAGAATTGGAGAAGCTCGACATGAAAGTATCAAAGAAAGGTTGAAGAAGAGAGAAATTGGAAAAGAAGGGAGAAATTGGAGTCTTAATTAGGGTAAAATTGGAGATAAAACGATATAATTAGACGAATTTCTGATGTTTACGCGCCTTGAATCAGTGAAAATCACGCGACACTCTAGCTGTGCAAAAAGTGTTAAAGTAACACATCGGGACCCTACGTTAGGTGTTTAAAATGAAAATCCTTCCGTTGAGGTGTCTAAGTGAAAGATTGTGTCATGTTTAGGGGGCCAGCGATGGGTTACCTCGGGATAGAGAGAGAAACATGTATTATCTAATACATGGCTTAAGGAATGCATGGCTCATGGAATGCGAATGATACATTACTTAATGAGAGGGATGTATAGAGGAGATAAAGACATATCCGAGAGGGGAGAGATGTATCTGAGAGAAGATAGAAATGTATCTAAGAGGTGATATGGATGTATTCGAGAGGGGAGAGATGTATTTGAGAAAAGATAAGAAATGTATACGAGAGAAGATATGGATGTATACAAAAGGAAATTTTTGTAAATTTTTTTAAATAATATTAAATTTTAGAGATTATGATAAAACAAGATGTATGTTTACGTAATTTTTCCTTTTATGTATCTCTTCTAGCATTTTATCTTTTCTTTATTGTCAGACAATGGTATTTTGAATATTTTTTAGACTTGTAGTTAGAGTATATTGTTGCATCTAGTATTCTTAGTTTTTGTTATATTAATATCATCAATTTTTAGGACCGTTTGGCCCCAAGAATAATTGAGAAAAATTTGGAGAAAATTTGAGAAAAACTTAAGAAGTGTATAATTTGGCAAATATATTTGTCAAATATACCAAGTTTCCAAATACTAAAAAAATTAGTATTTAGGCCAATTTCTAATATTTGAGAATTTTAAATAAATTCAAAAATTATCCGAACTTTTATATTTTATAAAAAAACTCATTATTTATTAATTCCAACTAATATTTGTTATTATCACCTCCGAAAAAGTCTGATTTCTAATTTGAGTGATAAAATTGTCTGATTTCTAATTTGAGTGATAAAATTGATAAAAAGGAACAATTTTCGTTTAATGAGTTATAATTATAAGTTAAGCAGTGACAAGTTTGAGTATGCGATTAATGTACTGTCTTGCCTATATTGTTATTTTGGTATTGTTGATTGTTATCAATTACATCATAAAGTTATTTTTTGACGAATGTATTCATTATAAAATGATAATATAAATTTATGGGTATTTATAATGATTTTTAGAACTTCTGGATATAAATCATATTTTTTGAAATGGTCAAATATTTTTATAAAAATGTGGAGCCAAACACATGGTGAAACTTTACTGAAAACCTCACACAAATATGATTTACCAAAAATATTTTAGAATTTGGGGCCAAACATTAGCTTAAAGTGTATTAAATGGTGTATACATAATTTGTTCCGTAAGCGATGTAATATTTTAAAATAAAAATAACAATAATTTTTTTAATGTAACATAACATTTTAAAAAAAGTATCATAGCATATATGTAGTTTCTTGTTTGATCAAGATCCTTTAATGGTGAGTGTCAAAATGAAGAAATGTGAGAAGTTTGAGTTGAGAATTTGGGATAAATGCATAGAGGATTGTTAATATTGGGATAAGTTATTTCAACCTTTGCAATCAAATAATGAATTAGTTATGCTGAGATTATTTATTCTGAGATTAGTTATTTAAAACTTATTTTAGTTGATTGTTTGTTGTATTAAAGATAACAAACATAACATACTTTCTAAGAAAAAATTATTTGATTACAAAAATACACTGTACCTTATTAAACTTTTACACATTTTTTATAGAGCTTGATTATTTACTCTTTAAAACAAAACCTCCATCTTATTTAACTTAATCGTTTTCGTTTTCCTTAAATTATTGTTGTGTTTTCACTTATATGTATATATATATATGTATATATATGCTAAATATTGAATAAAAACTACTTACATAAAAATAACACTTATACAAAAATTAAGTTCCTTCAAATTGGAAGAACTTCCAAGGATATATGCATAGAAGGACAAAGACGGAACAAAAGAACCTCAAAAAACTGGATCAAAACTGATCAAAAATTGCTTTCAAACAATAGTAAGAAAATTGACAAAATGACACCAAAACAGCCTAAACTTGACAAAACAATAAAAACGGCATACAAGTAGCTTAATCTGGGCAAAAATTGCACCATAACAACAAAAACTAGAACTTATCCCAATACTATTATTCATTAATTATGTTATCTCAGGAAAAATTATTCTGATATTGTTATAACTTATCCCAATACTATTATTCATTTTGGGATAAGTTATCCCATAACTAGAACTGTCAATATGTGCGGACTTATCCCGCGAGCTAATCCATGCAAGCTTTGAAATTTGACGAGTCAGGTCGGGTTAATCCATTTTTTGTGTGGGACAGAAAATGATCGGTCCAGCCCACATACAGGCTTTTCCGGGTCAGTCTTTTTTTCTTAGAAGCATATTTTTATAAGGGAAACTTGCATAAATATACAATAAATAAAAAATATTTACTATTTATAGCAATAAAAAAAAATTACTTTATCACTTTTAATACATTTATAATACACTTTTAATTCATATTACAAACAACAATTTATTATTCACATATAATACAAGTTTTATTGATGGATAATACATTTATCACACATTTTAATACACTTATAATACAATGTGTCAACTTCTTACCAAAAAAACATAAAATATTTTTAAAAACAATTATAATACATATATATTGCATACTTAATTCACTTTTTAATACATATTACAAATTTAACATAGTATTGCTATAAATGATAATAATTAAAAAATATCGCTAAAATCCGTAATTATTTATTAATAAGCACCCATCCAAGTAATTTTTCCTTTTTATAATCTTTTCAATTAAATTATAATTAAATATTATTATAAATATCGACTAGACGATATTACATGGTGTTGTGTTACAACTTGTTAATCAAATTGACAAATAAAATTATCTTTATAATATTTATTAAGTTCGATTTCAAGTAAAAGCATAATAGTTAAGTAGAAATATTAACCTAACTGTTTTCCAATGATCATAATAAAATACAAAAACTATGACAATATTCCATAGACTACGACCTTAGTGATTTTCTAAAAATTTTAGCGAATTTTTATTTTGTATAGTACATATTTTATGAATATAGTTTGTGTTTAAATTGTAATATTTTATCTTTAAACAGATTTGAGTATAAGCTTTTGTTATTTTTAATACTCTATTTTATTTTCATTTTTTTCATTAATTTTTATTTGGCCCATGGGCCGGCCCTATCTATATTTCTCAAGCCTCACAAATCGACAGGTTTATTCAGGTTAGAATAAAAAACTCTTTTCTTAAATGAGCTCCAAAATTCGTGGTCTAGCCTTATCAAATCACGGGTTAGGTCAGGCCGGTCCAACGAACCTAACCCATATTGACGGCTCTAGAAATGGGTATGTGAGTGTAATATTTAACTTTTAATGCTATTAGGTGTATTTTTCTCATTTATCATCTTAGTCAAAAAATGAAGGGGTATCGTTTCTCAAATTCAAAATCTTAAGGGGGGAAATGAGCTTTACTCTTTTATTTTGAACAAATATATTCTCATTAGCTTATCAAAATTTGGCAAAATTTACTAACCATATTGAAATATTTAATTGTGTGACTAGAAACTTGATTTAATTACCATATAAATTTATTTTGTTACTATAATTTTTGACTTGATGCAAGGAATCTACTTTTTATTGTACTATTTGGCTAGAAATTTATAATAACTATGATTTTTTTTTTTGTATAAATAACCATCTCATTTCATTTTTTATAAGCACCACATTTTCTTAAGTGTTCTTATCAATAAACTTATTTTTTAGAAAAAAAATATTTTACCTCAAAAGTTGAGGTCATGGCAGAAAAAAAGACTTTAGGACGTCAAAAGATTTCAATGGTCAAAATAGAAGATGAAGATGCTCGATACACAACATTTTCAAAGCGTCGATCAACATTATACAAAAAAGCTAGTGAATTGGTTGGAAAATACGATATCGATTTGGGTATAACATTATTTTCTCTGACCGATAAACCCTACTCTTTTTTTCACCCTACAATTGATGCTGTTGTTGATCGTATTCTCAATCCAAATACACAGCCAAGTGAAGATAACCGTATTGCTATTGCAAATTCTCGAAACAAAGTGAAGGAACAAAAAGTTGAGCTTGACGACCTTGATATCATAAAAAGAGGTATATCTAATTCGACATCTGGCATTGAGGAAACTGACATGAAAAAAATGTGGGAATCCTTTATGAAATTTAATGAAGAGGAGGTGAATGAACTCGAGCTTTGGTTGAAATCCGTCGATTTTGATTTGAAAAATTATTTATCGCAGCTGGAAAATAATGCTTCTTCCTCTACACAAGCACCTCCAGAAAATGTTGATTAGATATATATTGATTCCTAATATATTGATTCCTAATATATTAAACTTCATGCATTGTAATAATTAGATTCAAAGTCATACATTTTTGAATTTTTTTTGTTTCTAAATTTAGTAATGTTACTTGAATTCATTAGTGATCTTCGTTTATTCGATGTTTGAGTCGTTTATTAAAATAGTCATGTACTATTTGAAAATGTGCCTCTTTGTTACCTGTGGTCTGGATGACTAGGTTTAGTCGAGCTTGCGGCGTTGTATTTTGTTCCTAGTTATATCAATAAATTGATTAGTGATTTGTTTGATTTACTTGCTTTATTAGAGAAGCTTTTTTAATAAAAACTATTATTATTTTTAAGTTTCTACTATAAAATTTAGGAAAAATTACCTATTAAGATGTATGATTGAATCAAAGTAATTTGTACTTCATTCAAGCATCAACACATCATTTTTATCCTAATTTTTTTAATTATTTCCTATCGTTTCCAAAAATTACAAAAATTCTTCTTTTTCACAATTTCTCTCAGTATTTATGATACATCACTATAAACTATCACCCAATGATTTTTTCTTTTTCACACCCAAAATCACTCTGTGGTATTATCATTTGTCTCCATCACTTTATTTTTGAATTTCAAATATTTTCTTTCCGGCTTATCGATTATAAGTTATTGAAAAGACTTTTTCATTTTTTGTCTTATTCATTTTTTTCAACTCCGACACAAATCCTCTCAAATTCTCTATCTCCTCCGCCGCCACACCTATCACCATCTTCCGACAACCTCCGTTCCCACCCTCACCCATCTATCACCATCCGATCCGTCCTCATTTGTGATGACGACATCAAATCCGAATCCCGATACAAACTCAATAATTAAACTTCACTATCAACATCTCAAAATATAGCCCAAATCTCTTAATCGGGGTTTTCGTCGAATCTCATAACTACGACTTAACCAATAAATCCTGAATCTACACAGTGGGAACCCAAAATACTCAATCATATTAACGAAATTCATGATCTTAAACGTATAACGATTTCTTCATCATTTTTTTTTAATTTCAGTTGATTAAATTAATGATTTTTTTCTATTTTTTTGTTGTTCATCTTTTTTCGATACATATGAGTTCAGTTTCTTAATGTATAAAGTTGTTTTTGTTTCTGAAGTTAATGTATAACACATTCATTACATTATTACTATACATTACAATTTTATCAAAAGTTGTTGGTAGCTCCGATAAGGGCTTTGAATCGAGATACATGAGGCATTGATACAGAGCAAATAAAAAAGTGTGGAAGGATTTCTTCATTCTTTTTTTGTTTTTAGCATATCAAATTATTGATTTATTTTTATTTTTGTTGCTTTATCTTTTAATGTGTCTAGTTGATTTTGATTCTTAAATTAATGTGTAATTCATTTATTTCATTTATGATACATTACAATTTTATCATATACAATATATTTTTTTCAATTATTAATTTTGATACATAACCTTAATTTATCGAAACACAAATTAGTATGTATCATGTTCATAGTTATCTATTGGATACTCAACTATTATAAATTTCGTTTTCTTTTACTACATGAGCCCGTTCGGATGGGCTTAAAAAAAGTAGCTTTTAAAAATTACTTTTTAAAGTGCTGGAATTTATTTTTAAAATAAGTAGTTATGTGTTTAGATAAAAGTGTTGAAGTTAAAAAAAAAGTTGTTGATGTGTTTGGCAAATAAGTGCTGGTAAACACTTTTTTTAATCAAAATATCTGAAATACCCTTAAAAGCTGGTAACATGATAAAAGTTGATTAATTTAAAAATAATAATAATAATAATAATAATATATAATATATAATAATAAGTAATAATAATAATAATAATAATAAAAAAATAATATGAAAAGAATAATAATAATAATATATAATATATAATATATAATATATAATAATAATAATAATAATATATAATAATAATAAATAATAATATATAATATATAATAATAATAGTATATAATAATAATAATAAAGAATAATAAAATAAATAATAATATTAATAAAAAAATAAAATAATAATAATAATAATAATAATAAAATAATAATAAAATAATAATAATAATAACTAAATATAAATAATAATAATAATAATAATAATAATAAATAATAATAATAATATAACAATATGAAAATAATAATAATAATAATAATAAATAGTGAAATAAATAATAATAATAATAATATATAAAATATTAATAATAATAAATAATAAATATAATAATAATAATAATATATAATAATAATAAATAATAATAATAATAAAATAATATGAAAATAATAATAATAATAATAATATTTAATAATATATAATATATAATAATAATAATAATAAAAATAATAAATACTAATAAAATAAATAATAATAATAATGAAAATAATAAAATATTAATAATAATAATAATAATATATAATAATAATAATAATAATAATAATAATAATAATAATAATAAAGAGTAATAAAATAAATAATAATAATAATAATAAAATAGTAAAATATTAATAATACTAATAATAATAATAATAATAATAATAAATAATAATAATAATAATAATAAAAATAAAATTAAAAGAAATAAGGGCAAAAAGGTAAAATATTTGGTCAACTTAAAAGAGCTTTTAAGCTATAAAAAAAAAAGCACCCCTTCCCCAACTTTTAACTTTTGGCTTAAAATAATTTTTTTTTCAACTTAAAATAAGTCACTTTGAGAATTGACAAACACTTAAATAAATCAAAAATCAGCTTTTAAGTCAGTTTGACCAGCTTTTAAGCTAATCCAAACAGACTCTAAATACATACACTTAACCTTATTCAACTAGAATGTATTTGTAGACAATATTAAATATTACTGCTGATATATAAACACTTATATTTTATAACAAAATCAGTTTTGTATCATATTTGTAGTCATGTATATGACACATAACTTTATTATGCTTATAACACAATAATGTGTCAAATGTTGTGATGTATCATATGTTACAGTGTAACCTAACTATGGGATTAACCAAACAAAACCTCCACCTTATATATATATATATATGCACACATGCACACACGCTGCATAATTTAATAAAAAGTACTACATAAAATAACTACCTATAAAAAGGTTAAGTTCCTTCAAATTGAGAGAACTTCCGAGGATGCATAGAAGGACAAAGACTGAACAAAACAACCTCAAAAACTGGTTAAGAACTCATCAAAAATTGCTTTTAAACAATAGTAAGAAAATTGACAAAATGACACCAAAATAACCTAAACTTGACAAAACAATAAAAATGACTTATAAATAGTAAAATCTGGACAAAAATTGCACTATAACAACAAAAACTACACTAAAATTGGCCAAAAGCTAGTGTGAAAAGTGATAAGAAAAAGGATTTAAGAATTTGGAGGTACTTTTGTCATTTTAATTATGTTATCTCAGGAAATGTTATTCTGATATTGTTATTTCACCACGAGGGAGGGATAACTTATTCCAACACAATTTATTTATTCTGGGATAAGTTATCCATCATGTGTAAGAACTGTCAATATGTGTTGACTCACCCCATTCGAGCTAATCCATATAAGCTTTGAAATTTGACGGGTTAGACCAGGCTAACCCCTTTTGGGTGTGGGCCAGAAAATGATCGGCGCAGCCCTGAAGTATGTGGGCATAGGCTTTGTCGGGTTAGTCCTTTTTTCTTAAAGGTATATTTTTATAGTGTTTCAATTAAATTGTAATTTAATAATATTATTATAAATATTGACAATGACAATATTAAATGGTGCTAGTGTTTTTACTTGTTAATCAAATATACAAATAAAATTTTATTATAATATTTATTAAGTTTAATTTCAAGTAAAAGTACAAATAGCTAAATAGAAATATTAACCTAATTGTTTTTCAATGATCATAATAAAACACAAAAGTTATGACAATATTCCATAGGCTACGACCTATGTAGTGATTCCCTAGAAATTTTAGCTAATTTTTATCTTTGTACTACATACTTTATAAATCTAATTTGTGTTACATTGTAATATTTTATACTTTAAACAGATTTTGAGTTTAGACGTTTTTTATTTTTAATACTATATTTTATTTTTATTTTTAATTAATTTTTAATTGGCCTATTCATATTTCTCAAGCCTCACAAAACGACAGACTTATTCAGGTCAGACTAAACTCTTTTCTTAAATGAATTTCAAAAATTGTGATTTAGCCTTATCAAATCACGAGTTAGGTCAGTTAAAGAAAAGGCTCATTCATGCCATTATTTTTTACCTATGGTTTTGCAAAACCATTTTTGACACGTGACCAATTATAATTCGAACACATCATCAAAAATTGATGATGTGACCGAATTATAATTGGTCACATGTCAAAAATGATTTTGCAAAACCATCATTAAAAAATATGGCATGAATAAATTTTTTTTAACGATAATGACATAAACTGATACATATTTGAGCCTTTTCCGTTTGGTGTTTGGAATTTTTCAAGAATCTGACGGTGAGTAATAAACCTCAGTAGTTGTTATAATCCAACGGCTTTCACTACCAAAACTTATAAATATCAACACAAACCCTAAATTCGATTTTTCCCTCTTTCATCTCCTGCAATTGCAGCTCAACTGCAATACACTATCAGCAGGACCACGGCCATTTTGTCATCTTCAAGCTTACATTTCTATCTTTTTATACACACAATTTACAGAGCTTGTAATGCCTGCACTTGTTGAAAGTGAAACAATGGCGTCTGAAGATTTGAAGGAGCTGAAGAAGAGCGGAAATGGGTCATCCGCCGACTCCCATAAGAAGTCGAAGAAGACCAAGATTGATTCTGGGTCTGATTCAGAGGAGCTAAAGAAGAGTAAGAAGAAAGATAAGAAGCGTAAAGCTTTAAGCTTGGATGATCAGGAGAATGGAAATTCGGATGTTTTGGAACCGATTAATCTGAATGAGGATGAAAAGAAGAAGAAAAAGAAGAAGAAAAAGGAGGAGGATGAGGCTAAATTGTTGGTGGAGGAGGATAGTGAGGAGAAAGAGGAGGATCCTAATGCCTTGTCTAATTTTAGGATTTCAGTGCCACTGAGAGAAGCTTTGATTGCCAAAGGGATAAATGCGCTGTTTCCTATTCAAGCTATGACTTTTGATACCATATTGGATGGGTCTGACTTGGTTGGTCGAGCTCGCACTGGTCAGGTATGTACTATTTGCAATTACCTTCTTAAACAACATTTCTTGATTTATATTTTTTCTTTTGGTGTTCAGTTAGTAACTTAAAACTTGCATGCTGATTTTTAAAAAAGCATAATACATAAACAAACCCTCAAACTAGGCCTCAGCTGACAAGTAATCACTTCAACCTTGAATATGCACGTCTAGATAACTCCACTGGCCTCCACTTTGCTCGTTGAACACTCCAACTTACAAGATGATTATCTAGATACCTCAAAATTTATGTGTCATGTCGGCATTGGGTGTCCATGAGACACAGTGGGGGACGAATTAGAGTAATTACTTGCTAGTTAGACCTAATTGTGATGTGCACTCTTAATGTTGGAGTGCTTACTTGTCTATTTATGTATTATGCCATTTAAATATTCTGGCTGTCGTTTGTTATAATTTAAATGCTTGTTTCTGTCAGTGGACTAGCAATTTGTAATGTAAATTTTACTGATTTGATTATGTTCTGTATAGAGCGTGGCATTGGGAAAATCTAACCCCAAACACAATATAAATGTCCATGTGTTACTTGGAAGTTAGAATTAGGTAACTATGCAAGTCATCTATAAGAATCTACATGAGCTTGGCTCTTAGGCGGGGGCAGAAAACCTTTGTTCTTTATGAGATTCTCATTCTTGTGCTGTCACGTATACTGACCTACTCAGGAGCAGCTCACATTGTCTGATGATTTTCATTTCTAGAACCATAATTGATAGAGTTCCATTTACTTCATGTCGCACATTTCGCCCAGACTTCAAAATTTCTAGTTACTTGTCCAAGGGGTACTCCCTCTGTTCCCGTGTTCACCTCTTTGAAAGAAACTTACAGTACCCTATGGTGCTTATGAGGATCATTAGTGAGGATCTGCTAAAGGTACTTGGATTTCCCTTTGATGTGAATTTTTATCTGAAATGAGTTTTCTGAGAACACAAAAGTTGATAGTTTCTATTTAAATTAAAACTTTGCCATTGCTTATTCATTACGATGAATGGACAGTGCCCACTTTGTTTCTATTACCATAAGAATAATAATGGACCAAATATTCCAGTACCACAAGAAATTTAGGCCATATTTGTGATTATTTGTTGACTAAATAGTCCCCAACAGGTTATTATTTCAATTTGTGTTCCCACATTTGCAGGGTAAAACATTAGCCTTTGTGTTGCCCATATTGGAGTCCCTGATAAATGGACCTACTAAAGTATCACGGAAAACAGGGTATGGGAGGGCTCCAAGTGTCCTAGTGCTTTTACCTACAAGGGAGTTGGCACTTCAGGTATTAATTTAGAGGCCTTGCGGAAGTTGACCGCTTCGCTGAATGTGAACCTCTGAGTTTTGTTTTCTCACTTCATGTTAATATAGGTGTTTGCTGACTTTGAAGTTTATGGTGGGGCTGTGGGGCTAACTTCATGTTGTTTATATGGAAATTCACCCATGGGACAACAACAAGTTCAACTGAAAAGAGGAGTTGATATCGTCGTAGGTACTCCTGGAAGAATTAAGGTAGTGTATTATCTGGTCTTATATTTTGTGACTCTGGAATATTCCTTGTTGTAAAGTTTTCATGGTTCAAAGAGCATATTTACTCCTTGCAAATTTTCCTCAGGACCACATCGAAAGAGGAAATATTGATTTCAGGTCCCTAAAGTTCCGTGTTCTTGATGAAGTTGATGAAATGTTGAAAATTGGTTTTGTTGATGATGTTGAATTTATATTAGGTATGCTACTATTCAGCGGTATCTTACCCTTATTATCTGATCTGTTACCCTCTCATTATCTGATGCTGTCAGTTATGTCAGTGTAATATTCTTTCCTTGAGAGCTGAAATTTGCTTGTGCATTAGATGTCATTTTCCAGGGGTCTTGTCATATTATGGTTATTGATTTTGTTATGCTTTTCTTCTACTTTTCTCCTTTGAATTTTGAAGGCAAGGTAGAAGATGCAAGCCAAGTTCAAACACTTCTTTTCAGTGCCACTTTGCCGAGCTGGGTGAAGCATGTTAGTTTCTTATCTCTCTTTTTCTATAAATACTAGTCAGTGTTTGCACCAGGGGAATGTTTCATAGCCCTTAGTTTATTTCGAAACAAATTGCTTCTTCCAGAGCTTGGAAAACAGCCCACCTTGGTGGTAAATGGGAGATGTACAACTTCTGTGTCCCAGTCTTCCATTTTCTTTTCTCTCCTGAATAGTGATCTGTTTCTGGTGTCAGATATCTTCGAAGTTTCTCAAACCTGATAAGAAAACAGCTGATCTTGTTGGTGATGAGAAAATGAAGGCCAGCAAGAATGTGAGGCATATTATCATACCATGCTCTAGTTCAGCCAGATCTCAGCTGATTCCTGATATCATTCGCTGCTACAGCAGGTTGGTTGTTTCTCATTCTTAAGTATCTGTCCGTTTGTGATTTTTAGAATGACAATCAACTTGTGAGATCATTTTCCGTCCTTTTTACCATGAAATATCAGTGGTGGACGCACAAT
Source organism: Solanum sitiens (assembly GCA_016801875.1). Classification (NCBI taxonomy): domain Eukaryota; kingdom Viridiplantae; phylum Streptophyta; class Magnoliopsida; order Solanales; family Solanaceae; genus Solanum; species Solanum sitiens. The sequence continues at coordinate 1,271,119 of JABWTJ010000191.1, forward strand.
TATTTTCACTGAGACAAGGGGTTATGCTTCGGAGCTAGCTGGCATATTCCCTGGGGCACGTGCTTTGCATGGAGAGATACAACAATCCCAGCGTGAGGTAAAATTTTTGTTTAAAATAAGTGCTGTATTCTGGTGTGCTCTCTTTTGCAATCTTTCCTGCTCTCTTTTTGGTGACTTTACTGCTTTTAAGAGGATGATAATTTCTCCAGATGTAATCACCTTCTATTGTTGATGGCTAAGAATATTAAGCCAAAAAGGACTTTGCATAAGCTTGACTATTTGTCACATTCCTCCACTCCTTCAACAAATTTTATAGTTATGAATTTAGATCTTCCAATTCTCAACTAACATCTGTTACTCTGATTGTTGCATGCTGTTCCAGATTACACTTTCTGGATTCAGATCAGGAAAGTTCCTTACATTAGTGGCCACAAATGTAGCAGCCCGTGGATTAGATATCGACAACGTTCAGTTAATTATTCAGGTTTGATATTATTAAGTTCATATTCGACATTGATGCTCAAACCTTATTGGTATTTGTGAATGCTGAAGTCTATATATGGTCAGTGTGAGCCTCCACGTGATGTTGAAGCTTATATTCATCGATCTGGCAGGACAGGACGAGCAGGTGAGATGCTAATGTTTGAATTCCTCTCATTTAGATCACTGGAATTCATGGACATTCTTACTTATATTTGTTTGTTATTATTATGTCATTCAGGAAATACTGGTGTTGCTGTAATGCTTTACGATCCTAAGAAGTCCAACATCTCTAAGATTGAAAGAGAATCTGGTGTCAAGTTCGAGCATCTATCTGCTCCACAGCCAGCTGATGTTGCCAAAGCTGCTGGGAAAGAAGCAGCAGAAGCAATTGCTGAAATTTCTGATAGGTATGTTTTTCGTTTGTGCTTTTTATGATTTTTAATGTGCCATCGTTCTACCATTTAATTTATTTGCAAATTTCTGTAGTGTAATACCTTCTTTCAAGGCTGCTGCAGAGGAACTTCTACATACCTCTGAACTATCACCAGCTGAATTGCTTGCGAAGGCACTTGCCAAGGCAGCTGTAAGTATTTCTCTTCATTACTTGTCTGACCGGGAACCAAGCCTGGCCTTATGGTTGACAGGACTCTTCTCTTGCTTTTCCAGGGCTACTCTGAGATCAAGAGTCGTTCGCTTCTTTCTTCCATGGAGAACTGTGTTACTCTACTTCTTGAGTGCGGGAGGCCCATATTTTCACCTTCGTGAGTATTTAAACCATGTTCAGTAAATGGTTTTTTTACTGTCTCCAATTATAACAAGTCTTACCATGAAGATACTCTCTCACTCAGTGAGAGCTAAATATGGCAGAGCCTATTGTTAGTTTGGTTTGAATAATTCCTCTGTTGATCTTTTGTACTTTGTTACTATGGCAGCTTTGCATATAATGTTTTGCGGGGGTTCCTAACTGAGGACAAGGTTGAATCAATCAAAGGTCTTACTTTGACAGCAGATGGAAAGGGCGCAGTTTTTGATGTATCTGCTGATGACCTGGACACATTTCTAGCTGGTATGTTTCTCCATTTCTGCAATTGATCTAACCATATGCTACTCTAAAGCCTTCTTCTATCAGAGTTTGCTTCCTATACCCATTTTCAAACAACTCCGTCATCTCATTAATCAGTGACACAGCTTGTCTAAGCTCTTTCTCATCTTTACTTTTTCCTTTCCATATGGGGCTATGTAGGGAAGAACGCACAAGGTGTAAGCTTAGAGGTAGTAAAAGAACTGCCCCGGTTACAAGAGAAAGATCAGCTGAGAGGTGGAAGATTTGGTGGTGGTCGTGGTGGCTTCTCTGACGGGAGAAATGGAGGTCGATTTTCTGGAGGCAGAGGCGGAAGAGGTGGTGGTGGGAGAGGTTATGGAAACTTTGGCCGTAGATGGTGAAGAATACAAACAATTTATTCAGACAGCTGACTGACTGTACAGGATTTTTTTTCGCCCTGTTGTGAATTCAAAATTTTGCGATGATGAAGAAAAAAATGTATATTACGCTGCTGTTTATGGAATAATACTAACATTAGATTTTTCATATGAAATAGGCTCAATTCACTCTTTATTGTATTTTATTTCCGCTTGTATTTTTAACTTGACAAATTTTCTTTTTCCCAAGTCTAAATATATATTATAAATGTAACAGTTGTTATTTCCATAGAAGCTGACTCGTGATTTATTAGAAATTTGATTTTGTAGTCCTTTACCAACTTGATTTTAGTTTTATGTCTTTTTTACACGTTTAAACAACATTTTAAGTTGGACATTAAATTGAAAAGGAAAAGGTAGTACTTGAAATTAAGGTGTTATAAAACTTAAGTTCTAAGAAGTTGAAAACTCCACTCTTACAAATTATGGTTATAATTTATAAATAATCTTAGGAAAAATATTGAATCATATCGAGTTAAATTGATATGATAACAATATAATACTTTTAGATATCAGTAATCAAAGTTATTGTCAACAATTCTGTAATCTAAAAGAATTAACTATGTAATCAAGCAATTAAGAGAAATATTGATCTTCATATTGAGAGTTTTGAGAAGCGACAAATACATTGTGAATAAATGAATATCTCACTGATTATCAAATATTATATAGATGTCTAACTGACTTAGCATTCTAACTAATTCATACGTGTGACTCTTCTAACAACCTTCTACTAACTTCCTAACAGTGTTAACCAAATCTAACAGTCACTTAACAGTGTGACATGCTAAACGTGAAAACTAACTCTTCCAAAGCTTCCCCTCAAGCTGGTGGTTGGAATACATCCAACACACCTAGCTTGCCAAGAAGAAGCTCATGTTGTCCTACTCCAAGTCCCTTAGTGAACATGCCGGCCAATTGCATAGAAGTGCAAAGGTATTGAGGATCTATGAAACTTGACTTCACTTTGTCTCAGTCGATCTCAATATGTTTGATTTGCTCGTGAAAAATGGGATTTCCTGCAATCTGAATTGCTGCCTTACAGTCAGAAAAAACCTTGATAGGAACTGTAATATGCACATTCAACTCTTTTGGTAAACTTGTAACCCAAATCAATTCTAAAACCACAGCAGCCATACTTCATACTTCTGTACTTTGCCTCTGCAGAGCTCCTACTAATGTGTGTTGGATTTTGGATTTCCATAAAATTGGAGAATCTCCTAGTTTCACCACATAATTAGTTACCGGCCTTCTAGTATTTGGGCACGAACCCCAATTTGAATCACAATAGCCAACCAAATTTGTAACAGCTCCTCTTTTAAGCAAAATGCCAAGTCCAGGAGATTTCTTAATATATCTTACAATTCTTAGATCAGTTTCCCAATTAATTGTTGATATGCCGTAACATCTTCCAACTCAGGATCCGTTGTGACTCCCAAATGTTGATCAAGTTCTACGAATTATGATTGAATTCAATAAGAGTATTGATTGGTTTAGCCCCACTGAGCCCAATGTCTGCAATAGACTGAAAAACATACTTCCTCTGATTTAACAATATACCCTCTTTGGAGTGCATTACTTCTATGCCTAAGAAATATCTCAGTTTTCTAGGTCCTACATTTTGAAACATCGATGGAGAGTAGATTTGATTTCCTCAATCCAGGAGTATTCGAAATATGCAAATGCAGCGGATGATTGTGATCTGTTTAAGGATCTACCGATGATCCTCTGTTGTTGGTGAATTTTCACTTTACCATTGTCACAGCTCGAGGACTCGATCAATGGCTGCTTCAATTGAAACGAAGCTTACTGATCTCCAATTGCAACCAGAAGCTCTGATACCAAGTTAACAATTCTGTAATCTGGAAGAATTAACTATGTAAAATCAAGCAATTAAGAGAAATATTGATCTTCATATTGACAGTTTTGAGAAGCTACAAATACATTGTGAGTGAATGAATATCTCACTGATTATCAAATTTTATATAGATGTCTAACTGACTTTGCAATCTAACTAATCCATACGTCACCCATGTCTAACAACCTTCTAGTAGCTTCCTAATAATGTTAACCACCTCTAACAGTCACTTAACAGTGTGACATGCTAAACGTGGCAACTAACTCTTCCAATAGTTATCATCATATCGGGATTTACAATGCTATACCAAAACATACCTACACCTATGCATATAATTTGAAAATGGTGAAATAATAGAAAAACATATAATCCTTGATTTAAATTATTTATCTGTTATAAAATAATATAATATGGATGTCTACTACACCAAGAAGTTACTCACCCATTATCTCCACTATTTTCCTCATTATGAAGATGATCATAACCTCCATAACCTCACCTTTATAACCATTATTCTTGTAACCTTTCACTTTCATAACCTCCCCATTATATTCATGTTAATGTCATGTTTATGACTAACCTTTTGTATGCCTTTATGCTACACTATAAATAGAGGCATAAGGGTTCATATTGTATACACTTGAAGATTTGATGAATACTTTGAAGAATAAGAAATGCTCTCATCTTTTGTCTTCCTATTTCTATTGCTTTATCTTTTATATTTCTTATCTTATTTTGCTTTAGTTTTACAATACGTTATCAGCACGAGTTGCTCATTCTCCGTCAAGAATCAATGGTAGGTATTTTTTTTTTATGAATTATCCTAGTAACTGTTCATGCTAGGTATACTTCATAATTTTTCGGTTGCATGGTATACTTCATTTCCTATATATTATTTGTACTAACAAAGCTTGTTTTGTAGTTATTCTAAAATGGTTAGTAGATTATAATTATCTTCATAACAATGTTGAGAGAGACTATTAAAATGTTTAAATTTGTTGTAACTTGGGATTTTTATATGATTCTAACATGTTCTAATTAATTGATTTTGTTCATTTTTCTTGTATATTAAGTCAAGTTCAGATTTATATTTATGATTTTCGATAATTATTTTCTTGATAATGTACTTTATTTATTATTGCATTGATTGAGGGTAAGACGGTGAATTTAGGTTTCACCGCACCAAGTGAGTAAGACATCGAGTTAAAGTCTTGGTGCACCATGATAATAAGAAGTTGAGTTCAAGTCCCATTTATTTATGACCAAAGGTGTCTTTATATAGGTAAGATATTGGGTTAAAGTCCTAATGCACTATAGTGATGATAAGATGATGACTAACATAAAATTTTATACTTTTGACTGAAAGTCATGGAATTAACCCAATTAATTTGCTCCATTCTCTTATGTGAATGTGGTAGCAGTATATTAATATGTCTGAAAAATGACAAGTGGTTGAATGTATCAATATGGGTATGGTAAAATATTAATGGTCATCATTGTGGTAATTAAAAAGTAGAACATCATTGGTTCTTAAGATGTTCCTTCAAATGTGAAGGTAATTTTGTCCATGAAAGGTTATTGGACACATTGTTTCTTAAGATGGTCCTTCAAATATGAAGGCAATTGTTAAAAGTAATTGTTATCCAGCAAAGTGGTATGAGAAGTTGGGCACATTGTTGTTGGTGCAATCCAATTTAAAAAGTTTTATAAATCCTCCATCAAAATAAATGAATACAAAGTGGTAGTACATTTGGTACATTTGACCTTTTAAAGTGATGTTGAGGTGAGTCACATAATGTCAAAACATGACAATGAGTTTCTAATAAAAGCTTATGAAACATGTACAAATTTTAATGGTTCATTTCTTGAAGAAAATGAGACTTGTGTTCGTATGGATAAGAACATGTTCATATATTGTTGGATGAATGTCACATCTCACCTCTACGGGAGGTTTGAGAGATTGAAAGAAAATATTTTGACATAAATGGTCATTTTGGTAATATATATACTTTGAGTACTACACAAATATTGTGGTATGTTTTATTATGAACTATTGGAGGGCAAAAGAAATAAATAAATCTTTTCTGTAAAGGTTGTGACCATGACCAAAATAAATGTTGTTGTATGGCAACACAAATTTGTCATTGATTATCAAGAATTAAGTCTTGAATGTAATAATTTTAACCATGATAATAATAATAATTTTCTCTTTAAGGAGATGGTCACCATAAGAATGACGTTGTGAAATTTGTGGTAGTACACAAAATTAATTGAGAGTTCTGTAAGGGCTAATTTGTTACTATCCGGAGGAATGAAATTGTCCACAATATTGAGGTTGTAGTAAGTCTCAAAAGAAACTTTTTAATTTTCAAAGGAATTGAAAATAATTATTATATTGAGACTATAAATTATTGAAAGATGAAATATCATCAGATTACTACAATCAAAGCGGCTTATGAATATTTACATAAAAGGTTACCCGTCTTTCTCTTGTTTGTTGTATACAAATATGGGCATGCTGATGGAATCACATGCAAAAGTAAACTAGAAGTTTACTAGAATAAATATCAGTTGACACAATCGGTTGGCCATTCCGATTCAAATGTGATGCAAAAGAAATTGAGAATTCATGTGGCTATATGTTTGAATAAATAAAAGATTCTTCAAGAATTCTCTTTTGTAGTTTGTTCTCGTGATAAAATAATCATTGTACCAGCTAAGGGTGGGATTGTATCCCCTGAAATTATTTGGAACATATAAAAGGTGAATATGGGCCCATTCACCTGCCATGTTGACCGTTTACTATTGTGATTTAATGGATGCATCTATGGTATGGTCACATGTGCATTTGTATCAACTTACAAATTGGTTTTTGTAAGTTTGTTTGCTCGAATTATTAAATTAAGAGCACAATTCAAAACTATAAAATCATGTGGGTAATACTGGTTGGTTTAGCAGAAATTGTATACCTCCAATTATAGCTAGACCATTGATTATGAGAACAAATCTCTCAAACAAAATTTGGTATGAGATGAGTTTATTTAACATGTATGCATCAAACCAACAAGGTTCTCCCAACACAATTGGTTCAAAGTCAGAAACCAAATAATTTCCATCTAAAAATTTGACGTGTGCACATATGATTTTATTGCTCCACCATGCACAAAGATGGATCCCCAATTGAGGTTGAGGGTGAATGTCAGATTTCCTAACATTAGGGGGAAATATGTGTAGCAGCTGAAAGTTATGTGTGGGGTGAATTATCTAGATCCTCATTAAAAAAAATATTATGAACTTGAAGTTTAAGAGATAATTCATTTGCAAAATGTTGCAAGATGTATTTGTTGACCCAATATTTTACTTAAGCTGCAAATGCTTCAATAAATAGTCCTTGATGGACAGAGTCTAGGTACGCCAAAAGCGTGATAGACCAATCGATTCCAAATGTAAAACTCCTTGAGGAAGGAGAGGAACAAATTATCAAAATGGTCATTGATAATGAGGTAAGTGCTTTGAAAGAGCACTATGACATAACATTTCATAAAACCTTGGCAAAGGTTCAGGTACTTGAAAATGATGAAAAATGAAGAGATCTCAAAAAATTATGTCGTATTGGAATCGATATCAAAATGACCGTCGACGATATATTTGATATAAAGTAGCATTAATGCTATAAATGGTTACGAGGATTTTAAATTTGAATCTGTCATATAATGTGGACAGATAAATGATTAGCAAAATAAAATACACTATTCAAGTATATTTTGTTTCACTTAGAAAAGTGATGTTTTTGAACTTATAGTTCATAGATCAAAATATATGTCAGTGGGGTACAAATGAATCATTATGCGAAAGTATAACCGTAAGATATGAAGAACGGTTTGTGCCTCGGGACATAGAGAGTTTTCGCAAAAATCCTGACATTATTAAATGGAGATATATTTTCTAGTGATGGATGCGATAAGACTTGTTTCAGTCTGGCAATAGATGAAATACTTGAATATGCAAAATGATTGATTATTACGTCTAACTAGACGATGAAGGTTGTACGAAAATCCTTGAAGGATTTAAAAGGTCTTAAAGTAATTCCATTGAGTGCCCAATGATTTTGAGATTGCTTAACACAAAGAAAGAATATTTTCAACCTCATGAAAATGATTTAAAATGTTATGTAGTGGTGCAATTGGTGCACTTACAGATTATTGGTTATGCAAATGCTAGAAGATGTGTGATTTTCATTGAGAAGAAAAAACAAGCTTCAATAAAATTGATCAATCTCTCATGAGTCAAAATGATTTGATTATGTAGATGCAGAATATTTATTTGATCTACACAAAACTCGATCGCAAAAGAGCTATTTGCTTACATATGGAGGTACAACAACATTTTGGCATTCAACAAACATTGGTAACCACTTTTTCAAATCGTGCAGAAATAATACTGATCTATGAAGTAAGTTGGGGTGTGTTTGGTTGGAATCATGATCTATCATATTTAGAAAATATGTGATTTTTCAGCTATCATATATGAGAATAATATATAGCTCAATTGAAAGGAGGATATAATCAAAAGAGATCGAACAAAGTATAGTTCACCAAAAGTCTTTCACACATGATCTTCAACAAAATGGTGAGATAGACGTTCAAAGGTTTATTCAAGTGATAATCTTGTAAACTTATTCACTAAAGATTGCCAACATCAATATTTGAGAAGTTGTGATACAAGATTGGAATGCACTGTTTTAGAGATATCAAGTGAAGTTTTTATCAGGGGGAGAAAAATACGCGTTGTACTTTTTTTCATGTCCATGATTTTGTCCCAATTGGGTTTTTCTGGTAAGGTTTTTAACGAGGCAACATTCAAAGCGTATTAAAAGATTTGTGTACTCTTTTTCCTTCACTAGGATTTTTCCCACATGTTTTTTTCCTAATAAGATTTTAACGAGGCATATTATCCATGGACATCCAAGGGGGAGTGTTATAAAATAATATAATATGGATGTCCACTACACCAAAAAGTTACTTACCCATTATCTCCACTATTTTCCTCGTTATGAAGATGATCATAACCTCCATAACCTCCACCTTTATAACCATTATTCTTGTAACCTTTCACTTTCATATCTCCCCATTATATTCATGTTAATATCATGTTTATGACTAACCTTTTGTATATCTCTATGCTACACTATAAATAAAGGCATAAGAGTTCATATTGTATACACTTGAAGATTTGATAAATACTTTAAAGAATAAGAAATGCTCTCATCTTTTGTCTTCCTATTTCTATCTTATTTTGCTTTAGTTTTACAACATTATCTTATTATTTCAAATTCTATATAAAAGAATCTGATGATTTTTGAATTCAAATTTTAGATCATAAAATTTATAAATATATTAGTAATATATTTTACATAAACATTATAAAATTCAAATTCTTTTACTTTCTTAAAACTTCATAACAATAATACATCATACTTCATTGATTTGAGCCGTAACAACTTGTGAGGGCTGTTTCCAGACACTTCCACCCTCTCCTCGCCTTCTCTATTCACCTGATTCTTCGATTCCATTTCTTCCATTCATTGCTCAAGCTTCTTATATTTTGGGAAAATTTTGTAGAATAACTCTGCTCCTACTAATTGATTTCTGAATGACTTTTGTTCCTACTTCCCATCATCATTCTTGTTGAATTTTGAGGTCCTCGAAGCATCATGGGATGGTACAGAAGATCAAAAGTTGGCGTTGATGCTTTTCGAAGTTTCGCATCAAAGTTTTCATTCAACAATTCAATTCAACGAACCAACCAATGCAATTCTTTGGTACCAAACGCTTTAGGCAAACCTAGTCCATCTGGGTCCTCAAGGATTTTGAGAAATTCGTGCTTTCAGTATGGAATCAAGCTAAATCAGTACAGTGGCCCCTTTTTCGGTGGGGCTAGAAGATATTACTACGTTGATCGACACCAAATTCAGCATTTTCGTCCAAGGGGTCCTCATAGATGGTTTCAGAATCCAAGAATTGTTCTTATTGTTGTTTTGGTGGGTTCAGGATTAGTGATAACTGTTTATATGGGTAATTTGGAGACTATACCCTATACTAAAAGAACCCATTTTGTGCTTTTGTCTAAAGATATCGAGAAAAGGCTGGGTGAGTCTCAGTTTCAAGAGATGAAAAAGTCATTCAAAGGGAAAATATTGCCTGCTATACACCCGGAAAGTGTTAGGGTGAGATTGATAGCTACAGATATAATTGAAGCTTTACAAAGAGGATTGCGAAAAGAGCAGGTATGGACTGATCTTCACTACGCATCAGATGCTGTGGAACCTCATGAGACTAGTGGGCATGAGACTTTGATGGCATTAAGTAATAGTAACCCCGAGGCGAAGTGGAGTAAAGACGATGAGATTCTAGATGACAGTTGGGTTCAGAAAAGTAGAAAGAAGGGACAGGAGAAGGGGTCAGAGTCTGCTACCGGGCATATCGAGGGATTGCAGTGGGAGGTTTTGGTTGTAAATGATCCTGTTGTAAATGCCTTCTGTTTGCCTGGTGGGAAGATTGTAGTTTTCACAGGGTTGCTCGAACATTTTAGGACGGATGCTGAAATTGCAACCATCATTGGGCATGAGGTGTATAGCAGCTTTGTCATTTTATCCGTTTAGTGCATTCTATACTGGTACATCTTTGCCTTGTTTTTAGTATTCACCCCTTTGCTTGCTTGATAGGTTGGGCATGCTGTGGCTCGCCATGCTGCTGAGGGAATCACAAAAAACTTGTGGTTTGCTATCATTCAATTGGTTCTTTATCAATTTGTGATGCCTGATGTTGTTAACACCATGTCAGCCCTGTTCCTAAGGCTTCCATTCTCACGCAGGTATGTGTATCACCTTTTATTTTCTGGATTTTGTAAGTTTCTCTTGCTTGTGTGTTTTATGTTTTAATCTGTCTTTTAGGACTTAGTTAACGTTGTTGTGTCTTATCCTGGCAATTCTCTCTGTTATTCATTTGTATTAAGTTGGTAAACTTTATAATCATAGGGATGTCATGTCCGCATATACAGCCAATACGTAGCGAACAAGTGTGCATCAGAGATTATGTCATCCCAGAAGGCTCATTTTGTGTGTTACGTAAGTAGCATATGTGAAATATTTGTTAAATGTTAATGGGATCATTGCAACATGTAGGCATAGAGCTTGAGCCTCTTTTTATAAAGGTCGTCGCATCAAAATCTTGGTTGGATGTCTTTATTGTCTCTTGTATCTTTTCATTTGCATCCTCCAACATTCATGTTGCGTTGAAGAATTTTACATTAACTTTTTTGTACTCCCTATCTATGTTCCATTATGTTTCGTGCTATGGTTTTCATTGCACACACGTGGGCCCTTCTAAGAGGTTTGTCCCTCTATGTCAGATGAATATGTTGTAGTACAGCATAATGGTGGACATTGAAATTGTTGGTAGTTGGGAATCCAATGTTCTACCCCTAGTATCATTGCTTCCACTGTATACAAAGTGAATAGAGCTTGTAGAACAATCAAAGAAAAAAGAAAAATAAGTTATGCCAATTTGTTTCTGCTGCTTTGATCCAGCAGAACAGGGTGTGTGGGAACTCGATAACTTAACTCTATCTGTACATGGAAACGTTTATAAAGTATTTGTTCGGAAGGTATAATTATAAAGCTGAACAAGTTGATAATATTAGGTGTGTCAAAGGTTTTCTGAGAATGGATTGTACTGACTGAACTGAACCTTACTGAACTGATTCTTAGTATTTATAATAAAGTTGCAGGTTTCAATATAGATCTATAACTGTCCCGAAAAATTATGGTAGGTTTCCTAATTTTATTAGATAGACCAAAAAAATACCAAACAGAATTTAATAAATTCTTATATGTACAAAATATATCATATATATTAAGTTTACAAATTACGAAGCATTAAATTTTTAACCTTGGGACTTGAGGTGGATTCATTTGGAAACAGCTACAAGTAACACTCTGACCAAACTCTACTACTACTAAAACTAAATTGGTTTTCAGTGCTTCCAAGGATGCTCCTCTTCTTGCTTTCTGCAGTGATGGGCAAAGAGAGGATCTTCCCTTGACTGATTTGTACCAGGGTTCTAATGATTTTGACATTTCAAGTTGTCTGGAAAAGACCAAGTTCCCATTTTATCCACGTTAACTTGATAATGGTCAGCGCCTCAGCGGGGTGCAATTGAAGTGCATATGCACTCATCTTCTGATGGTGTTGGTTCCCCCTCTTTAGATGGCTTTTCTCGTTCTCTATCCTTTCCCCATTTTGCGTGTTGATTCAACCCTGATCGATCTCTCATTTTTCTGTTCAGCTCTATAAATTTGTCAGTTTCATTAACTAGTGAGTTTTCTTAAATAAGACATTCCTAAAAAAAGAAAGGATATTTGTTGAGCATCAGCTATGTAGCACGGGCATAAATATGAGTACATTTTTTTGATAAGGTAGGGTAACAGATATGAGTACAATATGAAAATATGAGAATCAAAATACAGGGGGTTATTTATAGATGTGTAGTTATATTACTATATGTATGCTGTTTGATAGTTTTCCTTTATATGTTTGAAGTCTGAGTAGTTGTAATAATCATTAATAACAATGAAAAAACTAAAGCTATAAGATATATTCCATCAATGCTTACTGATTTTAACTGTATAGATTGTGAATTAGTCACATTACCATCTAATTGGATATTATTCCATAAGATATTATCGAAGACATCTCAATATTAATGGGAGTTACATACTAAAGATGATTGTTGGAAAACAATAAAGCAGTGTGCTTAACCATGAGGATAGATTGCAGGCACATCTTCTTGAAGCGAATTTTCGGCATTCCATGTTCACACAAAATCTAAAGAGAGTTTTCAACCAGAAACCCTTTCACAAACTGTTAGCTGCCCTTCAGAATTTTTCCAAGAAGTATCGGTTTAGTTTGAGTCCTGGCGTTTCTTACTTGAAATGATCCACACTGTTACTTCTTCTCACAGTTGCATTGTGGTCTCAATTTGTTCAGCGGATACTAATTTAGGATGTTATTTGAATCTGAAAATCAGGAAGCTCTATCCAAAACTGAAACAAGAAATACCTTATCCCGGTCATATCCAGCGTGTATCTTGCCTGAAATATCCATGATTGCAGTATGCAACTAAAATATTAATTCCTGTGTGGCCATAGTTTTTTTTGTCAATTCATGATCCTTTTGGATGAGAAGCATAATTTTGAGAAATAGGAACCTGAGTTCTCTAGAGCTTAGGGGCTATAATCTTTGGTTAGTGAATCTAAGGCGGTTCTCAGGAATCTATCAGAGGAAATTCAGTGTGGCAAAAGTGACCCTCCACCCTGAAAAAAAGAAAAGAAAAGTGAAAAGGAGACACTGCATTTCCCTTCTTTTTATCCTGCTAGGAGTTTTTTTTTTTTTTTTTTTTTTTTTTTTTTTTTTTTTTTTTTTTTTATGTGTGTGTGTATGCGTGTGAGAGAGCAAATCATGGCAAGCATGAATTTGTTAGAATGTACTCATAGTTAATATGTGGATCTCTGCCGGCAAACTCAACTACTCAAGTTGGACAGCCAATGTTTTGAGGTTTTATCCTCTCATGCGCTTAAGTGCTTCTGAGCTTTAGCAGTGCCAATAGACGATATAGTCTGTGTGAACAGAGCACTAGCTTATGTTTCTTATGACTTAATGGTACTTTCTGACTGTTTTTAAAAATGCATTGAAAGCATATTCTAGTCTCCTCATTTTTGACATCCGTTTCGTTGTTGACTCCAGGACTTACAAATTTAAATTTGTTTGTGTTTGAGGTATGCCATTTAGTCACTGGGGAAAGGGATTTAGAATTCTGTCGATCATGTTGTGAGTGGCGAAATTCGAAGGAACAATTTGAAAAGGATTTCTATTTCCAAAGTATTAGAAACCTCAAACTTCAAAATGAATGTGAGTGGCAATATCTGCTGTGTAACCCGCCTTTCCGTCCACCCATCCCACATAAAAGATGAAAAGAAGAGAGGAGGAAGTCACCGATTTCAGATGCTCAGTTATCTGGTGCATTTTACTCTAGTAAGTCCGCTGTTGTTTCTCGAAGTCTATATATTAGGCTTACTTTTGTTGGTTAAAGTCTTGAGTTAATTGCTTAATAAGCTTGTTCCAGCAGAGGTTGGTGATATCAGTAATCACTGATCATATAGAGTTTGGAATTGAAACTCTTGGCTTCAAGCCTTTATGGCATCACCTACTTGTCATGTGGGTTTTTGTTAAATTCTGTTAATGTACCCTGTTATATCTCAACCGTTTTATATGTGTGTGGGGTGCACATGTTTTCTTAGCAAGCATGCATATGTAATACACGAAACTAGTCATTTCATCGTGATAGATAGGATGAATGTTTTGCCTTTTTTTTCCTTTCATATCGAGTTCTCATGCATTTGTATGTACCAGGATGGAGATGGAAGCAGATTACATAGGGCTGCTGTTGATGGCTTCTGCTGGATATAACCCTCGTATAGCTCCCTCAGTCTATGAGAAGCTAGGCAAAATTTCTGGGGAATCAGCCTTGAGAGATTATCTGTCTACTCATCCTTCTGGGAAGAAGAGAGCGCAGTTGTTGGCTCAGGCTAAAGTAATGGATGAAGCCCTTACAATATATAGGGAAGTGCAGGCAGGAAAAGGGATTGAGGGTTTCCTATAGAGGAGAGGATGAAATGCACAGGCCATGTGATAGTAGGGAACCGCCCAGAAGCCAGTTTTTTCGGAAGTTATGCTCATCTTTTCTTCGCATCTTGATTGATTTTCATTTCAAGTTCCAGTAAGTGAAGATTAAGCAAAGAATTCTTCACAAAGAAGTTGTTTTTGGACAACTCCAATTCCCTTTCCTGGCTGCTGAAATTGATTGTTCAATAAGCATACTTTATTTGTCTGTTGTAACCCTTTCTACGAAATCCAGGAAGCAACTTGTAAAGCAACGTTCCATCTTTTTAGGTGTTGTGGATCAGCTACCAAACTTCGCCAGTTTATCTGTCATTTGATTATCTTTCCTTTTAGTAATGTGTAATCCATCGTTTCTAAGATTTTTTGAATGCCAATTCATGCCACGCCATGATATCTTCCTCACCTTGCCACTGCATTAATCAACACTCTAATAACAATAGGGGAAGGTGCATTCTGCCTACGCTTTGTGCAAGACACCACAAAAACAAACTAACTAAACTAAACATCTCGGCTTTTTCCTGGCGATCGTCATTCCATCACTCTTACCTCTCTAGCTCTAAATACGAAATAGTTTGCGTTTCTAGCCTAGAAACCTCTCTCCGTGATGATTACATACTCGGGTAAAAGCTTAGGATTGACTGTTCTCAATTTCGTTATTTCCGTTTTTCAAATGTTTGAGCTATGAAAATGGAGTTGCAACGGCTAAAGTTGAAGAACACACTAACATACCTGCTTGAGAATTGCAGGAGCATGAGAGAGCTCAAGCAGATTCATGCCCACATCACTACAGCCCCTCAATTCTTCATCACTGACCGTTGGTTCTTAACCTCTCGCGTTATTTTCTTCTGCACAGTTTCTCAATCAGGGTCTCTCAGCTATGCAGACACAGTTTTCAGGCTCGTTCCTCGAAAAACTCTCTTCATTTATAACGCCATGATCAGAGCTCACGCTTCAAGAATCCATGACCCCAATTCATCTCAGCCCTTAATTTTGTACAAACAAATGCTCTTTGATGATATTACACCGGATTGTATTACTTTTCCTTTCGTGTTAAAACATTGCGTGAGCAGAGTTGATGGACTTGTCGGATCAAGTGTTCATGCCCATGTTGTTAAGTTTGGGTTTCAAAGTGATGTTTTTGTGCAGAATTCTTTGATTACTCTGTATTCACAATGTGGGCCAGTGGATAATGCAAGGAAGGTGTTCGATGAAATGTCTAATCGAGATGTTGTTTCGTGGAATTCTATAATAGTTGGGTGTTTGAGAAATTCAGAGCTGAATATGGCGTTAGAGTTGTTTAGGAGGATGAAGAAGAGGAATATTGTTACTTGGAATTCAATTATCACGGGGTTCGTACAAGGAGGTAGACCAAAGGAAGCTTTAGAATTCTTCTATGAAATGCAAGTTTCTGGTGATGATATGGTTAGTCCAGATAAAATGACAATTGCTAGCGTGCTCTCAGCTTGTGCTTCTCTTGGCGCAGTTGATCAGGGAAGGTGGGTGCACGATTACTTGAATACAAGCGGAATGGAGTGTGATATGGTGATTGCAACAGCATTAGTCGATATGTATGGCAAATGTGGGAGTGTTTCTAAAGCCCTTGATGTTTTTAGGTCAATGAAACATAAGGATTTTTTGGCATGGACAGCTATGCTTTCCGCGTTTGCAATTAATGGTAATGGAAGAGAAGCTTTCGAGCTTTTCTTGGACATGGAAACAGCTAGAGTGAGACCTAATGCTGTGACTTTTACTGCATTGCTGTCAGCTTGTGCTCATTCTGGCCTTATAGACATAGGCCGCTGGTGTTTCCGCCTGATGAGGCATACTTATCACATAGAACCGCAAGTCCAACACTATGCTTGCATGGTTGACATTCTTGGTCGAGCTGGTCTCTTTGATGAAGCAGAAGGGATAATAAAAAATATGCCAGTGAAGCCAGATGTTTTCGTTTGGGGTGCACTACTTGGTGGCTGTCAAATGCACCAAAATATTCAGTTAGGAGAAAAAGTTGCCAGGATTTTAATTGCTTTAGAGCCTCTGAACCATGCCTTTTATGTTAATCTTTGCGATATATATGCCAAAGCTAGAAGGTTTGATCATGTAAAGGAAATTAGAGCCCTTATGAAGGAGAAAGAGATAGAGAAGACCGTTCCTGGCTGCAGCACGATTGAAGTTAATGGAGTTGTTTGCGAATTTTCTGTAAGAGGATCACCTCATGTTTTGATGACGGAAATAAAGTTTGTTTTATCTAGCTTGAGTGATGAGATAGGAAGGAGTATTAATATCGGCGCTGTTGTGGAATGATGAAGAGAGAATTTTATTACCAAAGTGAAAAATACTTATTTGGTTCTTCAATAGATATGATTTCAGAGCTTGACATTCCATCTGAAGACATAAGATTTAGTACTTTCATATGCCATACTTGTGGTGGTCTTGTTTTACAGTAAATATGACAGCCTGCTTTGGCTTCTAAGTATTTTGATGCCCCAAAATGAAAAAAAGAGAGGATAATTACGACTCGTCTTTGGGTGATCTAGTTTATAAAATAGCAGGAAAATGTATAGGTTTAGTATATCGTATAAATAGACATATACTACAAATACATATACATAATCAATATATATGTTTTGTTTATTTGGACTCACTTTAGCTTTTACCTGGTTGACCAAGCTTTTGAGAGGCCAAAAATGCTTATTTTAAAAAAAGTGAGATATTTGATTAAACTTTTGATAGAAAATGAATGTATTGCAGGATTAGAAAAAGGAAAAATTGTATATACTAGCAAATTATTAATTCAAATTAAATATTATAAATATAGTTTGATTTAGTTGTACTCTATAGTAAACTATTGCTATTTTCGCCTCTCTTCCTGGTGAAATCTCGCTCGCCACTCTCGTTTTGATGGAAGCTTCTCTCGCTTTTATACAAACACAAATGTATAAAATGTGTTTGTGTTTGTATAAAGCGAGAGAAAATTGTATATATATACATATATTTTCGTTCCCCTCTCTCCCCTCTCCCAGATCTTACTCGCCACTCTCTCAGGTCTCGCTCGCCACTCTCATTTGCCTCTCTTACTTTATACAAACTCAAATGTATACATTGCGTTTGTGTTTGTATAAAGCGAGAGAAAATTCTTGTATATACACAAATGAATATATTTTCGTCCTATGCACTTATGATTATACAAATACAATCGTCTCCTGCCTAATTTTTTTTGTCTTTCTCTCTTTTCTCGCTTTGTACAAACACAGATTATACAATTGATCTTTTGTATATTTATACCGAAACATATTATACAACTGCTTTCTTTTGTATATGTATAGCGAATTATACAACTGCTTTCTTTATATATGTATATCAAATTATACAACTGCTTTCTTTGTATATTTATAGCGATATATACATAATTATGTTTGTTATGGAGCAAATTATGTAGTTTATATAATACAAATATGATTTTTATGTTTACTATGTGTGAAAATTGTTCTGAAGAAAAACTGTTTTTCAGAAGTTAAGGAAAGTAATTTTTTTTCGAAAAATACTTTTGTAAAAAAGCATATGCTTGGAAACACTTTTAAAAAGCTTGGCCAAACGCTAATTATTGTTCAAAGATTATACTTTAAACTTATTGATCAAAATTTTCTCCCCAAAATATTTTTTTACAATAAGTTAGATTTTAAAATTTTGGTCTAACAGGCTTATAGGTACAACCTTATATAAAAAGCTAAGTATCTAAAATAGAAAAATAATGTAGAGTTGGAAAAATATTTTGATATGCGTAGAGTGAACATGATATGCATTCTAACTGTATTTTTCATTTTTATGACAATGATTCTGAAGGGAACATATTAATTTAAATCACATAAAATTTACAAAGATTATGTAGTTGTTGACTTGAATATAACTATTAGTAGTATGATCTATCCAGGACATATTTTTATATTTTTAGATTAAGAAATTTCTTTGTAATGTAACTATTAGTAGTATGATCTATCCAGGACATATTTTTATATTTTTAGATTAAAAAATTTCTTTATAATGGTTTTATTGCTTGAATAGACATTTTATTTGAATGATTGTAATGCGAGTGACGGAGTGAGAATTTATAAATACTTTATTATGATGTTTACGTATAGGATCAATTGTTACACAAGATCTGAAACATAATTAGAAGTTACTAGACAATGACAAAGGGCAATAGATAGGATTTATGAGGACATTTTTTTGTGGATATTGTACCTTAATATTTAACTATAACATAGCGTCTTATAGGGGTGTGCATAGTCGGGTTGATTCGGCTTTTTCCAATATCAAATCAAATTATTTGTATCGAATTTTTAAATCTATAAACCAAATCAAACTAATAAAATTCGGGTTTTTTGATCTCGAGTTTTTTTGGGTTTTTGGATTTCTTCCTGTTTTTCCGCTAACGTATTAATTCAAACATATAATTTACTTGTATGTCAAATATTTTTTCAATTTCAACTAAAATACAATTATCTAAGGTATTTTTTAGGAATATAACACAAATAATGATATGCTTAATGACACTAAAATATCAAAATAATAATAACAAAAAAAATTACAAATTAACAAGTCATAATGAAAATGATCATAATTTAAATGTACTAAATCATGCAAAAATAAGTTTAATAAGTATTAGTTACATGACTAAATATTAAAGTAAATTAAAATTAGATTATTTATTTTAATTATCTAAACCAATGTAAAATCAAAGAACAAATATTCAATATTATTGTCATTCTTAGGGTTAAATTGTTTTTCTTTTTGCATTAATATTAGTTTGATTTTGATTTAAGTTTTATTATAATTACCAACATCATCAGTGGACTATAAGTTTTATGGAACCATTCAAAATTATAAGTTTCAAACTTGAAATAATATATTAAAAATTAAAAGCTATTAAAAAGTATAAGAAATATTTAAAAATTATATCAAAGTAAATATTTTTATGTATAAAATAAAATTTTAAAAATATATATAAATATCGGGTTGATTTGATCTCGGGCTATTTTTTTTAGCTAAAATCAAACCAACCCAAATATAGTCGGGGTTTTTTTTCAACACCAAATCAAGACAAACCAACCACTGATCGATTTTTTTTCTCAATTTGACTCAACTTACGATTTGATTCAATTTTCAATTCGATTTTGTACTCTCCTACTTGGGAGGGAGAAAAACGATACAAATTATGTGTTGACACCTCTTTTGTTTCCACTAATTCTACTGCACCAAGATGTGATTGATTAGAAGGTCTTACTAGTTGTGTACCCCATGAAGGGAAAAAGAGGGCACATTAGAATTTTCAAACATGAACTTCATTAAGATGATCATTTTGAGATTAATTAATTAAGGAAAAAAGGTCAAATATGTCTCTAAATTATTTGAAAAGGTATAGATATACTCTCCGTTTAAAGTTTTGTTTATTCATGCCCTCGCCGTCCAACTTTTGGTCCAAATATATCCTTATGGGCGTTAGTTGTCATGTTGGACATATCCAACTCATTTTTCATTTCATTAAATTCCACATTAAATTGCCATGTCATTTTGACCTTACCACATGACATTTATATGAAAATGAAAAGATATTCGGACTCATAAATACCTAATTCGACCCATAAATCAACTCCTTTTAAATACACTATCCGACCCATTTTTAACAATTTTATTTAATTTTTATTTTTTCGATAAATCCCAAAAATGAATAATTGATTAAATTAAACTTAAATGGTATACTAGTTACGTGCATGAATATGAAATTCATGCATAACTCAAACAAATCAGTGGGTTCAACGTGCACTTCGTAAGATTGTAAATGTATAGCTAAGTGTTGTTCTTAAAAAGATGATATACTCACTAGTGGTTTGATCAACTATGGACGGCAAAATCCGTTCATCAAATTATAATCCATTCAAATTCGTGCCAATTTTAGTTGATTATTGATCTGTTTATTTATTAATAATAAAGAAAAATAATCATATTATAGATTAATAAAAGAATACAAAAAAATCATTAAAACCTAGTTCATAAATATTGATTAATATTATTATGTGACAAAAATTCAGAGAGAATTGAACTCAACAACTTACCTAAAACAAGCTCCTGTTAGCATCAATAGAACGCAGTTAACGGAAAAAAAGAAACTCTCTTCAAAGATATTTTTAATCTTCTATAATTCAATATTACTAATTTGTTAATTAAATCAAGTTAATTATAGGAGAAAGGGCGCTTCAAAAAGTGGGACACGTACGTAATTAAGGAAATAAATTTTTTAAGAGAAGTAATTAAGTAACTTAATTAGTTAGTTCCGTTACAGTTATAGTCGTAACTAGTAATTAAGGAAATAAAGTAACCTGAGTTTGTTAACTAATTAGACTTTTTTTTCCATTATGGTAATAAGATGTGTATAAATAGATAACTATCTTTGTTTAGACTTCATAATTAACATAATTCTTTTAGGTTTACATAGGTTTACTCTTGATCAAGAATCAATGTCGAAACAAATGGGAATACGTTTTCATCCCACTGATACGGAGCTAATCAACTATCTTAAGAGGTTTTTCAAAGGCGAATTATCTTTGAATCAACAATGTCCTATCCAGTTTGCGGATATATATGGAGATCAACCACCATGGGAAATATTCAGAGCTAATTTTGAAGAGAAGTGTCGTTACTTTATTACTCCTTTGAAGAAGCGGAAGATTAAAGATACAAGGTTTTCTCGAACTTGTGCTAAAGGAACGTGGAAAGGGCAAACCGGAGAAGAACTTATAAGGAGGAACAATATGGGGCCTGTGGTAGGGTTTAAGCGAAAGTTCAGGTTTGAATCAAGTGATCAGTGTGGCCAAAATAAAACTTGGTTGATGATAGAATATCAAGTTGCGGATAATTTTTTTAAGGAAAATAATCATATTCTTAAAGAAGATTTTGTAGTGTGTCGAATCAAGAAGAAGATCATGGATAAAGAGAAGAATGTGGATCATGTTATAGAGGCACAAGATGGAGATGTTGCGGGAATTATCGATCCTATGTTGTTTGAGCCTAATCATAATAACGTCTACTCCACAAGTGAAGATCAAGTTAGGGTTTGTGATGAAGTTGAGGCTTCAACTATCGAATTTGACGTTCAAACCAATACTTATGAAGCTACTACAATGGATAAGAGAGCGAGAACGTTGGCAGTACAAGAAGGCGACGGAGTTGACGATATTAGAAGCGATGAATTTCAGGAAGAGATGTATAAAGCATTTGAGGACATTCCTGTTGACATTCCTGACGATTGGTTGCAGAATTCACACGTTCTACAAGATATATAAATATTTATATAGTTCGATCCTTAGATGGATTATATAGTTGAAAAAAAATTGTATGTAGTTCACTTTTGCCCATATATATAAATGTGGATGTTCTGATTATTAATTAATATTTCGAAGTAGAAAATCATGTCACTGTTTTTTTCTGTAACTAGCTAGGAGTAGTGCCGTTTTGAAATCTTAGGTTTCTTTGGGATTTGATTTTGATCTAAAGATTTATTAGTTGTATGGTTTGATTTCTATTCACTTCAACAATTTAAATTTTCATAATAAATCCATTCATAATTGGTGTTTTGGTGGACGAGTTGTTTTCAATTGTATTTGAATTGAAGAGTGAAGAAGAAGAGATATCTATAAATTAAATATTGTATCTTCGTCCTAATTTTTATAAACTAGTAAGTATATATCAATTTGATTTGTATAATTATTATGGATTGATAATTGGAGGTTTTGTGGATCGGTTAATTGTTTTCAATTGTATTTGAATGGAGCAAATAATTTACAGCATATGCTACCTTTTAGTCAGCTTTCACTACCTTGCTAACAGAGTAGTGTTGGTAGAGCAACGACTAGTTTAATTTGATGGCGATTAGCTATTTAAAATCACGGCTAGATGATGTTGTTGAATTAGCATCTATAAATTTGTTGTTCTGGAGCACAATTCAAGCAGTTCCGATCCCATTATACTTATAGCTTCTGTTATATTCCCAATTTCATCACATTACCGTCTTGTCTGTCTCTCCTAGCTTGATCATTAAGTGAAAAATAGTCCTCCAAAGAGGCTCTTGTTCCATTTCATCACATGGCAATGAGCTCTTAAAGTTGAAGAATCTAAAGCGTATACTTCCACAAAAGATTTTCTAAAGTATCTATCTCTAACTGAAACAGGTAAACAATAAGCAACTAGCTAGGCTATTTTGGTCATTCCACAAAGCATTCGTGTTGATTCTTAAGGCACCAGTTGTCCGGCCTGTATCTAACTCTTAACATGGTTGTGCATCTAGCTGTGTATTTTGGTTTTTCTTGCTCCTCATACGTCTGATTAGTCAACTTCTTGTACGTCTTACATGAGTTCAATCTGTTTTTTGTCTCAGGTAAATCTTCAATCTCTTACTACTGTTACTGTGATGTTAAAGAAAATTAGAGTGGTAATTCTGCTGACCACCTCAAGTTCAATTCATCATCATGGACTTGAAAGCTACATCTTAACAAAAAAGTATTAACTAATTTCACCTCAAGTTTTTTTTTTTAAAAAAAAAAATTGGTAGTATCTTTGGCTATCAACATGTTGGTGATTATCAAGAGTCAAGCTCTATGTGTATATGTTGTCGAAATCATTTGCGATGCACCATTGACTTCCGAATTCTGCTGCAATAGCTTCAATAAATTTCCATTGCTATCTCTCATGATTCCTCCAATCCCTCCTTTGTTGTCATTCTCGAGATAGCTATCATCTGTATTTAACTTGATCACCCTAGCGTCTGACATTCTCCAAACCACTTGTTTAATGTTCAAGACGGGCTCTAATTTTTCCACTGTCAAGTACCTGTTAATTTACATGTAGGAAAGGCTACATGGATGACTGCCAGAATATTCCTAATTATGTGGTACTCTATTTTGTTGTAGAAAAACTTTCTGCTATCACCGAATTTACAAGCAGCCCAGGCAGTCCCAACAAACAATCACTGGAGCAACTCGAAGCATAAGCTTATGAACACTACTATTAGCTTTTGTATCCCACTATTCTTTAATGATCCTTCTAATAGGCCAAGAATTGTAAGTGATACCCAAAGGAGCCCCTATATATACCTTTCCAAATATGCACAACAACTTCTCCTTCACCAAAAGTGTGCTGAATGGAGCCTGACATAGGAGCTCTATAACATATACATCTGGAGGTGCTTTGAATTCCAAGTGTAGTTATCACTTCTTCAAAAGGAAGTTTGCCATGAGCGAGTCAGTCTCCATGAAAGAAAAGACATTTTGAAAGGGAGAGACTTGTGTCACATCTTGCTTAGAAAATTATTCTTTGGATTAATGTTTTTGATAAGATTCCAAGCAGATTTATTGGAGTAATGACCATCCTCTGTAATATTCCAAATCGCATAGCCATCATGATCAGCGGATCCAATTTCAGTGGCAGTAACATATTCAACATACTGATTAGGCAAAATATTAGCAAGTTTATTCACATTCCAGTTTCCATTTTCTATGAACTCGCTCACTATAACCTTGGCCTTGTTGTTGACACCCAATTTTGATCCTTCCCAAATTAATTCACGGGCTTCTTAATAATTAGTTTTATAAAATTCAAATACTTTTCAAAGTCACAAATTGCAGCAACAAACGACGTCTATTCCAACTCAACAACTGCAACCAAACGCAGAAGACAGCAACTTCGTTGTTCTTCCTCCAACGTCCCTCTCAGACCAGTACAGTAGAAAGCCACGTGATTCTTTCCTTTTGGCTCGAGATTGAGTCACGTAGCATCTCAAAGACATGAAATTGATCCGGAGCGCAGATTCGCACTTTCCTCTTCTGGAATGAGTTTGAAACTTCAGAAAAGGTTGTCTCCATATAATGGTAAAAGATTTTGAATATTGAATTTTTAAAAAAATCATCCTGTTTCCCCCTTTTTTTTTCCAGCCCTACTCTTCCTCTATAAAAAATGTTTTCTTCCTCAATGGTTGAGGTTAGGGAATAGTTAGACAGAATTTGAAGATTTTTAATTGGAAAATTTTGGAGTCAAAGAGAAAGCATAAAGATACATAAAAACATAGGTTTTTCTTAAAGCAAATTAAAGACTTAAGAAATCAAGTATTATAGAGTGTATTCAAGCATCGATTTCTCTTTCCGAGACATTCTTGTTGCTCGTCGGAGCTTTCAAACTTTGTGGGGTGTCGGAAGAAGTTCACTGTTTTCTCTGCTCATTGTTGTCCGGTTTGCTGCCCCTTTAAAGGTAATACTCATCTCGCTTCAAGCATCTCTTGCTCGTAATGTGTTGTTCCTGACAATGGGAAGTTGTTTATATGTTAGTTTAGAGTTTTTGACTCACTGGTAGCTGCAAATCCATAATGAAATTTGTTTGTTAGTCCATGTTGTTTCCTCCTTGTCTTGAGCTCATTCCTCTCTATTTTGTTTAGTCTTCTTAGCCCTTTAGCATCTCGACTAGTTAGCTTTATGTGTCCTTTGATTATGAGCATAAAAGTGTTAATGTATGAGCATGTTCTCGAGTTTATTAAAGCATTGTAGGTTTGATTCTGATTTTGCTTTATTTGATTTCTACTAATCTATCCTTTCCTTTCCTTAAACTGATCTCTTGTTTGTTAGCATATAATTTCCTAATTAAAGACATTACCATTTAAGATTGAAGCTTGCACAAGTAAAAGTGACCCAATAAAATGTGATATTTGCCTGATATGCAGTACATCCTCTACCTCTTCTATGTTGTGAGTTTTGCTAATTGCGAATCACCTGTTCATGGAATAGGTTGCTTTTATTGTGTATATGTTTACCTCCTTGGGACTTTACTGTTATGCCTATACATGTGCACATGTTTTTCTTGGAATTTCTTCATACTTCGGCTCTTGACGTTCTGGTTTTAGATCTATTTTACTCCATGTCATGTAGTGAATTTGGTGATATTTTGTCTCAGATTACTTGGTTTACTTTATTTTAATTAAGTCGTCTTGCTTGTTTCTTTTCTTCTTCGCCTCAAATGCTAATTTTTACTATCATTTTTGTTACATGTGAGGCCAACTTGAGTTCATCTTGGACTCTATACTTCTTTTCCTTGCATTCCCGAGTCAAGCCATAAAGGCTCCATTTTCATTGTTCGGATCAGCAGTCCATCGAAAGCGATAACTTACAGGGATGGAGAACAATACAGGGACTAAAAAATGG
The DNA here is from genome assembly GCA_016801875.1 of Solanum sitiens. Classification (NCBI taxonomy): domain Eukaryota; kingdom Viridiplantae; phylum Streptophyta; class Magnoliopsida; order Solanales; family Solanaceae; genus Solanum; species Solanum sitiens. Next base: position 1,296,918 of record JABWTJ010000191.1, read on the forward strand.
AATTTTTGATGTCCCGAAAGCCCAGAAAAGTGTCACGACCGGGGGTTACCCCCTAGACGTAACATGGCGTAGTCGACCCCGAAGGGGTCGCATACTAGCCCTTAGCATAATTATACGCATAATGTCATATGAAATAATGTGGAAAATTAAAACTTTTCAAACAAAAGTCATACTTCAAATATCATCAATATAGAGTTATGAATTACTGCCTGCTTTGCCTTTCAAGAATTTTCGCGCCCCAAAAATGATAAAAAGGAGAGGATAATTACGACTCGTCTTTGGGTGATCTAGTTTATAAAATAGCCGGCAAATGTATAGGTTTAGTATATCGTATAAGTAGACATATACTACACATACATATACATAATCAATGTATATGTTTTGTATATTTGGACTAGCTCAGGTAAATAACTTTTGTCAAAGGGACAAAATTGAAAGAAGCCCCCCAAAAGTTATTCTTTGGGTAAGCAGTAATCTTTTGTTGGTTGATATGGTAAGTATTATAACCAAATGACCAAGCTTCTGAGAGGCCAAAATGCTTATTTAAAAATAAATTATAAAAAAAGGGATATGTTTGATTAAACTTTTGATAGAAAATGAGTATATTGGAGGATTAGAGAAGCTAAAGAAAGTAAAAGAAATTCAAAAAACACTTATTTGGAAAAAATTATCCATATATAAAAAGCTAAGTATCTAAAATAGAAAAATAATGTAGAGTTGGGGTTGGAAAAATATTTGGATATACGTATGAGTGAACATGAGATGCATTCTAACTATATTTTTCATTTTTATGACAATGGTTCATAAGGAAACATATTAATTTAAGGCTGAACCCTTCGGCAGCTCCTTAAATTTGGGATCAATTTTTACTTAGACACCTTAAGTAGGCTTTGTTCATTTTAAACACCTCAAGTAGAGGTCCGCCATGTCATTTAGACACCTTTTTGCCAATCAGCTAAAATTACAAAGCGTGTGTAACACACTAGTGGGTGACATGACATGATGACTAATTAAAAGCTGACATGTGACATTTGAATGTAAAAATAATAATTTTAAAATAAATTATAAGGGTTGTTTTATGTTGATCCTTAATCTATTCCAGGTGATCTAAATGGTCCTTAATGTATTATAAAGGAGGATCAATTTGATCCTTTGACCTAAAACTAACAGATACATCAAAAAAATCAGGTTAACTTTAACACCGGGTCCCACCTGCAAAATTTAAAACGCTCAAAATTTTCCCTTTCCCCTTCATTCTCCATTTTTTCGATCTGTTTCAGAAGAGCTCGTGGATATTACTTCTTTGCTCCTCAACCATTGAAGTAAACTTCCATCTTCTCATTTAACACTGATTCACTACAAAATTCAATAAAAATGAAGTTTTTCTCTTTTTAGTTCATCTCTGAATCCCCAATTGCTATTTCAATTCGAAGATAATAAGTGATTTTTAATAGGAAGTGATTTTGTAAGTCTTTCATTGTCGTTGTGTAAAAAATTGATTGTTTTTAAGATACATACAGAAGATCTAATCAAAGCCCTATTAGAAGGTGACGAAATTGATTCACGATCAATGCCTTTGATTTCAAAATTAGTAAAGAAACGGAGTGAAACTGAAAGTATTTGAAAATGGACAGTAGCATTGTGCGATAACATTAGTTGAAAGGAAGATTAAGACACAATTGATATTTCTAAATTAGAAATGAGCTTGAAAAAGAGAACGAAAAGGTGAAAAAAATGAAAAGCAAATTGGTTAATGTCAAAAGTAGAGAGCATGTGTGTTGGTATATTATCTTATATAACGCTACTCTAAATTTGATATCTAAATTGCGATTTGATCTTTTGAACCATGGTGAAAGTCAGTTTTCATAGGTTGATCTGTAATCTTTAGTGTATGTAATTTGTACAGACAACTTCTTTTCTAAAAAATATGGTGCTTTAGCTTTTATAATTGAAGTGCAGATTTTATATTAAAAATTTGGTCCTTTGTAATTGTAGAATTTGGTGCATATTTTATTGAGAATTACTGGTGCATCAACATTGAGAATTCTAATGTAAATTAAGTATATGTGCTTACAATCAATGGAAAAATTTGGTCCTTTGTATTTGTAGAATCTGGTGCATATTTTATTGAGAATTTCTGGTGCATCAACATGTATATGTGCTTACAATCAATGGAAAAATTTGGTGTATTGAAACATTTTATTAGCACATCTGGTGCACTTTTAATGAGCACACTCATGTCTAGTGAAGCTCGGAATGGATATGATGTACGTAAATCTTTTTCTTACCTTGTAAAGATAGAGATAGTTTCTGATTGACTCTAGGCTTTAAAAAATTTACTTCAAAGTAGATTCATCCAGTGAAATATCTATGATAACAGGGAAGTGATGCAATTTTTGGAGATCTGTTCGCTTGCAAAACAGTTTACGTAGCTCTGGTGCTTATCAAGAGTTGGGACCATTTGTCTAACTCCAAGATTCTTCTTTCATTTTATACGATCACATCTTTCTCATATCATTCAAGGCTTTTTTTTGCGTTTGAAATAAGGGGACAAGAAGTAAGAGCATAGATACTTTAGATTCAACTTCGCAACTTATCAAAATCATATTATATGAGTTGATTAAAAAATATGAATAAAAGCAACAAAAGAAATACTAAAGTTAATTTGTAATATCTTCACTTCAACCAGCTACCAGCATGAAACCAACAAAATATCTTCACTTCAACCAGCTAGCGACAAAAACTCATAAAAGTCTTCACTTCAATCAGCTATAAAATAATCAACAAAAACATGGTCATTTCAAAATAACAATCCATCTGAAACGTATAGAATCACCATTAACCAAGATATAAACCCAAAAAAAGAGTAGGTGTTACCAAATAAAAAAGATACCAGATTAAATATTCATGTCGGACGACGCAACATTATCATCATGGATAAAATTTGTTCTTCTAACCTGTAGAAGGAAAAAAATCAGATTCCTTTAAGATTTCAAGCTAACTTACTTAGGTATAAAAATAATTACCGGCAACTTTTCAGGTACAAATGAAGTAGAAGGCATCCAAAAAGCTGGCTCAAAAATTTCTCCTTCTGGTTGTACATAGTTAAACTTGCAAGTTCTCGTATTATGGCCAGACTTGTGACATCGACTACAATTAACTGATGTTTGCTTCTTCTTCATCTTAGTTCTACTTGATCCTACTTCATCTTGTTCTTTCCTTCTCAACTTTTGCTTTCTCCCCGACTTATTTTATCTTGAAAAGATTGGAGGAAAAGGAGGAATCTTGCCTGATTTAGGCCATAACTGTGAACCATTTATTGGAAGAATAGCAGGTTCATAGATTCGCTTATACATTTCCACCTTATAGCAGTCATCCACATAATTAATAGCCTCGTCATTTTTATGCCAAATTGCTGAAATAGCATGCTTGCAAGGGATTCCTGTAATGGTCCACTTTCTACAGCTATATTTTCTGTTAGCAAGGTCAACAGCCCAAATGTCGCTCACACTTCCGCCAAGAATTTCAAAGTTCCATTCATTCGACTTTTTAGGAATAAAACCAGCAGCATCTTTTTCATTTTTGTGTAGAATACTCTTGATCCGAGGGCAAATATCATCAGAATTCCATCTATCAGCTTTATCCCTGTTAGCTTGTAATCTAGCCATAAGAAGATATCTTAATTTTTCCAGCAAAGTGATGATTGGCTTGTCTCGAGCATCAAGTATAATACTATTAAATGATTCACACATATTATTCAACAAAATATCACACTTAGCATTTGGAGAAAAATGTGATTTAGACCATTCAGTAGGTTCCTTTTCTTTCAACCATACAGCAGCTTTGGCATCCAATTTAACAATGTCATTGATGCGAGCATTAAAAAATTCCACAGTTGTAGCACTTGCAGCAGCCCAAAGTGCACATTTTAGTGAAGAACCACTAAAACCAGCTCTCTTGAAATTATTATGAAGATGTCTCACGCAAAATCTATGACCCACAGATGGCAAAATTTCATTAAACACTTCAATGAGACCTTTTTGTTTGTCCGACATAAAGGTCCAATCAGCTTGATCGTTAATCTCCAAATCATCAATTAAATAAGTCAAAAACCATGACCATGTCTCTTTAGTTTCCTTTTCTACAACTGCATAGGCCACTGGAAAAATATTATTATTGGCATCCAAGCCAACTGCAGTCAATAACTGATATCCATACATTTGACCCTTCAACCAACACCCATCCACACCCAATATTTTTCTACATCCAACCTTAAACCCCTCCTTACAAGCAGCAAAACAAATATAGATTCTTTGAAATCTATATGGTTTGTTTGGCATTTCGTTTTGAGTTAGCTTCATATACATTGAAGTTCCAGGATTTGACCTTCCAATTTCAAGGCAATAGTCCCAAAGGATGGAAAATTGTTCTTTCACATCTCCATCAATTAATGCAAGTGCCTTCTTTTTAGCCTTTCTAGCTTGAGCTAAAGTAACATGAGCTTTAAGTCCCACACTAACTGTGTCTCTAAAGTCAGACACCTTCCACTCTCTGTTATGACTGATAGCATCAAGATACATTCTTGCAATGAAAGAAGAGGTTATTGTCTTGTTGCGATGGTTCCAACGTTTGCAGGTATGCTTGGGATCATAAGTTTTAATCTGAAATGCCTTGTCTCGATGCATTACTGATGCCATAATCACCCATTTACAATCTGAATTTCTAGACTTCGCTTTTACTCTTTTTCCATCATTTTTGATCCACCTAATACTCTTCCCAGCTTTAACCTCATGAGTTGATACTGCATTTTTGAACTCCTCCCTGCTTTCAAATGTATATTCCAATGCTAATATCGGATGTTTTGCTTCAGTTTTTGGGTTATGCTTTGGAAAATGAAAGCACTCATCATCAGAATCACCATTCAAACTCTTTTGATCTTCAGAGTCCACACAATCTGAATCTCCATCTTCATTAGATAATTTTCTCAGAACTTCGTCGTTAATAAGTTTCCTTCCATCCTCAAAGCTTTGTTTTTTTTGTTCGTGTCTTTCAAGGATGACATCGTCATCGGATAATTCATTTTCTGAATCTTCAAACTCATCAGAATTGTATGTGTCACCACATTTTGTATGCTCTTGGTTTAATGTGCAATTTGTGTGGCCTATAATCTCACCTGAATCTACTTCAATGTAGGAGTCCAAATGTTCAAAATACAACTCAACTACTCTATCATTTGGGATAAATTTTTCAATTGAGAGAGCTTCTACTTCAGTAGACACTAATCTCCACCTATCATCGAACTTTCCAAATTTATGCCAAAATATTTCCGAGTCATTCATATAGCCGCACATAACAGCCATCTGCTTCAAATCTGCTAAATTAAGATTTTTTGCTTCAACATAATCAAAATAATCCACCATTCCTCCAACATATGTCTTGCTTGGTTGATGCTTCATCAGCCCCATATGATTAATTTTAATACTAAAAAATTCAGCCTCGAACACCGGATCTGTAAAAAAAATTATGAGGACCACCTACATATAATATTTTTGGGACCACTAGTGAATATTTTATATGACATTAAAAGTCTTAGGTTCTGAGACCCTTATCTAACACTCTATGCTTTTGTAGAAAAACTCAAAACTAACAAAAGACCATACTTTTACATAGAAGAGACTTAATAAATCACAAGAGAAACAGTAAAAAGAGTAGTAAAATAGAGGCAAATCATAAAATCTAAAAACAAAAATCTTACCATAATATAGAGTTGATTCTTTGTCACCACTTCTTTTGATGAACATTCTTGGTATAATATAGAAGAACGTAAGTATTTTTAGTGCATATAACTCTATAATGAAAATATGAAGATGGAGAAAATTAGGGCACCTTTGGCGCTATGGCTTATGAGGAGATGAGAAAGTTTTCGCGCTTTATTTTGCAAGTGAGACCCGGTGTTAAAGTTAACCTGATTTTTTTGATGTATCTGTTAGTTTTAGGTCAAAGGATCAAATTGATCCTCCTTTATAATACATTAAGGATCATTTAGATCACCTGGAATAGATTAAGGATCAACATAAAACAACCCTTATACATGAAGGACCATTTTGATCATTTTCTCTTCATATTAAACACCTCAAGTAGAGGTCCGCCATGTCATTTTGACACCTTTTTGCCAATCAGCTAAAATTACAAAGCGTGTGTAACACACTAGTGGGTGACATGACATGATGACTAATTAAAAGCTGACATGTGACATTTGAATGTAAAAATAATAATTTTAAAATAAATTATTAAAAATCAACTAATTTTTCAGCAAAAATAAATAAATAAAATTACCTATTTTCTACCATCCCACCCCACTTTATATCACCCCAACCCCTACCCCACCTGCCTTACGTCCCTTTTGCCTCCCCAACTCTACAACCATTTTCTTGATTATTTTTTCAATTTTTTTTTTAGAAAATCATTAGATTTTAGTTGTTTTTTTTTAATTGATTTTGAAAATTATATATGACATTCTTCTAACTTTTTTGGAAAAAAATGTGTGTCTTGTTCTAAGAAGTCTTTTCAAAATTAGTGTGATGATTTTTAAAAATTTTGTTTTTATAAACGTTTTTAAAATTAGTGTGATAGCTTTTTATTTTATATTTTCATATTTTGTAAGGTTTTTTAGCATGAATTTTCATGGGGAAGGTGAAATAAGAGGTAGGGCTAAAAAGTGAAGAAGAGGAAGAAAAAAAATTCCAAAAATTCCAAAAAAAAACCTCACCGATCAAAATGGGTGCAACACACACAATATGTCAAGTCAGCAAAAAGTGTCAAAATGACACAGCAGGACTCAACATGAGGTGTCTAAAATGAACAAAGTCTAGTTGAGGTGTCTAAGTGAAAATTGATGCCAACTTTAGGGGGCTACCGATGGGTTCAGCTTTAATTAAAGAGCAACTTTCACATATAGCAAACACAAAATTCATATTTGTATGTTATAGTAAATTTTGTATAATTGCGCTCCATAGCAAACATAAATATGTATATTTCTCTATATATATACAAGAAAAATAATTGTATAATTCGCTATACATATACAAAGAAACCAATTGTATAATTCGTTATACATATACAAAAAAAACAGTTGTATACAAATCAATTGTATAATTTGTGTACGTATAAAACTTAAAAGAGAGAAAGACAAAAGAAAATTGGGTAGGAGAATATTTTTATTGTATAATTATAAGTGTATAGGACGAAGATATATATATTTGCATGTGTATATACATTTTTCTCTCGCTTTATACAAATAGAAATGCAATTTATAACATTTCGTTTCAGTTTGTATAAGCGATAATGTCACGACCTGAGTCTACACCCTGAACGTGGTCGGCACTCAAGAACCATTGTTGGTCCCCAAGCGAACCCTCATCCTGGTTGACTACAAGCAGAAGACTAACTTAAGCATGCAAAAGCTTAAAACTGAATAAAATCAATAACTCAAATACAAAGCTTTTAACTTTAAAGATTAATTTTGAATAAAATAATATACTAACCTCGCCATAAAATAGACAACTTAAGTCATTAAAATATTTAATTAATAATACATACTTCTTAACTAAACTGACTATCTATGAAGTCTCTGATCGATAAAGATGGAAGTCGGGACAATACCCACGATATCCTGACTAAACTGAAAAGTAAATGAAATTCTCCAAAAGCAGGGAGACTCACCATTGCTAACTCGAACTCTCGGATATATCGACGAAGCTCCTGTTGATGATCCTGAATACATGTGTCTGCATCATCAAAAGATGCAGGTCAAATGGCTCAGTACGTGGAATGTACGGGCATGTAAGGGGAAATCTAAAGCATAAAACATAGGCTTGAACTTGATAAAAATGGAAACATACTTACCTCTTCTCAAACTTGAAACTCAATGAATACTCAAGAATACTCAAACTACTCAACTCAGAGATTAAATACTGAACTCAAAGATATGATACTCGACTATGGATACTAAACTCAATATAAAGCAATAATACACATCCTATATATAAAAAGCTTTATAAAACAGTAAAAGAAACTTAGTTCGTTAAAGAAAATACAATAACAAACTCAATTTTACTTATATAAGAAAGTAATATAGTTTCTGTGGGAGATTCTCTAACCGACAACCCCCCACTATGAGCCCAAGTGGTGATACAACATCTCGCCCACGCTGCCAGAACTGTTCTACGCTTTGCTGTTGCATAGAATTCCTCAACTTAGTGGATCCACTAGCTTAACTTACGTGATCATCTAAAAAGTATGACCCGTTAAAATTCATGATGGCTACATGGTTTACATGGAGACTTGAGTTAATATGAACTCTCATCCCCACATCGGTGCTCAATACTACTCCCAAAATATACTTTACCTCATTTTTTAAAAATAACTTCCTTCCTATGGGTTGAGATAATTTATTCAATCCTTTTTGCTTTAAAAGCCCTCTGGAATCAATGTTCCCTTTTTCTTATTCAAAACTCTTTTGGAAGTCTTAGTTTCCTCTTAACTTAAATGTGAAAACATTTATAAACTCTTAGGGAATACTTAGTTTTCTTGTAGCTTTTGAGAAATGAACTCAACTCTTAGGGAATACTTAGTTCCCTAATATTACTTTGAAGGAAGATGTTCAACTCATTACTCTTTACTTGACTTGAACTTTAAGTCTTTAAAACAAAGTGAAAACATCTACGAAAGACTTTAGAAAATTTTATAAACTTTACTTTGATTTGCTCTTAACATCTAGACTTGACTCTTAACTTTCCTTGAATTGAAATATGGGTTCAAGGTTCATGATCTCATGTGGATGATTTCATAATTTTCATCTTGGAGGGTTCATGCGGAATTATGAGCATGAACTACTCAACTCGAGAACTCAAAGATACTTCTCAACTCAAGACTGTTTGACTTATAGGGTTCATGCGGAATTATGGGCATGAACAATTCAAATCAAGGACTTCATGGGTAACATGTAATAATTCCATGAGTAGAAATATAATCTCAAAAGGAATAAGGAACTCAATACTCAAGACTTAAAACTTGGAGATACTACTCCTCTCAATGATACTCAATTTATGAAACTCATGCGGAAGTTATGGGCATGGACGACTCGACTCGACTCGAAGGTCTAAGTAACTAGATGGAACTCATATATACAAATCTTCTCATTTCTTTACTTACTTCCTCAAAATTTAGTTCAAATCAATGATGGATCTCAAAGAATTCACAATTGAACTTAAAGGTTTTCTTGAACTCTATTCTTAACTCTCTCTTGAATGTGAATTATAAATTCAAGAGTTATGGTTCATTATATGAAGGATCTAGGTGATATTGTATACTCATGAATACATTCTCCTCACTCTCATGCTCGCTTACTTGAGTCTTGAAACAAGTTACTAGAAGTTGTAGAAGACTCCTCAACGTCACACCCTGGGAACTGATTTCGCCCGAAGCATCGGACCAATGATCACCCATGACTTATGTGGCACACTAGTGCCACAAAGGCCTTTGGTGGTCTTATTGGTGCATACCACGGTTGGGTTTTCGAGCCCGCTTCCCATCATTACTCAATAAGGCAATTTCTCGCACATAATTAAGATAGCCATTGAAAGGTGACTAAAACAAGTCATTTATTGAGTTGAAGTGAAGTCTTTCCGTTCCCAATTCAATTACAGTTATTCTCGCTAAAGCCCGATCTGATCCCGCTTGAGCGGCAGGGAGAAATTCCGATCTTCCAATTGTGTCAATACAACAAGATAGATGCCTGAATCGCTCTGTGGCTTTATACACCCCAAAAAAGAATGAATAGGCGCCCAGATGGAAAAATTATGATAGAAATAAAGCTTGGAAATGAAGGATGCGCTCGCGGAAATAATGAGATCATCAACATAAACTCGGTTTTTGTGCGGTATGAACCCACTGATCACAAGCTCAAAATAGGTTCTCTATTGCTATATCTCCTTCCTGATCCCCCCGGAGGCTCAGTACAGTCTCTAGGATTTTCGGCGCTTTCATTAGATTAGTTTCCGGATAGGGAAGAAGGCAGGCATCGCGATAAGTCATATGTCCTACTACAGGTGCTGCGATAACATTTACCAAGTCCGAACGATTGTCGACCACCAGATCTGCTGGTCTGCAATATTCACCCAGCCCACAAACACAAATCCTCGGCGTAGGACTCGAAGGGTACTCTCTCAAAAGGTTCGGAGGAACCTTCAAAACTTAATCTTAAATTTACCTTGAATTTCAATTATTAATTCAAGGTTACGATTGATGTTATGAAGGATTTCTAAGTTTTTAGAAGTAGTTTAAAGTGTTTAGAATCAAAAGGAGTGAAGATACACTTTAAATGAGCTCAAACGGGACAACCGACGAAAAAGGAGTTGGGACAGGTGACACTGGCGCGTTCTGGGCGCCAGCCCCTAACATCAAAGAGTGACTTTGGGCGCACTGTAGGCGCGCCGCCCCAGCTCCTTGGTCGCATTTGGGGGGCGCTGCGCCAACATCTCCCTAAGCATGCTTTCGGTGAATTTTGCCTCTCGTTTTCTAACCCTAAATCGCTTTTAATCGATCGCTAGTTTTCCTTAGATTCAATTACCCAACCTAATTAAACACTAATACACTCAAACAACACTCCAAACAATCACTTTCATCTTAAGAAATCATCAAAATCCCAACAAGACAAGATCTACAATGAACCTCAAGAACACCTATCAAGAACTTGAATCTTCAACTTTTTGAGAAGGAAATTACGCTGAAAATAACATGTTTGGCGTGTGGGTAAACAAACCCAACACTATGGAAGCTTACATACCTCTTAGATATTAGACCCATGGCGACTCAAGAACGTCGACGAACGCCTTCATTTTTTTCTCTTTTCGACTCAAGAACGTCGACGAACGCCTTCATTTTTTTCTCTTTTCTCCTCTTTTCTCTTCTTGTCTCTTCTTGGACTCTCCACTAAAACCCTAGGCGTATATTAGGATTATAAAACTGAACCTAAAAGGATTAGACTCCTAAATTATTAAATAAAATGAATTAAATCTGATTGGGTAAGGAAAAGACCAAAATACCCCTCACTATTTTCGGCTAACTTTCCTTAACTGGACAGCTTAACTTCAAAATGTCATATCTCACTCATCCAAACTCGAAACTTAGCAAACTCGGCGGCGTTGGAAAGATAATTCCTATGGTATTTTGTATCACACCTAACTCATCCTGTGCTAGGAGTTATGGTCGTTTGAAGTTGACCAAAAACTCATACTTAGCTTAACTTGCAAAATTTCAGATTTGCTATTTCCAGTTTAATTCTTTTTGGAACTCAAGGTGCTAAATCTAGTGAACTTACCTTAATACTTAAGAAATTTTTTAAGTCTTTGGTAAAATCTCACTACTACGATGAACAGTTCGAGTCATGATTGGAAAATATTTCTGGGGTGTTACAGACAGAGTCGAGAGTGGCGAGCGAGATCTGGAAGATGGGAGAGAGGGGAACGAAAATATATGTATATATACAATTTTTTCTCACTTTATACAAATACAAACGCATTTTATACATTTGGATTTGTATAAAAGTGAGAGAGAGATGGAGCGAGAGAACAAGAGTGGCGAGCGAGAGTTTGAGGGAGAGAGGTGACTGACAAACAGTTTGCTACATGGCACAATTAAATCAAAGTATGGTTATAGTATTTAATTTTATTTATTAGTTTATCATTACATATAATTTTCTCTAATTTAAATCACATAAAATTTACAAAGATTAAGTAGTGATTGACTTGAATATAACTATTACTCTATGATCTATCTAGGACATATTTTTATTTTTTTAGATTAAGAAATTTCTTTATAATGATTTCATTGCTTGAATAGACATTTTATTTGAATGATTGTAATGCAGAACTTATAAATACTTTATTACGATGTTGATATATAGGATCAATTGTTACACAAGATTTTGAAACGTGGTTAGAAGTTACTAAACAATGATAAAGGGCAATAAATAGGATTTATGAGGACATATTTTGTGGATATTGTACCACAATATGTAACTATAAAATAGGTTCTGATATCTTTTTTTTAAGTGATTGTAAAGAGAATATTACCTACTAAGACAAAACAAATATCATATGAATTTTTTATTTTCTTTTATCCTTGTAGAACTAATTATAGCCACACATTTAGCCTAGGAGAGTGAGAGACCACAATCTTTTTCTTTTTTCTTCTAATTTTGTGTCAAATTAAACAGTATGATATATATATATATATATATATATTAAAATGGAGTGACTAATAATTTCCAAAATGTATTGATGTAAGTATTATCTTTTCTAGTTAAAAAATAATAATAGAAACAACACGTCAGTTATAATTCTAAAGTAATATAATCCAATATTGATTTAACAAAATGAACCATAAGTAGCATATTATGCTGTTTCCAGTACTAGTTATTAAGTACTATAGGTTATAAGTAGACAACTCTCGAATAATATATTGTAATGTATTACTTTAATAAATATATTATTTAAATAAATTGTATTGCTCTCCGTTGACATAATTGTATTTTCAAGCCTTATAAGCAAATTATACAACATCTCATTAATCATCATATAAAACTTTTTCGTTTTGTTAAACACCTATCTATTGGGCGGCACACACATAAGGGCATGTTTACCTGTGCCATATCAAATCATGATTTCAAATTATGAGATAAAGTTAAAGTTTTGTTTGATATGTAGTTTGGACTTGTTATGTCGCATGTTTTTAACATAAACATAAGAATTTCATAAGTTGTAAACTATTAAATTGTATCAATTATTTATACAATCTTACCAAATAAGCACAAATTTATAAAATCGCATAATACACTATCACAAAGATATTCTTAAAATATACAATATTTATTGATCAAGTTTTAATTCTATAGAAAAACATAAGTTTTGGTGTATTACTCTTTAATACAATCTTTCAACATAGTATATACAATCTTCTTACGTTGAACTTGCATTTCTCGGTCATATGATTGAAAAATGAACCAACGTTGTTAGTTTGAATCATTTGTTGGTCAATTTGGTTGGTAAGTATATTTGATGAAAAATAATGAATTTGATGAATATAATGATAGAGTAGAAATTGTTTTGTAGTAATAAAATCTATGTAAGTGAGAACAATCATTACATGAGATATAAATAATTTTAAAAGTAATGATATGAATTATGAATTTTATTTATATATGAAATAGTAGCAGTAGATATATATAGGGTTGTTTTATAAAATATAAACTTGTGGGTTAATTTTTGTATTTTGAAAAATTAAAAATCATTATTTGAAATTTTCAGATTATGATTTTCAAATAAATTGAAATTTTATTTCATAATTTTATATCACGATTTCGTATCACATATCCAACGCATACTAGTTTACAATCTTATCTCGAGAAACTGAGCCATTGTCACATTTGTTCTTCATTTGACCTTTTGAATGGGAAAATGTGTTAAGAGATAGCTATCTAGTTGTCTTGTTCCTAGTACATGCATGATTGATCACTAAAGTGATAATGGAACAGCCCTGGTTGGTGCATGCATGGTGGTCACCCACCACTACTACATTTTGGACACATAAAGATTCTCTTTTGTATAATACAAAGTAAATTAAAGTTGAAACAATAAAATTCTTTTTGTACCTCTAACTTACTTGCCTTTCCTTTTCCTTTTTTGGGTGTGTTGAATATTATTTCAAAAATATTTATATATATATGCTTAGCATAACGCTAGCGGAGGCGTTGGATGGATTGGGATACCAAGAAGGATCGATAATAAATTTAAAATATCGTCACATATAAAATTTAATTTGCTTATTTCATTACGAAAGTCATTTTTCTTATTTCAAAGAAGTTTTCCTGCCGAAATCATTTCAAAAACATTTCAAAGGGTACTACAATAAGAAACTTCAACACTTTATTATCACATCCTTTTTTTTTCTACTTTATAGAAGACAAGAACTTAACTAATTAAGTGACCATCATATCATCATGTGGCTACCAAAAGGGATCAAAATGGAGACCAATTGATGAAATCAAAGGAGTTCCCTTTGATTCAATTATCTTTATTTTCACACTTTTAGCATTATTCACCACTCCTTTTTCTATCCTGTGAAGCTTCTTGTATCCTATTGTAGTTCCATTAGCAATAATATTCCCATCAACATAAATTTCATGACTTTTTACCCTTTGTCCTAGTCCAATTGCTTCTTGAATCCTTACCACATTAAACCTCAATGGCTTATCACTCTTTGTTTTGAACTCAATCCAATTATGATCTTTACCATCTTTTGGACCCCAATATGTCCATAAATGGTCATCGTCTAGCACGTTTTCGGGTCCGAATCCTCCATTTTTACCTCCCCTTTGACTACTTGCTTTGATTGAACACTCCTTGGCTAAATTTGTGGAGAATATTGTGTCAATTGCACTTCTAAATTCTTTGAGTCTTTGCACATCACTGTTGGTTATTAATCCTTGTGTGTTTGGAGGCACATTAAGTAGCAATACGCAATTTCGTCCGATGGAATTGTAGTAAATTTCTAATAACTCACTTAAGCTCTTTGGTTCTTGTGATTTATGCCAAAACCATCCTGGTCGAATTGATACATCACATTCTGGTGGTAGCCAATCTGTCCCTTTTGGGTCTCCACTATTGAGATAACTGCATTGACGAAGTTAGAAATTTATATAGGGTGACTCAAAAGAAAATTTTCAATCCGTATAGATATATCCTCAGAATTCAACAAGTTTTTTTTATATAAAACTAGAAATATAAAAACTAAGAAAAGATCTTTTTAATATAAAATCTAGCAACAATAATATGGAAAGAAGGGAATTGGGATTGATATCTTTCTTTTCTCTCCTACATCAACATTTAGGATTAGAAAATCTATATATAAGATCACAATATCAAAAATGGTTGAAAGAATTCCAAGATTCCAACATGAAGATAATTAAGGACTAATGATTAATGACTAAGAGGGATTATGAGACAATAAGGGCTAGTGATTTATGGCTAATAAATACAATAAAAATCAATTGTCTATAAAGACAATTTAGTATCCCAAATTCAAGTGCTTGAAACGATTGACAATATTCATTTTTTAACCAACATTAATTGTGGAATTTATAGGAAGAAAAGGATTTTCATTCATTTTGAAATATCAAATATACTATGCCAAACATAGTTCCCCGGCCACTACTCAGGAAAATTAAAAAAGAATAACACATTTTTAATTTATTAATATACGCTTAATGACACGATAATTTTGTTATCACACAAATTGAGATTGTATTAAAGATCATAATTTCTAAAAATCTATTCACTTTTTTTCTTAAAATTTTGCACCTAGTGGAAGTCACTATCTAATATAATTGACATTTTGACATGTATCTTCTTGTTTTTCATAAAAGGGTGATTAACATGTATATATATATAGCCAATTTAGTCCTGTTTTCTAGTGACATCTTTTCCTTTTACAAAGTCTTGTGGACACACTAAGCCACATGATTTATAAATACAGCTAGCATAAACAATAATATTAAGGAAAATAATTGTATTTTATCTAGGTTTGGAAAAAATAAATTTTACGTACTCAGCGTTGCTACCGCCAATAGACAACAATGTTCGATTGATGGTGGACCAACTTGTGTTTCCGGCGAATCCATCCTCATTTCCGACCCATCGGACTCCCGGTCCGGCATCGGAAAATATGTTGATTGCACTCTGCAATTCATTCACCATTGCAAACCAATCTTCGAAGTAGTAAGTCATGTTTGGTGTATTTGTACCCTTTGCTCCATCAAACCATATCTCTTTAATATCTCCATATCTTTAATTTCAACCATTAATTAAAAATGAAAATTATTAGTTCCATCAACCTTATAACTTATATAAAAGCGATTGCGCTATCAATTCATCTAATAGATAACTCCGTATAAAAGCAATGATACGAAAATGTCAAATTAGAAACTTGAAAAAGGTTTTAAGTTATCTACACTATCAATTACTATTTTCTCCATTTCAATTTACCTCATAGGTTTGATTGGACATGAAATTTAAAATTAAATTTTTTTTTTAATGAAATTTGTGATATAAAAAATTAAATGACCTTAAGTTAAATTGTTATCAAAATTATATATATATATCATTCTTTTTTGTACTCGACTAAAAACAAAAAAGTATCACAAAATTTTTATTAGATGGAGGTGGTATATTTATCAAGAGATTCACCTATAATTATCTACTCGTAATTAAAGTGAAAATAATTTTACACCACAATACATAGAATTTATGAATTTCCTAAAAAAAAATAAGACAAATTACCTGTTATATAAAATAGGCTAAAAATTCTTTACACATTATGTATATAGGTGAATTGTTTTTTTCCTTTTCTGTGTTACATGTATTATTGAAAAAAAGATGATAAGGACTTACTTATTGAGAAGTTCTTGTAGTTGAGCCAAATAATGTTCATTGTACTCTTTATTTAGCCCATAACTCTTATCATGGCGATCCCATGGCGAAAGGTACAAACCCACATCAACTCCACGAGCCTTGGCCGCATTGACAAATTCACGAACCACATCACCTTGCCCATTTTTCCAACGACTTCTTATAACGGAATGATCTGTATATTTAGAAGGCCACAAGCAAAAACCATCATGGTGTTTAGCAGTGAGTATCACTAGTGATACTCCTGCTTGAACCGCGGTGTCAACCCATTGGTTGGCATCTAGGTTTGTGGGGTTGAAAATCGAAGGATTTTCATCCCCAGTGCCCCATTCACTATCCGTGAACGTGTTGACACCAAAATGTAGGAACATGATGAGTTCCCTTTGTTGCCATTTTAATTGAGCGTAATTTGGTAATGGGAGAATTGGCAATGGAGGTGGTGTTATTTGTGCTTCTTGGCTAGGAATGATCAATTGAAATAAGGTGATGATTAGACATGACAAAGAAGTATAATAAGAAGGGTTAGTCATGATTTTTTCTTTTTTTTTCAATGTTGATAATGTATGGTCATGTCCAATAATGAAGAAGAGAGAATGAATATATTATAAGTGTTCCAAAGTGGAGACCTTTTTTCCCTTTGCTTTTTTTGAGTTGTGTATGTACCATATATATAATGAAATTCTTTAATATGAAAATATAGGAGAATTATTTTTTTTTGGTTGTTAAAAAAGGAAGTAAAAGGCGATGAAAAATATGAAATTGGTTTTGTTACATTTTTGCCTTTTTGCACTCTTTTCACGGGTTGGCCTCCTAGTGTCTCTAGTCTTTGGACCAAGTAATGGACACATTTTAGCTGTTTTCTTCTCTAGGAAGAAGAGTAACGTAACACTTGTGCATAATTATGAACGGAAAATTGTCTTAATGACAGACAGATTTCTTCGCTCTTTAAAAATGTTATCGTGTCAGTGTCACTATTTTAAAAGGATTAATTCGAGAAGCACTTTAAAACATATTTAAAATGTCCGAAATTTAGACGAAAATATCAATCGGAAAGAAAGTTGAGGAATATAATACTCTCTTTTTCCCCTTTTCTTGTTTTTAGTTTTGATTTCAAAAGCTTTAATCCATCTATTATTATGGAATCGAAGAAACTTAAAAGAAAAAACTAAAAAGAGAAGGAATGATAGTTCATTATTCATAAGCAACTAATTAAGAGATTGAAATAAGTAGTAGATAGATACAAAACTAGAATAAAGTTAAATATTTCAAAACTAATAAAAATCTTTGATTTGAAAAAAATTAAATATTATAAAATATTTTGACTAAAAA
This sequence comes from Solanum sitiens, assembly GCA_016801875.1. Lineage (NCBI taxonomy): Eukaryota > Viridiplantae > Streptophyta > Magnoliopsida > Solanales > Solanaceae > Solanum > Solanum sitiens. The sequence continues at coordinate 1,314,773 of JABWTJ010000191.1, forward strand.
AAAAAAAAATATTCAATCATATAATAGAAAGAAGGGAAAATTACGCGGATAAGCAAACTTATACTATTTAATTACTCATTATAGCTATAGTTTGCTATAATTATCACTCGCGACTAACATTATACATTAATTACATGGGTTGACTTCGAGTTTGTATAATTAGTCATGTTTGTATATGTATAATTTGCCAAAATATACAAATAAATATGTATAATATACAATTTTTTAGCCTATATACATACAATTCACCTCTCTCCCACTCTCTGCCCTCTCTCGCTCGCCTCTCTCCTCCCTCTCTCAATATCGCTCGCCTCTCTCCTCCCTCTCCCAATCTCGCTGCCATTTATACAAATATATATGTATAATATACAGTTATATACAATTATATACATATACAATTCACCTCTCTCCCACTCTCTGCCCTCTCTCTCTCGCCTCTCTCCTCCCTCTCTCGATCTCGATCGCCTCTCTCCTCTCTATCTCTCAGTCTCGATCGCCTCTCTCCTCCCTCTCCCAATCTCTCTTGCCATATATACAATTACATATGTATAATATACAATTATCTAACCAATATACATATACAATTCACCTTTCTCCCACTCTTTTCCCCCTCTCTCTCGCCTCTCTCCTCTCTCTCCCAGTCTCGCTCGCCTCTCTCCTTTATATAACTTGTAGCTATAAATTGTAATTATCAAACTATAGCTATGGAGAGTAATTAATTATCTTTAAGTGGCTATATGTGAAAGTTTCAAGTATCTTTTTCTTACCACTACATACATGTGCCATATTTAGAATTTTCTACAAATTAAAGTTTAGCAGAATTATTCAATTAGTAGAGTAACATTTTCTGACGATTATATTATTCTACATGACAAATTCTTCCATCAAAAGGAATCAAGCTGGACAAGATTCTACAAAACGCCCTTCACCCGTTTATTAATAAAAAAAATTTATAATATCTTGAATAATATTTTTTAGAAAATATTGTTGCCATATGCCATCGAACCCAAATAAATTATTATATTATTCTACATGACAGAATTCTTCCATCAAAAGGAATCAAGCTGGACAAGATTCTACAAATCGCCCATCACCCGTTTATTAATAATAAAAAAATTATAATATCTTGAATAATATTTTTTAGAAAATAGTGTTGCCATGAAGCAATCGAACCCAAATAAATTATATTTTCACTTATAATCCACTACGTACATTTTCAGTAGTTTAAATATAGTTGATTTTGAATAATCTATTTGGTATGTTATTTTTAAAAATGCGTAAAGCAAAAAAAAATTAAGAAAATTTGTATGTTTGTACATCTACAATAAATTCTAAACTAGTATATTTTTAGGACAGAGTTAAATTTCACGATATCAATAGACTACAACTTAATGGAGAAAGTTATTCTAAATTAGTAGATAAATAATAATTTAATAAAATTAGAGTTTGTTATGTATTTAACAACTTAATCATTTAACAATAGTACATAACGACTTAAACGTTTCCACCTGCACGCAAAAAAAATCTCACTTTGACATTGGTGCCGCCAGTTTATATAATAATAGCGCGACGAAATGATACATAAGTAAACAAGGCACACAATACAACAAAGCTGGTCAAATGCAATATAATGAATGATGAAATGATATGGTGGAATCAATGTCGTCACACAAACTGTCGTATATGCCTTGCCGAGCATTTAGCTTCCAGACAAGGACTCATGGGGGACTCACAGTTCATATATCAATCTCATAATCTCAATATCTCATTAACTTGTCATCTACCTTCTGGGATTAAGGATATAAGTAAGATATTACATTTTAATTCTCAAAAACATAATATCTCTTCACTTTTTCATATTTTTATGAGGATTAATACATCACAACACATACATGTACAAAAGTGTAATCAGCTCATCAAGGATTACAAATAGTATCAAGTTTTAAACTCAACAAGTCATGAAACACTTTCTCAAATGATAAAGATATAGGAGGAAACAATCTGAAATGAGTCTTTACTACATAGATAACATTTATTTCATTTTAAGATATTCAAAAATCAACGCAAGCCCCTAACTCGAGCATTTCAGTCATTGTTTTCTTGATCGATGTGTCAATTCAAAAGTGAAGAAATAATTAAAGACATACTGAGTAACTCTGGGAAATGTTTTTACAAACTTATGAAATCCAATCATACAAGTATCGGTTCAAATGAACACAATTACTATCAAAATAAAGTGAAAATTAGGTATATAGCATTTTTTATAGTTATATTCTCAAGCTATTTTGCCTTTCAATATATAACATTTAATATATCAAGTTATAGCATATTATTATAAATTAAAGGTTGATTTTAAATAATTAAAAATATTTGTTTTTTAAAAAAAATATAATAAAAAAAAAGAAAAATAACGGTTCTGTGATTTGATTCCTTAAAACGCTCAATTTAGTTACCTTAAAACTGATCAGCACATATTAAGAAATTTAAAAAAAAATCAGATCACTTAGTTAACTTAAAACGCTCAATTTATTTGAAATCAAATTAAATTGTGATTTGATTCCTTAAAACGCTCAATTAAAACGAAATCACATTAAAATCTATTTTTTTTTCATCTATTGCATTTTTCTCTCTTGTTTGCAGATTGCATTTTCGTTTTGTTTTAGTGATTGAAGATATTTTGTTGTTGAAAAAATGTGATTTGTTGTGATGGACAACAACGTATCCATATTAATTAAACATGGTGGAAGGTGAAATCCGTCAGATTTGTATTTATTATAGTTTGTTGGTTTGTTTTTGATAATTTTTTTCAACATACAGATTATTGTGTTTTCGTAGATACCATATTTGCAACAACATGGAACAATATACACGTCTTAATTTTATTAAAATTGAAGATTCGATTAATACGTGTTTCTGAAAAAATGAAAAAAATGAATAATGATGAGTTAATTTACTAGTAAAAAAAGGCAATGAAATTGATTTTACAGTGTGTTTAGTAACTATTCGAGAAAAAATTATTTATAACGTTGTGGATCATTGTTGTATGACATTTGTATTAAATGTGTATGAAAGTTATTGTTTTGTATATTTTTGGATGATGGATTTTTTTTTATATGAATTACTTTTTGAATAACATTTTCTGTATGTTACATGATGGAAAAAGTTTTATTAAGTGTGTATGAAGTGTATGTAAATTATGTATCTTGTTAATAGTTAGTATGTTTTGAATAGTTGTTTCTGTATGGTACAGGATGGGAAAGATTTTATTAAGTGTGTATGAAATGTGTATGAAATTTGAATTCTTTTCGTAGTTAGTATGTTTTGATGAGCAGTTTCGATATGACAGGTGATGATAAAAGTTATATTATGTGTGCATGAATAGGTATGAAATTTGTAATTTTTTTTGTGAAGTATCTTTTCAAGGGTAATTTCGGTATGGTAGAGGTTGATGAAAGTTTATATTAATTGTGTATGAAGTGTGTATAAATTATTTTGCAATTAATTTGTATAATGGTATACTAATTATTATTTTAATATTATGAAATAGAAAAATATGTCGATTTGCAAAAGGAGGGCATCATATATGATGCGTCTACTCTGTATAGTGGTCTAGTTGGTGCGATTACATCGCAGCTTAATATAGATGTTAATATAAGCGCTATTGAGATAAAATATATTGTTAGTGATATGTGTCCACGTATTAGTATTCACAATGATATTGGTGTGAGGGATTTTTTAGATCAAAAGAAAGCAAATTTAGGTGTTTTTTACATAGTGCATATAAAATTCATATTATATGGATCAACTATTTTAAACATATCTGAAGGTACAATGAATCCTCATTGATATGTTAAAATTATTGAACCCATTATATTACAGTGGTATGAAATATGTATATTTAAAGTATCCTGCAATTATAAGTATAAACTGTGATATGTGTCGAACAAAAAAAACTAACAAATTTAAAATCAATTCATACGCAATTCGTACAAAATTCATACAAATACTAAATACAATAAATCATACTCAATTCACATCTCTTTCATATATATAAATGTATATATGGCATACGTAATTCATACAAAGTTCATACATATGGAGAAATTATTTTAACACATTTTGGTACATGAATGTTCTGTTAAACTAGTTCATACAAAGTCAAAATACATTTCATACAATATGCATACATAGTTCATACATAGTTTATACAGAACTACCTGTCGCTTTTTCAGTGGATTTGTGCGGTGGAGTTTGAGTCAAAATATTAAACGAAGGAACATGAAAATCATCAGATGATGACTCCTCAATAAATCTTCGACTTTTACAGGGTGTTCCACTGGCTTTCTTCGACATTGTATAAGAACTTAACAGAAACACTTTATGAAGATTCTAAAAAATAAAAAATATTGTTGAATCGTGTTGTGGAAGAGTAATTGTGGATCTTGAATTTTGGGTGTTGGGAAGAAAGTGCTCTGACCGTGTATAGGATGTGAGGCGTGAGGTGATGAGTGAGGCGTGTTGGGGAAGAACTGTTATGATCGTGTATAGTTTGTGATGGGGGTGGGTTAGTATTGGGTAACGTAAAGTAGAAAGGTGATAAAATCAAATCTCTAAAATTTAATTTTTATTTTCAAAAAGTTAACTGTACTATTAATATTAATTTAGTATTTATTTTTAAAAAGGTAACTATAAAATATTAATAATTATAATATGTTTAAAAATTTAAAGAGTTTATTTAAAAAAGGTAACTGTAAAACTAAAAATAAAAATATTAATAAGTACTTAAATTAGCTTATAGTTTATTTTTAATTAAATATATTTTTAATTGGTATGCTATAACTCGAAAATAATTTGCTATAAGTAATTATTTTTAAAAAATATGTTTATAACTCGATATATATAGCCTTAAATGTGTATAGGGTGTTATTTTTATCAAAATAGACTCCTATGTTTGCGTATATTACTTCTCGAGCTATTCATATCATATGATTTTGCACTATATATACCCATGCACTTCATTACATTCCACCAAAATCAGATTTATCAAGAAGTCATTAATGAAGTCCACATGGTGCTCTTCCAAGATAGGAATATTGATACGGTCCTAAACACTTGGGCCGACTAGTTTACGAAATATACATAAAAATATGTCATGCACAAACATACCCGTTACATAAACGTGTGTCACTTGTTCAATTATATACAAGTTTAAATGCATAGAAGTTAGTTGAGGCCAATTTAAATGGCATGTTTATATATTATGTCGTATGTAAAAATTATAGATTGTGTATATTCTTTTTTACCAAATATACATTTAGTATGCAAATGTATACACAACATATATACTATCAGTGTATATTTTCAGTCATATTTAACGTTGCGAATTGGATGGAAGGCCTAAGTATGTTATTCATCGGTTGATTAGGGAAGATCCAAATGAATAACGTTGAAAGTAAATGGTCTGAAACTTTTGACCTGCATATAACTTCATCTCTAACAAGTTTTGTCCATACACGTTGTTGTTATTTGATAAATATTTTTGATAAATTTTCAAATTTCCAAATATTAGTTTTTTTTAGTATTTGGGTCAAATCTCATTATTTGGAATCTTTTAAAAATTTAAATTTTACCCCAAATTTTTATTTTTTACAAAAACACCTTCTATAGTTGTTGCTTGCGTTGTATTACATAATTTTTTACGTTAACACTAAAGTAGTGATGAAATATTCGGTGAATGTTAAATGATGATATGGTTATTGATGAAAATGATGAACAATCGGCTCAGAATAACAAAGTTATGTGCTTTGTCTACTTCACGATGTATGAAATAATGCTTGTTGCACTCACTCCAAATTACCACATTGCTCTAGGGTCATAGACACTATTTGTTATTGTTGTAACGAAAATTAAATTGACTTGTAATACAAACTTATGGTTAGTTTTAATATTTTATAACTTATGGGTATAAATCATATTTTTCTAAAAAGTAAAATATATTTCTCAAACACTATGACCAAACATATGATGAAATTTCATTCAAATAATATTTATCAAAATATTTGAAAATCTATGATTAAACGCTAGCTAGGTGTTTCTATTCAAACTTCAAACTTTAAAATTCAGCTTAAGATATTCAGGTCTGAAGTTAGGCCTGGCCAATTCCGACTTGTACTCATGAAATCTGAATTTTATTCTGAAATGGTTGAAAATTAAAATTTACTTAAGCTTTTGCTATTGTTTAAAATAGGGAGTCCTTGAATGACTAGTTATGCACTTATTCGACATAATTATTTGGTATTTAGTACTCTCTCCGTTTTAAAAAGAATAACTTTATTTTCTTTTTAATTTGTTTCAAAAAGAATGATCCCTTTCCTTTTTTGACAATACTTTAATTTTAACTTTCCACGTGGCATGTTTAAGACCACAAGATTAAAGGATATTTTGGTACATTTGACATAACTTTAAATTAGAACCACAAGATTAAAAAGTCTTTTTTCTTTTCTTAAACTCCGTTCCAAGTCAAACTAGGCCAATCTTTTTTAAACGGAAGGAGTATGTCCTAGTCCAATCAATTTAAACTTTTATTGTGTATATTATACTATTTCTTTTTCTTTTTTACTTATATTCAAATTGAAGATTTTGATTAATGAGTAACAGATAAAATTCATCATCCTACTAACATTCTTTTGGCAGTGATTTTACATTAATTAATATCAAACAAACCTATTCCCTAGTGGCATATTTTTCATTTCTTTCAACTTAATTAATGCGTTGAGTTAATTAATTCGCAAGTAAGTTGTTGGAGCCAGTAGTCGCTCTAAGATGCTGGCACCAACTACACACACCTGTGTTAATGAGATTTTCATACCTAATTTTCGATATTTATATTAAAATTTAATTAAATTTAAATTAATATAAAAGAATTCTATATTAGGCGATAAACATTTCCTAACAAAAACGATATTATATCAAAAAAGACTCAAATCTAACTTTCTATTAAGAAAGACTCGAATCCCAAAATATGAATGCATTGCGATCTTCGATAAAGTACATCTAGTTAAGTATATTGAAAAACAAACAAATGAAAGAGCACAATTACAATTAAGTCCCGAAAAGAAATGAACTTGGAGCACAACATTCAATATTTCTCTATTTTACTCTCTAAATATATCTAGTGTTTAGTCATAAATTTTTAAATATTCTTGGCAAATATTATTTTGGTAAAAATTTGGATGAAATTTCACCATGTGTTTGACCATAGTATTTGAGAAATATATTTTAATTTTTCAGAAAAATATGATTTATACCATAAGTTTAAAAACTATTAGAACTAACCACAAGTTTGTATTACAAGTCAATTGAATCTTCGTTGCAACAATAACTAATAGTGTCCATGACAGTAGAGTTATGTGCTAGTTTAAAATGAGTGCAATAAGCATCATCTCATAAATCGTGAAGTGGATAAATCAGATGATTTTGTTGCCCTGAACTGATTGTTCATTATTTTGATCAACGATCATATTATTATTTAATATTCACTAAATATTCATCAAATCTCCTATCCTGTCTTTTTTATATTGAGTGCAACTAATATAATTTTAAAAATAAAATCAATTTTGAGCCACACACTACTAAACTAGCTAGATTCAAGACCTAATTTCAAATACTTATCATTTTAGCTTAGTGAATAAAGGGGTAGACCGACGGTTAGAGGTTCATTCGAACTCTCCATAAAAAAGTACAGTATATATTAAATAGATTTTAATTTTTCTTATATATATATGAGATTTTTTGTATACTAACTTTGAAACATTTAAAAAAAAAAAAAAAAAGAGTGATAAGCTTGTACTTAGGACTGTACAACTTGGACCGCAAATGTTATTCCCAATTTACCTGTTCAATTCTTGTTGAGAGTGTAAGTTACTTAATTTTATTTTTTTTTTAATTATCATGCTGTGTTTTTTAAAAATTAAATTAGATTATATGAATTTAATATTTTAAATAAAAAAAATTGATATTCAAAAATCATACGAGAAGGAATATAAATTTCAATTTTTTTGCATATTGATTAAAAAATATATCATAAAATATTAATTAAAGTTATTATCATTTGACTCTAAAACGAAAATTATGATAATTAAAAGTGAACGAAATAGTAAAATTTAATTCTTTAGAATTTATACTATATACTCAAGTTTACACATTTTTTTTTGACCCCCTCGTGTAAATCCTGAATAAGCCATTTAGTATAAGGAGTAATTTTATATAATGCCACAATTTTAAAAGGAAATGTGGGATTTATACTTTGAGAGTGAAATGGTACTTTGGCCCTGTGATTTAAATCAGGATTACAATTTTTAAACTTTTTAAAAAACATGATTCGAGATTTCAAAAATTTTAAATATAGAAGTTGATTAATGAGTTTATATTTTGTACTATACAAAAGATTTATTGTTTTATTTTTTTTTAAAAAAAAATAGTGTTTGACGTGAAGTGATTATTTGTACTTTGTGATATAAATATATTATATATATATATATATTATATATATATAACTAGTTATTCTCTTCATTTCATATTAGTTAATACTTTCTCTGTTTAAAAAAATAATCTAATTTGACTTAAAACATAGTTTAAGAATAAATAGAAGATCTTTTAATTTTGTGATTCTAAATTAAGTTATATCAAATATACTAATATATTATTTAATTTTGTGACCTTAAACATGTCACATGAAAAATATAAGTTAAAGTATTATCGTTAAAGAAAAGAGATCATTTTTATTTAAATAAATTAAAAACAAATTAATTTATTTTTTTTAAAACGGAGAAAGTAATCATCTAAAATTTTACTACTCTACATGCCTTTAGGATAACATAAATAAGAAAGAGTAATTTTACTAATTTACTTTTTTTGAAAACTTTTTTTTTTGGAACTTCACAAATTTGTTATTTTAATAAATAATTATAAGGGTAGAATGTGAAACTTTTAGTTAATTCTATTTGGAATGGGTAAATGATTAATACTAATTTGAGATCAATATTTATAGTAATTTGAACAATTAGTATGATACAAAGAGAGAGTATTATAATTGTTAGATTAGTAAATCTTTATATAATTATAAATATTTAATAAATCATAATTTCAAATATTTATTTTTTAAAAGAGCATGAGATAATTTTATGACGTCTTAAAATATTTTAATATCTTGTTTATGATTATAATTTATTTATTTGATAAAAATATTTATGAAAAGCTAAAATTTAAAATTTTAATTATATATCTAAATAATACTTTAATTTGTACCATTCTAATCAAATTTCAAATCATAATTTTATATTAGATGTCCAAACTACGTACCTCAATATTAGCAAACAAGTGTGGCCTACATTTTGATGCGGTGTTAACTGATAGTGGAAAGTAGTCAAATTTGTCGACCATTTAGCTAGTCACGAACCCCACAGTAGCATGGCTTTGAATGCTCCTAATTCAATTTCTTACCTATATACCCACCCACTTCTCTTTATTTTTTTTCATCCGTATTTTCGTTTAAAAAAAAATAATCTTTTTTTCTTTATTAATCTGTTTAAAAAAGATAATTATTTTCTTTTTTGATAATAATTTCTCACGTGGTATGTTTAACGTCACAAGATTAAAGAACAACTTTACATTTGACATAATTTTAATTTAGGAGCACATGATCAAAAATCTTCTTTATTTTCTTAAACTTTGTGTCAAGTCAAACTAGATCATTCTTTGTAAAACGGAGGGAGTATTTATATTAAAATTTGATTCAATTTGAATTTTTATTAAAAAGTATTATATTAAAAGTAAAGTTGCTTTCTAATAAAGGCCTCAACACCTCTTAATTAAGAATGAATGAATATTTATCATATCATCACAATCTTATTAGGTAGGAGTGACATGATATTGGAAAATTGAAAAATTGAATCGAATTAGTTTGATTTTTGATTTTTTAGTTCGGTGTTATTTTTTTAAAAGTTCGATTTTTCGATTCGATGTTCAATGTGAGGGTATCAAAACTTCGACGGTGTATTGAAGAACTGAACTTTTTATTATATATATATATATATATATATATATATATATATATATATATATATATTATGTGCATATATAGCCTATGTGCATTCTCCTAACTAAAAATATAAATCAACTAATAATAAAATTATTTTTGAACAAATTGAAGTAGTAATAAATGTACAATTCAATACTAATTCGCAAGAGGAACCCAAAAATATTTTTATCAATGTACATTATTTAAAGGAACCCGTTTTTGTCCTTGTTTTTCTTGAGAATTAGTTAAAACACAATGTTCTTAATAAAGACAAATATAACCTTTTAATTAGCACAATAAACATTTCATGTTGAGAAACATCATTCATTAACATAATTTTAAATTTTTAAACATTCTATACTTTGATTTTGTCTATTTTATTTTTCATTCGAATAAAAAATTAATTTAAAAATATCAAACTAAATCGGATTGAAATAGTAAAATTAAACCAAATTAATTTAATTTGAGACAAGATGCATATTTTTTCAAAATTTAAAACTAAAAAACCAAATCAAAATTTAATAAAATTGAACGGAAGAATCGAACGCCGAGGCACCTACTTCTCTTTTAGTGAGTAATTATAGTGAGAGATGAGCGTGTGTCAGACAGATGAGTGTCTTTAGGAAAACTACTGTTCTAATTTACTCTATCGGTTACTCTTTACATTGGATTCGGGGCCAACGGTGACCATTATTGATGTTGATGCCCATGAAAATTCAACAAGGGGAACTACAATCCTCACATGTATGTCAAGAAAATAAAAACTCATAAATATGTAGACACGTATATTCTATCTCATGTGATAATATAATATATATAAAACTTTGAGCAAAGTAAAAATTATTAGATAAAGATGGCCGGACGCATAAATAAATTTTTAAATTTGTTGATTTTTTTTTCTACAAGTGCTTTAACTATGTTATATTCCTATTAAATTATTAAATCATTCATAATTTATTTATTTTAAACACTGTTGGTTGATGTTGATTGAATTTTCTATTGTAAATGTCTTCATTTGTATTTGTATTGTAATGATTTTGATTGAAGGAATGAAGATAAACTATGTTAATCTCACTTGTTTTCTAATGTGTTTAAATGACTTGAAGTAAAATACAATTATTCTCGAATATTTTCATTATCAATTGGACTAATGAGTTCTGAAACAACATATCTATCAATATCTCTCACAGAATCTGATTTCACGTCAGCCAATGGTGTTTAAAAGAAATAAATTATTGATGATTCAATGATTCAATAGAAAAATAGCATAGTTAAAGTATCCAAAAAGAAAAAATGCAATAAATTTAAAAGGCTAAATCTGCTTATGTATTTGACATGTATCTAAGATGTTCGTTCATTATGCCTTTATTATAGGCTCAGATCTTATAAAGCAGCATAAACCGTTACATTTGTCATAATTATTCAGAACACTGACCGTATATTCCATTTGGTACGAGAAGCCAACTAATAATGGGACCTTGAATCGAACAAATAAGTAATTTCAAAGATTAAAAGTGGCATTCAAATCGTAGGAAAAAGGTAGTTAGGTCTCAAGTGACAGAAACTTTATGCAAAAATTTCTAGAGTTAGTGCCTGAAGTTAAAACAATAGTTGAGCAAGCTTTAGCATTATTGGATGATTTTTAATTTTTGCATTTATGTCTAGATTAATCAAAATTTTATGGGTCAATGTTTTTTTTTGACTATAACCTATTTTTAATAGACATTTTTTGCCTTCTTTATAGATGCTTCTTTTTGGTTTTACTACGGGAGCAAATCAAAGAGTGAGGAAAGCAGAGAGTGTGACATGAATAAACTAGTAGCGAAATAATATAGTACTAAGCATTTCTCACATTCTTCTTATTAAAGAAATCGGTGTTGAATGAAAAGAAGATTAAATCTTTAAAGTTGAAGTCTTTTTCTTTATCAAGAGTGAGAGATTCGTCTAAGAACAATAGAAAAAAAGGTATAACATCGAAATGGTTCTTAGAAAAGTTTTGATCTTTGTCTATATCTAGAAAAAAAAATGTAAATGATGAATGAATAAGGGAATCTAATATGGCGTAATTCTTCCACATGAATTCCATATAATTAAAAAAAAAGATCAATTTGCTTGTGTTAAGAATAGTGCACTAAAATCAAATATCAATAGTCACTTATTGAATCCTCTGTGAGTGAGGGTATTCCTTATTTTCTCGTTAAGGAGAAATAAGTTATGTCAACATATTTTTATGAATTATCATTAAACTTAATTTACACTTCTATTAACATAAGTTACGTACAAACACTAATATAGATTGTGATACAAACACTAATATAGATTGTGGTACAGTGATACAACTAATTTATCTCTAATCAAATGTCTCATGTACATTTAACTATTTAACCATGGAAACACATGGACCATAGTCCTATAGCTATTAGCTTTAACCCACTTGAGCCAACTTTCCTTTCTTAATAATATCCTCTTTTCTTTCATTTTATATATGATATTTGAATTCGACTATTTTAAACGTGTATCGTGTATCGTATAGAGCTTTGTTAAAAAAAAAAAAAAACTCTCTACAAAAATTTTTCAATTACAAAACTCGAACATAAAATCTTTAATTAAAGAAAAAAGCACGATGTAGTCTCAATAAAAGCCTTAACTACCTTACCATTCATGAAAACAACCACCTACTTTTATTACCAACACAAGAAGACACATTAATGGCCCATCCATTCTGCTAACTATTCAATACTATCTAACACACCGACGCATTCCCAGATAACACTATTCATATTCAAACCTCTCTTCTTCAACTCTCCATTTTCCTTTCTCTTCTCCAAAAAATGGCTGGAATACTACTGAAATGCATGTTTTTCTTTGTATCAGCATGTCTTGCTATCAACTTAACCAAATGTAGCCCAAACACAAAGAAAACTTACATCATCCAAATGGATAAATGGGCTAAACCAGATGTATTCGTCGATCATGTTAAATGGTACTCATCGCTCGTTAAATCAGTACTACCATCTACACCAGAGGTAGAAAAAACAGGGGATGAAGAAGAAAGGATACTTTACAGCTACCAGACTGCTTTTCATGGTGTTGCAGCTCAGCTTAGTGAAGAAGAAGTGAAAAAATTACAAGAACGAAATGGGGTTTTAGCTGTTTTTCCTGAGATTAAGTATCAGTTACATACCACTAGAAGTCCTCTGTTTCTTGGGCTTGACCGTGAGGATAGCAGTAAGTTGTGGGCAGATAGATTATCTGACCATAATGTAATTGTGGGTGTTCTTGATACTGGGATTTGGCCGGAAAGTCCGAGTTTCAATGATACTGGAATGACAAGTGTTCCAGCTCACTGGAAAGGGGTTTGTGAAACAGGGAGGGGTTTTGAGAAGCATCATTGCAGCAAGAAAATTGTTGGTGCTAGAGTGTTTTTCCGTGGGTATGAAGCAGCTTCTGGTAAAATAAATGAAAGGGGTGAGTTCAAATCTGCAAGAGATCAAGATGGGCATGGTACTCATACTGCTGGAACAGTTGCAGGGTCTGTAGTCCGTGGTGCTAATCTTTTGGGTTATGCTTATGGTACTGCTAGAGGAATGGCCCCTGGTGCGAGAATTGCAGCTTATAAGGTGTGTTGGGTGGGTGGGTGTTTTAGCTCGGATATACTTTCTGCCGTTGATCAAGCTGTGGCTGATGGGGTTAATGTTCTGTCAATTTCTTTGGGTGGTGGAGTTTCGTCTTATAATCGTGACAGTTTGTCAATTGCTGCTTTTGGGGCCATGGAGAAAGGGGTTTTTGTTTCATGTTCAGCAGGAAATGGTGGGCCTGATCCAATTAGTCTAACAAATGTGTCACCATGGATCACTACAGTAGGAGCAAGCACTATGGATAGAGATTTTCCAGCAACTGTTGAGCTGGGGACGGGGAAGATTGTGACCGGAGCTTCACTTTATAAAGGTAGGATGAATCTTTCAACACAAAAACAGTATCCTTTGATTTACTTAGGAAGTAATTCGAGCAATCTCATGCCGAGCTCGTTGTGCTTAGATGGTACCTTAGATAAAGCTTCAGTTTCTGGAAAAATTGTGATATGTGACAGGGGAATTAGTCCTCGAGTTCAAAAGGGGCAAGTTGTAAAAGAAGCTGGAGGAGTAGGAATGATTTTGACAAACACTGCAGCTAATGGTGAAGAACTGGTTGCTGATTGTCACCTTCTTCCGGCAGTAGCAGTTGGTGAAAGAGAAGGAAGAGCAATCAAGCGTTACGCTTCAGGTAGAAGCGCCACTGCCACTTTGAGATTTCTTGGGACTAAATTAGGGATCAGGCCTTCGCCCGTGGTTGCTGCATTTTCATCCAGAGGACCTAACTTCCTCAGTCTGGAGATTCTAAAGCCAGATATGGTGGCACCAGGAGTGAATATCCTTGCTGGTTGGACTGGTGCATTGGGTCCGTCTAGTTTGCCAATTGATCAACGAAGGACGAATTTCAATATATTGTCTGGAACTTCAATGTCATGTCCACATGTTAGTGGCATTGCTGCTTTGCTCAAGGCCAGACATCCTGATTGGAGTCCAGCAGCAATTAAATCCGCACTCATGACAACTGCTTATGTTCACGATAACACTTACAAATCTCTAAAAGATGCCTCATCTGTGACTTCTTCGACTCCATATGATCACGGTGCAGGACACATCAATCCAAGGAAAGCTGTTGATCCCGGTCTGATTTATGACATAGGGGCACAAGATTACTTTGAGTTCTTGTGCACGCAAGAACTCAGCCCTTCACAGCTAATGGTTTTCGGGAAGTTCTCAAACAGAACTTGCCACCACTCACTTGCTAATCCAGGGGACTTGAACTACCCAGCCATCTCTGCAGTTTTTCCTGAAAAGACAAAAGTTCCAGTGCTGACCCTTCATAGAACAGTCACTAATGTGGGTTCTCCCATCTCAAATTACCATGTTGTAGTCTCATCATTCAAAGGCGCAGTTGTGAAGGTGGAGCCAGCACGACTGAATTTCACCAGCAAAAAACAGAAACTGTCTTACAAGGTCACATTCAAAACGATATCTCATCAAAAAGCACCTGAATTTGGATCCCTGATATGGAAAGATGGAACACATAAAGTAAGAAGCCCGATTGCAATCACATGGCTAGCATCAGTGTAGTTCAGCATTGCCAAATTTCGACTAGCACTTTGTTTCGCGAGGATAATAAAAAGCATGTTGCGGCAAGTCCCTATGTTTCCGCAGTGTTGTTTTAACTAGGAAACAGTTTCTTTTGTTTATTGCTAGCTTTATTGCCAAATTGCTTGTAGCAACTATCATAATGATGAATTTGGTAATACCAGTGCAGAAAAAGTCAGTTCTTCAATTGATTCAAGTTTTGCGTTGTTGTTCATACGCTATACTGTTAGATGATTACCCTGTAGAATAGTCGAGGTGGTAAGAAATATGTTGCAACGACTTGAGGAACTCTTGTCCAAAATCTAGGCATTAGAACATGTCTCACACAAAAGGCTTGTGGAAGGCTAGTTCATAGTAGTTGTCCATCTTGTATTCCTAATATAATTAGAATAAAATTTTGAAGAACTCGGTAAGACACAATAAAGTTTAAGAACATTTTCATAACTAGAAAATTAAAACAAGTAGAGAAATTAGAATCAGAAACAGATTAAAAAAAATATATGAAATACTTTTCTTAAAGAAGAATTGTTGTCAATCTGTGTTTAAAGAATCTTACTGATTTCAACAAACTTTGCAGAAACACGAAGTAACTAAAGTTTAATGAACCAGTGAAGAATAGAAGAACAGAAATTAATTCACAAATCTAAAATTTGTAACACATACTAGAATTTGGAAAAACAGAAAGAAGATCAAGTCCACTGAATGCACAGTGTCCCCTTAAGGAAATTATTCCCCTCTAGTATTCGATGTTTGATTTTGAATATATCCTCTCAGGGTAGAATGATCTCAATCACTAGTGTATTTATACCCAAAACGCTGGTGTCAGCGAACCACTCAACGACAACAAAGTACACTTAGAATACTAGATTTAGTAATAGTAAAAGAAGTCCAGAAAATTCTATACTCTATATATATTTAAAATGAGAGAAAATCCTCAATTTATAGAACAAAGGGTAGTCCGAAAAGGTTCTTATTGTGCCTTACTGGAAAGGTCACAAACCTTTGGAAAAGTCACAATCTTTCAGAAAGATCGTCACCTTTCATAAAAGTCATAACTTTTCATAAAAATCGCAACCTTTCATATAAGTCGCAACTCTTCATAAAAGTCGTAAATCTTCATTTTCCATTCACACCTTTTAAAACCCAACATAAACCTCTACAGAGCTTCTAAACTCGTCTATATGGCCAGTAGAGCCGTCAAAATGGGCTTGGCCCGCGAAGCCGGCCCAACCCAAACCTTGAAATAAGTGGGGTTGGGCTTAATATTTTTGGTCCATTTACGAACGAGGCTTTTTAGCCCGTCCCATTTGGCCCGTTGGCCTCTTAGGCCCAACCCGCAAGCCTCAGAAGCCAGCCCGTGGGCTATTAATATTTTTAAGTAGTTTTATATATATTTTTAATAGTGTTTTATTTCTAAAAATTTTATGAATAAATATTTTGAAAAGTAATAAATCAAGTATTTTGCAATATCATTTTGCGTGGTGAATCGTAGATGAAAATGAACTTCTTAAGGAAATAATATCACATGTTGATTCAAATGTGATCGATGGTGGAAGTAGAAGCGGAGTTATAAAACATTAATTAATGAGTCATGTAATATTTAGAAATTTAGATTTGTTATTTAGGCTGCCTTGTGTTGCTGGAAATCTTTTAAACCAGCTAGTTTTTTATGGGAGAAATGATGAAATGATCAACATTTATCCGCTGAATCTTACGTTGGCTATTATGTATTTTTGTACGTATTCACCAAAGTGTGAGATTCATAAATGTATTTTTGTAAGTATTCACCGAAGTGTGTGATTTATAAATGAATTCTTTATGAATTGATGTCGTGTTCATAGGCGTCAACATTCGATACTCTTTCTAAGAGAGTAATATTGTTCATTTTTGGTTGAAGGGCCAACCCGTCTCAACCCGTGGCCCGCTTAGGATTGGATTGGGCCGCTATTTTATTGGCTCTTTAATTAAAAGGGCCAGCCCGCCCCAACCCATTTAACTCTCTAGCCGATTAGGATGGATTGGGTTGGGTTGTGCCAGTCCATTTTGGCACCTCTAATTGCCAATAAAGCATTTGATTTAATGGGACAACTCAAGGTGTCCATTAACAGATCAAAATTTCAATAAATTAGAATGAGGAAGGTGCTTGCTGCTCAGTGAGACCTACTCAATAAATTTGACATGTTTAATTGCAAGCTTGTGGCTACACCGATGAATATTAGTGAGAAATTGCAGGTAAATGAAGAAGAGTTGACAGATGCAAGGAGGTTCAAAAGCTTAATTGTTGGTCTAATATATTTGACATATGCTAGACTCGATATTACATATCTTGTTGGTGTTATTTCCAGGTTTGTACAAAAAACTTTAAAGGTACATTATGGAGCATCAAATAGAGTTTTGCGGTACATTGTGTTGGAGTTGAAAGTGATTAGACCGTCATGTGAAAATTTATAATTATAAATCAAGACAATAATAAATTAGATAACAAAAACTTGTACTAAAAATATAATATTATTATATAAAAACTAACATAAAGAAAAATATCATAACGGTAAAGAGAATAAATCTCCCCATAAACAAAACTCTTGAATGTGTACATTGTGAATACTATTGTGTTATTGATATGAAAAGAGGGTTCTTCCGTTTATAGGATTCCAAACATTTCCTCTAAAGAAGGAATAAACCAAATCTGAAAAAAAATTATAGTTTTCTTTCGGGAAAAGTAAAAATATTTATGGTAATGTTTTGTCTTTTCTTTAAACAAAAAATCAACTGCAAAAAAGGTAAGAAAATCAGGTGAAAATCCTAAAACATTGCCGGAACTTTGGACTTTGATATTTGATACTCTAATACTAATAATTTCAGATTGTGCAGGTATACATATAATGATTGGGCAAGTTCATTGGTCGATAAACAGAGTGTTTCGGCGAATGCTTTCACTCTAGGTTTAGATATGGTGACTTAGAGTTCCAAGAAGCAAGCTACATTACCATTGCCAACTTCAGAAGCTGAGTACATTACCGCAACTTCAGCAGCTTGTTAAGTCGTCTAGCTAAAGTAAGTGTTAGCAGATCTTCAACAGAGTAGAGAGGAGCAACAAAGTATTATGCGACAATAAAATAACTATCTCCATGAGAAAGAACCCAACATTCCATAGCAGAACAAAACATATTGATATTCTTTACCATTTTATCCGTGATTTGGTAGAAAAGGATGAATATTGTTGGAATATTGCAGCACACAAGAGTAGCTGGCTGATGTATTGACGAAGACTTTATCAAGTGAGAAATTTTATTATTTCAAAGAATTGTTTGGTATGTATAGTTTTGAATCAAGAGGGAGTGTTAAAAGAGTGGCACAAAATGAGTGACCGAATTGAGACATGGTAAGTTTAATAGAACTAAACTTTTGGTCTTTGTTAAGTAGTTTCCTATATTTACTCAAGTTCTATTAGTGTAAGTGTTGCAGTGGGTTGCATGACCTATATTTTAGGATTAGTTGTTTATTTCTTAGCCTATATATCATGTGGACATATTCTGCTATTCTAAGAACTCCCAGTTAATCAAAAATTAAAAATCAAACTTTTTCTCTTTTATTTTTTTAGATTTCTCTTCACTCTTAGTCCAACAAGATACATATAACTAAATGTATTTTCTTATCGAGATACATGTATCTTGACGCGCCAAATTCATGTATCTAGAGACCAAAGTATGATACAAATAATAATATTGAAAATTCACATAAAGACAAGTAATTAACTTCAAAAGTAGTGATATTTGTATTGGTTGCCCATAAATAATAGGGCATCTTCCTTTGTATAAAATGAGTATTATGAAAAGTGATAAATATTTTAATGTTTAGTAAAATTAGTACAACGATAGAAATAATTGACACAAAGAAAAATATTTCGAATCTCCAACTTATTCACTATTCAAAATTAAAGTGATTTTTTTTGTATTGAATGACGGTGTCTTGTGGTGAAACTTTGAACTTTTTAATTATTTTTGAGTTGTTTGAATTACACGACATTGTTAGACCATCGTATCATAAATGAAACAAATCAATTATTATATTAAAAAATATTATATCACAATGAACTTAATCCTTAAAGAAAAAAAATTATTCGCACCTTAATCCAAATATTTATGAAAAAATTACATCAAATTCCATCTGAACTTGACAACAAAACTTACTTTTGTACTATAACTATACGAGCGCTTAAATACATCTCTTAACAATTCTGAACTAATTAAATACCACTCTAAGAGTTGACGTGGTAAAGTGAGTGTACTCACTCTTCTCAAAGCGCGTGAAATAATAATAAAAAATAAAAATTGAAAGGTAAAATCATACACATGATATTTTTTTATTGGCCAAAATCTAACTAATAATTTTTAATTTTTTTGTACAAGTTAAAGTTAAAAGAATGTGAAATTTCTTGTTTAAAAGTAAATTAAATTTGTGGGTTCAATTATTTTAAAAAAAATATTTAATTTTTTTATTTTTTCTCTTTATTTTGTTGTCTTCCCCAAATGTCTTCTTCCCCATTGAAGCACTCTTTATCTTTCATATTAAAATTTTTCCTTCATCTTCATCCCTCACCTCACCCTCGTTCATTAATCACAAAAATTCAACACCCAATTCATATTATTGAATGCAAATTTTCTTGAATTTTAAGTGACTCATTTTGAATTCTATTAGTTGTGTTGCAAAAAAATGTGGGTCTATCAATTTTTCTACACAATCTTCATTTTTCATTTAAGTTGTTAAGAAAAAAATAATTTCCAAAAAATAAAAGTTCGTGGGAGAGAAACAGTTTGAAGAAGAAAAAGTAAGTATTCGATGAATGTTGAAGAAGAAAACAAACTATTGAAGGCTGAAAATTCGAAAAAAATAAGAAGCTAGTGATGGTTGAAAATGGTGAAAATCAAGAAAGAAGAAGGGGAGGGGGGTTAGAAGAAGATGTGGCAATTGTGATTTTAGAATGCATTTTTAATTAATTGATTAGTGTAATGAGTTTAAGAAAACAAAAAAGGTGAATAAGCAAAAAATTAAAAATTAATAACGCAGTAATTACATGACTGTGACGTGGTGCTTATATAGTTATGATGTGGCAGGTGAGAGTGATATTCTACTCTCAGAATTGTATTTATACAGTTCAAAAATATTAAAGGTGGTATTTAAACGTTCGCATAGTTAAAGTATTAAAATAAATTTTGTTGCCAAATTCAGGAGGATTTTAATGTATCTCAATATTTATTTAATTTACTTCATGAGTGAAGTTTTGTGATTTCACAAGCCAAAACTTGTCCTAGTTGTCTCCCCATACGTGCACGTACTAGGACCACAACGTATTTTTGTTTTCTCCTCCATATAATATAAAAAAGTGAGTTCAAATTTTAAATCACCGATATATCATTATTGTTTGTGTGAAGCATGTGATTCAAACACTCCACGTAAAATTTACCCTTCATATAATAAAAAAAACAAATTTAAAATTTTAAATCACTAATACATATATCAATATTTTTTACGTAAAACATTTGAATTTACGTAATTTAAACGGTCCATATAAATCCGCCCGTGCATATGGTCACAAGCAAAACTGGCGCTGATTCCCATCATCTCTTACCCCGTGGGCCATGGAGAAACATGTACGTACGGTCTCTGTATTCCAGAATTACAGAGAGACTCAACATACCCGTTGAAAAAGTCCTTGAAGATTTTTTATTTATTCATAAATTTTCTAAATATTTTCTCAATCTTAATTTACATGATTTAAAATGAAGTTTAAGAACTTTTTTAAATAAAAATATGTGATATAAAATAACTATTAGATATTTGAGTGATTATAAATATTTAATAAAATAAACATTATAAAGTTATTAAATATAAAAATATTTTTCTTAGAGACTGATTAAAAAAAAGTCATACAAATTAAAACAGGGAAAACTACTATACTTTTATGAATAATAATAATATGGAATCTATTTTGACGATAAACTGAAAAATCTGTTCCTACTATAAATTCTATAATAATTAAACAAATATAAAATTTTAAACAAAATTAATATAGAATCCACTTTTAAATTATTGTTACAACTCTTTTCACTACAAGTATTGAATATTGATACTACTTCCTTCCGTTCAAAATAAATAGTGTTTCATATAATTAAGAAAATATTCGAGATATTTTTTAAATTTTATTCTTATTTTTTACATAACAAATGAAAAGCTAGTATAAGATATTTATTAAAAATGAATTAATAAAATATATCATGCTTTGTAGAAATGATGACTAGTTTTTAAAGGCATATTCAAACTAAAAAACATTATTTATCTTGAAATATAAGGAATATCCATGTGTTGTGGTCTACTAGTCAGGTGATTTTGAAAACGTGTCAAGCTATCTAATTTTGAGTTTCGATATATTCGAAAAGTTTCATTCATCTCACACCAAAGGGGGAAAATTAATTAGAATTCGGTGGGAAAAATTACTCCCTTCCTATCTTTTTTTTTATATTATTCTTGTCATTAATTTAAGAAGTAAATTAGTAAAATTATATTCTTTGGTTAATTAATAGGGAGGAAGGGAAAGAGTACGTGTCGCTTGCATGTCTCAATAAGTGGTTGCTTGGGGGCAAGATGAAGCTGGTGGTGTTTGTCACATTTTGGTCAGTCAAATTTCTCAACATTTTTTGTCACTCTACTTGTGATGACACTATATATAGAAACAAGTCGAAATAAGAGCTACAACACAACAAATATACCTACACTACACGTATACACAAAGTGTACCATACGTTTCCACTCCATTTCCGATTAACAAATAGTGTATATATATAAATGCCATTATGTCTCCGTAATTTCTGTAGCGGTTACACTAGTTGGACTGATGTTCAGTGACAAGGACGATTACTCTGAGAAATGCCGTATGCGACGACGCCACCGTAGAATTCAAATGAGAAGGCAGCACCACCCGAATCTATTATCATATTTGGGGCAAGGAATTTGTGAAGCTAAGAAGATGGAAGCTTCGTCTTCTCGTGAAGCGGACGCAACAGGACCGGTCGTTGGAGCAATTTCTATACCTGGAAGGCAGCGTGTAATGGAAGATACAATTTCAATTCGACCTAATCTATGCTCACCGGAGATCAATCGCCGCCGACCTGTTGATTTCTTTGCTGTTTACGATGGACATGGTGGACGTCATGTAAACCCTACGATTATGTTTAATTAAACCAATATTTCTTTTCCTTTTTTATCTATTATTGTGGGTAATGAATTTTATTTGTTTAAGATAATAGAGTTCGTTTTATTGCTGCTGGAATTTGGGTCTTTCGGAAACAACCTACTTGGAAGTTGGGATTCTGTTAGGCCCTTTCTACTGTAGTTCTTTATATTAGGAATTGTGTAATCAAATTAAAGATTGTACTTATTGATTTTGAAGACGATAGTAGCATAATCAACTTACAGCTGTTTCTCCTATTCAGGTAGCTTCAATGTGTAAAGATAGAATGCATGAGGTACTAGAAGAAGAGCTGATGCGCATGAGAAACAACGAAGACATGGGACGACAACCATTGGAAGGGCAGAGGATGGAGGAAGCATGGAGAAGAGTATTCAAAAGTTGCTTCATGAAGATAGATGAGATTGCATCATGCATATGTAGTGAATGTGGTAGTGTAGGCTATGAATGTGGCTGCCCGCCCAGCGTATTGAAACCGACAGGCTCCACTGCAGTGGTGGTAGTTTTGACGGATGAGACTATCATTGTAGCCAACTGTGGTGACTCACGCGCTGTTCTTAGCCGCAGTGGAAGTGCAATCCCACTTTCTTATGATCACAAGGTATGTCTCACTTGGCAGGAATGCAGTCAGTAGATTATTTAACAATTTATAAATTGTTTGCTCAACAAGTATCTTAGTTAAAAATTTAGACAATTAAACATGTTGTGTTACTTTAAGTATCATTAAAAGTTACATTACTTGTCAGTAGTTTATTCAAAGCACATTAAATGGCTAATGCTTCACCAAAGCAGAGCTTGTACTAGTTGATGGTTGAGCATATTTGGACTCATGATTTACGTTCAATTATTATTAACTTCATAGAGAGCATATGAAAGAATCATTAGTAGCTCACTACTTGAAGAACATGAGTTTTCCTAATTAAAAGCAACTTGACTTACTGTTGCAGCCAGACAAACGAGAAGAACGTGCCAGAATAGAGGCACGTGGAGGTCGATTTGTGTTTACTGATGGAGCACGAGTTGAAGGAGTGCTTTCCATGTCTAGGGCAATAGGTAACTGTTTTTTCCTTTTGCAGAGCATGTTTAATTTCTATGTGCAATGACATAATTGCAGTTGAGTTGCCAGTGGAAATATTACTAGTGGACATACAGTAAAAGCTTAATGTGGTCTTGCTAAATTTCTGCTTCCAATGAAGGAAACTGGCATTAGAACTGTAGTTTTGTTTGTTTTTCCTTTTACGTACATCATCCCTTCGTTAAGAGGGTTAGAGGGTAGAATATTGCCTTCAGCACCGACTGCTACTGTTGCTTCTTCAAGCAACAATATTTACTCTTATATAAAGCAGCTGCAACCTTTTGTTGTGGAGAAGTCGAGCTAAGAAATTCCCTTACATTAACCAATAAAAATATAAGGGCACATATATTGTATCAGGCATCAACCAAAGATTGGAGACAGAGAAGACTGATTATTACTTAATGGTAGTGCATGATTTGCTAAACCACTATTTATTGTTTGCAGCTACAAGTGCCAAACTCACCCTGGCTTCTTTGTAAATTAGTTGTAGTCGTACAGATTAAATGAATTTCAGGCAATGTAACCATTGTACATTTGCGGGTCTGTATCTCTTCGAAGGATATGCAAATGAGATCAATTGGGATTTATAGCAGGTTTCATATTTAGGGCTCTATTTGGAATGTGCATGTTGGTAGAACACCTACTTATACGTCCGTATTCAATTATCAGACGACTAAGTAGAAAGATCTTGGGTAAGTTGGTTAAAGATCTTTGGAGTAGTCTTTTGTGCTTCAATGTATATGGGCAGTTTCCCTGTAAGGTTAGAGAAGGACAAACTGGGAGCTATTTAGTGATGATTCAGGAAGAGACATTTGTTGCCCTAAACAGATTTATACTACTTCCATTGGTGTAACTTTGACTGAACTCTTTAGTCTATTTCCAATGCCTGATCAACCTTGTTAGGATGCTGTAATATGTAAATTTGCAGCAGCAGGGGTAGTTGTATAAGAAACAAAAGTTGTCTTCAATGGCTACACTAAAAGACCCAACCTTTGGTGCAAATACTATTGAATTTTCTTTTATGTTTCATTGCAAACAGGAGACAACAATTTAAAGCCATATATCACATCGGAGCCGGAGATGACCTTCACAAAAAGGGAAGCAGAGGATGAGTGCTTGATTCTCGCAAGTGATGGTTTGTGGGATGTTATATCAAGTGATATAGCGTGTGCAGTGGGTAGGGAGTGTCTTCGACAAAGAGGTCCAGCTGGGGACTTTAGCTCCAGGCCTTCTTCTGTAGAAGGTGATAGCAGAGGAGCAATGCTTTCTTCACGAAGGGCATGCTCAGCAGCAGCGCTGCTCACCCGGCTTGCTCTGGGCCGGAATAGCTGTGACAATATTAGTGTTATTGTGGTGGACTTGAAAACAAGCCACAGTGCTGTGTAGTTTAGTTTCTAGAGCTAGAATGTAACATACAAGGCACTTTTCGAGTTTTTTCACCGAATCAGGTAGTTTACAATTTGAATTTTCCTCTTTTGTTGTCATTTGCAAGTGAGTGATCTTTTACATAATGAAGTTGACAATTCAGACTTGTGTGGCTGACGTCTAGTTGAAAATGAAACTTAGGTATCAGTTTGATTTTATTCTTACATAATTATAAGCGAACTACAATGTATCTGGTCAACCTTAAAACTTCAATCTACAACGATTTATGACTATGGGATGGGATCGTAAGAACATTCATGATTTTCCAAGGAAATTGAGATACATTGTTTTAGAGAATATACACCAACTGTTTTTGCACCAGAAATTGTAGTTCCAACAATCTCATTTCTCACCAAAACACCATAACTTCCTCATGCGGCCTCTAAATGAATTGATTCTTTACTCGTTTGTTGCTTTCAAATTTCCGACCAGCAGTTAAAACTTCAAAATGCACCATAAAATCACGTTTCGAGTTGATGAAATTTTGATATGAGCTCATGCTCAGATATATCTTTAGACACTTTTCTCCTGTTTGCAATGCAAAATAAAAGAAGGAATATTCAATACTAGTATTTAAATTTCTACTAAAAAAACTGACAAAGTAAAATTACCTTAAAAAGTATATATATATATAGATATATATCAAAATTAACAAGCATGTAAACCGTACGACTTCACTTACAACAGATTAACTAATTGAGTGACATCAAGACACTACAACAAAAATAATTTTTGGCGGCATTAAATATTGACATTAATAAAGAGTGCTAAAGTCTTTACCAGCATTAGTTAAGTGCCATTAGAACCAATGTCGCTAAAGTCTTTAGGGACATATACAAAGAGTGCTAATTGCCGCTAAAAATACATATCTTAATTACCTCTAATGTAGTGAGATTATATTTTCTTGGTTAATATTCAATCTCTGCAAGGCAAGTAACATAAACTGGAACCTATCAACAATTTTTTAGCTATCGTACAACAATTAGATATATGACGATAATAATAGCAAGGAACATTTTTTATTTTTTTATTTTAAAAAAATGACAATACAAGTACTCTGAACCATCAGTAGCCCTACTGGAAAGCCACTGATCAACTTAGATGCTTTCAATGAACAACACATATCTTACACGAATATTTAAACATAAAGCCCTAAATAATTTAAAACCTTGATTGTCTCTATTGCATAGGTAAACTTGGTGTAAACACCCAGTGCAGATAAATACAAATTAAGCGATAGTTTTGATGCTGATTTTCCTCTACTGAAGCATAAATATAGCGAGACAAAATTAAGTTTTAATTATATGAACACTAGTATTTTTTGAACTGATAACTGCAACTGCAATAATGTCATTGAATAGAGAAACAATGCGAGTTACACTTGTATAAATAATTGCCTTAAATATTATGAATAAAATGAAATTACATATACTAGTGCAACGATCGAGTTCCGTCGTTATAGAAAATCCATCGAGGAAAAATTTTGGGCTGAAAACTTATTTCGTAGTAACTTGGAATTTTCCAACCTAGTCCAGTTTTGGACAAAATCGGTGTCATTAAAGTCAAGGAAAATCTGGTAGCATTTGGGTGATCTAATTCTAAATTTGATCACATGAGTAGATAGATAAGTCATTACAGGAATCCGTACGATTTTACGGAATTGAATTCGGGTGAGTACAACTCCCGAAATTGATCTTAGTGTCAACGGTATTTTCTGAGCATTGTTGATTAAAGGTGTGTTGTGAAATGGGGATCTTGAAATTATTAAAATAGCTCATTGTTTCGTGCAAGTCGCTTTGGCGGTGCTTTTGGTCACTCTGGCGACTAGATGCGACTTAAAGTCGTTAATAAACCTCAAAATGTTTTTATTTTGCACTTTTCAATTTTTAGAGCTAAGGAACAAACCCTAGGCGATTCTTCATAGTTTTCCACCATTCTTGAGGCTAAAGACAAGGTTTTCTCTCCTGAATCTATTTTTTCGATCCGTAGAATGTAATCTAATGGGTAAATATCAATGTGGGAGGGTTTTGATTTAGAAATTATGGTGGAAAAAGTCCTAGTTTGAATACTTGGGATCATGGGTTTGATCTAGGGTTCATAGAATTGTTAATTAGTAATTCGGGTGATTGGTGATTGTTTATTGATTCCCATATTATATTGATCGTTTGTAGACCAAGAGCAAGCGGAACGAATCCGGAAAGGAAAGAATCAAGTTTCTTAAGGTTTCAAGCTTGTTTCGAGGTACGTGATGGTTGTGATTCTATGATTTTGACGATGTATGTTTGTCTTGCTTCATTATAATACATGTATGTAGGTGGATGTTGCATTATTGATCACATTTGTTGTAAATGAGGATATATAATTTTGAATGCCATTGAATCATGACTCGATTGTATAATTATGAGAATGTACTTGTGTTTGTGATTGTGGTGTGTTGAATGGATCGGTTGCCACGTTCCGACATATATAACTTGGATCGGTTTCCACGTTTCGGTATAAATATGGGATCGATTGCCATATTCAAACATAAACCTTGGATCGGGTACCACGTTCCGGTATGCTAACTGTTTAGGTTCCATGAGAGGACCAATGATCTCATATAATTGAGATTTTTGAGAAATGTGAAAGTGTACCTTGTTCGTAAATGTTTATAATATTGTATATGTTCGATATATGCATGTGATTATATTGCAGTATTGACATATGTATGTTACACTTAGTGGGATAGCCGCGTGATCTTACGAGTACACGGTGGTTGTGTACTGAAACTACACTTGCTCTTATTTTTGTTGAGCACAGGGCATCTTCCGGCGGCTATTGACAGACCTCGTCTAGGAATGATCTCTTCAAATTCAAGGTGATCAACCTTTTCTTCCGGGATGCCATGAGTTCTCTTTCCGTCTACATCCACATTCCGGACTTGAACTTTTTAGTTAGTTATCAGTTAGTTAGTTGGGGTTGTAACCCTTCTTGTTTATACTTGTTGAACTTTAGAAGTTTTGGTACATTGACTTTCAGGTTTTAAGTTATTTTCTTCTGCATTGTTAGTTATTAGATCTTTTTGAAAGTTTTTGGGAACTTCAGGTTTAGCTATTTAACTTGCTTCCGTAACTTAAATGCTTTAGTTTTTAGTTTAGTTGCATGATTTAGGTTGTAGTAGTGATTCTCTCACCGGAGGGTTAGTATGGGTGCCAATTACGATGTCTAGATCGTGACAACTAATTATAACGACAACTTCTGAATAACCTGTTAGTTTCAGAATAATCTTGTTATGTGCTTAATTAAATATTTTAAAAATAATACTCTAAAGTCATACATATATTGTTATATTATATAGTAACAGGTACAGTGAGATATAGGAAAAATTCAATTTTTCACTTAGGTTAAATCACAAAATTTGTTCATATGAAGTATACTGCTCTTTTTAAAAATGTTTCTACTTGACCTAGATCTGGATTGATTAGATTCCTAAACTTTTAACTAAAAAAATGATACCACCTTTTCTTTTTATAATAAAAGTAAAACTCTCTTATGAAAAATTATAAATTATTTTATACCTTTTTATCAATAGATAGATGCATGATTCTCCCGCTATATATATAATTATAATACATTTATCCATTAGAATCACCAGGGGAGCCTCCGATTCCAAAGTGTTGTGGTAAACAACCACAACGGATACCTATACCATATGTACAAATAATATGTACCAAAATCCATCTCATCTATTTTAAAAGGGCAGTAAAAATAAGTTGAGAATCAAAAGGGAATATTTAAACGGCCGTGTAAATTAGGGTAAGAGTACGCAAGACACAATTCCTTATGCACCTTACAAGGCGTGAGCTGACAGCATCTTAGGTCTGTTTTCCATTAGTATTTAGCTTTCTTCACTAATGGAATATGGAAAGTACCCGAACTTCATTACAATTTGAATGCATACATAATATATTTCCAGTTTCACCAAAAAATGTTTCTTTTCCTTATCTCATATCAAAAAAGCGCTATTGTATTCTATCAGCTGATTGAGTCTAAACATGCTGGAGAATAATTTTAAAATGTTGGAGTTCATCAATATTATGTTCTCCTAGATGCAACTTTCGTTTTCATAATGAACAATAGTGTCATTTTATCCAAAGCTCACATGAACTAAAAGCACTAAATCCAACATCACACAGAAAAAAATAATATACTGTAATGATTTTCTTTTATCAATAGGCAAGGACACACCTCCCTGTGCGCCTTACAATGCGCGGCAGACTTGCGTCACGTTATCAACTCACATCTTATAAGACACATAGGAAGCTGTGCCTTGCGTATTCTTACCTTAATTTACACGGCGTTTATCCTACCGTTTAAATATTGCCCTTTTGATTCTCAACTTATTTTTATTGCCCTTCTAAAATATTTGACCTATTATTTTTACCCTTTAGGCTCTAGACTGTTTTCCAAGCTAGGAAGGTGGTCAAAGGTTCGAACTGGATAAATATAAAATATATTAGGACAGGTGAATGTAGATGCCTAATTATTAGTGACAATGAAAAATACCTTTTGCTTCACCTCCAAACTAGAAGTTATTCTATAACAAGATATCATTTTGTTTTGAATAGAGGCTTTGAAATGAGCTGAGTTAACATGATATGATATATAGCCTGTATGATCAAGTTTCAAATATCAACTTGTTTTAAATAAGTATGTTTTCTAAAATACTTATAATGAAAAATAATTTATTTCGATAATTAATTTGAAAGCATTGTTAAACAACAATTATTATTTAATTGTATTCTTAAAAAGTGCTTCTATAAGTATACTCAAAAGTGCTTTTTGAAAGAAAAAAAACTTTTATGGAGAAATTACTTCTTCAACATTTTCTTCTCCTCAAAAATATTTTTTATTTTCCTAAAAGCTTGGTCAAATATCTTAATTTTCTTTTTAAAAAAACAAATAATTTTGACCATGGAAAATCAAGTTTAACCAATCAGACTATATATTAGACTAAATAGAGATACATGATAATGAAATTTTTCAGTCATGCGAAAACTAAATTAATCAAGATTAAGATTGAATATCAGATCATCCATTGCCATAAAAGGCTACTTGCTAAAAGCAACTAGACAGAAAAACAAATTACAGTCATTTATGCAAATACAAATCATAGTCTTTAATTAGCTTCTTCAATAAGAGAAAACTTTTATGCAAAGCTTAATAAATCATCTCCAAATAAGAAATTCACCACTAACTATCCAAGATGTTCAACTCAAGAAGTTAACTTCTCCTTAAACTAAACTTCAATATAGTTTATCTTCAAATCAACAACGATAACACTTATGTTATCTCGGCTACCCCGTCCCATAGCTAGCCGAGTAAGCAACGCTGCTGCTGCATTACTTGGGGAAGAAAATACGTCTCCTCTCCCAAATGGCTTTTCTTTTTGAAGACATTCTCTCGCCACCTTACACGCATCATCATTTGATACAACGTTCCATAAACCATCACTGGCAAGGATTAAACACTCATCTTCTGCTTCCCTTTTTGTGAATGTAAACTCTGGCTCAGATATGATATATTTCTTTAGATACTTGTCGCCTATTTGCAATGCAAAATAAAAGAAGGAATCGTCAATACTAGTATTTAAATTTCTATACAATAACCCAAATAATAAAATCTGCCTTAAGAAATATATATTTAAAAATTAACAAAACAATTGAATCTAAAAATTTTAGTTATATAACGACATAGGTTTTCTTCCTGAATCATCACTAGCTAACCCTACTGGAAAGTCACTGATCAACTTAGATGCATAAAAATTACAACTCAAAAGGTATCAAACCAACTTACTCAATTTTGTTCTACTTTTAGTGCATGTTGCTCGGACTCTTCAAAAATACCAAGGGTGCATGTTTGATTCGCCAAAAGTAGTGTATTTTTGGAGAATCCGAGACGGTGCAGCATCAAAAATGAAGAATCCGCTCAACTAAGCTTTTAGTTGTCATCTTATAAGCAGACATTGAATGAAAGGACATACAACACACATTTCCAACATAAGCCCTAAATAATTCAAATCATGATTGTCTCTATTTCATAACCTAAGACGAATGGTGGATATAAGTATTGCTTCAATTGGTAACGAAAATAGAGAATAGGTTACTGGAAAAGGAAAAATGAGTTACCTATTGCACGAGACATAGCCAGTATTCCTAGAACTCGTGCATAATTATCAAAATTAACATGGCCTCCACATGCCTCTATTCTAGCACGTTCCTCTGGTTTCTCTGGCTGTAATGAAAAGTTACATTATTTCTCAAAGCTGAAGCAAGAAAATAATTGGATATTTCCTTGGCTAAATTTGGGACTTAAACAAATTGAGAATATGAACATAAATCATTTACAGAACTCTTGTTACATGTACTTTATTTAGTTCCGCCAAAATTATAGCTTAAATCAATTTGTAGATGTAGCCAAAAAAACATGTAATTAGTTATAATGAAGCTCATATGTATGGAGGGATATCCCTAAGCTAGCAGTCTGCTCATATCAATTAGACAAAATGCAAATGCCTAGTATTAGAAATAGATAAGAAAAATCATTAAATCAATTTTATTTGTAAGGAGGCCTTTTTGGTTGGTTGCCAAAAGATAAAAAATGGAAGAAGGCAAGTTACACTTGCATAATTGAACATTTACACTGTATAAATGCCCATCTTAATTTATCAATTATATTTAATGACAGGGGCGACTCAATGATATTAAGGTCTAAAGCCAAATCCAAAGAAGAGGCCTTAAATAGAATTAGTAAAACAAAAGTTCATATACTAACTATGACAACCTTTGCTAACGTAGTAATTTTCACAAATTCTGTTATGTGCTAAGATTTAAAAAAAATAGTACTCTAAAGTCATGCTACACTTTATAAGTAACAGCCTAACATGTATAGTGAGATGTGGACATAATTCACATTTTCTCTATGAGGTCAATCAAAAGGCAAAATTTCTTGATATGAATATTTTACTCTTTTAAGTGTTTTGCTTGACCTAGATCTGAATTGATTAGATATGTAGATTTTTAACTAAAGAAATGATACCACTTATAAATTGAATAAAAGAAAAAGATATAATTAGATCTTTAAAGATTTTTTTTGTATAAATTCTTATAAAATACATACCTTGTGATCAATAGATAGAGGCATGGCTCTTCCACCACGGCAAAGAACAACACGTGAATCTCCGCAATTAGCCACAATAATAGTTTTTTCTGTTAGAATTGTGAGTAGGGCAGTGGAGCCTCCTAGTCCATAGTAATATGGTGGACATCCACAAGGAACACCTATACCACACTTATAGCACGTATCAAAAGCCATCTCATCAATTCTCTCGAAGCAGCTCTTCAACACCCTTTTCCACATCTCCTTAACCCTCTCCCGTTCCAATTGTTTTTGGCTCAGACGGGTGATGTTATCATTGTTGTTGTTGCTGCTGCTACCAGTTATGATGGTCTTCGTCATCCTCAATTCCTCTAGTAGTATAAGATACATTCTGTCTCTACACAATCCAGCAACCTACATCCATAATTTTTGCATCCACTTTAATCTAGGGCAGTACTCCTAAAATGGATCAATTTTGATTTATAAATTGTTGCTTATCAATAAAAGTAAAATGGTAATGAAAAAATATGAACGGTAAGAGAAAATAATTATTTTTTTTCTTACATGAGGTCCACCATGTCCATCGTAAACAGCAAAGAAATCAATAGGACGGTGTTGATTGATATAAGGAGAGCAAAGATTTGGCCAAACAGATATCGCATCTTCCATTGAACTCCTTCTTCCAATTAAAGAAATTGCTCCAACCAGTGGCACTGGTTCTTCTGGTGCGCCTGTGCGTGATGTTGCTGAATCAGAATCAGACATCCTGAAATTTGGTACTCCAAAATTAATAATGAAAAATTAATAAACAAATAAAGATTCATATAAAAATTTCAGAAACCTTCTCGGGGAAATCGTCTGTTATGAATTGTAAAAGGCTTCTTGGGGAAATCGTCAGGGAAGAATCAGAAGCCTTCTTGGGGAAATTGTCAATTATGAATGAGAGAAGAGTTTTCGAGAAAATCATCAATTAAAAAGGTGCAAAAGCCTTCTAGGGGAAATGAACACCATTGAGATTGATTCTGCCATTGTTACAAAAAGACATGGGCATTTGTAGGATTGTGAAAAAGTAATAAGTATATTTTTGTATTTTTGTAATCTGTATAGAAGGAAGGAACTCGTGAATGATTTCAAACGTATAATACATGTGTATATATGTATATTTTTGTAATTTATATCTGTTTTATATGTAATTTGTATTTCTTCAGTTCACATTTACTGCATGCATTTGTATTGTTTCTAATATAATAAATCCCTAGTTTCTCAATTAGAGACTAAAGTAAAAAAAATGATAAAGTTTTACTTGCTTCTTATAGTATGTAAACAAAGTGTAGCATCCATACTTTGAGTTTCTAAGTCATAAAAATGACAAGCTTAACAGAAACACAATTAATTTTTCAATCAACTTTTTTCCATCTAGTCAAAAAGTATTTATTATACTTATACAGAAAAATAAAACATTTAAACATTCTTACGAAATTTGAATGAAAAGTACTTATTATACTTATAAAATGACAGAAAAACTAAAAGAAAAAAAAACTACTATTAAACTTTTTTTTTGGTTCTCAGTAGTTAAATATGTAGATGAAATCATTAATTTTATTTCTTATATTAAATAATTAAAAAAAGTACTTTTTTTTTGTCAAAAGAACCAATTTAGTGACAGATTTTCACTATATTCGTGAGGTATATTTGAACTTTTTTATTAAGATGCTACTCAAATTGATCGAGCCACTGTTTATATTGATTGTTACAGTTCGAGGAAGGAACTACTTGAACAATACTTGAATGTGGAATTCATAATTACCTGTTCTATATGTTAATTGGAACAATACAAGATTTAAAATTTGTTGGTAGCTCCCATAACATAACTATTGAGATTAAGATCAAATTCTGATAATGTATATGTAATTAGCATTGTAATTAACAATTAGACCTTGTAATTAGTTAGCTGTCAAAGTTAGTTAGCTAGCTAGTCTAATCATCTAGAATATTCCATTAGTTAGAAAATATTTTACATGCTTGTTTACATGTATAAATACTCAGTCATTACTCAATGAAAGTGTGATTTCTCTTTCTCTCAAATTATAGTTCTTCACAAAATGCTCTCAGTCAGTTATGACTTCCTTATTGAAATTCATTGAGATTTTACCATTGATATGAAGATTTAATATGGTATCAGAGCTCGGTTCATTTACTTCAACTCATTGATTCTCATTTTTTTCTTTTACATTTCTCTGTTTTCTCTCTGTGTCGATAATTCAGATTGAATCTCAGAGGTTTTGTACCTCTCTGAGTTTTTCTCTTCTTTTCTCTTTCTGGATCTGGAATTCACTTTCTCTACTTAATTCACAATTGTTTTGAGTAATATACTCATGACTATTGACAAAAACACATCCACTTCTAAGGGAACTAGCAATGTTGGCAACGATAAAGTAGTGCCTGTATGTGCATCCCTCAGATAGTCCAGGAATGATGTTGGCTCCTACTCAATTTGATGGAGCAGGATATCGATCATGGAGGAGAGGGGTGATGCGAACCCTGTCTGTAAAGAATAAGTTGGGTTTTATTGATGGGAGTTGTGTGAAACCAAGCACAAATTCATCTCAGATTCGCTAATGGCAGAGGTGCGCTGGCATGGTAACATCATGGATTTTGAATTCACTAACTAAAGAGATTTCAGATAGTGTAGAATATGTAACTGATTCCGTAGAGTTGTGGAAGGAATTGGAGGACAGATACGATCAAACAAATGGAGCAAAGCTATATCAAATACAGAAAGAAATTAATGACCTAACGCAGGGAATATTGGACATCACTGTCTATTACACAAGGATGAAGAAACTTTGGGAGGAGCTAAGTACTTTGAATCTGAGAAATCAATGTGGTTTTACCTGTACTTGTGGTGCAAAAGATAGCATGCATAAAGTTGAACAAGATAGGCGTTTGATACAATTTTTCATGGGGCTGATGAGGTATACACAGTGATAAAGGGTAACATCCTCATGATGAACCCACTCCCTTCCATGGCACAAGCCTTCTCTCTACTGATCCAAGAAGAGAAACAAAGTGAGTTTAAGCCAACTGGTAGAACGCCTATGAATGCAACATCCTTGAATGTAGGTGCCTTCAATAATAAGGTTCAAGCAGGAAGAACTTTCAGAACAAACTATCAGAATAACAAATATGCAGGAAATAATTACAATTCAGGAGGAAACAATTTTTACAATGGCAGTAGCAGTGGAAAAAATGCTTTGTTCAGTGACTTTTGCAAAAGAACAAGACACATTAAGGAAAAATCTTACAAGTTGCACGGCTATCCCCAGAATAACAATCAAAACCTCAAGCCAAATGGACACAACAATGGACAAAACTACAGGCAAGAAAATCTAAACTACAAAGGAAAAAAGTAGTGGCAAATGTGCATAGTGATACTCCTAATGTGATGTATACACATGGAGATGAAAAACCACATCAGAGTAATGGGCATCAAAATGCGAATATAACAAAGAAACAATATGGGAAGATCATGGACATGATACAATATTTCAAAATAAAAATATGGGAGAGGATCAAAATGCTGCAGGTGTCAGTAATGGCTCTATGATTACTTATTGTTTTCTAAGAAATCAGGTCCTTTGGTGGTATTTGTAGCTGTTTATGTGGATGATGTTATTTTGACTGGCACCGACACTGATGAAATTACACAACTCAAGACTTATTTGGACAATACATTCAAGATTAAAGACCTTGAGAAACTTCATTATTTTCTAGGCCTGGAAATACTTGGTACTGCTATGGGGGTACTCATTTCTCAGAGAAAATTTGTTCTAGATTTATTAAAAGAATATGACTGTTTCAATTATGCCTCCACGACTTCACCTCTTGATCCCTTTGTCAAGCTAAGAGCAAAGAAGGAACCCCACTTCATGATCCCACTTACTATAGAAAGCTAGTTGGAAAACAAAATTTTCTTACCAACATTAGACTTGACAAAACCTTAAGTGTCCAACAGTTAAGTCAATTTATGTAAGATCCTAGAGACACTTATCTCAAGGCAGCACTTCATCTTCTCAGGTATTTGAAACAGGATCCTACTCTTGGAGTTTATTTATCTAATGATCCTGGCTGCACTGTCCAAGCTTTTTGTGATTCAGACTGGGCCTCCTGTCCAGACTCAGGAAGGTCAGTTAGTGGATATCTAATTTTACTTGGGAACAACCCTATCAGCTGGAAATCCAAGAAGCAAGAGATTATTTCCTTGTCATCAGCTGAAGCAGAGTATAGATCACTAAGGAAAGTAGTTGGAGAATTGACTTGGCTGAACAGGTTACTCAATGAATTGACCATTTCGAATCCATCTCCTATTGTTGTATATTGTGACAGCCAGTCTGCCATACACATAGGTCATAACCCTGTATTTCATGAGAGAACTAAACACATTGAGGTGAATTGTCACTTTGACAAACTTCAAGAAGGGCTTATTTCCTTGCATCATGTTCCTACTACTGATCAGTTGGCTGATATACTTACTAAAGCTCTAACAGGTGTGAAACATTCAGCTATTTTGGACAAGTTGGCTGCGAGATTATCACCACCAACGTATTGCGATTAAGATCAAGTTCTGATAATATATATGTAATTAGCAACTGTAATTACAGTTAGACATTGTAATTAGTTAGCTGTCAAAGTTAGTTAGCTAGCTAGTCTAATCATCTAGAATATTTCATTAGTTAAGAAAATATTTTACGTGCTTGTTTACATGTATAAATACTCAGTCATTACTCAATGAAAGTGTGATTTCTCTTTCTCTCAAATTACAGTTCTTCACAAAATGCTCTCAGTTATGGCTTCCTTACTGCAATTCAATTGAGATTTCACCATTGATATGAAGATTTAATAATAACTCTTAATATGTTATCACCATTGTTATTTATTTTATCAACAAAGAAATATTTTTGTTAAGTAGCAAAAGACTAAATCCTCTATTTTGGTTTAAATATACATACAGTAATAAAACATATTTAACTTGGTCCAAAAAACTGTAAGACATATTGTTGCTTGGTCATTGTATCTCAGTTGAAGTTCTCTTAAATCAATGGTAATGATTATTTTTTTTCACTTTGCAGTTTCTCGCACCAATAGAAAGAGAGGAATTCTCCAACCAAGTAGTGAGTTTGGCAATTTTTCTAACTTTGATATAGTTCAGACTACTTGAATCCTTTCTTTATAAAACTAGTTTTATCATGCTTCTTCTTTTGGGCAATAGTATAGTCATAGTTGATATCGGTATTGGTAGAGGTAAAGTTTAAATGGCTTATCAAGAGAAGCCCAACAGAAAACTCCAGTGTAGTTAAGTACACACATTGCATCCTTCCTACTTCTTTTTTTTATATAGTGAGAATCATAAAGAATTTATTATTTCCAAGCTTGTAATGAAGTGTTAGCATTCTTTACTCTAAAATTCTCAAAATGACAAGAATATCTCCACAGTAGGATTATAACTTTCTACTATTACGTTTTTCAATTTCAATGTCATTCAAAGGAAAATAAGTGGTGAATGTAGCATTGAAGAGAATAAGGAAAATAACAAGGTAAAATAATATGTTTAGGTAATAACCATGGCCTGCAAATTGGTGCATTTTTTCCTCACGGTGTTTGGTTTTTTTTCCATATGAATTGAGGAGTTGAGCAATGTTTGTTTGGATAAATCTAAGGTAATAAGTGACTCCCATGTCTTTTGTTATCGTATTTTTCATGCATATATGCGTTTATAATTTTGGACCGAACTGGTATAAAGAAACACTTGAACATCTGGAGACTTTGCACAAATCATTTGAACATCTGGATATGCCCTCCTATACCACTATTGAACATGCAACGTGCTGATGACATTCAACCTACTGTTAGGCATTCGAACAAGCTAAATCATTTGCATTGTTGAATTCGAACAAGCTAAATCATTTGCATTGTTGTTTGGACTAAAACAGTGCATAGATAATAATATAGACCAGATTGTTGTTGAAATAGACTTTCTCATGATGCAAAACACCACTAATGTATTACAAAGAAAACCCTAGATGATTGAAGAAATTCTTATAGATATCGCGAGTCGTATAGGATTTCATGGAATTAATTACCATCACTCACAGCTATAGGGAGGCAAACAAAGTGGCTGAAAAACTACAATCGCTCAGCCACTCTATGGAGTCTTTAAAAATTTAACAATAGTAAGTACAATATTATTTCAAAAAATGTCAAAGGAATCATAAACATGGACAAATAGTGCCTACCCTCCTTTAGAATCGAAAGATGTAAACTCTGTTTATTAATCTACAAACCCTTTTGAAGGCCTTGAGTGTTACATTTTTTTCGCTAGGATGGCATTTTGCATTATCACTAGATTGGTTTGCCAATCTTCCAAGAAGGTATATATGGTTAAACCCTCCTTTTTTAAATGTAATCTTTTTCAAGTGGCAATACAAAGTGGTATTTTATATTTCTAAGAAATTGTGTCCATGACATTCTATTTTTTTTTTGGAGTGGTTAGGCATCATATTCCTCTTGCTCATGTATTTTGTTATGTTCTTCTAATACATATATTTAATATACAAGATAGGATTCATTCCTAACCCCATCTTGAAAGTGACTTTTTTGAATTTATTTTTTTTATTTAAAAAAATGGCTTTAGGATTGAATGTCAACGCCTGACTTTGACATAAAATTCTTGAATCAAATAAAAATGGCATAAATACCAACTATATCATCTTATTATTCATCGCTTAGAAGAATACTTGCTAAAAGCAACTTACTAGAAAATTCAAATTGAAGTCATTTAAGCAAAGTGTTGCTACTGCACTTAGATTAACTATCCAAGATTTGCAAAACCATCTTCAAATGGGAAATTCCCCTTGGCTGGTATACGCTAATTAACTATCCAAGATAAAAGTTACTTTCTCCTTGTAAAACTAAACATCAATACAGTTTATCTTCAAATCAATCACAATAACATTGATGTTATCTTCACTATCATGTCTCGTAGCTAGTAGTGTTGATACTGCACTTGTAGAGGAAAATGCAGATGGTTTTTCTTGTTAAAGACACTCTCTAACCACCTGACACGCCATTTCATTTGATACAATGTCCCACAAATCACCACTAACAAGAATCAA
This sequence comes from Solanum sitiens, assembly GCA_016801875.1. NCBI lineage: Eukaryota > Viridiplantae > Streptophyta > Magnoliopsida > Solanales > Solanaceae > Solanum > Solanum sitiens. Next base: position 1,354,083 of record JABWTJ010000191.1, read on the forward strand.
CCACTCATCTTCCTATTCCATCTTAATCATTAGCCTTTTTTTAAGTCAACATCCGTGAAAACTACAAGAAATCACCACTGTCAGCTTGCGTCTTATAAGACACATAGGGAGTTGCGTCTTGCGTAGTCTTACCTTAATTTACACAGCGTTTATCCTACCGCTTAAATGTTTTCCCTTTTTAATTTGATTCTCAACTTTATTTTATTGCCCTTTAATATATTTGGCTATTTTTTTTGCTCTTTACGCTCTGGACTATCGTCTCCAAGCTAGAAAGGTGGTCAGAGGGTCGAACCGGATAAATATAAAATATTAGGACAAGTTAATGTGGAATGCCTAATTAATGACAATGAAAAATACCTTTTGCTCACCTCCAAGCTAGAAGTTATTCTATAACAAGATATCATTTTATTTTGAATAGAGGCTTTGGAATGAGTTGAGTTCACATGATATGATATATAGAGTTTCAAATATCAACTTGTTTTGAATAAATATGTTTTTTTAAAATACTTATAATGGAAAACAATTTATGTCGCTAATTAATTTGAAAAGCAGTGTTAAAAAACAATTATTATTTGATTGTATTATTAAAAAGTGCTTCTAAAACTATACTCCATAGTGCTTTTTGAAAAACAAATACTTTTCTGGAGTAATTACTTGCTTCAACATTTGCTTCTCCTCAAAATTATTTTTTTTATTTTTCTAAAAGCTTGGTCAAATATTTTATTTTTATTTAAAAAAAAATAATTTTGACCTTGAAAAATCAAGTTTGACAACCTAGACTGTAAATTAATAGACTAATTAAAGATGCATGCAAATGAAAATTTTCAGTCACGCGAAAACTAAATCAAGATTAAGATTGATTATCGCATCATCCATTGCCATAAAAGGCTACTTGCTAAAAGCAACTTAACAGAAAAACAAAAACAAATTGCAGTCATTTATGCAAATACAAATCATAGTCTTTAATTAGCTTCCTCAATAAGAGAAAACCCTTTATGGAAAGCTTAATAAACCATCTCCAAATAAGAAATTCAAGATATTTAACTAAACTTCAATGTAGTCAATCTTTAAATCTACCACAATAACACTTATGTTATCTTCGTTGCCCCGTCCCATAGCTAATCGAGTAAGCAACGCTGCTGCTGCTGTACTTGGGGAAGAAAATACGTCTTCTATCCCAGATGACTTTTCATTTTGAAGACATTCTCTCGCCACCTTACACGCCTCATCATTTGATACAACGTTCCATAAACCATCACTGGCAAGGATTAAACACTCATCTTCTGCTTCTCTTTTTGTGAAGGTAAACTCTGGCTCAGATATGATATATTTCTTAAGATACTTGTCTCCTGTTTGCAATGCAAAATAAAAGAAGTAAAAAGGAAAAAAGTATTTCTTTGTTAAAGTATTGCTTTAATTGGTAATTACAATAGAGAATGGGTTACTGAAAAAAGGAAAAAGAGTTACCTATTGCACGAGATATAGCCAGTATTCCTAGAACTCGTGCATAATCGTCAAAATCAACATGGCCTCCACATGCCTCTATTCTAGCACGTTCCTCTGGTCTATCTGGCTGTAATGAGATTATTTTGAATGAGTAAAATTATTTCCTTCAACTAGTGCAAATGCCTAGTATTAGAATTAGATATGGAAAATCATTAAAACAGTTATTTTTAAGAGGCCTTTTTTGTTGGTTGCCAAAAAAAAGTTACACTTGCATAATTGAACATTTACGACATTTACACTGTATAAATATTCATGTTAATTTTATCAATCATATTTAATGACAAGAGCGACCCAATGATAGGATCTAAAGCCAAATCTAAAGAAGAGGCCTTAAATATAATTAATAAAACAAAAGTTCATATACTAACTTTGACAACCTTCGCTAACATAGTAGTTTATAAGTAACAGGCTAACAGGTATACTGAGATGTGGACAAAATTCACCGTTTCTCTATATATGAGGTCAATCAATAGGCAAAATTTCTTGATATGAAATATTTTACTCTTTTAAGTGTTTTACTTGACCTAGATCTGAATTGATTAGATATGTAGAGTCTTAACTATAGAAATGATACCAAATACAAATCTAAAAAAAAAAAAGAAGGTATAGTTAGATCTTTAAAAAATTTAAATGTATAAAAACAAAAAATTCTAATAAAATGAATACCTTGTGATCAATAGATAGAGGCATGGATCTCCCACCACGGCAAAGAACAGCACGTGAATCTCCGCAATTAGCCACAATAACAGTTTTTTCAGTTAGAATTGTGAGTAGGGCAGTGGAGCCTCCTAGTCCATAGTGTTGTGGTGGACATCCACAAGGAACACCTATACCACACTCATAGCACGTATCAAACGCCATCTCATCAATCCTCTCGAAGCAGCTCTTCAACACCCTTTTCCACATCTCCTTAACCCTCTCCCGTTCCAATTGTTTTTTGTTCAGACGGGTGATGTTATCATTGTTGCTGCTGCTGCTACCAGTTATGATGGTCTTCGTCATCATCAATTCTTCTAGTAGTATAAGATACATTCTGTCTCTACACAACCCAGCAACCTGCATCTTTGTAACCATTATAAGTAGTAGTCCTTATTCGCTAATTTAATTTATTTTATATCCACTTTAATCTAGGGTAGTACTCCTAAAATGGTTCAATTTAGATTTATAAATTGTTGCTCATCAATAAAAGTAATTTGGTAATGAAAAGAATATGAACGGTGAGAGAAAATAATTATTTTTTTTCTTACATGAGGTCCACCATGTCCATCGTAAACAGCAAAGAAATCAATAGGGCGATGTTGATTGATATAAGGGGAGCAAAGATTTGGCCAAACAGATATCGCATCTTCCATTGAACTCCTTCTTCCAATTAAAGAAATTGCTCCAACCAGTGGCACTGGTTCTTTTGGTGCGCCTATGCCTGATGTTGCTGAATCAGAACCAGAACCAGAATCAGAATCAAAATCGGACATCCTAAAATTTAGTACACCAAAATTAATATGAAAAATTAATCAACAAATGAAGATTCATATAAAAATGTCAGAAACTTTCTCGATGAAATCGTCAGTTAGAAATTGTAGAAAGCTTCTTGGGGAAATCGTCAGGGAAGAACCAGAAGACTTCTTGGGGAAATTGTCAGTTATGAGTGAGAGAAGAGTTTACGAGAAAATCATCAATTAAAAAGTTGCAAAAGCCTTCTAGGGGAAATCGCCATTGAGAATTTTTATTGATGCCATTGTTACAAAAAGACATGGGCATTTGTAGGATTATGAAAAAGTAATAAGTATATTTTTTGTATTTTTATAATATGTATAGCAGGTAGGAACTCGTGAATGATTTCAATCGTATAATACATGTGTATATAAGTATATTTTTGCAATTTACATCTGTTTTATATGTAATTTGTATTTCTTCTGTTCACATTTGTTTCTAATATAATAAATCCCTACTTTCTCAATTAGAGACTAGAGTTAAAAAAAATGATGAAGTTTTACTTGCTTCTTATAGTGTGAAAACAAAGTGTAGCATCCATTTTTGAGTTTCTAAGTCATGAAAATGACAAGCTTAACATAAGTACAATTAATTTTTCAATCAACTTTTTTCTATCTCGTCAAAAAATATTTGTAATACTTATACAGAAAAATAAAACATTTAAACATTCTTACGAAATTTGAATGAAAAGTATTTTTTATACTTATAAAATAACATAAAAAGTAAAAGAAAATATACTACTATTAAATTTTTATTTTTTTGGTTCTCAGGAGTTAAATTTGTAGATGGAATCATTAATTTTATTTCTTATATTAAATAAAATTTAAAAAAGTACTTTTTTTTTGTCAAAAGAACCAATATAGTGACAGATTTTCACTATATTTGTGAGGTATATTTGAACTTTTTTATTAAGATGATATTCAAATTGATCGAGCCACTTTTTATTTTAATTGTCATAGTTCGAGGACGGAACTACTTGAACAATGCTTGAATGTGGAATTCATAATTACCTGTTCTATATAACATAATATTGAATCTTCCATATAATATTTGAAAATCGTAAAATCAAATTGAACTGACGAACCAAATTAAATCGAAAAAAAATCGACTTTTGGTTTGGTTGGTTGAAAAAGGAAAACGACCACTTTTGATTTGGTTTGGTATTAGAAGAAAAAAAGTCAAACCGAACTCAAATCAAACGCATATATATATATATATATATATATATATATTATTAATTATAGATAAAAAATATTGTCTACATATAATCTACTTTGTTGATATATTTTTAGTTAGTTTCTAGTTTTCAATTTTATATATTTTATTTCAAATTTGAATTTGTATAAAAATTTAAATAAATTATATATATATATATATATATATATATATATATATATATATATATATATATATATATATTAATTCAATTTCCCAGTAGAGTCTGGGTGTTGTATTAATCTCAAATTTAGCACCAAAATTTACAAGGAGGTGATAGTCTTATCTTTCCCTCCAAAACATATAGCTGCAAAATAAACTAGAACCTATATATATATATATATATATATATATATATATATATATATATATATATATATATATATATATATATAATTAATCTACTTTGTTGATATACTTTACTTAGTTTATAATTTTCAATTTTATATATTTTATTTCAAATTTGGGCTTGTCAAATTTTGTAAATATTTTATTTGTATTAAGATTCGAAGTTACAATTATATTGTTATATGTTTTCAAATTTGAAGTGAACAATTTGCTTTGTAAATATTTTTTGTATCCAATTTGCCTCTAGCCTTTAATCTTATTAATTTAACAAAAGGAACGTTGATATTTCAAAATAAATATTTTGTACTCATGTGAATTTTACAGTCTTTTTGAAAATTTCTATTCACTTAACATTTTTTAAGTTTAGTTTATCACACAGGTAAGTGAAAAATAATTGATCACTTTTCAAATACCGTATAATTGTAAAAACCCAGAAAAAACCCAAAGAATCAACTAAAATCAAAATCGAAAAAACCAATTTTATATGGTTTAATTTAATTTTTAAATTTAATAAATCGATATAATTGGTTTAGATTTTCTTTCATTAAAAAGTCAAACCAAACCGACCTATGTACACCCGTACTTAAAAGAATACTTGCTATAAGCAACTTAATAGAAAAGTCAAATTAAGTTCATTTAAGTAAATACAAATCATTGTCTTAAGCTTCCTCAATAAGAGAAAACTTTAAAGCGAAGTTGATCAATAAACCATCTTCAAATTGGAAATTCCACTTGGTTGGTTATGCTAATTAACTATGCAAGATATGCAATTAAAAAAGTTACTTTCTCCTCATGAAACTAAGCTTCAATATAAGTTTATCTTCAAATCAACACAATACATTGAAACATGACATGAGATATGTAAACTGAACAAAATTTAATTAAAATATTTAAGTAAAAGTTAGTGTTAATTTTACGATCTTCCAATGGATTAAGCCTAATAAATACACCACGAATCGTAACTGAAGTCTAATCTAACTGACGCATAATAAAAACAAGTTTTGGTAGAGGAATCTATTAACACGTTTCTGTCATCAGGGGCTTTCTCTGCTCCTTATCCTCGTCAAAGCGGTGGTGCTCTACCTTTTTTATTTTTTAAAAATATTTATATTAAAATTTAATTAAATTTAAATAAAATATTTTTAACGTCATAATTTTGTTGTTATGCCAAAAGGAGGAGTTTTTTTTGTTCGGTAATGGTGGGACTAGGTCCTCGAACTTCTCGTCTCATCTACTCTACTTTTCAAAAGATTTTCTACACGTTATATTTTTAATGTATTTGATTTCTCGTTCTCAAACTTCACATCGGAACGAACTTTTTTTTATATATAGTATTTGATTTTGATTTTTTATATATAGTGGATTTGACTTTGGCTTTTATTTTAGAAAATTTAATCCAATTTTATCTTAATTGAGTATATAAGATGTAAGAATTACTATAAAATAATTTACTAGTAGTTTTGTACGATCTCACTTCGTATACCATATGTAAGAACTACTTCTCTGTTTGAAAAAAAAAGAGTTAAAGCATAAAAGGTGGTCAAACTGACTTTAAAGTCAATTTTTGACTTATTAGAGTGTTTGGCAATTATCAAAATGACTTATTTTAAGTCAAAAAATGACTTATTTTAAGCCAAAAGTTAAAATCTAGGTGAGGGGTACTTTTTTTTTAACTTAAAAGTCATTTTATGTTGACCAAGTATATTACATTTTTGCCCTTAATTCTTTTATTATTATTATTATTATATTATTATTATTATTATTATTTTATTTATTTACTATTAGTAGTACTTTTATTATTATTATTATTATTATTATTATTATATTATTATTATTTTTATTATTATTTTTATTATTATTTTTGTTTTTTTATTATTATTACTTTTCTTATTATTATTATTATATTATTATTATTATTTTTATTATTATTGTTATTATTATTATTATTATTTATTATTATTATTATTAATAATATTATTATGATGATGATTTATTATTATTTTATTATTATTATTATTATTATTTTTATTCTTGTTATTATTATTATTACTTTTATTATTATTATTATCATTATTATTATTATTATTATTATCATTATTATTATTATTATTATTATAAAATATTGTGATGATAAAGAAATATGTGAATGATAGGAAATATTATTATTTATGGATGTAAAATATAAATTAATTTTATTTTAACATTTTTAAGTATAAAAACCTTATATTAATCAACTTTTTATCATGTTAACAGTTTTAAGGGTTTTTGATAAAAAAAAAAGTGTTTATCAGCACTTATTTGTCAAACACATCAAAAACTTTTTTTTTCAACTGAAGCACTTTTATCATATTTCAAAAATTATGATTCCTTTCTTTTTTATATATATAATATTTTTATTTTTGTTTTTCACATGTCATATTTAAGGGCACAAATTTAAAAGATATTTTGAATTAAAATCACAAAAGGTAAATTATTTTTTAAAAAAAATTATATCAAATTAAACCAGAGTATTCTTTTTTTAAAAAAAGACTACTAAATTATCTATTCACTTTTAATTTTCATGTTACATTTTTAAAAATTAATTAACTAATTTTTAAAGTTAAATTGAATTATATTAATTTAATATTCTAAAACATTAGATACTTAAAAGTATACAAATATATTATAAATTATAATTTTTTATATATTAACAAATAATACATCTTGTAAAAATGAACGAATGAAGTGATAAAGTTTGAGGGAATCTTCGAAAATGTATGTAAATGCGGAAAAGCTGGCAAAATATGTCTTCTCCAATCCAAACACTTCTTTGCTCCTCAAAGCGGTGCCTCTTTTACTATGTGGACAAAATATTATGCCAAGTTCCTTCTCTTTCAGTTAGCATGAAAACCCGGGTTTTCTTCGTTCGGTCGTAGTGTGCCCATTTCCTTACACGTGTCAAGATCCGTTATAGATTTTAATTGCTAGAATAATAAACACTTTTTACTTTACAAATAAATATTTTCTCCATTATTTATTTTTTCAAGTACACACTTGGATGGAAGACATCTGACGCTTAAATGAAGGTAAGTACTCAGTTTACATCACTGTGATGACGTGTCAGTTTACCTCATTGAAGTTGTCTAAAAAGCCCTTTTCGTTCTTAGTAGTTTATTTTCATTTGCCATAGATGTTATATGGTATTACCGGTAAGAAATACTTAATATGTACAGATGTAAGCAATTTTTTTTTTTTTTACGTTTCTACTGGTACATTTTGTTGACAAATGTTCAACTATTTGGAGTAGTAATGTTGCACACTCCTCCTATAAAACAAAATGGCAGTGTTTCATGTTTTACAACTAAAGAAAATGGAGAACAGAGGGAATGTTGATCAGAACGAGGAAGTAAGGATGCATCGGCAATACAGAATTGAATTGAGAAGGAGAGAGCAAGCTCGGGAAGCACAGATGAGGGGAGGAGTACTGCCGCCGCCAGCGGTTGGATCAAGTTGTGTAAAAGGAGTGAGGCCTTCAATGGAAGATGAGATTTCAATTCACCCTAATTTTTGCTCCCCACCCATCAATGGCGGTCGACCTATTCATTTTTATGCTGTTTATGATGGTCATGGTGGTCCTCAGGTATTTATTAAACCAAATTTTAAAATGTTAAAAGTTTGATAATTTTAGGGATAGTTTAGTTGGTCGGTGGGATAAGACATAATTTTTTGGTTGATGCAGGTATCTGCACTGTGTAGGGAGAGAATGCACTTGATTATAACAGAAGAACTGATGCGCCCCGAAAATAATACAAACATGACGAGTAGTAGCTCCAGTTCATATAGAAGAGAAGAACGAGATATGGAGGCATCATGGATGAGAATTCTGCAAAGAAGTTTTCAACGTATGGATAAAATGATATGCTTTAACTGTGACTGTCCAACTTTGACCTACAGCTGTTTGTGCCCACCAAATCACAACTTGCGTCAGATTGGCTCCACCGCAATCATAGCAATTGTAACAGATCATGCCATTGTCGTTGCTAATTGTGGTGATTCCCGTGCTGTTCTTAACAGTGGTGGAAATATAGTCCCTGTATCCTTCGATCACAAGGTAAAAAAAAACATTTTTGAACCCTATGTGCAAAAACCTGCTTCTTGTGTACTTTACAGAAATACCTAATTTTTTAAAACGATAACACCAATTTCACTTTTAACTAAAGGTCTGAAGTTTGAATTTTGAGTATGGAAAAAAATCTATTGGAAGTGCTGCTCTCAATTATAGGTTTTACAGTGCACGATTCGAATTAAATCAAGCGAACTCCAAATATCCGGTAATAAATTATAATTGGTACTGTCTAATTATTTGGTTGCAGCCAAATAGGCGGGATGAACTGGCTAGAATAAGGGCTGCGGGAGGAGAACTAGTTTATTCTAATGGATTACGGGTTCAAGGTGTTCTAGCCATGTCTCGGGCAATTGGTAATATTTCAAACACTTTTTCAATTGGCATTATATTGGAATTGTTGCTTCATTTCTTTCCCTTTTCCCCTTTTTTTTATTAGTCATTTACCTGGACTGGGACGGCTCAACATAAACATAGGTCTAAAACAAAATTTTAATTGGAGATCTAAAAATTTAAATAATTTTTTATTAATATTTCATTGAAAAAAATTCTTCCAATTAAATTTATGGTAAGATTTTATCAATTTAACAGTAAAAATATATTTTTACTTAGACAATTATTATATGAATTGTCAACATAATTCTATAAGTAATAAATTGATAAATTATAATGGTCAACGAGAATAAAATAAAACATGTTTCAAAAAAAATTAATTATATTTGTATACAAATATTAACATATTATTTATTTTTAGTAAAAAAATTGAGGCCCTCAAAATTAGGAGCCTAAACCAATATGCCTTATTTTTATTGTATAGAGGCACCCTTCACCTAGCTAGGTTATACTCACTCATATAGTGATAGTCATAGGGTTTGGCATGACCCTTCTTGGTCTTTATAAGCTCCCAAGAATATACGTACACTGAAGATTGGTAAAGTCTTACTTTTTTTCGGGAAACTATATTTACTCTTCTATAATGCCTTAACAAGTTCCCAACCTAAAACTTAAGGGCATATAACATGATATTAAAACACAATTATGGCATCTAGAAGTGCAAATTAACACCCTAGCTTCTTAAGGGAAAAAAATGGAATAGTTCTAAAACAAGAGCATATAGAGATCAAATGAATTTTAGGCAACAGAGTCAATCATGATTGATATTTAGGGTTTTATCATAGAACTACACATGATGTGTATCTTGGAAAAGTGTTATATTTTCTTTAAATAACGACACACAAACGATATCAAAGTAGAAACAAAAAAATTGAGTATACAGTTGTGCATGTCAACAATATGTCGTATGTACAAATAAATTACTAATTTTCCCACACATTAGACGAAAAAGAATATTAACAAATTTGAGTAATTGATTCCTAATAAACAGTTTAACATAATATGCAATGGAATGGAATGGACTCTAGTATAGTACTTGGATATTAATCCCATGTAGATTGATTTGTTTTGAATTAGTACATGTATCACTAGCCTCTTGATGTCAATTCCACGCTCACCATTAGGTTTATATAGATTCTCCAAAATCTCAAATGATACTTAGATTTCTCAAATGTTAAATGAATCATTTATATTACAATTCATGTATATATATAAAAAAAATACCTCAATGTGTTTTAATAGGGTAGGTAGGTCTTGTCTTTAATTACTAATAAATACTTTTGTTATTTTTTCTTATATATTAAAAATAGGAGACAGTTTCTTGAAGCCATATATCATATCAGACCCAGAGTTTACCTTCGTAAACAGGAAGGTAAATGATGAATGTTTAATACTTGCTAGTGATGGGTTATGGGATGTGGTATCGAATGAAACAGCATCTCAATTAGCTAGAGTGTGTCTCCAAGGAGAAGCAATATTTTTTTCGCCTAGTGAATCAGCAGCGTCGTTGCTTACTCGGATTGCTACTGAGAGGAATAGCCCAGATAACATAAGTGTTATTGTAGTTGATTTTACAAGAAATTAAGGAGGACAAATTATGTACATATAAGAAGAAACAATGTATCTAGTTTATGATGGTTAATTATGTAAAACTGCTACTTCTTTTATTGACCATGTAAAAAGTTTTCCTTTAGCAATATATAAAGTGTAGAGATGGCACACAATTGGAGCCGGGCAAGAAAAATATTTAAACGGGACGGGATAGGACAGGACAGGGAAATTATATTTACTTAAAATACATAATGGAGTAGGGCGGGTAACGGTTCAACTGTATTACTAGAATATAAAGTACCTGATTTTGAAAATATTTCAATACAACAAGGGTTGATTTGTTTTAAATTATGAAACTATTTTCTTATTCTAATTAATCATGCAGATAATTATAAATTTTTTTTGGTGAAAAAACTAATAACTTTAGCAGAATATGGTAAAAAAAAGCAATTGCAGTACTACTGTTAAAAATTATATATAGAAAAGTTTTAAAACATCCCTTGCTTTTAAGTGAATAACAAAGAAGGAGAAATGAAAAATAATATAAATGGAGCGGAGCGGGTATCTTTTTAAAATGTTAAACGAAGCAGGGTAGCGCGGGTGAAAATTTTAGTGGGTTAAGGTTTGTCACGCCCTAACTCACCCTAACCCGCCCTATTACAATTCCTACTGAAGTGAAGCAAGGTAAATACGATTTAACAATTAGTTTGTTCTCGCATAAATTCAGTGGATGAAATGAAAGTTGAAATTGTGCTATTGCAATTTTGTTGTTGTTTATTCTTTCTTTTTCGATAAATATCTGGTGGTTGCTTGACCATGAATCTTTTTCTACTTTTTCTAGAGATGAATTCTTGAAATCATGTGTTTTAATTGGCAGTAAAATTTTAAAATTCAACTTCTTGAATTTTGAATTTAAATGGGGAAAATGTCATTTTTTTCTATGTTTTGCCATAAAATTTCATAATTTTTAAATACTTGAACAACAACAAAGATATATTTCACTCTAAATTACACACAAAAAATTAAAAACAATTCCAATTTATATTCATGAGCGAACACAATGCACAATTTTCAAATAGCATTTTCAGAGTAAAAGATAACGAGCACCCACTAATCATGCCTAAAAGATCTGTGTAAACAAAGAAGTGTTTACTGAAAGCAATAGTTTTAAAATGATTCAGCCTGTAGAAGGGACGCTATATGCTATTGGATTTTTCTCATGTTTGAAGTTCGAAATTTTAAATATATGAAATCTTCAAATTAATGTATATTCACCTTAGTGATATGAATTTGGCATATATAAGCTCTCAAAAATATACATGGAGGATTGATAAAATCTTACTTTTTTGGGAATAAATAACACTATGTTGTGGAGGAGTTGAGCTAATATATGCCTCAACAAGTTCCCAACTTAAAACTTAAGAGCATATATAACATATGATCATGTATGAAGAAAGGATTGCTATCAAAACTAATGATAGAGCACAATGAAGTTAAAACACAATTATTTGCATCTACAACTACAAATTATCACTAGCTTCTTATGGAATAAATGAAATAGTTCTAAAACAAGAAGATATAGAGATCAAATGAATTTTAGATAATATAACCTGTTAGTGAAAAATTACAATATAGCAAAAATACAAAGATTAAAATCGAAATTAAAATGAAGAAATAATAAAATTTCTTCAGGCGCTGAGACATGGATATCTCGGTCTTTTTAAGGAAATTTAAGCCCACTGCAGTAAATGTTTCTCAACGGTTCAGCAATAGTCCTTCTTGACTTGTCCCCTCCACGATATCACAACCTAATCACAAAGTGTAACTCAACGAACTATGGACAAGAATTGAGTCCAAAGCTACAAAAAAAAGCATATCCATTCAACTAATAAGAACTCTCTTTTGGTTAACGTTTATGCACTCTATAATTTCTTGTGTGTACCAAATAAATGAAGACCATCACTACTTGTAGTTGAGGAAGTCTTCCTGTAATGGTGTAGTAAATAATAAAGATAAATGACTTAGAGATTACACATGTTACAAATAGAATTAACTAATAAAGAATGAAATAAAGGAACACAAATCCACCAATGGCTTGTGTGCTGCTGCACTAAGGAATTTGTAACATATGCACTAACTTCAATTGGAGTAATGCAGAACAGTAATCAACGGCACCAAATAACTGTCAGTACATCCAACATTATGTAACATATATGAGAAAAGTGCACCAATGGCCATAAACCAACATATCTTCTAAGAGTTTTAAGGCATTTGATTTGTTAACTAGCTCGTGATTATCTTACGATTTGAAAATGGACCTTTTTTTAGTGACTTACAAAAAAATACTTAAAAATAATAAGGATAAAAACCGATTAAAAAAAATTGACTTGAACACTTAAAAGTGATTTGAAGCGCACTTTAGCTAAAATCTAACCAAGTAAAGAAAGCAATTGAATCATAAAAAGAAGAGAAAAACTTTGAATTAATTAAAGACATTAAAAAATTAAGAGCATATGAAATCTGAGAGTTTAATAAAATAAAATGTAACCAGGGGCGGATCTATTAAGGCCCGTGGGGGTGCCACGCCACCCACGAGCTCCGACGAAAACTTCATATATATAGCTATATATATATATACAACATCATGTATATTGAATACTTGCCACCCTTGTACAAAATAACTTCGTGGTGCCAGTGGCAGAAGGTCACCACTTCTTTGTATAGGTCACGGGATCAAATTCCGCTGAATGCGGTTTTTTTATAATAAAAAAAAAAGAAGTTTGAAAAAAAGTTGCACAACACAATAGTCAGCACTAACAAATCTTTTGTTTTTGTTTCTAATTGTTATTGGTTTTTTTATTAAGTTTTAATAAATAATAATTTTTTACTAATTTAATTTAATAATCTGTGACATTTCTTTCCTTTTTTATTAGTTAATATTTAATTAAAGATATAAAAGTTAAAAAGAAAAGTTGTGTTTTTTATCTTTAAATTGAAAAACATGTTCGTCTTCTTCTCCTAATATTAAACTCCCTCACCCAATCGCTCTGATTCAACTATTTTCTTTGTCTATATTTAAGTAATCAACTCGATACTTTCATAATTCGTTGAAAATTTTAACTTTGTTCACTTCATGCTCTCAGTCGAATGTGGGGAGCGAATTTGTAGTATATATGTATAATACCTAAGTGTCATCTTATTATTGCTCATATTTTGTTGTTTGATTTGTCATATACACCGGTAAGATAAATAATTTGATCCAACACCTAAACTGATTTGATCGATGAATTTACTTGGCATCTACAGACTCTAAATCCTAAATCCGCCTCTGAATGTAATTCAAACATAAAAAGAAGATGGTCAATTTTTTGGGGAATTAGATTTAGTCAAGCAAGAGTTAGTGTTAGTCTAAGCTAAGGCAGAATACAATACGATAAAATAAGTAAGTAATCAAGAAATGAACTTGGGCTTCTCAAGCCCAAATTCCCTGCTATTTCAATCTTTTTTGGGAATGCTGCTACCATATCCATTTTGGGCCTGGCCCTTTTTCGCCCTATGTATATCATCATCTGAATCATGTATATGAAAATACAATAAATAAGACAAATCTATTATTTAATCCAGAAAGTATACATCCAAATGAAAATATTATGAAAGCTAAAAGTATCAAACTCACCCTATTTTCCTGCAGACGTATAATCGATTAGTTCTAGCTAGTGAAAAATGGATGTGTAGATTTAATAATTTTTCATCATCTGTTTTAGTTATTGTTTTATTAAAAAAAATCCAAGTTAGTAAGGTACAGTATTATATATATATCATGAGATAAACACAAAGATATAAAGTTTACCCAAAGTTTGTAAAATGTGTTTTTTTTAGAAGTTTGAAAATGCCTTTAGTACGTGCCAATTAGGGTTGTATAAGAGAATTTTAGGTTATGCAATAGAGTAAATCACGAGTTAAATTATTATATTTAGAGATTTAATTATGTTGGCATGTAACACGACGTATGTCTGTTCATTAATTCAATGCATGTTTTTTTTATAAGATCTAATTTATGCATCTAAGTTCTAATGTAATTATTTGAAGTATTTCATTTAATGTTACTTGCCTTGTAGAGATCGATTGAATATTAACCAAGAATTCGATAACTTTGATATATTACATTTCATTAGATAATTTTGTTGTTACTAAAATTGCAATGTTTTATATAAATGTGATGTACATTATTAGTAACTAGTCTTCTAGATGATGAATCATGTGATAGAGTCAATATTTTTGTCTTTATTTTATTGTTTGTGAGATTAGCCTTGTTCTTAATCATATTCATGCACACCAACAAAAAATTCAAGGATTCAATTATATTCGAAGGACATCTAATTTTGACCCTAGAAAATAAGAAGTGCTTTATTATCTTAAACCTTAATAAATGCCTTTAAAAGAATTACTTTTAATGGTGTAAAACTCCATATATTAACTTAAAGATAATTTTAAAAGAATAAAAATTGTTTTAAAATTAATCTTGAAACTAAATAAAAATAAAAATACTACTTTTAAAATAAACAAAGTATTATAATGGAGTGAATATATATATCCATTATGCTTACAGTGTTTTCTCCTCTTGAAACGTAAGAATGGAGTTTATTAAAAGCCAAAGTCATCAAATTCTAGTCAAGCCCAACCAAGGATACTGTTTTCGTGGAATTGAATTAATAATGTTATAAAATCAAGCTCATGACAATATAAATATAATGAGAAGAAGGCAAGAGAAGTAGATGTAGGAGAAGACTTTCTTCTTATTCAAGTATATCTTAGTCTTATGAGAACAAAACTCCCAAATAAGATTTGGTATGAGATAATTTTGTTTAACATGTAGCAACACATGTATGCATCAAGTCAACAAGGTTTCCCCATCATAATTGGTTCAGGGTCAGGAACTAAATAATTTTCATCTAAAATGTTGAATGTGCGGTTATAATTTTAATTGCTCCACCACGTACAATTATGAATTCCCAAATAAGGTTGGGGTGAATGTTAGATTTTCTAACATTAGGGGGAGAGATGATTGACAGCTGAAAATTATGTGTGCGGTTAATTATGAATTATCTAGATCCTCGTTAAATAAATATGTGAACTTAAAGTTCAAGGGATAATTCATTTGCATAATGTTGTAAATTAATTGCCAGATGAATGTACTGACCCTATGAAATAATTCAGCTGCAAATGCTCCAATGTGAAGTCCTTGAAGGACTGAGTCTATGATACGCCGAAAGCGTAATAGACCAATCGGTTCCAAATATAAAATTCCTTGAAGAAGGAGAGGAGCAAATGATCTATATGATCATAATAATGAGGCAAGTGCTATAAGAGAGCACCACGACATAACAATTCATAAAACCTTGGAAAAGGTTCAGGTACCTGAAAAATAATGAAAAATGATGAGATCTCGATAAGTTATGTCTTATTGAAATCGATATCAAATAACCGTCGACGGTATTTTTGATATGAGGTAGCGCTCAATGATATAAATTGTGACGAGGATCTTGAATTCAAATCTGTCATATAGTATGGACAGATAAATGGTTGGCCAAGTAAATGCATAATTCAAGTATATTGTTTCACTTAGAAAAGTGACTTTTTAGACTGATAGTCCATAAATCAAGGTATAATGTCAGTGGGGTACAAATAAATTATTATGCGATAGTATTACCGTAAGAGATCAAGTACGGTTTGTGCCTTGGGGCATAAAGGTTTGTCGCAAATATCCTGACATTATTGGAGATGTTTTCACCTTTGGTGGATGCAACGAGGTTTGTTTTGATCTGGCAACATATGAAAAACTTGAATGCATATGATGAATAATTGTCATGTCTAGCTAGACAATAAAGGTTATGAAAATTCTTGAAGCAATTGAGGTGTTCTAAGCATATAAAAGTTTGAAGGAAACTTTTTCAATAAAGCTTCAAGAATCCTTATATGGATTGAAATAGTCAAGGAAGAAAAGGGTACAAAAGAATAACCCTAATTGTCCTTGTATTTTATGAAAATGTCATGGTAAGACAGAATTTTGTCTTGACCTACAGATTGATAATTTGACAAATGAAATATTTGTCTAACAGTGCACATACACTGAAAAGTTTTGATGCAATTTTATATAGATAAATCACATTCATTGAGTACCCCAATGATTATGAGATCACTTGACATAAATGATGATTAAGTTTGATCTCAAAAGAAGGATGAAGAGTTTCTTCATGATGAAACTACATATCTTGGGCACTAGTGCATCTTACTAACAATATTTGACCAGATATTTGTCTTGCAGTAAATTTTCTGGCAAGATTCAGTTTCTCCCCGATAAAAGGACATTGAAATGGTGTTGAGCACATGATTGAATATCCTCGAAGGACCATAGTTATGTGTTTATTCTATTCCGAGGAATCCAAGACAAAATTGTTTCGTTACGCAGATGCAGAATATTTATCTGATCCGCATAAAGCTCTATCTCAAGCACGCTATGTGTTTGCATGTGGAGGCACAATAATATCTTGGCGATCAATGAAGCAAATGTTGTTATGCAGAAATAAAAGCCCTCCATGAAGCAAGTCGAGAGTGCGTCTGGTTGAGATAAATGACACACCATATTCAGGAAATGTGTGGTTTTTCTTTGAAAAAGAATATAACAACCACAATGTACGAAGATTGGAGACATCATCACAAGAAATTAAGTGATCTTTTAATCAGGGGGAGTATAATATGCGTTGCATTCTTTTTTCTTTGACCGAGGTTTTTTCCCACTGGGTTTTCCTGACAAGGTTTTTAATGAGGCAACAAATAGTGCGTATCAAAAGATATGTGTACTCTTTTTCCTTCACTAGAATTTTTTTCCCACAGGGTTTTTTTTAGTAAGGTTTTAACGAGGCACACTATCTATGGACATCCAAGGGGGAGTGTTATAAATACATTGAATGAGTGGATAGTCCATAAAATTAGTACATGAACATATATATATATTCACTAGGTTTCATGAACCTTTTTGGATAAGAATGTATCTATTTATTATGATACTTAATATGGTGACTTTTAGAGTGATTTCTCAACCTATAAATAGGGTTGTTCATTCACTATTGTAACATATACATGAGACTAAGATATACTTGAATAAGAAGAAAGTCTTCTCCTACATCTACTTCTCTTGCCTTCTTCTCATTATATTTATATTGTCATGAGCTTGATTTTATAACAAATAACATTTTTTTTTTCGCAGTGATATAATATAAATCAGAATTATTAAATACTAATAAGTTTAAAATGAGAAGAAAAAAAGGTAATGATGGGATGACTTGGTACAAATTGAGTTGTTATCGAATGACAAATTTAATGATGTTACATAACAAAATATAAAGTAATAATTAAAATAGATATTATATTTAAACTAATCAAAATACAATACAAATATAATAACAAATCATCCAAAAAAGTTCTATTATTTTTTGCCCACTTATGAAACGAAAGAAACGACAATAAAATTTATTTGTTCATTCACTATAAAAATTTCTGGTTGTTTAATTAAAGGAAATTGATCTAATAATTCGGTGAAAATAAATCAAAGTTGTCACCATTAGTGGTAAAATAGTTTCTAATAATAGCAGAAGATAGTCAAAGTCAAATCAGAATTTAAAAAAAAAAAAAGAGTGGTACAGTCAATATTGGTTTTGAGTATTTGTTGAATCAATTAATTTGAATCGGTCAAATCCATTTTAGAGAAAAGAATTTTGATTTTGACAATAATAAAAATGTATCATTTGGGTCATTTTTGTTAATCGGTGTCCAAAATAGGGCGTATGAATTTCACTCACATTAGTTTAATCAAAATATAAGACGAATAAAAGAAAAGAGAGTGACAAATTTAATTTGTAAAAATAAACACAGTAAATGAAAGGAAAATAAAGTTCATTTTCTTTCGTCACTTATTTTAATCATGATTTTAAATTATTTATTTGAATTGAAATTTTATTTGAATATATAATTTATATTTTAAAAATTGTAATTTTATAATTTATGTAGTAATTATCAAAACTGATGCACTACAACTGCTTTATGTATAAAATAATGTATGGAGGAAAATGTTTTTCTAGAAAATAATTTCTTGAAAAATAAGTAGATTTTGGATTTATTTTCTCATGTTTGGTTGGTGAGTAGAAAATATTTTTTGAAAATGATTTTAGTGTTTGATTATGAATGAAAAATGTTTTTGAGAGACATCTTTTATTTTTACTAGAGTAAAAAATAATTTATGAAATTGAAAATATTTTTTAAAATCAAAGTTATTATTTTTTTGGAGTGGTGGGGTGGGGGTAATGAGTGGGAGCGGGGGGGGGGGAGGGGGAGGGGGGAGGAGTGAAAAAATAAAAATTTGAAGTTGATAGTATTTTTAAAAAATAAAATTAATTTTTTGGGGGGTTTGGGGTGGGGTGGGGGGAGGGGGGGTTAGTAGTTTAAAAATAACATTTTGAAGTTGAAAATATTTTTAAAAAGCAAAATTAATTTTTTGGGTAAAGGGTGGAGTTGGGGGGGGGGGCTGGCCGGGGGGGGGTGGTGGTTTAGGGATAGGGTGAAAAAATAAAATTTTGAATTGAAAGTATTTTGTTAAAATTGATGTTTTTCCAAAAAAAAAAATGTAATTTGAAATTTGAGGAGAGTTTTGGAAAATGTTTTCCTTAATTTTTAAAGGGAAGTCATTTTCCTTAATTTTGAGGAAAATAAGTTGATTTGGAAAACATTTTCCAAAATTTTTGTCCAACCAAACATGAAAAAATTGGAAAATATTTTCCAAAAAATATTTTCCTCCATAACAAACACACTCTAAGACTTCTGATTGCTGAACTATCTACAACTGCTTTGTCATGAAGCATTTCATTTTGTATAATTTTTCATTTCATAATGATAATGTTAATACTATTGTCCTAGAACAAACTAAAAGGCTCCCATTTACTAGGGTTGTAATATGTACATTACGCATGCTAAGCATTTTTTAGGGGTCGTTTGGTTACGGTATAACTTACATTTTATTTATGTATAAAATAATGTATTAAGTTATACTATGTTTGGTAGAAATTTTTGTTAGAAAAGTCAACATAACTTATATCATGTTTGGTTGCATTTTTGTAATGCTACATAATTAATACCAACATAACTTATGAGGAATCTATGTATAAAGTTATGCAGGGTAAAATGTGGAATAAGTTATGTGATATTAGTTATACATGTATTAAAGTGATAAATTACATATTTATCCTATTAATTTATTTTATTATTTTTAATTGAAAACTTTATTGTTTTCCTATATATAAGTTTGTTGTTTTTATTTTATTTTTATATTTAGACCATTTTTATTTCTTTTAATTTTTTTTAATTGGAAACTTTATTGTTTCTATCAACATGTGTTGTTTTTATTTCTTTTTATATACTTATCGTTTTGATTGATTTATGCAAATATAAATATTTTTTTAATATTAGAAATTGATTGTATATTTTTTAACCGTATATATGCTGATCAAATATTAGCATTATATATTATTCAATATACTTCATATTTTATTAGTATATATTATTATTTTGTAAATAATATATATTAATAACTTACAACAAGTTTAATATTCAATAGTTGATAATTCATGTACTTATTGTTATCTCTAAATCCTGCATAACTAATACATGCATAGCTAATACCTGCGTAACTAAACTCTGCATAACTAATACATGCATAACTAAACCCTGCATAGCTAATACCGTAACCAAACAGCCCCTTACTGTTTTAACAATTACTCCATCTGTCTGATTTTATATGTTACCTTTTTATTTTGCACTTGCATTAAGAAATGATGTAACTTTGCACTTCTACCCACTCAAGTTTTCAATCAATGAATATGAATTAATTTATTTTGATTAATTAATTTAACCAATGAATATGAAACATTCACACTATGTTTGGATCATTGTATTGTATTGTATTGTATCGTTACTATACATACAATGTTTGTTTTGATTGTTACTTAAAATATATTATATTGTATTGTTAAATTTCGTTGTTACGTAATAATGAAAACCCCTATTTTATGGAACAACCGATTTGGTGTGTTCCCATTGTTACTTAATTTCTTTTTTCAATTATATCTTTACATAATATTTCAAAATACTATTTTACCTTTAACCTTAATTATTTAAATCTAGTCAAACCTAAGGATATTTTAGTAAATTTATAAATTACAATGCAGTACTATACAATTAAATCAAACAATTAAAATATTATTAAATAACAACAAACAATACAGTCTAGCCAAACATTGTATCAACCATACAATACAGTATAATAGAGTACAATACAATACAGTATAATAGAGTACAATATAATACAATACATTACGAAACAATGGGTAACAATGATCCAAACAAAGTGTCACTTAGCTTTTCTAAGTCAAATACATATTTTCAAAGCTAATAATTCACAAGGGTAAAAAATGAACAATATGATAATTTATGCATTGATTTTATGAAATGACAAGTATTATGGACCAACTATTTATAGAAAAAGATGACATATAAAATGAGACAGAGAAAATATGTATCTCTATATACACTTCTACTAAATCCCATGAAATGTCACATTGATCAACGCTTAGTAACACTATGTATCAAATAAAAGATAAATACTTATCTGTATCATCTTATTTGTTTATCTCAAATCAACACAAATTAATATGATTGATTAAAATGAATGTACATTAATTAATATAGTTAAGTACATAATTATATTGTTAAATATGTATTATGTATCTATGATTTGACAATAATTGATTAAATTTTATAATCCACACAAAGTGGGACGGAAAGAAAAAGAATAATTGGTTGTCAATAATCAATATGAATGAAATCATTTGTAATATTACTAATTCAAGTTCACACATTCTTATAACTTTAAATTTATTTTAGAAACTTTTGTCAAAGACGTGACACTATTGACTTATAAAATCATATCATGTCATACTAATAATAAATTCTTTATCTGTAGCATGTCCTAATTTACAATGCTGGAATTCTTCTTTCTTCCTAAACTAAACAAAAATAAAAAAAAGATACACGTCGTTGTATCATTTATAAATCGATTGAAAATGTTAGAAAAATTATTTTAGTTGAAGAATTTGACAATTTTAAAATAAAGTCAGTACACGTGGTTCCATATGTCATTATCCACTTAGGGGTCGTTTGGTACAAAGATGCATAATGCAGGGATTACTAATGCATGGATTAGTAATACATGAATTAGTAATGCAGGGTCTAGTAATGCAGGAATGAGTTTTTATCAGTGTTTGGTTCATTGTTTCCTACCTAATCTTATGTTTGGTTTAAAACTTTACAAAAAGTTTATTTCCTATTATACCCTTGGTTATTGTGAGATTTTATATTTCATTTAACTAGTCAAGTTAAATACTAAAAAATATATACAAAAATATTATTAATTTTGAGGTGTGATATGTCACACGGTATATTTCTATTTTTTTTTGTTGGTCAAATATACCTTGAACTTAACATGGATTTAAGGCTACTTGACTTGTTCAAATACACGAAGCTTATTTTAAAAATAAAAAAAATAGTTCAAGTGGTCAATCGACGAACTACATTTTAAAAAAACCAAAAAAATCAACCCAATATAACAACTCAAACATGGAGAAAAAAATATTAGTTTGTGAAATCATCAAATTACATGGAATAAATTTGGAGAATTTAAATGAGTATTTATAAATATTCTAATACAAATAAAAAAGAACATCAATTACAAAAAGAAAAAAAAATAGGAAAAAGATTTGGGGATAATTTAGTCATTTAGGGGTCTTATCCAAGGATTGCTAAACCTTGGATTAGCTATCCCTCCCTTTCCTAGGGATAAAATAAGACCTTGTATGAGGTATTACTAATCCATGGATTAAGTTAAATAAAGTAACCAAACAATGTTTTTGTTGGACTAAATTTTAATCCGTGGATTCTTTTGATTAATACCTCCTACCAAACGGGTCCTTATTGTCCAAATCAAAACTGTCATGCCACATTAGTAAATTGTTTTCTAATTAAAAATAAATAACTTTATTTATAAAAAAAAAATATCTGATTAAAAATGAAATAATAACTCCTAACTATCAATTTATTATTTCTCCTTTAATTTTTTCCCCACATGTTTGGCTCTTAATAAATTTATTTTAGCTCCAGATTAGCCCATAAAAGTTAAATACCTTGACTTGTTCATAAATCATAGTACTAAATATTTCTCTTTTGTAGCAATGATGAATATATATCGTTAGGAGTTGTTTGGAATGCGAAGTAAGATGGATATTTACATGATTAAGTTTGAGATTATATTTTCCGCACATTAAATCGATTTAAATTTATTCTCAAATTCAGTTTTGAATACTCAACACTATTCCGTTAAGTTTGAGGTTATTTTATTCATTCTCTAATGAAGAATAATAAGGCATCTTAAGCATATATTTTAGGAAAAAGGCATAAATTTCCTTCTAAATTTGTAACGAAAATTCAGTTACACGCTTATACTATTGCGACGACCTATTACACACTTGAAGTATTTAAAAGTGAATTTATTTCAATCCTGACGCACATAGACCAGTCACATCATGAGAAAGTATTTCACACCGCGTCACGTCATCGCCATGTCACTGCCACATCAATAATTACGTCAGATTTTTGGAAAAAAAATAAATTCAAGTCACCCTATTTCTTCTTCTTCCCTATACACCATCAAACCCACCATTAAATTACTACCATTGTTGCTATTATCATCAAATTCACTTCTCCACCACCATAGATTTCACCACCCAGAATCAAATTCACCACCGGAATCTTTCCACAACCATTGTCATCATAAAAAATCGATAACAAACATCATAAATTTAATTAATTAACCATCAGAACCATATCACTATCATTGAAATTCATCACAATCATAATAATAAATTCACCATCCCCATCAAAATCACGAATTTTATTGTCATTATCGAAATTAAAAGTCATACCACCATAAATTTTTCACCCATCACAAACCCACCACAAAAAATTATCACAATATACAAATTTCATTCAAGCTCAAAAAAGAGAATTGTGAAAATTTGCAATTTTTTAATTGTAAAGATTTTAGTCGGACAATTGAAATACTAGTGCTCGATTTAATATTACTACTTTTGTCATTCTTTAACACCCCACTTCACGCCCAGTGCTTAGCATCTGGTGCGTGGACAATTTTAATTTTGGGGGATCCAACATCGGGTGAGACGGGCCCTGCTCTGATACCATGTTCAATATCCAGAATTAGGATATGAAGATGAACAATTCCTTAGCTCTGGAATGTTCTAAGAACTGAAAGTATAGAATTGAGAGAAAACTGTTATTTCAATGTATCTTTGTTAATTAACTTCAACTGAGTGTTTGTTTACATATATATAAGAACAAGAAAATATCTTCTAACTACCCTAACTAACTTTTAGCTAACTAGTCCTCTAGACTTATTAATTACATATTACCCCAACTACTCACGTGATGCCTTCTTTAATAAGCTCATTAAATTCTTATATGGTTTGAAACAAGCGCCTAGACAATGGAATGTAAAACTCACAAAGGCACTCCTCAATCTTGATTTTATTCAAAGTCATCTAGATTATTCACTGTTTATAAAAAGGACTGGTGAATCCTTGGTGATAGTTCTAGTCTATGTAGATGATATGATGATTATTGGAAATGATCTTAATCTGAAACAAGCTACAAAGGGAATATTATTGAATACTTTCAAGATGAAAGATTTAGGTGACTTCAGATACTTTCTTGGGATTGAATTGGCCAGGTCACATGAAGGTATTGTTATGCATCAAAGAAAATACACTTTGAAAATCATTTCTGAGGTAGGTCTTGGTGCTGCTAAACCGGCCTATACACCACTTGATTCATATATACAACTAACAACTAAGGAGTATGATTATCTAAAATACTTATAATGAAAAAAAAATTTATTTCGATAAATTAATTTGAAAAGCATTGTTAAACAACAATTATTATTTGATCCTCAAAAATATTTTTTATTTTCCTAAAAGCTTGGTCAAATATCTTAATTTTCTTTTAAAATAAACAAATAATTTTGACCTTGGAAAATCAAGTTTGACCAACCAGACTATATATTAGACTAAATAGAGATACATGATAATGAAATTTTTCATTCATGAAAACTATATTAATCAAGATTAAGACTGAATATCAGATCATCCATTGCCATAAAAGGCTACTTGCTAAAAGCAACTTGACAGAAAAACAAATTACAGTCATTTATGCAAATATAAATCATAGTCTTTAATTAGCTTCTTCAATAAGAGAAAAACTTTTATGCAAAGCTTAATAAATCATCTCCAAATAAGAAATTCACCACTAACTATCCAAGATGTTCAACTCAAGAAGTTAACTTCTCCTTAAACTAAACTTCAATATAGTTTATCTTCAAATCAACAACGATAACACTTATGTTATCTCGGCTACCCCGTCCCATAGCTAGCCGAGTAAGCAACGCTGCTGCTGCATTACTTGGGGAAGAAAATACGTCTCCTCTCCCAAATGGCTTTTCTTTTTGAAGACATTTTCTCGCCACCTTACACGCATCATCATTTGATACAACGTTCCATAAACCATCACTGGCAAGGATTAAACACTCATCTTCTGCTTCCATTTTTGTGAAGGTTAACTTTGGCTCAGATATGATATATTTCTTTAGATACTTGTCTCCTGTTTGCAATACAAAATAAAAGAAGGAACCATCAATACTAGTATTTAAATTTCTATACAATAACCAAATAAGAAAATGTGCCTTTAAGAAATATATATTTAAAAATTAATAAAACAATTGAATCTACAGTTTTTAGTTATATAACGACATAGGTTTTCTTCCTGAATCATCACTAGCTAACCCTGCTGGAAAGCCACTGATCAACTTAGATGCATAAAAATTACAACTCAAAAGGTATCAAACCAACTTACTCAATTTTGTTCTACTTTTAGTACATGTTGCTTGGACTCTTTAAAAATACCAAGGGTGCATGTTGGATTTGCCAAAAGTAGTGTATTTTTGGAGAATCCGAAACGGTGCAGCATCAAAAATGAAGAATCCGCGCAACTAAGCTTTTAGTTGTCATCTTATAAGTAGACATTGCATGAAAGGACATACAACACACATTTCCAACATAAGCCCTAAATAATTTAAATCATGATTGTCTCTATTCATAACCAAGACGAATGGTGGATATAAGTATTGCTTCAATTGGTAACGACAATAGAGAATAGGTTACTGAAATACGAAAAAATGAGTTCCCTATTGCACGATACATAGCCAGTATTCCTAGAACTCGTGCATAATTATAAAATCAATATGGCCTCCACATGCCTCTATTCTAGCATGTTCCCCTGGTCTCTCTGGCTGTAATGAAAAGTTACATTATTTCTCAAAGCTGAAGCAAGAAAATAATTGGTTATTTCCTTGGCTAAATTTGGGACTTTAACAAATTGAGAATATGAACATAAATCATTTACAGAACTCTTGTTACATGTACTTTATTTAGTTCCGCCAAAATTATAGCTAGTGTAATTTATGAATATCAAATCAAGTTGTAGATCTGTGTTAGCCAAAAAACATGTAATTAGTTATAATGAAGCTCATATAGTCATATGTATGGAGGGATATCCCTAAGCTAGCAGTCTGCTCATATCAATTAGACAAAATGCAAATGCCTAGTATTAGAATTAGATATGAAAAATCATTAAATCAATTTTATTTTTAAGGAGGCCTTTTTTGTTTGTTGCCAAAAGAAGAAAAAAAAAAAGTGGAAGAAGGCAAGTTACACAAATTCTGTTATGTGCTGAAATCTTTTAAAAAATAATACGCTAAAATCATGGTACACTTTATAAGCAACAGCCTAACATGTATAGTGAGATGTGGACATAATTCACCTTTTCTTTATGAGGTCGATCAAAAGGTAAAAATTTTTTGATATGAAATATTTTAGTCTTTTAAGTGTTTTACTTGACCTAGATCTGAATCGATTAGATATGTGGATTCTTAACTAAAGAAATGATACCACTTACAAACTGAAAAAAAAGAAAAAGATATAGTTAGATCTTTAAAAAAAAAAAAATTGTATAAAAATTAAATTTTTTTTATAAAATGCATACCTTGTGATCAATAGATAGAGGTATGGCTCTCCCACCACGGCAAAGAACGGCACGTGAATCTCTACAATTTGCCACAATAGTAGTTTTTTCAGTTAGAATTGTGAGTAGGGCAGTGGAGCCTCCTAGTCCATAGTGATATGGTGGACATCCACAAGGAACAACTATACCACACTCATAGCACGTATCAAAAGCCATCTCATCAATTCTGTCGAAGCAGCTCTTCAACAGACGGGTGATGTTATCATTGTTGCTGCTGCTGGTACCAGTTATGATGATCTTCGTCATCATCAATTCTTCTAGTAGTATAAGATACATGCTTTCTCTACACAACCCTGCAACCTGCATCTTTGTAACCATTATAAGTAGTAGTCCTTATTCGCTAATTTAATTTATTTTATATCCACTTTAATCTAGGCTAGTACTCCTAAAATGGTTCAATTTAGGTTTATAAATTGTTGCTTATCAATAAAAGTAATTTGGTAATGAAAAGAATATGAACGGTGAGAGAAAATAATGAGTTTTTTTCTTACATGAGGTCCACCATGTCCATCATAAACAACAAAGAAATCAATAGGGCGATGTTGATTGATATAAGGGGAGCAAAGATTTGGCCAAACAGATATCGCATCTTCCATTGTACTCCTTCTTCCAATTAAGAAATTGCTCCAACCAGTGGCACTGCATCTTTTGGTAGGCCTATGCCTGATGTTGCTGAATCAGAATCAGAATCAGACATCCTGAAATTTGGTACACCAAAATTAATAATAAAAAATTAATCAACAAATGAAGATTCATATAAAAATGTCAGAAACCTTCTCGATGAAATCGTCAATTAGGAATTATAGAAGGTTTCTTGGGGAAATCCTCAGGGAAGAATCAGAGAAGAGTTTTCGAGAAAATCATCAGTTAAAAAGTTGCCAAATCCTTCTAGGGGAAATCGCCATTGAGATTGATTCTTATTGATGCCATTGTTACAAAAAGACATGGGCATTTGTAGGATTGTGAAAAAGTAATAAGTGCATTTTTTGTATTTTTGTAATTTGTATAGTAGGAAGGAACTCGTGAATGATTTCAAATGTATAATATATTTGCATACACATATATTTTTGTAATATACATCTGTTTTATATGTAGTTTGTATTTCTTCTGTTCACATTTATTGCACGCATTTGTTTTTTTTCTAATGTAATAAATCCCTGGTTTCTCAATTAGAGACTAGAGTAAAAAAAAAATGATGAAGTTTTACTTGCTTCTTATAGTGTGAAAACAAAGTGTAGCATCCATTTTTTGAGTTTCTAATAAGTCATGAAAATGACAAGCTTAACATAAATACAATTAATTTTTCAATCAACTTTTTCCATCTAGTCAAAAAGTATTTATTATACTTATACAGAAAAATAAAACATTTATACATCTTACAAAATTTGAATGAAAAGTACTTATATTATACTTTTAAAATGACAGAAAAAGTAAAAGAAAAAAAACTACTATCAAACCTTTTTTTCTTGTTCTCAGGAATTAAATTTGTAGATAAAATCATTAATTTTATTTCTTATATTAAATAATTAAAAAAGAAGTGCTAATTTTTTTTTGTCAAAAGAACCAATATAGTGACATATTTTCATTAAAATTGTATTGCACAAAGTTAATGTTTACATGATGAGTTGCTATTCTCAATCGATTTTCTCTGTATTAAAATGGACAAAATTTTTATACAACTACATAAAAAAGAATTAATCTGTCAAATTTGGACAAAGCAAAAATTGCTTTTAAATGGATGTTTAACTTTTATATTGAAAAGTCATTAATCAAGTGTTTTGCTTACCACATAAAAGAGAGAAGCGCTTTTTCTTTCTTATCTCCACCAATTTCAAACATAATAGTATTGAATCTTCCATATAATATTTGAAAATAAAATGATACTATATTGAAGCGCCACTAATATTAATATATGATACTTGAAACTTTGTCATATCTTCAATGGCCCGAAGACTCATATTGGTCATTTTAATACAATACTATCTTCTATTAGACTAATTTGATATACATGTTAGTGAAATATGTCGATCATCATGTGAAAACTTAACCAAGGTTACTTAGGAGGTGATCTCTTTTATATGTATGTATTCTGACTTAATTTCTCCAATAACTTTAAACTCCATGCCAATTGCAACATATTATTATAGTTATGGACATATAATCATGACAGGAAATAGTAGTAGCTTCTAATATGATACTTTGTTTGATGATGGACCTTTAATTTGTATCTTGCTATTAAGGATGTGTACAAGGATAAGCTATTAATGGAATTGGAGTTGTCGATGAAACTATCTATATGAGATAATCCAAAAATCTTTAATGAATACTTCCATGCACCATATTCAGTGGCGACATGTGTAGTCGCCTACAGAACGTATACCTATAGCTTCATATTCAGTGGAACTACTTGAACAATACATGAATATGTGGAATTCATAAGTAACTGCTCTATATGTTAAAATTGGATTACTCATGGTTTCATTTATTCTATTTTCTAGTTTGTAGAACTCGCATAGTCTAATCGGCAACCCCACATTAATTGTGTATTTGACAACTACTAGACTACTATTGTTACAAGAGAGCCTAGCTAATTATCTGCTGCAAGCAATAATTTACATTTCATAAGGTTAACTAGAGAACCAATTATATTTATCCCCCTCTAGCAATAGTAATATGCAAAGAAACACAAACAACTCTAACTTTAACATGCTTACATGTGTTGTGGTTAATTAATTTTATTCCAATTCAACAATATAGTCTATTTGAATTGAAATGTGTATAGGAAATTATAAATAACATAAATCCACATCATATACTTGATTTCATTAGTTGGTTTTTATTTTATGATTAGTTTGTCTTTAGTTGACAATGGGTTCAGAGATTATTGTGTTATTTACAATAGACTTCCTTTTCATATTAGTTTTTCTTTGATTAATTTCTGATTTTTATACTTCTCTTTTTTGAAACTGATGTTGAAGAAAATCAAAGGAACCGGACAAGGTAAAAGTGGATGGGGTGGTACATGATCTCGATGTTTCAATTTTTGAAGTTGTGTAAGTTCTGAAACAAAATCGCAACCACAAGTACAACAAAATAGGAGTTACATAGGTATATTTAGAGACAAAGACAATCATCTAATCCATGACAAGTACCTCAACAAACAAAATAAATATCAAGTAGTCATCGCCAAAAACATCTCGAGAGATACCATCATCAAGAAATCTAGAAGATAGTATACTCCCCTCATTAGAGGCTGAAACTGGCGCAGATTAGTTCACGCTCCAAACTAGTGCATTTTGGGTTTCTGTAGTATATTTGAAAGGTTTTGCACCCTCTGTTTTTTGAAACATTTTGAATTTGTTAGAG
The DNA here is from genome assembly GCA_016801875.1 of Solanum sitiens. Lineage (NCBI taxonomy): Eukaryota > Viridiplantae > Streptophyta > Magnoliopsida > Solanales > Solanaceae > Solanum > Solanum sitiens. Next base: position 1,384,366 of record JABWTJ010000191.1, read on the forward strand.
GATTTTTCTTTCGTAGCTTTCGAATCGTAGCTATTAAAATGCTATCATCATTATTCTCTTTTGATAACCATGAAAAGATTTTGATTAAGTAACAAAAGACTAACATTATTTTCATTGGCATCTAGAGTAGTAAATTAAAACAGATCGAACTGAGTCAAGAATATCTATACTCTTAAGTGCATAAGATTTGAAGTTTGTTGATTTTGTTTGGTAGCTCCCATAAATAACTGTTAATATGCTATCACCATAAGGAAAAAATTTTGTTAAGTAGCAAAAGACTTAACTCCTCTATTTAGGTTTAAATATACAGTAATTATAAAACATATCCAACCGCGAAATTTAAAGGTCAAACCCCCCCCCCCCCTATGATGTCTCCTTGTTAGAGTTAATGCATCCACATTAATGTTTATTCTTCCAAATTTGTCTTTTAGTTTTTCAAGAAGTCCTTTAGAATTTTGTAATATATGTATCTATAGTAGATTGTGATACATGTATCTAGTTATTTGTGGAAGACCTTTGTCTTACATCATTATTAGTATAAATAGAGATATAGTTGATAATTGTAATCATCTCAAGTGACTTTTAAGTGCCTATATAAAACTTGAGCATCTTCTAAAAAAGTATTCTCCTTCTGTATTTCCTACAAATTGGTATCAGAACAGTTTTTTGTACTTAGTCTGGTGTTAGGAGAAAAAAATGGCATCCAAAACAAAGAAAGGTGTTAATTCTTCAGTTGTTCTTACTCCATTTTTTATGGAAATGATTTTGAATACTAGAAGATAAGAATGAGAACACATTTGAAAGCTGGAGGTTTATGGACTATTATTGCAAATGGTTTTGAAGAGCCAAAAAACAATGGCGAACTTACAACAAGAGACATGAAAAATCTTGTGGCTAACTATCGTCAAGATGCAAAAGCCTTGAGCAAAATAAAATAGGAGTCTCAAGAGCATATTTTGCAAAAATTGCTACTTGTGAGACTGCAAAGAAAGCTTGGGAATCTCTATAAACAGAGGTGTGTGGTGACGAAAAGGTACATACTAGAAATCTTCAAACTCTTAGAAGAGAATTTCAAAACTTGAAGATGATAGAATCTGAGAAAATAGATGATATTTCACAAGAGTCGTGAATATTGTAAATGAAATGAGAAATCATGACGACACAATTTCTGACCAACAAGTTGTGGAAAAGATTATAATTAGTGTAACTGAAAAGTATGAGTACATTGTTGCTATCACTGAGGAGACGAAAAATCTTTTTAAACTTTCCATCAAAGAGCTGGTTGGATATTTTGTGCACACGAGAAGTGAAGATTTCTTTGTGAGATCAACCCAAAGAGACGACTTTTCAGTCAAGAACAAATGGAAATTCTCAAAAATTCTCAAAATATCAACAAAAGAAGAATTATAATCCAAAAAAGAAGCAGGATCATGACGGTTCTTATAAAAAGGTTGAAGAAAAAGGTGAGAAAAGTTTGAATTGTTTTTGTAAAGTTTGCAAAAAGACTAATTACAATTCAGAAAAATGTTGGTACAAAGGCAAGCTACAATGTAACTTTTGTAAAAAGTTTGTCACATTGAAAAGGATCATTGGCACAAGAAATGGGAGCAAGAAATTCTTTTGTGAAAAACATGAGGAAGAAAGGGAAGAAAATCTTTTCTTTGCTTCTAAATCTGATACTTCAACAAAAAGCAATGAATGGTATGTTGATAGTGGTTGTAGCAATCACACAACTGGAGAATAAAAGGTTTTCCTCTCAATTAATAGTAGTATCACTTATAAAGTGAGAATGGGAAATTGAATGTTGATGCAAAAGATAAATGTACCATTTCGATCAACATAAAAGGGAGCGGTAAGCAAATTCATGATGTTCTTTATGTTTCTGAACTTGGAAGAAAATTTGTTTAGTGTTGGTCAACTCATGAAAAAATGTTATTCTCCTGTGTTCAGAGATAATTATTGCAGGATTTATGGTAAAATTGATCCAAATAGAGCCATTATTGAAGTAAAAATGATAAAAAGAAACTTTCATTTACAAATTCATTACAATGCATTAAAAAATGAAGTTGTAGATGTTCGTGCTTTGACACAAAAGATTTTTTGTCACTTGAATTTTTATGGTTTGAAGTTTCTCAAGCAAAAAGACATGGTGCAAGGCTTTCTAGAGATACATACTGAGATTGAGATAGAAAATACTTCTCATATATTTTTATGTGTGAAATCAAGAAGAGTTGAGGAAGAGGAGAATGTCCCTCAAAGAGGAGAAATCTCATATTCAAGGTGAAGAACCACCTCCAAGAGGAACAAGAATGTATAGTGAAATTTATCGAAGATGCAACTTTGCCTGTGTTGATGAGCCAGAAAATTATGAGGAGGCAATACAACATGATGTTTGAAAGAAAGCCTTGGCAGAAAAAAATTGGATGATTGAGAAAAAAAGTACATGGGAGTTTGTGACTATACCCAAAGAAAGAGAAGTAGTAAGTCTAAAATAGATTTACAAAACTAAACTCAATCAATAAGAAGATATTCAAAAACACTAGAGGAAGGCGAAATTCAGTTGCAATTATTGTCAGACAGGAGAACTACTTGTTGATATCTTCACCAAAACGCCTTCCTAGAGAATTTTTTTTTGCTATCTTCGAGAAGGCATTAAAGTTGTCAACCAAAAACATCAAGAGGAAGTGTTGGAATTAATGCATCCACATTAATGTTTGATCTTCCAAAATTATCTCTTAGTTTTTCAAGAAATGCTTGAGAATTTTGTAATACATATATCTAGTAGACTGTGATACATATATCTAGTTATTTGTGCTAAACCTTTGATTTACATTATCAATAGTAGAAATAGAGATGTTGATGATTGTAATCTCAAGTGGTCTTAAGTTCTTTCATAAATCATTTGCCCTTTTGAATTTTTTGATCAATTTTGAGGTCCTTTGGCTCTAGACTCGTTCCTTTAGTGTACAAATAAAAAAATTAAATGTGAAATAAAAAGTTAATTATCAATCATAGAAAGATTAAATATTTGAAGAATCGTGATTTTTGTATCAATAGAGTGGGAGTTTTAAAATTGTTCTATTAAAAAATATAATTATATGATCTCGATAAGAGAAAATCATAATTATATTACCATTTGTAAAAATTCTAGCTTATATAAATTCGAGTCGGGGGCCTAAAGGGCAAAGAAAAACTTTGCCAAGGTTTTCTAAAGGACAACAAATTTAAGTTAAGAATCAAAAGGACAACATTTAAATGATAGGATAAACACCGTGTAAATTAGGATAAGAATACTCAAGGCACAACTCCTTATGCGCCTTACAAGACGCGAGCTGACAGCGTCTCAGGTCGATTGTGCCTTGTAAGGCGCATAGGGAGGTGTGTCCTTGCCTATTGATATAAAAAAATATATATATATATATTGGAGTATATTTTTTTCCATTAGTATTTAGCTTTCTTCACTAATGGAATATGGAAAATAGTTGAACATCATTACAATTTGAATGCTACATAATATATTTTCAGTTTCACCAAGAAATGTTTCTTTTCCTTATCTCATATCAAAATAGGGCTATTATTTTCATCAGCTGATTGAGTCTTAAACATGCTGGAGAATAAGTTTAAAATGTTGGAGTTCATCCTGCTCAAAACTGGTTGAAAATTGGCCAAGCGGGATAACGGATCCATCCAGCAATATTATAATGCAACTGTCGTATTCATAATGAACAATACTGTCATATTATACCCTATTTCTTTAATTATAATCTTTTTCAAGTGGCAATATGTTGTGAATCAAGTCAATTTTGTACATGCTTATGTGTTAGAAGTAGAGAATGAGGCTGGTTTGGATGGGATAATTGGGCCGCATAATATATTAGAGAGTTTTATTTGAGATCCAGGCCCAATTATCAATTGGTTAAATAGGAATAGAGATTAGACAGAAACATTATGTCTATTATGAAGAAACCGTCTGATCCTCTCATCTCTTTCTAGAATCTAAACTTCTCATCGTCATTCTTATCTCTTATCTCTAGTTACTTGATATTTCGGTACTTTTCCTTGTAATTCAAGTATTGTTATTGTAATTTGGATATCAACAAAGATAATGTTTATGTGAATTCGGGTTTGTTTCACAATACAAAGTGATATTTTATATTTTTAACAAATTGTGTCCATGACATTCTATTTTTTTGAGAGGTTAGGCATCATATTCCTCTTGCTCATGTATTTTGTTATGTTCTTCTAATACATATATTTAATATACAAAATAGGATTCATTCCTAACCCCATCTTGAAAGTGACTTTTTTGAATTTATTTATTTTTTAAAAAATGGCTTCAGGATTGAATGTCAACGCCTGACTTTGACACAAAATTCTTGAATCAAATAATAATGACATAAATACCAACTATATCTATCTTATTATTCATCGCTTAGAAGAATACTTGCTAAAAGCAACTTAATAGAAAAGTAAAATTGAAGTCATTTAAGCAAAGTATTGCTACTGCAATTAGATTAACTATACAAGATTTGCAAAACTATCTTCAAATGGGAAATTCCCCTTGGCTGGTATATGCTGTTTAACTATCCAAGATTTGCAATTCAAAAAGTTACTTTCTCCTCGTGAGACTAAACATCAATATAGTTTATCTTCAAATCAATCACAATAACATTGATGTTATCTTCACTATCATGTCTCGTAGCTAGTAGTGTTGATACTACACTTGTAGAGGAAAATGCAGATGGTTTTTCTTGTTGAAGACACTCTCTAACCACCTGACACGCCATTTTCATTTGAAAAATCAAGTTTGACCAACCAGACTGTATATTAATAGACTAATTAAAGATGCATGCAAATGAAAATTTCCAGTCACGCGAAAACTAAATCAAGATTAAGATTGATTATCGCATCATCCATTGCAATAAAAGGCTACTTGCTAAAAGCAACTTAACAGAAAAACAAAAACAAATTGCAGTCATTTATGCAAATACAAATCATAGTCTTTAATTAGCTTCCTCAATAAGAGAACAACCTTTATGCAAAGCTTAATAAACCATCTTCAAATAAGAAATTCAAGATATTTAACTAAACTTCAATGTAGTCAATCTTCAAATCTACCACAATAACACTTATGTTATCTTCGTTGCCCCGTCCCATAGCTAACCGAGTAAGCAACGCTGCTGCTGCTGTACTTGGGGAAGAAAATACGTCTCCTATCCCAGATGACTTTTCATTTTGAAGACATTGTCTCGCCACCTTACACGCCTCATCATTTGATACAACGTTCCATAAACCATCACTGGCAAGGATTAAACACTCATCTTCTGCTTCTCTTTTTGTGAAGGTAAACTCTGGCTCAGATATGATATATTTCTTAAGATACTTGTCTCCTGTTTGCAATGCAAAATAAAAGAAGTAAAAAGGAAAAAAGTATTTCTTTGTTAAAGTATTGCTTCAATTGGTAATTACAATAGAGAATGGGTTACTGAAAAAAGGAAAAAGAGTTACCTATTGCACGAGATATAGCCAGTATTCCTAGAACTCGTGCATAATCGTCAAAATCAACATGGCCTCCACATGCCTCTATTCTAGCACGTTCCTCTGGTCTATCTGGCTGTAATGAGATTATTTTGAATGAGTAAAATTATTTCCTTCAACTAGTGCAAATGCCTAGTATTAGAATTAGATATGGAAAATTATTAAAACAGTTATTTTTAAGAGGCCTTTTTTGTTGGTTGCCAAAAAAAAGTTACACTTGCATAATTGAACATTTACGACATTTACACTATATAAATATTCATGTTAATTTTATCAATCATATTTAATGACAAGAGCGACCCAATGATAGGATCTAAAGCCAAATCTAAAGAAGAGGCCTTAAATATAATTAATAAAACAAAAGTTCATATACTAACTTTGACAACCTTCGCTAACATAGTAGTTTATAAGTAACAGGCTAACAGGTATACTGAGATGTGGACAAAATTCACCGTTTCTCTATAGATGAGGTCAATCAATAGGCAAAATTTCTTGATATGAAATATTTTACTCTTTTAAGTGTTTTGCTTGACCTAGATCTGAATTGATTAGATATGTAGATTCTTAACTATAGAAATGATACCAAATACAAATTGAAAAAAAAAAGAAGAAAAAGGTATAGTTAGATCTTTAAAAAATTTAAATGTATAAAAACAAAAAATTCTAATAAAATGAATACCTTGTGATCAATAGATAGAGGCATGGATCTCCCACCACGGCAAAGAACAGCACGTGAATCTCCGCAATTAGCCACAATAATAGTTTTTTCAGTTAGAATTGTGAGTAGGGCAGTGGAGCCTCCTAGTCCATAGTGTTGTGGTGGACATCCACAAGGAACACCTATACCACACTCATAGCACGTATCAAACGCCATCTCATCAATCCTCTCGAAGCAGCTCTTCAACACCCTTTTCCACATCTCCTTAACCCTCTCCCGTTCCAATTGTTTTTGGTTCAGACGGGTGATGTTATCATTGTTGCTGCTGCTGCTACCAGTTATGATGGTCTTCGTCATCATCAATTCTTCTAGTAGTATAAGATACATTCTGTCTCTACACAACCCAGCAACCTGCATCTTTGTAACCATTATAAGTAGTAGTCCTTATTCGCTAATTTAATTTATTTTATATCCACTTTAATCTAGGGTAGTACTCCTAAAATGGTTCAATTTAGATTTATAAATTGTTGCTCATCAATAAAAGTAATTTGGGTAATGGAAAGTATATGAACGGTGAGAGAAAATAATGATTTTTTTTCTTACATGAGGTCCACCATGTCCATCGTAAACAGCAAAGAAATCAATAGGGCGATGTTGATTGATATAAGGGGAGCAAAGATTTGGCCAAACAGATATCGCATCTTCCATTGAACTCCTTCTTCCAATTAAAGAAATTGCTCCAACCAGTGGCACTGGTTCTTTTGGTGCGCCTATGCCTGATGTTGCTGAATCAGAACCAGAACCAGAATCAGAATCAGAATCGGACATCCTGAAATTTAGTACACCAAAATTAATATGAAAAATTAATCAACAAATGAAGATTCATATAAAAATGTCAGAAACTTTCTCGATGAAATCGTCAGTTGGAAATTGTAGAAAGCTTCTTGGGGAAATCGTCAGGGAAGAATCAGAAGACTTCTTGGGAAAATTGTCAGTTATGAGTGAGAGAAGAGTTTACGAGAAAATCATCAATTAAAAAGTTGCAAAAGCCTTCTAGGGGAAATCGCCATTGAGAATTTTTATTGATGCCATTGTTACAAAAAGACATGGGCATTTGTAGGATTATGAAAAAGTAATAAGTATATTTTTTGTATTTTTATAATATGTATAGCAGGTAGGAACTCGTGAATGATTTCAAACGTATAATACATGTGTATATAAGTATATTTTTGTAATTTACATCTGTTTTATATGTAATTTGTATTTCTTCTGTTCACATTTGTTTCTAATATAATAAATCCCTACTTTCTCAATTAGAGAGTTAAAAAAAATGATGAAGTTTTACTTGCTTCTTATAGTGTGAAAACAAAGTGTAGCATCCGTTTTTGAGTTTTTAAGTCATGAAAATGACAAGCTTAACATAAGTACAATTAATTTTTCAATCAACTTTTTTCTATCTGGTCAAAAAGTATTTATAATACTTATACAGAAAATAAAACATTTAAACATTCTTACGAAATTTGAATGAAAAGTACTTTTTATACTTATAAAATAACAGAAAAAGTAAAAGAAAAAATACTACTATTAAATTTTTATATTTTTTGTTCTCAGGAGTTAAATTTGTAGATGGAATCATTAATTTTATTTCTTATATTAAATAAAATTAAAAAAAGTACTTTTTTTTTTGTCAAAAGAACCAATATAGTGACAGATTTTCACTATATTTGTGAGGTATATTTGAACTTTTTTATTAAGATGCTACTCAAATTGATCGAGCCACTTTTTATTTTAATTGTCATAGTTTGAGGACGGAACTACTTGAACAATGCTTGAATGTGGAATTCATAATTACCTGTTCTATATAACATAATATTGAATCTTCCATATAATATTTGAAAATAAAATGATAATACATTGAAGCGACACTAATATTAATATATGATACTTGAAACTTTGTCATATCTTCAATGGCCCGAAGACTCATATTGGTCATTTTAATACAATACTCCTTTTACATGTATGTATTCGACTTTCTTCTATAACTTTAAACTCCATGCCAATTGCAACATATTAGTATAACACTACATATAGTTATAATGTCTTTTAGGATTGAATGTCAACAACTGAATTTGACATAAATATTCTTGAATCAAATAAAAATGGCAAAAATACTGACTTTATCTATTGCATTATTCATCACTTTAGAAGTAGGGGTTTACAAAACAAAATTGTAAAATCAAATTGAACTGACGAACCAAATCAAATCGAAAAAAAATCGACTTTTGGTTTGGTTGGTTGAAAAAGGAAAACGACCACTTTTGATTTGGTTTGGTATTAGAAGAAAAAAAGTCAAACCGAACTCAAATCAAACCAATATATATATATATATATATATATATATATATATATATATATATATATATATATTATTAATTATAGATAAAAAATATTGTCTACATATAATCTACTTTGTTGATATATTTTTAGTTAGTTTCTAGTTTTCAATTTTATATATTTTATTTTAAATTTGGATTTGTATAAAAATTTAAACAAATTATATATATATATATTTTAATTCAATTTCCCAGTAGAGTCTGGGTGTTGTATTAATCTCAAATTTAGCACCAAAATTTACAAGGAGGTGATAGTCTTATCTTTGCCTCCAAAACATATAGCTGCAAAATAAACTAGAACCTATATATGCTGTTTTTAAGCAGTAAAAACTATATAGTTTGTTAAAATTGCTAAAGCATTTTTATACTCAAAGTATTCTTGTATTCTATACAATTTCATTTCATGTATAGAAATTATTAATGCATCATATTGATGACCAGTATGCCTATATACTTGTTCCATTTCGAAAATTGCTTTATCCATATGAAATAAAGCCCTTTTATGCTTCCAAGCTCTTTTTCTTATGCTATGCAATGATTTTTGTATAAATTTCATTTTTATGCTAAGATATGCATGTATTATGCAAATAGCATGATATGCTAATAACAGATATTAACATGAGATATTCAAGTTTTTTATTGATTCCCTATAGGTACTAAGTAATTTTTCTTAATGTTTAAGTTAAGTATAAGTACATATAGTATATTTGTAAAATAAATAATATGTAATAAAAAGTTTGTGTGTATACCTTTCTTCTCTTTAGTCGATGAACAGTCTTTATCACTACCGCAGTAGTTCTCCCTTTAGGCCATGAACAGTGTTTCACCCTAACGACCTCAGTCTTTGGCTACTCTGTTACTGTTCCTCCCTGAGGCTGAAGATCGCAACCTTCACTTACGACTATTAATGGAGTTTTAAGAAGAAGGATATAAAAATCAACTGTTTATTTCATATCTTTCATTTTACATACACACTATAATATACTTATATAATACTCACAACATTAATGAAATTACTTTCCCTGACGGGAGAAGTTACTACTCACTAAAACTCATACTTCTCAAAGGTACCTAGCATTTCTCTAAGATGTGTTTTTTCTCAGATAATGTAGTCTGCCCTCTAGTATGAATTTCCTCTCCTTTTATAGATACAAGGAGGGACTTATTACAAAAGAAAATTATTTCAGGGACATCCCTAAAATAAATCATACTTATCTTTCAGTCCTTTGCTTTAAAGATTCCTTCTTGATAAAATAATGGACGCTCCATTGTCTTCTTTTGAATAATTGGCCGACATGATATGACCCTTCTTTTTGCAAGAAAAGAAAAGAATTTCTTTTCTTTATTGCTTTCTGACGTAAGTGCTTACGTCATCTTCTTTGTCTTCATCTTTATGACGTAAGGGCTTACGTCATCTTCTTTGTCTTCATCTTTATGCTACCTCAGGCATGATTATGATCTAGCATTTTGCATGCTAATTTTCATGTTTCTTCAGTGGCTCCTAGCCTGTGAAGTTCTATGTCCAGTATTCTTTCTTTAAGTTCTTTGGACTTAGTTTTACCTTTAGTAATCAAGACCCAATCACTATCTTGGTCGATGACTCTACAATCTTCTTTGTAAAATCTGTTTAGAATAGCATATAAGGCTTTTATTCCTAATGCTCTTCTAGTTTGAATCCATTTTTTATTAAGGTGAGGAAGTTTTTTATCAACTCCGGTGGCCTTAACATTGAATTCCTTAATTTTTTCAATTGAAATGTAATTGAGTGTAGGATAATATGCTTGCAAATCCTGACATTCCATTGATATGCTATAGAATCTGCAGTAAACTCCATTGCCCTGAGCAAAATTTTTAATTGCCTCGAACAATTTTGAAGGTAGTTGGGACAGTTCTTTTAGATCCGGTTTTGTATAGACACGATCTAAATACCCAAACTCGAATAGTTGAGCTGTAAAACTCGGTATTCCGTTAGGAAATATTGATATTCTAGGAAACAAACTTGTTGTTCCCAAAACACCGTAAGTGTCTCCACTTTCTTCTGGGAGATTATAGATGTATCTGGTAAAAGCAAGATACTCTTCTTCCTTTGGGTGTTGCTTTCCAACCTGAAAAGAAGAAAATACTTTTGTTCCTGACGGAACTTGGTTAGTTTTAATTTTTGGTTTCCCAGATATAATTTTTTCAGCCTTGGCTGAGGATGAGCATGTTGCTTCATTTGCTCGGCTTTTTTTCTTCATCTTTTGATGCAGAAATTGGCATATCCGTGCTTACCATCGAGATGTTTTTGGCACTAGGTGTTAGTGGGACATCTCCTGCCACTTTTATGTGATTAATATTCCCTTTCAGATTTGAATTCTGTGAAGGGCGTGTGTCCAGATATTCACATAAGATTAAGAATTCTCTCATGTTTTCAGCTTGAGTAGTACTAAGCTGATTTAATTCAGATTGTAACATCCGAGATTGATCAGACAACTTTGATAATTCGTCTCTTATTTTGAAAAGCTTTTGACTTTTTTCATCAATGGACTCATCCATTGTCTTCATTTTTTCATATATCCTGTTTACTAGGATCTTTGTCTGATTGTCCATATTGGACGTTTTTGGAGATGAAATCTGCAAGAAAATTATCATTTCCTTTAATGTATTCTATTGAAAATGTATAAAACGATAATAACACCTGCCATCTGTGCAACCTTCTGTATTGCGGGTCGGAAGGTAGCTTATTATATATTAGCCCTGCAACTTGCGTATTATCAGTTCTAATAACAAATTGTTTTGGTAAAAGAAAAGCAGAAAATTTTCTGATTCCTCTAACAATTGCTAATAATTCCTTTTCATTAGTGGAGTATCTTGTTTCTGCATCATTAAAAGTACCACTTGTGTACCTGCAAATTTCATTTAAATCGGTTTGCAATAATGCTCCCCAATGATAATCAGATGCATCAGTTTGTAAAACTAGATTATCATTACCTTCTGGTAATCTGAGTTTTGGTAACTTAGCACATTCCTCTTTTAAACCTTTGATACACTTTGTGTGTTCTTCTGTCCATCCTAATCTATTGGATTTTCTTATTAATTTTTGTAGAATATTTCGTTTCTTTGCTAAATCTTGAATAAATTCTCCTGCATAATTCAAGCATCCTAGAAATCTTTGAATTTCTTGTTTTGTAGCCAATTTGTCAGGTAATTCTATTATTTTTTTAGCAATATGAGATTGGAGTTCAATTCCATTTTTTGAAATAATCATTCCTAAGAATTCTATTTCATTTTTATTTATGTCAGCTTTTTTCTGACTTAAAATAATTACATTTTTTAAACAGATTTCTGAAAATTCCTTCAGATGTTTTAAATGTTCTTCATATGTCTTTGAACATATTAGGATGTCATCTATATAGACTATTAAAAAATTCTTTTCCGAGAATATTTTATCCATTTTTCTTTGAAAAATTTGTGGTGCATTTTTTAACCCAAAAGGCATTACTAACCACTCATAATGTCCATTAGGAGTACTAAAAGCAGTTAACTGTACTGATTTTTCTGCTAATTTTATTTGCCAAAATCCACTTTTACAGTCGAATTTTGAAAAATAATTTTTTCCTTTTGCAAGATTAATCAGATTGTTTTTATTTGGGATAAAATATCCATCAAATATACAATTTTTATTTAGCTCTTTATAGTTTATTACCATACGAGCTTTTCCTCTTTTAATTTCAGCATTATTTCTTACCATAAATGCTGGACTACTATGAGGACTTTTACTCATTCTTATTAGTTTTAGATTGAGTAACTCTTTAATTTGAATTTTGAATTCCATTTTGTCTTCTTCATTGTAGAGCATGGGTCTTACTCTAATGATTATACTAGGATCTTTTAGGGTCAAAGTTGCCCTTTCATGATATTGTTCCCATTTTTCTAATGAATTTTCTCCATATGACTTCTGTAAATTTTCTTTTATCTTCTCTAGTTTAAGACATTTACAAGTAATTTTTCTTAGATTTTCTAAATATTTTCGTTTAAAATTTCCATTATCTTTTTCAAGATTATACGGATTTTGTATTCTTGGGATTTTGATGTAATGTCCACAAGGAGTTTTTAGATTTATCATATATAAGGTTTGTTGATAATTTTGAAATTGTTGTATAAAATCATTTCCTAATAATAAATCTGTTTCCAGTTTATCATAAGCAAATAATTTATTTATAGAAACAATTTTTGATCCTAAAATTATTTCTACCTTTTCTTTAGATTTTGAAAGTTTTTCTTTATCTCCTGTGATTCCTATCATAGAGATATTAGATTTATTTATGTCACAATCTTTTATTAAAAAAGATTTTGCTAGACTTGCTTCAGATCCATTGTCTATTTGACAACAAGTTGTTAATTTGGTATCATAGAAAGTTATTTCTATGAAAACTGATACTTTGAAAATTGTTTCTTTGGGCATTTATATTTTTTGTATGAAACAAGTTTCACCATTATATATCATTTCTATTCCATTTTTTCCTATACTATAATCTTCTAGTTTGTTTAGGAATAAATTTCCTAAAATTAATTCTTGATCACTTTCGTGATTTGTAATATAACAGGGAACTGTTATTCTTATGGTATCAAATTGTATAGGTATATTTACCATGTTTTTACAATTAAAGTTATTTCCTTCGAAAGTTTTGTAGGTATAATGTTCTCCTTCGTAAATTGGTATTCCATCTATTAGGATACCTTTTACATGATTAGCAGTTGCTCCTGTTTGTATTAAGATCTCTTGATTCTTCCATTCTGTTCCATTGAATATTCTTCCTTTTATTTTTGTAATATTTGTAGCTTCAATATTTAAATAATATCTATTAGATATACTTTTTCTAATAGAATTTTTTCCATATTCTATAAGCCTAGGGTTACTAGTACTTCCTATTTCTTTTGTTTTTCCAAATCGAATTTCATATTCATCTGAAATTTGAGCCTGTTGAATTTCTGCTTCAACTATTCTTGCAATTCCTGCACATTCTTGATCTATTTCAATCATTCCTTTATTTTTATACACCTTGCCATAATTTGAATTTTTAACTGTGTATAATGCTTGGTAATATATACTCATTATATGATTACCTGGTTTAAATAGATCATTTCTTTTGATATGAAAATGTAAACTTAATGCATCATTAAAATCAGCATCTTTGAGTGATATACAATATTTTGGATAGTATGTAAATAGGAATTTTGTATAGGCTAGATTTCCTTCTACTATACCAAGATTTCCTTCTCTTGCATTTATGAATCTTTCATCTGATAAATTTATCACTATTGGACAATTTATTCCTTCTTTAAAAGTTGACTTAACTAATATTTGAATTCCACCTAGATGAACATAATTTATTTTCTTTCTTTTTCTTTCAGGAATTTTCCTTAGAATTTGATCTATCATTGGTTTTGTTAACAGGTTTAGTTTATGCTTTCCTGTCGTTTGGGTAATTTCTATTACCTTTTCAATTTCTTGATATTCATGATAAGAATTTTATCTCTTGCAAACACTCTTTGCATTCTGCTTAGTAGATTATCTTCTACTTTAAGATTTAGTTTCAATCCTTGAATTTTCCTACATGTTTCTCCATCAAAGGTTGCTTTTAAAGCATAACCATGATGATCTTCTTCTGTTTCTAACATTTGTACAGAATTTTCTTTTTTTTGTATTTCTTTATTTATTTAGTCAGATTCTTCTGAACTGGTTGAACATTCTTCATAAATCTCTTCAAAGAAATCATTACTTTCTATAGATTTTATTGATTCGAGATCTGAATCAATTTCTATTCTATCTATCTTTGAGATTTTTACTCTTTTCTTGTTACATTCGTAACTTTTATGACCTTCCTCTCCACAATTGTAGCATTTGCATTTATCTTTTGTTTTTGAAAATTCTCTTTTCTTTTTATAATATTTTTTCTTTGGTATATATTTCTGTTTAGAGAAAATTTTTCTTTTTATTAACCCTTTTTTGAGTTGTTTTCTTTTTTTGTAAGGTCTATCATCACATCCCCATTGGGTAGATGCGTTGGTATCTTTACAATAAATTTGTGTATTTATTCTTTTAGCTTTTCTTTGTATGTTATGTGACATACAAAGTTGACCAAGTCTATTTCTTAGGAAATTTATCCTTTGTCCAAGAGTATCTCCCTTTTTATTTTCTTTTTCATATTCTTCTCTAAAGTATTTTGCCCAGAAGCCTGGTAATTTTTGATAGTATTTCTCTAGATAAGGCATTATTTCCTTACCGCTATCAAATATTTTATAATAATATTCTTCGAATTCACAAGTGTATTCTTGAATATAACTCATTTTACAAATTTGTAATTTTTCTAATTTCTCTTTAGCAATAGTCCTTATCATTTCTTTATTTTCTTTTATATTTCCTTGTCCTCCAAAGAATTCATTTGCAATATATTGCTTTAGATTGGCTATACCTTCTTGTATAGAATTTTTTAATCCTTCTAAGGTATCATTTTTTATTATATTTTCTGCATCTTCAGATAATCCTGAAAACCAGTCATTTACTTTTCCAATAAAAGTGTTTATCATAATGATATATTTTTCTTTCTCTGTATAATTTCCTTTTCCTAATAGGAAGTATAGAAGCATATTTTGAGACCAAAGGTCTAAGCTATCTTCTGGATCTCTTTTGCATTCAAGATCAAGAAATTGAACTCCGATATCCCCTGTTGGGAGTCTATTCGGCATAAATCTTGACTTATCACTATTATGATAGTTTTTTGTAAAATCGTTATTCCTTTTTGCTTTATTTGCAAAAACTTTATCATTATTTTCTGGCTCTTGCCATTCTTCTTTCATTGATGTTGATGCTTCAAATTTGCCTTGGGGTCCTCCTGTTTCCCCTTTATTCATGAATACATTTAATTCTTCTGAAAGACTTAGATCTTCCATTGAATAAACCAGCTCATCAAGTTCATTCATTATTAACTTCTTTTGATTTAGAATTAATTTCCCCAATAGAATTATCTTTTGGATTTGTTTCTAAATCATTTTCTAATTCATATAAATCTTTTTCTTTTTGCTTTTCAAGAAATTTTTGGATTAAAATTTCATCCATGCTTCCTTTTTGATAAGTGTTTCCACTTGCTGATTTTTTGTTTAATAACTCTTTAATATATTTTTGACTTACTTTTTTGTCAAATTTTTCTGTTTTTTCTATTATATTTGTTATTCTTCCTGAATATTTTCTTTAATATATTTTATTTCTATTTCTATCATTTTTAACCGTAAGGTTAATTGTTTATTACTCTCTATGAGATCTTTTAGTAATTCTGAAATTTCTGTTATGCTCATTATTCTGAAAAATAATAATCAGAAGTGTCAAAGAAATTAAAATTTATAATATTATATCTTTCTTTGTCTCTTTTATTTTTTAAAGTAATTATCTTAACAATCTTTCTTTTTAAATTTTCATCTAATTCTTTTATTGCTTGTAAGATTGATACAAGAGTATCAATTTCTATATACCAAAAAGGTTTTATAGCTGTAAAATCTGTGTCCATAGTTTAGTTTAGTTACTATATATATATATATATATATATATATATATATATATATATATATATATATATATATATATATATATATATATATATATATATATATATATATATATAAAATTAATCTACTTTGTTGATATACTTTACTTAGTTTATAGTTTTCAATTTTATATATTTTATTTCAAATTTGGGTTTGTCAAATTTTGTAAATATTTTATTTTGTATTAAGATCCGAAGTTACAATTATATTGTTATAGTTTTTCAAATTTGAAGTTAACAATTTGCTTTGTAAATATTTTTTGTATCCAATTTGCCTCTAGCCTTTAATCTTATTAATTTAACAAAATGAACGTTGATATTTCAAAATAAATATTTTGTACTCATGTGAATTTTACATTCTTTTTGAAAATTTCTATTCACTTTACATTTTTTGAGTTTAGTTTATCACACAGGTAAGTGAAAAAATAATTGATCGCTTTTCAAATACCGTATAATTGTAAAAACCCAAAAAAAACCCAAAGAATCAGCTAAAATCAAAATCGAAAAAAACCGATTTTATATGGTTTAATTTAATTTTTAAATTTAATAAATCGATATAATTGGTTTAGATTTTCTTTTATTAAAAAGTCAAACCAAACTGACCTATGTACACCCGTACTTGGAAGAATACTTGCTATAAGCAACTTAATAGAAAAGTCAAATTAAGTTCATTTAAGTAAATACAAATCATTGTCTTAAGCTTCCTCAATAAGAGAAAACTTTAAAGCGAAGTTGATCAATAAACCATCTTCAAATTGGAAATTCCACTTGGTTGGTTATGCTAATTAACTATGAAAGAGATGCAATTTAAAAAGTTACCTTCTCCTCATGAAACTAAGCTTCAATATAAGTTTATCTTCAAATCAACACAGTAACAATGAAACATGACATGAGATATATAAACTGAACAAAATCTAATTAAAATATTTAAGTAAAAGTTAGTATCAATTTTACTATCTTCCAACGGATTAAGCCTAATAAATACACGACGAATCGTAACTGAAGTCTAATCTAACTGATGCATAATAAAAACAAGTTTTGGAAGAGGGAATCTATTAACACGTTTCTGTCATCAGGGGCTTTCTCTGCTCCTTATCCTCATCAAAGCGGTGGTGCTCTACCTTTTTTATTTTTTTTAAATATTTATATTAAAATTTGATTAAATTTAAATAAAATATTTTTAACGTCATAATTTTGTTGTTCTGCCAAAAGGAGGAGTTTTTTTTGTTCGGTAATGGTGGGACTAGGTCCTCAAACTTCTAGTCGCATCTACTCTACTTTTCAAAAGATTTTCTACACGTTATATTTTTAATGTATTTGATTTCTCGTTCTCAAACTTCACATCGGAACGAACTTTTTTATATATATAGTATTTGATTTTGATTTTTTATATATAGTGGATTTGACTTTGGCTTTTATTTTAGAAAATTTAATCCAATTTTATCTTAATTGAGTATATAAGATGTAAGAATTACTATAAAATAATTTACTATTAGTTTTGTACGATCTCACTTCGTATACCATATGTAAGAACTACTTCTCTGTTTGAAAAAAAAAAGAGTTAGAGCATAAAAGGTAGTCAAACTGACTTTGTCAATTTTTGACTTATTAGAGTACTTGGTAATTATCAAAATAATTTATTTTAAGTAAAAAATGATTTATTTTAAGCCAAAAGTTAAAAGCTAGGTGAGGGGTACTTTTTTTTTTCAACTTAAAAGTCATTTTATGTTGACCAAGTATATTACATTTTTGCCCTTAATTCTTTTATTATTATTATTATTATTATTATTATTATTATTATTATTTATTATTATTATTATTGTTATTATTATTTATTATTATTATTATTAATATTATTATTATTTATTGTTATTATTATTATTATTATTATTTTATTTATTTATTATTATTATTATTATTAATATTATTAATATTAATATTATTATTCTTATTTTTTTAATATTATTTTTAATATTATTATTATTATTATTACTATTATTATTAATATTATTATTATTTTTAATTTTTTTATTATTATTATTACTTTTATTATTATTATTATTATTGTTATTATTAGTATTAGTATTATTATTTTTATTATTATTTTTATTAATATTGTTATTATTATTATTATTTATTATTATTATTATTATTAATATTATGATGATGATTTATTATTATTTTATTAT
This sequence comes from Solanum sitiens, assembly GCA_016801875.1. Classification (NCBI taxonomy): domain Eukaryota; kingdom Viridiplantae; phylum Streptophyta; class Magnoliopsida; order Solanales; family Solanaceae; genus Solanum; species Solanum sitiens. The sequence goes on from JABWTJ010000191.1 coordinate 1,402,724, forward strand.
TATTTTTTTTTTTTATTTTTGTTATTATTATTATTACTTTTATTATTATTATTATCATTATTATTATTATTATAAAAAATTGTGATGATAAAGAAATATGTGAATGATAGGAAATATTATTATTTATGGATGTAAAATATAAATTAATTTTGTTTTAACTTTTTTAAGTATAAAAATCTTATATTAATCAACTTTTTATCATGTTAACAGTTTTAAGGGTATTTCAGACATTTTGATAAAAAAAAATGTTTATCAGCACTTATTTGCCAAACACATCAAAAACTTTTTTTTCAACTGAAACACTTTTATCCAAACACATAACTACTTATTTTAAAAATAAGTTTCAGCACTTTCAAAAATACTTTTTAAAAGTTATTTTTTTTAAGCCCATCCAAACGGACTCTTATTCTTTTAGTCTATTTCAAAAATTATGATTCCTTTCTTTTTTATATATATAATATTTTTATTTTTTGTTTTTCACATGTCATATTTAAGGGCACAAATTTAAAAGACATTTTTAATTAAAATCACAAAAGGTAAATTATTTTTTTTAAAAAAATTATATCAAATTAAATCAGATCATTCTTTTTTTTTTAAAAAAAGACTACTAAATTATCTGTTCACTTTTAAGTTTAATGTTGTATTTTTCAAAAATCAATTAACTAATTTTGAAGTTAAATTAAATTATATTAATTTAATATTCTAAAAAATTAGATACTAAAAACTATACAAATATATTATAAATTATAATTTTTTATATATCAACAAATAATACATCTTGTAAAAATGGACGAATGAAGTGATAAAGTTTGAGGGAATCTTCGAAAATGTATGTAAATGCGGAAAAGCTGGCAAAATATGTCTTCTCCAATCCAAACACTTCTTTGCTCCTCAAAGCGGTGCCTCTTTTACTATGTGGACAAAATATTATGCCAAGTTCCTTCTCTTTCAGTTAGCATGAAAACCCGGGTTTTCTTCGTTCGGTCGTAGTGTGCCCATTTCCTTACACGTGTCAAGATCCGTTATAAATTTTAATTGCTCGAATAATAAACACTTTTTACTTTACAAATAAATATTTTCTCCATTATTTATTTTTTCAAGTACACACTTGTATGGAAGACATCTCACGCTTAAATGAAGGTAAGTACTCAGTTTACATCACTGTGATGACGTGTCAGTTTACCTCATTGAAGATGTCTAAAAAGCCCTTTTCGTTCTTAGTAGTTTATTTTCATTTGCCATAGATGTTATATGGTATTACCGGTAAGAAATACTTAATATGTACAGATGTAAGCAATTTTTTTTTTACGTTTCTATTGGTACATTTTGTTGACAGATGTTCAACTATTTGGAGTAGTAATGTTGCACACTCCTCCTATAAAACAAAATGGCAGTGTTTCATGTTTTACAACTAAAGAAAATGGAGAACAGAGGGAATGTTGATCAGAACGAGGAAGTAAGGATGCATCGGCAATACAGAATTGAATTGAGAAGGAGAGAGCAAGCTCGGGAAGCACAGATGAGGGGAGGAGTACTGCCGCCGCCAGCGGTTGGATCAAGTTGTGTAAAAGGAGTGAGGCCTTCAATGGAAGATGAGATTTCAATTCACCCTAATTTTTGCTCCCCGCCCATCAATGGCGGTCGACCCATTCATTTTTATGCTGTTTATGATGGTCATGGTGGTCCTCAGGTATTTATTAAACCAAATTTTAAAATATTAAAAGTTTGATAATTTTAGGGATAGTTTAGTTGGTCGGTGGGATAAGACATAATTTTTTGGTTGATGCAGGTATCTGCACTGTGCAGGGAGAGAATGCACTTGATTATAGCAGAAGAACTGATGCGCCCCGAAAATAATACAAACATGACGAGTAGTAGCTCCAGTTCATATAGAAGAGAAGAACGAGATATGGAGGCATCATGGATGAGAATTCTGCAAAGAAGTTTTCAACGTATGGATAAAATGATATGCTTTAACTGTGACTGTCCAACTTTAACCTACAGCTGTTTGTGCCCACCAAATCACAACTTGCGTCAGATTGGCTCCACCGCAATCATAGCAATTATAACAGATCATGCCATTGTCGTTGCTAATTGTGGTGATTCCCGTGCTGTTCTTAGCAGTGGTGGAAATACTGTCCCTGTATCCTTCGATCACAAGGTAAAAAAAACATTTTTGAACCCTATGTGCAAAAACCTGATTCTTGTGTACTTTACAGAAATACCTAAATTTTTAAAATGATAACACCAATTTCACTCTTAACTAAAGGTCTGAAGTTCGAATTTTGAGTATGGAAAAAAATTATTGGAAGTGCTACTCTCAATTATAGGTTTTTCTGTGCACGATTTGAATTAAATCAAGCAAACTCCAAATATCCGGTAATAAATTATAATTGGTACTGTCTAATTATTTGGTTGCAGCCAAATAGGCGGGATGAACTGGCTAGAATAAGGGCTGCGGGAGGAGAACTAGTTTATTCTAATGGATTACGGGTTCAAGGTGTTCTAGCCATGTCTCGGGCAATTGGTAATATTTCAAACACTTTTTCAATTGGCATTATATTGGAATTGTTGCTTCATTTCTTTTCCCTTTTCCCCTTTTTTTTATTAGTCATTCACCTGGACTGGGACGGCTCAACATAAACAGAGGTCTAAAACAAAATTTTAATTGGAGACCTAAAAATTTAAATAATTTTTTATTAATATTTCATTGAAAAAAAATTCTTCCAATTAAATTTAAGGTAAGATTTTATCAATTTAACAGTAAAAAACATATTTTTACTTAGACAATTATTATATGAATTATCAACATAATTCTATAAGTAATAAATTGATAAATTATAATGAGTTAACGAGAATAAAATAAAACATATTTCAAAAAAAAAAATTAATTATATTTCTATACAAATATTAACATATTATTTATTTTTAGTAAAAACTTGAGGCCCTCAAAATTGGGAGCCTAAACCATATGCCTTATTTTTATTGTATAGAGGCGCCCTTCACCTAGCTAGGTTATACTCACTCATATAGTGATAGCCATAGGGTTTGGCATGACCCTTCTTGGTCTATATAAGCTCCCAAGAATATACGTACACTGAAGATTGGTAAAGTTTTACTTTTTTTCGGGAAACTATATTTACTCCTCTATACTGCCTTAACAAGTGCCCAACATATAACATGAAATTAAAAAGACAATTATGGCATCTAGAAGTGCAAATTAACACCCTAGCTTCTTAAGGGGGGAAAAATGGAGTAGTTCTAAAACAAGAGCATATAGAGATCAAATGAATCTCATGATTGATATTTAGGGTTTTATCATAGAATTCCACATGATGTGTATGTTGGAAAAGTGTTATATTTCCTTTAATTGACGACACACACACTATATCAAAGAAAGAAACAAAAAAATCGAGTATACAATTGTGCATGTCAACAATATGTCGTGTGTCCAAATAAATTACTAATTTTACCACACATTAGACGAAAAAGGATAATAAGAAGGAATTAATCCCATGTAGATTGATTTGTTTTGAAGTTCTACCACCTTTTATTAGTACATGTATCACTAGCCTCTTGATGTCAATTCCACGCTCACCATTAGGGTTATATAGATTCTCCAAGATCTCAAATGATACATAGATTTCTCAAATGTTAAATGAATCATTTATATTACAATTCATGTATATATATAAAAAAATACCTCAATGTGTTTTAATAGGGTAGGTCTTGTCTTTAATTACTAATAAATATTTTTGTTATTTTTTCTTATATATTTAAAATAGGAGACAGTTTCTTGAAGCCATATATCATATCAGACCCAGAGTTTACCTTCGTAAACCGGAAGGTAAATGATGAATGTTTAATACTTGCTAGTGATGGGTTATGGGATGTGGTATCGAATGAAACAACATCTCAATTAGCTAGAGTGTGTCTCCAAGGAGAAGCAATATTTTTTTCGCCTAGTGAATCAGCAGCGTCGTTGCTTACTCGGATTGCTACTGAGAGGAATAGCCCAGATAACATAAGTGTTATTGTCGTTGATTTTACAAGAAATTAAGGAGGACAAATTATGTACATATATTAAGAAACAATGTATCTAGTTTATGATGGTTAATTATGTAAAACTGCTACTTCTTTTTTTGACCATGTAAAAATTTTTCCTTTATCTAGAATACAAAGTACCTGATTTTGAAAATATTTCAACACAACAAGGGTTACTATTTTGTGAAACTGTTTGATTTGTTTTAAATTATGAAACTATTTTCTTATTCTAATTAATCATGCAGATAATTATAATTTGTTTTTGGTGAAAAAACTAATAACTTTAGCAGACTATGGTTAAAAAAGTAATTGCAGTACTACGGTTAAAAACTATATATAAAGAAGTTCTAAAACATCCCTTTCTTTTAAGTGAATAACAAAGAAGGAGAAATGAAAAATAATATAAATGGAGCGGAGCGGGTATTTTTTTTAAAATGTTAAACGAAGCAGGGTAGCGCGGGTGAAAATTTTAGTGGGTTAAGGTTTGTCACGCCCTAACTCACCCTAACCCGCCCTATTACAATTCCTATTGAAGTGAAGCAAGGTAAATACGATATAACAATTAGTTTGTTCTTGCATAAATTCAGTGGATGAAATGAAAGTTGAAATTGTGCTATTGCAATTTTGTTGTTGTTTATTCTTTCTTTTTCGGTAAATATCTGGTGGTTGCTTGACCATGAATCTTTTTCTACTTTTTCTAGAGATGAATTCTTGAAATCATGTGTTTTAATTGGCAGTAAAATTTTAAAATTCAACTTCTTGAATTTTGAATTTAAATGGGAAAAATGTTATTTTTTTCTATGTTTTGCCATAAAATTTCGGAATTTTTAAATACTTGAACAACAACAAAGATATATTTCACTCCAAATTACACATAAGAAATTAAAAACAATTCAAATTTATATTCATGAGCGAAAACAATGCACTATTTTCAAATAATATTTTTTCACTTAAAAAATAAAAATCTTTTTTTTCAAATTTCAGAGTGAAACATAACGAACACCCACTAAATCATGCCTACAAGGTCTGTGTGAGCAAAGAAGTGTTTACGGAGAGCAATAGTTTTTAAAATGATTCAGCCTTTAGAAGGGATGCTATATGTTGTTGCAGTGGCGGAATCAGGATTTTGACAAAGAGTGTTCAAGAGCTAAAGTGAATCTGGTCTTCTTAAAAAGTGGGGGAAAAATTGCTACTAATGAAATTCGAACACATAAACACTTTAAATTTGTGTATCTTTACTCTTTCAAGTCGCCTGAAACCACTAGATTACATCATATTGTTGTGTGAAGGGTGTCCAAAATATATTATTTAACCACTTAATTTATCATTTTACTTGTATATACGGTATAATATTCCGACGAAGGGTGACACAAGTGTGGCTACGCCATTGTGCTGTTGGATTTTTCACATGTTTGAAGTTCGAAATTTTAAATAGGTTGAATCCATCGCTGGCTTCCTAAAGTTGGCACCAACTTTCACTTAAACATTTCAACTGAGCTTTGTTCATTTTAGACACTTTATAATATGTTCCACTGTGTCATTTTGACACTTCTTTAACAATCAACAAAAATTAAAAAATGTGTGTAATCCACTCGCCGATGACATGGCATGACGACAAATTATGAGAAGACATGTGTCAATTTGGTTAAAAAAATAAAAATAATTATAAGAAGAAAAAAAAAACCATTTAAACTTATATTTTAAAGACATTTCAATAAGAAAAGACATCAATTTCTAGGATATCATTTCAATGACTCATATCCAAAAATAAATCACCGAAAATTAGAGTTTCGTCGGAAAAATTGAGGAGATTTAGATCCAATTTTTTCGAATGACGTCTCATATTTATCGCTTATACTTCTAATTCTAAATAAAATATATTTTGGTGGGAAAGAGGGAGAAAGATAGTAACAAAAATGGTGGATCTCCATCTTTCTCGGTGAGGTAGTGATGTTAATTTTTAGATCTGATTTTTTTATTAAAAAAAAATAGCTTTTGTAAGTTATTTCAATCACTTTATGATTCTTTTTTAATCTTTCTCAATGAGTATATGCTTTATTCAAAATCAATATATAATGATGGTGAAAGGTGAAGGAGAAAGAGGGAAGAAGATGAAGTGAAAAAAATATTTTTTTTTCATAAAAATGTTTTTCACGCGCTTAAAATCAGTGCAACACACGCACTTTGAGAATTTAGTAAAAAGTGTCAATATGACACAGCGGGGCATGAAATGAGGTGTCTAAAATAAACAAAGTTTAGTTAAGGTGTCGAAGTGAAAGTTGGTGCCAACTTTAAGAGATCACCGATAAATTCAGCCTTTTAAATATATGGAATCTTCAAATTAATGTATATTCACCGTAATGATATGAATTTGGCATATATAAGCTCCCAAAAATATACATGGAGTATTGATAAAATCTTACTTTTTTGGGAATAATATTTACTCCCTCTATAGGTTTGAATAAATAACACTATGTTGTGGAGGAGTTGAGCTAAGATATGCCTTAACAAGTTCCCAACTTAAAACTTAAGAGCATATATAACATATGATCATGTATGAAGAAAAGATTGCTATCAAAACTAATGGTAGAGCACAATGAAGTTGAAACACAATTATTGCATCTACAACTAAAAATTATCACTAGCTTCTTATGGAATAAATGAAATAGTTCTAAAACAAGAAGATATAGAAATCAAATGAATTTTAGATAATATAACCTGTTAGTGAAAAATTACAAAATAACAAAAATACAAAGATTAAAATCAAAATTAAAATGAAGAAATAATAAAATTTCTTCAAGCGTTGAGACATGAATATCTCAATCTCTTCAAAGAGATTCAAGCCCACTACAGCAAATGTTTCTCAACGGTTTAGCAATAGTCCTTCTTGACTTGTCCCCTTCAGGATACAACAACCTAATCACAAAGTGTAACTCAACGAACTCTGCACAAGAATTGAGTCCAAAGCTGCAAAAAAAAAAAAAGCATCTCCATTCAACTAATAAGAACTCTCTTTTGGTTAACGTTTATTCACTCTATAATTTCTTGTGTATACCAAACAAATGAAGACCATCACTACTTGTAGTTGAGGAAATCTTCCTGTCAATTAACATATATAAAGATAATGGTATAATAAATAATAAAGATAAATGACCTAGAGATTACACATGTTACAAATATAATGAACTAATAAAGAATGAAATAAAGGGACACAAGTCCACCAATGGCTTGTGTGCTGCTGCACTAAGGAATTTGTAACATATGCACTAACTTCAATTGGAGTAATGCAGAACAGTAATCAATGGCAGCAAATAACTGTCAGCACATCCAACATTATGTAACATATATGAGAAAGTGCACCAATGGCCATAAACCAACATGTATTCTAAGAGTTTTAAGGCATTTGAATTGTCCACTAGCTTGTGATTATCTTACGACTTGAAAATGAACTTATTTTAGTGACTTAGAAAAAATTACTTAAAAAATAATAAGGTTAAAAACCGTTTTAAAAAAAATGACTTGAACACTTGAAAGTGATTTGAAGCGCACTTTAGCTAAAATCTAACCAAGTAAAGAAAGCAATTGAATCATAAAAAGAATTAAAAAAGAAGAGAAAACTTTGGATTAACTAAAGACATTAAAAAAAATTAAGAGCATTTGAAATTTGAAAGTTTAATAAAATAGAATGTAACCAAGGGCGGATCTATTAAGGCCTGTGGGGTTCCACGCCACCCACGAGCTCCGACGAAAACTTCACATATATATTTATATATATACAACGTCATATATATTGAGTACTTGCCACCCTTGTACAAAATAACTTTGTGGTGCCAGTGGCAGAAGGTCACCACTTCTTTATATAGGTCATGGGATCAAATCCCGCTGAATGCCTTTTTTTAAAAATAAAAAAAAAAGTTGCACAACACAATAGTCAGCACTAACAAATCTTTTGTTTTTGTTTCTAATTGTTATTGGTTTATTATTAAGTTTTAATAAATAATAATTTTTTACTAATTTAATTTAATAATCTGTGACATTTCTTTTCTTTTTTATTAGTTAATATTTAATTAAAGATAAGTTAAAAAGAAAAATTGTGTTTTTTCTCTTTAAATTGAAAAACATGTTCGTCTTCTTCTCCAAATATTAACCTCCCTCACCCAATCGCTCTGATTCAGCTATTTTCTTTGTCTATATTTAAGTAATCAACTCGATACTTTCATAATTCGTTAAAAATTTTAACTTTGTTCACTTCATGCTCTCAGTCGAATGTGGGGAGAGAATTTGTTGTATATATGTATAATACATAAGTGTCATCTTATTATTGCTCATGTTTTGTTGTTTGGTTTGTCATATACACCGGTAAGACAAATAATTTGATTCAACACCTAAACTGATTTAATCGATGAATTTACTTGACACCCACAAACTCTAAATCTAGGATCCGCCTCTGAATATAACTCAACATAAAAAGAAGATGGTCAATATCTTGGGGAATTAGATTTAGTCAAGCAAGAGTTAGTGTTAGTCTAAGCTAAGACTGGCTATTGGACAGGACCGGGTCAACAGGACCGGTTTTACCGGAACCGGTACCGGATTTTTCTTACCGGATTTTCTTACCGGTACCGGATTTTACCGGACCGGTTTTACCGGAAAAACCAAAATGTTCCGCCCGGTCCGATAGTAACCGGTTTGGAACCGGGTCTTACCGGTTCATCCGGTAATTTTTTTTTTTTTAATAAATTTTAATTATTTTAATTATTATATAAATATTATATATCTATATTAAAACTTCAATTGAAAACTTTAAAGTTTATATAAGTTTGAATTTGAATTTATACTTTAAAGTTTATATTGAATTTAAAGTTTCAAATTGAATTTAAAGTTTTATATTGAACTTAAGTTTTATATATTGAATTTACAGTTTAAACTTTATATTGAATTTAAAGTTTGAAATTGAATTTAAACTTTAAAGTTTATATTGAATTTAAAGTTTTAATTTAAACTTATATTAAAATAATTAAAAATTAAATTTATAAAATGACATGAATTAAATAGAAGAGACTATTATAAAAGAAAATCAAGGCGAATAGCCGTATATTTATTCAAATAAATAAATTCTACAATACAAATATTAGAAAGAGAATAAGAGTACATAATTTAGGAGGAATTGAATATTAATTACTATACTAACAATTGCATTTTTTTTTAAAGTCTTTTTGTAAATTTAGTATAATTTGAGAAGAAAGATTTTTTGGAATTGGCATTTGTCGTTGTTCTTCCATTGCTTCCATGCCATCATCACTATTCTCACCAAATATTTCATCTATTTGGTCTTCTATTTGGCTACTTAATAGTGGTAGTGAATTTGTGATTTAAAATGAAAAAAGAGGGTATATTTATAGTATAAATGGGTTAGAAAGGGGTGGGGGTGCTATTTGACCATTTTGGGCCCCAGCCCAACGGTCGTTTAAACGGATACATAAATTTAAAAAAAAAACAAAAAAAAAAAACCAGCTAAACCGGACCTTACCGGATCGGACCGGTTCAACCGGATAAAAAACCGGAACCGGTCCGAGAACCGGTCCAGTATACCAAAAGACCGGTTCCTAACCGGTTCAACCGGTACCGGACGAACCGGTACGGGAACCGGTCCGGAACCGGACCGGACCGGCCGAAAACCGATCCTTTTGCCAGCCTTAGTCTAAGCTAAGGCAGAATACAATACGATAAAATAAGTAAGTAATCAAGAAATGAACTTGGGCTTCTCAAGCCCAAATTCCCTGCTATTTCAATCTTTTTTGGGAATGCTGCTGCCATATCCATTTTGGGCCTGGCCCATTTTCGCCCTATGTATATCATCATCTGAATCATGTATATGAAAATACAATAAATAAGACAAATCTATTATTTAATCCAGAAAGTATACATCCAAATGAAAATATTATGAAAGCTAAAAGTATCAAACTCACCCTATTTTCCTGCAGACGTATAATCGATTAGTTCTAGCTAGTGAAAAATGGATGTGCAGATTTAATATTTTTTCATCATCTGTTTTAGTTATTGTTTTATAAAAAAAAAATCCAAGTTAGTAAGGTACAGTATTATATATATATCATGAGATAAACACAAAGATATAAAGTTTATCCAAAGTTTGTAAAATGTGTTTTTTTTTAGAAGTTTGAAAATGCCTTTAGTACGTGCCAATTAGGGCTGTATAAGAGGATTTTAGGTTATGCAATAGAGAAAATCACGAGTTAAATTATTATATTTAGAGATTTAATTATGTTGGCATGTAACACGTTGTATGTCTGTTCATTAATTCAATGCATGTTTTTTTTATAAGATAGAAACAAATTAAAATAGAGCAAATTATTGGTGGGATACCTAGCTTTTAAGTTCTAATTTATGCATCTAAGTTCTAATGTAATTATTTGAAGAATTCCATTTAATTTTACTTGCCTTGTAGAGATCGATTGAATATTAACCAAGAATTCGATAACTTTGATATATTACATTTCATTAGATAATTTTGTTGTTAGTGAAATTGCAATGTTTTATATAAATGTGATGTACATTATTAGTAACGAGTCTTCTAGATGATGAATCATGTGATAGAGTCAATATAAATGTGATGTACACCAACAAAAAATTCAAGGACTCAATTATATTCAAAGGACATATAATTTTGACCCTAGAAAATAAGAAGTGCTTTATTATCTTAAACCTTAATAAATGCCTTTAAAAAAATTACTTTTAATGGTGTAAAACTCCATATTACTTAAAGATAAGTTTAAAAGAAATAAAAATTGTTTTAAAATTAATCTTGAAACTAAATAAAAATAAAAATACTACTTCTTTTAAAATAAAGAAAGTATTATTATGGAGTGAATATATATATCCATTATGCTTACAGTGTTTTCTCCTCTTGAAACGTAAGAATGGAGTTTATTAAAGAAAAGCCAAATTCATCAAATTCTAGTCAAGCCCAACTAAGGATACTGTTTTTGTGGAATTGAATTAATAACATTTTTTTTTTTGCAGTGATATAATATAAATCAGAATTATTAAATACTAACAAGTTTAAAATGAGAAAAAAAAAAGAGAAGGTAATGATGGGATGACTTGGTACAAATTGAGTTGTTATCGAATGACAAATTTAATGATGTTACATAACAAAATATAAAGTAATAATTAAAATAGATATTATATTTAAACTAATCAAAATACAATACAAATATAATAACAAATCATTCAAACAAGTTCTATTATTTTTTGCCCACTTATGTAATCGAAAGAAACGATAGTAAAATTTATTTGTTCATCCACTATAAAAATTTCTGGTTGTTTAATTAAAGGAAATTGACCTAATAATTCGGTGAAAATAAATCAAAGTTGTCACCATTAGTGATAAAATAGTTTCTAATAATAGCAGAAGATAGTCAAAGTCAAATCAGAATTTTTTTAAAAAAAAAAAAAAAAAGTGGTACAGTCAATATTGGTTTTGAGTATTTGTTGAATTAATTAATTTGAATCGGTCAAATCCATTTTAGAGAAAAGAATTTTGATTTTGACGATAATAAAAATGTATCATTTGGGTCATTTTTGTTAATCGGTGATCAAAATAGGGTGTATGAATTTCACTCACATTAGTTTAATCAAAATATAAGACGGATAAAAGAAAAGAGAGAGACAAATTTAATTTGTAAAAATAAACACAGTAAATGAAAGAAAAATAAAATTCATTTTCTTTCGTCACTTATTTTAATCATGATTTTAAATTATTTATTTGAATTGAAATTTTATTTGAATATATAATTTATATTTTAAAAATTGTAATTTTATAATTTATGTAGTAATTATCAAAACTGATGCACTACTTTTTTAATTAAGACTTCTGATTGCTGAACTATCTACAACTGCTTTTTCATGAAGCATTTCATTTTGTATAATTTTTCATTTCATAATGATAATGTTAATACTATTGTCCTAGAACAAATTAAAAGGCTCCAATTTACTAGGGTTGTAATATGTACATTACGCATGCTAAGCATTTTTTAGGGATCGTTTGGTTACGGTATAACTTACATTTTATTTATGTATAAAATAATGTATTAAGTTATACTATGTTTGTTAGAAATTTTTGTTTAAATAAAAAAATCAACATAACTTATATCATGTTTGGTTGCATTTTTGTAATGCTACATAATTAATATCAACATAACTTATGAGAGAATCTATGTATAAAGTTATGCAGGATAGAAGGTGGAATAAGTTATGTGATATTAGTTATACATGTATTAAAGTGATAAATTACATATTTATTCTATTAATTTATTTTATTGTTTTTAATTGAAAATTTTAATGTTTTCCTATATATAAGTTTGTTGTTTTATTTTTTTTATATTTAGACCATTTTTATTTCTTTTTATTTTTTTTAATTGGAAACTTTATTGTTTCCTATCAACATGTGTTGTTTTTATTTCTTTTTATATACTTACCGTTTTGATTGATTTATGCAAATAAAAATATTTTTTAATATTAGAAATTGATTGTATATTTTTTAACCGTACATATGCTAATCAAATATTAGCACTATATATTACTCATTCAATATACTTCATATTTTATTAGTATATATTATTATTTTGTAAATAATATATATTAATAACTTACAACAAGTTTAATATTCAATAGTTGATAATTCATGTACTTATTGTAATCTCTAAATCCTGCATATCTAAACTCTGCATAACTATACCCTGCATAGTTAATACCTGCATAACTAAACTCTGCATAACTAATACATGCATAACTAAATCCTGAATAGCTAATACCGTAACCAAACAGCCCCTTACTGTTTTAACAATTACTCCATCTGTCTGATTTTATATGTTACCTTTTTATTTTGCACTTGCATTAAGAAATGATGTAACTTTGCACTTCTACCCTTGTTTAATTTTTTTGGAACTCAAGTTTTCAATCAATGAATATGAATTAATTTATTTTGATTAATTAATTTAACCAATGAATATGAAACATTCACAGTATGTTTGGATCATTGTTGCCTATTGTATTGTATTGTATTGTATCGTTACCATACATACAATGTTTGTTTTGATTGTTACTTAAAATATATTGTATTATATTAAATTTCGTTGTTATGTAACAATGAAAACCCCTATTTTATGGAACAACCGATTTGGTGTGTTCCCATTGTTACTTAATTTCTTTTTTAAATTATATCTTTACATAATATTTCAAAATACTATTTTACCTTTAACCTTAATTATTTAAATCTAGTCAAACCTAAGGATATTTTAGTAAATTTATAAATTACAATACAGTACTATACAATTAAATCAAACAATTAAAATATTATTAAACAACAACAAACAATACAATCTAGCCAAACATTGTATCAACCATACAATACAGTACAATATAATACAATACATTACGAAACAATGGGTAATAATGATCCAAACAAAGTGTCACTTAGTTTTTCTATGTCAAATGCATATTTTCAAAGCTAATAATTCACAAGGGTAAAAATGAACAATATGATAATTTATGCATTAATTTTATGAAATGACAAGTATTATGAATTAACTATTTATAAAAAAGATGACATATAAAATAGGACAGAAAAAGTATATATCTCTATATACACTTCTACTAAATCCCATGAAATGTCACATCGATCAAGCCTTAGCAACACTATATATCAGATAAAAGGTAAATACTCATGTATCATATCATATGTTTATATTAAATCAACACAAATTAATATGATTGAATAAAATGAATGTACATTAATTAATATAGTTAAGTACATAATTATAGTGTTAAATATGTATTATGTATCTATGATTTGACAAAAATTGATTAAATTTTATAATCCACACAAAGTGGGACGTAAAGAAAAAGAATAATTGGTTGTCAATAATCAATATGAATGAAATCATTTGTAATATTACTAATTCAAGTTCACACGTTCTTATAACTTTAAATTTATTTTAGAAACTTTTGTCAAAGACGTGACACTATTGGCTTATAAAATCATATCATGTCATACTAATAATAAAAATTATTTATCTGTAGCATGTCCTAATTTTCAATGCTGGAATTCTTCTTTCTTCCTAAATTAAAAAAAGAAAAGAAAAATACACGTCGTTGTATCATTTATAAATCGATTGAAAATGTTAGAAAAATTATTTTAGTTGAAGAATTTGACAATTTTAAAATAAAGTCAGTACACGTGGTTCCATATGTCATTATCCATTTGAGGTAAACCTAATAAATATTGCCCACGTTTCGTTCTGTCTTTACAAGTAACAATTCCCACTTCCAGAAGGAATCATGTCCCCACTTTTTGTCCAAATCAAAACTGTCATGCCACATTAGTAAAGTGTTTTCTAATTAAAAATAAATAAGGTCAAATATATAAACAGATTCCTAAATTTATTAATTTTTTTCCTCAGATTCTTTAACTATACTATTTTTCTATTAAATTATTGAATCACCTATAAATTATTCCTTTTAAATACCGTTAATTAATGTGAAACCAGATTTTGTGAAGGAATTGATAGAGAAAATACATATATTGTTCAGAACTCATTAGTTCAATTGATAATGGAAATTTCGAGAATAATTGTGTTTTACTTCAAGTCATTTAAAACATTAGAAAACAAATGAGACTAATACACAGTTTGTCTTCAATCCTTCAATCGAAATAATTACAATACGAATACAATTGAAGGCATTTACAATAGAAAAGTTGATCAAACTCAGCCAATAATGTTTAAAAGGAACAAATTATGGGTGGTTCAATGATTCAATCGAAAAATAACGCAGTTGAGGTACCTGAGGGAAAAAAACTCAACAAGTTTAGGGATTTGTTTATGAGTTCGATCAATAAATAACTTTATTCATAAAAATAAATACAAAATATCTGATTAAAAATAAAATAATAACTTCGAACTATCAATTTATTATTTCTCCTTTAATTTTTTTTCCACATGTTTGGCTCTTAATAAATTTATTTTAGCTCCAGATTAGCCCATAAAAGTTAAATACCTTGACTTGTTCATAAAGCATAGTACTAAATATTTCCCTTTTGTAGCAATGATGAATGTATATCGTTAGGAGTTATTTGGAATGTGAAGTAAGATGGATATTTACATGATTAAGTTTGAGATTATATTTCCGCATATTAAATCGATTTAAATTTAATCTCAAATTGGATTTTGAATACTCAACACTATTCCATTAAATTTGAGATTATTTTATTCATTCTCTAATGAAGAATAATAAGGCATCTTAAGCATATATTTTAGGGAAAAGGCATAAATTTCCCTCTAAATTTATCACGAAGATTCAGTTACACGCTTATATTATTGCGATGACCTATTACACACTTGAATTACTTAAAAATGAATTTATTTCAACCCTGATGCACATAGACCAGTCACATGATGAGAAAATGTTTCACACTCGCGTCACGTCTGCCACATCAATAATTACGTCAGATTTTTGGAAAAAAATTAAATCCAAGTCACCCAATTTCTTCTTCTTCCCTATACACCATCAAACCCACCATTAAATTACTACCATTGTTGCTATTATCATCAAATTCACTTCTCCACTACCATAGATTTCACCATCCATAATCAAATTCACCACCGAAATCTTTTCACAACCATTGTCATCATAAAAAATCGATAACAAACATCATAAATTTAACTAATTAACCATCGGAACCATATCACTATCATTGAAATTCATCACAATGATAATCATAAATTCACCATCCCCATCAAAATCACGAATTTCATTGTCATTATCGAAATTAAAAGTCATACCACCACAAATTTTTCACTCATCACAAACCCACCACAAAAAATTATCACAATATACAAATTTCATTCAAGCTCAAAAAGAGAATTGTGAAAAGTTGCAATTTTTTAATTGTAAAAATTTTAGTCGGACAATTGAAAAATTAGTGCTCGATTTAATATTACTATTTTTGTCATTGTTTAACACCCCACCTCACGCCCAGTGCTTAGCATCTGGTGCGTGGGCAATTTTGATTTTGGGGGACCCAACATCGAGTGAGACGAGCCCTGCTCTGATACCATGTTCAATATCCAGAATTAGGATATGAAGATGAACAATTCCTTAGCTCTGGAATGTTCTAAGAACTGGAAGTATAGAATTGAGAGAAAAATGTAATTTCAATGCATCTTTGTTAATTAACTTCAACTGAGTGTTTGTTTACATATATACAAGAACAAGAAAGTATCTTCTAACTACCCTAACTAATTTTTAGCTAACTAGTCCTCTAGACTATTACTAATTACATATTACCCCAACTACTCACGTGATGCCTTCTTTAATAAGCTCATTAAATCCTTATATGGTTTGAAACAAGCGCCTAGACAATGGAATGTAAAACTCACAGAGGCACTCCTCAATCTTGGTTTTATTCAAAGTCATCTAGATTATTCACTGTTTATAAAAAGGACTGGTGCATTCTTGGTGATAATTCTAGTCTATGTAGATGATATGATGATTAGTGGAAATGATCTTAATCTGTTACAAGCTACAAAGGGAATATTATTGAATACTTTCAAGATGAAAGATTTAGGTGACTTAAGATACTTTCTTGGGATTGAATTTGCCAGGTCACAAGAAGGTATTGTTATGCATCAAAGAAAATACACTTTGAAAATCATTTCTGAGGTAGGTCTCGGTGCTGCTAAAACAGCCTCTACACCACTTGATCCATATGTACAACTAACAACTAAGAAGTCTGATGATCTAAATGGAAAAAGTCATGAGGATAAGCTACTGAAAGATGCAACTATATATAGGAGACTAATTGGCAAGCTATTATATCTTAATGTTACAAGACCAGACATTTCATTTGCCACTCAAACACTCAGTCAATTTCTTCATAGCCAAAAACAGTCTCATTTAAATGCTGCATTTAAAGTTGTAAGATACATAAAAGGGCAAGCAGGGCAAGGAGTACTATTGTCTAGCAGAAGTCTCAAACAGTTGAAAGTTTACTGTAATGCATATTGGGGAGCTTGTTAACACACAAGAAGATCAGTTTCAGGTTTTATGGTAAAGTTAGGAGAGTCATTGATCTATTGGAAGTCAAATAAACAGACAACAATATCTAGAAGTTCAGCTGAAGCTGAGTATAGAAGTATGGTCAGTGCTGTAGCTGAAGTTACATAGATAGTTAAGTTGTTCAACGAACTGGGAGCTAAGGTTCAAACTCCAGTTACTATCTACAGTGACAGTAAATCAGCAATACAAATTGCTGCCAATCCAGTACTACATGAAAGAACAAAGCATATCGAGTTGAATTGTCATTTCATACGCGAGAAGATTCAGCAAGGACTAATTGAAACAAGATATCTACACACCAAGGAACAAGAAGCTGACATGCTAACTAAAGGTCTAGGGAAATCTGAACATGAACATTTGTGTCCAAGTTTCGTGTAATGAATTTGTTCATACCTTCAAACTTGAGGGGGAGTATTAAAGAAGGCATCATGTGAGTAGTTGGGGTAATATGTAATTAGTAATAGTCTAGAGGACTAGTTAGCTAAAAGTTAGTTAGGATAGTTAGAAGATACTTTCTTGTTCTTATATATATGTAAACAAACACTCAGTTGAAGTTAATTAACAAAGATGCATTGAAATTACATTTTTCTCTCAATTATATACTTCCAGTTCTTAGAACATTCCAGAGCTAAGGAATTGTTCATCTTCATATCCTAATTCTGGATATTGAACATACTGATTTTGAAATAAATCTAGAGAGGATTTTTCTAAGAGAGAAGAAGGATCTATGAAACATTAAAAAATTGAATTTCGTGCAAAAATTCAAAAACTTTTTACACAAAAAAAGCAAGATGTGATTTTTCTAAATTTCAAATGCTCACAATCAATAAAAAAACACAAAAATAAATTGAATAATTCGTTCTTGACTTGATAAATTTGATATGAAAATAGTGTTTGTGATAAGAAAAAAATGAAGGAAGAAGAAAGGTAGAAAAACTGAAGGAGAAGGGTAGGGGTGGGAAAAAAATTGCCCTTTTTTTTTTTTACTCAAACGCGTTTTTTTTAATTTTTATTTAATTTTATTTTCATGTCAGCTTCGAGGGTGATATTAAATTCACTTTTGAGTACTATAAGTGTGTAATAGATCGGCTCAATAGTTTACGCGTGTAACTGACTTTTTGATACAACTTCTGGGGTGTTGTAATAGATGTCCACACTAATATGTTAAGTGTTGTAAGATTAATATACAAGCAAAATGCTAAGCGGTGTATATTAATTAGGCATATGATATACTTGGTGTCCAGAGTGTATTATGTATACATGACAAGAAGATATCTATATATCAAACTTGGTGTCCAAGTATATACAACTATATATATCCCTCTTCTCGTAACAAAGAAAAATACAAAAGTAAATGAAAGAAAACACTACACATATTATTCTTCATCTTTCTTATTATCTTTGCTTTCTCGTAACAAAGAAAGATGTAAAAGTAGAAAAAGAAAATACTCTACATACTATATATTCTTCATCTTTCTTATTATCTTTGCTTTTATACTCAGTTTATTTATAACAAAGATCATATTTTAACAAACATACAATCACATACAAAATCAATAAATAAAGATAATACAAGAAGTTTATGAAATTTTAAGTAAGTTGAATCATAGACAAAAGATAATTTTCACTCCAAACGAAAAAATTATATAGTACAAACAATCACGTATTAAGAACTGATTTTTTCAGATCTACAAGAGTAAGCCTTTTGGAATTTTCATACCATAGGACTCCAAGTTCTATTGAACTAGCAGGAGCGGCTCGACGTGATTAGAGATCTAAAGCGAAATTTTAATTTGAGGCTCAAAATATAAATAAATTTCATATACGTATTATTCAAAAATTATTTTTCTTACATTACTTAGATAATTTTTTTTTAGTATTTTAATATATTCTTTCAATTATTAGTTTTAGGTAAGATATTAATATTTCATGACCATATACATTTTACTTGCTCCAAAATAAACTATATATACTCCTTAGCATTATTTTAGTTCTTATCTTATGGACACAAAAAATTGTTAAATTTCACCGACAATTACGTTAATCACTTGTCTTCTTTCTTGATTGTCAATGGTTAATTATGTTGCCTCATCGCCTCCATAATTAATACTACTTCCGTTCATTTTGACGTAATTATATTTTCTTCGTATCCTTTTAATTGTGATTTTATATTTTTTGAAAATTAATTTAATTATTTTTTCATAGTGATTAATTTAATGTTTTAAATTTAAAAAAATTAAATATTTAAAAATTATATTGAAAATACTATATATTATAAACACAAATAGTCAAACTTCTTAGCTTTAACTTTTAAAAATAAAAATCATAAAAATTTAAAACAGATCAAGAAAGTACTATCTCCGTTTAAAAAAGAATATTCATATTTCCTTTTTAGTCCGTTTAAAAAAAATAACCTCTTTCCTTTTTTTATAACACTTTAACTTTTAACTTTTCACGTGTCATGTTTAAGACCATAAGACTAAATGACATTTTGATACATTTGACATAACTTTAATTTAGAACCAGAATATTAAAAAAAAAATTCTTTTCTTAAATTCCATTCTAAATTAAATTAGGTCATACTTTTTGAAACGGAGAGAATATTAAACTTATGCACGCTATTTACAAAAAATAACAGGAGGCAATTAATGTGAGACTTTATTTAAAAATAAATTTTAAAAAAAAACTTATGTTAAAAATAAAATAAAATGATGAGTAATAATAATGAAAGATAAGTGTGCAACTGCAAGACATTATTGGAAAGGAGAAATAGATGTGGGAAATTGAAGCTAATGATGCTTATTATGCTTTCTGGCACGACTACCATAAAAGCCAAAATAGCATCTAATTTACAGTCAACCCCATTTTTTCCTTTTCTCTTTTTTATCCGCTCCATCTTAAATTATTTTTCGAAATAACTTAATTGATTTGAAAGATAAATTCTAAATTAATATTTCATACACTTTCACACCAGTCGAGCCAAGAATTTTATTTAATAAAACCATGAAACTTCAATGCACTTATTATTATAAAATTTATGATAAATGATCCATGCCCACTCATGAAGTTGATAGCAACGGTAATAAAGATTAGTAGTTCACCCACTATTAAAAAAATAAGTAAATTGTGGTCATTAATTAAAGGAAATGGACGTATCAAGTTGTCAACATCAGTAATAAAATTTTTACTAGCAGAAAATAAAAAAGTCAATTCAGGAGAAATTAACTAAATAGTACGTTTTTCATTTCGTCATGAATTTTGAAAATTAAAACTTAAATTATGAAAATTAGTTGTGTTTACATAAACATTTTACTTGAAAAATATTTGAAGGTTTTTCAGCGAAAGTGAAATTTCTTCTACAATAACCATTTTTGAACTTAAAATATTTTTAAAAATATGATTTAAAATCTATGAATAAAATAAATATTAAAAGAGAAAATTTCAAAATATGATAGCTATTGAGTAGTAGTTTTTAAAAATGTTTAATTAGTTGAGAATAAGATACAGCCAAATAATAAGAAAATGAAATTGTAGAAGTAGACAAAGTGGCAGAAACCTACTACTCAACTGTCCTCTGTATTTTAAAGGATATAAGGACCAGGAGTGGACCTAAAGATCTACAATTGAATTTAATAATTTTTGTTTAAATAGTATATTTGTATTAAAAATTTATTAAAATATTAAATATAAAATTCGATTATTAAGAATAAAAACTACAGTTATAAAGTTTTAAATCTATAAAATTAAAATTCTGAAATTACTAAATTTATTTATTTAGAAAACCATAGTAATCAGCTTTTGCCTTACTCCGTCTTTTCTAATTTATATAACACCTTTTATATTTTGAGAGTCAAACAGTTAAAGTTTGATCAAAATTTGGCCATAAAATTTTTAATTTTTTTAAAATGAAATTGATATATTTGTAAACTATGTAAAAGATACTATGAATCATAATAATTGATTATTCAAAATATTTAAAAATTTATAGAAAATTTACACTCAAAATAAATTTATTTGACTCTTAAAATACGAAAAACCACGTATACAATAGAACGCAAGGAGTATTACTTACGTGTGTTATTTGCCCGTGCCATTTGGTAGGTGTAAGGTTGTCGTTTTTTTATTTTAGCAAATACCAGTTGTTATTCCACTTTGACAACCAAATTTACACTCTTCTTTTATTCGTTATTATTAATATTAAGCACTAAATGCCAATACCTATAATATTTTCTGTTGAAAACAAATAAGTACCTTTTTTTATGTTCAATTTTTTTTTTTAAGTTTAGAAGGAAAGGTGGAGTATATATTTTATATTACTTTTTTCTTCAAACTCATAATATTATCATTTTGATAATTGAAAATTTACAATCTTAAAATTAGAAGTGTGAGTGGAGTATAATGGGAGTAGTATAACTGGTTTTCCCCTACATTTTAGCGTGATTTCCTCTTATTTTGCGTAGAGATTTATAGTATAAGAAAGAAAAAGTAAAAGGGGAAAATAAATAAATAATAAGTGGGGCTTTGACTAAAAAAGGGACCACAAGCAGACTGTTAAGTATATTGTGAGAAAAGCAAAATAGAAACAAAATAAAGATATGCACAAAAAGTCATATACCTCTGCAACAAAATAATTAAATCCCACTTCAAAAACCTCTAATTTGTACAATAAAAATAAAATCTTTGATCCAAAAAGAGAAAAAAAAAGAAAAAACTTATGTTGATTTTTCACTGCATAAATCCTTCATTTCTGTAATTTATTTCTTTCATCAATTTCAATCATGCCATCGCGTGAACTCCGTTCACTACCACCGCCGCCGCCGCTGTTGTCGCCACCGCCGCATGTTCACCGTCAGAGACACAATCTATTGCCACCTCTTGCCGGAGGAATAGCCGCTGCTGCATCTCTCCTTATTCTCTTCACTTTCTGCTTCCGGAAAATAAGCCTGAAGCGAACCGTTCCATCTTCCGATTCAGAGTCAAAACCCCCTCACCGGTTCTCATACACCTCTCTCCGTCGAGCCACCTCTAATTTCTCTCCATCGCTTCGTCTGGGTCAAGGTGGGTTTGGGTCTGTTTACAGAGGAACTGTCAAAAGCCCAACTACCAATTCTAATGTCTCGGTTGCTGTTAAAGTCATGGACGCTGGGTCTTTGCAAGGTGAGCGTGAATTTCAAAACGAACTCTTTTTCGCTGGGAAAATTGATTCTAAATACATTGTTTCCACTATTGGTTTCTCTTCCGATCGAAGAGGCCGTCGTATGCTACTAGTTTACGAGCTTTTAGCTAACGGAAGCTTACAAGACTGCCTTTTGCATCGCAAGTGTAGTGAATTGAAGGATTGGAAAAAGAGATTGTCAATTGCTCTTGATATAGCTAAAGGGTTAGAGTACTTGCACCATTTCTGTGACCCACCAGCGATTCACGGCGATATCAAGCCTAGTAATATACTATTGGATGATAATTTCAATGCGAAGATCGGCGATTTTGGATTGGCAAGGTTGAAAGCGGAGGATCATATTGAAATTGAAGTGAGAAAGGAGAGTCCCGTAGGAAATGCGGCTGAGGATAATGGGTCGGTGGCTGAGGAAACTGAGAGTGTGATTACTGTTAATTGCTTAGACGAGTTTCACAGAGGAGTTGAGCAGTCGCCGGAGAGTTTTGTTAGACACGAGGCCTCGCCAGAGACGGTTACTGGGGTGGAATTGTCACCTGAGGCTCCTGTGGTGTCTCCAAGAACGGTGGCAGCTATGGCATCCCCATCTGAGGGTCTAGAAAAAACGAGTCTTTCGGAGGGTAATTTTGATCGGTCCAGTATAGACAGCGGGATCGAAATTGGTAATAAGAAGAGTGGGGTGAAGAAGAAGAAGAAGAGCATTACAGGGAAAGACTGGTGGTGGAAGCAAGATACTGGTGGGACGGATTCAGGAGCAGTGAAGGATTATGTAATGGAATGGATTGGGAGTGAGATCAAGAAGGAGAGACCAAAGACAGAGTGGATTGGGGCTTCGTCGAGTTCAGGACCAGTAGGAAAAATAGAAAAGAAGAAACATAGGAAGCGATTAGATTGGTGGGTTTCATTAGATGATGAAAAAAATGGGAAGGAGGAGAAGAGGAGGCCTGCAAGGGAGTGGTGGAAGGAGGAGTACTGTGAGGAGCTTGCTAGGAAGAAAAAGAAAAAGAAGAAGGAACAGGGCGGAAAGGGTTCAATTAGTGATGATTGTCATAGTGAGTCTTGGTGGCCAAGGGATGATGAATTATATACGGCTAAAAAGAAGAAAAGGAGCAGGAGTAGGGGTAGTAAAAGTAGCATGGATTGGTGGCTGGATGGATTTAGTAGTGAGCTTCGGAGAGCTCGTAAGAATAGTTACGATTCTGCTAGTGGGGATATACCTAAAAGTGGTGGCATCAGTAGCACTCCAAGCATGAGAGGAACTGTATGTTATGTTGCACCAGAATATGGTAGCTGTGGGGATCTATCTGAAAAGTGTGATGTATACAGCTATGGGGTACTTTTGTTAGTTCTTATAGCTGGGCGTAGGCCACTTCAGGTGACGGGGTCACCCATGTCCGAATTCCAGCGTGCTAATCTTCTCTCTTGGGCACGTCACCTTGCCCGAGCAGGGAAGCTTCTTGATTTGGTTGATCAGTCTGTTGAATCATTAGACAAAGAACAAGCATTACTCTCCATCACTGTTGCCCTGCTCTGCTTGCAAAAGTCACCTGCACGCCGACCATCAATGAAAGAAGTAGTGGGGATGCTTTATGGTGATTTAGAAGCTCCCCAGTTACCAGTTGAACTTTCACCCTCACCCCCCTCCCGCTTCCCAATCAAGTCCCACAAGAAGGTCCGGTGAGCTTAAATCAGGTTTCAGTTCTGTACAAAACAAAAGATTAAGTTGTTGACTATTTCTTGTTTTTGTGGATGACTTACGATGTAAAGAAGAGATAGGAAACAAAGAATTAACAGTTTTAATGGATTTTGATGTTTGCTTTACATGTTCTGCATATTGTTTTACTTTCAAGTTGGTTTCTGTGTATTCTTTTTCCTTGTGGAAACTAAATAACAAAAGAAAAAGCCATTTGATATTTTATCTTGAGTTTTGGTAATGATTCCTAATTACCGGTTATATTTGGAAAAGCAGAACAAGACATCAGATTGAGGTGTTTCCAGCGATTGTTTGTATCTAGGCTGCTGCTGCTTAAGGACCCCATTTTGGACAGTTGATAGCTATTACCAAACATTGGCCGTTAACATCCCTTTCTTTTCCTTTGTGTATTATCCCTGCTTTTGAACAAATATCTTGGACAGTAGATAACTATTACTATAACTGCTAACCGGCCCCTTCCCCACTCCGTAAAAATGAATAATGAATCAAATAAATGTGAGGGGGGAGGAGTGGCGAAGTTCACCCTTTAGTCCTTTCTTTGTAAAAACTGGGAGATATTAGATCTATTTTGCTCGTGATGGGGATGATACTTGTATGGTGAAGGTCTGGATCTGCATTGAGGTATGCTTTTTTCTCCAAAATTATTAGCAACTTGTTTGTGCTTTTTTATAGTTTCAACTCTTTGACATGCAAATTCCCCTGCTTCGTTTCTTTAAGAAATTTCTGCTGCCTGTCTTTGTAATTATCAAATGTTGTTTACTAAATTAAAATTGTTTGGTTTGGGTCCTCACTATAATCCATATATGCACATGCAGATTCAGAGTCTCATTGCCCTTAACACTCCCCTCTCTACTTAGATATGAGAGTCCATTAAGCTCAGCTAATGTTAAGTGCTTGTGCTAGTCAATATATTCTGAACCTTGGTAGAAGACAATATTTTCTCATATTAGGTGAATGCTTATTGTGCTAAAGGCCTCAGCAGCAATACCATTCAGCTGTTGCATGCCACAAAAAAATTATCATCGGATGGAGGATATGGGGAGAATAAGAAATATATCTTATTCTGACATAGATTGCAATTACTTCTTGAGAGAACAGGGGAGAGAGACCAATTTTTTTTCTTAGTAAGAGTGTATTTCAGGACATTGATACTGCTTATATCAACTTACCCGTGGAAGGGAAGGTTAGAATAGGGAGTCTCGAGGTCAACCTTTTGAGTAGGAATTCTTTTTGGAAGTAAAATTGTAGTTGTCTAAAATCAGCTACCTGGGATCTTTTTCCTTTTTTTGGATGGTGCGAACTTAGCTTGGCTTCTAGATCTGCTTGGAACCCACACCTTCTATTTGCAGGTCTGCTCCCCCTTCCTTGCTGTGTGCTTTCTTGTTAAAGAATATATTTAGTTACTTGGTATTATCTGCTTTAAATAGCTGCTAGCCTGCTAGTCCATTAGCACAATGTGCTCTCATATTCTTGAACTTGGAAAAGTTAGTATACTGCTGTTAAGTGCACATTTCTAGGCATTGCTCAAGCCCATCTATCTTCTGTCCCTTTTAAAGTATTTTTGTTCTAGTTTCTTTCCTCCTTCCACACTGCTCTTTGGAGCTGATACTTTAGTGCATAATGATATTGTACAAGCATTACATTCTCCATTTTGGTGCCTAATGGTTTCTCACAGATGTATTCATCATGCTGACATGTGGTCTCTTGCAAGTACCAGGAGTCATTTTTCAAGAAATTCAATGTACTGTCTTTAGGTGCTAGACGAAATATGGATGCAATTTTTGTTTTAGTCCTTTTCCATGCTAGTGTTGCAAGTGTTAATTCTTAGTTGTTCTGTTGAGGACTTCAAAATCATAATTCGTCATTATAACCATTGTTGTCAAAGGCGAAAAATATAGAAAAACCCAAGGTTCGCTAGGGTTTGGAGTGTAAAGTGCTGCTAAAGCGTACACTTTAGTAAGGAAAGGTGCATAATGAAGAAACAATTAAGTTGCATACTTTACCGTGTGTTAATGGACCATGGGCATAACTCTACCTCAAAAGTTAGTTCATGGGGAAGGATTGTCCAAGATCATATAAAGGGACCTCTCATCCCTAATCAACAAGAGGATTGGACATTTGAAGTGTGAACAATACAAGTTGGGGCCAACATCTCGTGAATAACATTTGGGATTTACTCGACTCTGATACCATGTAAAGAGAAATCTAAAGGTGAGAATTACCCAAGCCATATAAAGAGAACACCTATCCCTTTTACCATCGATGTGAGACTCTTCAACCCCCCCGCCAGGGATGGATATCTGGAGCGTGGACAATTTCATATCTAGTTATTGATTTTCTTAAACTACATTTGTAATTTTTGTGATCCAATAACTTATTCATTCTATAGGGTGAGAGGGGTCAGTTGGCTTATGAAAAAATTGTACTAATAGAGCTTATCTAGTGAATACTCTTATTAGTAAATGTTTGGTTTATTAGATTAAAAGTGGGATATACTAGGTATGACATAAAATATGTGTTTGGTTGGTTTTATACTAGATTAAACTTCTTTTTTCCTAATTGGGAGAAGAGTTTTTGAGAAGGGCATATTTTCCATATTGTTGTTTTATCTCAGGATTAGTAATCCTAGGATTGTTATCCGGACATTGATAGGTCTAAGGAGAGGTATGGGTCTACTAATAACTCTCTACCCTAACCTTCGACCTCCATACTTTTCTTTCTAGGATCATGTCCTCGGTGAGTTGAAGATGTGTCATGTCATGTCTAATCACCTCTATCCAATTTTTTCTTGGTCTACCTTTACCTCTCCTTAGACCTATAGCTGCCAATCTGTCACACCTTCTCATTGGGGCATTTATACTCCTCCTTTTTACATGCATGAACCAACTCATTCTCGTTCCTGGATCTTGTCCACCACTTAGGCGGTTAGGCCAGTCCGACCTTGCCCCGTATATGTAACTACTCCCTCCTTTCAAAAAGGATGGCCTAATTTGACTTGGAACAGAGTTTAAGAAAAGAAAGAAGACCTTTTAATCTTGTGGTTCTAAATTAAAGTTATGTCAAATGTACCAAAATGCCCTTTAATCTTGTTGTCTTAAACATGCCACGTGGAAAGTTAAAGTTAAAGTGTTGCCAAAAAAAGAAAGGGGTCATTCTTTTTGAAACAGACTAAAAAGGAAATGGGGACATTCTTTTTGAAACGGAGGGAGTAATTTTTTTTCTCCTAGTTTGTCCACACACTAAACATCCTCATCTCCGCTATACTCATCCCACATTTAGCATGGTATAAAAATAATACCATAATTGTGGGTAAATAATTCCTGAATTGCTTATACCAGTATAATTTTTTTAAACCAAATGCGGGATATAATATTTCATT
Organism: Solanum sitiens; assembly: GCA_016801875.1. Classification (NCBI taxonomy): domain Eukaryota; kingdom Viridiplantae; phylum Streptophyta; class Magnoliopsida; order Solanales; family Solanaceae; genus Solanum; species Solanum sitiens. The sequence goes on from JABWTJ010000191.1 coordinate 1,430,171, forward strand.
AATCCCACATTTTATCCCAAAATTATTATGCCATATCCTTGTAAGTTGTAACCATGCGACTCCTAATAGAGTTGTTTTGCCTGATAGAACTATTCTCCATTGCTGCTGTTTTAAAAAAAGAATCTATGGGCCTGATGAATTTACATCCTTTTCCAGAAAGTACTTGGTTGGCTATTTTTTGCAAGCTTCAGCACATTTGCGCCTTCGCTGAACAGTCATAGTGAGGTTCAGTGACCAACCTGCTCTTCTCCTTTATAAGGTTTAAGTGTGCCTTTGACTATACTTGTTATAACTAACTCACAATGAGTCTGTAAAATTGTATCTGGTAATTCATGAAGTTCCTTGCATTTGCACGTCCAGATGCTTTTGAGCTAGAAACCCTTGGTGGTCCAATAGCATGTAAATCAGTTGTGTCCTCTCCATACTAACTACTTGAAGTGCTTTTGACCCTCCATCTTGTATGAAGGAGAACATGCTATACTTGACGAAGTTTTAGTGACCAATGATCTGAAATTTTGGGGTCGAATTGAAGTATCCCGAGAATGAGTTTCCCCTGACCTTATAGGATTCTGGTTCAAATTTACTGGAGGTTGACTTGGGTGTGTTTGGTGTGGAAGAGAATATTTTCCATGGAAAATGTTTTTCTTGAAAACAAGTTGATTTCTTACTTATTTTCTAACGTTCAGAGACAGTAAGCAAAAAAAATGTTATCTCATGAGCATTTGTATGTAATCTAGCTAAACAGTATAGGGGTAGGGGAAGGGGTTGGGAGTGGGGCCTTAGAGGTGGTGGGTGTGGGATGGTCAAGGGGTAGGGGTTGAGGGCATTGAGTCGGTGGGGAGGATATAATAAATATAAAAGTCACTTATAGAACTTGTTTTCCCTACTTCCGTTAATGAAGTCATTTTCCTCATTTTAAGCAACTTGTTTTCCTGGAGAAAATGTTTTCCAACCAAACATGGAAAAAGAAGAAAACATATCATATTAGCTATGGATTGTATTTTTTTGCAGAAATATAGAGTTAGTGTTTCAAGGATCGCAGGCTGCTTTTGGTTAGGTACACAGACTGTTTATACAACAGACAGAGAAACTTACCAAATAAAATGAGGGTAAAAAATGGAACTTTCTACATGGTGTAGCAAACATGTACTATATATTTAAAAGTCATAGCTATACTTCTTAAAAAAATCATTTTGTAGCTATACTTCACTCTTTTTAGCATCTTACCTCCTCTCTCTCTCTCACTTGCCACTTCCCTCTCTCGCTCTCCTCTCTCTCACCCTCTCTCCCTCTTACGCTTCTCTCCCTCTGTATTCTGTGTTTTTACCCCTTTCTCTTTGTTGTATTTTTGTATTAGAGCGAATGAATGCAAGTGATACAAGAGTGAATGAGTACAAGTGATATAAGAGTGATCGAATACAAGTGAAATCAGAGCAAAGGATTATAATTCCCTGTTTTTTTGTTGTTTGTATCTTTATATACACAAATATATTCGTTGATACAACCTAAATGCGCGTATGAATACAACAAATAAAAGTCCCCTGATACCTCAAAATAAGTTTTTTTTTTAACCTAATATCTCTAACAATTACTATAAATAGTAAATACCTAAACTATAGCTGTAGATTGTTAGTAAGGCCCTAACTGTAGTAATTTTGGAAATTCCTCAAATAGAAATCCATATGTTGCAGTCTACATTTCTTGTCACGTGTCAAAAGATCAGTAATATGTTGCTCATCTTGTTTATCAGGAGATATGGATACACCTGTTCTCATCTTTGACATTCTTGTTAATAGATTTTTTTTATTTTTTTTCATTTCTTTGATAAGTGACTTTTTCCCTTTGTTTCTTGTTGTTTGTCTGATTTTAATTTGTTCATCCTTTTCTTCCAGAAATGGTGTGTGAAAAAATTCCTATTATATGTCTAGTGAACCACAATCAGTAATGTATTAAATCTTGATTTATACCTGGAGGTGTAATCAGTTGATTTAAGATGAGCTTCAGAGGTGTGGCCTTTGCTCGAGTAGCAGATGAGCTATGGTCGCTGGAACTTGACTTAGTTGAAAACACTCTGCCTTGAACTTGGCTAGGTTTGTACTCAAACTGGTACCCAGCATGCTGAAGAACAAACATCATATCAAATATTGTTGTGAAGATAGAAATGGCTCGACAAACATTTTCCTGGATTTGTTATGAAAAAACAAACCCAGAGAGGGAGCAAAGGAACAGTGGTGTAAACAATACACAAACAAGGGAACCTTGTGGATGACGTTACTGCTATATGGTTGTCAATGGGGGGCTTTAGAAGCCGATGATAGCATTGTGAGCAGCGGCAAAGAAGCAGAACAACAAAAAATGTATGGTGGAAGGCTCAAAAGGGAAGTGGAACAGTTCGATAAAAGACAGCAAGAATGATGAGGTCATCTATAGGAAAGGATTAAAGATTTTGTTGGAGATTGGGATGGAAGGTATGCGGGAAGAGAATGCAAACTCATGTAATTGCACTTTGCAGTGCATTTGGTTCCTAAAACCCTACATGTCATTTTTATGTTTTAGACATAGAAGTAAAAAGGTAGTTGGTAAAAGTCAACAACATTAGTCTTCCTTCTTCAGGCTCACTTGTCTAACAACGAGGATAAGTAGCTCAAGCTTATAACTTGGTCTAAAATTAGCATTTGAGCTAAGGGGAGCCAACTGTCAAGCTGAGCTTCTGCAGCAAATAGCTTGGCTAATGCACAACAATAGTTTAGCATGTTTGAAGATTTAATGGTTTATCCTCACTGTTCTTTATTCATAGCATGATTGTACTTGATTGTTTTTCTGTGTGGTCGTGATTGAGGCTCTATTCAGTGTTCCTGATTCGTGATCGAAGCTTCAGTCCAAGATTATTGTGAATCTAAACCAAACTTTGCTGAACTTACGGTACTCCATGGTGTTTTGGATTTGAGAAATTGGAAGTCTTTGAACTTTGTGTACATGCATCGGAGGGGAAGGCAACATACTTGCAGTAGATGGTACATTGATGATTGACTCGGCTACCAAGGCACATAACACAATTGCAACTACTATAGTTTCAAAACGTGATTACTTTCGAGCCAAGCTTATGATTTTGTATGTCAAAAGTTCGTGGGGTAAACACATGTTTACAAGAATGGCATGGTCAAAGCTTCGCATCAAAGCTCAATTAAGATATTAGGTCTTGAATGGTTTAAGAAGTGTAGGATTTGAAGCATGTTTGAGTATGTCGATTTGTCTGAAGACTAAAGTTTTGAACATCAAGTGTGGATGGGTAGAGTACTTGAGTTTTGAAATGTAACATGCTATACCTTGGGACGTTTATGCTTTTTGGTGTCACATATGAGTAGACTGGTCATATTGTAATTTTCATGCTGTAAAGAAATATGTTTCATCAGAGAGAAACAGTTGCCAGTGTCACAAAAAAATAAGAAGCTTCTTAGAAGATGGACGTGTCCATGGAATTTTCTTGTCTGCAGTCTCTCCTAAAGCTTGGCAATTCTGCAGTGTGGACTAAGTCACTTATAGATGAACTGCAGGTTCCCATACTGTTTTATAAGATATATCCTTCTCCTCATTAGTGTTTTTGTGAATTTCTTCTTCAGTGAAGTGAATATATTTGTCATTGTTACTTTATGATGATGCCTGATTCTGCTTACACTTTTAGATGGGCTGCATTTCAACACCTTACAAACACTACTGTGGGCATAAATGTTATCATTATATTATAATGACTGATTCAGCTAATCCCTTTCAAATTGATGAACATCCTCCAAAGCTGGTTTGTCCATTTGCAATGCAAAAGAAGATGGTTGATTGTCTCAGCTTGTTCACATAGAAAACACCTAGGGACTAGTTGGTACCCCCTTTGGTTGAGATTTTCATGAGTTAACACTGCTTCTTTAGCCAAAAGCCAGACGAAACAGTTTAACTTTGAAGGGAATTTTTAGTTTCCATATCATCTTCTAAGGGCAATCTCTTTCCTTCACCACTTCTACATTTAGCTCCGTGTATGCAGGCATCCAACGCATTGCAGCCAGTCATTCTTTTCATATGATGTACAGCAAAGAATATGCATTATGTGTATGTATGTGCAGGAGTCTTGAGGGGCAGTGTTGTGTGACAGTGCAGCAAAGAATTGCACAGGACACAATATGTTTGAAGGCTGAAGTTGATGAAATAGAGCATGCTTGCTGGTTCTCAGCTTTTATATTGCTTACACTATAAGCAATATGCATGTAAGAAGGCAGTCCATGATCCTATTTCAAGGTTACTTTTCATCTGTGCCATACGAAGGTGATTACCTCTTCGCTTTATTGACTTGCCTGAAACTCATATTATTGATTAGAGACTTAGAAGTGTCAACATATATTTCAAAAAATTAATCGAGATGGTGTTCTTTTAGTTTTCTGTTTGGATAAAAACTCAAAAGATCTTCATTATCAGAAAATGAGGACAAGTCTGAAAAGGTGTAATACATAACCTCAGATCAGTATGATCAAGTTGTATGCATGTTGCTATATTACTTCAGTCACCCCAACTACCCACTCCTCCATGGTTAAATAAGTTCAGTGGGTCATTCTTCTAATTCTTTCGTCTAATTCATATCCCCAGTATCTGATATATACCTGCAACTATGATAATTGAGTCAAACTAGTTACACCAACTCTTTATTTTTGTACAAGGAAGGGGCACCTGTTATTTGTTCTACACCAAATTTCCATTGATTGCACTTGCTATGTATTAGAGTGCGTAGAAATATCTAAGGGAAAATTCTCCTGCTATACTAGATTTAATAGTGTCTATTTTCTGCTGTCCTGGTTTGATTCAGTGCGTAGTATGGAGGTGGTGGGAAGTATTTCAATTCCACATAGAACTTAAGACATCTGGTTTAGAATCACATTTCATGGAATTTCTATATAATTTTTTTTATGCGTTGAAAGTACTGAGTTCACATGAACCTCGTGACCATATCGATTGGACTTTGTACATGCCATGTTGGTTCATTCTTTAAGCCTATAGAAGAAATCTCTAACTTCTGTCTTTGATCTAAATTACTACTATATATTTGTGGTTGCTGATTTGCTGAGTACTGGAGATACTTAGCCATGACTTATTCAGTTCTCGAGATAGTCCACATTTCTAAGGGGATGGCTGAATGGTTGCGGCAACCTTGGAGGAGGAGAGGATGGTAGTATTACGGCTTTGACAGGTTGCCTGATGTATTAATTGAGGTGCGTATAAGATGATCCTGATACCATTCTGTCAAAAAAATCTTGAATTTCCAGCTTAAAATTCTGAAATCTTGTGAAAATAAACCTTGTGTTTAGTGAAGTAATTCATCATTACTAATAAATCAAGAGAAAGTCATAATTGTAATAACTTGTAGGTCAGATATTGTTGGTTGTGACTTGTGTTTATGTGCTCTGAACCTCTGGTATGGGCACCAGTCACTACCGACCTAAGCGATAGATAGCACACTTAAACTGGACCATTCTGTGTCATCTATTTTTTTATTTGATACTTCCTTCGTTTCAATTTGTTTTTCAATTTGTTTGAATGGAAACGTTTGTCATATTCCCATCCAATCAGACTTTTAAACACTTGTTGCCTGGAGGAAGTACATAATTTGGCTTTTGTCTCATCATAAAGGGTAGGGGTGAGGTTCCTTTAATTTAATTTGTTTATGGGATACCTGCATCATTTAATTCCTTTAGATTCATCTTTAGATATGTACTAGTAATTGTTGGAGTATGTCATTTCAGATTAATATATTACTATTTTATAATCATAATTAAGTGTCATTATCAGTTAGTCTGTCATTAGGGGATAGCTTTCAAGAAATCCCTCACTAATTTTTGTTTGTTTATACACATCAAAGTTACTTCATATGATCACAAAGTAAAAATGGTAAAAGTTAATTTAACAGTCAAAATAAAGAAGAGAATATTAGTAATTCACCTGAATTTTCATGTTATTGGTGAATATTCAATGCTTCACCTTCTGTCATGACTCAAATAAATTTTGAGGCGTTTGGACATAGTTTTCAAATATGTTTTTTTGAAATTTATAGAGTTACAGTTAAAGACGAAGTTTACTTTTTGTAATATATATATATATATATATATATATGAGTTGAATATAAATATTTTTTAAAAGATCATTTCTAGTTGAATTCAAAATATATTCTTATCATCAAATAAATTTTCAATAAAGTAAAAAATTACTCCGAAACAAGTAAATTTTTTTTTTTAAATGAAAAAAGGGGAATATTTGAGAGTTGAATCCAACAAAAGAAAGAGGTGAGAAACACAAACACACCATGACCCAAATAAATAAATAAATGCAATTATTAAATCAGACTGTAATGTGCACTGTCCTCTATATAAAGTATGGACTGTCCAGAGAGTAAATTCTTACCTCATTGGGACATAAACCATTAATTTCAAAATAGAAAACATAATATATAATAACTACTCTCTCCGTCCAGAATTGTTTGGCAGGTATACTAAAAATAAATATTCAAAATTAATTGTCAATTTAAATAATCAAGAAACAATTAGTCACTTTTTCCCAAATTTGCTCTTAATGATAGTGTAGTTCAATTGAAAAGTTAGGTAGACTTTTGATATTCTTGATAGGGTTCTATTAGTCAAATTACACATTGTATTAAATTTTCCTTAAGGGGTGTGCATGACTTTAACATGATAAATAATTATGGACGGGGGAGTATATAATTTGTAGGTTCATTTCTAAAGGATATATCCTAGTAAGGGCAAAGCAGGTAGGAGCATGGAGGTACAAATGACAAACATAATTGGATAGGGCAAACTCCCATAAATTTGTGAAAACTTTAATCGATTCCATTCCGTCTTCAATCAGCATGGGTTCATGTAAACTCACGCCATCAAAAGCCAACCTAAATACAACGATATATAATGAATGACTCATCAAAACTTAAAAGTTGATTATGAAACTAATCTAGTAGATATATTACACTTCATATTTTAGCAAGTTCGAAAATTAAGTGTTGCAAAAATAGTTATGTTAGAATTGGTAATTTTTTGGTAAATATTTCATATATTTCAAAAGCTCTTTTTCCCCTTAAAACTCTATGTCAATTTCAATCTTTCAAAACGTGTACCTATTACCTTTCTCCATCTTGTCAACTAAGACAAAACATAAGTCATTATCAAATGTTGAACTTTACTTCCCCTTTTGTTTTCTTGTAGACTTAAATAAAAACGTGTTTAAACTAGTGGGCTCCTTCACAATTACAAAACTTTCAATTCCAATGAAATTATATTTCTTATTCAATAATAAATTGGGATAACAACAAAAATATGTCCTATTCCCTTACTTACTTTCAAATGGTATGTCATGACACACTTTTTTTTTTTTTTGTTAGTCGGTATAGTAAAAAAAGTGGTATATTTTATATTTAGTAGTAATAATTTATTTTATATATTTTATATTTAATAAGATAATATATAGTTGCACTCAAATGGAAGGAGTGTAATCATTTAATACACTTTCAAGCTGTGGCTGATATATTTCCTTTTTTGATAGATTGGTTGAAACGTGGCTCAATGCTATTGGTTACCTTAACCTTGCAACAGTTCAATTTATAGCAATGATTAAGTTGCCCCAAGGGAAAGGCTTGCATAGTTGTAATTATTTATTTAATATAAATTGAATTTAATAAATTTATATATAGGTCACATGGATAGGATAAAGTGAAGCCTCACTCTCTACTCCAATCATTTTGGAGTATTATATGTATCAAATATATTCATGGTGCATATTAAGATGCATGATATACAATATCATCTAACTAATGCTTTTAAGTCTAGTCTTTAAAAGATAAAAATATTCTAATAAGACTTGAAATAGGGGTGTTAGTAATCATTTAAAATTTATTAAATTTAAGAAATGATTGAAATTATATTAAATTCATGATATATAGTCTAAATAAATTATGGATTGATCGATATAATTGAGTTAATTATTTAAGTAAATATGAATCTAAATAAAGTTCAAATTAATTGATTTAGGCTATAAGAGATGAATCACTTTGGTAAACTCAATTTCATCTCATTCTAGAGGTGGCATGCCAAGTTTAAAAAGAAGTCAATAGGATCATGACATGAGTAAAACATGACAAGCCCACTTCATAAAGTTCATATGTCATGTCACTTAAATCTGATTGGCTGAAGAAAATGTTGATCCAATCACGACTCCTCTATTCTAAAACTATGAATAGGGGTCCTCATAATTCGAAGAGAGACCAAGAATTAAAAGAAGAAGCTAGAAAAATTCGTGGACAAACGCCACATATTTCTCTATAAGCTACAAATTTAAGAATTCAAGTCCAAGAACGATCAAGGTTAAAATCATCAAATCTATAAGCTCTAAGTTTAAGGATTCAAATTCAAGAGCGATCAAGATCAAGATAAAGTTCAAGCTCAAGAGCCCTTGAATTTACATCTGAAAAGACGAATTCAGAGGAATTATAGAAATTGTAACACTTGCACTCTGAAATCAATAAATACAATTATTGAAATACTTGTTTATTCTTAATAATTATTCTCTTGACGCGAATTTTATTGTCTATCGTAGCAAAATATCTTTGTAGAGCAAACATTAAATGTAATCTGTCTTGAAAATTTTACATGGAGTAACTAAGTAAAAGGAGTTTGCTAGTGTGTCATGATACGTACGAAAAGGAACAAAATTTGAGATTGATTTTATCTCAGGTTTATTTTGAAGTATTAGCTAATTTTGAAATTATTTTGTTCTATAATTTATATGAAGATGATAAGATTACAATTTTGACATATATATATATATATATATATATATATATATATATATATATAAATCCATAAAATGTCATGCTTATTCCATCTTGCCTATGACCCCCAATGATATTGTTTTGACTCACACATTTTTGGAAAAGGAGAATACTATATTCTATAGTAAAATTTGTGCCAGTACAGTATACTCTTTCTAGGGGAAACACAGTATACCATATGATCATGCAATATTTATTTTTTTTGGTAAAAGCAGGGATATATGTCATAAATTTTTGGATCAGATTTTAAAATTTTACTTTTTCCATTTATATTTATTTGTCTATATTGACTTTAACACATTTAGTAAGAAATACTCCTTATATTCAATAATAATTCTTCACCATTGACTTTACACATTTCTTAAGAAATTATAAATAAAGGATAATTTTACTATATCACGCTTTCAATATAATAGGCACAATGTCTTGAAAAATGTAATAAGAAAAGAGGAAATTTTAGGGTTAACAAATATAAAAATCATATTTGGATGTTATAACTATAGTTTGTATAATTGCGCTCCATAACAAACTTTTGTTTGCTATGGCTATTAATGTATATTTTGGTATGCATATACAAGAAAATCAATTGTATAATCTGTTTTGGTATACATATACAATAGAATCAACTGTATAATTTGTGATTATATAAAGCGAGGAAGAGAGAGACAAAAGAAAACCGGGCAAGGAAGATCTGTATTTGTGTAATTATAAGTGTATAGGACGAAAATATATATTTGTATTTGTATATACAATTTCTCTAATTTTATACAAACACAAACTCAATTTATATATTTGTGTTTGTAAAAAGTGAGAGTAGCGAGCGAGATCTAGAAGAGTGGTGAGCGGGGAAGAGAGGCGAGCGAAAAGATATGTTTATATAGTTTTCTCTCACTTTATACAAACACAAACGCATTTTATACATTTGTGTTTGTATAAAAGTGAGAGAGTCGAGGGAGCTAGCGAGAAACGAGAGTGGCGAGCGAGAATTTCAGGGAGAGAGGTGAATGACAACAGTTTGCTACGGGTTACAATTAAATCAAACATATGGTTATAGCATTGAATTAATAGTTTGCTAGTTTATACAATTTTTGTCATAAGAAAATGACTATGATTAATGATAAGGGTAAATTAGGAATTAAGTGTAAAATTATTCATTAAATTCACAAAGTGGACAAATATTGTTAGACTCCCTAAATAGCATAGTGGATAACTATTGTTAAATAAAGGAAATGATAAATTTCTTGAAAAAATGCATTGTGTCATGACTATATATAGTTAATACTAAAAATAAGATAAAATTTTCAAAATTATACAAATAAAAACGGATATTTATTCTTATTATATTGGACAAGTCAAAAAGGATATTGACTTATTCTTTATCACATACATAATAGAAAGTAGTAAAAGTGAATGGAGAGATGAAGTATCTTCAAATATTTAATTTACTCAATACCAGACAATTTTGGAGACTTCCATTGATAAAATTTCACTTTTTTTTAAAATAAAATAAAATATATGAACAAATAATTTCTTGTCTAACTTTGGAGACAATGCCAGAAATAGAGAGCAGAGACCATAGTGGTGGGGTTATACAATTATAAATAACAATAGCCATAAAATATTTATTTATTGATTAAAGAAAATAGTATAGGTTACAATAAAATAAGAAAATAAATGTTGTTGATGACGTCAGACCTTACCTCTAATTATTTATGGACACATTGCTGACAATCATAAGGTCCATCCAAGATCTCGCAATCTTAACAAACCTATTTTTTTTTATTCATTTGTCCTATTTTTTAATATATATTTTTACCATATTTAAATAAATATTTTCATATATTTAATTGAAAAAATGCTCAAGTACCTTCCTAGATATAATCGAAATTTCAGAGACACACCTTAACTAAACTAAGGTCCTATTACCCTCCTGAACTTTTCTTTTTGGTAATTTTATATGCCTTTTGTTTTACGTGGCACACTCCGTGACTCCACGCAATTGAGGCGCGTGAGAGATATTTGAATGTCACGTAAGTCAAAAAGGTGCACACAATTACAAAAAAAAAATAAGTTAAGAAGGTAGTGGGATCTTAGTTTAGTTAAGATATGTCACTGAGATTTCGATCATAGTCTGAGGGTACTCGTACATTATCCCTATTTAATTTAAAATTTCAAAGATTTAAACATAGTGTAAATATGTCCAATTATATCTATATATATAATTGATGAACAAGAAAGAATACTAGCTAGCAAGTATATTTGAAATGTTTTCTTTACAAGGAAGTGATGACTTATTAATTCAAATTTTGTCAAATTCATGTCAACAAAGCAAGATTATTTCAGAAGATCCAGTTATGGATTTTGCTTCTATGGATACAACGGGTACTCATATTCCTCCAAATATTAATTCCCCAAAAAAGAGAATATCCAAAAGAAAACTGAGTACTAATAATAATAATAATGATGAAATTGCTTCAGATGATCATTTCAAGCTTAGAAAAATTATACATAGAGATATTGAACGTCAAAGAAGACAAGAAATGGCTGCACTGTATTCTTCTCTTCGTTCTCTCCTTCCTCTACAATATATCAAGGTAATCAATCTTTTCCATTTTAATTAATTTGTTTTCAATAGCAATAATATTCCGGTGGTGAAACACAATTTTTTTTCTTGAAGAATATTTCATTTCTTATATGCATCTGGTTAATTCAACTCCAAAAATTAACTCACGACAAGAACTGAAGAGTGAAGAGGATTGCCCAAGTTCATATAAATAGACCATGTTGGGTTTAGCAGACCATCAGTCTATTCCTCAATCAATTATATGAAACTTTAAACTATTATAACAATCTCAATTGAAGCATGAATCGAAAGTTCAAACAGAAATGGACCTGACTTTATTCACTTTTAGGAATAATTACAGAATTCCACATATTAGTTTACCTATTACCATTATTTCCTATAAGTTTTACAAATCTCCAAAATCTCTCATTTTTCTGTTAACTCATAAAAGTCATTAATGTATCTAACCCTCTTTTTAATGTATCAGCGCTTTAAATTTTGGGTCATTAATGACCTTCCATTAATGTATCCGACCCCTTTTTGATGTATCAACGCTTATATTATTGTATCCGTTTGAGAGATTTCTATAGTTATAAATTTTTGAGAGATAAATTGAAATTTTACCTTAAAAATATGTGATTTCTGTAATTTGCCCTTTTTTTTATTTATTCTGTAAACCTTAATCCGAAATTTGTTTATGGCTTAATTTTACAGGGAAAGCGTTCAGTATCTGACCATATGCATGAAGCTGTGAATTACATAAAAGAAATGCAAGGAAACCTAAAGGAATTGGAGAATCGGAGAGACTTGCTAATGAATTCAATTCGACATGGAACTGAAAATGCTGACAAAAATAACAGATTCACAGATTGTACTGTCACAGTTAGCCCCTATCTGCAGAATGATATACAGATCTCAATCAGCGTCGATTGTAAAGGCAAAAATTTTCCTCTTTCAAAAATTCTGGGTGAGCTTTTGAAACAAGGGCTTAATGTGGTTAGTTGTGTTTCTGCAAAAGCAGATCAAAGGTCACTCTACACAATTCACACTGAGGTACGTACATGTCTTACTTTACACATTTATCGTAACTTTGAAATAATCAATGGTAAACAACTACTCCTTCTGTCCCTATTTACTTGTTCATATTTTCTTTTTTAGCTGTCCTTATTTACTTATTTATTTTGACAAATCAAGAAAGGACAAAAAAAAAAAAAGAATTTCTATATACTCTCTTTCAAACTTCTTCAAAATTTCTAAGTTTTAATTCATCCTTTTTAAACCATATTTAATAAGGGTAAAATTGTGACTTTACTATGCTAATCATTTGTTATCTTAATATGTGTTATTTCTAAAATGGACAACTAAATAAGTATAGAGGGAGTATATTTTTTTCACGAATACCTATCTAAACTATCACTTCCATTTGTGTCAAAACTCATTTCAATGTTGAGTTGGACTACACGTGTTTGTTGTTGTGTGGGAATAATATTTGGCAACTAATCATTAATATATATATTGTAATACTAATAATTTAGGTAGGTAAAAGAAACAGTAGATTTTACCGTTCTCTATTAAATTGAACTAATAACATATTTCTTCTTACGTACATTTTCAATGTAAATAATTTTAATAGCTAGAATTAATTGGAGAAAAGGTAGTTCATTTGGGGAAAATTTGCTCGATCATCTGATGTGAGATTCTTTAAAATCATATCTCTCGTAAATTTAGGACTGAAGCATAGTTATTGTTGTTATGTTTCGTTATCAATCGTCAATTAACGAATCGATCGATTACCTTCTCTAATAGTAAATCATTATGCATCTTCCTCCTGCAGGCGTGTGATGTGAACAACATTGATCACCTGGCATTGCAACAAAAAGTGATTGATATGATCAACCTTGACTTGTAGTTCTCAGTTTACAATTAATAACATATCATGCAACTGCATTTCTACAAGCTTTTACCATGAGGCACATGGTCTGATATTGTCAAAATTAAGTTTTTTTTTAAAAAATAAAATACAATTTGGCATTAAGGTTTTTGGGGTTTGTAGAAAATGCGTTGGTGCAGCTTAATTTCACTAATGGTCTGGCATTGAAAATTGCGATGTATATAAAGCAATGATGCAAAATAAAGGATTTTCCTGTTTTTCTACTTCTTGAGCATTCATGAGTTGATTTTTCAGACGATTATTCAATTAATCACTTATTATCTCAGAAAGTTATATTTCTTTTCAACTCTAATTTTCTGAGATAATAATAATAAATGAACTATATTGGACTTATAAGAAATGAGTGATAAATATAATCAGAAATCCACTTTAATTCAATCTATCTAAATCCGATACCATGCATCCATTTTTTTATCCCTATACATGTGGGACAAGATCCTGTTGCATGTTTGTTCAAGTTTAGCTCTAAGATGTTTCCAGTGATAATTACTTTGGAAAAAATAAAGTCTTAAAAGTAGCTAGCTGTCATTTGTCAATGTCTCAAGGGTGTTTTAATTTGGCAAGAAAGTCACACACTAAAGTAATCTTTTTCCCTATTTACTTATTTGTGGGCATTCGGTATTTCGGTTCGGTTTCGGGTTTTTTTTTTCGTGTTTTTCGATTTTCGGTATTTGGAAAATTCGGTTCAGTTCGGTTTTTATTGATTCGGTTCGGTTTTTTATTTCGATTTTTTAATGGGCCTGCTTAGTGGGCTTTTTCAAATTTTAAACTTTACAATTTTTTTGTTTGATTTTTCAACTTAATAGGCTAAAAAGAAAAAATAGTGTAATATTTTTTTGTTTGATTTTTTAAAAGATTATTTAACATTAATAATTATTAATTAATATAATATAAATATAATATAAATTTAATATAATATTTCGGTTTAAACCAAAATACCGAATTCCAAAATAATACATACCGAAAACCGAACCGAAATTCCGAAAAATACAAAAAAGTAAACCGAATATCGAACCGAAAACCGAAATACCGAAACCGAAATATTAAAAAAAATCGATTCGGTTCGGTTTTTTGGTGTTTATGCCCACCCCTATTCATATTTCATTTTATATCTATTTCTATTTACTTATTCATTTTAACAAATCAAAAAAAGATAATAATTTTTTTTTAATATGTCCTTATTTAATTTTAGAAAATTTCTAGTACTATTAAGTTGCACTTTTTGTTTCACTCCAATTTATTTTACTTTAATTCAAAGAAGTGACAAATAATGTTGAAGTGAAACGTTGTCATAAGTACTATAAATAAACTTATGAACTTCCTGCCTGAGCATTGATTAGTTATCTTGAGTGAATTTATTTTGGAATTTTAAATTATACTATAAGGGTAAAATTGTAACTAATTTATGATAATCATTAATGCCTTAATATGTGTGTCACTTCTAAAATGGACAAGTAAATAGGGACAGAAGGAGTACTTCATTAACTTCTCAATTCTTGAAGCAATCTCGATCGAGGAATCTCCAATCCAAACATTAAATTTTACATTAAATTTAGTTTTATTATCAAATTTGATGTAATTAACTCTAATTCATTGTATCAAATTTTACACAAAAATAAGTATTTCTTTTTCCTTTCATTATTATATTACTCTCTCCGTTTCATTTTATGTGGCAACATTTTTTTTTGGTCAGTCCCAAAAAGAATGTTACATTTTCTTATATGGTAAGTATTTAAAGGTACAATTTTTTTTGGGATAATTTTATAGAATGACAAACTAATAATATAAAAAAATATACTAGCTACCGTTTGATTTATTTGTGTTTCATAACAAACTGTTTGCCAGTCCCTCTCTCCCTCATATTCTCGCTCGCCACTCTCCCTCTCTCGCTCGCTTCCTTCGCTCGCCTCTCTCGCTTTATACAATATAATTGTATAAATTGTATTTCTAATTGTATAAAGCGAAAGAAAATTGTATATACATATGTAAATACATATATCTCCATCTTATACACTTATAATTATATAATAAAACTACTTCCCTGCCAAAGTCTCTTTTTTTTCTCACTTTCTCGTTTTATACAAATTCAAATTGTATATAATTTCTCTCGTTCTCGTTTTATACAATTCGATTCAATTGTATATTCCCTGCCCAAGTCTCTTTTGTCTTTCCCCCTTTCACGTTTTATACAGATTCAAATTGTATATAATTGTCCTATACTCTTATAATTATACAATTCGTTTTATATTTTTCGTTTTATACAATTCTCTGCCCAAGTCTCTTTCTCTTTCTCGTTTTATACACTTCGTTTTATATAATTCGCTTCAATTGTATATGTATAGCGAATTATACATATATATGTTTGCTATGGAGCGCAATTATGCAAACTTTGCTATTGCATACAAATATAGATTTTATGTTTGTTATATGTGAAAGTTGCCCTTTTTTTTTACCTTTGTTGGTCCACTTAATTAAATTATACTACTCTATGAGGAGAGAGAAAAGTAAATTTACTTTTTTGAAGGGCAATTTGGTATATATTTCAAAGTCTTCTTTATTTCTTAAACTCTGTGTCCAGTCAAATGTTATCACATAAAATGAAACGGAGAGTGCTATTTCTTATTTTATTCTTATTTCATGAAACAAATTCTTTATAAAACATTCACCATATATAATTCATATTATCTCCTTTTATAATCGTTTATATAAAATTACTGTGTACCATAATTTTTTAAATAATATAAATTGCTCGCAAATATTATACATAATAATAAATAATACAAATAAAAATGGAATAACTAATGAAATACAATTAGATAAACATTACATAATTGAAAAAATTATTTTAAAATATTCAACTTTCAAGATCACTATTGTGCTCCCATAAATGATCTATTAATGCATTAGTAGTTCGCTTTGAAATTCAAAGAATTTAATAAAAATTATATTAATGAATGTGGATGGTATTTTTGATCCTAATGTTCGTGAATTTGTTCGACAAAAACAAAGTCGAATAATGAAAAAAAGAAGTCAACAATTACAGCAGTCGCAACCACAACCACAACAATTTTCGACCCAATACAATTCATATTTTAATAGTATTGATGAATCCGGAAAGAATCTATCAGACTATTAATTTATATATTTTTTTAATTATCATATTTTGTTGTACTTTTTAAAAATACTACATATTTAATATTTCATGATGTATGGCAATAACTACTTTGTTGAATGTTTATTATTTTTTATTATTTTTAAGTACATTGTACATTGTTTGTTTAAAAATTTACTATATGTTTGCATTTTTAATTTTTGTGAAGGTTAATTGTAGTTTATATAATTTATAGTAGAATTAACATAATTTTTTTTATTTAAAAAAGTCATATATAGAATATTAATTTATAAAAAATAAATTTTATATCTAAAATTAATATTATAAAAAATAACTAAATATACAAGATATTTAATTAAAACATACAATTTGTATAATGTTTAATTAAAAGTTTGTATAATAAAATAATATTATAATATTAAAAAAATAGTGTGGAAATTAATGCGGATTGGAGCTCAAAATATCAAATTTTACACCAAATATAAAATTTGGTGTAAAATTTAGTGTTGGGTGCTCAGTACAATTAACTACCTATAGAAGGTGTTGCTTTATTTTTCAACATATAGCACGCTCGATATAGATAATCATTATTATTTTTCATCCAGTTTTATTTGCTTATTACATTAAAAAAATATTTATGTTACACATTATTTAAAAAAGGATAAATTACTTATATACATAACTTTACTTATCTTATTCTTCATTTTTCTCTACCTTTTCAAAATATTTCATAAATCCCTTATTTCTCATAATTCATAAAAAATTTCAGATACATAGATTCACCAGCCAAAACTCACGTTTATTATCCCCTTTTCACTCCTCCTTTCTCTCCCTAAATTCACTCCACATTCTTAGCAGTTACAATTTTCAAATTAATTTGATTTTCAAAAGGATTCTCTCTCTCAAGTCAATCAATTTCAAACATTTGAATAAGTAGGGTTTTGTCTTCTCCATTGTTGTCTTCTTCCAAATTTTTTCCAGAATTTTTTCGTAATACATATGGGACAACCCCCTTTATTTAGTATTGGGGTTAATCTACTAAATTCTTCTAATACTAATATAGATCTTGGGGTTCATCTCGTCCACCTCCAAAATGCCGGTGATGATAGACTTGCTATCACAATGTATTGGCAGATTTTTTACATCCAATTGACTATCACAAATGCAGCAACAATCTGATACATTATCGATATGTTGAGAAGGTTAAAGAGAAGCAAATCAGATTGTTGGATTTTTTTCCGGTTTTTTCTTATTCATCTTTTTTTGATATATATGGATTCAGATTTTTAATGTATCTAGTTATTTTTATTTTTATTAAATTAATGTGTAATGTTTTCTTTTCAAATTATGATAAAATTACAAAAAAATGTTCAATAGTAGCGAGTTGTATCATCTGTGGAGTTGTTGTAATTATGTGAAGTTTTTGATACAAAAATAATATTTATTGTTGTATTATTCAAAATCTGCACTATTAGAGTGTGTATCAGATACACAAAATTTACTAAAATGTATCAAATACAAACATATGATACATTGCAAGTTACTAATTTAACTGTAATCCATTATATGTATCATGTTCAAGTGTTGGACAATTTGTGTATCATGTTCAACTAATGGGCATTTAGTGTCAAATATAAATATCTGACACATTTTATAGATTATCAATTTATATTGAACATAGTTAATCTTTTTTATCATTATGTATCAATTAAATACCAAGATACTTTGTAATTACATTAATTTGAAATATCCTATCCATGATTTTCCTTCCTTTTTTCACTACACAAATCTCTCCATATTTCCTTTCATTAATCAATTTTTTAATTTTAATTTTTTTCTCTTTCAACTAATGATTTCAAGTTATTCAAGAAGTAGATTTATTTCAATCCTTCAGTTTTCAATTTCTTTTATTATTTTTTTAAAAAAATCATTTAAAAATATTACTGAATCTTTTACTCCAGTCTCTTTATGGAATAGAGGTGAAAAACATTGCTAGTGCATAGAGTTCATCTTGGAGTGTATTTGGAATGGTTTCAAGAATTTCTAATGGCGATCTTAATACACTTTATTCCGTTGGTTCGATCTTTCAATTTTTTGGACTTACTTTCAATGTATCTCGCCTCTTTTAATTATTAAATTAGTTTCTATCACTGATTCGATACATCACTGCTACAATAGCCTTCGTTTTATTCAATGTATCATGTTCATTTTAAAGGTATTAATACATAACTCTAATGTTGTTGAACTTCAATTAGTGTTTATCATGTTCAATATAAATGTACATGATACATAATACAAAGTTTATGTATCACACACCAAAAAACATACTATCATGTTCATTTTAAAGGTTAATACATAACTCTAATGTTGTTGAACTTCAATTAGTGTTTATCATGTTCAATATAAATGTACATGATACATAATACAAAGTTTATGTATCACACACCAAAAAACATACTATTTGTAGCAATTACAGGTATAATGTCTTTCTAAAAAAATATATATAATATTTTCCAAACAAAATACGATACATAAATAATAATGTATCATGCACTAATCTTTTAGGCGTGATATGTAAATTCAAATTCATACTAAATGTATCTGATACATATAACAATTACCAAACAATAACATATCGATTTCAAACCTAAAATCTTATGGGCAACAATTTCTTATTTAATGTATCAATAGAAATACAACACTTATCAATTTAAATTGAAAGAATCTTCATGATGTATCTTATCTAAAATTTTGATAATTTTGAATCAAAATGAAAAGATCTTCAACGAACTAGGAGATAATTTTGAAACTCAATTTTTTCATTTTTTTTAAAATCAAACTGAAAGGATCTTCAATGAACTAGGAGAAAAAGTTTGAATCTCAAAATTTTCAACAATCTCGAATCAAAATTGAAAGGATCTTCGATAAACTTGAAGATTCACAAAAGAAATCGTTTGTCCAACAACAATTTCATCACTTTTGTATCCTTCACAACTCACCTTGTTTATCCAAAATTTCGACAAAATTTTTTGAATCAAATCTGAAAGGTTTTTTCGCGATAATTAGGGAGTAAGAATTGACATTGTACATATCCTGCAGGTTTCATGTCACCTTTCGTTGGCAAATATAAGAAATGTACTTTTAGAGGATCTAAACTAGATGTACTATCACATGTGCATGCTTTTAGGTTAAGCCCATGGATGAAGAAATCTACCACCAGATTTGAAAATGCAGAAAAATTGTTCTTCAATAACTGGTTAGGAGCATCAAACTGAAGAATATTTCCTGCATCAAACAAGACAGATTTTATCAAGCAATACAATATGTTACGAACAATATTATGTTTGTATTCTCAGATATTTATCTATGTATGATTGAAAGTAAGAAGAAACGTAAGAAGATCAAAATATTCATTATGTATCGCATGATTTTTTTAGTTAATGGATGAAATAGCAAATGAACAAGAATAAGAATTTAACTTTTTATTTTTTTGATTTGTTACACTATTCCTTGACAATAATTTGAAATGGAATAGAGCAATTTATGGGATCTTAATTTGATTTTCAGTTTTGTTTCCCTTAATTAGGACTGATACTAGAGATCTTAATTTGATTTTTCAATTTTTTTTCTTAATTAGTGCAACAGATTGATGCATAATGTATCAATAATAATGTATATGGATCTTTAATTATGTATCCGAAATACCTAAAAAACATGGGATATTTGTAATTAAAAAAGAATAGGGATAGAAGGTAATTTAGATTTTACACTATGAGATTATGTAAATTATACAAAGAAAATGAAAAAATAATTGATCACTTAATTTTAAATTTATTCTTATTATTTATTACTATAGTCATTACATGATACATTTTCCAAAACATTGAATTATACTCAAAAGAGTTATACATAGGGTGTGTTTGGTATGAAGGAAAATGTTTTCTAGAAAATGTTTTTCAGGTTAACAAGTAGATATTTGACTTAGTTTCTCATATTTGGTTGGTGAGGTGAAAATATTTTCCGGAAAAATATTTTACTGTTTTGTTTTTGAATGAAAAATATTTTGTGAAATGTCTTTTAATTTTTAGTAGAGTAGAAAATATTTTTTGAAGTTGATTTTTTTTAAAAAAAAAAAAAACTTAAATTTTTTTTCGTAGTGGTAGTGGTGGTTGGGGGGGGGGGGGGGAGGGTTTTGAGGATAGGGGTGAAAATTAAAAATTGATTTTTTTAAAAAGCCAATATTTTTTTTTGGGGTGTGGTGGGGGGGTAGGGGTAGGGGTAGGTGGGGTGGGGGTTCGAGGATAGGGGTGAAAAAATTTAATGAAGTTGAAGGTAGGGGGCTAGTGGGGTGGGGTGGGGGTGAGGGGGACTGGTAGGGGGCTAGGGGGGGGTCGAAGGTAGGGGTGAAAAAATGAAATTTTGAAGTTTAAAATATTTTTTTAAAAAACAAACTTAAATTTTTTTTTTGGGGGGGGGGGGAGGGTTCGAGGGTAGGGGTGAACAAAATTAAAATATAAAGTTGATTTTTTCTTTAAAAATAATATCATTTTTTTTGGGGGAGGGGGAGGGGGAGGGGCTGGTAGGGGGTAGTAGCGGGGTGGGGGGATCGAGGGTAGGTGTGAAAAATGAAATTTTGAAGTTGAAAATATTTTTTTAAAAATAAACTTAAATTTTTTTAGGAATGGGGGGTGGGTAGGGTGGAGGTTGGAAGAGAGTTTTGGAAGATGTTTTCCAAGTTTTGTATGTAAGTCATTTTCTTTAAATTTGAGGAAAATGAGTTGATTTGGAAAACATTTGACCTAGCCAAACATGAGAAAATTGAAAAACATTTTCCTTCATACCAAACACACACATAATCTCTTATTGTAAGTCAATTTTGCTTAATCGTGTAAAAACTTACTACTCCCGGCTCTGTTTTAATTACTTATCAACTTTGCTCTTTTTAGTTGTCCCTAATTATTTGTTTATTTTGACACAAGGAGGGAATTTTCTTTTTTTACCTATTATACCCTCAATTAATTACTTTAAAAAATGTAGAACTTCTTCAAAATCAAGTTTTTAATTAACAACTTTGTAATTAATGAAGATTTTATGGTAAAGTCACTATGTGAATTTATTATTTTTTTAATAGGTGTCAATTCAAAAATAAACAAGTAAATAAAAAACCGCAAGAATATAAAGTCAATGCCTAGAACTTTGAATTTCAGCTTTAAAATGAAATTTTACTATATTAATAACGTTTAGAAAATAAAATAATCTTATTGTATTTTTTATTGTCGTCTTCACTAGATTTTTATACAATATTATTTCACTTTTTGGGTTTGACCGTGTGATATACAAAAACAATGATCTGATTAATTAAAATTTATGCCGCATAAATTTTATTTTAGAAGAAACACTTCTTATAGAAAACTGTTTATTTTCAAGAATCAACTCTAATTAAAAATACAAGGATATCATCCATTCATGATCACTTGGTGGTTATTTACTTTTATCCGCGGTCGATCACTTGGTGATTATTACTTACTTTTCAATGAACTTGTATGTACTAGGTCAGGATCAGATTTGAAAAGATGAGTTTCAAGGTCGAGATTCGAATCTCAGGTAAGATTAGGTGGAGAGTAGGGTAGATCAAGGTCAGAAGTCATGTCCTAAGCTAGGGTCGAAAGTTGGATTCCAAGTTGAAGTTAGGTCCTAAGTCTTGGATCTGGGTCAGGAGAGTTAGGTCCCAAGTAGAGATGGGCATTGTATGGTAAATACGGACGGATCCATACCGAAGTCAAAAAATTTACACACCATGATATAGATTTATGATCTTTGATATGATATTTGATATGCATTTTTAAAAAGTTTGATATTCAGTATGATATTTGCTATTTATAAAAAAAAGTATATCGAAAACTGAATATCGTACTAAGTATATAGTTACATTTAAAATTCATATATATATATATAACTATATAATGCTAGCAAATATATTAAAGTAACTAATTATTTAGATGTTGAAATTTTGATCACTCTATTTTAATTTAAATATTCTTTTTAGATGATTGATTAATAAAGAGAATTGTTTATACTTAATTTTGAATATTTTTATATGTATAATGTATTAGTATATGATATAATTGAGATATTTCTTGAAAGTCAACGTCATAATTCTTTTTTTATTATATGAATATATGTAAGTTGAATACTTGAAGTAACCGACTTACCATATCGTAAAATATCAAAATCGAACTTAAAATATCAAATTCGAATTAATTTGGTATGATAATGGTATAATATTTTTGAAAATCATAAATCAAAATTACTGAACCGAACTTTTCAATATCGGCCATGCTTACCCCTAGTCCCAAGTGTGGGTCGAAAGTCGGATCTTTGGTCGGGTTGGGGATCCAAGTCGCAATCCAAGTTCTTGACACTGGACTTCACTCCCAACCTGACCTGATACTTCGACCCCAATTATTGACTTTTGACTTTTGACCCAACCTCTACTCAGGACCTTTGCCTCACACCCTCCACCCAGTCCCTAATCGGGGATCCGACTTTAAATTTGGGAGTTGAATGAGAGAGAGGAGAAAAACAAGTGAGATTTGAAAAAGAAAAAGGAAGATACACGAATACACATCGTATCAATATTGTGATTGTATCCCCCACTAAAAATGTTGAAAATTGGTGAAGTTTTTATGATATAAATGTAAAGTATTCACTTCAACCCTCAAAAATATATACCTTATACCTAAACACAAAATAACAATCAAATTACGTATAACGTATGTATGTGGGTATCTTACACGCTGATAGCCTAATACTATGCAAAAACTATAAATAAATGACGACACGCGTCGTGTGGAGCCAAAATAATTACAATAAAACACGGACTTTTAATTTTAAAAAAATAAAAACTAATGTTTAACCCCTATAATTTTATTTTATATTTTAAAAAAAATTATTTTATTTTTAAAAAAGTACTTTTTAAATCAAATGCTAGAAATCTTGAAAGGATAGAAAAAAAATGTGCAAAACTTATTCAGAAAATAAAAGGGAAAATATTTTTTGAGATTTATCACCTGCGTGTTTGAATAAAAGCGAGGGACATTTTTTTTTATCATATCAGCATTTCGTATTCAATAGATATATATTCTAAATAGTTTAAGTGTTCAATAACTATTAGTTTTAGCTTAAATGACTAGGTAAATTGTGCGAATCATTTTTAAAAATCGCTCTCCATTAAATCAAGAATCATTTTGTAATATAAGTATTTTGTATTTAAGAAATATATTTTTTTGGAAATAGTTTAAGTATTCAGTAAGACAGTAACTACTAGTTTTAGTTGAAATGACTAGATAAATTATGGAAATCAATTTTAAAAATAGCCCTCCATTAAATCAACACTACTAGAAATTTGACTTACTGCAATGCTTATTTAGCAACGGTTATACTATCGTAGCAATAGCTCACCTATTACAACGGTTATAACCGTGGCCAAATATCCTTGAATCTAATAGAACAATTCTTAAAATAAATTGTTGCATCATCCCTATAACCGTCCCTATAGAGAATTTATAGCAACAAGTTTTAGAACTGTCGCGATAGATAACTCTATGGCAACGGTTTTTTTAGAAAAATAATTCTGATTTTTTAGCCCTAAATATTTTCCCTCCTAAAAAAATATATTTCCCTCCAATATAATTTGGCAAAGATACATTAGTCCCTCCTAAAAAAATAATTCTGATATATTAAAAAATGTAAAAGAAAAAGAATGAAATTTGTTTCAGATGCTAAAACCCTTATTTTTCAGAAACTTTCATCAAAGCAATATGAGAGAGCCTTTTTCTGGGTGAAGCTGTGAAAGGAATTTCTGAAGATTTATTTGAGAAAAACGAAATCTGTTGGTGAAGCTGTTGGTGAAGCTCGTTGGTGAAGCTGTTGGTGAAGTTGTTGGTGAAGCTCGTTGGTGAAGCTGTTGGTGAAGCAGTTGGTGAAGCTCGTTGGTGAAGCTGTTGGTGAAGCTGTTGGTGAAGCTCGTAGGTGAAGCTCGTTGGTGAAGCTCGTTGGTGAAGTTGTTGCTGAAGCTCGTCGAGGAAAACAACCAGCTCGTTCTTTTTTGTGATGTTTTTGAGGTTCGACTACGAATTCATCTTAAAGGTTAATAATGTTTAAGTTTTCTATGCTAGTTCATGATTTCTAAGTCCCCATTGAATTAATTTTGAAAAATCTTAAAGAATAATATATGGATTAGTCTTAAATCTATGTTATTTGCTCCAATATAGTTAGTGTATAAACTTCCCCTGTTTGATTCTGTGATATATAGTGAAATTGGAAAAGAAAACACTCCGAATTTGAAGTTACAGTTGAGTATTTAGGGTTAAACATGAAGTGGATTTAGGGTTAAACTTGAAGAGCATTTGTGATTGAGTAATGCTCTAGATTCAAAACATTTATGCTTTCTGGTTGTCTGTGCTATATGCAAGCTGACTCACTATGCCTGATGACTTTAAGATAAGCTAGATTGCTATTAAATATGCCCTCTATATTTTTTAAGAGTTGTCTTGTCTTTATTGGAATGAATTTGATTTACTGTTGATGTTGATGCCTAGTGATGGACTGTTTGATTTTAAATTGAGTGTGTCTGACTTGTTGGATGTATAAGCTATGTTTTTGTGTTTGTTGTTGTTTTGTTTGTGAGTGATATGGCTTTAATCACTGGTTTCGTCGAATTGTATAGTAAATTATGTTTTAGGAGTTATCTATTGATTTTATTTAAGTTTGCTTAGCATGATCTCTAGTTTTCTGGTTGCTTTACTGTTCCTATAGTTCAGCTTGTGTGCTTGCTTCCTTTTACATACCGGAAAGTTATTTGGCTTGATCTTCCAGTAGTTTGGTTTGTGATTTTTTGTTTCTGGAGAACAGTTGAATGCTTCCATATAAAGGTGAATAATGTTTATGTTATCTCTGCTAGTTTATTTTTTTAATTAAGCTTGGACCATTGGTCCCATTTTATTGAAAAAGAACGTCAATTGGACTCAAAATGAGACCATGAAACAGAGAAAAAAACATAAAAAACCAAATGAACAAATGTACATTTCCATCCATTTCTTTTTCATTTTCTTTCTTCCTTGCATATGAAAATGTCTTCTTCTTTGTAGGTGTACCTTTCGGTGGGAAATCTCATAAGAGAGTTGAAATCTAGTTCTCCAAGTTTGTGGATCTGTAAGTATTTCTCTCTGCCTTTTTTTTGTTCCAGCTGAATTCTTCCTTAATATTCCCCATTTGATGTGAATCTGGACAAAAATTACTCCCAAATTACTTCCTACTGGTATTTGTTTCACTTTTTGTTGACTGATATAGCTTAAGCTAGTTCATTTTTGAACAACTCTCTTGTCCCTTGACTGACTACAAACCTTGATGTAAATATTGTAGTTGTGTGACCCTGTGTTCTCTCCTCTGTTTTTTGGTATTCATATTGCCGATCTCAACTTGTTTGGGATTAAGGCTTAGTTATCTTCAATTTTGTTTTTGATTATTAAGGGATGTTTAAACTTGAGTATCACTATCTTTTTTACTTTGAAATACCTTCGGATTCTGATATTGTCTATGCGTTTTGCTTGTTCGATTGAATGTTATCTTCCCTTATGAGTCACTGCCAGCATAAACTTTGACACATAATGCCCTATTTATTCATTAAAGTTAATGTCATTGTGTGGATTTGTGCGTTTTGCGATATTGTTTTGATCATTCAGAAGCACACATTGATTTGCATTGTGTGGATTTGTGCGTTTTGCGATATTGTTTTGATCATTCAGAAGCACACATTGATTTGCTTTGTGTGATTTACTACTCACTGTACATTTTCGTTGTGTTTTTTTGGATGCGGTGTCTATATTTTAAACTGGCTATATCATTTTTTGTACAAGTGTGTTAGTCTTAGGAATTTGTGTGTCAATTTTTAACTTCGACATTCCAATTAATAGAAATGTGTGGAACTTGAATTTGTTTTTCAAGTTTTTAACTGCTTGCACAATTAATATTATATTGACAATGAATGTACATTTTATTGAAAGAGACCTCTTTAACATGTCTTTTAGCATTCCTTCTCTTCCAAAGTTACCATATAACTATGGTTGGTATGGCCTTCATGATATGCTGCAATTTGGGGGCTTCTCTTGTTTTTTTTTGCAACTTGAATGGCCTGCAATACCTGCTTCCTGATATTACTGCGAAGTTCTGATTCAACCTGAGAGCTCAAACAGTCTTCTCTTTCAATCCATTTCCTAAATCTTCTTACAAAGTCTCTTTCTCTTCTCCACCATTTGATTTACTTAGCTAGACAATATTTGTTTGATTCAACAGTGTAACATAGAAAGAATATAGTCCTTGTCTTTGTGCTTCATAAAATATTGTATCCATTGTTTGAAGTGTGACTATATCAGTATATATTTTCAGTGCAACTTCCTTTTCAATTGGTGCAAAATCACTAGTGATTGAGTAACCATCATCGTCAAGGACCCGGTAACAGTGTACTCTCTCCTCCCTTGTTTAAGGAATAAAGTTCAAATGTGAGGTGAATTTGACCTCGCCTCCAGAGAAATCGAGGACCTGGGAATCATTATGAATATTGTGCATTGAATTTAACATTGTTTGAGCTTTGGTTGAGTCAAAAAAAAAAAGCAAAATGGGGTTGATTTAAACCAAGAATTCGAAATGGGGTTCTTATATTTGGTGATATTTGTATGATGATGATAAACAGAAGATAAAAATCCAATCTTGGGTTTCAAACAAATCAATTTTCTTGATTTTAGTAACAATAGAGTCATTGTGCCACTGTTTTTTTGTATGTGATTAAAAAAAGAAATTTTCTTGATGGAGTTTTCTAAGCTAAGCTACTTATCTTGGACTTATATCTCTTATATTTTTCCTCTCTTTGGCTTGGTTTCCTACTAATATTGTGTGATTATGTTATTTATAGGCTTGGCTGAAACAGACCTAGAGGTAACACTTCAGGATTTTTTTGAAGTAGTTCGTTTAGAACCAGAGAAGGCTGATTGGTAAGAAATTGAAAGTAATAAAAATTTTCTGCTATATGGTAGATGTTAGATTGACCAGCTAACTCCCTTGTGTTTTTTTATAAAGAGAATAGAAGTTGTTATAGTTTGTCCGAACTACTTTTTCTATGTGAACAATCAACTCTGTTACTGTTTTACGAATACATGAAATGTTTTGCTAGAATCAAAACTAATGTATTGATAGTTATTTTCTTTGCTTGATGCAGTCTATTGCTATAATGTATGTTATTTACTCTAATCTAGGTCTGCCCTTATTGCTTTGAAATTTGTTTGAGTGTGCCTTTAGTCATTCATTTGTATAAAGTTTATTGAATGGTAGAAGCTTCTAATAACTTAACTTGTCAATATTTTTTGGTTCTACTATTAGTGTTGTAATTGTTTGTTGTTGAATTGATGTGAAGGTTTGAGATTCGATAATCTAAAAGTTCGAGTTGTTAAGTTCTGCCGATATTATTTGTACTCATGAATTTATTGGCTTTAATGTTTTGCACATGTCATGTAGGATATATATTCAATGGATTTTGGAGATAAAAGTTGGATGAATCTCCGAAGATCCACCAATGAATATATTCATGGAGTTAATGATTTTCTTGATAAAGCATTTGAACGAGCTTCCCAAGGAAATGAAATATTGTGTCCTTGTAAGAAGTGCTTTAATCGTAATTGGCATTGCTGGCAAAAAGAGTTTCGCTTTAGTTCGTAATAAGATGGTGAGTTCTTTTATATATTATTTTTTTAATCAAATTTTGGGGCTTTTTATTAATAGGTACACTTTCCTTAAGTAAGGTTTCTAATCCACTGCTCATGAAATTTGCTTTTGGATCTCTTCCAGTGTGAGTTTATTTTTGATATATATTCCAATTTGACTAGGAGAAAGATAAGGATACAGTATCATCTAAGGATCTCTTTGTGGTTACAAGAACAAGAAAACCTGGGCGTTTGTACAAGGCCTCAAATGAAGATACTACTAGTAAAATTGTATGTGTCCTGTCTATTTTCATTTTTTTTTATTGAGATCAATTATTTATTTCATAAGATTGTGTTTGTTGGATATGCTTTGGTAGGCTGAAATGGAGGAAATTGAAAAACAAATAAGCATAAATGGTGAGTATGTTGATGCATTTTCAAGCGTCATGGGTCCTGAACATCCGGGACGTCTAAGACTATATGGCGCAGGAGTTACAAAGACTACTTTGAAAAAAAAAGTTGGCAATTCGGAATCAACTTTAAGTGCAACAACTGATGGAATGCAGCAAATGCAAGAGAGGATGCAGAAAATGGAGAAACAAATGGAGGAACAAAAGAAAATTGTGCGACAAGAAGTTATTGCAGATGTTATTGCACAACTTAAGCATGCGGGATTAATTGATCCTAACATACTGGCAGCATTGACCACTCCTTCACCAAGAGAATCTACTTATGTTCAAGGGGCTGAACAAGGTTGGTGTCGCTAATTCAATTTTTTGATTGTTGAGGATTAAGATAGAAGGTGTTTCTTATCCGTATATGTTATGATTTGTTGTTGGTACTTGTTCTGTTTCTTAGCGTAATGGGTTACATTGGTTATGTTGTTGTTACCATCTACGATTAGACTGGAAAAGTTTTGGGAGTTATAAGCAATAACAATGGCTGTTTACTATGCAATCGACCAGGGAAGTTGGGGAAAAGTTAGAGGAATTATGAACTTGTAAATTTTGGGTGTAACATAGAGAATCTGTAAAGAAGGAAAATTAAGGTTGGGTTCTCGAGATGCTGTTCAATGCATGCTTGTTTTCTGATAGTTTAATGTCTGTATTTTGCAAGTCCATGTTTAAATTTGCTTGATTAAAGAAGACTATGTTTCCTGTTGTTAGATTCATGAATTTTCTGGTCTTGCTGCTTGTATAAGTTGTATTGAGTGAATGATATAATGAGTATTGAGTGATCTATTTGATCAACTCCAAAGTGCCCGGAAGTGTTTATGGATCTAATGAGTATTGAGATAATAGAGTGTTCATTGAAACCAAGATATGAATCATTTCTTGCTGTATTGAACTTTTTTTTCAACTTTCTAGCCAAAAGTGTCAACAAACAAACAAAATCTTAAGGCTTAATCACTTCTAGCTTTAATCACATTATGTGTAGTCAATACTAAATCTAGTTTGATTGTGTAACCTTCTAGTTTAATCACTTCTCTGGGCTGCCTTCCTAAGGAGGTTACTGTACTTAATTAATTTTGCGAAAAGATTGCTAAATTATTTATATATTTTTTAATTGTGTGTAGGTAACGAAATCGACGAAGGCGATGAAAGCAGTAGTGAAGACTTGACATAGGAGCTGAATTATTGATGTTAAATTTATTGATGTTTAAGAAATGTTATATTTTTGAAAATTGAAAAGTGTGTGGTGCATGTGTTTCACCTTTTTTTGAATGCTATAAAAAGATTTGTATATTTTTCTTTTATTGATATTAGAATCACGGATCTTGAATTCTAATTTTGGTAATGAAAATTTATTCTATTTATGTGTATTTTTATGGTATATTGAGCTATTGCAGTATTTTTATGGTATATTGAGCTACTGCAGTAATGGCTATGTGTATTTTTATGGTACAAAATGTTGTGGAATTGGACCAATAATATATAGATAACAATAGCTTAAGTATAACTGTTGCATTATGTCAGAATTATTGCAATACCCTGTTAAAATCGTAGCAATAGCAATTGAGAGAGAATTTTATAATTTTGAAAACTGTTGCATTACCCTATAAAAACCGTCGCAATAGAATGAAATTGTATGTTGAATCGAAAGAAAACCGTCTCAATAGCCTCAATAGAACTGATGCATAAATTTCTTTCCCAACGGTTTATAACCGTACCAATACGCCTCTAACCGTCGGCAAGTAATTCAACCCAGAACCGTGGCAATAGGTCCATCTATGGCTACGGTTATCTGAACCGTCGCACAAACCGTCGCAACAGCTCTATTGCTACGCGATCTGTTGTAGCGGTTGATATAACCGTAGCCTTAGACCTATGGCTACGGTAGGAATGTCTATTGCAACGGGAACTGAACTGTGGCAGTAAGTCAAATTTCTAGTAGTGCAATAATCATTTCACCATATAGATTAATAACAATATGATAATTCCCGTGCGCAATTATTTCTCAATCAAATTAATGTAAAAGGTTCAATTCCATTATTATATTGCCGAATTTTTTTTGCTGTTCATAACTAAGCATAGATTGTATAATATATTTATACTCAAATGCTTCACGTTGAACTCATGTGGATTTAAAACTTTATAATAAAATGAGCCGTTAAAGTAACAGTATTGTTATTATTATGATTAATAAATATGAAAAATACATGATAGTCAATTCTAGGGTTGGAGCGGAGTTCTATCAAGGCAACTGAAAAAATTACACTTAGAAAGTTGAAAATATATTTCTCTTATATTAAATGAATTTAAAATATTATATATTGTTTTAAAGATTATTTTATCACATTTACGCATATAACTGTCCGACAAAAAAAACATAATCGTACAGTTGGTGAGAATTGGACAAAGAATAGCTTCCACTATCTTTTTCACTTTCTTAACTTTGAAAAAAAATTAACTTTTCGAATTTTCAATCAATTTTGATTCAAATCATTTGGATGGCCGTCCAACAATTCGACATATTTTATTGATATATTTATATATAAAAATTATATAATTAAACATATTGTCAAATAAATTGTGTCAAGTCAACCTTTTAGGTGAGGTAAAAGTTTTCTTTGTGAGTTTAAAAAGAGATGACAAGGAAATTAATGCGATTAACCTATTGGTGATTAGCCTATTTCATATCATTCGAAACCTTTATAAATTGATTAATCTATTTCAGAGCAGTTTGGTGATTAGTCTATTTTATATTATTTGAAGCCTCATAAATTTATTGTCGAACTTTAAAAGAATTATATTTCTCCGGATTTATTTTATATGAGTTAGTTTAACTTAAAATAAAGTTATTTTTTTTTTTTGAAACTTGTGATTTAAAATAAATAATAGATATTTATGTGACAATAATCACTTTATTAAGGGTAAAATAAAATTTTAAAGTTACATTGTTACTTAATATATACTCCCTCCGTTCCTTCTTATATATCATCTCATTCTATAAATAGTTAGTTCATAATACTTGTCATTCCATAAAATCAATGCATAAATTACCATATTGTTCTTTTTTTTTACCCTTGTGAGTTATTAGCATTGAAAATATGCATTTGACTAACTTAGAAAAGCTAAGTAAATGATTCATTTTTATTGGTTAGATTAATTAATCAAATAAATTAATTCATATTCATTGATTGAAATTTGAATTCAAATAAAATTAAATAAGGGTAGAATAGTAAACTTGCTTAGTTTCTTAACGCACGTAAATTCAAAATGATGACATATAAATAGAAACGGAGTGAGTAAATGTATCATTCTTTTTTAGACTGACCAAAAAAAAGTAAGTTATATAAAGTGAGACAAAGGAAGAATTAGTAACATGTGGAGTTAAATGCATTGTTTGAGGAATCTTTACATCGAACTTCATTTAAAGACATAAAGTGACATCTGAAGTTGTTCCGAATTTTTAAAAAGATAACTAAACTATGCAAGCGTCCTATTACCCCCCTAAACAATCCTAAACTGATATTATTACATCATGTTTTGTCTAAGGCTGGCGGCGGTAACGGGAATTTCCGGAATCCGGT
The DNA here is from genome assembly GCA_016801875.1 of Solanum sitiens. Lineage (NCBI taxonomy): Eukaryota > Viridiplantae > Streptophyta > Magnoliopsida > Solanales > Solanaceae > Solanum > Solanum sitiens. The sequence goes on from JABWTJ010000191.1 coordinate 1,462,452, forward strand.
CCGGTCCGTCCCGGTCTGGTCCGGTACCGGTTAGTCCCGGTATAGACCGGTTCGGTCCGGTTCCGGGACAGGTACCGAACCGGAATCCGGAAAATACCGGTAATTCCCGGTTCCGGAAAGTACCGGTCCGTTACCGGTCCGGTCCGGTCCGGTCCGGTCAGAATTTTTTTTTTTTTTTTTTTAAATTAAGCCGTTTATAGCCGTTGGGTAACGGCTAGTGGGCCCCCCCAACGGCTATTTTATCCCAAAATCAGCCAATTCAACCCCCTACCCCCCTAACTTTTTTTAATACCCTAAAGTTATAAATACTACACTTTAACCCATTTTTTTACTTATAAATACTCCTAAAATTCATTATTTTATCACAAATTCATCTACTCATCTTCTATTCTCTCAACTCTCTATTCTCTAATCTCTAATTCTCTAATATATAATTTCTTAAATTTCGGTGTTGCCTTATTTGGTCTTTGAAAATTGGATTTGGAGCTTCAAAATTCAACTTTCAACTTTCCACGTTCGGCTTTCAACGGTCATAAACGTCTACTTTTTTAAGTAGACGTTCGGTATATTCGTTCCAACTTTTAGTTTAATTTTTAAATAATTATTTAATTTTTTTTGTGATTTATTATTTGCATTACATTTTTCCTATTATTTTGTGATTTATTATTTACATCTCACGTTTAATATTTTAATATGGATTTCGGTAAAAATATTGTTCAAAAAGGGAAGGGTAAAAAAAGTGCATTTGAGCGTGTTAAAATATGTGTAACTTTACATCATCCGATAATGCAAAAACCGGTAGTTCTTCTAAATCAAAAACTAAAAAATCTACTATATTAAGAATAAATACGGATGATTATACACATGTTGATGATACTGTTTTTAATATTGATAGTAATTCAGAATTAGATCATTATCATGAACATTTACAACGTCGCTTTGGTAATTTTGATGAGGATTTGCCTAGTGATAATGATAATGAAAATGATATTGATAATTATACTAATACGCCTTCTTTTGATGATGATGATTGTGAAACTGAGCCACCTACGGCTACTACTTCTCCCAGTCCCGCTCCTAGTCCCGCTCCCTTTCGTTGCCCTGCCCCTGTTCCCCCCGTACATCCTAGGCCTAAGGTAGAACGTGCTAAAAAATCGGTTGTTTGGCAATTTATGACACAAAATGAAGATAAAACACAAGCTATTTGTAATAAATGTAAACATAGACTAAATCATAAAACTGTTGGTAAATCTGGCGGGACGGGACACTTGAGTAGTCATTTAATGGCTTGTTGTAAAAATGAATTTTTGCATGCTAAAGCGGTAGCGGAAGCAAAAAAAAATGGTACCCCTCTTCCTGAAAATGTTGGAGTAGGCGGCTCTAACATGGTACAAACACAATTAAATCCGTCTAATGTTTCTGGCTCTAGTTTACCACTTTCATATAGTAGAGAAAAAGATCTTGAAGAATTAGCTAAAATGATTTGTGTTATGGGTTTACCATTTAGTTTTGCTGAAAATCCCGGTTTTATACATTATATTCAAATTGTATATAATCCAAATTTTAAAGGTTTTGCAAGAAATACAATAAAAAAGACTGTATTTGTTTATCATGCACAACATTTTCAATATATTCGTTGTTTATTTTATTATAATACTTGTAAAATAGCTATTACTTCTGATATGGGTCATAGTGTAAATGGTAACGATTATTTGACTGTTACTGCACATTGGATTGACGAAAATTGGTACATGCAAAAAAGAATTTTAGGTTATAAATGTTGTCAAATGCGAAAAACTGGTAGTTATATTGCTCAAACAATTTTAGATATTTTACAAAGTTATGGAATATGTGATAAAATAAGTAGTATAACATTAGATAATGCTTCAAGTAATAATGTCGCTGTTGATTATTTAAAACCTACTCTTTGTCCTTTTTTTGGTGATAATTATCATATTAGGTGTACTGCACATATATATAATTTGATGGTTAGAGATGGTGTACAAATGTATGATAACGGATGTACAAAAGTAGAAAATGCATGTCATTTCATATTTAAGTGTCAAGTTAAGTCTAGACGTAAAGATTTTCAAAATCGTTGTTTTGAAAATAACCTTCCACCTAGAAAAATTCCAAAAACAGTGGCTACTAGATGGAATACTTTATATGAAATGCTTGTAGTCGCTTATGAATATAGGATACCTTTACAAATGGTTTGGAATGCGCATAATTCTGATATGGCATATAGACTAGATGATAGTGATTGGCGTGATATAAATGAACTTATAGATTTTCTAAAAGTTTTTTACTTAACTACAAAAAGAATATCCGTACTTTATAGTCCTTCAATTTGTACTGTTTTGCCTGATATTTGTAGAATTTCTTCTAAATTATATCAATATAAAAATAAACCAAGATTTCAACAAACCATTGAAAAAATGATTCTAAAATTTAAAAAATATTATATTCCTATTCCTCAAATTTATTTAACCGCATGTCTTTTAAACCCTAATTATAAAGATATAGGTGCATCAAAAATGGTTGAAAAAATATATTTTAACTTAGATATTAATGATGTATTAGAAGAAATTCCTAGTTGTCAACTAGTTAAAGATAGCATAAAAATTGAAGCTAGAAAATTGTATGATTTATATAATGCTAATAAAAATAATTCAAGTGATGAACCTCAAAGCTCTAGAAGTAGATTTGATGAAAATAATATTGATGAATATTTATATGATTATCTTGAACTTTCACACGATAATAGAAATGATTTTGATGCTTATGTTAATCAAAATACAGAACCTACTGAAGATATTCTCGCCTGGTGGAGAATTCGCGGCAAAGGATTTCCGAAACTACAACCGATGGCTCGAGATATATTAGCTATGCAAGCATCGTCAGTAGCTTCAGAAGGCGTCTTTAGTGCAGCAAGGTTTCAAATTGGAGATCATAGGCATTCACTAGCAGCCGACAGCTTGGAGATATCAGTATTATTTCGTGATTGGATTAATGCGGAGAGAAGAAATTTGGGTCGTGAACCACTACCGACCAAATTTCAAGATGACATTGATGAAGTAATGCAGGATTATAGTGACGATGGGATTGAAGCAATGGAAGATCTTTCTATTCAACCAATTCCCGAACATGTCACTAAAGAAATGTTGAATGATTTACGAAAGGATTTATATGGTGGCACCAGCTATTAGTAAGAGTATGATAAATCGAGATTTAGTTCAAACAGAACCCTTCCTAGAAGGTGGCTGTGTAGATTAAATCTTTTGATATTCTACTAATATTTTTTTAAATGTACTTGTAACATCAAATAAATATTAATAAAAATATAGGCTATTCGCCTTAATTTGTTTTTATTATTGTTGTATTAAATTAAATTTTTTAATTTATAATTTTATAACTTTAAAGTTTGAATTTAAACTTTAGAAATTTGAATTTAAAATTTAGAAAGTTTAAAATGTTGAATTTAAACTTTTCTAACTTTAAAAGTTTGAATTTAAAACTTTCAAACTTTAAAAGTTTAAATTAAAATTTTATAAATTTAAAGTTTACATTTAAAATTTTCAAACTTTCAAACTTTAAAGTTTGAAATTTAAATTTTACAAACTATAAAGTATAAAGTTTGAAAGTTAAAGTTTCAATGTTTAAAAATTTGAAATATAAATTTTACAAACTCTAAAGTTTGAACTTTGAAATTTAAAGTTTCAAACTTCAAAAATTTGAAATTTAAATTTTACAAACTATAAAGTTTGAAATTTAAAGTTTCAAAATTTGAAATTTAAATTTTACAAACTATAATGTTTGAAATTTAAAGTTTCGAACTTTAAAAATTTGAATTTAAATTTTATAACTTTAAAGTTTTAAAATTTTGTATTTTTTAATTTTTAAAGTTTGAAATTATATTTTTTATTTTTTTAAGTATTATAATTAAATTATATTGAATTAAATAAAATTAAATCATTTTTAAAATAATTTAAATTAGTATTTAAAAAAAAAAAAAAAGGTATTTTCCGGAATCCGGTCCGGTCCGGTCCGGTCCATTATCGGTTATGTTTCGGACCGGGACGGAACCAGATATATTTGCCGGTCTACCGGTCCGGTCCGGGTCCGGTTCCGGAACGTTACCGGTTCGCCTGATACCGGTTCTGTTCCGGTTCCGGAACTTACCGGTCCGGTAGTTCCGGTTCCGGTACCGCCGCCTAGCTTAGTTTTGTCCACATGGCATGAAGAGTGTATGCACTCTCTTAAATAACGTGAACAAACTAAAAAAATGAATATAATTTTATTTTTACAGGTATTTTGCTACAAAATATATTTTCTTGTTTTTCTTATTATTTTAACTTTTTCTCTATCTTATTTTTTTTCTCTTCAAAAATTCATTTTCATTTTCATTGAAACTTCTCACTTTTAGTGTCACTTTTTACCACAACTTCACCTCATTTTTACTATATTAGTTTAATTCTCTTCAATTTTAAAACTATATCTAAATATTTTATTACGTTTCGAACAATTAGATAAACCCATTAGATTTTAAGATGATTAGCAGGTATTATCTAAATTTTTTAATCCAAATTTCAATTAACCTTTTTCAATTTTCAGAGAATTCCGATTCTTTCAAAGAGATATATTAATTGATGATACTTTCAAAATTTTGACTTTTCTTAGAAAAATAATTAGTTTTGTTATCAATAACTTAACAAAGTCTAGAAAATAATATAATTTTGAAAAGAAAGAGAACGGAGGGGCTCAACTTGACGTGGGGATGGGATGAGGTGAGGGTGACAGGTGAAGAAGAAGAAAGAAAAAAATGGAGGGAGGGATAGCTTGAAAGTAGAGGTGGAAGATGAAGTAGAATTTAAAATTAAATTAAAATTAAAATTAATCAAAAAGTAAGAGAATGAAATAAAGAAAAACTTAAAATGAAAAAAAATTATATTTAAAATTAAATTAACACGTGTCACACAATGATTGGTGTGTGATAACACTTGCAATTTTAAATCTGAAATTGATTACAAAAGTATTGTAATAATATATGTTCGAAATTGTTTAGGGGCACTATTAAAAAAAGGTCAAAAAGAGACCTAGAAAAGAGACCTCATGAGGTCTCTTTTCGGAAAAAAGGGACCTAAAAAGAGACCTCAACGGTCGGTCACTATAATGCAGGTCACTTTTTTGTAGACACCTCATGAGGTCGCCGAACGGAGACCTCACGAGGTCACCAATAAATTGTCCGATTTTTTTTAAAAAGAGACCTCATGAGGTCACTATTATATTATTTAATTTATTTTTATATTTTAAGAAAGAGACCTCATGAGGTCACTATTATATTATTTAATTTAATTTTATATTTTAAAAAAGAGACCTCATGAGGTCACAATTATATTATTTAGTTTAATTTTATATGTTAAAAAAGAGACCTCATGAGGTCTCTTTTCTGCATTTATTGAATAGCGACCTCATGAGGTCTCTATCATGACATTTCCAGAAAATATAATGCAAGAAAGAGACCTCATGAGGTCTCTTTTCTGCATTTATATAATATAAAATGTTAAATAGCGACCTCATGAAGTCTCTATCATGAAATTTCTGGAAAATTTAATGCAAAAAAGAGACCTCATGAGGTCTCTTTTTCTGGAAAAAAACTGGTAGCTAATTATTATTTCTGCGGCTTCTCATCACCTGTCATTTTAATTCAATACCCAAATCAAGCTCAAAGAGCTTCCAAAAATCAATTGAAGCAATACATTTACTAAATATTCTCTTATCAACTCAATTGCAACTCACCTTCAAGATAATTCTATATTAAACAAAAACCATGATATCCATAGTTATATAATACATTGCAATGTTATCATGTATTCACAAAACAAATAATTCCCATAACAAAATTATAAAGTTAACAAAATTATCCATAAGTTAACTTAGATTATTTATCACAAGTCTAAACTTCACTAATGTGGTAGTGTGTTTGCCACTACTAGACTCATGTGTCATATTTCTTTGTTGACCATACACTGGATATTGAGTAGGTTGAGATTGAGGGGGTCGAGGAGGGAAAGTGACATCACCGGAACAAGCGGGAATCCTTCCTGAAGCAAGTAATGCATCGAATTGAGCCTTAAGACCCGCAAACTGTAATTCCAACCGCCTTTCCCTAGCCCGTGATTCTTCGGCTTGGCTAGATAGCTCAACAATCTTTTGCTCCATAGCAAATTTTTCTTCATCGATTCATCATCATATGAACTATTTAGGCCTTCAAACTCAGAAGAAAATTCACGAAAGTTTTTTTGCGGCATTCCATATGCATACCCATATCTACTCGGCCCACCAGTCAAGTCTAATCATACTCTCTCAGCCTGTTCTTGAGTAAGTGGCATACCTCGATTTTCTTTCGGCAGAGTTTGTCGTAAATCCTCCAAAGCTTGAAGATATCGATTCTAAATTGAATGTTATTATATGAGAATATAAATTTAGAAAATAAGTAATTATTTTTTAAAATTAGAGGCTTACATAGGTCACTTCAGCTCGCGGTTCAACCCACACGTCTGGATCTTCAGGATTTTTCTTCTTTCTAATCTGTGTTGCCTTAAATGCCTTAACTTATTAAACAACTTTAAAAAATTCTAAGTCTAATTAGTTTAGTTTTGACTTGATTCCAACACTATAGTCACCAATGTAACTTATTAACCAACTTAACAACTTTCTAAGTTTAACTAGTTTAGTTTTAACTTAATTTCTAATACTATAGTAACAAGTTTAACTTATTAAACAACTTAACAAATTTCTAAGTTTAATTAGTTTAGTTTTACCTTAATACTAACACGATAGTCACAAATTTCTCATTAATAGGATCAACTAGTGTTGGTACTTATGCTTAACAAATATATTATTTCTAAATTTAAAGCTAAGTGTCAACACTAGATGGACACAAATTGATTTCTTGTCATCAATAGGATCAATTACTGTTGGTACTTATGCTTAACAAATAATTATTTCTAAATTTAAAGCTAAGTGTCAACACTAGATGGACACAAATTGATTTTCAAAGAAAATCAATTTTGTCATCAATTGGATCAATTAGTGTTGGTACTTAAGTTTAACAAATAATTATTTCTAAATTTAAAGAAAATCAATTTTGTCATCAATAGGATCAACTAGTGTTGGTACTTAAGCTTAACAAATAATTATTTCTAAATTTAAAGCTAAGTGTCAACACTAGATGGACACAAATTGATTTTTAAAGAAAATCAATTTTGTCATCAACAGGATCAACTAGTGTTGGTACTTAAGCTTAACAAATAATTATTTCTAAATTTAAAGCTAAGTGTCAACACATATTTAAAGCTAAGTATCAATATTAGATGGGTACAACACATATTATAGAAGACAATTGTACTTTAACTTTAGAAATTTAGAATTATCATACCTTATCTCCTACTTTGATTAAAAAAGAAGTATAATCTTGTATCAACTTTTTTAGATGTTGAGCTTCCTTAGTGGCCTAGCAAGAAAAGAGGAAAAGAAGTTAACACTAGAAAAATAGAGTTTGAACTTGTTTACACACATACAAGAAGCTCAAGTAGGGCATGAAGTCATACTCTTAAGTCATTTGTATTTTACTTTCAAAGTAGTTCAATTTGATTCACTAACATCAATAGTTCAACTCAAGTATGGATTCTCACCAACCTACTAATTCACACTGAGTGAGAAAGTAAAGGATGTGAATTAAGTAGTTGACTATAAGTTGTCAAACTTATTAATCAAGAATCAATAAAATAAACGGGAGATGTACATACAAGAAGTGTCAAATCCTTCTAGCTAGTCAATTAATTACTTCTATACTTATCTTTAGGCAAATTAAGCCAACAAATGATGACTAGTTAATCGAAATGATGCACCCTTTTTACGAAATCAATTCAATACCCAAACATAATATAACAAAAGGAAGATACATGACAAAGAATTATAATGACACAGAATCGGTTGCAACTAGATTAGGAACAGACCATCACAACAAAGAAGAACATAGCGATGAGGGTGTAGAATTTTCACGATATCAAACTAAAGTTTAAAATTTAATCATACATATTAAAAGAAAATTGAGCCAAAGAAGAACATAGATTTCCATAAGAATCAGCATTTCTACACATAAAGTGGGCTCTTGAAATACTAAGGATGAACATGCACATCTTATGTTTAAATGGCCAACACAAATATTTGGGATTTAAAGTAAAGAAAAGTCGTACCTGGGACTGATATGTAGAGATCAGTCCTTGTCCAATACTTTGCTTTTATCTCTGGGTCAGAACATTGGCAGCGAGAAGTTTTAGTTGTTGTCGTTGCTGATCTTCTTGCGCTGCTGGTGGTGTCTCCTCGCTGTCGGTTTTCCGCCGGAAATTGATTGTTGTTGTTCTCGCCGGAAAAGAGAAGAGAGAAGGCGATGGAGCAACCCCATCTGTTGGCTGTCCGCGCCGGCGCCCGCTGTTCGGAGCTCACTAGTGCTGCTCCTGGAGAAGACAGAAGAGAGGAGGAGGCGTCTGATTTTTTTGCCCGTGAGAGAGGACGATGAGAGAGAGAGAGGGGGGGAGTAAGAGAGAGATAAATTTAACTAGGGTTTTCATATTTTTGTTTTAAGAGACCTCACGAGGTCTCTCATATTTTAATTCTTTATTTAATAAATTTGATTGATAAAAGAAATATTATTTAAACTAAATTATTATTTTTAGTTTAACAAGTAGAGACCTCACGAGGCCTCTAATATTATGGAAATCAGACTAAAAAATTAAAGAATTAAAATAAGTCAGTTATAGCAAAAATAAATTCATGAAATTGACCTCACGAGGTCTCTCCTACTTTTTAAAAAAATTAAAAAATTATTGATACAAATAGCGACTTCATGAGGTCTCTTATTACAGACCTATTTTTGAGGTCTCCTTTTCTAGGTCTCTTTTTGCCCTTTTTTTAGTAGTGGGGTAATAGAACGCCCACATAGTTAGGTATTTTTTTAAAAATTCGAAACAACATCAACTATTACTTTATGTCTCTCTCTAAAAAGAATATAAAGATAATAAATGTATCTAAATATATTTTCAATATTACTTTCTAAATTTGTTTTGTTTCTACCGAAAATATTAGAAATATCCTTATGCAAAATTGAACAAAAATGACCTTATTTGATGTTTGGTCTAAAATACTCCTGACGTCAATAGTACGGTCTTAAAAAGTTCCTAACACTAATAGTTTGATTCAAAAATATCCATATTGTTACTTAATGAATCGAAAATACTACATATTATTTATTTTCTTTTCTTTTGTATCACATTTTATTCTTACTAAAATATTACTATTAAAGAACTCTTCTTTTTTTAAAAAAAAAAATCACCTTAACTAATAAGTAAGTAGGAAATAACTTTTTGTTCTTTTTAATCTTATTTTATCAATTAATATAGGATAACTATATATATCGTCTTAACTCATAATATAAGTCATATATATATAAGATTATAGTAATCCATCATTAATTTTATTTCAATAACAATTAAAAAATCTAATAAAATAAAAAATATTTATATTTTTTAATCTTTTCGAATTAAAGTAGGATAAACATGTGCTAATAATAATATTATGATTAGGAAAAGAATAATGTTTAAAAATAATTGAAATATTACATTTATTTGGGAAATGGGCATTTTAACCCATTAAGCAACAACAGAGATATTTTTGGATCAACCTATTGACGACAAAGACATTCTTAGATCAAAGTGTTAACTAAGGGCATTTCACTCAATTTTCATGATTTAAAGGGCATTTTCAATCCTTTTTCATTTTTTCTATAAAAAATAGAATGGTTGCCTACGCAGAGTAGACCGGTGCTTATTCCTGAATATCTTCATCGCTTCTTTTTTTTTTTCGGGAAAAAAAGTTCACGATCCGTGGACTTCTACCTCCATGCGATATTGCTCCTCTCGACTTTCGCTCATTGGTAAGAAAATTTCACTGTTGCTTCCTACAGAAGTTTGGCCCGTGTGAAGTATATCTTCTAAAAATGAATTTCTATTCAAAGAGTGCATAACTACATAGATAATCTCACACTATCTATTAATTTGGAATCAAATTTGAGATTTTTCTTAAGAGGTGAATTTGATCCGTTCTATAACTCATTACTTGACCCATTTTGTTACAATCCATTTTGACGTAAATAAAACTTAATTTGATTAAATCGTTGACTTATTGTGACATGCTCAAATTTAACCCAAACAAGCTCCATTGCCACCTTTAGAATTTCAAATACGAAGTCAGGCCAGAAACATAACAAAACAACTCAAAATTTTGAAATCACTTCCGTTTTGTTTTATGGACATGGTAATTATTGTTGTTCCTAGTGGTGGTTATTGTGATGGTATGTGGCGGAATGAGTGTATATCGTGTGTACGCCACGTGTATACTATTGTATATCGTGTGCATGTCACTTTTATATGACATACAAGTGATGTATATTGTGTATATGTCCTATGTATATAATAACATACATGTGACATACACGAGACTATTGATCTTCTTCAACTTCATAAGTTCTGGTTGTAGAAAATGATATTTAGTTTTCAAAAAGATAATTCAACTACATCAATTTTACCAGATTTTAATCCTTTGAAACACGTAAATTACATATTTAGTATAGTTTGTGGAATAAACAGGAAAATCATGGGGATATACACTTCAACGGTGATTTGTGCTATTATATTGTATCGTGAATTGTATATCTAGTCCTTTTATACTATGTTGTATGGATTTTTATTGTGGTTATGTTACTATTTTCTTAAAATCAAATTTTATTACTACCTTATGTAGTTATTGACATTCGAAGTTTCCCCTTTTTAAAATGTGCCCGTATATTATAAGATTTAAGTAAAGATATATTTCCTCTGTATAAACTTTTAATTAGATTACAGATTGTGTGCTAAGCATAATTTATTTAAGGTGGTTTATTCGAGGAGTTGTTTTCTACTGTATAAGATTTAAGTAAGATATAGTTCCTCTATATAGACTTTTAATTAGAGTACAGATTGGGTGCTAAGCATAATTTATTTAAGGTGGTTTGTTCGAGGAGTTGTTTTTTACTGACATAATTAAAAGGAAAAATGACAGAAATCTCATATTCAAGTTTTCTTATTATCATTATCCCCTATTAGTTAATCTCCACAATCCCTCACATCAGATTAATCTATTAGCACATCGTATTAATGTATCTCGCACATCAGATTAGTGTATCATGTATAAAATGTACATCAAATTAGTGTATCATGTATAAAATATAATGTATTTTATTTAGCGATTAATGTATCTCGCACATCAAATTAATATATGAGCTCTTATATTAGTATATTAAGTTAAGGGATTTCTTTAATTATAAACTTATAAGAGATAAATATTAATTTTGCCTTAGTACGAGCCCATGTAGTTAGAAAAGACATTAACATAAATAAGATCTATGAGAGAGCTTTCATGTAAGACTTAAGAGAGCATTAAAGGTAGGTATGTTAGGCATATCTTGAGCATCGTATTCTAACTTTTTAAGCTAAATGGGGATTTGTTTGGACGTGATTTTAAATTATAGGTCGATTTGAAGCTAAAAATTTTATTTGGACAAGTAATTTATAAATTATATTTTTTTCTTCTTATGAACATAAAATTTTCATAATTTGTGAAAAGTGAAAATTATCAAAACTTTTTCAATAATTATATAAAGGCATAATATATAAATATGCCCTTTAACTTGGCTTCGAATTACATATATGTCCTTCAATTTTGGATGTGCACAAGTAGACACTAAAACTTGTGCACAACTTTGGATGTGCCCTTCAACTTTTGTCCTACGTGGTGTCCTACGTGTATTGTGTCATGTAGGACTTATGTGTTTATTTATTTAAGGGAAAAGGGTCAAAAATACCCCTCAAATTTAATTTATTGTTTAAATTTACCCTCACCGTTAAAATAAAGTTTATTTTACCCCTCGCCGTTAAATTAAAGTTAATTTTACCCCTCCTGTTACTAATTTCACCAAATTTACCCCTCATTAGACGGATTGACCCAAATTGACCCGAATTTACCTCTTTGACATATTTAATGGAGATTTGGGAGAATGGGTAAATGGGTATAGGAGATTTGGGAGAATGGGATCGGGTTATTTTAAATGATCGGGTTAATGGATTAAAATAAGGAATAGGTTTTATTTTTAAAATTCGGGTCAATTTGGGTCAATCCATCTAATGAGGGGTAAATTTGATGAAATTAGTAACATGAGGGGTAAAATTAACTTTATTTTAACGGCGAGGGGTAAAATTAACTTTATTTTAACGGCGAGGGGTAAAATTAACTTTATTTTAACGGCGAGGGTAAATTTAAATAATAAATCAAAGTTGGAGGGTATTTTTGACCCTTTTCCCTTTATTTAAAAGTTGGATAGTTAAAGTGTCTGTTTGTGCATTATGAAAGTTGGAGGTTAAAGTTAAAATTTGAAACCAAGTTTAGGATCCAATATATGTATTATGCCATTATATAAATCTTACCGTGTGAGCAATTATAGTTCATAAACAAGGTATTAGAGCCGTCAATATGGGCTAGACCGGTTGGGCCGGCCTGGCCTAACTCGGGATTTAATAGATCTGGGCTAAGATTTTTGTAGCCTATTTAAGAAAAGGGTTTTTTAGCCCGACCTAAGTAAGTCTGCTGATTTGTGGGACTTAAGAAATATAGGTAGGGTCGACCCGTTGGCCAATAAAAATTAATTAAAAATATGATGTAATATTAAAATTTAAAATTAAAGAGAGTCCAAACTCAAAATAATTAAGTTAATATTTTTATTTAGATATTTATATTTTTACATGAAAAAAAAACTTAACAAATATTATAAAGATAATTTTATTTGTGAATATGATTAACAAGTAGTAACACTAACATTATTTAATATTGCTTTGTCAATATTTATGATAATATTTTTAAATTATAATTTATAATTTAATTTAATAATTATAAAAAAATATAATTTTTAAAAAAGTGGTCTGGTCCGGCAAGCCTGCAGCCCACGTACTTATGGGTTGGGCCGACTGTTTTTTGGCTCACACAAAAATTGGGCTAGCCCGACCTGACCCATAAAATATCAAAGCCTGTATGGATTAGCCCAGATGCGATGGGCTAGCCCATATTGACAACTTTACAAGGTATTAGAATAATCTAAATTTTCGAATTACCAAAACTCATATTATAAATGAATATTTGTGGTTATATGTTATTACACACTTTGAAATACACGTAGTTTTACAAAGACTCATTGATCCAATAAATCAATAATAGTAGTAACTAATTATTTTTTATGAAATCCTCCTATGCGATACGAATAATATCTATAAGTTGAGCATGCATCGTATTTGCAAAATACAAATTTATAATTCAAGTTTTATATTTAAAAGAATCTGGAATTCCAAATCCTAATTTTTGGAAAATTTAAGATTTAAAATTATGATATGAAATTGAAATTTTATACAAATTCTATAAACAAACTAAATCGTAAATCCTAAACCCTAAACCCTAAAATTTGAAATCGGCTCCCAAATATTATGCCCATAAACTAAGTAATTGTCCTTGTTTTGCTATTTCAATTCTGCCACTACGGAAGTGTTGGGTTCGAAAGTGATTAGGGCATCATGCAGAAATTTACTATTGCAAATTATATGATTGATAAATCAGACGACAAAAACTTATACTAAAAACATAATATTACTATATGGTTTAGCCAATGACCAACATATGAAAAACTAATAAAAAGAAAATATTAATATTGTTAAGGGATAAAATCACCCCATAAACAAAGCTCTTAAACATCTACATTTTGGATGCTCTTGTGTTCTTGATATGAGAAGAGAGGTCTTCAATTTTAGAGTTCCAAACTTTTTCTTTATTAAAACAAAAAAATAAAATTTACACTATTAATTAACAAGCCAAAAAAAAGAAAATGCAAGTAAGAAAGAAAAAGTAAAAGAAAAGATTAAAATTGGAAAAGAAAAAGCAGGAAAATAAGTACATTATGGGTCCCACATTATACACGTGACAGCCAAATGAGGCCTCACACAACTAACAGTATGTGTGCCTCGCCCAGAATAAAAATTTTCATAAAATTTCCTCTAAAATCATAGTCTTTAACATATTAAATGACATTAAATTTTAAAAATTATCAAATCAGAAAAGATTATTTTTTTTCAAACAAACTAATAAGAAAAATAAAGTAAGTAAAACTAATAAGGAAAATAAATTAAGTAAATTGATATGAAATACAAGAAGTACAAATTTTGAAATAAGTACCTTCAATGAAATATGTTGAATTAAGGATAATTCAATTAAAAAGAGTAAATTCTTTAAATAGTTAATCATGTTTGAAAATTTATCCTATAATATTATTTTTGTTATTTAAGAATCACAATATCACTCAATTATTTATATTTTCTTTAAAATATTTATTTTTCTCTTCTAATGAAATGTCATGTCACAACATTTTTTTTCTTTTAACAAAAAGTTTTTAAAAATACAATAAAATTTTATTTAATGAATATATAAGCAACTTCTTTTAGGTATTCAGTTGAAGCATTTACCTCATTCTTAAATTTATAGAAGGTGATCAAAATTTTAATTAAAATAAACTATTATTTATTGGACAAATTACATAAATTTTACTAGTTTAGGACCTAATTACTAAGATTTTCGATACTTTCAAATATTATTTTCTTTACCATATTTCGTACTTAGGATACATGAATTTGAATCCGTAAGATATATTTATGTGTCAAATTTTTAAACCGTAATACATATTTTATTTGCTTAAATTAATTGGTTGTATTGATTTCTTTATTTAGAGGAGTGGGATATTCAGAATATATAAGCAATTAATTCTGAAAATTTAAATTAATTATGTCCCTTAATGTAAGGCGGAAATTAAGGAGTGTGTCTTTGTTTAATTAATTTTACTTATTATTTTTTGAAATAATAATTTCAATATTGATGATAAAAGACAAAAATATGTATAACTTGATCATGTAGTTTGATTAATTTCATTTTATTACTCTTAAGATGATAAATTCATTAATTTGATGTAATATAATATATTATGTATCCAATAAAATAAACACTTAGATACATGGGTATTATAGAAGTACATTCATATGTATCATACAAATATCTAGTATTAAATTCATGTATTTATTATTTGTATCTAGTATTGATATCATGTATCTATTTATATGATCTAATATCATTTGATTTACCACGTATCAATTTCATACATTATATTAATAAATATGTATCTCGGATAAATATGAAAATAGTCAGATGCATGACAGAACAAATTGTGTCAAATACATGTGTAAGTCTCCAATATATTATTATATACATACACACTTAATAAGACACACTAATAGCGTCTAGATCCGACGGGAGAAGTGACACAAAGTTTCTAGCTGGTTGAGTATGTAATCGGTACCATCGCCAATGTCGAATTTGCTAAATCTATTAGGCTTGAAATCTCTGCTTACAATCATACACATTGTCTCTGCGCATGAGAGGCATCTCCCCTTGCGAGAAAAAATAGTGGCACATGGGGGATTGGTTTGAGAGTGAGAAAATCAAAGGCTAAGAGTTTGACGTGTGTTGACAAGCTGTAGAAAATCCATTTTTATGGAGTGTTTCTTCTCACTGACTACAGATCAAGGAAAGAAAAAGAGGAAGAGTTGAGTTTTACCCTAGCTCATATTCCATTTTGGAGTTTAGATGTAAAAATAGTTAATTAATCCTAATTTTAAGAGAGGTGTGTTTGATTGTAGCTATAATAATATATGGTATAAAATATTAAAAGTGGTAATATATGTAATTGTTTGAAAGTAGAGGTAAAATTAGTATATATGATAGTGATGTTTATCCTATTTATTATCTATTGTCAATATTTTAAATAAAACTCAATTAAGAACCGTGTCTAGATAGGGGTGAATAAAATTGAACAAAAACCCGTACCAAATCACCGAGTTAAATTAAGAAAAAAAAATTGACCAGCGATTTTGTTTGACTTGATTTGATATTGGAGAATAAACTCGACAATACTTGGGTTGGTTTGGCTTTAACTTCAAAAAGTCAATCTTAGACCAAATCAACCCAACATATTATATATATATATTAATACTTTATTATAATTCAAGATATTTATAATTCAAAATATTTCTTATACTTTTCATAGTGTTTGTCTTATAACAAATTATTTCAAATTTGACTTTTATAATTTTGAATAATCCAATAAAGATTATAATCAATAGATATTAGTAACTCTAATAAAGCTCAAATCAATACTAATGCTAACATAAAAAATTGATTCAATTATAATAATAATAATAATATTAAATATTTGGTCTTCTTTTTGGTACAGAAGGATAATAATACACGTATAAATTAATCTATATATATATAATAGGAGAGGTGATAACGCCTACGTGTCAGCGCCACAAATTTTCTCATTTTTTATACTTTTAATAATTACGTGATAAAACGTTTGGTAATTATCAAAAATTTACATATACACGTGTCTTCTATTAATTTAACGTGATAAAACGTTTGGTAATTATCAAAAATTTACATATACACGTGTCTTCTATTAATTTAATAATATTTTAATTTAAAAACGTGTCAGCAGTAAGTTTCCTTTTAAGCATGTCAAAACATTTAGAGTTTACACGTGTAATTTTAAACATTAAAAAAACATTCAGATATATATACATGTGTATTATTCTAATAATAAATACAATCATTTTTTTTAATTTGAATAATTTAAAATTAAAAATTAAACATTAGTACACCAGTTATACATGTGTATTATTCTAATATAATACAATCATATTTTTAATTTGAATAAATTAAAATTAAAAATTAAACATTATTACACCAGTTATTAACACGTGTCGACAAAAACTGTAAGAATTCATTTGAACATTTCAAATTTAATAAAAAAATATTTAAAAAAACCATCAACATTTGCATCACACTGCAAATCAAATCGTTTCAACTACTGTAAGTTTACGTCTTTGCTTCATCAGTTTCCAAACAGCAGTTCTGTAATTAAAAAAAACATTTTTAAATCATTTTAAAATTATAAATTATACATTTGAACATTTCAAATTGAATAAAAAATTATTTAAAAAAACCCATCAACATTTGCAGCAAACTGCAAATCGTTTCAACTACTGTAAGTATACGTCAAGCTTCTTCAGTTTCCAAACAGCAGTTCTGTAATTAAAAAGATAAAATTATTTTTAAATATTTTAAAGTTATAAATTAAACATTATTACACCAGTTATTAACACGTGTCGACAGAAACTGTAAGAATACATTTGAACATTTCAAATTTAATAAAGAAATATTAACAAAAACCCATAAACATTTGCATCACACTGCAAATCAAATCGTTTCAACTACTGTAATTTTACGTCCTTGCTTTTCAGTTTTCAAACAGCAGTTCTATAATTAAAAATAAATCATTTTAAATTATTAGCAGTTCTGTAACTTCTCACTAACTGTTTATCAACTCCCATTATATGCATCTATATATAGATTTCAATTGTTTCAAAATAGACATGCTTCTGTCAAATAACAAATTAAAAATATGGCTTTGCACTTTAACACGATATCTAAATTACCAATAAATCTATGAATTGGAATTTAAAAGTTCGTGTTATTCGTTTCTGGACAGTGCCTGATAAATACAAACCTAATATTCCGTATACTATGGAGTTGATTCTGCAAGATGAAAAGGTAACATTTATTTCAGATTTGTTTTCATATGCTATTATTATACAATTAATTATAATTTAAAGGCTTTAGTGATTATCCAATTTTTTATTTGCATATAGGGTGATCGAATACATGCTTCTATTGATAAGTTCACAATAAAGTATTTCAGAGACAAGATTTATGATCATGGTTTATATCAGATGAAATATTTTGTCATAGGGCCTTATCAAGCAAAAGTTAAATCAAATACTCATAAACACAAGCTTACATTCACTCAGAATACTGTTGTGACTGAAATTGAAGATTTATCTTTTCATATGAATGTGTTTAATCTACGCACTTTTGAAGAAGTTAAAATTCAGCACAACATCGACGAGAATCAACTAATTGGTAAATACTAATTATATTATTGTTTTTAATATTATATTTATATTTATAATATTTATAATTTTAAACATTATAACTAATAAATCATTATTTTTAAGATGTTGTTGGACATGTTGTATCATATGAACCTATTCAATTGTCAAAGCATGGAGACAACAATAGTTCTTTAAAGAATATTATTGTAGAAGATGAAATGTAAGTATTAGTAATTTACATTTACAACTGTATATACCATTATATATTATTTATTAGTTATTATAATAATTTGTAAAAGTAATTAAATTTAACATTTTTTATAACATTGTCTACATAGGAGAAACAAACTTTCAGCCACTTTATGGGGTGATCTTGCCTTCCAGATGCAATCACATTTATTTGGAACAAAAGATGAACCTTTAATTGTTGTTCTTCAATTAATGAAGACACACAAATTTAGAGGTATGATTTAAAAGTTTTTATTTTGTTATATATTGTTTATCATTAATATAAATATATTTATCTAATTTAATCAATCTAATAATTTATTTTACAGATACATTTTCTGTACGAAGTTGTTGGTACCAGACCAAATTATGGATTAATGCAGATCTACCACAATCTTTGGATTTTAAGAACAAGTTTAACAACTCCTCTATATTATAAAATATTCCATATGAATTAAAATTAACAAATTATCTAAATACACTTTTATGATTAATTTATTGGTTACTTGCATCTGGTGAATATGAGAAGGTTTCACAAACAAGTTCACAACAAAATATTTCAATTTTGGAGGAGTTATCTACAGGATTGGTCTCTTTTAAATTTATTAGAGATTTCATTCAATGCAACGAAGTGAGTTGTATGTAATATATTACTAATTATAATTTATTTTTATATATTATATGCATATAATTGTTTAAACATCATTATTAATTCACAGGAATCTACCTATTGAATTGCTGTAAAAATTATTTGTTTGGAACTTGGTCACAGATGGTCATATTTGGCTTGCAATAAGTGTATCACAAAAGTTGATCCTTTGGGAGACAAATATTATTGTGTAAAATGCAATGCTGAAGTTATATCTGTTATTCACAGGTATCTGCAAACAACATATATGTCTAAAATTTAAATACAATTTTATACATGTAACACTCTATATTGTACTTTTAGGTATCGACTTCAAATTCATGTTACTGATGACACTCGATTTATATCATTATTGTTGTGGAATAATGAAGTTCTTCAACTAATTGGAAAGACTGCCAAGGAGTTCAAAGAAGGCTTAATAGAAGATGCTGACATGGGTTATCCAATAGAACTTGATGCTTTGATTGAGAAAAGGCTCATGTTTAAAGTCCAGATAAAGAATTCAAACATTAATAAGAATGATAATGTGTACAAAGTTGTTAATTTCATTGATGCTGAAGCATTAGTCAAGGAATATTGTAATCCAACTCTTATACACAATTTGAATGTAAGTTTATATATTATTAAAATTTAACTCTAATTTACATTTAAATACATTAAATATAACTTTTGAAACAGGAAGCATCTGTTGAATGTGGTCAAAGCTATAATGAAGATAATCTAATTGAGGTACATAATATAACTCAACATATATATATATATATATATATATATATATAATTTTTTTTAAGATTCAGATTATAAAACATAGTATGTTATTTTAAATTATGTGTTTTTACTATTCAACACACATAAATTACTTACTGATGTATGTACATAAATTATTTTCAGACACCTATCAAGAATAACATTTCAGATTGTGGTTCTTCTCAATATGAAGATTTGATTGATTTGACTGTAAAGTTATATCCCAACAGTGGCAAACACGTTGGAGTTCGACCATCAAATTCAAATGATGAGGGATTGAATATCAAACTACCAAGTAACAAGATACGGAAAGTTCTAAAGAAGGAGAAGAAGACATAAGTTTTACATAATGGAAATAGACTTTAATTATTTAAGTTAGTTTATTTTATAATATTAAACTATCCAATCATATTTTAAAAATGTATTTCATTGTGTTTATAATGATTGTTGTTTATTTACTTTATATATATATGAATATGAATTATAAATATTATAACTTTCTTATCTAACTATTTTGCAGGATTGATAGAACTGATGTATCTGTTTCCTATTTTCTTCCTATTTTCTGGAAACTAAAATTACTATTAGTATCTACTCTCTAGACACATTGAAATCAAACATCTTAATGTACACTAACCTCATTGCATTCAAACACAACTTTTCTTTTTTTTCTTTTTAACGACTAATTATAATATATTTGTCCATAATAAGAAAACATAGTTAAGTTTATTACATTCCTCTCACGCCTAAATAACATTTCTGAAAAAATAAATATTGACATATCTAATAGTTAAAGATTTACCAATCTTTAACAAGCAGACCACATTGTAAAATAGATAAATTTTTAAACATTCACTCTTATCAAAATAACAACAAATATGTTAAACAGACCAATGTAATATAATTGTAAAGAACAATGCGTTGATTACATATAATACTAACAATGATGCTAAAAATAATAAATACAAACTTACCTTTTAAGTAGTCCATATGAAACCTTTATCTTTGCCAACAATACAATTGCCTTATAGGTTTCTTCCATTTACCAACCTTTACATATTCTACAAAACATTAGAGACAATAAATTTAAAAAGAAATTAAAAAAACTGTTCTCATATACAATGAAATAAGACAAAATATGTAGTTTCAAAAAGTACAACACAACTGCATATATCCATAGCATTTTGTTTCATAATTAAAATATTTATAACTTTTAATCTTTTACAAATTCACAAGATTTTACAAAAAATGAATAGCAAATACTCACTGCTATATAATAATCATATTCGCATTGATTGAGATAAGAAATCTTAGTCTAATGGCAACTACATATATGGCATGGGAGACAATTATATTTAAGTTTAAAAACTTATTCCACTAAATGGACATCCAATTATAAGAACAACAATTCAAAATTTTACATGTTTAATAAAATTGCTTTAATAAATTAACAAGACAGTTAGGTCAACTTACATCATATGAGAATTATAATTGCATAACTTTCTTTTCTATTAATTTAATGAAATTTTTAATGTTTTTAAAAAAAAAAGATTGTACAGAAAAATGAGTCTTTAGAACTAATTAACAAATATATTTTGTAGAAATTCCTCAATTTTGCTGACTATTAATTTAAATATACGGTTATAAAAAAAAAGGACAAACATCAGTTATTCTGATAAACTTCTCTACATTAACTGATATTCAGTTATGATGTTTATCCATTTAAATAGTTATAAAATTCAATTCAATAACATATAACAAATACATGTAAGATGAAAGATTATAAGAATTTAGCAAGAAAAAATAAAATCTGCTTACGACAGAATAATAAACGTGGAAAACATTCATCTGATCTAAATGGTAAGCTTTGTCATATCTTATTTAATTTTGATTAAATTAGTAACTATCTTACACTTGCTTAAACACTCAAGTGTTAAAAATTGATTTTAATTTGGACAAAAATATTCTTTACGAATTATACTACTGCGAGTGGGAAGATATTTTGATGAAATTTCACAACTACTCATTTCTTTTAGATATTACACAAAATTTACAGGTTTTCAATCTACCCGAACATACACTATGTCTAGGCTCTAGCATAGTAAACTTAGTGTGCTACATTCACAATTGTTATTTAACTTTGTAAAATTACTTATTTTAAAATGATTAATTTAGTGATAAAATTTTGATATATGATGAAAGGTTGTAAGATTTTAAATATATTTAATGTCTATTTATTTCAACTTACTTCGAAGTAATCTACTTATATTTTAGAGCAAATCATAATCATAGTTTGCATCTGTTTAATGATATATGTTAGTCAAACAAAATTTTATTAGTTAATTCATATTTTATATGCTAGATCTCTCAAGTAGTTCATATTCACATAAAAAACAATCTAAAGATAAACATGTAATGGTGGATCAGAATGGATTTTCACCTTTTATAGCAAAGGATTAACCTAATGCTCAATCAAATGATCAAACTATTCAAGAAAATAAATCTGAAGATATGCAGGAAGGTTTGAATATTAACTTCAGCACATTTTATCTTATTATAATTTATTAATGTTTGAAAATTTTGTTAGTTGCAAAAATTAAATTATTTTTGTTTTCAATATATCATATTTTTAGGAGATGAAATTGAAGGTGGTCAAAGTTACAATAAAGGTAATTGTTTCAATATTACATTTCATCAATAAAAATATTTATGTTTTTCCTAATATTAGTAATTCATCTCTAAATTTTAATTGCAATACTATTAGATTATTGGGATATGGGAGATCCTACTTATGTTTGTGAACATTGCGGTGCGTACTTCTGGTATGAAGAAAGAATTGAGAAGAGATATAAAAAATTAAATCAGTTTTCACTTTGTGTTGTGGTAAGGGAAAGATAAAGCTTCCACATTCAAAGGATCCTCCTACAATGTTAAAAGAATTTTTTTTTGGATCAGGTAATTGAATTTATTTATATTATTAAATTATTATTATTATATTATTATTATATTATTTATAAATTTTAATTTGAATAACATAAAATCATTTTAGGTGACAAAAATCATCATTTCCAAGAGAATATCATAACTTATAATTCTATGTATTCATTTACATCAATGGGAGGAAAAATTGATGCATCTGTGAATCAAACGAAAGGGCCAAGAAATTCAGATTATCTGGACAAAATTATCATAAAATTGGAAGCTTATTACCTACCAACGGTTCTACTCCAAAATTTGCACAACTGTATATATATGATACAGAAAATGAGGTGCAAAATAGAATTAATGTTATCAGGTCAGTATCTTTAGTTTACCAAAATTTTTCAATGTTAATATATTTTTACTTATTATTCACTATTATCTACTGAACAACTATTTCTTTTATAGTCGTAGTGAAAGCAAAAGTCAAATTCATGCTCAAATTGTTAATGATATCAAAGAAATGCTAGATCAACACAATGTGCTGACAAAGTCTTTTCGGATGGTAAGAGATAGATTTCTAATTGATCAATGTGCTGATGTTAAACTAAGACTGATAGGAAAAAGGGGAACAGATGGGAGAAGGTACAATTTGCCAACAGTTTCTGAGGTAGCTGCTTTGGTGGTTGGTGATTTTGAACCAACCAATTCTGATAGAGATATAATAATCGAAAGTCATTTTGGACAACTTAAGAGAATAAGTGAATTGAATGCAGCTTATTTAGGTTTGCAATATCCATTACTTTTTCCATTTGGTGAAGATGGATATAGAGAAGATATTCCTTTAAATGGAATTGATGAATCATCTGATGGAAGGAAATATGTTAGCGCTCTTGAATACTTTTCATACAAAATTCAAGAAAGGAAGAATGAAGTCTCAATAATTGTTTCGTCTAAAAGATTATTTCAACAATTTTTGGTAGATGGATATACAATGATAGAATCTTCTAGATTGCTATTTTATAGGTTGCATCAACCACAACTAAGAGCTGAATTCTATAAGGGATTACAAGAAGCAGTTTTGCAGGGAGACACTTAACCTTCTTCACAAGGACAAAGAGTAATATTATCTTCTTCTTTCACTGGAGGTACACGTTACATGTTGCAAAACTATCAAGACGCAATGGCAATATGCAAATGGGCTGGATATCTTGATCTATTTATAACATTTACTTGCAATCCTAAATGGCCTGAGATCACTAGATTTGTGAAAAGTAGGGGATTACCTCCAGAAGATCGGCCAGACATTATAACGAGAGTCTTTAAAGTAAAATTAGATCACCTTATTAAGGATTTACGAGACAAGAAAGTTTTTGGACAAGTAAAGGCAGGTATATTATTGTCTTATTATTATACCACAATTGTTTATTTTAAATTTGAATTATTAATAAAAAAATAATAACATATTTATTATTTGATACAGTGATTTATACTATTGAATTTCAAAAGCGTGAATTGCCTCATGCACATATATTGCTATTTCTACATAATAAATTTCCGAATATTAGTGATATTGATGATATTATTTCGGCTGAATTACCAAATAAATTAATTGATCCGGATTATTATGTGGCTGTTACAAACTTCATGATGCATGGCCCATGTGGTTCAGTTAGAAAATCATCTCCTTGCATGCAAAATGGAAAATGTTCAAAACACTTTCCGAAAAGGTTTATTCCTTCTACTTCAATTGATGAGGAGGGATATCCTGCATATAGAAGAAGAGATGATGGAAGATCTACAAAGAGATCAGGTATTGATTTGGATAATAGATATGTTGTACCACACAATAGATTTTTGTTGATGAAATATGGGGCACATATAAATGTTGAATGGTGGAATCAATCAAGGTCAATTAAATACTTATTTAAGTATGTTAATAAAGGTCATGACCGTGTTACAGCTGCATTTTGTGATAGTGCGAATTCTTCAGATTCAAGAGGGATTGATGAAATAAATATGTATTGTGATTGCCGGTATATTTCACCATGTGAAGCAGCTTGGAGAATTTTTAAATTCCCAATCCACCATAGAGAACCTTCTGTTGAAAGGTTATCTTTTCATTTACCAGACAATCAGAGTATAATATTTTCAGATGATGATCCCATTGATGCTGTCATCAATAAACCAACCATAAAGGAATCAAAAATTTTAAGTTGGTTTGAAGCAAACAAGAAATTTCCTGAAGCAAGAGATTTAACCTATGCGGAATTTTCTTTAAAGTTTGTTTGGAAACAACAATCTAAGAGATGGGATAAAAGAAAAACTTCTGCATTTTCTATTGAAAGGATTTTTTTTGTTCCCCCGGGATCTGGTGAGCAATATTATCTTAGATTGTTATTGAATATTGTTAGAGGTCCCACTTCATATGAGGATATCAGAAGAATACATGATATTGATCATGATACTTTTAGAGATGCATGTTATGCTTTAGGATTATTAGATGATGACAAAGAGTACATTGATGCTATAGTAGAAGCAAGTCATTAGGGAATGCCATCATATCTAAGACAATTATTTGCTATGCTACTTATATCAAATTCAATATCACGTCCAGAGGTTGTTTGGCAATCTACCTGGAATTTATTATCTGAAGATATTCTTCATGAACAAAGAAGAGTATTAGATAACTCAGGTACCCAATAATGTTTTAAATTTATAGTAATTTTATTAAATTCATTAATTCTATAATATATTTTTAGACTAATTATTTAATTTTATTAATTATATTTATGTTTAATTATTAATTTATTATTATGTATTTTTTCTTCCAGAAGCC
Organism: Solanum sitiens; assembly: GCA_016801875.1. Lineage (NCBI taxonomy): Eukaryota > Viridiplantae > Streptophyta > Magnoliopsida > Solanales > Solanaceae > Solanum > Solanum sitiens. The sequence goes on from JABWTJ010000191.1 coordinate 1,488,028, forward strand.
TATCTATCAAATGATGATTTGCAGAATTGTTGCTTGCAAAAGATAGAAAGTTTTTTAAAAAGTTGTGGAAGAAGTTTTTCAGATTTTCCTACAATGCCATTACCTGTTTACAATGAGGATGATGTTGACTTCACCAATAGATTAATTTGTGATGAAATGCGTTACAATAAACGTGTTTTAACTTATGAACATCATCAATTGCTATTATATTTAACGGATGAGCTTCGTCAGTTTATAAAAAAATTATGTCAGTTGTTAATGAAAACATGGGTAGCTTTTTCTTTTTATATGAATTTGGAGGAACAGGAAAAACTTATATTTGGAAGACTCTATCAGCTGTCATTAGGTCTAAAGGAGATGTTGTCTTGACAGTTGCATCTAGCGGGATTGCATCCCTTTTATTACCAGGTGGTCGAACATCACATTCAAGATTTGTTATCCCGCTAAATATAACTGAAGATTCAACATGCAATTTAAAACAAGGTACTCCTTTAGCACATTTGCTAATCAAGACTAAGTTGATTATCTGGGATGAGGCTCCAATGATGCATCGACATTGTTTTGAAGCTCTTGATAAGACTTTAAGAGATATTATCGGCTACAAATATGCATCTAAGTCTGAATTACCATTTGGTGGTAAAACAATTGTTCTTGGAGGTGACTTCAGACAAATTCTTCCTGTTATCCCAAAAGGCAGTCAGCAAGATATTGTTAATGCAACTCTCAATTCTTCATATTTATGGCCCCATTGTGAATTATTAACACTTACAAAGAACATGAGGTTGGTAAACAGTGACTCTGTTTCTGATCTAAAAGAATTGAAAGAGTTTTCTGATTGGATATTGGCAATTAGAGATGGTAGTATTGGTAATTCATTTGATGGAATTGATAAAGTTGTAATACCAAATGATCTTATAATAGGTGAGTGTACTGATCCAATAGCAGCTATTGTGAAAACTACGTATCCAGATTTTAGTATTCATTGTAATGATGTTGGATACCTACAGCAACGAGCTATTCTAGCTCCGACTCTTGATATGGTGGAATCAATCAATCAATATATGATCTCTTTGAATCATAATCCAGAGAAATCATATTTGAGTTCTGATAAAATATGCAAGTCTGATCATACTTATTCAGCTTTAGAACATGTACATACCCCAAAATTTTTGAACAGTATTAAATGTTCTGGAGTTCCAAATCATTCAATCACTTTAAAAGTTGGAGTTCCAGTGATGCTACTAAGAAATATTGATCAAGCATCAGGATTATGTAACGGAACTAGGTTGATTGTTACTAAACTTGGAAATCAAGTAATTGAAGCAAAGATTTTATCAGGACATATGGCAGGACAAAAGGTATTTATTTCAAGAATGACTTTTAACACCTTCGGATGCTAGAATCCCATTTAAGTTTCAAAGAAGACAGTTTCCTATAACTGTATCATTTGCCATGACAATCAACAAGAGCCAAGGACAGTCTTTATCTCATGTTGGATTATTTTTGAAGAAACCAGTTTTTACTCACGGACAACTTTATGTAGCTGTTTCTAGAGTTACAAGTAGAAAGGAATTAAAAATACTGAGTTACAATGAAGACGGACAATTAACAAATGAAGCTATAAATGTAGTATATAAAGAAGTTTTTCAAAATCTATTGTGATATAGATATTCTTTGGTATGTTGGATCTTTTTATGTAGTTTTTGATTCTTGATGATTATTATATATACAATTAAGATGAAGTTGTTTTTATATTTATGGAATCATTTAGAGGTATGTTATTTTAACTAACTTAATTTTATAATAATATTTTGTTTTGCATTTTACTCATAATTAGAACATTATATGATTTAAAATTTTATGTGATTACTTAATTAATGTAGAAATTTACTAATTTAAATTTTTGATGATTTTAATTGATTGATTTATCCCATTTTTTTCCATTGTTTTACAAGCATACGATGTCAAGAAAAGTAAGAAAGGGTTTTATGCAATCAAAAGAAATGGGTGTTCTTCTAAAATGCACAAATACTTATTAAGAATGTTCAGAAATAATTTTTATCTTTACTATTTTCATTATAAATTATCTTATATAATTCTAAGAAATATTATCTAATTTTAAAACATAAATAATCAGTTCTCAGCATCAGCAATAATCAATTATTCATCACATTCAACTCTAACATCATGGATAATAATAAAAATAAAAAGAAATATAGAGTTCTAACCTGACATTGCTAAGACCATATGAACATAATCTATCACATAATAAACTCTCCATCACCAAGCAATATAACAAAATCTGCATCAACATAATTTAATTAGAAATATGTAATAGCATTGATGTACTAATTGAATTAACTTTAAAATATCTTAGCTGACAATCTCAAATAGATTAACAACCAGTCAAAATATAGCTGTTGAATACATCAATATATAAATTTTTCAAAATTAGCTCCACGAGTATTATGAATGCTAATTCTCTTCAATCGAAGATATTAAGAACCAAGTTTTATTCATAAAAAATGAAGAATAAAGTTAACTCACCATTTTACAAAACATACTATTGTTGACGGAACGACTCTAGATATAATATAATTCCGATAAGAAAAACATTTCCAGTTTGATATCTACTAAATGAAACTCTTTCTTAGACTTTGTTTTACATTGAATATTCATATATCAAAATGAAATTTTAATTAACCATATAAATGATGATGAGATTCGAATCACATAATTTGTTGTTCCAAGAATGTTACAAGAAAACATCTTACAAAATTTATATTTATAATTAACCAACTCAAAATGGGTAACGGAAGAATATTAATAAAACAAATTAAGAGCACTTACACAGATATGTAAAATCACACAGAAGATTATAAATAACAGATCTTGCTATGTCCGGACAAGATCTATAGAGGAAGCTCACTTTGGTAATCTCTAAAATTAAGTTACCTCGGTGCATGTTTGTTCTCCTTCACAGTATATATATCTACGATTTTCCAAAAAAATTAATTTTTTTTCTTATTTTCTAATACTGTATTATTCATAAAACTTTTTATTTACAATTATTGTTATAGGTACATGCAGTCTTACAAATATCTACATAGTTGAATACAAGTCTTTAACCATCTTGGGAGCATAACAAACAATCTTAACAAGTAGTACACCCACAAAAATTTTAAAGTGAGATCATCAAAAGAAAGATATGAAGAAGTACAAAGAAAATTAAGCTAAAACCTTTGATATCGGAATTTTTCAGCAATTTTCTTCATTACAGAGCATCATCGATGGGGACAGACTTGCATGTGTGTTAATGGAGAAATGGTAAAATTGAAAAGAGATGAAGGGTGAGATTAGGAAGCTGGTCCGGGTTATGGGCTAATAATGTACTATTTATCTTTGTTTTGTTTGTAGTTTTGATCCATAAATTCATTATAAAATGTCTGAATTTAAGTATGTAATAATTTTTTACACAAAATAAAATAAATTAAAAAGAGTCAATGCTCCGTTAAAAATAAAGAAGGAAACATGTAATTATTGAAACGTGTCGGGTACAAGTCATACTTACAAGTTACAATCAAGACACATCGACACCTAAAAATTTGTATTCTTTTGTATTTATTCATTCATTTTATACCTTTTTTGTCAACTAATAATTTTAAATTTTAAATTTACTTTTTCAATATTTAATTCAACCACTTTACAAATTAAAATAATATTATATTATTTCTTTTTTGTAAAAAAAAAAATTGTTTAGATTCTAAATCTTTATAAAAAGTACTAGAAATATACATTGTTTGCATATTAAAGTAATGAAAAATATATCATAAATTATAATTCAAAGTTCTTATGTTTTACTCTAAATTAACATGGCAATTAAAAATGAATTTATTAATATTATTTTATTATTATAATAAATATAATTGTTTCTTATTAATTAATAATTATATTAAATATAATAAATTTATATTAGTTGATTACCATACTAATTCAATAAAATTTAAATAATTTATTTATTATTCTTTCAATTAATTTTAAAATTTAAAATTATTCATATTTTTTTTAATAATTCACAAGAATTATTTTAAGGCTTCAACTATAAAAATAATATTCTTATTTGTCTTTATTAGCTCAATGAAAAATTATTATTTTTAAACAAATATGAGACAAAGAGATTATTTCAAATACACTGTTGACATCCTTTGGACGGGAGCAACGTCGCGGTGACTCAATTAAAAAAGAATTTTAGTTAAAAAGAATTTTTAAAACGGATAAAAGGGGGTTAAAGGGAAAAGGGAGTCGCCACCTAATTTTAGGAAAAACTAGGAAACCGATTAATAAATTAATTTAAAAGATAGTCTACGAAACCAAATTGATTCTAGGTAAGGGGTTCAAATTATTCCGAAGGGAAGGGATTAGGCATCCTTCGGAATCCACAAATGTGGTTCCCGACTGAGTTCATTTTTTCAAATTGAGGAGGAAAAATAAAATAATATAACAAATATAATAACATGCAATATACACAATAAAAATAACATAATAATATCGGCCTAAGGTTTGCCTAACATCGATATATACAAAATAATAAATTGAAAATATAATTCGAACTCCTTTCGAAGAGCTTCAAGGAAGCAAGTCTTGGGTACCTGTAAACACACTTAATAAAAGTGTTAGTAATAAACAAATATGAATAAAATTGAATATATAAAATAATAATTTAAAAATAAAAATCCGTCTTATTAACATTGGAGGCCTTGGAAATCGACGGTAATTTCTTCATCGGCCATTTTTAACAATAAAAATATAAAGTTAACTAAATTTTCCGTCTTTTAAAATGGGAAGGCCTCCAAAACCGACGGAGAGATTTTCTCATTGGCCATTTTTAACAATAAAAAATATAAAGTTAACTTAAACTAAAATTCCGTCTTTTTAAAATGGGAAGGCCTCCAAAACCGACGGAGAGATTTTTTCATTGGCCAAACTTATTTAAAAGATCTCAAATGTAACGAATAACGATTAACTTACTAGAAGCAACAATTAAAACTAAAGAAAAGAAGTACCAACCAAACAAATAATAAATGAAATCTTAATGGAGTAAAGAACATAAATAATACTAGTAAATAGCAACTATCATGTTATCATTGTGCAATAAAATAATTCAATAGTGATGAAATATAATAAAATATAAAGTGACCATATACAGTAACTAAAGATTCAACATAATAATAAAATAATGAATTAATGAGCAATAATAATAAATAATATCAACCATAAAAAGGAGCAATATATTATAATAATAAAATTAAAATAACAATCCAAATGCAACAGTGGAAAGAGTAGGCGTGCATAATAAACAATTAAATATAAAGTAAATTAATAACTAGAAAAAGTAATATATAATAAAACTTTGGACAGATTACAGTCCAACTAATATATGACAAAATACTAAATAAATGAATAAAACAAAGAAATGAACAATTAAAAATAAAGATAAACTAGAGCAACAATGATAACCTAATTAATTAACAAACAGTAACCAAACACATAAGATAAAAATCACATGCTAACAAATCAACTTTACTCACCAAAAACAAAGAGATTAAAGAAGGAAATTCGCTGAACAATAACATTTCTAACTAAAAAATACACAAAATAAAATGGATCTATTCATCACAATAATAAAAAGTTTTCCGTTTTACAAAAATAGAGGGATTATGGAGGTAACAGTGTTACCGTTAATGGAGGTTCAACGAAGGAGATGACGTTATGTGACGGCCGGGAGTTCAAATCTGGTCTATTGAGTGTGGTTTACCGGCAATGGGGCCACGCCGGAGCTGGAGTCGGAGCTTCGAGCTTGCTGGTTCGCGTGAAAGCTGCAACAACAACCAAAAAATAAATCGTGAAAGGGAAAGGGGAGGGGTCTGGTTCGTCGGACTTTTGTGAGTGTGGTCCTTCGCCGGAGAAAATGGTGGGGAATGGAGGCGGTCTGGTGGCTGTTTGCTGAAAAAAAAATGGGGAAAACGAAATGGGATTTTGGGGGTGGTTTTTATTTCGCCGGAAAATGCTCCGGGAAGGGTGATGGCTGGAGAAGTATGAACACTAAAGAATATCTTTAGGATTTCAGAAATCTAAAAAAATTAGCCCTAAAATTTATCCACCCCTCAAACCTAATGGACAAAATTTCTTTAAATAGGAATTGTAATACAATGAGCCCAAGTTATGGGCTTGAAATTATGGCCCAAAAAAATCGCTTATTGATAAAATATATGTGTATGAATTTTTGGACTGTGCAAGATATCAAAATAAATATTAACAAATGTAACCAAGAAAATTAATATGAAAAATATAACAAACGTAACCAATGACATGTATCAAAAGTAATTTAACGGAAATAATGATTTTATAAAAAATAAATAAATATTGAAACGTCTGGCTGTGACAAAATAATATAAACAAAACAATCGATAAAAATCTTAATACTTCGAGGAAAAGGATGATTATCAACCAAATTTCATTAAAATGACAAAAATATGTAATTTGAACTATTTAAAATAAAATACTTTTAAAATGTATTAATATTAAAACTATCAGACCAAAATTTGGTGTCAACAACTTGCCCCTTTGTTTGATTAGGATCGATGAAAGAGATCCTGGTCAAACAAAGTTGACGAACCCAATTTTGGTTTGGTAAACTTTGAACAAAAATGACACGTTAGTAGAGCTTTTGAGCAAGACTCCACGTCCGTTGACTGGGCTGAAAATAATAATAAAAGACAGAGATTGATTGTAAACTGAGAAAATTCACATACCTTTGATGTTACTTGCAAAATTGCACAATGAAGGTGGTGTACCTTTTGAAAGGATGATGATGTGAATAACATGTCACTTTGAATGAGGTGACAACCCAGCGCGTCTCTTTGAAAGGAGAAAGATCCAATTTGAAAATTACGTGTCACTTTGAACGAGGTGACAACCCAATCTTGTCTCTTTGAAAGGCGGACGACCCAACTTGAATTTAACATGTCACTTTGAACGAGGTGACAACCCAATCTTGAACTTAACATGTCATTTGAAGGGGGATGACAACCCAATGTTGAACATAACGTGTCATTTGAAGGGAGATGACAACCCAATCTCGAACTTAACGTGTCATTTGAAGGGAGATGACGACCCAACCTTGAACCTAACGTGCCATTTGAAGGGGGATGACGACCCAATGTTGAACATAACGTGTCATTTGAAGGGAGATGACAACCCAATCTTGAACTTAACGTGTCATTTGAAGGGAGATGACAACCCAACGTGTCTCTTTGAAAGGCGGACGACCCAACTTGAACATAACATGTCATTTGAAGGGATATGACAACCCAACGTGTCTCTTTGAAAGGCGGACGACCCAACTTGAACATAACATGTCATTTGAAGGGAGATGACAACCCAACGTGTCTCTTTGAAAGGCGGACGACCCAACTTGAACATAACATGTCATTTGAAGGGATATGACAACCCAACGTGTCTCTTTGAAAGGCGGACGACCCAACTTGAACTTAACATGAATGACGTATCACAAAATATGCAATAACCATGTTAGTAGCAAATATAACATAAAAGTGACATAAAATATGCAACCATGACCTCATATAGACAAGGTAATTAACTGATGGGGCAATTTGAACTTAAATAAAAAAAAATGACAATTTAAAATTGGATAACAAAATAAAAAGTGTCATATTGAACGGCATGACAAACCAATTTGAAAAGAATTAGTTATTTGAGATAATAAATTAATTTCTAAAAGATATCATTTTGAAAGGTATGACGACCTAAATAATAAATAAATAAATAAATGTCATTTTAAAGGGTATTACTACCAAATAAAAACAAATGTCATTTTGAAGGGTATGACTACCAAAAATGCAATTTGAACTTTGAAACGGTCCACAAAGTTATTTGGACAAATATGATGATAAAAAATTTAAAATGATGTCAGTTTGAAGGATATGACGACCCAAAAATAAAAAGATGTCATTTTGAAGGGTATGACTACCGAAAAA